>OX467082.1:28163243-29458958 GCA_950106755.1 Climacium dendroides | reverse complement strand
ATTCAAAAATTCAAAAAAAAATTCAAAATTCAAAATTCAATTTTTTATATGAACCTTGTATGGCACAATCTTTTTGAAGAAAATCTTAAATTTGATAAAACTACGAAGTGGATAATTTCTATAATCATACTACTAAAATCATAAGTCCCTCTGTAATATCACAAATGCTACCATTAAGATTAGGGGCTTGTACTTGCTATGCTATGCATTCAATGTATCACATATTAGTAAAAATTTGATATATTTGAATAGAATGCATGATAATGATTTTGATAAGTCTTTAAAATAATTAAAAAAATTTCCAATCATGCATATATAGAAATCATATTTTCACACAATGTGATATTACTAAAATAGAATAGCAATTTACAATCACCTCTATAATATCACTTTTTACAAAGGATGATATTATAGAAATAATATAGTCATTGCAATTGAGGTGATATTCAAGAGGATCAATATGGTGATATTATAAAGGTAGCAATTTCATTGCTTTTCTTGGCTTTATACTTCTTTTGCATTTCTATGATTCTGTGCTTTTGTGAGTTTTGAGCTTCTGATTTCAATTTTCTATTGTTACTAGAAATTTATTAGATTGAACCGATTTTGGATTTCACAACAATATTGTTCATGAAGCTTTTGAGATTTACAACTTTTTCCTTTAAATTCTTCTATTTGGGTTCCCATTGTTTATAACAATGGAGTCAAATTTCTAATGCATTCTAATGTATGTGTATCTTTTACCATATTCATCATTGCATGTATTTCATTCATCATTCATTAAATTTTCTATTGTTTATTTCAATATATTCTTATTTATAAAAAAATTATATGAAAATTTTAGTAATTTTTATTTGAAGATTTATTGAAATTCTTGCTTTGCATTCTATCTAATACATAAAAATTCTAATGAAATTCTAATGGTGAATGCGTAGCATAGCAAGCGCCAACTGCTAGTAAGAGTAGTAAAATTTTTATATTTTCTCATTGGCAAGTGATCAATTTATTGAAACGTATCATTTTGGATATCATATATAAAAGTTATGAAGGGTCAAAGTATTTTTCATATATTTTTTGTAGGGTAGGTATATATTGATTTTAGAAATAAAGTGGCTCTTCAAAGCATGATGTGATTTGGGAAGAGCCTATTGTGAGGCGCAACTATTATAAAGTTTTTCCTTTCTCCATTACTAAGCTTTATCCAAGTCTATTCCAAAGTAGAAGATTGATGCTTTCAAATAGTTCAAAGCCGCAAGTTTTGAGTTAAGTTAGAACATCCCATTTATAACCCCTTCCCATTCACAAGCCTTAGTTTTTGCTCCAAAACCAACTTGTTCATAATTCAATTCATGTGAAGTTCACTCACCTTTTCAAATATTGTGAATTTCTTAAAGGGACAACAATAGTTTTGGTTACCTTACACAAGATTATTGAATATATCTTTTTATTAAATTTTTTATTTAAAATGATAATTTATTATTTATAGACAATCCCAAATTGAATTTCTACTAAAAGAAATCTGCATTATTCTAGTTGATGTTTTTTGTTAAATTCAACATAATTGTGTTGAAAATAATGCATTTTCAGCATTATTTTAGTCACAATTTTGAAAATCTGCATTATTTGTAACACAATTGTTTTAGTTTAACAAAAAAAACATTAGCTAAAATAAATTTCTTCTTGAGTTTACATGTTTTTACTTTTTATTTTTTTTCAAATTTACAAGGATTATACAAATTGATGGAATGCTGTGTTGTAAATTATTGAATTTGTATTTTTGCGCATGTGGTCACAGTGTGGTTCTTGTATTTCAACATTGGGTTCATAAAATTTTATTACACTAAAATAATTAGCTCAACAACATCTCTTTTGAGTTGGAGGAATGGATGATTTTGTTTATTAACCCCTAAAAGACCATGACTATATTTTCACCAAAAATGCTCCAAAATTGCCATTTTTAGTACAACCACCAAATTTTAGAATTTTTTTTGTACACTTGTAATTGTAGGATCTTGCAGTGCTCTAATATGAGAAGATGTGGAAAAAATTTCAGAAATTTTGACTGTACAAATTGGAAGATCTTAGCATTTGAAGTGACAAAACAGGGCCTTTTGGGGGCCTGGCTTGCAAAAAACTAGGCAGCTTCACTTTACAAGCTCATATTTGTATGAAAAAATGTTAAAAAATAGTGGTGCTTCTTTGGATTCATTCTTCAAAACAAGTTGACTACATGCTTGAAAAATTTTAGATCATTTGGAATTGTACCACATATAGGAAAAAAATAGTAAATAGAAAGAAGTAGAGAATGATTCAAAATACTAAATTGTTAAGAATTTTATTATGGAATTGACAAAATGCTAATCCCAATGGTTATAATGTTATAATAAACTATCTACATTCTATGATTTTATTTTTTCAAAAAATATTGAAAATTGAGCAAAATAAAAGATTTTGAAGTTTATTTTAGAATAGAGAATCCATGACTGCCCACAAACTAAAACTCCTCATAACTTCTGACTTATTGATTCAAAGCTTTCCATATATACATAACTTTAAAAAATCAATTTCAAATTTTTGTTTCTAAAAAAAATGATTTTTCCTAATCTGCCTAAACTGCCCATTTACAAAAAAAGTAACATATTATGTCATAACTTTTGACTCATATTTCCAAATGTCATGAAATTTAGTGTATATGAAAGATATTCCTCATTCCCACCTTCTATTATAATTTCAGCCTAAAATATGTAAATCTCTAGTCACTTATACTTGCCCAAAATTTCTACGTTGCCAAAAAACGCATGTTGGTTCTTTAGGGGTTGATTTTTGAAATCAAAACCATCGAAGTATTGATATTCTAAATAATTTCCATGGGTTTTTCACACCACTTGAAGTGCAATTTTCTTCTTACATTGAAGTTTAGATTTCAATTTCCCACCTTTGCTAAAAGGGAGGGTAAAAACAAAAATTCAAGTATTTTTTTTGTTGAACTTTCTCCTTTAGATTCTAAACTCAACTATTCAACATAAAAACTTAGATTATCTCCTAGAAAGAGACAACTTGTTTGCCCTCCAAATATTCCCTTATAAATTTTTTTATAACTCTTAAATACATGGTATACGTTGATATGTTGATATGGATATGTGTATGACATATAGATACATGGCATGGCATACGGACACGAGACACAAATACAAATGTTGACATTCAAATATGGGTTCTATATATATATATATATATATATCGATATGGTATATTGTGTATAAACATGTATGACATGTCTATACGACATATGACAACATATTCCATATCAATTGTTATCCCATATGCATTCAAAAATTATATATATTATACATGGTAATGAAAAATGAACATAACTTTTTTATTTTTTGGTTAGGAGGAAATGAAAAATAAATAAATATATTTTTTATTTTTTATTTATTATTTAGAGGGAGGGTGGTCGGGGATCTCCACTTTGGTATCCTTTTTAGATGACTATGAACTCAAAAGAGACACTTCACATCCGCAGTGTGAAGACAACTTAATGTTCAAAGTGAATTGATTGCATGCACTTTTACCTTGTGTCATTCCAAAAAGAATAGAAGTTGAAGAAGAATTCAAATAGAATCTGAAAGTAAAGGTGACATTTCATGACTTTTAAAATAACTCTATTATTTATATTATATCCACATTTTTATGGTTTTAGCCTTGGTTGTATTGTAGATTGACATTTGACATTCATTTGTCAAATTAGATATTATATATTTGCAAGAGAAGTGATTTCGCAACTTTGAAAATAATTAATAAAATTTTAAAATTATACTTTTGTTCATTTTTAAAATTTGGAATTCATTTCGTCAATTTAAGAGATCAAAGAATATATTTGAGTGAAATGTCAAATCATTACATTTATATGTATTAATAAGAACATTTAGTAGTGAAAGGAAATTTTAATCTACTAAAATTATAAAAAGAGTGTTTTTTTTAGGGGGGGGAGGTTAAGTGAATTTAATTTTACGTTAAAATTTATTGCAATGAATCTTTTAAAGCCATGAGAGCAAGGATGGGAAATTGTTCTTCTATTATAGACACAACAAAAATGTTATAATTGAGTTATTAGCAAAAATAAATATTCGAAAAATTTCATCTAAGAAATTGTAGGAAATCGAGATGACTTCACCTTGATAAATTTGTATGTTATTCAAAGTTTCCTTAGAAAGTATTAGAAAAAATTAAACCTACATACAATTACCTTATAAGCTCAATTTTTATTCTAGGTTGCATTTGAATTTTGATGCAACTTGACATTATTGACACAGTTCTAGTCATTGATTTTTATTCTAGATTGCATTTGAATTTTGATGCAACTTGACATATTGATGTAGCCCTAGTCACATTAAGTTGCATTCTTTCTATAATGAATTTTTGTTTCAACTTTGTCACATTTCAAAGTTTTCACATTATTGGCAAATATAAAATTAAGACACTTGTGATAAAAATACTTGAAATAAAAAGGAAAGTTGCCACATTTGGACTACTTTTATCAAATTTTGTCTTTAAAGTTTCTAATAAAATATTTTAACTCTTGACTTTTACTTCTTGACTTGATGCATTCATATTTGTACAAAGTTTTGGATTAATTGTGGTTGCAATTTTAATAATAGGTTTTAGTAATAGATAGATAATGATACATCTCATACAATTTGTGAATGCAAATTGTAAAATTTTTGGAATATGTTCATTGTATCATGTGCATCTTGGAGACTAAGATTGGTTCATTGCATTTCAAGCTCTCAAAGAAATCCACTATAAAAGGTTGGGAAGCTCAATTCTAATTACAAAATAATGTTTTTGGTAGTATTTAATATAGAAAATGCATGAATTGATAGTAGTAACAAGCCAAATCCAGTGACACATGGCACTCCTAAATTGGATATGAATTAATAGTAACAAGCCAAATCCAATGGCACATGGCACTTCCAATTTGGATATGAATTAAAAATAGTAACAAGCCAAATCCAATGACACATGGCACTCCCAATTTGGATAGTTGCATCTCATACATATTTTAAAGTACACAAAAGCTTCATAGACCTTTTAACCTAATAGTTGACTATAGAAAAAGTGAATGCACCTATTGGTTCAATAATCAAAGAGTTTTGGTAACTACCTTGATCATGGAGTCGCAACCTTACAAGGTTAAGGGTTAACCCTTAAACATCGAGGCGAACATTTTGCATCCGATGGAATTACAAGGTTAAGGAATTCTCTTGTATAGGACAGAAATGCAACTATTCATCCTTGGAATTAGGGGTGGAAAGGGGAAATCTTCTAAAGTAGTTTGACTCCCAATGATTATTTTTGTTTTTTTTAAACTAGATGATGTCACACGGTTGCAAAAGGCTGATTTCCACGGTCACCAGCCCGACATTTATTAAGGGTTAAAAAAGTAAGAAGTGGTTTAGAGTTGGCTGATGTCTAATAATCAGTAATTGAAAACCAAGAATTCCTGCAATCTATTGCAGCAATATTGAGACATCACAGAGAGATGAACTTCGGAGATACAATTTACATGACACAATAGAACATCACTGGACTAAGGCCTGGAAGGTATGAAAGGCAGATGCATAAAAAATGAGAATGGTCTAAGTCATAATCATAATGTACTCGACTTCATTACATAAAGCTGTTACTCTCTTTGAAGCGGATAGTGGAAGAATCAAACACCAGCTTGAAGGGTAATCAATGGCTCAAATTGTTTGAGCATCTGCTTAATAATCACCCAGACCTGAACTAATAATATCAGGAGCAAAGTGATGGTGAGGACAAAAAAATGCGCACTGCTTTGTGAAAGAGCCATTTTATCTTCAGGAACTCAAGACTTGTACCCGAGGCTACGAAGACTACTGCTACATGCATCTGGTACTCGTGCGCTCCTAAGGATGCGACAAACACAAATACTTCACAAAGGGCTCCCCTATGAGCGCTACAAATGATTTCGTTTTCTGTATACAATCAACATTGTTCCTCCACAGCCTGAGGAAAAAAACTCTTCTAAAGGAATAGGGGCTAGAAGACACAGGAAGGGGAACATGCATACGTTTCAAGGAGAGTATTTGTACCTAGTATAGTTTAAGATAATGAGGTCCCAAAATGCTATCATACGCTTCTTGTCAGAACATTCCCCGCATTAAATCATCAAACGCGTCGTCTCCAAACTCACCCCCGGAGCCATCATCACTTGAAAACGTACCCCTAGGATCATCGTCACCATCGGAGATAAGTTCCAGGACTCCATCCCCCAGACCATCATCGCTACCGTCCTCATCTGAAGAGTAACTTTCTAGATCTCCAGCTTCATCTCCATCCTCCTCCTCCTCACTGTTCTCCTCTTCATCGTTACTTACGAGGTCGATATCATCGTCTTCATGAAGGTCTCCATCGTCATCCTCATCGTCATCCCCTTCGCTGTCCTCTTCTTCCTCGTCGGTCTCGCCCCCATCATCAGGGTCCGAATCATCATCAGTGGGACGTCGCCGCCCTACCTCATACAGCCTTGCAAAGGAATCCATCTCGTCGTTACTTTCAACTGCTACAATGGAGATGAAAGAGTCGGTAGGCTCAGTGGCGAGATCAAGTACACACCGATCCACGACTGTTGTCGTGATGTCAGAGTAGTCCACTGCGTCCATAGTTCGGAAGGCACTGAACAAAGGGTGCCGCATCCTACGAGGATGAAGAGCAGCCATAATGTCATCCGAATTTCGGCGTAGCGTAGCATAGATGACATCGCCAGTAGTGTTGAAAGTTATAGCAGTTTGATCCAGAGAAGGTACACTTCTCAAAAGCTTAAACGAACGCAGATCCCAAACCTCTGAATTGATGATGACCTGCATGTCAAAGTGTAAATAAAATCTATTAGACAGGGAGCTGGAACTTTTTTAGATAACTCTGTCGAGAGTGAAGGGAACTGCCCGGCCTTTAAGCAACATAACAATTACTTCATGAGACTTAACAAACAGAAACATACTCTAAACATACCGAGAGCCGAAACCATGACGCAGACGACACCTAATCGTACATGATACCCGTAGATATATCAGAAAGACGATTAAAAAACAAAAAATCAGAAAAAAGGCAACATACCTCATTTCCAGCAGGATGAAACCCACCGCCACCGTAGTCAGTGAACTGATCAAACCTGTGTATTGCACGCGGAATCCGGTGATCCCATAGCACACCACTCCAAAGAACCAAGACATCATCGGGACTGAAGTGTACCATGGGTTGCGTGTGGCTCCGTGGTAGGCCTGCTTGACTTGTTAAATTGTCAGATAGCCTTTGATCCAGTTTGTAGCTCCCAACATCGTACAAAAGCACTTCCTTATGTGCAGACTCCAAAGCAATAGCGCCAAATTTACTTCCTGCATGGTTGAATCTGGCGGCTTTGCAGCTCTCAAAAACGTTCAGAGGCCCGTTGCTGAGATTAGAAGAATCCCACAATCGAACATCATAACTAGCAGAAGAGAGCAGCAACTGCCCTAACCGTGAGTCATTTCCGGCTAGACAATGCGGAGCAGATTGCAAGACCGAGATTGGTGAGGTATGACCAGCCAACTGAGCCTCCAAGATATTACCAGTACTTGAGTCGAATAGGCGAATATCTCCAGCATGACTTCCAGCAGCCAGACATGATGCATGGCCTAAGAAGGTATTAGCTGTAAGAAGAACCGCCTCATCTCGGCATGTTCGCCAGGGGCGAAACCGGCTATACACGAAATGCCGATCCCTTCTTCGCCCATGCATACCTCCATAAGGTGGGGTAATCTGACGCGCAGCTAGCCTTCCAGCAGTATTCAAAGAAGCATCCAGTGCCCTACTAGGTTCTGGGCATACATGCGGATGAAGAAGAGATAAAGGAGGGAGAGTAGTAATGGGAGCTGGACACTGGCGATGCTGGTGCTTCAGATACTGGACCACGAGTGTGTCCAGTGTTGCATGTTCTGCAGCAATGGCACGCGGTTCTAAAAGCCCACCTGTATTGGAGGGAACAAGGGAATGGCCTGGGGTGTTGAGGTATTGTTTAAATGGAACGTAAGGCGACTGCTGAACGTCGAAAGTCGAAGACTCTGGTTGCAAGTTTACAGAGTCAACTTTCTCGGGTAAACCAAATTGTCCAAAAAACGATTTGGCAGGAGTGAAGTCATTGATTGCAGGGGCTGGAGTAGAAAGAATGGGTGCGGAGACCTCAACAGCAAAATTCGACTTCGTGGTTGCAGGTCCTGGTGTGACACAAGGTGATGCTGTACCAGGATCTGTAAAGGCCATCCGCTTGTTTGTTGGAGATAGTGGAGGCAGGTCTCTTTCGCCACTTTTCCGCTTGGCAGGTAGGTTGCGATGTGCACCAGGTGTTTTAAATAGGGCATCTACATCATCTTTAGCTTTTCCACCAGTGAGGGGATTAACTTGAGTATCAAACAGCCGACTTCGACTTTCTTTCACACTCTGTGACTTCCTTAGAGATGCAGAAGCAGAACCCAACTTCCCACCAGATGTCAAAGAAGTTGAAAATACTGGTTTCTTCCGTGTAGAAGGAAGAGGCTGAGCACTGCTCGCATCATCCTCATCCTTGGTACTTTGCATCGAATCACCTCCAAAAAGTCCTCCAGTAACTCTTCCCCCAGGCCACTTCAAAATATCTGTGACTCCTTCGGCAGATGCAGAAGGGAGTACAAGGGAGGTTGGGGGTAGAAGAGAAGGTAATGGTTTCAAAGTTGCTTCTTTGAGCAACGCCGCTGCTGCATTTGGAAGTCCTGATCCAATTAAATGCTCATGAATAAGCTGCAACAGCTCCCTGCAAGTTTTAAAAACATCGAAGCGTAAGTACGAAATAAAACCCCAGAAAAGTTGAATTTGAAGAAAGCTATCCAATCACCTGAAACCCTGATAACAGTAAAAGAAGAATCACTACCTGGGGTGGTAACTTATTGGTGTAGCTGCAGCAATGGCAGCTCTTTCGATCCGGCGTAGAGTAGGAGCTGCTGCTTCACTTGTTGCTACAGTGTTTGCACGCCCTGCATTTGTAACAATCTGCACAAGGCCGAGACATTGACAATAGATTTATTTTAATGAAGATGTAGTTTGTCATCTGTCCAATGATCTCAAAGACAGTAACAGGCATCGTAAGGAATGCACTAACAGGAGATATACAGCAAAGACGGTACTTACCGCAATAAGCTCCAACGCCACTCTGCTAAGTTCTGCTTGCCATCTGCCTTGCTCTCCACCAATGCCACCTGCGCTGCCTTGACGCCCAGCCTGGCTACCACCATCTCGCAATAACTCCGAGAGCAACTTTCCTACCTGCAAATAATTATAAACGAATGAATGTGACTGAAAGACAACATTTTAGGCACCTGGATGCCAAAAATAGCCCAAACACAAGTAGAGATGGCCACTAGGAACAAATAAAACATTCAAATGAAGTAATCAAGTAGGGTATAGAGCGAGCGAGCGAGCCAGCCAGCGAGCACAGTTCCTGAAAAGATACCTGCAATTTAGTAAGAATATGTGCGATTGCTTCGTCCCGAGCCAAGCCCAAGAGAACCCGACAAGAAAGTGCTCGAATACAATCCAGGGCAGCAGGAGGAAGAACGGTCCTCGGATATAGCAGATGAAGTAACACCTTGATTCCGTTATTGGACCGTACTGCTTCACGGGCATGACGATAACCCTGTTCCATATAAGCTGCCAAGCCTGACCCTCCTGCACCAGGGCCAAGGGAAATTCGGCGGTCCCCAACAACCCCAGCTCCAAAAGCGCCTGGCCCTGGAGCCGCTTGAGTACTTCCATTCCTATCAACATTGGCTTCTGCTCTGCCTGTCCATCCTTTACTTTCCAAATTCACTGCCGTTCCTACACCCACTGTGTTTGCTTGGATACCATTGCCAGCACCACCCTGGCTTGATTGCGCCTGTTGAGACAGTGCGGGATTGGTAGGAACTGGCATGGGCCGGCTGCACAGTGAAGGAGGAGGACAGACCAGATTGACCAGGACCAGCAGCGCTGTTTGGATCACCTGTTCAAAACAAAGAACTCCAATTAGTTCATATATCGTTAAAGAGACAGGCAGAAAAGAATATGGAACATGAACCATGAAATTGGATTTGCACAGTCCAACACGCCTGTCAAGTTGAAATATGCTACCTTAGCAAGATGAATTGCAAAGCACATCAGTTCAACAATGAAGAGCGATTACCTCAGGATCACAAAAGGCAACTCCGCTTGCAGCATCAAGGACAACTGCCATACCAGACCGATCGTTGCTCAGGTTAGAGTCAACTATCAACCGTCGTGTATAAGGCACTAATGTCACAATTTGTAGTACTCCAAGAGAGTGCTGAACTATCTCATGCAGGTACCTTTCTCCAGGTGCAGCTTGCTGCACAAAGGTAACCACATAAAACTGTCATGAACTTACACAACTAAGACGATTCTGTAACATAGTCTTAAAAACCGAAGCGCCGTCCACAACCGAGAAAAACATATTCCTAATCAAATTTAACATACATAGCCCACAACTACAATATTGGGAAGCTTGCAAGAAGCAAGCAAGAAGCAAATTGGAGGCTTCGCAAAACTGCCAAAGTTAACAGCCGCAAGTGAGTGCAAACAGCTCGGAGCACAATTCTACCTCCAACAATCCACGTCAATATTAGCTTTTGTGTAATGTAAACCGTAGTACCTGTGTAAGTTCAAGCAGAACAATGTGACCATTGTACTGCATGAATGAGTCAAGAGGGCCCCAGCGCGACCTGACAAAAGCAGGTCCCAACTTCCGATCTCTCTGCAGTTGAACAATAATTGTGTCCATCGCTTCGTTGCTAATATCAAGAGGCTTATATGTGGCCTTTCCACCAGGTCCACCTCGTGAACCACTCTTGTGACCTCTGTTAGGCCGTAGCGAGTCAATCAGCAATAGCAAATGAGCACGGAAAAATTGGCGTAGTGCTACACAGGTAAGATAAGCGATCTGCTTTCCAGATGATGTCAAAACTTCAGCTGATGCCAACGTCCGATCGCGTGAACCTGAGAGGAAGAAGACAAACATCAGAAGAAGGGAACCCAAGAGAATCTGAAAGTAATAGGGGTAATTTAACAAAAGTCAATTGCAAATCAATCTAGTCTAATATAAACTCGGTACCATCAACTTATAAAAACAAAATAAAAAGAACTCACGGAGCTGCCCTACATTTACAATTTATGACGTCATTTGCGATGTGCATAAACAAACAACATTCTGAACAATTAGTTTCTGATAGTTGAAGGTTTCATGCAAAGAACACAGGAGCACCTGCATTGGCTGCAGCGGTGCCCGAGTTGCTTGCTCCTCCAGATCTTAAAGAAGCAGTATTCCGCAAGAGGTTGACTAGTTTGCGCAGCCCATCTTGAGCATCGAAGGCCTCCAAAATTGATCGGAAAACGAAAGATGCCCCAAAAAATAAAGCAGCATTGCGTCTTGCTGGATCTTGTGGACAACATAAAAGGTGAAGTGCAAGTGCGACAACATCTTGTACCACAGGTGCTGGTAAAGTACAGACTCGCTCCATCACACCCTGACACAGATTTTTTGTTAGGATTCCAGAAAAATGCAAATTTTGCAAGCACAAGGATTGTGGCATTTGAAGAGAATGACTTATCACTCATGAATACTGCCACACGTAACCGATTAAAACTTCAATCATCGGATATTACTATAAACAACACAACATAACATGCTAATACTGCGATACAAACCTCCCAATAAAACTTTGATCATAATCAGCAACCAAGTCACACACCACTCAACACCAAAAATGACGAGGAATTGAAAGATAAAGAAAAGATTCTAACCTGTAACGACGCAAGTGCAAACAGGCAGAGAGATATGCCAGTAAGAGTCTGAGGTACTCGAGGGGTAGCGAGAAGTTGTTGAACACCACCCCGATCCACAAGAAGAGCGGCAAATTTTCGGTGCGCAGCCAGCGCACAAATCAATTTCAATACATCTGAAAGCATGGCTAATTCTTTAGGGTTGTTATCTTTCGGTCGTCGTTGCAGTAAAGCCAGGCAAACGTCAACACCTCTTTCGTGCAGGACAGGACCCAACACTTCCAAGTATTCCCCCATCTTTTCAAGACATTGTACGCAATAACGTTCCCTAAGTGAGGCTACTAGCTCCATATCCACAGCGCTCTCTCCTTTATCTCCGGGTTCACTTTCCTGTTCTTTCTTTGACTCAATTTCTGCAACTTTTTTAGCTTCCTGCATGGCTATCTCTTTTTTCTCCAGCTGTTCTCTGCATAACAATAGTTTAAAAGTCATGACTACATGGTCTACGGTGTGAAGCCAGGTATTGTTGCAAACAACAGAAAGCACGAAATTCAAAATTCAAAAGAAAGAATTTAAGACAGACGACACTCCTACAATTCAATCATTACAATCACTGTCTTATAGGAAAATTTAAGAACAAATATATTCTGCATACCTTGTGACAGTGGTTGAAAGAGCGGCATCTACAACTGTTAGAGCTGCTTCATCTGCTGCCGCCAGTATTTCGTCGTCTTTACCTGTGATTGCAAGGACCTGCATGCAATAACAGCCAGTAGGTCATTAGCAGTAATAGCGACTCCTGTATCAACTAAAGAGAGAATAAAGAAACCAAAGATGTACAGTTCCTAACCAAAAAACAGTAGCACATCACTAACAATACCTCTGTAGCAGCTACCCTGACAAGGTCTGCCGCGGCATCCCCTGCTGCTTTCACAGCTTCCCAGGGAGCATTTTCTGTCCTTGCTTCAGCCTGAGCTGCGCGCTTTGCCTTTCGCATAGCCAATGAGATGTCCACATTACCAACCATAACACATTGAATTTCCTCCTTCTCCGAATCACTATCTTCCTTCACTCCTCCATCAGTTTCTGCTACTGTGCTATTTTTATCTGTAGTTAATCCCCTGCTCTTCGTCACAGTTTCCTTGCGAGCTGATGTAGGAGCAGATACTTGACCTCTTTCCAACTCCAAGGTGCCATCAACCGATCTTCCTCTACCTCTGCCTTTCCCTCCTCCACGGTGAACGTCAATCCTGCGTTTCGAGGGCTCCGCTCTACCTATCTCTTCATTTTCATCTTCCGGCAGTGGTCGAGTACTATTCAACCATTCCGTTGTCCTGGTTTTAGCTTCTCGTCTATCTTTCCTACGCCTCTTATCCTCGTTCATCCACTCGTCCCCATCCTCATCAGCATCATATGTACATAGACTTAAATCCGGAGTTCCTTCTAAATTTTCAGTGTCGTCCTGAACACCATCCTCACTATCTCTTCTCTTTCCTTTCGCATCAGACATCCTCTCACCAGCCCTTTCTGCCGGTTGTTCATCAGATACTTTTTCGGAAACACGAAGATCTTCCATTCTTGAAACATCTAATTGTGACCTAACTCGACCTCTAGCTTCATCCCTTCCCCTATTTCCACTCATTACTACGCTTGGCTTAGTCTCAGCACTTGCCTCCGCAGACGAATCTCCTAGAACACGAACGCGGAGGTAGTGCATAAGTTGACCTACCATACCCGTCGTCAGTACATCTTCCACTACATCTGACCTGCGCGCAAAAGCAAACAAGGTTACACTCGGGAATTCTAGCACTGTGAACACAAACCTGACTTTCAAACACCATGACTTGTTTGTCCATTGAATGCATAGAATAGATCAAACCGATGAAAAGAATCGTTAATTGAAGTCGAACTGCAATGAAAACGATTCTGTTGATTGGCCACTAGAATTAGAAACCAGACACCAAAAGGAGGGATAAGCACTTCCGTACCCTCCCAGAGCTACTGCGAGGAGGCCAGTTGAATAGGTTCTCAACATCTCACGATTCACTGCATCAGCATCCTTGGTGCTTTTGCTTCTAGATGCCCTGCTGTTTGCTACATCTTTCAGAGTGTCCTCAATTACCCACCGCTTGATATTCAAAAGAACCTCTTCTTCAAACACATGAGGATACTGCGTGCACAAAACGAAACGAAAACAGGGTTTATAACCGACTCTCAAGTCACCTCGGTCATGTCATCTCCAGGTTTCCTCAGTGACATGCAAGACGACCCCGCCTTTACTTACAACCACAGCAACACAACATTTACTGATTCTATACAACGTTGCAAAAGTGGTATTTTGAAGTGTAATCAAGCGACACAGTACTCACCATCCAGCTAGAAACGCATGCAAGTAGCAGCCTCACCGCAGCTGCACGAATCTTTGTAGAATGCACTGGCTCCACCAACAATCTTGATGACAGCAGCTCAAAAAAATCATCATCCTCCTGAATTGCAAAAGGCATTACAGATTAGCCAAGCACAACTGGCATGCCCAAGACGTTTGCAAACCCTCTCACCCACTGATTCTAATCGCTGTCAACCAAGTAAACCCTAACCAGGCCCTATCCTTCAAAAAGTGAATAAAGACCCCTAATCAAGCACGGTAAGTAGTGGCCTCTGCAATCTCTTCAAGCGTTTGATGAACTGGCTGTAGAAGCACATTACGTTTTCAAATTGGATTGGAACATAGACCGTAAAGGTAGCTCCAGAGTACCAAAACTCGACATTGCGTCAAGTCTCACTGGTGCCAAAAATTGCCAAAAACAAATCCATGCAGTCTACTTGACTGCACATACCCTAAAACACGCAAAAACAACTCATCCACTGAAAATTTACCCTGATCAAGTTCACGAGTCGACCGATCATGTGCGACGATCGTGAATTGTTGGAATATGGATGACCAGTATGCTGTTCATACCTGCAAAAGCCAGGCCACAGGATCAATACTAGCCCCTGTTTCGTGCACTCCTCAAAAACCTAAAATACAGAGACTCATCACCAAGCTAAAAATCAGTACTCGCTATAATAATTCGACGATCTATTCCGCTCTGCGAAAGTCTACACTCCAAATTTCCAAAACATAACCTCAATGCAAGGAAATCCTCCTTCATCCAGTCCCGAAACTAAACACTCAGAATTCGATTAGGAGATCAAAGACAGCTATGAACAATCCCCATCAACCTCAAAGACGCAAAATTCTACACCACAAAGCACCGCGGCCCCTGCTGGCCCCTGTTCCCCAGACTCTTCAAACCCTAAAAAACAGAGACTTCATCGCACAGCTAAAATAGCAGTCCTCGTTATCCTAATTCGACGATCTAGCCGCACTCTAGGAAATTGCAACTCCAAATATCGAAAACCTAAACTCCAAGGAAGGAATCCGGTCCAAAAACAACAATCATCGAGTCCCGAAAGTGAACACTCGAAATTCGACTAGCAGATCCAACATAGTTATGAACGATCCCCGTGAACCTAAAAACCACGAAACTCTAAGCTGCCGAGGAATATCATAAAAAAATTCTCGCTCAATTCTCCTGAGCTCAAGCCAAAATGCGAAATTCAAAACGCCGACCTGGACTCCTCCTGCTCCAGAATAGCCGCGAGCGCATGCAAGAGCGAAGAATTAGGCGAGGCGCGCTCCGTGACGATCCGGCGCATTAGGCCGCGGGCTTTCTGCACCAAATCCTCCGCGGCCCCCGTGGTAGCATTACTGGTGGTCGGAGCCACGACCACGGCCGCGGCCACAGCAGCAGTCTCGCGGTAAATCCCTGGAACGTCTGCCCCTTCTGCTGCGGGGGGAGCTCCCCCGCCCTCCTCCGCCATCCCCAGACGCCTCCCCAAGTGCCAGGGGTCGTTCGGAAGGGCTACTTCAGGAGATTGTGATGCAATTCGTGGCGACAGCAATCGGGGGGGCGCTAAGGCGCAATTCGGTTCCCTAAAGTCCTGTTTCGCAACTCCTACTACTGTGGTTGTTGTTCGAAACGCACTCGGTGTTTCCAGCCGCTAGGTCACTCACACCCGGACACTCCTCTGACTGCTCGCTACTGGCGCTCGCGCTCCCTTGCCCGCCCATGTCCTCTTCAATGGATGCATGATGAAGGACGCCCATGGCTGCGGATGAGGCCATGGATGAGTTTCCATGGGCATGGGGGCATGGGGATGGATGGACAGACAGGACGGACAGAGTTTATGGATGGATGATGATGGATTGGGTTTAGGGATGGATGTTCAGGCTAATTGATTTTAGATGGATGGACATGGATAAAAACTAATCACTGTGAATTGCTGCCTTACAGCATTGAAGTTAGGTTTTGGAAATTAATAAGTCATTTTATTGAATTTAAGGAAAAATAAACATAAAGAAAGTTAAAATGTTGGAAAAGGTACTTATGAAGTTTGATCTCAACACATGTTCATTAATTATGAAGAATCCAAATTCATTCTTCTAACTTTTTAGCAAATTAGGGATATTATGATAAATAATGAATTCACTCAAAAATATGACTATTATTTTCCTATGTAATGAAGAAAATTATTCAATTGCCAAGATTATTTGAAGGGTTGACAAAAGTTTGGAAAAAATATTACATGATTGCCAAATAGCTTATTGATTAAAAAAATGGACTAGTGTATCTACCCTTTTGATTTTAAATAATTATTTGACAGATATAAGTCAAAAGTGACCTCATGCCATCAATAGGGTAAACCAGCCTATTATCACCCTTTTGCAATTCCACCCTCGTGTATCTATGGTATATATTCTAAATCAAATATGTACACTATACATACATTTGAATTGAATTGAAATTTGGATAATTATAGGCTTCTTATATTTGGCCCTATTATAAAAAAATTATTCATCCAAATAAGCTCACAATAGTAAAAGATGTTGCATGTACAATTAAAATCCTTTCTTGCTCAGAGAATATGTTATGAGTTTCCAAAAACAAACATGCAATAAGTTCCTACAATTGGTTATAGATTTTGTAAGAAACATTACATTTTGAACCTTGTATCAACAGAAAGTGATGTCTGACAAAAAGTCATAGCAACACCTGTGGATAGCAACTTTAATCATGTACTCAAGATCTCAATAGGAAACTAACATTTTCACAGATAAATTTGATTGCTAACAACACATAGGAGTTTGATGTAACTACGTTTGACAGAAGGCCATAGCAACACCTATTGATAGCAACTTTGATATAGGAGACTGACATTTTCACAGGTAGATTTGATTGCTAACAACACGTAGGAGTTTGATGCAACTACACTTGACAAAAAGCCATAGCAACACCTGTGGATAGCAACTTTGATAACGTACTCAGGATCTCAATAGGAAACTAATATTTTCACAAGTAGATTTGATTGCTAACAACACGTAGGAGTTTGATGTAACTACACCTAACAGAAATCCATAGCAACACCTGTGGATAGCAACTTTGATAACATACTCAAGATCTCAATAGGAGACTGACATTTTCACAGGTAGATTTGATTGCTAACAACACGTAGGAGTTTGATGTAGCTATGTTTAATGGAAAGCTATAGCAACACCAATCCTCTGGATAGCAACTTGATCATGTCTTCAAATTCTTAATATGAGATTGATATTTCCACATGTAAATTTGATTTGCTAATAAAATAAAGGAATTTGTTTTAGGTACCTAGTGCCACTATCTTGTAGCTAGACGAATTGTGGTACACAAATGAAAAGTAAGTGCACTTTATTGTAAATTGTTTGCAAAACCATCCTACGTGCTTTCTTGTTCAACATGTAAGCCTTCTCACCTTAAGAGCCTAGGGTCAATATTCAATACATCTATATTCAATATGTTGAAAATTCATAGTTTATTCATATGTTGTCCAAAGAATGCATGTATACACAAATTTGAATCCTCTTTTGACTCACTAAGATATAACAAAAAAATTCAATACTTTAATAATGGGAACATTTGGCATGATTTTAGGTGCAACTTTTTTCTTGTGGATGTCACATCGATGATTCATCCTATTAAAGAAAAAGTGTTCTAAGATTTAACAAAAGTCCTACTACTCGTAAAGTAGTAAAACTAGAGCCCACTAATATACTATTGTACAATATTCATTCACTCAGCAATATTTGGTGACACTATGTTACATTAATTTGACCAAAACATGTTTCATTTGTTCATATATAAACTTAGGAGCATTACTGTTCCCAAGTCCAGAGATAGGGTGCTATAAATCTCCCTGCCCAAAAGACAGTTAACATGTGTCATGGACATAGACTATAACATGTTTGAGTTGCGGGAGGCAAAAATAAATCTATGTTACAGCTCAATATTCTACAAAGAAAATCAAGTTTACAATCTCCTGGCATGCCTCAGTATGGCCGCCGCTCCAGCATCTTTAACAGGGGAATCACTACTAGCAACAGTATTTTCAGGAATGGGAACAGCCTCAGGTACATCAACCAGTCGCTCCAGTGACGCTAATTGATCATATGGAGCAATCTGCAATCAAAATAAGAAAGACCAGCACCTCATGAGACATCAGGCAATTTGGGGTAGTTGCATTAAACAAATTAAAAACTTTCCATGAAGGTACTAGAATCGGTTGTTAACTTCCAAAGTTCCATATCAATTTTTATTTCGAGGGTTAATCTCTAAGTGCCAAAATGACCAAAGTGGCCACTTCTATAGTTCTATAGCTAAAGGAGTTGGAATAAATTATTTAAGAAGCTTAGCAAAATGTATCAATGGAAAGAAGAAATCATGTGTGACATTCTCGAACAATAAAAATATGTAGTAGATGTTACTATTATCAACTAGTAGCTTCCAAAGTGTACTTTATATTGGCATTCAGGGCTTGATAGTCACCTGACTGAAACCATCAGGCCAGTTGATGGCAACAGCATAGTTGCCCATGGGTCTTATGCTCTCTGGCTCAATAGTCTCGACAACATCACTGTACCGCAACTTTTGTTCACCTGACCACTCATCCTGCATCCACAAGAATAAACTATAGATTACAACAAATTTATGGCATGGGCTAAGAAAAATAGCTATTAGAACTATAGTGCCAAGTATAGAGTTCAAAGCAACCATGTCACTATCTAATTGGCTAGTGAAAAGAGAACTGTAATTCAAAATCCTTCTCCTTGATCTAAGTCCTTGGATCAGCTAAAAAGTACAAATCTGGATGCTCTTAATCCTCTCAAACCTCCCAAATCTTGAGCATTATCTAGTCCATTCCTAAGCACTGTTTTTTTCCCACTTTATGAACATAAGCACACATCCTCAAACTGGCTTCTACTGTAGTATCTATATACCAAAAGTCCAAAATGGTAAAATAGAACATACAATGCTTCTGGCGGATCGATCATTTCGGCGGACAGTAGCAGGGTGCAATAGAAACTCTTCCGTTGTTCCAGGAACCTTGACCCGAATGGCATTGATGGACTTATCATACATCACTGCTGTTGACACTGCAGGTGAAAAATAGGTCAGCATCCAAAAGAATTTCATGTGAGCTGACTGGCCAACCCTCGTTCCCAATTCAAGGTTGGATCCCCATACGAATTCATTTGAAAGACGAGCATTAACCCACAAAAGAAAGGCAAAGCAACACCACCCTCCACCAGCCCATTTCATGAACTGCCACACAACAGTGCATGGAAGCACAACGTTTGTATCCTCACCGTCAATTCATTTTGTGGTAGCCACTTGCTCTAATAGACCAATGACATGATGCCAGTTCACTGCATTTTACTCTAGTGCGGTAAGCCTCGCCAGATAGAAGTGATTGCTTACCTTGCTGACGAAGCTTGGCACATTGTTGTACCACACAGACACCAATGTTGGAGAAGATATCTGCAACTTGGCCTTGCGGATCCACAACTACTTCTGGATTACCAGTATCTCCAGAAGCGGAGAGCTGCAAATGTCAGAAACGGAGCACAATTAACATAGGTTTCAATCTGGAATGGAAAAAGTCGTGGGTTGTTCTAGTGCCAGAGACTCTCCACTGAAACAATTCAAAACTTGTGCACTATAGGTTTACAAGACAAAACATTCTCGAGTAGTAGTGGAATGGAACTTTGGAGAACAGTGCCAACTTAGAAAGTTAGAGCAAATCCGGGCCAAATCACAAACAAAATTTAAATATTCTCACATGCGAAGCCAATGACTCATTGACTTGAGTACCTCTCACTCAGCTCAACTTTGTAAAACAAGCTGTCAAGGATTCCTTCTCATGTTAAATCAGAGGCTGTTATGGATGTTCTCTAAAATGTTTTGGACGAACAGCAATGAATGAACAGAGATAATTTCAACAGAAAGAACTTACTTCCGGTCTGATGGGGAGCTCGAACAGATTTGGGATGCCGAACTGCTGCACTACCTATTCATACAATTTCCGGATCACTATAAGTCCAAGGGCAACCAAATCCTTGCACATCTACCGACATATTGAAACTTCCCCATATTGATCTATACTATTTCTAGGTTGTAATCACAAGGCATATATGTCGGCCATGAAGAAAATAATGCAACATCAATGACTCTATGACCAGTGTGAATTCTTGGAATGTCAGTGATACCTGAGCACCAGAACCTCGTCCGAATGGGTAGTAGCGCTTATCATCACCTTCAAAGAAACACATATTCTCCACCACGGCAATACATGGAACCTGCGAGGGAAAGACAACATCCATTCTTCAAAGAGGCTCAAGACCAAGGATTTATAACTTTTTGACAAATCATTATTCGGAATTGAGCGGTTCAAATGTTTTTGAGTAGGTATCAATCTATACAATCCAAAAAAATTAATAAATCTTCTTGTAGAGAATATTTTTTGCTGCCCAGTTTGGCATTGAACTTTCTAACTTTTGCAATATTTATCAGAATGACATGAAACAAAGCTTAACACGTAGATGAGGACGATTAGCATCCATCCTAAAGATTTCATGCAAAAATTCCAGATTATGAAGTCAATACAGGATGCCCGAGTTCTCAAAAAGCCCAAAGTGGGCTCCTTCCTCCTTTAGGGGTTAAGAGTTTGACGTCTACAGAATATTATGCCTCTACCCTTTTACTGTCATGAACGCCTTGAAGTGCTTAATAATGCATGATATGTCATATTCAAAATTGCAGAAAAACATTAGGTCCAATTTGAGCATTTGGGGGCTTTACAGGTTTAGGCACACAGATTCACTGAAGGCTGAAATGAAGAAAACCACAACCTTAAGTTTTGAGAACATGCGAACTCCCTTTGCTACATCAATAAATGCCAGCTTCTGAGGTGTCGTAACTATGACAGCTGCTGTTAAGGGCACCACCTGAGGATCAAACACGAGATGAGAGAAAAGATCAGTAACAGAGATAAATCGAATGATTATATCGAAAATTTCAAGACATACCAAACCAATTCCAATCATACCACTCCTTACTAAAACTTTCTAAAACTCTCTCGCAAATTGATTCAAAAGAGTCTCTTGCTACGATTCCAACCTGGCATAATGTCAACTGAATATCTCCCGTGCCAGGTGGCATGTCAATCACCAAGTAGTCCAACTCGCCCCTGCAACCCATTCCACTCTTCTTCAA
Source organism: Climacium dendroides (assembly GCA_950106755.1). NCBI lineage: Eukaryota > Viridiplantae > Streptophyta > Bryopsida > Hypnales > Climaciaceae > Climacium > Climacium dendroides. Next base: position 29,437,461 of record OX467082.1, on the reverse strand, counting down.
CTTCCAGAATAGAACTAAAGGTAAGGCATTTCGGATTAAAAGTAACAACAGCAAATAGGTACTGATGGGTTGACGGACACTCGTACCAGTCCGTGGTAGTAAGGAATTGATTTATAACACCAGAGACCATTGGACCCCTCATAATAGCACTACCCTGGCCAGCGTAGCCAAATGAAACTAGTTTCACTCCTAGGTACTCCGTTGGTATAATTGACCTTGTCTCTGGATTCTGCAACGTGAGGATAAAATTTAAAGCATCAAGAAAAAATTAATTCTTCTGAACCACAAACGCAGTATCCAACAATGAGCTTCAAGAAAACCCAAAGAGACTTACAGACTACTAAAATAATTTCTAGCAGAACAATACAAAACACTTAGCGCGTCTTCTAGAAACAGTACCATTTTAGTGCTGGAACTGTTATATTTCTTAGGTCATGTACTCACCATTTGCAACACGCGGACCTCCGGTGACACCATGGTTGGGAGGCTGGGTCCATAAATATCGGCATCAAAAATGCCAACCCTTGCACCCATTTGCGCCAGTGAATAAGCGAGGTTCACTGCCACTGTCGATTTCCCAACTCCACCCTGAATAAGGAAACTGTCAATATACTGACTGACATGATAATGTACCGAGTCAGTATATAACGCGTTGTGAATATTGAGTAAAGTGATATCATACAGGCACTGGAAGCAAGAACGTTTTTTTCGGAAACTTTGAAGAGTCGGAAGAAATTCAAATTGGTTACAGTCTACAATCCAAGCAGCGTTCACAAATGCGGCGAAATTTAGCAAAACTTCTACCAAAAGAAACTTAAGGCGACAAAAAATGTGAATACCACAGAATTAAATTCGAATTTTTAGCACACTTAGCAGATTTTTTGGCAACTTGAGCAAATTGCAAAAAACACATTTGGGATCACTGAATCCAAATGTTCAGCTACCTTGCAACTGGACACCGCAACAATGTTGGAAACTTTTTTCAGGCCAGCAGGAACATCGTCCGCAATAAGCGGCTTGGCAGGTTGTGCAGTCATTTTCACAGAAACTCCCTTCACCCATGCTATGGCCGACACTTTCTCCTTGGCTTGTTGCTCAAACTGAACTCACCAAACGTCTAGGTCAATATACCCAACAACACAGAATTGTCAACAAAATTGCAAAAGAGTCCAGTTCACCTCAAAATATACTACAAGTTGTTTTCATGTGAGGTGCATACCATGTCCTTCACTGGGCAAGCAGGCGTGGTAAGCTCCAGCTGAAATGAGACCTGCAAAGGATTCGATTCTCTGAGTCCCCAACAACTCAACTCAAACGCATTGCTCAAACTCATTCATTCCAGCACCAAATTCTTTACCAATACAACTGGAATGCTTTTCAAAATTATACACTGGGCAATAAATGTGAAAAGTAATGCATGTCTTCGAAAACCCTTCCAATTACCTTCCCTTTCAAACATCCACGAAAGTAAAGTTGAGGTACAGTAGCCGATCTAAACATAATTTCAAGTATATTCGCCACTCCACTATTTTAAGCAAGAGACACCCCAATCCTGGTGAGCTTCCAGAAAGGAAAGTGTAAAGTCTAGTTTACGAAGAAGAATGGTTGGATATTTCAGATTCTCATTTATAGAATTTTGCAGGTAAGTTTTGCGTTCTTCTCGATTCTTGGTAAAGAAAACAGTGTCAAGCTGCAACCTCCTTTTAAAGGAAATTGAAAAATATTGCAGAGGAGTCCAAAATGTAGATGCTAAGATAGAAAGCCAGAACATTCTTAGACTGTTCTCAAGACACCATAGTCGCCAGGGACCCAAAAGCGCCAACCTGAAACCTTAAACAATAGTTGCATATACTAATTAAAAAGATGTACACCGACTCAATATCTGATCAAGTGGCAATTTTTTGAACATGTTCAAATAAATCTGTGACTCTTCATAAGTATTTGCATACATTATCCGAATGAAGCATTTCTCAGGTGGACTGGAACCCTCGATCATTTGCCAACAAGAACATCAAGAAGAACTGGATCCCAGTCTAATAATATGAACAATGCTGTGTAGCAAAAATGGCAATTTAGGGTATCAATACCTGGCCAGTGGATTCCTCAATGGAGAGCTCCTTGACAAACCCGCATGAAACTATGTCTGTTCCAAAATCAGGGTCTATGATTTGGGATAAAGCACCGAGCACGTCCTTCCGTGCACTTTCAGGAGACAACTCCGCAACTGGCACATAACAAAACAAAGAAAATCAGGGTCCAAAAAAATATAATTTCACTAAAAAAGGAACACCCATAATCGTCAATCGCTACCCTAGAATATTCACAACGGACACATATTGATTAAGAGGATATAAACCGCGGAAACATCCATTTCACCAATACAACCTTAAACCCTTCATATCGTTGCAGCATACCTTATACCAATAAAGCATTCTTTGGTGCATTTGAATCCTTTTTCATTTGATTACAAGAACATAGATCAAATTTGACCTATCTGATAATAAGAAACTCTGTAGATTTCTGTGCCCCTGCCTAATTCACTCACTTTCACTGGTAACACAATTAGCACAGTGAGAATATATGACAGCTGCCGATGCAATCTTGAACCTTCATATCATTGCATACCTTACCCCTATGACGAATTCTTTCGTGCGTCCGAACCCTCTTTCACTTGCTTACAAGAATATCGATGAAAATTTAACCAATCTGATAATAAAAAACTCTAGAGATTTTCTGTGCCCCCCTTACATTATTCTTTCCCTTTCGCTGGTAACACAATAGCAGAGTGAGACTAATTCAAAGCTGCCAATACAATCTTAAGCCTTCGTATTTGTCACATCCCTTCTCCAAATAACGACTTCTTTCGTGCATCCGAACCCTTTTCCATTGGCTAACAAGAACATCGATAGAAAGGAATACCACGAATTGCTGATTTTGACTGTCTCACTAAAATTCTAACCCAAATTCACTTGTAACCCCCAAAGATGAGGAACCAACAGCTGCAGACCTTGCACATTGGCGGATTCTCTTTTGCTCATCGCCGAGACCACCAGGGCGGCTTGCCTTCTGGAACCCGATGTCCTCAGCTTCCCAGGCGTCGTCCTCGCTTGGCAAGACCCCTTTCTGTCGGTCGCAGCAGAAGCCTCCACAGGCAAAGCCAACACGACGTGAATCCTACTCGTACTACTACTGATGGAAGTCGTGGCTCGAATCGACGAGGCCATTGCAGCGGAGGCAACCATGGCCACCATTGCCTACTCGACCAAAGCCAAAATCACAAGGAGAAGAACTCAAACTTTGGCTCGGAAAGGTCCCAAAGAAACACCAGCGCAAGGCGCAAGGAGGCTAGACATTGATGTTTCAGGAAGGATTTCTGGAGACCAGAGAATTGACGAAATCACAAAGGAGGAGGACAGAGAATGGCGGTGAAGGGCGCTCAGTGGAGAAGCAGGAGTGTGCTCCGCAACAGGGTGACGTCCGGGTATTGGTGAACTGTGGATATCGGGTATCCATAGTTCACCAATACCCGGACATCACGCTGAGGACTATGAACGTCCGGTATACGATCTGGGTATCTTAATCTGGACCAGCCAAGCTCAGCTGGACCGGGTAAGGACACCGGGTGATCATTTGTTCTTCTAATTCCTAGATTATGACACATCTTCACAATTTGGGAAATTTGGATTAGTTCTTGGTCTTCATGGTGTTAACTTAGAATTTAATAAAACTTTAGCAATTAGGTTCATTTTGTAGATCTAATAATATAAATTTATTTATTTATTTTTATTTTTTAATTTGAAATTGAAATTGAGCATCTTGAAAAAGAAGCATTGAACAAAATACGGGCACTTGAGTTGCTAGAAGTTATATTGTGGATTGACATGAGAGATAAATGTATACTTCTTTGTTGAAGATTTTTCCATAGTATCATGTATAGTATTGGGCTTCTCTCAATTTGAACAATTCTAACATGAGAAAAAAGAAACCCGTATAAATATCAAAAAGTTATATTATTACACTCAAATAATCTCTTTAATCTCTAAAGATTTTCAGTGTGTTTTGGTCAAAATCTATCCCAAATAACCTTTCTTAGAAACAATGCTAAAATCTTGTTATTTGTTAAATTATTAATAGATTCAATCATAAATTAAATCTCTTAGTAGTTAACCGTTGAAGGACCGAAGCCATTTTTTTTGCCAAAAAACACTTGAAATTGCCATTTCTATTGCATTCACTTAAGAAAATAAAAAAATATTTTTTTTAGAATCTAACTATAGGATCTTGTACTTTACTTGTCTAAGATCATGTGGTAAAATTTTCATGAAGTTTGACCATGTAAATTGGAAGATCTTAGCATTCAAAGTTGGAAAATAAAGTTTTTTTAAACATTGGTTTCCAATATCAAATGATTTTGACTACCATTTGTGGAAAAAATTTGCACGATGGACTTTGAATTAAAAAAATATGTGTTGAAGAATTGAATTGAAATTCTAAAAAAAAATTCTAAAAAATGCTCGATTTTCATTCTTTAAAAAATTAGCAAGTAGAAGTAGATCCAAGATTGAAAAAAAGAAACTAAATTTTTAATAACTCTAAGATGGGATTGAAACACAATAATCCCAACGATGAGATTGCTTTAACAAGCAAACTTAACCTTGTCAAACAGAATTTTTTTTTAAATTGTGAATATTGCATTTGGAAAAGAATCCTATAAGTTATTTTTTCAAGAAGATGCTTAGATTGCTCCAAAAACAAGATTGTCCATAATTTCCACATCACTAATCCAAATGGAACGAATCAAAGCTTTACATGTAGAAAAAAAAAAGATCTATAAGGAAATTTTTTTAATTATTTCAAATTTTTGTAGATTTCTTTTTTTGCTTGGCGACATAAAAATTATATTTAGAATGGCATAACTTTTGCTCCCAGGCACCAATTGAAATAAAAATTATATTCCCAAGAAGATAATATCAAAAAAAATTCCTATCTTATTAAAAAGTTTCACCCAAAATTGAATCATAGGAGCATGCATGAATTCCTTAGAGTTGCTTGAGGGAACTCTTGGTCCCTTGGGGATTAATTTGTTAAAGTATATCCTTTTACAATTTTAGAGTAAAAAGTAAAAAGACTAACTCACGTTCAAAAATCAATTCATCAAAATATGATGTTTTAATTTCAAAAACAAGTTTATTTAATTCTCTCAAATAGCTAAGTTTCATCCTTTAAATTTTTTTATTAAAAGATGTGCATGTCCTACAACTTCGTATTTATAGAAAAAAAATACTAAATAAAAGGAGTAACAAAAATACTAAATTGTTTATAACCTTGACAAGAATTGAATTATGTTTGATCCCAACAATGGTAATGTTGTAGTAAGCAATTTGTACCTTGTATGTGTGTTTTTTGAAAAGATTAAAAAACAATTTAATAAATAAACTTTAAAGTTTTTTTGAGAAGAGGTTCCATAATAGATTGCAAAATAACCCCCCAAAACCTTGCATCTTGTTAATCAAAATTTGTTGATTCTCAACCTTCTACATATACATAAATTTGGAGAATTGAGTAAATTTAATATTATTTTTAAATGCTTCATTTAAACAAACTAATTTATGTTGAGATAGAAACTACATATGATACAATAATTATTTAACTACAAATTATATTTGATGGTTAAGGTTGACATTTGTTGTTGAATTATTAATCAAAGTTAGCAAATTTGATTTAGCAAATGTTTGAAAATAGAAAGTTTTTTTCCTATACAATATTTTGAAAAATATTATCATACAATTTTTGGCATGTGTTTTAGAAATATTTTAATAATATCATACAATTTTTGGTAAGTATTTCTAAAAATAGTTTTTGTCAACCTCAACTACCATGGATGGTTGGTTAGTCAAATGTTATGCAAAATAATGCACCTAAATACATGTTGTGCCAACAAAAGCAATTAAAAAACAGAAACAAAACAAAGATTCTATTTTGGAATAGGATGAAATAAAAATATTTGTTGCCAAAAAATACTAGTTGGTCTTTTAGGGGGGTAATTTTTCAAAAGGGGGCCCAAATTTGTCTTTGTGACAAAGTTTGAATATACGACAAGTGTACAATAACCAATGGTGTTTTCATGGGTTGGATGCACTAAAATGCCATTCTAGACAAGGTAATATTAATTTTAATGCAATACAATTTCATTATAAACAAAGTAGTATGGTTCCAATGATCTTTGATATTATGCAAATTTATTTGAATATGTTATTATATTAGTGGTTTCATTTCACTATGGGTGTAATATTATATAAATTTGCATGTGCACCCATACTCAACACTAATAGCAACTAAACATAGTTACAACATGAATAAAACATTAGGAAAAATTTCAAGCCATGAAAGAGCCATTATGAAAAGGTTCCAAAGTTGTAAACAAACATAGTATTGATCGAATTAATTAGTAATAAATTAAAAAATTCAATTTTTTTAAAATTTAAAAATAATCATTTTTTGAATAAATAATAGTAATAAATTTTAAAATAATCACAATCTAATGTGGCAATAGTAGTGCCATAGTTTTATAATTTTGAATTTAGTTTTAAAATTACATTTAAAAATCATTTATAATATTTTTTTCAAATATTTGTTAAATTTGTCAGTCCCGCTCTATGCAAGTCCTAGGCTCTCATGTTTAGACAATGTATATCTTATGTCATCAACATCCAAGTTTCGATGCACATTTTGAATAGAAAAGAGGTTATAGACCTTGTGAATTTCAAAAAAATTGTTTATAAGAAGACAAGATACTAGAAAGCGTAATAGATTCTTGACATTGGGTATTCTAATTTTAGTAGTTACTAGCGGTTGGAGCTTGCTACGCATTCATCATTAGAATTGTATAAGAATTTTTATGTATTAGATAGAATGCAGAATTAAAAATTTCAATAAATCTTCAAATAAAAATGACTAAAATCTTTGTATAATTTTTTTATAAGTAATCATATATTGAAATGTACAATAGAAATTTATTGAATGATGAGTGAAACATATGCAATGGTAAATATTATAAAAGATACACATACATTAGAAAGCATTAGAAATTTGACTCAATTGTTATAAACAATGGCAATCCAAATAGAAGAATTTGAAAAAAAAACTTGTAAATCTCAAAAGCTTTGTGAATAATTTAACTGTTGTAAAATCCAAAATCACTTCAATCTAATAAATTTCTCAAATCATTTGGTAGTAGCAATAGAAAATTCAAATTAGATGCTCAAAGCTCACAAAAGAACAAAATCATAGAAATGCAAAAGAAGTATAAAGCCAAGAAAAGCAATGGATTTGCTACCTCTATAATATCATCCTATAGATCCTCTTTAATATCACCTTAATTGCAATGACTATATTATTTCTATAATATCACCCTTTGTAAAAAATGATATTAAAGAAGTGATTGCAAACTACTACTCTATTTCTGTAATATCACATTGTGTGAAAATACAATTTCTATGTATGCATGATTGAAAATATTCTAACAAAATATTTAAATTAATTATTTTAAAGACTTATCAAAATCATTATCATGCATTCTATTCAAATATATCAAAATTTTACTAATATGTGATACAATGAATGCGTAGCATAGCAAGCACGAGCCCCTAGTATTAATGGTAACATTTGTGATATTATAGAGGGAGTTATGATTTTAGTAGTATGATGACTAGCAATTGGCACTTGCTATGCTATGCATTCATCATTAGAATTTTATAAGAATTTTTATGTATTAGATAGAATGTAAAACAAAAATTTCAATAAATCTTCAAATAAAAATCTCAAAAACTTTGTAAACAACTTAATTGTTATGGAATCCAAAATCACTTCAATTGAATAAATTACTCAAAATTATTTAGTAGTAGCAATAGAAAATTGAAATCATGAAAACTCAAAGCTCACAAAAGCACAAAATCATAGAAATGCAAAAGAAGTGTAAAGCCAAGAAAAGCAATGGATTTGCTACCTCTATAATATCATCCTATGGATCCTCTTTAATATCACCTTAATTGCAACAACTATTATATAATATTTACAATATCACCCTTTGTAAAAAGTGATATTACAAAAGTGATTGCAAACTGCTACTCTATTTCTGTAATATCAAATTGTGTGAAAATACAATTTCTATGTAAGCATGATTGGAAGTATTTTTATAAAATAATTATTTTAAAGACTTATTGAAATCATTATCATGCATTCTATCCAAATATATCAAAATTTTACTAATATGTGATACGATGAATGCGTAGCGTAGCAAGCACGAGCCCCTAGTATTAATGGTAGCATTTGTGATATTACAGAGGGAGTTATGATTTTAGTAGTATGATGAATAAATGATAGTTATTGTTATTGTAACCTCTTCTCACAATAGGATATTTTTTTTTCCCATCCCAAAAAGTTTTGAAAAAAAGTTTCCCACAATTTGACATCTATTTCAGAAATATTTTTTTTTTGCTGACCCTCAATGGACACCGTCGGTGATTTCCCGATGCAGAAATAGAGCACCCGTGGGGTTGCTTTTCCTTTGAGCCACGCAATATTAGGCTGAGAGCTTCCAAGCCTCGTGTTTTTTCTTTCTTCTACTGTAGTGTAGTTTCGTTGTTACAGAGATTGTGTGGTGATGGATTACGAAATTGCGAGATTGGGATCCTTTCCGGAATCGTAGTACTGCGGTATCAAGCCATGTGACTAATGTTTGAAGAAACTTGTGCGGGTATAAATCTGCAATAAGCTGGTGTTTCAGTTTCTTTTCCCTTCTTTTCGTTTTGAGGGGAGCTAGGGTTTTGTGTGAAGCGATGGGAGCAGACAGCGAGGACTTGCCTCTGGCCAACGTGAAGCGTGTGGTGAAGACGAAGCTGCAGGAGCTGGCCCAGGAGCAGTACGGCGAAGAGCGGGACGTGGCTGTGAACAAGGACGCGCTGCTTGCGTTTTCTGAGAGCGCCAAGATTTTCATCCACTTCCTTTCAGCTACGTATGGGCTACACCTTTTCATTTTTGGAATGTCTTATGGTTTTCTGGGGGTTTTGCGTTCTTCTGAATTTTGCAATCCTGCCTATGATCACATCAGAGCTTTCATGGTTGTCATGGTCGATATACTTGAGAGCTCCATGTTGCTGTTTTTCTGAAAACCATACTCATGTACACAACATTCTTAGAATTTGGTTTTTGTGCTACACGTCGATTCAAGGTTTTGATGGTCAGCAATGCATCCATCGCCTATCCCATAACAGTTTCTCATGTCCTCTTTTCTTGTATTTGATGCTTTGAGTTAGAAGAGTTAATTTCTCATATGTGGGAGATCTCGGTATGTTGCGTCTTGATTTGTTGTCGTGGTTACTGCTCTCTGAGCACCCTTTAACGTGACTGAGAATACTTTGATGTTTACCCTTGTACCTTCATAGTATGGAGAGGGATATGGTTTCGCTGCCATGGGTGTAGCGAGTTTGTTTTTGTGTTCAATTATGTTTAGCAAATTGTATTCAGTGGTCGGAAATAGAGTCGCGGAATTGATTAGTGATAACATGTGCAGAGCAAATGAAATATGCCGGGAGTCAAAGCGGCAAACTATCAATGCCGACGACGTGCTCAAGGCAGTGGAGGAGTTGGATTTTCCAGAGTTTTCTGAGCCTTTGATGCGCTGTCTTTCAGGTCAGTCTGATGATTACAGTAAGCCAGATGATCATTTTTCAATATTTGGCATGGCTTTCCAGCTTCTTCGAATGTGGTTTGTTTCTTTAGGGTTAGTTATAGAACTTGCTCGTATTGAGTTCTAATGTCTGGAATTTCGTGTGCGAAGGTAGAAGATACTGTTTAAAGCATTTTAACCAATATGTAGAGGCTTGCTTGCATTGGGAGATCATTCACTAGAGCCACACTCTCTTCAGATCAAGTTGTTTTCTCGCTCAATGTATGATGTTTTCTTATGCAATTATTCGAACACTGGGAGGTCATGTAGACCACTGCTGAATGGACAGTAGGCAATCTCATTTCCATTCAAAGATGACATTATTAGCCAAGTCATGCATACGCTTAACTTTCTACTTGAGGGCCAACCAAGTGAATTGGAAGAGATGAGTTGCTGGTTGTACCAGGGATCCCGCATTTAGTATTCCTCTTCCTTAATATCACCCGCTTGTTGCAGCATTTCGGAAGGACCAAGACGCGAAGAAACTTGATAAGCGGAAGAGTTCTGGTGCGCCCACGCCCAGGAAACGGAAATCCGACGGAAATTCGGCTGAAGGGGAGACTGCAAATGGAGATTACGACGATGGAGCGGCAATGGCTGACGACGAGGACACAACAGACACCTAGTGACTAGCTTATTCTGCAATTTGTTTAGGACTACCGTATTTCATATTGGTTCCATCAATCTGCTACTTAGTAAGCCATCTAGCACGTCCTTTTGAGGAACCCATGCCACCCAAGAGTTCTGTAAAGTGGGTAGGAGTTTGTCGGATCATCAGTCACGTAGCTCTGTATGCTGAGGGGGGTGTAGAAACTCCGCCGTCAATGGCTGTGGATATTTTGGGTGGTCAAAATTTTTTTGTGTGAATTTTCATGGAGGCATAAAAGCAAATGCAAATGGTGAACAATGTACTTTTGGATTTTATTCTTTGAAGGTGCTCTATTATAAATAGTGAGACGATCTTCCTAAAATGTACCGACCCTCTAATGAATCATTGAGGAACAGTTATATTTCCATACTCCGGACTTGTCCTTGGATGCACACTGACTTTGCCCTTGGATGACTGTCATCTTCTTCCAACATCGTGATTTGGTTTATTGATTCTTTGTAGGCTCTTCTCAGGTGGTAGATAAGGTAAATGTACCTATACCGGATCACTTAACCCTTAAAGGACGATTTAAAGGACGATGGGATGACTTTGGAAATCATCAATTTTTTTTATGACCGTGTGAAGCATTGGCTTAAAAAATTGTAAAAGCACTCATTGTAGGACAAACTATTGTAGAAGACCTCTCCTTTTCTTGCAAAATTTTGAACATGAATAGTTGCACTTCTATCCTACATGGAGAGATCCTTTGTCATCCATTGGACGCAAAACATTTGCCTCAACATTTAAGGGTTAATGGATTTTGTAGTAGATCATTAGCAATTTAAGGTGCGACAAATGTTTCCCATGTAGAAAGATAGGAAATATAGGGATTGCAAATTTTCCATAATTTTATTGTCGAAATTGAAATTATTATCAATTTTGGGAGCCAAAAAGTATTTGGAGCTTATAGCCAACTTATAAAGTTTTCCAATTTTGATCATTCAAGAACTACTTTTTGCTCACTACTTCTTGAGTTGCTCACTACTTTGAGACATGTGTCATGATCTTAATTAGGGTCGATTTATACACACTTTAGGGTCAAATGGAAGGCCAACTAAATTTGCCTTCCATCTGGCCCCAAATCCCCCAATTCCCCACTCCGGCCCTAGTAATGTAAAGTGGTGAGGTCAAATTCTAAGTTCAAATTGAGGATTAATGTACTCTTGTATTTTCTTAAGGCTCAATTTTATTAAATTGAGCATATGAAGGTAGAAAAAACAAATAGCCTTAGAATCTAGCATATGCACATGACAAAGTTTGATTTGAAACTAGAAACCCCAAACACACAAAGAGATTCTCAATGAAGAGAGAGTAAATTGAAGGGGAGGTGTCATCTGATTGGAATAGCTAGTTACACTGATGTGTGTGTATTTAGTCAAAAATCAATTTTCAAGTCAACCTTGTATAAGATAGAGGTACTAGTAGTCAATTATTTAAGCAATTTTAGAGCAAATGGTAAGGAATATGAGGTAATGCAAATTTTTTTCATGTAGGAAGATAGGAAATATGGAGATAGAATTTTTTTTAGAATTCTATATATAAAATTAAAATTGTTGTGAATTTTGGGAACCAAAAAATGCATTTGTTTAGTAACCAATGTCTAGAGTCTTCCAATTTTGATCATTCAAGAACTATTTTGCCACTCACTACATCCTACTTTCTTGCTCACTACTTCAAGACATGTGTCATAACCTTATTAATCCCAACCTTAAAAAGAACAAAAAAAAAACATTGCAACCTTGAGATCCAGCCTAAGGTTGAAAATAGTACTTTCTATAGGTTAGACACTAGGCGTGGTTGAAAACTAGTGCCTCGACCTTATCCAAGAAACAAAAAATAATCTTCACTAGAATTTCATTCAATGACCTGAATTTGAAACCCTGAAATGAAATTGTAACTAGAAGCTTCTACAGTAACCCTAGACCTTCACACAAACTTAATTAAAACCTTCAAACAAAAACGGATTGTACTATTGATTACAAAGGTACAATCAATCTTTGTGTATTGCCTTTCCTAGCTCCTGGCTTAATGCTTTGTGTACATGGGACCATCCAAATCGGAGGTCTTTCTCCATGACTAAGGTTTTTAAATATTTAGATTTTAAACTAGGCAATGTGGCGAGTGCCATGATGAATTGATTCTTCACACAAAGCTTTCGAATTTACAGCCCTAATTGCAATATTTAAGCAAAAACTAAAAGTTTTAAATTTATAGTCATATTGCAACCTTCAACTCTAACCTTAAACCTTAGAACCCAAAATGAAAGAAGCAATTAAAGATCCTTAATCCCTAAATATAATTATGATTGTTCAATTCAAACCTTAGAATTGAAGGTAGTTCCTTACAAATCTTGTTTTGGGGCATTTTGAATGAACTCTGGTTGCATCTCGCACTTTAACATGATTAATGCTTCTACCTTGTTATCCAATCAATTGCATTTTTTGTCATCTTCTTCAAGCTTTATGACTTTGGATTTTGATTTTCTTTGATGCTTCTTCTTTGGTCCTGCCGCAAGTATTTCATAGTCTTCATCAACCTCTTTTCCCTCAACCTTTTTTCCATCAACCTTTTTTCCATCAACCTTTTTTCCTCAACAAACCCAAAAGTGAGGTTCTGAAAAGAGCCTATGGTACACAAATCCTCCATTTGCACAATTGCTACAACAATTGCTAACAATTAGAAGAAAGTGACTAGAAGAAGAAGAAACAAGCATAAAAAGATGAAGTGCTACTAGATGCCAAAAAAAACCCCTCAAATTAGGAGTACAACTCGCAAAACAAGCTACACATTTGAGATGTAACTTTATAGTATATGAAAGCCGTAGAGATTGAAAAAAAATCCACATGAAAGTTGCACAAAGACAAGCAACACTTTTTTTGGAGGCAATACAAACAGACACAAACAAGTAGACAAACTGAAAAAGAAATGAAACCACAAAGATGAAAAGGCTTTCAAAAAAATTAAAAATTAAATTCTCTTAATCAATGGTGGAGATTTGTACAATCCAATGGAAGAGCCCAATTTGGCCCCAATCCCCCCTAGATGGGAAATTGGGCCACCCAAAACCTTGTTCCAATTGCTCCCTTAGGGCTGGATGGATTGGCACTAAAACCATGCCATCTAAGGCAGCATGTAGGATGAGTAGTGGTTTCAATCCGGCCCTAGTATAAAGCCCTTGGGCCAAATTTGGAGAAATAGAACAATCCTATTAGTTCAAATTCAGAGAGTTCTAATTGGCCCTCAATCTGGCCCCAAGTATAAACTAGCCCTTATTAGTCCCAAACTTGAGAAAGAGATTAAAATACATACCAAGCTTTAGTTGGAAATTTGATCCAACCTTGGTTGAAAACAATGTTCTCTATAAGTTCGATATGGGTCATGGTTGACAATGGGTACATTTACCTCAAGTTGACCCTCACAAATTTTGTACATCTTTAATTTATGTTGTAATGTCCAAGAGATTCAATTTGTAGCAATAATTAGTTGAATATAGATAATCTAAGTCATAAAAAGAATATCATTTTTTAATGGCAACAATAAGGTAGAAGTGCCTAAATACACTCATTGCCCAATATGGACTTGTATAATGAACCTCTATTATTTACATATGCATTTTAGTCTATTTTGGTTTTCTCATTAGAAGAAAACGAGGGATTTTGCAACTACACTATGCAATTGGTTTTTTAGTTGTATAGAACATTTGTGACTAGTTTGCAACTAGTAATAATTTGAAGACCTCTACTTGTAGTGAACACCCTAAAAGCTAGAAAAAAGGTATACCAATTGCAAAAATCATGCCTCATTTGTCCCATCATTTGTGACTCATCTGCAACTTGTTTGCAACTTGTATATTTATAGATTTTAAATTATTAATCTCAATGATTTGTAGATTGTAAACTTTCAGAACTAACTTTTTTTTAGATTGTAGAATTTCATATCTATCTTTTTTTAGATTTTTGGATTTCACATCTAACTTTTTTCTAGATTTTAAAATTTCAGATCTATGTTCTTCCTAGATTTCAAAAATTCAAATATTGGTATTTAATAGATTTCATTGGTTTAGAAAACCTTACAATTTTATAGATTTTAAAATTTCTTAGATTTTAAATTTTTTTGATTTCTATAGATTGTAGAAACCTATACTCTATAGAAGTCTATAAATTTATAAATTGTAAAAATCATAAAATTAAATCAACAAGGTCAAAATATGACTGTGACTAGTTGCTAGTCATCCTCAGTCATATTTTCACAATCATAAAACTTGCAATTTCTAGTAGTGTCTTCTAGTGTTTAGAGGCTTGTTTATAATTGGATCATAACGGGGTTTGATTTAGGAACCTTTTCATAGAGGTGATGGTAAATTGTCAACAAAGAATAGTAATGAGGATAATGACTTTATTACAATTATGATATAAATGAATGCAGATAAACACTTCATTACTTAAGTGTAAGTGCCTAAGGTACAATTATGTTTGCACATAGAAATACAAAAAATCAATTTAAGACATTGGGTTGCATGATTTCACACCACTTTGAAGGCGGTCTTGAAAAAGAGAGAATGGACATTGAAGTAATTGGACATAGTTTAGATAGAGAATTGATTAGATCACAAATTTATTTTTTGAAGCATGTATATTATACAAGTGAATAGTACTTAGTTCCAAAAATTTATGCTAACATGGCTAGTAGTGGTAAAAAATTTGCCATGAATGATTCCTCAAATGAGGACAAAGACCAATCATCTAACAACAAACAAGGTCACAATCAATAAGAGGGCAATCTTCATGATATAGGTGAATATCATACTACTAAAATCATAAGTCCCTCTGTAATGTCACAAATGCTACCATTAATACTAGGGGCTCGTGCTTGCTATGCTATGCATTCATTGTATCACATATTAGTAAAAATTTGATATATTTGAATAGAATGTATGATAATGACTTTGATAAGTCTTTAAAATATTATTTAAATATTTTGTAAAAATATTTTCAATCATGCATACATAGAAATTGTATTTTCACACAATGTGATATTATAGAAATAGAGTAGCAGTTTGCAATCACTTCTATAATATCATCTTTTACAAAAGGTGATATTATAGAAATGATATAGTTGTTGCAATTGAAGTGATATTAAAGAGGATCCGTAGGATGATATTATAGATGTAACAAATCCATTGTTTTTCTTGGCTTTACACTTCTTTGCACTTCTATGATTTTGTGCTTTTGTGAACTTTGAGCTTTTATGATTTCAATTTTCTATTGCTACTACCAAATGATTTTGAGAAATTAATTTAATTGAAGCGATTTTGGATTTCACAACAATTAAGTTGTTCACAAAGTTTTTGAGATTTATAAGTTTTTCTTTTCAATTTTTCAATTTGGGTTGCCATTTTTTTGTAACAATGGAGTCAAATTTCTAATGCATTCTAATGTATGTGTATCTTTTATAGTATTTACCATTGCATATGTTTCATTCATCATTCAATAAATTTTCTATTATACATTTCAATATATGCTTACTTATAAAAAAAATTATACAAAGATTTTAGTCATTTTTATTTGAAGACTTATTGAAATTTTTGTTCTACATTCTATTTAATACATAAAAATTCTTATGAAATTCTAATGATGAATGCGTAGCATAGCAAGCACCAACCGCTAGTTAGGACCTAAAATATAAAGATGAAATTGGTGAAAAGTAAAAAAAACCATTGCCAACAAATTACAATCAAACCAATGACTGTTTGGAAACACAATTGCTTGAATGAATTGAAAGAGCAACATGAAGCTAATAATAGAACAAGAAAAGTGTCTAAGTCCAATGTGGATACAAACATGTGAGTTCTACGGCTCCATAGAGCATCTAAGCTATACGCTAGAGATAAAAGATAGGAAATCACAGAATAAGAAGTGTAGGGGGCAATGTTGAAGATTGTAAGATACAATGGTGTTAGCAACCAAGTTTTATGAAATTCAACAAAACTCAATTCAAAGCAACATAGAGATAAGAATAAATAAATTGGGATGCTCAAAAGAAATACCAGCCTAGGTGGGTTGACACAATGATCGGGAGAAGCTAGTTGGACGCATTCAATAATGCCCAATTGGAACAGCTAGGTATGGCATGGCAAGTGGTAGTCTACAAGATTGCAAAAACATGACCTCATTAGTTAATTTGGCAGATTTTGAAGGCTTCATTGCATCTACAAGTGAACACCATTGAGTAGAATCAAAGTTAAGGATATAGTGAAAATGCTAAGACATCTGCAACTGTGATTGAGGTATCAATGCAAGGGCCATGCCAAGTGCTCCCAATCAAGCAAGCAAGGAGGGATCAAGGCTAGCATATGATCGAGGAAGAATTTGTCTAGAAGTAATGGTTCTGATAGCAATGATCATAAGAGTCGCAATTTGCATCATCAAACAACCAAGCAAGGAAATGCAACGAGTAAAGACAAGGGTGGTAGTATTAGGATCCGGCACAACACAGAACGTAACAAAGCTAGAATGGAAATGACGAGCAACAAGTGGCAAGCGTTTACACCTACTTTGATCCACTTCCTCTAATGCTCTAAAAATGGGTTCAACAAGACACTAAAATGAGTAACAAGTGCTATTAGTTGCACATCTATTACAATAATTACTACCTATACATAAAAATAAAAACTTTGCATCAATCTACTATACACTCAAAAGAACAAGTAAATGCCACATTAATGCAAAGTAAAAATAGAAAAGTAAAACAATATATTGATTTCAACAAACAAAAATCAAACAAAACCTCAAACAATCCTACCAATTAATATTAACTTTTGACAAAAATCCTAAATTCTAGAATATCTACAAATGGCTAGAATTGTAGGATTATTTATAAGGTGATCTTCCAAATTTTAGCATATTAACAAAGTGCTTCAAAATATCAATTTCACCAAACAAAAAGTAAAGAACATTTCTAACAAATTAATCTTAACTCTTAATAATAACTCAATAATACACATGAATTCTTGAAAGTCAACACAATCTAACCTTAAAATCTATAGCCTCTTCAACAAAGTATTGAGCATAAGAATTTCTTACAAATTCTTGTAATTTCAACTAAATTTAAAACAATAGCTTTGACTCCTAAAGGTTGCATGGTGTTTGGGAAGAGGATGAGTCTAATACTAGCAATTTTGATGCATTGTCTAAAATCAAAAATTTAAACTATTCTTTAATTTAAACTGTACAAAACTATATTAAACAAATAAAGCAATATGTGTACAAAGTTTAAGTTCATTTGACTAAGTGGATTGAAAGATTATAATGTACATAGTAAAAATTTGAAGTACATAGTAACATTTGAAGTAAGAAATAAAAACTTCTTTTCATTCTTGCAAAACGGGGTGGGGTGGGGGTACAAACTTTAAGCCAATGAACCCTCTTAGAATAAATTTTTGCTCTACACAAAGATAGGAATTTTGACCATTAATATGTATATGATGTTAGGTTCACTCATGAAAGATTTCAAAACCAAATATGGAATTTAGCTTACTCTATATCATCTTGCAATGCAAGGAGGTTAAATGAATTGGCAATGCACTAGTCATTTTTTGATGATTTCTTGTGTAATGAAGAATTTTTTTATTTGAAATCCAAATGGTGAAAATTTAGAGACAAACATTTGGAATATGTAGGAAAAATTTCAAGAACTTTGACTTCATAGACTACAAGAGAACATGGCTTGAAGTTAGAAGAAAATATATTTTCTTGACACCACCCCAACATAGCTAAAAAGTTTGATTCTTCTTAGAATGTGATTTGAGAACTAAACTATTTTTTAAAACAATTTTATGCCATATTTTATTAGTTATGCACATGCCAAATTTCAAAAGTTGATGAACATTTCTGCAAAAGATGCCCCAGAGATATCCAAATTGCCTATTGTAGGCTACCAAATAAGTTTAGGGCAACATAACTTTTGTTTTGGGTACTTGATTGAAAAATTAATTAAATTTTCATTGAGGAGATTGTTGAGCCAAAAAAAAAGAACAACCCTAAGGGATTGTTTTTTTTATTATAGAATAGTGGTAAGGATTTGTTCACAGGGAATTTTATGATGGAATAGAAAATATAACAAATAAAATACAAACTATAAAACCAATCACATACACAAGTACAAATTGACTTATATAGTTACAATTAACAACCAATCCTTGGTCTACAATAAGACAACACAAACAAATTGTCAAACTTCACAACAAATTGAATCCAATCCTTAGATTCAACTAATACAAAAATACAATTAAATGTAGACCTTATAAATGATCCAGTCCTTGGATCAAATTCAAACAAGACTAATTGTTAAAATATTAAAATTTTATTATGAAGTTTCCACTGATACAAACAAACAAATTGCCACCAAAAGAAGACCAAGACAATGAGAGAGAAATCAACATGTCAACTTATCTAATTATACTACCAACTATATCATCCAAAGAGATTCCAAAATTTTGCTACTATTCATATCCGAGCCAATTTGCAAAATTTCATATCCATTGCCTATTAGTCTCTATTTGCCTTACTACAAAGGATTTAATCTAACTATTAGCCTCATTTTACACTATACAAGGCAATTAGTCAAAAATCAAAAATTTAAAGTGATTATAGAGATACATGTTTACGCCTTGTGTCAAAATTTTGTGAACATCCAAAAAAAATTGACTTCATAGGAACTTATTTGGACTTTCAATTGTCCATTAAACAAACAATTGACTTTTGGAGATTAAACAATGATACTTGCCTTGAAATGGAACATAAACAAAAAATTTGAATTCTTCCAAAGACCTCAAGTGTGACTTCCTCTTTTGCACAATCAAATACACTACATTAGTAGCAAAAAGCACTTAAATCAAATGAGATAATTAAAGAAATGTGAGAAAGGCAAGTGCAAAATGAATTAAGGACAAAACATAATGGAGGTACCGTGGAGAAGATGTAGCTAGGGCACAATTGAGGCATACAACATTGCATGGCATCTTAAACTTCCATAAGTGCCAACAAGGATATTGTATGAGTTTCATGGTGAGTACTAAACCCTAAAACATTGAGGCCTATCATTGTGGTTAAACTTCAAAATCTTTTGATCTACATGGTCTATTTTGCAACTAAATTTCAAAGAAAAAAATTATTTTTATTTTTCAAAGATGAAATCACGTGTCTCCTATAAGTTTTAAAATTTTAAAATTCTTCTATAAAAATTTGAACTTATCATGAATTTTTGAAGGATTAATGAAGAAGATTCATATCAAATACAAAATAGGCTTTAAGAATTTGAAAAATTCACCATAGTCATACATTTTAATGTAGAACATTGTGGTGCAAACCAAATTTTTGTGTCATTTTATAATTAAAAAATCAATATACCATGGTCATAAGCCTAAAGTTCAAGTTTAGGAATTTTTCAACTTTTCAACTTGAAATAGAAACTAACTTTGTAAGTTTTATGTGATTAGTGATAGTTGGACTCAAATTCAAAAAGATCATTTCTATGACAAAAATTCAAATCAATAACAAAGAGGTTGAAGTTGCCAAATATACTATGAAGGCATCTTTTGTGATCCATGGCATTGGCATCTTTTTCTTTAAACAATTCTTTGGTCCTTCAATGAGGGGCTTTGTACATTCAAAAGTCAACACCACCTTAGAGGGAAGAACCAAGTTGTTGTGATTGGTTTTGGATTGAGAGTTAAAACAACTCAAAAATTTAAAAAATTTAAAAGTGTCCCATGATCACATAAGCTTGCATTTAGGTCTCTTACATAGTATAGAAAATATACATACGAATTCTAAGAAAATTTCCCCCCCACACTAAAGAGATGTGGAAGATTTATGTTGTGACCAATGCAACCACCCATGATCAATGTCGTCCCAAAAATGTAATTGACAAACATTTGTTGGACTTTCATCAAAATCAACATATATATTATTTGTATAGTTTGCTTGCTAATGGAAGTGATGATTAATCTTTTGACCAAATGTTGACAGTGCACTTTTCATATATTACTTGCAATTTCGTCCCCAATATCTTTGAATGCCTTTTTCTTCATGAAGAAATATCTTTGATGAATAATATGGAATAACATTGCTAGTGGCATTGATCCTTGCATTTGAAGAATAACCATCATGGTTTATATTTTTATAATATCCACATTGTGAATTTTTAGCTTTCTTTTTATTATTGTTTCCATAAAGAGAAACCCTTTGATAATAAACATTTGCTAATCTTGATGTAGATTTATGTATGCCTTCATTTAACATGAGTAGAACATAAATCAAAATAACATGATCCAATTCTAACATGATCCAACTCCAATAGTATTTAGTATTGGAAGTAACTTTGACACCATCAAATAATACAAGAGGTGTTGATATGGTATATACTAAATTATCATCTTAAACACAACTTCCCACTTATATTCTTTGTTATTGTATTCACTCAAGTTTCAATATGGTGTTATATTAGTTTTGAGGTTATTTTGATTTGATATATCAAAATAATTAATGTGGATTCTTATTCCTGTTGGTAGATTTAAAACATGAAAAATAGAGTTATATAATGCACAAAATAATTCCACTTCACATTGTATAATTAATCTTAATAGGACATTATCCTTTTTCTTAGCAATAAAGTTTTTGCAACCTTCAATAAGTGCATAATAATCTAATAGGGTTTGAATCAAGCCTTGGCAAATCCATAAGTTCAATACAGACTCATAATATATTTTGTAATCCAAATCCATACAATTTGGACATAATTTACACCTTATCCCTTCATCTTTAAAATTTTCAAGGCAATTAGTACTATATATTTTATAAAAATCATGTAAAAGTGTACCTTTTGATAGATTGACATCTTTACCAATAAATAATTTCCTAAGAGTTTGGATTTTTAATATAAATTCACAAGATATAATATACATTATAGAATGACCTATTGAAGACCTTTTGATGATTGTGTACATCAATTCTTGCAAACAAAATAAATCCAACTAATGTAACTTTATAAACATCAACACCTCTCTTTGTATCTCTTGAGCTCCAAAAGAATTAATGACTCATTTAGCACCAATGATAAGTCTTCACAATCAAAAGACTAAGAGACCTAAATTGGGCTTTAAATTTTGTTGAATACAATTGAATAGGGATTTTTTATGTTCAATTTTATTCAATAAAAATTAATAGATTTAATATTCTATGGCTTAGAGCTAACCAACACTATGTGGTGTATATTTCCAGATTAAAAAAATGTGCCTCCAATGAGTACAGGCCGATTGTTTGAAGTTACTATAGAAGATTCAAATTAAATAGCATTCTACCTATATCTGAAGCTACTATGTGTAATAACAAGGTAACTACTTTACAATCAAGTTCTTCAATTCTTTCTTGCAAATTCAAGATTGTTCAGTTGTGGTTCCTTCATTCTTGTAGAAAATTGTTTTATTGTGCAAATTGTTTGCAAAATGTATATGTGTGCTTTATTGTTTATTGTATATGCATTCTCCACTGCCTCTCCTCTTCATGGTATGGTTTCAATTATTTCTAACTTGGTCTTTGACAAGCTAAACTAGTATCAAGAGCTGCAAAGCAATTGTATCTTGATCTTTAATTTTGACTTGAAAGTTTTAGGGAAAGTATAAGATTTGTTCAATTGAACAATATATGATGCAATAAGTGGTGATGGTGTTAATGTTGGATGTTTGCTCCTATTTGCTCATTAACACATTCAACATCTTTTTGATGGTGTGTTTGCTCCTATTTGCTCATTAACACATTCAACATCTTTTTGTTGGTGTGTTTGCTTCTATTTGCTCTTAAAATGACAAAATTCAATTCGTACTAAGGCTTGTAGATTAGTTGAATTTTCATTGTCAAGTCACATTGCAATGTTAGGATGTTAATTATATATAATGTGTGATCTCAATTAGGTGTGATGAAAATTTATTGGCATATTGACAATGAAGAGCTTACATGTATCTTGGAAAGTTTGATTGAAGGGCTAGAAATTATGTTCTATGAGTTTAGAGATATTTTAACAGTGACATTGGTGTTTGTCTTTGTGGAGCTAAAATTGATTTGATTTGAACCTTTCCTCTTTGACCAACATCATACTGGTAAATATAACTCTTAATTGTTTTGTATTCTTAATTGAAGTCTTAGTCATCCACCATTTTTAAAATTCATGTCATTCATGTAGTTCATATTTGTAGATTCTTTGTTAATGATCATATCCCAATCCAAAGGTAAGTAAATATATACTCAATAACAATGGCTCCAATACTTTTTTGTTGAGCATAAATAAGTAAATTGTCAACCAATGAACAAGCCAATGAACAATTATATTTAAACAAAGATTCAAAGTACATTCATCCATTTTGTGATAGCTTTTGATAGGATTTCAAAATAAACAATTCAAAATTGCAAGTACTATTATATTTATTCTTCACTCACATTCCTCTATGCTCTAGCGCGTTATATAATTAAGAGAAAATAGGAGAATAAAATTCCTTTCTTCCTCTATTAAAGTTCAAATTAATTAAGCTAGATCCTATTTTGCCTTCCATGAAGTGGTCTACCAGTCCTCCAATGGCCCAACAATTTCTCTAATGATTAAATTAATTAGTGCAAGTTAAAATATTACTAAAATATATAGACTATGACTACAAGTATTATTTTTGATGGAATGAAGGGTTGACTTTACTTAATTTGAATTTATATTTAAAGCTAACATGTTTATTTAGAAATTGCCCACGATATACAATATAAAAGCACCATGTAGCATTATCATGTGATGGGGAGTCATTTTACACTCACTCTACTTTAGATTAGATTGGATTGGTTTTAGTACATCTTAGATCCTATAATCAATTGTTTGACAATGTCATGCCCATTTTGTGATGGTTGGCACTTGGCACATTGACACTCAATTTTTTTGTCTTTTCTATGTACCTCTAATAATAGAAAGCTACTACTACAAGGTTTCAATAAATTACAAGTAATTCATAGATTTTTCAAAAATTATAAAAAAAAAGCCTATGTTCACAATAGCCAATTTGTCCCTAATTTTCTAGAGGTTGGTTTAAATATCCTCTACCTTAGTGACACACATGTTTTTTTTCTTTGAATGCAAACAAATAGCTAATTATTCTTTGTCACAACTATCCATTCAAACTATCTAGTTGGCTTGAATCCAATAATAATAATAATAATAACAATAACATAACATTAATCTTAAGACCATCATGCATTTTGGAATCCATCAATAGTAGACAAGAACTTACATCACCTATCAGCATTGTTGTCATTAGCAAAAGATTCAATATACTATCCTTAGTCTTTTAACAAATATAGAAATTTGTATCATGCAAAGGTGACAATGTAAATTAAAAATGTATTTCCAAAGTAATCTGGTATTAACCCCTAAAGGTTTTTGACTATATTTTTACCCAAAACGCTCGAAAACTGTCATTTCTAGTACAAGTACCAAATTTAAGGAAAAAAATTATTTTGGATACATGTAACCATAGTATCTTGTAGTATAGTGGTTTGTAAAGAAGTGGTAAAAATTTCAGAAATTTCCACCACGCAGATTGAGATATTAGCATTTGAAGTGATAAAAAACTTTCTTTTGTCCTTGCAAAAAATCGGGCAGTTGCACTTCACAAGGTCACATTTTTATGAAAAAATGTCCAAAATGGTGGTTATTCTTTAGATTCATTTTTCAAGGTGAGTTGGCTACATGCTTAAAAAATTTTAGATTATTTGGAGTTGTACAACATATAGGAAAAAAAATAGTAAGTAGAAAGAAGTAGATAATGATTCAAAACACTAAATTGTTAACAATTAATTTATGGAATTGAAAATTGCCAATCCCAATGGTTGTAATGTTGTAATAAACAATCTACACCTATGTTTTTTCTTTCAAAAATATTTAAAATTGAGTAAGATAAAGGACTTCAAAGTTTATTTGAGAGTAGAAAATCTATAACTGCCTACAAACTACCCCAAACAAAAACTCCTCATAACTTTCATCTCGTTAATTGTAATGAAACGATTTAATGCTATCTAAGTATGTATAAATTTAGAGAACCAATTTCAATTTTTTTTCCTTAAAAAAGTGATTTTTAAAGAAGTTCTTTTTGTTGCCCGGGCTACCCACCGAATGTAGAAAATGACATATCATACAATAACTTTTAGACTATGTAGTCAAAAGTTATGAAAATTGTTGGGCCTTAAAGCTACTCCTTGGGCACATATTGTGTGAAAATTTGAAATAAAAAAAATAAAAACTCCATTTGTAATGAGCTACCCAAAATCGCTATGTTGCCAAAAAAAACGTTGTTTGGTCCTCTAGGGGTTAACCTTTAAAGGACAAATTGACCATTGAACAATCTTAGGTAGGTGTATATGAAGTCAATTTCTAACAAATGTTCTTCAAATTCTTAACACATGGTATAAACATGTACCCCCTCCATGGGAATATAATTTTTTTCTTGATCAGGTGCCTGAATAAAAAATTATGCTACCCTAAACTTTGGAGGCAAGTCAAACAATTTCGGGTAGCATACTCAAAACTCTTCTTTTACTTCTAAAATTTTGCAAATATATAACTCTATGATATAAGATGAAAATTTCAAAAAAATAAAACATATATAGTATATAAATCTCACTCTAAGAGGAATTAAAGGATGTTGGCTTTGTCACATAAGATAAAGAAAACTTTTTTTTTTTCTAATTTCAAATGTTATAATCTTTCGATCCATGTAGTGAAAGTTTATGAAATTTTTTCCATACATTCTTATAGTAGTCTAGTACAAATTTGTATATTTAAATTTTGGAAGAAAAAAAATGCAAAAAGAAAAAATAATTTTTTTTTGAGTACCGTAAAAAGTGGTAGTTCTTTACAATTTGTGCCCAAAATGTGTCTCAATCCTTTACGAGGTAAAGGTCAATATTGTGTACCATTGTTATAATGTCCCATAGCACTAGTATTTTCAAACTAATCTAATATGAAGGGCCAGTATTGTATACCATTGTTACAATGTCCCATTACACCAATAGAAACTTGATCTTGGAAGACCAACCACATTTCAATATCTATTGTAAATTAATTGTATGATCATTTTTTACCTCTATAAAATCATTTCACCTTGCAATGAGATTAAAGTTTCAACAAGAAAATGCACCGGTAATATATTGGATGGAACATAGAATTATGTATAGACCTTTACCTAGAATAACAAATGTGGTTACACATATA
Organism: Climacium dendroides; assembly: GCA_950106755.1. NCBI lineage: Eukaryota > Viridiplantae > Streptophyta > Bryopsida > Hypnales > Climaciaceae > Climacium > Climacium dendroides. Next base: position 29,411,785 of record OX467082.1, on the reverse strand, counting down.
CAACATGGCCAATTACATAGGCAAGAATCAAACCTATGCCCCCTTCAATGGGAAAGATGGCCTACCATGGTCCATAATGAGGAGTTTGATTCTTTTTACCTTCTACATGTGCAAGTGTACATCAATTTTTTATTGTTAAAGTCTGTACTAGTCACTTGTACAAAAATCTTGTATGGTGAATAGTATATATAAATTGAACTCCCTAAAAATGCAACTAAGAAGATGTTGAAGTGTGAGTTATAGTGTAGGAATTAATATATAATATTGGAATTAATTAAATTATAATTTTGATCATATTATATTATATAAGTATTGAACATGTGTGGGATAGTGTTTTTACGTGGATTACATTATAGGATATTTGTAAACAATGAGAATTGCTTTACATTCTAAATATTGTTGAACAATAAGAATAAGGAAATTGATAACTAGCTACCACTTTATTTGAAAGGAAATGGACTAAAAGTTTTTCAACCAACTATACTAATAATGATAAATAGTGTTATGTTGTGATTAGTGTTACCTAGATTTTTACCTTGGTCACTCTAAACTCCAATTAGTTGGCATTTAGTTGGCGTTTTTGAGCAATAACTTTTTTGAGCATGTAATAGGTTTCTTGAGTTCATACAGTTTTTTTTTGCATTTTGATGAAATAGTTAGGTAACACTAAATGTAAACTTGTAAAAAATTTATATTCAATAGTTGACAAATAGTGTTTGTTGACATTTCATGTTGGTAACATTAACCGGGTTGTTGAAAATTAGTGTTATGCTTTGTGATTAGTATTGCCAACACTATTTATCATGATTAGTGTACTATGAATTTTGTAGTCTTAAGCCCTAAAGTTCCGAGGCCATTTTTGTGTCAAAACCACTCTAAACTACCACTTCTACTATGTTCACCTATAAAATAAATTTTTTAAATTATAAAAAAATCTGACCGTAGGATCTTGTTCTACACTTGTCTTAGAGCATGACATAATTTTTTTGTGGTTTTTGACTGTACAGATTGAAAGATATTAGCATTCAAAGTGAAATAAATTCATTTCTTTCAAGAATTTGCTATGATTGCCCACAAAACAAGAAGTTACATCTCTAATCCAAATGGAGTGAATCAAAGCTTCCCATTTACAAAAAAAAATCTAAATTAAAAAAAATATTAAAATTTTTATTTCAGTTTTTTGTGGATTTTTTTTGCTGCCCAATCTTCTCCATTTTGAGGTTATTATGGCATAACTTTTACTCTTGGGCACCAATTGAAATAAAAATTATATTCCCAGAAAGCTCATAAGTTTTTTTTATTTCATGGGAAAGTTTCAAAAAGTTTCAATAAAAATTGAGATCATAGGAGCCTGCCTAAAATCCATTTTGTCCCCCATAGGAACAATAGGACTTTAGGGGTTAAACTCTTGTTATTAGAGCCTATCATTATATTATACTAGTGCTAAAGTAGTATACTCTACAAGCACCTATACTACAAAAGCAATCATGACATAAAGTACACTTTGCTTTCTTCAATGTACTAATAGTATAAGTTTTAGGAGATGATCACTTTTAATGACCCTCATATTTCATCTTCAAAAATTCTATTTATAATCAACTTGTAAAATTGAACATATTTTATAACAATCTTGAATTCAAATATATTACAACTCCTTTTACAATTAAAATCCTTGAATTCAAACTAGGTGATGAATCTTGAATTACTATACATGAAATTATGAAAACATAAAATCATGACTTTGATTCAAAATATCCAAATGAATGACTTTCAATGTTCACATACTTCAAAAAAGTACCCCTCATTACAACAATACTATTACAATACTATTTCAATGGTTGAACAATAGGGTATTGAAAGCATATTTATTTATAATCAACTTGTAAAATTGAACATACAAAAAGTACCCCTCATTACAACAATACTATTACAATACTATTTCAATGGTTGAACAATAGGGTATTGAAAGCATATTTATTTATAATCAACTTGTAAAATTGAACATACAAAAAGTACCCCTCATTACAACAATACTATTACAATACTATTTCAATGGTTGAACAATAGGGTATTGAAAGCATATCTATTTATAATCAACTTGTAAAATTGAACATATTTTATAACAATCTTGAATTCAAATATATTACAACTCCTTTTACAATTAAAATCCTTGAATTCAAACTAGGTGATGAATCTTGAATTACTATACATGAAATTATGAAAACATAAAATCATGACTTTGATTCAAAATATCCAAATGAATGACTTTCAATGTTCACATACTTCAAAAAAATACCCCTCATTACAACAATACTATTACAATACTATTTCAATGGTTGAACAATAGGGTATTGAAAGCATATTGTTACAATAGTACAACAATATACTTTCAAAGGATAAAATACCCCCCATTGAAATTATATTGTTACAATACTACAACCATATGCTTTCAATGCTCTACTATTCAACCATTGAAATAATATTGCAACAATACTATTGCAATGGGGGGCTTTTTTCCAAAGTATAGAGTACATCGAGAAAAAGTCCCCCATTGCAACAATATTGTTGCAATATTGTTTCAATGCTTAAACAATAGAGTACTAAAAACATACTATTTTTAGTATTGCAACAATACAATTTCAATGAAGAGTGTACTCTATCCATTGAAAATATACTATTATAATATTGCAACAATATGTTTTTAGTACTCTACTGTTCAAGCATTAAAACAATACTGTTGCAATCAGGGGATACTTTCCTGATGTAGAAATGAAGAATGCACCTCTTCCAATATTCATCCAATAATTGGATGATCACTTACCTACTCCCTCAGAGATACGTCTGATCCTTTCAGATTACGGTTGTTATACTCTCCAGTTCGCCCGACACACACTGTAGCTTTGCTACGAGACTCAGAGCAGACAAGACGCAAAGGGAGTAGTGATAAATGAACCCAGAGCACCAAAAGGCACCCTGAGGGAGGATCAACCTAGATCAAATTTTGCATTTATTTTACAGCTTTTTCCTTTTGCTACGAAGAAGGGAGTAAAACGGTGTTGGTCTCCAAGAAAAATAAGTACTCAAACTTAGTCCTACACTGGCGACAGACACGTACACCTTCATCCATAGCGAGTTATACAACCACCACCATATCCATAAACTAGAGATCACCTGCAAGAGGAAATTGAAAATACCCTTTGCAACGTTCAGTGGCTTCTCTCCGATTCCACTGTTAGGGAAAGAACCTGTCTCACTGAATGAAGCTAAAATCTGATCCTTCTGATGAAACAAGTCAAACAGCCACTTCGTCATACCGTCTTCTGACTCTGGAATCTCAGAAAGTGGTATTCGACGAACGTGCATGTGCACTTCTGATGGATCTGTCCCGTATAAATTGTTGATGAACAAGGGACACCGTTCCTTGTACCCTATAGTGAGGTCGTAAACTGCACGCATAACGATAAATAGCTTGATGAGGAACGCAAACCTAAATTTTTGTCCAGGACAAATGCAATATCGAAAATTCCTCCAGTTGAATTCATGGTAACATAACGTTAAATTTAACATGAACTTAATAGCTATTAATTAATCATTTAACCAACCCCAATGACGATACATTACTTCAATGCTGCTTTTATTGACTTGAAAGAGCATGGCATTAGACAAACGTTAATCTCACATTGGCTTAAGGTTATTAGATTTGTCAACTACTAGGCACTAGATTTACACTACTGCAGCATAAACCTCATGCACTAGTGATATTTGAGATGTTGGGCACTGTATCTACCTGCATCAAGAGAGCCGCGCAGATGAGAGAGGCAACTAACACAGCCACGAGTGCGAGGTTGAAGCACATTGACAAGCTCCGGGTAGCCAAATTCTCTTTTGGCATATTCATTTGCTTTGTCTCTTTTCTCTTCACTGTCACAGTGATCAAGTACTGATCTTCAGAAGACGACATACATAGAAAATGATTAGGGATAAGTAAAGGCCCTACAACTGCAGATAGAGATGATGAAGATTCCAACTGACAGGAGGAGACGATGGAGAGAACGCTTACGAGAAATCTGTGCCTTCAGGAAATATAACGAGCCAAAGGGGGTCTCTTTTGTCTTGAAAACTCTCCAGGTAAGATTGGATATTCTGTTCATCCACTTCCCACTTTCTGTCGAGCATAAGAAACTCAAAAACATAAAATGCCCAACCAAATACGGGCAAGTTTTTCACAGAACTCTTCACCGCATACTTGCAGTATCCTATTTTGCCTTTCCGAATTGCTAAATTCCATATGTACATCCAGTCCACCTCAGTCCGGTGGTTGCACATTAGCATCACACGATCCTCGCTAGGTACTAGATCACCTGCAAAAATCACCTTCAAAACAACCATCTCTCTGTGAGGTGAGACAGACCTAAAAGGCAAAACCTATGAATCTGCCATTACTGATATTTTCATTTTCCCATTCATTGCCCTTATTCCATTAAAGTGGCGAAATCTGTGGAATTTATATTCTCCAATACTCCAGATCTGAAAACAATCAAAACAAGAAAAGCCAAATATGACGCCGAGTAGTGGAACTTTCACCAATAATACCTTTGTCTCGTTCACCTCCTCGAATAAGTACGGCCACAGAGACAGCCAGCTTCCTGTGAAGAAGGACGTCCCAGCGCGACAGTAATGAACACTAAAGAAGCGAGGGAGGAAATACACGAACGGCGATAGAAAGAGGAGCAGCACGAACGACGTCAACAGCAAACACGCCAAACACGCTAAACCCCGCACCCTTCGAAAGAACGTCAGAGGCCGATGCAGATGCAACTTATCGCCCTGCAACCAACCACCAACCACGCCAACAAACAAAAAACCCTGATTAATTCAATCAAACTCAATCCGTAACTTGCAATGACCGCTCCGCCCGTCACCACAGAGCCAGCCTCTGGCACATCCAAAATCTCTACTGCGTCCATTCCAAGCAAGTCATTCGGGGATCCAAGCCACAATCCAAAATCAATTCAAACCAAAATACTCAATACCAAAGAAAACTCTGCCTCTATCCTTCTTCTCTCTCACCTGCGTAGCATAGACATTGGGAAGGCAAAAATCCTGTTTCGCTCCGCCATCGCCACTACCACCGTTCAGCAATAGGTCAGATTTCTTGGAACCATTCACAACGCCAACGTCCGGCCTGGCCCTCGTCGCCGCCGCCGCCGCCGCCGCCACCGTCGCCATCTTCACCTTCAGACTCAGATTCGAATTCGAATTCAAAATCAAATTCAAATTCCGCCCCAAACCCTCCTCTTCCAGAAATTCAAATCCCAAACTGCGCCTCCTCTAACGCCCATCCAAAAAAACCCAGATCCAGCATACACGCAGGCGAAGAACCCGAGGAGCGGAGCGGAGCGGGTGGTTCAGTTACCACCACCTCCATCCGTGGATCCCCGACAAGAGTGATGAGGAGATTCGAACTTCGGCCGGCTGGAGCGAAATGTGGGTGCCCATAGTCGGAGGGAGCCCACGGACCTGAACAAGCTAAGCTCACGGTAGATCGGATCGGCGTGGAACTGAATGAACGCAAAGCATTGAGGGCCGGAAACGGTTTTCAGAAGGGAGGGACGGGCGGAGGCAGCCAGGCAGGAGGGGCAGGGGAGGCCTGTTTGAAAGCTGCTAGGTCACCTCGTTTTCGTCGTCCCGTCACGGAAGCTTCGACGACGTGGCGCCCCATGGGATTGTCGACCCTAATTCCGTGCCAGCCACCTCTTCCGGGTACCACATCCATCTGGATGGAATGATGGTAAGTCTATGACCGTGTTTCGGGACTCTAACCTTGAATCGTTAGTACAGAGTACAACGGAGCATAGTTACTAGTTAAAGTGTTTTTTTTGGAATCTTTTCAATAGATTTCAACATATTTTAGTATGCACTAGTGTGCCATGTGCCGTTGCCACAGTCAAAACAAAAGTAAAAGTAATTTTTTAATTTTTTAGAACCAAAAAATAACTAAAAAATGCATAACTTTCTCATCGTGAGACGGAATGCCACGAAACAGAGCCCATGCACCCCTCCTCACCAAGAGCTTTCTGATGGTATGAAAAACGCGAGTAGGGGATGCACGGTCTGGGAAATCTCAATGTGACAAACAACCAAAAACTAAACAAAGAGCCAAATTTAAGGTATAGATTAGAGTGCCATTAAAAGTAAAAAATATTTATAATATTTTAATGCATGAAGGAATGCAAAGGCTTTGTTGTGGTATGAGAGGTTGCATTCTTCAAACAAATAAAAAGCTTTATGTACAAAGGAGTACAAGGGCTTTGTTTTTATAGCATTTGGTCATGGAATGTCAAAGTTATGGTTTTTTCAAAATAATTAACTATGCTATGCATTCACCATTAGAATTTCATTAGAAATTTTTATGTATTAGATAGAATGAAGAACAAGAATTTCAATAAATCTTCAAATTAAAATTACTAAAATCTTCATATAATTTTTTTTATAAATAAGCATATATTGATATAAACAATAGAAATTTAATGAATGATGAATGATATACATACAATGATGAATGATATACATGCAATGATGAATACAGTAAAAGATACACATACGTTAAAATGCATTAAAAATTTGACTCAATTGTTACAAACAATGGCAACCCAAATAGAAGAATTTAAAGGAAAAAATTGTAAATCTCAAAAGCTTCATGAACAATTTAATTGTTGTGAAATCCAAAATCGGTTCAATCTCATAAATTTCTCAAATCATTTGATAGTAACAATAGAAAATTGAAATCAGAAGCTCAAAGCTCACAAAAGCACAAAATTATAGAAATGCAAAAGAAGTATAAAGCCAAGAAAAGCAATGGAATTGTTACCTTTATAATATCACCATATCGATCCTCTTTAATATCACTTCAATTGCAATGACTATATTATTTCTATAATATCATTCTTTGTAAAAAGTGATATTATAGAGGTGATTGTGAATTGCTACTCTATTTCAATAATATCACATTGTGTGAAAATATGATTTCTATGTATGCATGATTGGAAATATTTTTATAAAATAATTAATATGTGATACAATGAATGCGTGGCATAGCAAGCACGAGCCCCTAGTATTAATGGTAGCATTTGTGATATTACAGAGGGACTTATGATTTTAGTAGTATGATGACTAGCGATTGGCGCTTGCTATACTACGCATTCATCATTAGAATTTTATAAGAATTTTTATGTATTAGATAGAATGTAGAACAAAAATTTCAACAAATCTTCAGATAAAAATTACTAAAATCTTCATATAATCTTTTTAATAAATAAGCATATACTAAAATAAACAATAGAAATTTAATGAATGATGAATGAAATACATGCAATGATGAATACGGTAAAAGATACACATACATTAGAATGCATTAATGCTAGATTTAACTACTTCTGGACTTTTGAAAGTCCAGAATTCATAATGATCATTGAAAGATGCATCAAAGGATCTATCCAAAACATCAAGGGATCTAAATTTTCATTGAGGGATCAGTTCAAAACATCAAGAGATCTATACCAACATCAAAAGATCTCCCAATCTATACAAACATCGGGATATCTCCCGATGTTTTGAATTTAGTGAATAGTTCAGAATTCAATGAATAGTCCATAAGTAGTTAAATGTGGCATATTAGAAATTTGACTCCATTGTTACAAAAAATGGCAACCCAAATTGAAGAATTGAAAAGAAAAACTTATAAATCTCAAAAACTTTGTGAACAACTTAATTGTTGTGGAATCCAAAATTGGTTCAATCTAATAAATTTCTCAAATCATTTGGTAGTAGCAATAGAAAATTGAAATCATGAAAGCTCAAAGCTCACAAAAATCCTATAGAACCTCTTTAATGTCACCTTAATTGCAACAACTATATTATTTCTATAATATCACCCTTTATAAAAAGTGATATTACAGAAGTGATTGCAAATTGCTACTCTATTTCTGTAATATCACATTATGTGAAAATATTTCTATGTATGTACGATTAGAAATATTTTTATAAAATAATTAAAAAAATATTTTTAAAGACTTATTGAAATCATTATTATGCATTCTATTCAAATATATCAAATTTTAGTAATATGTGATACAATGAATGCGTAGCAGAGCAAGCTTGAGCCCCTAGTATTAATGATAGCATTTGTGATATTACAGAGGGAGTTATGATTTTAGTAGTATGATTGATAATTTAATTCAAAATTTTAATTAAAAAATCCATACCCTTCACACCATAGGTTTAAACACCACAAATTTGGCATGAATAAAAGGCTTCACATATGTGCAAGGGCTTTGTTTTATGGTGCTTGGACATGTGACATAAAGGTTATGATTTTTTCAAAATAAAAAATAATTTATTTTAATTTTTGAATTTGTAAAAGTTTTGAATTCTATAACTTTCACACCAAACAAAGTCCATACAACCTTCCTTGCCAAGAGCTTTTGAGCAATACTAAGAATGCCTTACGATTTTTTAAATCTTAGCATATCAAACAATACAAAACAAACAAAACAAACAACTTAATTTAAAGTATAGTCTATTGTGCCCGATGCTATTGCCATGGATCATATCAAAATAAAAATATTTTCTAAATTTTAATTTATAATATTTATAATTTTTTAATTTAAAAAAATTCAATATCATTTACAAACAAAGGAGTGCAAGGACTTTGTTGCAATGTGAGAAGTTGCGCTCTTGATAGAAATAGAAAGCTTCATGCACCTAGGAATGTTAGGGCTTTGTTTTGAGGATTTTGGACATTCCATTAGGAAAAAATTGAAAGAGTCCGCTTAGAAATACAAAAACTTGGGTGGGAAAAGCCTTCTCAAATCATTAATTGAGCCAAAAATTGCATAATGAATTCAAAAATTCATAATCATTATTCAATCCATCTCCACAATCTTATAAATTTAGGTAGGAAGAGCCTTCTCAACTCACTAATTGCACTATAAATTACACAATAAATTCAAAAATTTGTCATCATTACCCAATTCATCTCCATGATCTTATAATCTCATGATGGTTTCATCATGAAGAATAAAGCACACGCCAAGTGGTGGTCCTAATGAGGATATGGCCACCTTTATATTTATTCAATTAGTATAAAAATTAGTAAGAAAACTCAAGGCCTCTTTGTGAGTTCAATTTTTTCTTAATGGGCATGTGAAAGCTGTGGTTTCTCTAAAATAAAAGATAATTTAATTTAAATTTTTTAATTAAAAATCCATAACTTTTGCACTATATGTCCAAACACCACAAAATTGGCACGAATAGAAAGCTTTATGCATGTAGGAATGCAAGGGCTGTGTTTCATGGCATTTGGACATGCGACTTGAAAGCTATAGTTTTTCCAAAATAAAAAATAATTTATTTGAATTTTTGAACTCATAAATACTTTGAAATTTTATAACTCTCACCGTAGGTCCAAACGCCTTGAGACAAAGTTCATGCACCCCTCCTTTGCAAGAGCTTTTGAGTAGTACCAAGAATGTTGCTTGACACCTCACAATTTGTGAAATCTCAACGTATTAAAAAAGAAAAAACAAAACAATCTAATTTAAGGTATAGATTATGTAGATATTGTATGTATAAGTAATAAGTTTTCAGAATATTGTCTTTGGATGTACCAAAAAACAACACAAGGCTTGTATAGATTTTAAGCCAACCTTAAATTCCACTAGCCAATAGATATGTGGCAACACATGAGAAATTGAGCCAAGAAGTTGAGCCAAGATATGAAAAACCCTCTACCAAATGACAAAGGCAACATTGTGTCTATTTTCTCCAATCCTACTCAACATACCCTATGCCTTACTTTTCATATTAGCTTGGAGATCCAAACACAAGACAAAGTCTAGCAACAATGGATGATATATTATTTCCAAAGAAAATTCTATTATAAATACTTCTTTGATAGTCTATCTCCATCATTGTAACTTTTGGGCTTTTTAAGAGATCATTCATGTGGCAATCAATTGCAACATGAAAACACCTTTTTATGCTATTTCTAACTATATCTGTCCATTTGTCATACATATTTTACAACAATAAGAAATTTGGTAAATGGCTAGGTCAGAATCAACGAAATAATACCCCCATTAAAACTCAATTTTTTATACATGCCATTAATCTCTAAGTTACATTAGTTTTGGGTGATAAATTGACAACAATAAATATTTTCTTTGTCCCACTAAAAACCTCCAAATTAAGTATAGTTTTTGTCCCACCAAAAAGCATTGTTCATTGATTTTGACCATTGAATAAGCATTGGTTGTGTTGAATGACCACAAGGGGGAAAGTCAGCAACTAGGGAGCATTCTTCTCCTAATAAACTTGGCCTTGTCCATATGAGGCACCTTGTACTTGTTGCTTCCTCAGACAATAGTGTTGATGTTAGGTTTGGTAATTACTTCAATACTATAAAGATTTGTTCATGAAGTGGATTAGGTTTCTTTGTTTTGGGTATTTTGGTTGGGGTACATATTTCTAGAATATCATTGTTGCCACCAACCTTTAAATCATGAAGAATAATGAGCTGACAGCATTCACAAACTATGTTCAAATATGATACTTTTTGCATGGAGTTTAGGTACTTAAATGATAGCAAGTCTGCAACTAAGCTAAAGATATTATATAGATTTGAGGGATGACTTAATAGTTTTTGAATGCATATATCACTAGCACAAAGACTAAAAATACAATTAATACCTCCTAGAAAAAAATTCTTGAGTTTTTTAGTGGAACAAAGGGAGTAGATTGATTCCATTAAACAAGTTTCAAAGCCATTTTCTGGTTTTATGTGGAGTTAGGATAGTTCAAATATTACAAAATTTATAATGTGTCTTTCAATTTTTTAATATAAATGCCAGCAATTACAAATATCTACTATTAAAATATTAATTTTATTTGATTGGTTAGGTCAATGCCTAGTATATGAAAAACTTTGAATCATTCAATCCTCACTACTGAGATGAAAGTTATTAGAAGTTTATTTTGCAAGCTATGAAGGCAAAGGCAACCAATAGAATTCTTTTTTAATTCAATTTAAAATATAATTGTATTTTTTTAAATTAAAATTTTTGAGCTTTTTATTTTTCTAATTCTATTTTTTATTTGGTTACATAATTTCTAAATTGGAAATTGTAACTAACACAATTATCAAATTACACTCATCTAAATTTGAAGAGTGGGTTGATCAAACGTGCATTCTGGGCATTAGTGTTGTTATACATGGAAGGGAAGGCAAATTCATTTGAGGCCAAACATTAAATTAATAGAGACTTTTGGACAATGATGGAATTTACTTTTACAATGCAATATGCTTCCTTTGATCTTTCACAAATGGTTTTGGAAAATTGGAGAAAATTTGCATTTTCTGATTTTCATCTAGTAGATAGGTCATTACCTAATATGTACACAAATATATCTTTTTGAGCAACACTACATTCATTTAACCTCTACAATGTTGTCATACCAAATATTGGTGATAAAAAAAATCTATAATTTATAGTTTGTTCCACTTAGAATACTCATAGAATCATTTATTGTAGCCCTAGACTTTTACATGACTATAATAAAATAGTTATCTTATTGTGTCAACAACAAGTTGTGCTAGTCTTTGATGAACAATGGTTGGGATTCAAAACTCACAATTGAAAGGTCTTAAAGTGCACAATTCACAAACCTTCACTTGTATATCTTTTGAAATCATATTGTAATTCAAAACTACTTGTTACTTTTGTCTAAAATTTATAAGAGGATGTTTAGAATTTTTATACAAGAAGCCCTTTACCAATTCTAATCTTATAAATGGTAGGTGTACATTGTAATTTGTGTGGTGATTGGAACCACATTTTGAATGTTGATTTAATATAGTCTTTATCAAACATCATGTAAGAGATTGAAATACAAATGTAGACAATAGGTTAGTAGTTGGCATAGAATTAGACATGTATATCAACAACACTTCAATAAAAGTTAATTGTAGAAATGAAAAAAGAGAATAATTGTTATTGATGTTAAGGTGCCTTTGAAATTAAGACTAATATAACGCAATTAAAATTTCAAGTACTATTTGGGTATCCACCTACTTCTAATCCATATATACTTTGTTCGCCAAATAGTACTTCATGCAATGGTACTTGAATTGAGAGAAGCTTCCCTTTGAATTTGTATTGTTGTTTTTCCTCAAAATGGAGCAAAATCTTCTTCATAGATGATTTTTTTTATTCTTAACCATTTGTAACTATAGAGCTTGCTACCAATATTGACAGATTTGCAATAGTAGATTTTTATTTTCCTGCCTCTAGCATGTTGTGTATGTTTATGATAAGTTGCATCTACAAATTATAACATTTTGTCATAAGAACACTCGTGAAATGTATCAAACATGATTATGATTCTCCAAGGCTAGCGTTTGAATTCTAAGGTTTATTCTTGATTTGTTGTAGTTCTTGATTTTTATAGTAATAGATGTAGAATGATTCAAATTGTACACAAAAAATTCATCATGTACTATATAATGTGTTACTTGTCTTGTAAAGTACATTAGAAATTTCAACCTTAATATTCTATTTCTATTTTGAGGTCTGTTGTTGATTAGTTTCCATGCACTTAAAAGTCAATATGGTGCATCCAAAGCAATCCATATTTTAAGTTTACTATGTCATAAAATTATTAATTTTATTTTTATAAATTTTAATTAAAAAAAACAAAATATCATTTAGGTCAAAGCATTATATATAAGAATGTTGTGCATCAATTGATATTCACAATAAAAATTCAAGTATTTTCATATGAAGTAATTGTTAGATACATAGGGACTTCTTTGCCATGGTCTTTTAAAATTTAAATGAAATTGTTAAAGATATATCTTGGAGTCCCTACAACAAAAATGTCAAGCTTTGGCCTATTTGCTACAATTAATGTGAAAAGGTGACCAAAGATTGTAATTCTAAGTTTATTTTCTAAATTTGAATTAGAAATTTACTATTTTACCCTATCAATGACAAACTAATTCAATTTAAAGATTTTAAAATCTTAATTTCTCAAATTCTTTGAAAAAAATCAACATTTATATTGAACATTTAGAAATTAATAATTTATCAAATTCTTAAATTTTGATTGAGAATTTATAGTTAAAATATATATCTTACACCATCAATGTCCATATGCTTATTGTTGAGTACTAGTAACTTTTGCTCCTTTTTATCTTTCAAGGTTCAAAATCATGAATTAGAAATTTGAAGATTTAAAAAAAGCATAGTGATAGATTCCTATGGTATCAATTTTAAAAATATTTAAAATTAAAGAATGCAATAGATTTGTAGGAATGTAATATTTATCTCATTTAGTGATTGGAAGAAAGTCATGCCCTCCTAAGCAACAAATGCTTGGGCAAGCTCAAGCAACAAAAAACCTCCACAAAACCTTGAAATTTAATTAAATTTTATTTTTTCAAAATATGTCTATATCTATAGGGACATAAGGCATAGGAAAAGCTATAACTTATTCCAATTGGATTAGTGTTGTAAAAGTTATTAGTCTTGTTTTTTAGGTAATGAAGGCTTCTTTATAAATAAAAAAATAACATATAGGATTCATTTTTTAGCTCAAATTTTTTGCAAATTTTCAAAACAAAAAAATAAATTCATTACGTGTAGATTAGTAGATTACCTGCTCCAATAATCTCATTGTTTGTTTTGACCTATTTCGATTCTATTTTAGAACTATCAACAATTTTAATTCATTCTCTTTTCTATTTTGTATTTTCTTCTATTTAACAATTTTTTAAAAGAAAGAAGTTCAATTGATTATTTTTATAAATTTGAATTCTTAGATTTTTCAACTCAATTCTCTACCATAAAAATTCAAAATTCAAAAGTTTAAGACATATGTAGAATTAGGAACCTCCAGTGTAAGATGTCTCTATTAGAAACATCTTCAATAGGAGACCTCTAGTGGTGCCTAAGTATACTAGGGGTTTCCCAATTCCACATTCTAACCCAAAATTCAAAACTTTTAAGTTAAAAGGATTCAAAATCTGAAAACCTATTTGTATAGCAAGGTACATAAAAACTTTTCTTTTCACTTTGAAAACTTACATCTTACAATCTACTTGGTCAAAGCTTTTAAGTTCAATGGATTCAATATCTGAAGAAGTGAAGACCTAGTCGCATGGCAACGTACATGAAAACTTTTCTTTTCTTTTCTCTTCTCTTCTCTTCATCTTCATCTTCATCTTCCAGTCTACTTATCAAAGTGTCTAAAATTCTCTTCAGTCATTCTCGGACAAGTGTAATGCAAGATCCTGAAGTTGAATATGAAAGAAAAGAAAAAGAGGTTATTTCATCATAGCTGCTATGAATGACGGTTTTGCAGTATTTTTTGTTGAAATATATAATCCTGTAGCTTTAGGGATTACTAAATGCAACAACCTCCGGAGCACAGTCAACACAAACTCTCAATATTAAATCTAAAATTCATGAAGTTCAAGAATCAAAATCCGTGCATGCATGTGCAACATGTTTCCGCCCCAAGCTCAAAGTTCTACGTTTGGAACAGACCGACATAAGTAAAGGTTCGTTTCAGCCGAGATTGCCTCCACGTAAAACTGCATTCACCAGTTGCAATGGAACTGTCTATCTCAGACACGGCAGTTGCAATGAAGCTCGGACCCTACATTAACTTTTACCTAATTGATCACCAAAAATGATTCGTGGTGTTAGCAACAGGGAGTATTTAAATGAAATCAGTATTCGTTTTAACTTCTAACAATCATTCTCCCACTGACTTCAAAAACTGGTAATAAGTGCACTGTACGTACAGGACTCTGCTCTATCACTGACAGTGAACTTCCATGTTGTGTCGGAATTGGAAATGAATTTCCAAGTTCTTCAAGTCGGAATTGCCTTCGTAGAGTTTCCTGTTGCTTTCAGTTCTCTGTGAACTAGGAAAAACTTGCAATTTAGGAGTAGCTTTGTCTAGCTGTCACTTCTCTGTGAACTGGGAGAAACTACAATAGCTGTCACTTCTCAGTGAACTAGGAGATACTACAATAGCTGTATTCACTATTCAGTTGTAAAACTGAATACAACCAAAAAATCCAAGTTACAATGTTGCAATTAGCTTTCCGGAATCATTGCACACTTGCATGTAGAATTCCAAAGTAGAGGCTGGGCATATCATGCACCGTGTGACGGTGTGAATGGTCGTTTTCGATAGATAGGCTTCAGACTTCAGAGTTCAGAGTTTGTTAAAAGCCCCGGGAAGCTACTAGGAAACCCCGGGCTTCGAAATACCGAAAAATGGAAAAAGATTTGCATAGTACGTAAGTTCTGACTTTCATGGACTGCATTCTTTAAACCATCACAGAGCATCAATTTATAGCTTATAAACCGAGTTATTAGTCATCTTAAAGTTCGACTTTCATTCGGTTTACCGTACTCAAAATCAATTGCTTCATTTTTCCAACACATTTCCACCTAGTTGATATCTGGTCGATACCTTGCATACCAAGTACGGAGTACAAAGTATGCTTTGCTGCACCTGCCAACTTACGAGTCTAACAGGACAAGCTAGTTCCCTGTTTCTTCTGGTTTGATATGTCAAAGAGTGGCAGAAGTGCTGTAATCTCCTCTAGCACATGTTTCCAAAAGTCAAGATCATCTAGAATTCACTCAGAATGATTCTCGGTGCCGCAACTTCGGTGTACCTCCAATCTGCACTCCACTTGCAGGCGTGCTTCCAGGACAACATCAAGTTGCAAATTGATGAATGAGAACTCGTATACATAGAGATACAAACGATACTAAGTATAATGTAAGTAACCATAAGCGACCCCTCGCAATTGGGTCACAATGCGTATCCCTCTTCGTTTCATAACCTAAATCTAGGGATGTCATTCTTCTCGCATTCATATGCCAGCACAACTCAAGTATGACTCCTTAGATTTAAGTTCAAAACTAAATTCGGGTGTGTGTAAATTGTGGCACAATTAGGTGAGGTCGCAATAAGGTGTATGTGCAGGCCTGTACATTGTTTAACTTTCAGACTAACTGTACACTTGAGCTTCTTATTACGACCTTCTGAAATATATTATTCTAGAATATTCTACAAATTTGTCACACTAACATTACAAACTGGGACCCCAGTTGATAAGATCAAAGAGGTCTAAGTGCAAGTCGTGATGTACGATTGTAAGTCATGTATCCACTAGCTTGACTCATAGACATAACTTAGTCTTGAGACCTGTGCATCTGGCTAGCAATTAGTTCTTTATTGAAATTTCAACACGTACTGGTACTACAAAATCAGGAAAGTCTGAAAATAGAAAACAATGCTGGATCGTGCATGCCTATCTTGTGTCTGGCAGAGAAAATGAACGCAGTAAACTGATAACGCATACCTTCGCCTCTTTCGCACGGACGCTGAAGAAATAGCTGCGCGCTGTACAGGCAATGCACAACTTCTGAGTTACGGCATCCACCGGGCGAACCATCACGAAATGCAACCATCCAAAACCAGAACCAGGAGTAAATACAGATTTGGTTTGCTACTGGGCAAAAACTAGGAGTTCGTTTTTAGGTACTTGGCAGTTTGGGGTGCCACTACGTGAAAGCATCTCGCAGTTGGAAACAGATAGGCACACAGTACTGGGATAACATGTACCTCACAGATTCAACACTTGAGGACGAAATATATACTTGACGGTCAACTGTTGCAGATTGAACACCCAAATGGAGGTGGCTGGATCCTGCATATCGAAGCTGTCACCTGACTCACATGCAGGTTCAACAAAATTAGTCAGTGAACATCAGACTTTCTAACCGTCAAATTGACGACAATGTCTCCCCTGCAAATGGCGGAACTGGCCCTACAACCCAGCCAGCCCAGGCAGGAAGACGAAGAGGTGGAGTAAAGTCATGATTGTGCACACATGGGTACTGAAAAGTCAAGGTAGCGACTCTGCAGCTGCCCTTTTCTAGAGTCTGGCTCCACAGGGTAGTAACTAATAAGTCATCATCAAGGTCAAATATATTCTCCTGGAGATCCCAAGGTATACATTAGATTCTTCTTCAGTGAGATCCGCATTAATTATGCTTGTGGCAGAGAGATAACGTTGGCGAGTAGCAGCAGCATTAGGGATCGCACATCCATTGGTAAGTAAGACCTGTGCTCAGTCAAAAGGACAAAGCTGGGTTGACGGTTTCCTGAGAGATTCAGTGAACTAGTGTTTCAATTAAACCACAGGCAGAAACTGAGGGAATTCAGCGTCACAGAGAGTGGAATGAACATCACAAAAAGCACACTATCTTGTTCCAGATCCTGCTATCCAGCAATGTTCAACCTTTAATTCATTTCTGCTGATTCTTTTGAGAATGCTGATTAATGCGCATGCCAAGAACTGATCAATAGCAGCATTGGTGGCAAGAGAAAACAAGTTAGGAAGTCTAGTGATGCTTTACTCACTTCAGCAGTTTGAAGACAGGTGTAAGAGATGAGCAGTCGAGCTTCGATAATCGATAAGGAAAGTTACAATATAGAAGCGGAGCTTGCAGTTAGTGAGTTCGATCGGTCTGTACAGATAGGTTGCACACATGAAAAGAAAAGCCATATACAGAACACTTTCACTGTAAAAATTTAGCTATGAAATCACAACTCGTCGACCACAAAGTTACAATATGACCTTACGATATCTGTAGGAAAGCGAACTAAACGCTTATCACAACGAAGAGGTACAGGCCTGGGTGACAGTGGATCTAAATTAAAGAACCAATCCAAATATCCAATATATCCTAAAAGTGGAAAAAGATAAGGCTACTGAGGAAAGAGATTCAGCATCCCAACAGACACAGTTCGGGATTGGACCACGACCACCACTTTCATTCTAACTTTCACTAAAAAAGCATCTGTCAAGGTTATCCACATTCACATATATTCCATTTCACCATCGTTTCATCAAATTTGCCCATTTGTGCCTGTGGCAGGCAACGGCATATGTCACATGGACAACATAATTGTCAAGATCACATCTATGAATTACGATCGACTTCCAAACACAATTATGTAATCCAGCTAGGATCGTTTCAATATGATGGACATTAGATTTTATTGATTGCAGATGCCTGAAAAACGCAGCCAAAGATATTGGACAACATCTGCCTGCCAATACATATCGTGGGCAGATTTCATTCAGTTTCAAAAACTAGTATTCGAAAGTCCACTAAGTAATCAATATACAATGTTCTAGATTCTAAACACTCCCTAGAACTAATCTGCGGCTTCGACCAGTCCGTCTGTCATGCTGAGTAATCGGTGAACATCGGTCGCCTCAGATGGCTTAGATTCTAAGCTACGGTAATCGTGGTACATATCCCGTTCAGTGGATTCATACATCTAGACTATCAGCAGAATCAAAAGATTACCCCGGTTGAAATGTCAGAGACGCCACGTTCCGATGAGGCACACCTTTGCCACTGACCCCAGCTAGTTCAGATACTGATAAGTCTGCAATAGATTCGATCAAGTGCACAATACTGACTCTGTAAATCTTCCTCTGCATTTAGACTGCCATTAGACTCGCCCATGATAATATTTGGAATACGCACAGTACGATCCATCCCACAGTCTATCAAGGACTAAGAAGTACAATATGCAGTCAAATGGCAGTAGGAAGAGTTCAGACACTGACGGCTTCAAGCGTGGTACTGACATCAACACATTAATGTTTGCAGTCAAAGTCTCTGCACATGAAAAAACTCCCTTTACAGATCACGATTGAAGATGACGTTAACATATCTCCAGCAAAAAGGAAGCAATAAGGAAGCACATCTTGATTCTACCAGTACGATTACCAGGCTATTTCAATGGGGAGGAAATTAGAACATACCAGTAACGAAAGTGGCAGAATGACTCCCGAAAAGGACGACACAGTTGCAAAGCTCAGAATGGATAGCGCCGTGCTACTGTCCCAAGCTTGATTCCCAAGCAATTCAACAGAGGCAGGCGCTATCCCTCCTGAGCTTCGTAATGGTATCATCCAAAGAATCGTTGGCCAGTCGCTTCGAATGCTGAGCTCTTGACTGTCTTCAGGCTCCAGAATGTAACCACACTGTCATCAGGCTTCCAATCTTCTTAAACTACATAGAATGGCACATGCATGAAACGGTCCAATACAAATGACTGCGAGCACATCATAACTGGGTGCTTCGTATGCACATATGTGCACACCGCGTCATAGACTGGTCAGTGGTGCATGCACTGATCAATTCAGGCGAAATGCTCCTCTCAGTTTGACCGCATGGGTCAGGCGCTGACCATCATGTGCTAGATTTCGTTGAAACCTTCAGATTCAAGCTTCCCAGTCAGGGTCGAAGCAGAATCCAGAACTTCGAAATTTCTGCATCACCGCCTCCAGCTAGATCGGCTTTAAGAAACGACGTGAGACACTACGAACCACAGAAATCCGGCTGAGTAACTGCTAACCACTCAACCTCTTACCGAGGAAAGCTAGCAGCACCACAGTGTCGGTGACGATCTCTGTTTCGGTGAACAGGATCACAGCTAGAAAACCGTTAGCTGTGAAACTCGCTTAACATTCTACCCTCAGGCGCATCAGACAATTGAACAGTAGGACACGAATTCGGCAATACCGAGGGCAAGGTTTCAGATCGAAGCTAGTGCACACTCCAGCAAATAGCAGCCCAGCTAGAGAAGCTACCGGCAGTGCTGCTGCTGCAACAGTCGACGCCTCCTACCTCCAGCCAGCCAGCCGGCACCAAACCTAAAGAGGCTCCGAGTCTCCAAGTAGCAGCAGAAGCAAGCAGCAGTGCAGGAATTGAATGGAAGGGGAAGAGGGGAGGGGGAGGTATAAATGGGGATCCAAAGGGGGTGCTGAGCGGGCGTAGGACCCACTCTCGTCAGATGTGGTTGACAGGTAAAGTTTGAACACACCCTCGTCACCATCACCAGAATTTCCTGCTCACGCGACCAGGGACTCCGCATTGACATGCACTGTACACGTACAAGGCTCACCACACAACCTTGTGACCCTCAAAGTATCCAAAAAAAGTATCCAAAAAAGTATCCAGAAAAGGAGAAGTCCGTCCTTTGGGATGAGAAATACCGGTAAGAGGACTATTGCGCGCAAGATTCGTCCCACACGCGATGCTGCGAACTGCATTTCGTGAGAATCGATGAAACCCGAATCCAATCTCACACTGATACGCTGTTGACAGCCCGGAGATCTGGCTTCAATGGTAGAGTAACAAACCCGGTGGCAGGACAAAGTCATCACTGAGTCACTGATGAGGGAACTGCATTAGTGAGTGATTGCCACACCGACACGCTCCCTTTTGAATCACGAGGACGGTGCGACTCTGATGAATGCAAATCAAATTTTTGCAGCGCTGGTGTGAGCTCTGTTGGAGTTTCTGGTGTTGGCTAGTAGGTAGCTTAGCCCCAATATGCTAGCCTGCGAGGTCGGCCTGGCGGGCGTTTTCTTGTGGTTTGTGGTTGGGGTGCAAGCCAGGGAGCCAAGATGCCAAGGACGAAAACTCCGTCTCAGTCACACTAACTTACTGGTGAAAAAGAGGCTCCGGGAAGGTAATGTGGCTTGTGCGATTCGTCCACGTGGCATTCGCTGCAAACGAGGTGGACAACCGGGGCTTGGCGAACGCCGTGGCTGGAGTGACCTGCCTGCCACCCAGCAGCAGAATGTGAACTGGGGAAGCATGCAAAAAAGTGGGAATGGCTGGTGGAGGTTTATTTACAACTCGACTGAATAATAACTTTAAGTCTCGAGTTCTTCGATGAAAAGTCCATGTCCATATTTAGTATATCGAGGATCTCTTTGCCGATATTATTACAGTCATGTGCAGTTGTGCACTCTTCACTTCCCAAAACAGTGTGAAGATAAGGTTCAGTGGAACTGGTGCGTGTTTCTTTCAGTCTCTTTACATGCAACCAATGTTGTAACTCAACTACCGGTATTTTTTCTCTTTTTCAAAGCTTTGGAACAAGAGAAATTCAG
Organism: Climacium dendroides; assembly: GCA_950106755.1. Taxonomy (NCBI): domain Eukaryota; kingdom Viridiplantae; phylum Streptophyta; class Bryopsida; order Hypnales; family Climaciaceae; genus Climacium; species Climacium dendroides. The sequence goes on along the minus strand of OX467082.1, from coordinate 29,390,712 downwards.
AGGTAGTAGGAAGTTCGGGAAGCTTCAGTTACCGAGGTTTGTCTTCGAGTTGAGCTTACTGTTGCATTTTCTACACTCCACAAAAAAAGTCAAATTGTACACCATGGACGTGAGTAAGTGAGTTAGCTTCCTCTCACTGTATTGCGGCGTATCTTTTGCCATGACTAGAGGACGTGTGGAATGCACTTGAAGCTTCAAGGGCTGTTTACAGGGCAACAGCTAGCCGGCTATGAGCTGCACTGCTGTCCTTTGCTAAAATTGTAGAAAAGTACCCGTACCTTCTCTACTGTAGTAGAATCTCCACCCGCAAGCGCAATGAGTTGCATTAATGCCTAATTTATGACTTTGGAATACAGCACAGATTGATATTGTAATTATAAGAGACTACAAGAGGTTGAAGGGGAGAGTTTCTTCCAACGCTTTCGTCAAGTTCGCGTTCTGTCAAGTGTGGGCTGAGGCAGCGTTTCTTATTTGGAACAGTAAAGCCGGCCCTGGTGCCTGCTCAGCATTGCGGAATATCTGGAGGAAGGCAGGGGCATACGCCGCGCCCATATCAAAAGCTATGCTGAGGAGTAACTTACTGTGAGGAAAACTCCAACCTCAAGCCAGGCTGGCGTGATTGAAGAGACTTCGGGGGATACGTTGGGTAGTCCACCAATTGAAGTCACGTGGGTTCAGATTGCAAGAGTTAATTACTCTTGATGCCAACATTTTCAGTTTCAAAACGTAGCAAGATTCTGTGAAAAACACACCGGTTACCGGTAGTAAGATCAATTTTTCATTCTATTGCCTATTGGCGACTGTGGCAGTGTGGCACTTTTCAAAGTGAGTGGGTGTTTTCAAACCTAAGTTAAATATAAACAGTCGAAGTTCTTGGAATTTTCTCGGGTGAGTGTCACAATTGGGGCAGTCAAAGTTGCACCCATGAAAACGAAATTGTAATTAGTCGCTAATCCTGTGAAAAGCAGCGAGTTTATTGGCACGAGTCCTTCACTATTTTTCGAGAAATTGGCTACTCTGAAGAGTTACCACACAATGTTTACACCAAAGCGTCAGCATAGCTTGTCCATAGGTGGAATGACGAGAGAATCAATGGATTTTGTGATACATGAGGATGCCCAGTATTCCATGCAGATGAGTGTACTGATCATTACATTACTTAAAAGTTAAAACTCTCTAGAGTAGACATCGAATGTAAATATTGTGGACACATCAGCCAGACGCATATCCATGCAGGCTCCAATCAGGACGTATTTTCTGGTGGAGACCAAAAAAATATAAAAACTGAGAAACTGAGAACAGTGTTTGACACTACATTCCAAGCTCCATTTCTCACATCACTCCAAAACGTCTATATGGTTTTGTATATGGTTTGGGCACCCAAGGAAGTGGGACTCGGAGGCCAATAGCCAAAATGCCATAAACACAACTTGATTTTTAAGTCCCAACAATTTTTTTTAAACATGAAAGGAAGAGAAAAATATCATGTATGGCATCCTGACTAGTGGGCTGAATTTTTCTCCAAATCTGTCCAGTGCAGATTTGATGCTAAAAGTGCCCCAAAAATAGGATTTTGACTTCGTGACTCATTTTTTGGGCACTTAATTCGAGCATATAGTATTCTACAAGAAACAAGTTAGGACTTAGAGTTGGGACTTTGACCTTCACACCATGAGTCCCAAGTTCCACATTTATAAATTAGTTTTTATTCACCTCTTACAACCCAAGAAAGTTGGGATTTGGCCTTGAAAATGGAGTCCCAAGTTCCACATTTAAAAATTAGTTTTTATTTACCTTCTACAACCCAAGAAAGTTGGGATTTGGCCTTGAACTTGGATTTAGAAAGCTAAGACTTGGAATGTAGGGTAAAATGCCCCTTAACATTACTAACTCATATCAAAGTAATTTAGCAATGATGACTCTTGAATAAAGCCTTTATACATGGCAAAGAAAATACATGAAAAAGGTCTTGATTGACAACTAGATATCTAAAATCATTTGTTTCCATTGTGCAAGACATGCAAACAAGTGCAACAAGTATAATTATGCACCCTTGCATGGTACTAATGACATTATATAATTTCACACTTTGATGAGCTTTCAAACTTCTTTCTTTCCATTCTAGGGTAGGGTATGATGAAAGCTCCAAGTCCAAAATAAAATGTTGCGGTCAACTTTGTAGAGGTAGGATGTGTATGTTTTTATACACCAATTGCGTCTTATAAACAACACAACAATCAATTACAAGGGAAATGTAAATAAAAATTGAAGGAAATAAATTAGAAGATGGCTCATTTTAAACTAAAAATTTGTACTAGCATATAAACTTCTAAATTGCACAACTCTAGGTTCTTTACTTTGGAGAAAATTGTATAAAGGTTGGTACAATAGAAAAAGACTCAACGAGGCTTTGAAGAACCAAACTACAATGTGAGTTTGGTGCCAAAGTGCTCTACCATTCATTAGTTTGGTGCTCCAAGACCTCCTTTAGACTAACAAACTTAGGACCAAGTACTTAACAACTTCGCAACTTATTAGAGTCAATTGTAAAGTTTGTCATGTATTTGTAAAGTTGTGTCAGAGGAAGGTTTAACTAAGAATAGTACAAAAGAAACATGGCACCAAACTCCATCGGACCTCAATTTTGGTACTCAAAGGAGTTTTGTCGCATATTTTTTCCAAACTCTGACTCTTGGTCTCACATTGTACACACTTTCTGATTAACTATGGTATTCCCAACTAGATGGTCAAATTTGAAAATTTTGAATTCATTTTTGAACTTGGACGCTTCAAACTTGGATGCTTGAAACTTAAGGTATGTTCACACTTGGTGTTTGGGATGATATTTGTAATGTGAATCCAGTCCAGAACTAGGTCTTAATTCATTCCTAAGACCATCGGTAACAACATTCTTTAACACCATGTGTGAACATACCTTTTAGTTACTAGCAAGCAGCGGCTCGCACTCTACAGAATTTCCGCTTTCTCCCCTGTCAAATTGTGGTGTTGCGCCTGCACCGGGGTCCACATTCTGGCATTCAATATCCGTGTCCACTGACATCCTGGTATTACATCCGTGTCCGGAGCCGAAGAAAACTGAGTCAACCTCTTTAAAAAAATTACCTGAATAAGTTCAGCAACCTGGGAATCAGCTGCAGGCCGGGCCAACCAATGAATGTGTGTTTTCAGTTCGGGGTAGGAGCCTCCAGTCCTCCACTCCTCATCTCCTCCAGTCCTCCACTCCTCGTCTCCTCCAGTCCTCCACTTCCGTTTTCCTTTTTGCAACTCGTAACGCCAGTTAAGTTACGCCACCCAAATAATAATACAGGCCAGCCGCGGCCGTGTCGTATTCTACTAGATTAGCGCTGCCGGATACCAAATAAAACCATTGCAGACCTGTCTGCTTTATGGATGCAAAACGCTTTGCCTTCACTGTAGACATCTTGGCTATTTCCCCACCTTGCTTCCTGAGCACCCTACACTGCGGTACTAAAGTTATCGCTTTGAAATGTATCGTGTACGATTCAGTGTATGTCTTCGTAGACTGAAGAGACCCAAGAGAGTGAGAGAGCTCGGAAAAGTCAATGGTGCTGATCACACATTCCTCAATGGCGGCTCCTATCGCCATTGTTTAATCCAAGGATACTGTATCACCTGTCAGTAAAGAAAATCCTCGAATGATGACGGAAGGTTAACTTACTTCGCAAGGGAATGATTTGGTTTCGAAGGAAGTAAAGAATGAAAAATCAAAGTGGTTTCCTACCCTCAGTTTGACATTGGACGGACGCACTGACGGAACGTGGGTCGGCTTTCTGGATTGTTTTGTAATCTTCTAGAATGACACTACACTACACTAATGATGATAAATAGTGTTGGCAACACTAATCACGAAGCATAACACTAATTGTCAACAATCCGGTTAATGTTACCAACACTAAATGTCAACATAGACACTATTTGTCAACTATTGGGTATAAATTTTTTACAAGTTTACATTTAGTATTACCTAACTATTTCATCAAAATGCAAAAAAAAAACGTATGAACTCAAGAAACCTATTACATGCTCAAAAAAGTTATTGCTCAAAAAAGTGAACACAACATTAAATGCCAACTAATTGAAGTTTCGAGTGACCGGGGTAAAAATCCAGGTAACACTAATCACAACATAACATTGTTTATCATCATTAGTGTAGTGTACCTTGTACCGTGGCCACAATCTAAATAAAAGTAAAAGTCATTTTTTGATTTTCTAATCCATAAAAACTTTGAAATTCAATATCTTTGCAATTGTGAATCCAAACGTCACGAAACAAAGTCCGTGCACCCCTCTTCATCAAGGGCTTTTTGATGGTACCAAGCACACGCGTCCCTCAAGGATGCACAGTCTAGGAGATCTCAACATAACAAACAAACATACAAATAAACAAATAACTTAATGGATGGATTGCAATAGGAGTAGTGACACCTTCTTCTCTATTTGGAAGTTCTTTGGAGAATGGGGACATACTAGCACCTCGTTGGCTTTGCGTATACAAAATACACTTCTAATGCTAAGCCTTTATTGCATTGATTATTTTCCTCCCAAGCAAAAGAATGGGCATGCGGAAGACTTCGCACAACAAGTATATTTTGTTCCAGAGTCCATGTTTACCTTGCTTGCCACATTTCTTGTTTTCTTCTGAGTCAAAGCTTGTGCTTTGCACTTCATCTTGCATTCCACATAGCTTGCACATTATGCGCCTTAACCCCTAAATCTATAAGGGTGATTTTGGTCAAATCCACTCAAAACTACCACTTTTGCTTCATTCACTTGAGAAAACCAAAAAAATACCTTTTAAAAAAATCTAACTATAGAATCTTGTACTTAACTTGCCTAAGAACATGTGGTAAAAATTTCATCAAATTCGACAACATACATTGCAAGATATTTGCATCCAAAGAGAAGAATACAAGTTTTATTGCAACTTGATTGACTAGATTTTTTTGGCTTTGAGCCTTTTGAATTGAAAATTCTTGTACTATTGATTTTGATTTTCTAAGTTTTTATGTTGAATAGTTGAGTTGAGAATCTAAGAAAACAAATTCAACAAAAAAATTACTTAATTTTCATTCATTAAAAAATTATTAAGTAGAAGTAAGTTGAAGATTGAAAGAAAAACCAAATTTTTAATAAGGAATTGAAATATAATAATCCCAATGGTGAGATTGTTTTAAAAAACAAACCTAACCTTGTCTAACAATTTTCTTAAAAAATTATAAAAATTGCATTCACAAATGAATCTTATAAGTTAATTTTTCGAGAAGATGCTTAGATTGCTCAAAAAACTAAGATTGTCCATAACTTTCATCACTAGTCGAAATAGAATGAATCAAAGCTTCAAATGTAGACAAAATATAAAATTTTAGGAATTAAAAATATAGAGAGAGACTTTTTCTGATTTTTTTGTGTTGCCTGTTAACCTCCATTTTTGGCTTATTGTGCCCTAGTTTTTTCTCTTATGCACCAATTGAAATAAAAATTATATACCCACTAAGCTCTCGCAAATCACACATCCTCAAAAAGTTTCAAAATCATTCACTACAAATTGAGACAATAGATACCTACCTAGATCCAAATTGTCCCTCCGAGGGGACAAACAATGTTGCACCGTAAATGCGTACATAATGTAAAAAGATATATTAATATCTTATTTTGATAAATTTGATATTAATAGTATAGAAAGAAGGATGACATCATGCTAAGTAGCTTCAAAGTGACACCTTATAGTTATGGCATGCCATTTATTTAAGAAGATGCATCCACCATTGAGCTTCATTTGTTTGATTTAATTTTTATTTGTTTTTCAATTTAGATTTTAGTATGTCAAATTAGAGGATTTTTTTTGAGGTCCAAGATGAAGAACCTCAACCAAAAGTAGAATTTGAGTTTTCTTTGTCACAATTGCCAAATCAACCTTTTCTGCTACTGAATCTTACACTAGTGCATGAACATCCTGAAGAAGAAGTTGGGCCTTCTCATGGACATATTCTAGGACATAGAATTTTGGTGAAAATGTCCTAAAAAATACATCGTTGGACATTTTAATTTGTAGAAAACAAGAAAAACAATTTTCAAATAAACTAAAAATTGGCCATTGGAAAGGACTTCTTTGGGATGGGACTTGACAAAAAAAATTAGGTCAAAACCATCACTAATGTTTTGAAGTGCGTGTGCAAAGAAGGCCAAAAAAAGCCTATTTGTACGAATGTGGAGGACATAAAATAATGTATTTTTAAAGACTATTTGGTAGGGACGTGTCTACCTATTATAGGAATATGCCATAGAAATTTCAACTGAAATTCATTAAATTGAACCGCTCAATAGTATGAAAAAATACTAAACCTAATTTGGTGACAAATTAATAAAATTGAATTTTAAATATAAAATATTTTTAAAAAAATTCTGAAAAATAAGGGATACTATTACAATCAAAAATTCTAGAAACTAAATTTTTTATTTTTGGCATTGGGTTTAAAATTCAAAAATTATAGTTTGGACAAAAACCAATTTTGGAAAATGCTACCAAAAACGGTTAGTGTTTCTTGCAATGACCATTTTCATTTTTTTCATGAGCTCCAATATTTTGTGCTTAGAAATGCATAATTTTTTCTCTTAGGTACCTATTGAATAAAACCCATATTTGTGTAGATTGTAGGCCTATTCTATCTAGTCCATGCATTTGGTGATCTATTTGCCTAATGTAATATGTAACAACTTTGCTTTTGTGTAAATAATGCTATTTTATGGAACCTCCATCATAAGATTTCGATGCATATGAAAGTATGAAAAAATTGTGTGTCAATATCTTGAGCTTACACACATTCTATATATTTAAATAAACGATGCATTCTAATTAAATATAAAACATTAGAAGACCTAATATAGGTCTAATAGTCTTTTGACACAAAAGTAGAAACAAAAAAGTTTCAATGTATAATGAGCACATAGTCATACTGATGAAAGCATATTAATACCCAAAAGATGTATTTGCATCTTCTGGATATATGGTCTTTTTGCTTTTAAGTTGATAGCTCTTTTGGATGATTTAAAAACACATTTGATGGCATTTTAACGTCCATAGGACCAAGGCCTTTTCCATTAAAAAAAACACTCAAACATGCCATTTCTATTGAAAAGTCAAAATTTCTACAATTTTGTATTTTTTTTTTTGCATATCTAATTGAAAGATCTTGACTCAAGTGTACAAGAAATATTAGAAACTTTGATTGCATGGTTTGAAAGATTTTTTCTCTTAAAATAAATAAATTATTTTTTCTTATACCTCACTTGATTGGATTATATATAGCTTTGAATCTTCTTAACTTTAAATTTTTACAAAACATATTTTAAATTTAAAAGAATATATGTTAAGGAATTGAATTCATTCTTTAAAAAATTGTCAACGGTGCTAGCATGTGAGTCTATAAATGCAAGCCTTTGAGTTTTGAGCTTAGGTGTAAGTAGGTGCTTTAAAACTATTGAAGGTGCCTATAACATACATATCTATAATATAAGTATCTTACAACCATGGAAAGTACTCATAAGATAGGTACCTATAACATAAACACCTATAATATAAATATTCTATAACTAAGGAAGGTGCTTATAATATAAATACCTATAATATAGGAGCTTAGGTTCCTAGGCTCATGGACTCAAGATCCTAAGCTCACATGCTAGCAATCATGATACTAATCTCAATGATTCCAGCAAGAAAAACTAAACCATGTGGAGCCTTTTTTATTTACAAAATTGTAATGAAAATTGAGTTAAAAAATGAATTCAATATATTAGTTTTTTGAAAGATAATTTAATTGCCTAAACAAGATGCTTCATAACTTTCTCATCACTAGTTGAAATAGAACGGATCAAATCTTTTTGTTATTTTTGTAAGTGTTCCATTAAGATTCCATTAACGACCTTATGATGATTAGAAAAGATTGGAAATATAAGGTAGAATTTTATATTTACACACTACATATTAAAATATTAATGCATTGTAACTATGAAAAATGTCTATACAAAGATTAATGTATGCTTCACATCAACACTTTTACTATTAAGTTGGACTTTATTTGTATGATCTAAAGAATTTGTAGATTGAAATTGACAACATTTCAAATAATACAGAAGTACCCAAAATGCCCTTTTTTGCCTTTATTAGATGGATGGTCCAAATAAAAAAATTAAGCTGATTTAAGGGAAAACTAGACCAAGTTGTATCTTAGTTTTTTATGACACTTTTCTAAGTTGAAAGTATAGAATACTTACTTGTGCCACTAGATTGCCCTCTAATAGTTTTTTTGAATGGATACCAGACCCATATCTCCAAAAATTTATATCTCTACAAAATTTTCATATCTCAAATCTTCTAATAATTTTCATATTTGGATTCTAGAAGCAAAGGATATGGGATATATACATACATATTTTATCCTCCATATATTGTATCCATGTCTATATATGTGATGTGGACCAAATAATATATTTTTCAAGGATTTATTTTAGTGTGATACATGGTGTTCTTGAAGAGATGTGGTTGGTTTTTTTGAGTGGATAGTCACACTTGAAATACAAAATGTTTTGAACTTGTACTTCCCTTCAATCCATAGAAACTTTCATGTGCCTCAAAATATTAAACTAAGCAAACAAGCAACATGCAAATACATTCAATCTATAGAATCTCTTATGTGTCAAGAAATTAAACTAAACAAACAAGCAACAAACAAAGAATGCAATTCAAAGAGTTCAATTTCAATTGAAGCAATCTCCTACACAATTAAAGAAAGTAGACAAGAGGAATGCAATTACAAAAGTTCAATTACAACTAATACAATTATTTGCCTCTGTAATATATGTAACAAGTCAATCAAACAATACAAGATTGCACTTAGAAGATTTCAAGTTAATCTAAAACAATCTTCTATGTATTTGATGAAACTATCAAGTAAGCAATAGTAAAATGCCAAAGTTCAATTCCAACAAAAACACAGCCTAATTTTACACCCTATGCGAGTTGTCAAATGTATTTAGCATCACCAAAAGTATGATTTCTTCAACATGGCCTTTAGCTCAGAAAATCAACTTTTTCCATCATTCTATTGTCTCATGCATCTCACGCCAAATTTCTTTAAGTTGCATTTCTTGCTAGTTAAGATTATTTTCAAGCCTTGAAATATTTCCTTGAAGTCTTTAATCCTATCTTTGAGCCTTGCAATTTGCCTTCAACCCTTGAAATTTGTTTCTCCATCATATATAGAGTTTTCTAAGCTAATATTGATGTTGGCTTTTTGTGTTGGGATGTCTTTAAGCATTGGTCAAGACATGTCAAAATTCACACCAACCAATTTTTAAAAAATTATATATATATTGCATAAACCATCTATTGACTTGACCAAACAAGCTGTCTAGATTGTTCATTGCACCATCTAAGATATATTTATTTGAATTTTGATGGACATTGGAATTGAATCTTGATGTTTTGTTTATAAGTTGTTTGTTCAAATGTGATGGTAAAAAACCTCTCAATGACAATACAAGGAATGCATGTAAGGATCCGTCACCTAGTGCCTACGTCCATCACAAGTTTAGCCATTGCAAACAACTTGCACAACAATTGAAAACAACAATTGGAAATGAGAGTTGTCATAATAAATAGGACACCAATTCACCTTCAGCACCTCAATCCATGCACCCAATTGCACCCCTTATCCATGCTCTCAAAATCAATCTATGATACTCTCCTCTGGGGGTTTTCAAATCTCAACAAAAATTTCAAAACCAACCTCCGGTATGGCCTTATTTTTCAATTCTCAATCAACCAAATTGTTTTTTAAAAATAATAAAAGAAAACATTGAATCAATATTTATATGGTACAATAAAATATTTATATATTACAAATATAAAATAATATGTGTATATATATGAATATATGAAATATGATATAAAAATGAAGCCTTTATTTTAATTCCTATAATTATATGTTGACATTGGACTCAAAATTATTTCTAAGCATTCATATCCAATACAAGCCTATTTTATATTTGTATATATATTCTCGAATAAATTTAAAAGATTTAATTCATGTCATCTAGATAATTTTTGTGACAGTTTAAAAGCTATATTTTTTTCAAAGCAATCTTAGCAAATTCTTATACAAATTTATGTACTGGATTCATTTGTGATTTCAATTTGAAAAATTGAAAAATTGAACATTCCACATAGTTTAGTTTACTTTTTACAACAATCTATCACTGGAATTAGTTTATTTCTATTGTATGTAAGGGCCATTAGAAATTTAGTTTTTCCTTCTATATTGCATAAATTTAAACTCAATAATTTTTATAAAATGATTTTTTTTCCTATATTCTTTATCATTTCCAAACTTCCAACTATATTCTTTATTATGAATTCATTTGAATTTAGAATTTGTGATAATAAAAATTAAAGTTTCTTAGATTCATATATTTACATTTCTCTCTATATATCATGTAGTTATACTTATTTCACTATTACTGAATTTATTGTCTCTACTTTCAAGCTTTTACATACTAGTCTAATACAAAGTCTTATGCTTTGAACTTGAATACATTATAGATAGTTGAGCTCTAATGCATCACTCTAAGATAATCTTGAGGTTTAAAACAAACTTTTTGTTCCAAAATCTAGAAGTTTCAAAATACATTATACCAAAAGATCCATTTTCATTACATACTTTTCTATCTTAGTCCCAAATTAAATCCAAAACTTATATTCACCTATATTAGAATCGTCTCTACAAGAAATTATAGATTTGCACAAAACCAATGCAAATAATTTGAGTTGGATGAAAATTTTATTGTGTGAATCATCCAATAGTTGTATATAAACATCCATCAAGTCCAAATGGTCTATGTTGGCATTCTAAGGATCATACAATCACTAATTTAATTGAACCACACGACATATACTATGTTTTAATTATGGTCATAAATAATTTATTGTAAAGGATCCTGATATTCCTTATTTATGTCTATTATTCTATTCACATATTTGAGTATTACAATCATGTATTCAACTTTTAAACCATTGATGTATTTGAAATTTTGCAAATTTGAAACATATTCCACAAGTTGAAATATTTGAATTTTTTTTTCAATATTTTCATTTAACTTCAAATGCTACAATATTGCTATCTACATAGTTAAAGATTTTGAAAAATTTTCTATATATTGTAAATGTTTGCTTGTATATTTTCACCATTTGGATTTCAAAAAAACATAATCTACATTTCACAAGAAATCATCCACAAATGGCTAGTGTAATGCTAGATGACTTGATCTCATTGTATTTTAGACTGATTTAGAGTAAAGTAGCTTATTTATTTGTTTTTAAAATTTTTCATGAGTTCATCTAACAAGATATACTAATAAATGGTGTAAATCCAAGAGAGATTGAAGAATGATTGTATCAACATTGGGATTTGTAATTGGAAAATTGCAAGCTACATTGTTGAAGGAGCCCTCACATTACAGATATGAACAAGAAGCAAATAGGGACAAGCAACAAGTCCACTATTGGTGGGGGGCTCCAGAGCTATTCTATATTTTTGGACCATGAGGTTTTGAAATGAGCCTAGAGAAAATACAAGCGACCTACAAATACACAGTGAAGTCTGATTTGTACGCTATTGGGAAATTGACATGAAAAATGAAATTTGAGCATATGGTAGAATACAACAAGGATTTATTCAAAAGTACTGAAGTATTAAAGTACTTTGACATGAAGATAGGTCAATTGGATTATCCCAATGTTAGAACTAGACTAACATGTACACAAGTGGTGTCTTCACTAATGGATAAACCATAGTATATGAAGCCTCCGGAATTTGTATTTTGTGACTCAATTTTGTGACTTTTGTCATAAGATATTTTGTTAAAATTTGTAGGCAGAACAAGAATGTTGGCCACATTGTGTGCCTCACATTTTGAAATAGCTATGTAAATAGATGAACAATTTTATGAAGGAATTATATTATTTTATCCCAAATATTGGGTTTGGTGGATGCAAACTACCTATTTCTGTGTATAAAAATCTCCAATTTCATGTTTTGGCCATGTTTTAGTCAAGAAAAAGCTCCCCCTTCTTGAATTTATATTTTGAGTTATTGGATCTAGAGTTTTAAGCATCTACTAGTGCTAAATAGTTCTATTATATAAATTCAGAAATATAAAAGAAATTTACTCAAAATTCAATTATAAAATAATGAAAAAATTACAAAAATTCTAGAATTAATGTGGCATTTCATTTACCACACCAAATTGCTACAGTCTTCATTATATGTATTTTTAGATGTCTTCTTTGTAATTGTATACCATAATTTGAAAAATCATAATGCAAATGTGTTATAAATTAAGCCCTAAATTCCCAAGTCGCCAAAATTTGGTGTTTGCAAAACTTTGAAGTTAAATAAAACCTAATAAAGCTATTATTTTTAGTACTTTAAATTTTTTGAAAGTTCTTTTTGAAGTCTAGTTTTAGCATCAAAAATCCAATCTTGGAAATGAATGATAGTGATTTTTCTATTCAAGACTTTGTGCAAAGGTACCCATTGCAATTTTGACTTTCCGTAGTGTTGAGAGCTCCACTGAGAGCTTTTGGAAATGAGCCTCAAATACACTAGATCTTGGAGAAAAAATCATTTCAAAATCCCTTTACAAAAATTGTAGAGTAGATTCTGAGAAGTCATAAATTGATTGGAGTTATGTATGTTAGGCCCTTTAACCTCATATTTTTTTGGTCACCAACATTTTAGATTTGACTTGCAAAAAGAGGTTAGAAAGACTTCACATCACTTTTATAGTTTTAACACCTTCATGGTCAAACATTATAATCTTTCATTCTATAAATGATATTGTTGAATTTTTTTTCCCTATGCGATCTCTAATATGTCAAGTTCGAATTTGTACGGTTACAATTAAAAAAAAATTGATACAAATTATCAAAATGTTGGCATTTTGCTCAATTTAGAGCAAGTTCCAAGAAGTTCAAAGCAGGCCTTGGGGATTTACGGGTTAACAACGATTTGAAAGTTAATTCTTGAATGTTTTCTAGGTTTGATATTTAGGTTCCTTACAAGTAGAATTTGTCCATATATTTACAAATTCGAAGGCCAAGAAATTACCCACGGTTTGCTAGGATCCAAAGTCACTCCTACCTGTGGTTGCCCCTACCTATGGGTTGCTAGGACCTGAAGTCGCCCCTACCTGTGGTCACCTCTATCCGTGGTCGTCCCACCTCATTTGGTTGCCCTAGAACTCGTACTCGCCCCTCCCAGTGGACCCATAGTTTCCTACTACCCGTGGTCATCCAGGATCTACACTCACCCCTTCTGGTCGCCGCGCATTTTACCCTCGCAACTGCGGGTACTAAAACAGTTTTCCCACCCACAATCTCCACTTTTCCTTCTTGCGTAGTGTCTATCATCCACCTAGAAGTGTCTGATTGCATGTTCTAGAGGTGAGACTTGTGCCATGCGGGAGGAAATTTCGGCCCTCTCTACAGTATGTTTACTACTTCACTTATATTTGTTGGGTCTCATGGCCTAACAGAACACCAACGTTGGAAGGGGGTTGTAAATGTAAATGTGTATAAGGTAGTGGGCTCAGAAAGTGATCCTTTAAGGGCTGGTTGGCCTTTTTGATGGTCTTTAGATGCATGGAATTATTTGACTTTATTTTTCACTCGAAGGAAAATTGATTTGGAACCTAACCCAAGTGGTTTCATATTTTTCAAAGCGTTTATGAATTGCTTATGACTTTCCAAAGAATTCTGCCATAGGTACCTATTTATGATCCCTAGGCCTTGCAAAACCCACACACATGCGGTTTGAAAACAAGCATTGTAGCATGCAAAATGTAATAGACAAGGTTCCTAAATACGACCTATACTAAACTTAACTTCTAAAGTGTCAAAGCTTATTTTTGGTCAAAAATCACTCAAAACTGCCATTTTTGCTCAATTCATCCTAGGCAACAAAAAAAAAATAGTTTTAAAAAATTTAACAGTAGAATCTTGTATTTTACTTGTATGAGATCATGTGGTAAAATTTTTATGAAGTTTGAGCATACGATCAAAAGATATAAACATTCAAATTTTGAGTGAATTTCTTTTTGAATGCACATACATGTTTTCAGAAATGGACCCACACTGGGTCTAATTACGTCCCCTATCAAAGTATAAACAGATAATTGGTAAATGATAAAATGCTCTTTCATCATCAAAGGAACATTGATTACCCATTTACCAACCTCTTAAGGTCCATTTTAAAGCCAGCTAAGGGATGGTCTGTAGAAGAGGGACAGAATTCCAACCACCTACCTTAATCAATATTTTGTAAATGCGAAGTAGTATGGTAGCATAGGTGGACTATCTTACAACGACTATGTAGGTGTTAAATAGTTGTCATAGTACCTAAAGCTTGTTTAAACGTAGGGCTTCATCACGATGGAGAACTAGCCCCACCATTTGCATCCTTTTGAACCAAAAGTACTTATAGAAAAAGAGAAGAAGTTACCACGTAATAAATTTCAAAAACGAGGTGGGAAACCATGCAAGAAACGTGTGGCTACTTTGACCCATCCAAAGATTAAGGCATTCAAGGGTTGGGAGATGGAACCGGAGCCTTGGAATTACAAGATAGTTTCGAAATATGTGGATTGGTGCCACATCAACAAGTTGTTTCCTTCTGTTGTCACACTTTACACATAAAGTCAAACAAGGTCAATCTTGCATATAGCAAGGACTTTTCCTTCACCAAAAGATGCCTTGAGGTATGGCATGCATTGTATTCCACGCAAGAAAGTTTCCGAAATGACAGTTTCTCTCTATTTCTCGTGAGTATGGTGTATTCTGAACTCGTACCGAAGAAAAAGGTGGATTAGTCTACATCGAAGGACATCAAAAATAGGACCATTCCAAATATTGCTGAAATTCCAGAGTCTAATGTGCCTATCGATATAACAAAAATGATAACAAAGGCAAAGGTTGGGAAGTCATTAATTCCCAATGAAGTCGTGTAGTGGTCAAGTGCTTCTAGCTCAAATGAGCACACTTATGAATATGACAATTATCCTTTCTCTAGTGACTCAAAAGACTTACCATTGGAAAATATTTGGAAGATATTGGATGAGGCCCTAGAAAATGATGTGAAGGGATTAAGTGATGAGCAACCCCTGCGCGAAGCCAATACAAACAACGAAGTCATGGAAGGTGACTGCGTTTTATAAGATGTTGGAGTCCTCGGAGGAAGCGATGCATTTAGCGATTCAGAAGAGGATGAAGAGATCTTGATGGCAAAAATAGAAAGTGCAAGATTGGCTTTGTGTGCTAGAACTTAGTAATTGAAAAATTAGAAGGAGCATGAAGTCAATCCCACTTCACTAAATCTGTTGAAGGAGAAGTTGAAGGCCATAAATGACAACATTGAAGAAAATGACAAGGTCTTCCATGCATTCAACAAAAATTGAGATCACTATCTAAAGAAGCAGAAACGGGAGAAGGTCTATGATATGGATGAGTATTTGATATGGGAATCAAAGTTTGATACTTTTATATGGAGACGTCAAAAAGTAGAAGATGAAAAGCAAGTCCTTGTTCTTCAAATAAAAGAAAGAGGAAAAGAATACTATGATGCCGTTGTAGAACATATTTAGCCGTTGGATGCTTCGGCTTCATCTTCTGACTATGGTAGTATTCCCGAGGAATTAGCAACGCTTCAAGAGGTAGTCAAATTCCACACAATGAAAATGCCAATACTAGATTCCAAGTTGGATGACATGAAGGCCGAAAGTCGGTTTTACAAAATGTGGTTTAAGTAGAAAAGGAGTGGCTTAGAGAAGAGAATTGTAGAACTAGAGGAAATTGGGCTAGAACCGGATCTAAACAATTTTGTTAGTACAAGACCACACCTGTATAAAATGGCGTAGTGGCGTGTATGGAAACGAGAAGGCCTATTGCGTTTTACGATGTTTGAAGCTTGTGAAGTGGTCCAATTTTATTTTTAGTATTTAGTTAGTTAGAATGATGAACTCAAAAGGATTTGGCCACATACAATTTTGTGTACATCCTATTCATTTGAATATGGAACATTTCTAATAGTAAAGCCCTCTATGAGTTTATGTTATACTAAGTCATTGCAAAAAACACCAGCCATTTTTTGTATTGTTTTTCATGATTGAATTTGTTGAATGCTATAACTTTTGAATAATGAATTGATTGAATTCCATGCCAAAATAGAGAACATAATTTTAGATTTCAAAATTGTAATTGCATATTATATACTTTTTGTTGTTTTAAATTTTTTAAGAAAATCATTTTATATTTAACCCTTAAAGTCCTAAATTGCGTTTATTGGCAACATAGCGATTTGGGCAACTCATGACAAATGGGTTTTTAATTTTATTTCTTTGAAATTTTCACACAAAATTTTCCCAAGGAGTATCTTTAAGGCCCAACAATTTTTTTAACTTTTGACTACATGGTTAAAAAATTATGGCATGACATGTAGTTTTCATTGCTTGGTGGGCAATAAAAAAAACTTCTTTGCAATATCATTTTTATAGAAAAAAAAAATTGAAATTGGTTTATTAAATTTATATCTATGTGGAAAGCTCTAAATCATTCTATTTTGATAAATGGATCAAAAGTTACGAGAAGTTCTAGTTTGGGGTAGTTTGCAAGTAGTTATAGAATCTCTACTCTACAAAAAAGTTTGAAATCTTTTATTTAATTCAATTTTTGTTATTTTGGAAAAAATTAAAAAATTTAGTGTATATTGTTTATTACAATATTACAACCATTGGAATTGGCATTTTTGAATTCCATAAATAAATTGTTAATAATTTAGTATTTTGGATCATATGCTATTTTTTCCTATGTGTTGTACAATTCCAAATGATCTATAAATTTTCAAGCATGTAAACAACTTACTTTGAACAACAAATCCAAAGAGTAACCACTATTCTGAACATTTTCTCATATGAATATGACCTTGTGAAGTGTAGTTGCCCAGATTTTCACAGAAATAAAAAAGGATTTTGTCAATTCAAATGCTAATATCTTTCAATCTACATGGTGGGAATTTCTAAAGTTTTTCCACATCTTTTCAAACTAGTTTACTACAAGATCCAATGGTTACATATTAAAAAAAATCTAAAATTTTGTACTTGTATTATTTAGGAATTTCATTTTTGGAGCATTTTTGGTGAAAGCATAGTCAAAACCTTTATGGGTTCAGAGCCAATTTTGTTCACTTGTCAAACTATCAAGTGCAAGGATTTTTAAACCGGATGAGTGGAGAAAAGGCATCCCAAAACATATTATTTTGTGTCATTTACACTCACATTTACATTCTTTCAAATAGGTCTCTCTTGCATTTTAAAGTGAATGATATTGAAAAGTTGGAAAAATATGATACTATAATTAGCTTCATTTCCTTTCATCTAATTCAAGGTGGTTGTCAACAATTACACTGTTGCTATAATGGTTTGAACTTTGAAGTTTCAACTACATTTCCTTTCACCGACAAACAAAGTTCTTTGAAAAATTCTGACTTCTGGACTTTAGTGTTGAAAGTCAAACAATATGTTTTCGTAATATGAATCTGAAAATCATTTTCATAATGAGCAACAAAATTTTGAAAGAAGATAAGAAGCTATTATGAATGTAAAAAGCATGCAAAAAGATATTGAAATTAATGCAATATGAAAGTACAATACAAAAGAAGTTGAGTATGATAAAAAGCCGTGGAAGTGGAATGACTCACGGTAAATCAACCACTACAAAATCTTGAATCCATTGTAAAAGGGATCATAATGTAGGCAAACCATAAAGCCTTACATTTTTTCATACTATTATGAGAGTGGTGGTGAACTAAATGATTTCTAAAGAAGTTTACTCAATTACATTTGGAGCCACTTCTTTGACCACGCTCGTAGGTCAATGAAGTCACCACTCTAAGCTTCCACCTTGCACGCGTTTGTGAAGTAGGTCCATCCGCATTCAAAATGGATTTCAAGATGCTTTAGTCTTGTAGAGCTTGGAGGGTCTTTTTTGTTTGTGGAAAATGTTCTTCCAGCAAATAGTTGAGTATTTGACTTTGGTAATAAGGGCCATATGCAGAGTCGAGGTAAGCCATACTTTTCAACTCATCAATAGGGGTACTATCATTTTGATCGCTCACCTTTGCCCATCCAAGTTCTAACGGTGCCCTTGTGGATGACGACCCACGTAACGAACCTACTTGAAGGTTCTAAAGGTCTTATTAAAATATCCTTCGAGGCATTGGAAGAAGAATACCCTCTGTCCTTAGTTTTGTGGACCCTTTCCCATGAACCTCAAGGCAACTTTGGCAATTTCCTCAGGGTCTGTTTTCCAATTCAATTGTGAACTAGCAGCCCTTTTTCCAAATTATGTTGGCCTTGTCGCCAACTCCAAATCAAGTCTCGGCCCCATAATGTAACTTCTGTGGTGGTGTCAATGTTGTGTTCCCAAGAAGGAGACATGTACGTCATCAAGTTGAATAAGGCATATAACCGATTATGGAATGGTGTTGAATAGATCATGCAACATTGCCTGATCAAACATTATGTGATGAGACACTAATGATGGTAGATATGCGCACACAATCCAAGGGCCCAACCTCTTTCAGAACCAAATTGTTCAAGGCATATAGGGCATTTGGTATGGTCCAAGACAAAAGGTGCAGGCTTAGGCCATAGTAGCTTCTGGTTTTCTACATCTATGTGACTTGACATTTGGTTTTTGTAGTCCCATCCATTTTGGATCCAATCTATTACATCTTTTTTGGATAATTTGAGCATATTATCGGAAAACATGTCCTCCAACAATGCCCAAGAGACTAGGATGTGAGTCCATTCTTTCATTTTGGAACAATAGCATCAAAAATTTTGGAAACTTTGTCCAACTCTTTTACAACTTGTTGAGATCTATCCATGGACAAAATACAAGCCACCTTCCAATGATAGTATATGGCTGCCAACTCTGACAATTGCATTCTAAGCTTTTTATTTTTTTCTTGAAGTTCTACATCCTCCTTGGATGGTACAATAGAATTCAGTATAGGAAACAAAAGTGAATCTTATGTCCCATAGACATCAATCAAGGTATTGGTAGTACCTCTTGTCAAAGCCGAAGGAAGCACATTTAGAATAATGGAACAACACTTACACTTGGCAAGAGGAGAATGGGTCGACACATTGCAAGTAAGGTCCCCTACAACCTTGTCCCTCGGGGTGCACTCCCCTTTATTTGATGTTAGCGTGCAAACAAAACTTTGAACCCCCAATATACTTTTTGAATTTTAAATAAAATTAAATGAAAAAAATATGAATAGATTTTTCTACATTGA
This sequence comes from Climacium dendroides, assembly GCA_950106755.1. Taxonomy (NCBI): domain Eukaryota; kingdom Viridiplantae; phylum Streptophyta; class Bryopsida; order Hypnales; family Climaciaceae; genus Climacium; species Climacium dendroides. The sequence goes on along the minus strand of OX467082.1, from coordinate 29,371,261 downwards.
AAGTTTATGTTTTGAATTATTGATATTTTTATTTGTTAATAATAATTAGTTACAAATTTTTGAAGTAAAAAGATTCACTGTAGAACTGAAAAATAACTTTTACATCCCTATATTATATAAGAAAAATTGTCTAAAAATGAACAAAAAATTCCTAAAAATAAATCTATTGAAAGATCATTTTGAGTTGAATATTGATGCAATGGTCATCTAAATGTGTTCTCTAAACATATTTGAGTTAAAAAAACATGCCATTCTAGTGCATTTTTAACCTCTTCTAGAAATCATTTTATATTTTATTTGAGTTTGAAATTTTGGGAGTAGAATCCTATAATCATTAGTAAACAATGCTCAAAATTTGAAGTTAAAATTATAGTTTATTAGAAACCACTTGTTCGCACGTGGTTTGTTGTAGTAGAACTAAGTTCACCCCCGGGGCCTTATCCACCTTATGGAAGTTAAAGGTGTCGTCTATAGTTGATAAACTCAAGTTGCCATGGTCTTTTTTCTTGAAGCATTGGAGTTCCATAGATTGTCGAGAGATGAGAATCTCTTTTTCTTTGCACTCCAATCACAATTTCTTCATTTCATTTTGAAGTGAAGAAATGATGGCATCTTTGGTCTTCAAGAGGTTGAGAGCCTTTGCTATGGTCATAGTGTCTTCACTTGAACCAGCTAATGTTGGAAGAATAGGTGTACGGACACTTTCTCCCATGGGCATGTCTTCTTCTAGCCTAAAATCAAAGACATCCCTTGTTTGTTGTAGAGGCAATGATGGGCTTGAAACTACCGTTGGAATTGATGCAAGTCCTACTTGATTGATTGAACATTGCACTCGAGGTTGTCACCTTGCTCTTTTTCTAGTAGACGTTGTAGTTGGCTCTGCATTGTCATTGTGGAGTGCAATGGGAGCAATCGGTTCCTACATGGCTTGTATTGCTCTTGGGACCTGCATACCATTTGAATCACTATCTTCTTTAGATTCCTCAGTGTCAACCTCAATTAGATCTTGGGCTCTATACACACTTTGAATAGGTCCAAGTCTACCCTCCAGAAAGGGTAGAATACCTCTTGGGATGGAACCATCTTCTGGACGTGTAACGTATGTACTTTCCTTCATCATGCTCCAATCACCCGGTTTGTTTAGAGTGACCTCAGCGTATGCTCCTCTAGTGAGGAAGAGAGGGACCTCATTCCTTTCTACAAAGGTGGTTTTATAAAGTGCTTGCCAAAATTCAAGGCATCTTTGAAGGAAGTCCGAACTTTCGCAATACTTCAAATTTGCTTTATTGGTGCGTTAGTTGTAATGATGGCGCCATGTTGGAAATATCTTGTCAATGTGGCACCATTCAATGTAATCTTCACAAGTTTGTATTGTCTAGGGCTCTGATTCTTCATTCTACCCTTTGAAAGTGAGATGGTTTTTGATGTTTAGTACATGCCACCACTTCTGATGCAGCGATGCATGTTACCTCTACGCTTCCGATGTTTGTCTTTGACAGCCTTCCATACCTTTTTTTGGAGTCTGTATAGTAGTTGGAATAGGTAGTACTCCAATGCTATTTCTTGCAGTTGCCATAAATGAATCTCAAGTGCAAGGCTCCAAAATTGTATTTGGAACTTTTCGTAGTCTACAACTAGCAAAATGATAAGGGTAGATGAATGTAGTGGATAGTTAAATATTCAAGGTTTAGCCATGTAGCCACCAATGGATACAAGACATAAGGTTTCTATGAAAAGGGCTTCAAAGGACTTGGGCAAGTGGATATTTAGGTGGAGCGAGCGCGGATGTGTGCTGGAGGAGCATGTATGGGTGGGGCGACCGCCGATGGAGACCTCGAACAACAGGGGTGACCATGGGTTCAGTATGGCGATCGTGGGTTCACTAGTAAAAAAGGGGGCTATAAATTACTTGTCTTTTATGACTGCATCAACAACAATGACTGCACAGTTACTTCAAAATGACTCCAAATGACTATTTTGCAGTCATTGTTGTCAGTGTAGTCATAAAAGACAAGTAATTTATACCCCCTTTTTCTACTAGTGGTTGGGTTTGGGTGACTATAGGTTGGGTGGGGCGACAATGGGTCAGGTAGGGCAATTGTAGGTACCTTGAGGGGTGACTGCGGGTTCTTATGCATCACGCCCACCCGCACTCATCCTTCGAATGCACCCAAGGTCGCCCTATTCATACTTGCCTATACTTATGGCCACCTAAACCTGCACTCGCCTGTACCCGAGGTCGCCCTACCCGCACTTGCCTATACCCACGGTTGCCCAAACTTGCACTTGCCTTTATTCAAGGTCACCCAGACTCGCATGCACCCGTGTACTACGTAGAGGCCACATGATAGCTACATGATCAACGAGCAAGCCAAATTTTTTGTTGAATAGTCAAAAAGAAGTTTGACCTTATTAGACAGACGAGGGATAAAATTCATGTCGTGTTCATCGTATTCGTCACATTGTCGATTTGTCAAGTTGAACAACCATGCTTGGACCCTAAAGCCTTCCACCAATTTAGGGCCCTAAAATCGGTGTCGGTAATCTTTGGCAATCTATCTTCCACTTGCGCCCAAGTCATGAGCCTAGTACCATACCCTTTGAAAAAAGTCCCAAAAAAACCCTCCCTTAATCTCCTTCCAAACAAAAACTCCCAAAAAACTAAAAGTAAAATATTTTATAAAGCCGTAATCCACAACCACTCCATCGGAGTTGCTGCAAACACCACAGGTGGAAGCCAAATCGCGGGGGCAACGATGCCAAATCACAAAGAAGGCACCAAATGCAGATTTGATGTGCATTTGCACCCAATTACGTGCATTTGCGACCAAAAATGTACACCAATGTACCCCTTCGTTAAAAAGGTGTACAGTGTATTATTGAATGTAGTGCATTTAGGTATGTTCTTGCAATAGGTCCCACCTTTGCCACTACAAATCCTAGACCCTAAAACCCTCCAATGATTTAGGGCCTAAAATCAGCATTGGTGCTCTTTGGTAATCTGTCATCCACTTGCACCCAAGTCATGAGCCTAGCACCACGCCCTTCGAAAAAAGTCCCCAAAAAATCCCTCTCCTAATCCCCCTTCCAAACAAATACTCCCAAAAAATTGAAAGTAAAATTTTTTAAAAAGCCTTAATCTACAACCACTCCACCAGAGTTGCCGCAAATACCGCAGGTGGAAGCCAAATCATGGGGGCAACGACACCAAATCACAAAAAAGACACCAAATGCAGGTTTGATGTGCATTCGAGCCCGATTATGTGCATTTATGACCAAAAACATACACCAGTGTATTTCTTTGTTAAAAAGATGTACGGTGTACTATCAAATGTAGTACATTTGGGCATGTTCTTGCAATAGATGCTTGCAAACGCTTTCGGAAAACATCTTTCATTTTATCATCTGATTCTTAATATAGTGGCAACAAATGGATGAAGTTTGAAAATGAAACTTCATTTGCTTGTAACTTGTCTATACAAAGTCCAATCTAAGAGTACCACATCATCTTATAGTCCTATGAAGAAGACCTCTGACTTGAATCTATCCAATATGAAAGACCAAATCCTATACAAAAGTCAAACATCCTTTAAGTCAAAGCCTAGGGTCAAAATTCAATGTTATTATTTTTAGATAATCAAGACATTTTTTAATACCTCAGGCAAATCCCATTCCGAAACCATCACTCTTGTTCTTAGATTTAAGGTACTCAATTCGCAAAAAAGAAGTCAAATCAAAACACCCTAAAGTCAAACCTTTCATATTCCACAATCTACAAATTTCTATGGGTTCTAAATACTACCATTGGATTTGTAGACCCCACAAAGGGGGGGTAGATCAAATAAAAACCCAGAAATAAAAAGTCAACAACCCATAGGATACCCATGTAATCCTAAACCCTTATACCTAACAACCTTTCAACTGCGGATTGGGTAGAGAGAAGAAATCAGAAGAAAGTTGTGCTTCAGGATTTGATAGAGTTGAAGCCCTCTCTAGAGCTCATAGATAGTGCACGCAATGTCGTACATGATGCTTGGAAGTTATAGAAGTCTAGGCATAGGTTCACCTCAGTGTCATGGGACTTTTTTATGATGCACCCGAAAGTTGATTACTTCAAAAGCGGCTCTAAAACGATGCATGGATCAGACAGGCTAAGGATTTTGAATAACAGTTTTTAGAGGTTCTACATATGTTTATAAGGTATATGAAGTTGAAGTATTAACTTCCTAAATCTTCTAGGGGAGTTCAAACTAAGGGGATTGATATTAATACAAAGGTATTGGTTACAAGCTTGCATTACCAATATCACTGTCGAGTAATCAACCTCGTAGTCATGGTTATCAGAGAGGTGCCAAGAGTATAGGCAACAAATGTTGCAAGCGGCCTGGATCCATTCCTCAACATCTTGCTGCAAAAGATGAAGCCCAAAATGACTGAGTGTCTGAGCCAAATGTTTGGCTCTTCATTCTGGAAGATAAAGAGGATATTAAAGAAGCAACCTATTTTGCATCTTTAAGACTTGGGCAGTGCGAATATGTGCTGTCGATGTATGTCCCAAGTAGATCAGAGATGTTAAATGTCACAAATTGTAGAACTACTCCAAATGTACGTTTGTTCTTTTTTTTTAAAAAGACAATGATTTTGCAAATGCCTCGCGGGCGTTACTTAAGTCCAAATATGACACTCCCACCAATTGCATGTACTATATGGACGCCTCGAAGAACATAGAGGCAAAGTGGCGGATTGAGGCCATTGAGCTTTGAATGGAGTTCTATATAGACATCCTCCGTGATTTTGCAAAGCCGGATGAAAACGCTCTTCACATCTATTCGGGTGCCAGGTTCATGTTTACCGTAGAGGTACAAATATCTTTCCTAACTATTTGTATTTATCGTCGACTCAAGGATAGTAATTGATTAATGATCATTAAAGGTTTTATGATTTGTTGTTGTTTTTGGTTGCCACTTCAGTGACGTTTAGTCTTATCCTTGAGTCAATGATATCTTTATTGATAATAGGTCTCTCTTAAAAATGCCATCTTGAGTATGTGAACTAATTGTTTTATTATCATTTGTAAATGTTTGGAGCATTTTTCTATGATTTTGTTGATAAAGACAATGTGAAATCATATGTTAAAATTTTGTACATAGTGAATAAGATGGATAAGAATGATTTCATGTTCTCAAATTTGCTTTATTTGCTCTTATACGAAAAGCCGCCAAGTTGTGGACTAGTTGTTATTCATTCTAATTTGCTGCTATCGCTTCCTATGACATTGGAGAATTCAGCTGCTACAGTTGTACCAATACTCCGATCTAGGGAGGCTGTTGGACCACATATGTGTGATGATCCTAGAGTAGAAGGTATCAGTGAATTTGGAACCAACACATTCTAAATTCATTCGTGGACGACAACCCTGCTTGTGCCACCTACTACACCTATCGCTCCTGCTACATGTGTCGTTTCTTCTACTTCTATCGGTCCAACTATACCAATCTTGCCTGCATATCCTCAAGATATGTAGATTGAGGACGATTATGAGATGGACATAGAGTTCAAGAAGCAACGTGAGGAGGAAATTGAGTAGGCATTGAAAGAAGAAGAGTCTCAAGATGGAGAAGATGCGATCATGAACATTTTTGGATTTGATGATCTTGTCTTGCAAGGGTCCCAGCCTCCTTAGGAGCCTAAATTTCCTACAATGAGGAAAGAAAGTCTCATCCTCATCAATGACAATAAGGACATTGATCATCTCCATTCTTTAGACGAGCGTCCTTCAAGCTAAGGAGATGAAACTTCTTATACTGCCATCCGATACCGTTGTTAAGGTGGAGAAGGATTATTGGAAAAAGGACAAGGAGAAATGCAGAGACAAAGGCAAAAATGCAAAAGCTCCAGTAGGAATCAAAGGCAAAGATCAAGAGAGTTCAGGAGGAATTGAAAACCCAATTCAATGAGCTTCAAAGTCAATTTGCGCAGCTCTTTTAAGCGATGAACTCGCAATCGACTCAACTGCAAAGTCTAGCAATTGATTCCTCTCAATTTTTGAGTCTGCAAGTCCCTGGGTTCTCTATTACAGCTCCAATCATCCAACAGGTGCAAAAATTGGTGTCTGGGCTGGCTTATATCCTCAAGTTGAGGATAAGAAGGAGCTAGTTTTGCTAGCCCATGAGGACGTAGTTGCCTCAACTCCAACATTCCAACTCCTGAGAGTCCCTTCTCCACAGAGAGAGGCCTTCGAAGTCAACATCCCAAAGGCAATAGACATCTCGGAGAGGAGAGAGAATTTAGGTAGTGCAGAGCCTTATCCTCGAGTTGAGGATAAGGCTGAACTAGGGGTGGCAAGTGCGTCCGTGACAACTACGAAGGACGTAGTGGCCTATGGAATATCCTTTGAGTTGTTAGTTGAGTTACAGTCGTCCATGTTAGTAGAGGAGGAAAGGGTCAACTACAAAGCCAACGATGACAAAATCTATGACAACATCACGAAAGAATAGGAAGCGAGGCCTTTGATGTCAACAACATTAAACCGAGGGGATCCTCAAGCGACCAAATTTGCTCAGATACAATCCTTAGATCCTTATAGATTTGATTGAGTCCAAGATATTAGGATCATTTGTCATTGTGGATCTAAGTAGGACTAGCAAGTCCTTGAGTAAGTATTTCTATTTATGCTGCTTGACAAGATGATGTGACCACTCCTTGATTTCTTGGTGCGGACGGCAAACACATCCGTAGCATCTTTTGTGTAGTCTAGTGTAGCAAAGTCTTGACTTTTGAGTATACAGTTTTGTTGGCCATAGTTCATAGAATTTTTTCCAAAATATAATATGTAATCTATGTAAATAAAATATGCAAATTTTACATACATTGCTTGCATTCTTGGTCTAATTGGATCTGACTTTTGATGTTTTGATTGTTTAGCTCAAAAAAAATAATACTATGCACTGTCCATTGCCAATGAAAGCACTTCCTAATAGGAGACCACATTTGCCGCATGGAATTCAATGCAAAATTTGCTTTTTGGCTTTGACACTTTTGCATTTCAACAAGTAACTCCATTTCTTTGTTGTCTTGCTTTGATCATGTAGAATTAGAGGGCGGAAGAGTAGTTGTGCCCAGGAATGTGTCTCCAATGAAGAGAAAAATGGCTGAACATTGTCTTTGGCCTGAAGAGTGTGCTCTATCAGAGCACGATGAAGTTGTATGGAGATAAATTTAGATCATACCGGGTCAAAGACAAAGTTCTCTACCACATGAATCCTACAATAGTTGGATCCAAGGTGGTATTTGCTCGACAAAACTTAGGGGAATTCCTATGGTAGGTTTCAAAGGTAGTAGATAGGATCGTAGTGTGGAAAACAATATACAAGCGCAATGCTAAAGGCATCACTAGACACTTATTCAGTAGATGCAGACCGCCCTACAATATCCTAAGTGAGGATCAGTGTACAAAAATTGAAGTATTTTCGGAGAAGTTCTTTCATCTTAGTTCCCAAATGCTTTGTCTAAAGATCTTTCTGAGGCCCTCTTTAAGAATCCAAGCAAGAGCACGTCCTTTAGTGCAAACAATACCATTCTCATTGACAATTCTCCAAACAAGAATATGTGTAATGAAAATGGCAATGCCATCTTTTTGGAGCCATACTAAACAAAGGGATGACATTCTCATGGGAGAACTCTTGTTGTGGCTCCACCTTCTAGATTCCAACTGCCAACCTAGGCAATTGCGTCAATATGTGGAAAAAAACTGGATTGGCTTCAATCCGATGGGCGCCAATGACTACAATTTCAAGCAAATTGTAGAGGCGATGAGAGAGTGCTCGAAGGTTATGGGATGCCGATATGAACTTCCTGGAATAGGATTAGTCATAGAGACAAGCCACCATAGGGAGTAGACTCCCTCGTAGATTCACTTTCGATGTGGGATGCCATCATGTATTGTCCTCATTTTGTATGCCACAATTTTTTATGTAAATAATATATTTAGATCGTATTTTACTCTTATTTCTTTGATTGTGTTGTAGGAATCGTTGTGCATGTGTTTCAAATGATTTGGATTGAAACTACTTTTGCTTGACTTTGACTTCCGACGAAGGATAATGTAGGTGGCTTATATACTTTGTAGTTGATGCAGTTTGAAGAGGTTCATTTTATCAAACCACCAAAAACAAAGGCTAATGAAGAGCCTCTTTTCAGAATAAAAAAACCTGATGTCGAGCAAATCCGAATCAAAGGGTGGGAGTTGCAACACCACTTCGCGATCCAAGCCGTACATGTTTCATTCTGCTACCAACACGGCATCCACAACCATAGACTACTCAAAGGGGAACATTGAGGATAGTATCGTGGACAGTCCTTCGAGTCACAAACCTTCCAAGACTCCCATGTGCTCTCCGTCGCTGTTGAAATGGGCATCCTTGAATCGAGGGTGCTCATTCTTGCTAGCTCAATGGAAAAATGCCGCAACAAGCTACAAGTTTGATCTCCTTGTGCATGAGGCATCGGGACATCCTCGCCTCAAGAATACTATTTTGTCTTCGTCCATGTTTCCTCTTATCTACATCCCCAGGCAAAAAAATTCATCTCTACTAGAGGAGAAGGCAAGGGCTGCGTTACTCAAGCCAACATACCTTAGCTCGAGGATGAGCAACGTCATATGTCACAATCTGTGTGAGCCAAGCAAACTTTGTTTGCCGACACTCTTTTCCATCAACGGATTTTTAGAAAATATTGCCTATCACTAGATTCCAAACATATTCAAACTCAACTTTTGTACATAGCCAATGTTGATGCATTACTACCAAGGCTACCTCCTAACCCTCCTTGAGGGTCCAAATCTCTTTCTACTTTCGAGGTCCCGCAAGATGCCTACAAGCCAAAGCACAAGGACAGTGGATCTCAAAGTCTTGGCTTATGCAGTGCAAAAGATGGTGAAGGTTGATTGCACCATCTCTTGATGCGAGGATATCTTCAAAGGCCTAGTGAAGCTAAAAGCAATGGAGGCAACTAAAAGCAATTGTATAGCCAATATTGATGCCTACGCTAGCGACTCAAGTTTTCGAAGCCCTCAGCTTTTGGACCTCACTTACTATTAATAGCATTATAAATAAACATAAAAATTTACTTGTAATACTTGAATGTTCCTAAGTGTACAACAAGCCTTTACATGCACTTGCTTCTATTAAATTATAAGGGACAACATGTTCAAAATTTTTAATTTTTGTTAAATGGTCAGTTGTATTTATCATTGGGTTCAACAACTATTACTTCAATAGTGCTTCACGCTCATTTTTTAAAGTCTCAAAGTAACCACTTTGTCTCAATTTAACAAATAAGGCCTTTTGTTGTCTTCTATTCTTGTACAACTAACCCTTTGGGTGATGACCTTGATATTCTATCCTTTGTTTTAAAGTTGTTGGTACATCTTATTTGCTAACCCAAAGCCGAGCTCCTTTGAAGTGGGATCTCACAATTTATGTTGTAGTGTAACCCTCCTAGAGCCTTGACGCTTGAGTTGAGTCGTTGAATTTGTTTATTTCCTTTATTTTGAAGAAGCTTGGGTTGGAACTAAGTTCTCAACTTTAAAGTTGCTAACCAACCTCTTGCAAATTTGTGTCCAAATTTGAGGCTAAAACCTATAGTATGGCGAGAATTTGGACTAATCCCGTAGTACAACAAAACTATGCACTTACCCATAATTTTTGTGTTAATTTTAGATTTAAAAGGGTCCTAAGAAGGGACCCAATTAGTTGGTTTAGGATTTTTAAATCCAAAAACCTAGCTAGAAACTACCAATTAGAGGGAGTATTAGCAATCCAGCACATAAGGCCAAAACTCTAGAGTCTGGCCAAGCCAAAATTGGCAAGCCTCAATTAAGTTGGGTAGGTAGGTACGTAGGTTAGAAAGATAGTAGATCAAGCTACCATTCCTATCAATTTGCTTGATTGATTCATATACATCACCCCCCATACATGATACATCTAGTTGATTTTGAAACCAATCTCAATTGTTGATACCCCATGGGGCCCAAGTTTACCTTTTTTTCAGCACTAGAGTCTTAGATGGATCACTTTATGTATATTTGGCAACCCATGTGCGACGAGGGGGTATTTTTTAGGGGGCTATTTACCTCCTAGGCCAAAATTAAAGGGTCCCTATAATTATATAATTTGAAAAACTGCCCTATATTATGGCCTCTATAATTACTTATACAATCCATGTTAGTGTTCTTTTTGTAGTCTATATTCTTTATAAAAAAAAGGTAATGGAAAAACAAGGTGAAAGCTAAGGGTGAAAATTATTACATACACTTTGTATATACTAAAAGCGTGAAAGGAAAAGATTAGGGAACATAAGCAAAATATGTAGAATATGACACATAGAATATAATAATAGCCTCTATATATGAACATTCTACGTGAGTCAATACAAAACTATACAAAAGAAAACAAAGGGAATCCAACACATGGTCTGATCACAATTGAATACACAAAAACAAGAAATGAACTACAATGAAAATGTCTTGAATGTGTTGAAAGAATACAATGAATGTCACAAAGTGAATGCATATCAAAATGTAAATGTGTTTAGAAATCAGAATGTCTAACCCTAATTGAATGCTACGACCATGCTTAGTAAGTTCAGAAATTGAAAAATAACCAAGCTGCCTTCCTGATCTGGTGGTCCTCATCTCTTTTTTCTCTATGCTACGACCTTCTCTAATAACTCTTTTTCGGAAGTCATTTTCCAAAGGAATTGCAGAGTATATGGAGTAAGAAAGATTGGGGAAACCCTCACCTGAATTGTCAATCCTAATATAAGACCTATGCTTGAACGTACCATTTATTTTAACATCCTCACTATTTTGTGAGAAACTTGTACTAACGTGAGGTTCTAGATACCACATCCCTCCCACATGAAGATCTTCAAGAAATTCCCGAACAAAATACAAAATACCACCGTAAATAGAAGTGGGACCCTTGAAACCCAAACACAATACATCCAATACTCTATTTTGATCAAAAGAATAAAACTCACCTTATTCAATCTCAGCAACCCTAGTTTCAACGATTCATGATGTCCTAGTGACCCTAGAATTGGCAACAAGATCCACAATAGATTCGACACCTTCTTTGTCAATGAGGGAGAAAACCCCATCTTGAAGTTTCGTTGAAATTTGTGCAACATTCTTGTCCACTCGACATCATTTAGTAGCTCCTTTGTCCTTAAACCACACTAGCAAAACGTACACATCTGCAACCATATCGTTCAAGGCTTCCATTTTTTGCCTTATTCTACAACACTCTTTGCTATCCCAAAACTCAAACGACCACTCCAGCGCTGATTTCTCCTCTAGGCAAAAGCATATGTTGATTTGTGTGGCTATGGCATGATACTCTAAACTCTATTGCAACGCACCAACAACCTATAATTGAAAACAAAGCTTGAACTGAAAGATGAAGTGCCCCAAATTCTAATAAAGCAAGGAAATAAGGAGATGAGTTCACTTGTCTTCAACCAAAATTGTCCTACCCTAAACCAAATCTGTCTAGCAGAAAATAAGAGTTCACTGTACTCGCAACCCCCACCTTTTAGCGCAATAACAAACAAATCAAACATTTGTGCAAACGAATTCTCTTATGGAGAAAATCCTAAACCCTAAGGTACTTAGACAAACGCCATCCATCAGACAAACTTATCTTGCAATGCTGCCTATTAGCGAACCTCCAAAAACAGGAACCAAGGCTAGGAAGCCCGAGCGCGTGAACAATTGCCAAATTTATAAACCTTGAATCCTAAAAATTTGAAACCAAACTCCTTTGTTCATCTACACTTATGGAAGTCTGGATCCTAAACTAGGCTTCATCCAATCAGGCCTTAGATCGTCAGTCCACCAGTTATCCAGAATCCAAGCAACCAACCGTCTACCAACTATAATACATCATCATTCCAAAGAAGTATTGTATGTAGAAGTAGATACCAGCTGTTCCATAAATCCACCCTGGACTAGAGTCTCTTTTCTAAAGAATCAAAGTCTTTCTAGAACCAAAGATTAGAAAGATAGAGTCTTCCTTTCAAAGAAAATCAAAGTTCTTCTTAGAACTAGAGATTAGAAAGCTAGAGTCTTCCTTTCAAAGAAAATCAAAGTTCTTCCTAGAAGCAAAGATTATAAAGCCAAAGACTTCCTTCCTATAAAATCAAAGTTCTTTCTAAAATCAAAGATTGGGTGACTAAATTCCCCTTAGGAATATATCAGAGTTCTTTCTAGATCTAGAGCTTGGGAAGCCATGTCTTTCCTTCAAGTCAAATCAACCCAATTCAACGATCCAACTAGACCAACCAACTCAATGAACCAAATCAAAACCGACCCAATTCAATGACTAGCCCAATTCAAATGAACCAAATCAAAACCATTTCAACTCAAACAAACTAGAGCAGACCACTTCAGCTCAAAAATAAATCAATATCTTAGTTGGAAAAAGAAGCAAAGGCTCCAATTCACTTACCTTTGGTTCATATCTTTGGACTAACTTGTTTCCATTCTTGCTCTCCATCTCTCCCATTCTCAAACCATAATGAGTCATAAGAAATGAAGTTGGGAGGTAGAAGCTTGGGGTGTTAAAGGATTAGAAGTTGAATTATTGACGTTGCATTATTTGAAAAATATTATCAAATTTCGAGAGTTAGGAATTTAGTTTAGGAATAATTAGATAAAACAAACAAATAGAATAGTTGATTTCCAACATTCTTAGGAATTTGAAAATAGTAGAATTATTTGGGGTCCTACTCACGAATTATTTGGATTTTCAAGGAATTAGGAATATAGGCTAGATTTTGCGTAAACCCAAAAATCCAAAGGAAAAGATAGGATTATAGAAAAAAAAAAAAAAAAAAGAAGACAAAATTGGAAATTGGAATTTATCTTTTGGAATGAGATTGTAGAACACCAAGAGGAGAAATTTGCCAATGGTGGAAGTTTATAACTTTAAAGAAGTCACGGTGATTGTCAACAAAGATGGATCCATCAATGTAGCAACATTTGAGGTATGTATCTAATTGAATTTTCCATTTATTTTCAATTTCAATTAGTAGATAAGATTAGAAGAAACTAAGTAAGAGTAGGGTTCAAGGATTAGGGAGAAGAATTTTCAATTCAAACATTAGAATGCATAGATGTTCAAGCATTAGAACCTAGAATGAGGTAGCAAACACCATAGCTTTCCATGGGTAGAAGAAACAACCATAAGAATTACAGTAGAAATTAGAACTTGAGGTAGAATTAGAATGCAAAGTCAATTAGAACAAGTAGGTGGAAATTGGTGAACCTTTTGACTAGTCAATTTCCAAGAATTAACCAAGAAGTGTAGAAGTTGGAATTGAAATAGGAGTTAAAAGTAGAATTAGTTGTAGCAAGTAAATTAATTGGATTTAATCTACCATAGTAAATCCAATTTGGCAATTTAACTTGGGAAATTGAAACTTGAAGTTAATTTTAGAAGTTAAAACTTGAAGTTAATAGTAAACTGAAGATTACCATAGAATAGGTGAAATTGAAGAACTAACACGGTCAACTTCAATTATTGAATTTACTCAAGTAATTTAAAATAGAGTAAAGGTAGAATTAGTTAAAATTTGAAGTAGAAGTAGAATAGAGAATTACCTTAGAATATTGAGATTGAAATATAGAATTCACTCAAGTAATTTAGAATATAATAGTAGAAATAGAAGTAGTTTAAAATAAGTAATTGAATTTGGAATAACCACAAGAAGGTAAATTTTGAATATAGGTAATAGCTTTTAGTAGTTCATTAACTAAAATCCAACTTAGAAGAATATAGTTGGGAAATTACTTGATGAAAAACATCCTAAAGAATATAGACTCAAGGAACAACTCGATTGTTATAATCCAAGAGTCAATTTAGAACTTTGAGTAACTAAAGGTAGCGAGATAGGTAGCAATAATCTAGAGTTAGAATCAACCTGAATATACCAAAGAACCTCAAAACAACTTGTAAAAAGGAACTAAAGTCAATTATGTAGAAAATAAGGGCTTGAGTAAGGGTTAGGAACCCTATAATGGGATTTAAACTCAAATTTAGATCTACCAAGCAAAATTAGGAGTTAGATAGTATTGTTAAGTTCAAACCTAGGGAAATGATCTAATTCAAGTTTGGTTAGGGAATTAATTAGGAATTAGCAAATGAAGGTTTGGCCTTTCAAAGCCAAACTTCATCCTTCCGTATCTTTTAGAGATTGAGTCTGATTAGATTGATCCTTATCCTTTTGGATAGGATTTTAACTTCTCTAAGACATAGGCTAATTCCCTTCTCCCACCTCTATCATTGTTTCAAATTCTTAGGTTGGCTATTAAACCCTTTAAACCACCATTTAGCTCAATAATTATACCTATTTGGAAGGACTTGCAATTGGATATGTCCACGTTAGGAGTAGGATTAGAAAAGATCCAAGGTTTGGAAGGCAAAAAGTGGACTCTATAGCATTAGGCACCCATAGAACTTAGAATTTCAAAACTTGGTTTATATTTACACTATTCCAAAGGTGGGAATAGTGTACACACAAGCTCTATGATACATCAGTTGCTAATTTGGTAGACACGGTGGACACCTTTGTCACAAATGCAAGTAAGTAGACCTGCCCATCACCACCCTTTCAATCTCATTTGACATGTATATTCCTCAATCATTCGATTTACATCCAAGTTTGAAATGGATGGTGACAATACAACCAAAGTCATTTACAAAAATCACTTGTTGACAATGACTGTAAGATCCCAAGTCATTTCACAGTCATATGTATTTGGAATGACTATTGTGTTGTCAATCTTGCAAGTCACTTATGTCTTTATTTTTTCATAGTGATAGCACAATCATTACAACTCCCAAACCCTCACCTCTAGCTATGTTACAAATTGTTGTCCATTGAGGATGGAGGTGGTGGCACCTACATTACACATGCCTTTCCTAAAGAAATTTCAAACGCCGCAAAATGCATGCCGTAATAAATTGACCATTTAATGCTTACATATTAAAAGTCACCTTAGAAAATTAAACAATCAAATAATCTTCCAAAATCACCATATTTAGAGTATCACATTTCAACCAATCAAAATAAATTTATTCTGCAAATTGTGAATATTTTATTTGTAAATGAATTACAAAAGAATTTTGAATTTTGTGTTTCAAATTTTATAGAAAAATATTGGTGATAACAATTGCAGATCTAACCATATGGATAGAATTAACAATTCATTAGCTCTAACTTTTATTTTTACATCAATTTAAGAATATCCTTTTTAGTTGCATTTTATAATGCATCTTTGAAAAACTACCCAATCTAACAACATTGGCAATGTTTAAGGATTAACCCCGAATAAATGGGCCTTTTACCATGAAATTTCCATAGAATCATAATCACATTCTACAATTTATTTTAGCACTCTAATTAATACTAAAAAATTTGCTAAAATTTTTAGTTTTGTCATTCATGTATTTTTTATATATAGTTTCTAAAATTTTCAAATCTTTTTGTAAATACTTAAAATTATTGTGATTTTTTGAAGAAATAGTGAAGAAAATTCATATCAAATATGAAATAAGCTTAAATTTTTTGAAAATTTCACTATACATGTACCATATAGTTTAGAACATTATAGTGCAAACCAAAATTTTTTAATCAATCTGTAATTAGAGTATCAATAGACCATGGTTATATGTCTATAGTTCAAATTGCAATAAAATAGTCACTTTTGGGAATTTTCAAATTATATTTTCCCATATTCCTCAATATGGGCAAACGATATGGGATATTGTCATTTGAGTATTTCATATTTGTCTTCCGTATTCCGTATATGTTTCTAATCTATATCTATATTTGGTATCTATATTACATATCCATATTTAAGAGTACTCATATCTCAAAGTATTTATATCCCTAAGTATGTTTATCTCAACGTATCCATATTCTATATTTGTATTTCATATTTTTCAAGATCAACGGCATTGGAAGGGGGGAGGAGTTTTGTTAATAAGATTGATGGTTCTTGTTTTTTACAAAAAGGGTGGGAGGTCAGTTAATTGCAACCTATTGGTCGCATCATCTCATGAGATAGAAGTTAGCTTCATGCATGTATGATTTGATTAGAGCGAGGATGATTCTTGAAAACATTATGCCTCAATTTATGTTGCATTGATTTACCCCAAAGATTTTAGTCTTAAAATGCTCTTGAAAAAATTAACATATAAAATTTAGCAATCCAAAAATCTCCAAAAAATCACTACACTTAGAGCATAACATTTCAATCCATCACAACAAATTTCATCCATAGATGGTTAATATCTTCAATTAATAATTGAATTACAAAATAATTTTGAATTTTGAATTTAATATAAAAATATCGGTGATAGCAATCATTGATCTAACCGCATGGATAGAATCTAAAGCTTGTGACGTACAACTTTTATTTAAATATTGAGTTCATAATGTTTGTTATAGTTTTGTTTTATAATATGTCTTTATAAAACTATTGGATTTGGAAAAAAGTGAGGACCTTTAGGGTTTAAGAAAGGCTTTTTGTTTTGATAAAATACTTTCTAGCAATCTAACTATTGAAATTCACTTTTTAATTTTTGGGTTATTTTTTAATTTTTGTCTTCTACTTGAGTTCTGAAGTTGAATTAATTTGATCAACTCTAGTTGACTTTCATCCAATTCTACTCTATTTTGATTTAAACTTTCATCCTATTCTAACTTCTTCAATTTTCATCTGAATTTTAGATAAAAATAGTTTTGAAATCCCAAAAAATATTCTTTTCAAGATTCTACCTCTAACTTTTTCTTTGAGTGCTTTTGATTTAAGAAGTAAATCATCTAGCGATTTTTACTGCTTTTGAGAATTTTGGGTTTTTACTTTAATTTTTACCTAAGTAATTTTATCTTAAAGGTCTTGATTTTATCTTTCTTTCAAGGTAAAATTCTCTATTTCTTACTTTCCAATAAAAGTAATTTGATGGTAATTTTTGACCATTAATTGGTTCATTAAAATTTTCCCCTCAATCTTTTTACCTTTGAATTGAAAGAATTATTTTTACTTTCTATTTTTACTTTTGTCTTTTACTCTAGATGCTAAGATTCCTTCAAATATTCTTTCTAGTAATTTTTAAAATTTTCATTTATTTTTACTGTTATTTTTTCCAAAGGTAATTTGTGATAAATTATCCTAATTATTATAGTAAAAACACCATAAAACTACTATGGTAATTTCTAAACTATTTTCAATCTACTAATTGATTTTCTAACTTACTATAGTTTAATCCTAAATTTGATTTTAATTTCAAAAGTCAATTTTTAATTGAATGTTTTTGGTGAAAATGCAAGAAATTCAATAAGAAGTTCAATTACTTACCTCAGTGTTGATTCCATCTTCATTGAGTACCGCCACAATGTTGCTAATTGCATACCAACTCCATGTCCAATGTTTTATAATTTGATGCTAGTTTTGTAAACTTCTAACGGTATTTGGAGAGTTCCAAAGCTTTTTTCTTTTATCAACTTCTTTTTCTTCTTTTCTTCCTTTTCTTCTAATTGTTTTCTTTTTCTTCAAGATTTTTTGTGAAAAGGAAATCCTATCAAATCTAATCTTCAAATTTTTGTCAAATCTAATCTTCAAATACTTGCTAATTTCTTCAAGAATAAGACAAATGCTTGAAGACAAACCACTTGACTTCTACTAACTAATAACTAACTTCTAGAATATTAGAAAGTCAACTATTCTTTCTTTTTGTTTTTTCTATTTGTCCTATAAGAAAACTCCAACCTTGTTAAATGGATAAATATTCTTTGAAGAATTGACACGTGCAATTTGAAGTCCTTCCTTCTCTTTAATCTCCTACTTGAGCACTTGGTTGTTTCACTTGTACTTTGGTTTGTGAACTGTGTGGCTGCTTAAGTTGTGGCTCCGTCTCCAAACCAAGTTTTGTCAATGTTGGGATGTAGTTAATGAGCAATAGATGGAAATTTTTAGTACATCCAATATATAATTGCAACATATCACCGCTCTGTAAGGCCTCAACCTCTTTAACTGAGCTTTGGTTAATTTGATTTGTGATGTTTACAACTCTGGACACAACTTGGTCACTCCCTGGCTTTCTGAATCTCTGGTCAACTTTAGTTGACTTTGATAATCTGATCTCAAGCTCCCTTCCACTCACTTAGCCTTTACAATTTGGAATTTTAAATTCCTCACCCTCTCTAGTACTTAGTCTAGTCACTCAAGCCTCTTGATCTAAACTTTGGAACTAATATATTCTCTTTCACTCTTTGGCAAAGTTTTGATGGTATAAAGGCTAATTAAACCTTCGCAATCTAAATTTTTTTTCTTTTTTGGCTTTGGAACACCCTCAATTCTTGTATAATGAAGTATTGGCAGTGATATAAATTCTATACCTGGCCTTTACTCTTCCCAAGCATATATAATATGAAATTTTGGTGAAAATTGCTCCTCACCCTCTCTGGACTTTGCTAGCAATCTCTCTTTCAATGGTTCCAATTTTAAAATAAAAACTCAAATTTGGGGCCCTCAAGAATCATCCCAAAGTTTTGAGTTTTGTGAACCAGATGGTATGTTGACACATGAATTAACTAGTCAATCAAGCAACCTGCCTAATGTAGATGCCCACTGTACTAACCTTGTAGGCCATGGGGGCCTTCCGACTTGGCTGGCCAGCGGTGGTTGCTGGCTAGCTAGATCTAGGTTGACTGGCCTTTGTTCAAATTTCTAGTCCTTTGTTTTGGACTTCAAAATCCTTGACCGTTGTCCACCAATTTTTGGTTTTTTAATTCCCAAAATCCGGGATTAAAACCAACACCGAGGTCTCCTATTGGGGACCCTTTTAAACAAAAAAAATCTAGAAAATTCTAACCAAGGACAAAGCTTCGCCATTCAGGGGGCTTAAGCCCAAATTTTAAAATACAAGGGGAAATGTTTTGTTTCAAAAGGAATTTGGAAAATTCTAACTAGGGCAGAAGTTTCGCCATATTAGAGGGTTAACCTCAAATTTCCAACACTCTAGAGAATGATGTTAGTATAAAAATTTAAAATTTTGATAATAGCTTCACCGTATTAGAGGGGTTAATCTCAAATTCTTAAAGGAAGATGGTAGATGACCACAAATGGGGCTTTGAGAACTTTGAATCCCACTCAAAGTTTCTCTAAAAAATATTAAGACTCCACTTGGACCATGTATTATTCCACGTCTAGATTCCAGGGAGATTTTCTACAACAAGATTGTGAAATCCTACACACAAGAACTTGGTAGAGAATTTTTAGTGTATAGATTCTACTTAAACCACAAACAAACAAGCTTCAAGGTATTCAAACTAACGGCATTGCCAAAATTCGGCTTGAATATCCTAGGGGTTAGTACAAAAGACTCAAAAATAAGCAAAGATTTCAAGAATGACTCAAAAAACACAAGGGTTAGCAAGCGTTTGAAATGGATCCCACATCCTTTGAAATAGGCTCAAAAGGTGAACAAGAAGAACTTTAAAACAATATTTAGAAGCAGAGCTTCCACGTATGGTTCAAATCAAGAGTTTTTAAACCAAATGGACAAAATTCCAACAACGTAGCCATGTTTTGGCTAAAGCTTATGAAAAGAAAAGGGGGTGCAAAGAGAAAGGAGGGGAGGCCTTTTATATATTTCTAAGGTCTCCACCCCTTTCCAATTTACTCTAAACTACCTAAGTACAATGAAAATTAACTAAAACTAACTATTACTACGCCCGATTCTATCCTACTGTTGATGTTGCTATAACTTTTGAAAAAAAGGTCCAATTGGCAAACGGACTTGCATCATTGGCTCCAAAAGACCCACTTTAGCCTAGAGGCTTTCCAATCCCCAACTTCCAAGCTTAAATCGTTCACAAAAGACAATGTTTTCCAACCTAAAGAAAAGGTGGAAAACTCAACCTTTGGAATTTGCATCTCTTGGTAATTTTGACTGGCCAAGGTTGTTTGGAAGGTCTGAGAAAGTAAGAAATGAGTCCAAGTCGATCCAATTTGGACTTCATATGCTCTTGGTATGCCGGTCAACGTTTCAAATGTTTTAAAATTCCACTGAAAACCGTTAATGCCACCAGTTCAATAGTTACCAAGGTCGGAATGTCATGGAATTTGATTAGGCGCTTATTTAGGCTAAAACACACTATATTAATTTTTAGTGGGATTTTACCAATACCTGGGGAATTTCTATGATTTTCCCAACTCAAGTTGATTTCCCATGGAGTCATCTTTCACAATTTAAAAAATTACAAAACTTTTTGGGTAGATTCTAGGAAGTCCCAAAGTCCTTTGTGCAAAGTTGCAAGATCCAATTGCACTTGGTGAAAGAGAAACAAAATTACCTCTCTCAATTTTAATTTCTTCTAGGAGAAATCATCCCCATATAAGGGAATCTGGATGAACTGACTCTACCATTATTCTCCAGACATGTCTTTAAGCTAAAAACACCTATTCTCAATCCTTGATCGCTCTTTCTTGAATTTTGGAAATTTTTCCCATCAAATGGACAACTTCCCTCAATTAGGCAAAGTCTACCAATTGCAAAATTGAATAGAGACCTTTATGAAAATGCCTTGGTAGAGATTTTTAGTATCAAGGAAGTTGCTTTTAAATTTTATTTTCCAATTCTATCCTTCTGTCATGGTCGGTTGCTATAGAATCAAATTATTCCCAATTTTGAATGATTTGTTATCGAAATATCAATTGGGCAAATTTCCATTAAACTTTTAATTGGATTCTAATTCACCAAATTGGATCCTAAATCAGGAATTTGGAAGTGTTTTAAGCACTTCCATGTATTTAGGAACTTAACACCGTATTTGTAGGGAATCCTTTCAAACACCATGCTAACTCTCTTTTTCTACCTTTTTGTTAATAATTAACAATAA
Organism: Climacium dendroides; assembly: GCA_950106755.1. Classification (NCBI taxonomy): domain Eukaryota; kingdom Viridiplantae; phylum Streptophyta; class Bryopsida; order Hypnales; family Climaciaceae; genus Climacium; species Climacium dendroides. The sequence continues at coordinate 29,350,291 of OX467082.1, read as the reverse complement.
ATATAAGCAAAAGCGGAAAAAAAAGAAAGAGCTGAGTCCCAGGTGACAATCTTGGGGCTCACACACCACCATCCTTGCACACAAACCGAAGGAAGTCTCCAAAATAAATGGATGAAAACTTGCTTTCATCCACCTATTTGCAGCTATTCACATTTGTATAAAGGATTCAACATTACAGGGTTAAAGTCAAAGCCATGAAGGTGGTGGAATTGTGAAAATTATATATTACTTCAAATATTTAGAACTTGTCTGTATAAGGTTTTGAATTACAATGCTATATCAAAATACTACAGAAAGATGTTGAAAGGGAGAGGGCACATGGACACTATTGCTTGTCCAAATCGTAAAATACTAAAACAAAAGCTTAACCCTATATTTGGACATGGTCGATAAACCTAAATCAAATTGGGATCAGATTCCAAATGTAGAATTAGGAATTTTTTTTAAAACTAAAAAAAACTAAACCTCCAAAAATAAAAGTAAAATAAAAAAACAATTGGGACAAGAAAAGGATCAATTCACCTTTTTCTTGAAAAGCATGTGGTGGAGTGCTAAAATTACATTATGAACTCACCATTATCACATTTTTCAATATCGCATTCCAAAACATTTTTCACATGCCAAAGTCCAAACTCATGGAGTTTGGTTACTAAAAGGTGATCCAAAGGGTTGAAGGTGTAAAGGTAAAGATGCAAACTATGTTGTTGAGAATAAATAGGAGACCAGACAAGAAAAATGATCCATATCCTTGTCAAAGCAGCTACAACGCAACAAACACCTTACTTCATCTTGGCAACTTCCAAATCCTTTAGTGACTAAGTACTATAGCTTAGGGCACTGGATTTCATTGGCTTTTTCACTATGGTTGAAACTAACAAAAATAGATTGGATTAAAATGAAAAGTAACCATACGGTTGTATTCTCAATTAGAGTGGAGACATTTTGTCAAAAATTAGAAAATCATCTAACAGTGGAATTGGAAGATTATAGTGGAGTGTAGATAGATGCTATTGCGTAGGCCTAGGATTATGAGTACATAAACCTAAAAATCTATATACCTATATTATAGGTGTCTATATTATAAAAACCTTTTATGATTATAGGATACCTATGACATAAATACCTATATTATAGGTATTTATGTTATAAGCACCTTCAAAAGTTGTAGTATATATATATATATATATATAGGCTCAAGGCTTATATGTTTGCATTTCTATGCTCACATGCTAGCATTGTTAGTGGAGTGTATTTGAACCATATATTGCACACTAGGTTTCTTTTTTCTTTTTTTATGAAGTGCCAAAGTGGGGATATAAAATGTTATATTGGAGCTCCAAAATTCAACATTCATTCACATATTGGATAGAAATAACATTTTAGTACATATCACATATCCATTATTCTATTTTCATCTACAAATTGGCAATTTCATTCAAGATTTTTTTTTAATTTGAAGTTTTTTTGTCAAAAAACTTCATGATTTGTCGTCATTTTTTAGCCAATTTTGTTTGTTGCAGTCTGGTATTATAAAGCCAATGAAAAAAACCATGTAATGCTCACTCAAAAATGAGGTTTTGGAGAGTGTGTGACATCAAAGTTAAATAGAATTTTGATTAATTTACTTAAAATAAAAGGAAATCCTATGTCATCACCTATCTATTGTAATCTTTTGTATCAAGAGCAAATTTACGCATAATTGTTATGAATTTTATACATGAGAGTGACATGCATACACAGTTTAATACATTGAGAATTGAAAAGAATTTGTACATTGATCAAAATTGGAATACATACAGTAATTAAACATGACAAGAGAACACAATTCAAAAAATTAATCAATACAATGAACTTCCAAACACAAGAAGTATGACATTATATATGTTTTGTATTTGTAAGTGTTTACTATAATTTCAAGTACTTTCCATATTTTGATGTTTTGTTCACACATATTTTGATAGTTGCACAACTCCAAATTGAAGTTTTATTCTTTTTAGAAGTTATGTATTATGAATGCCCAAAATTGAACTTCAAAACATGAATTCCAATTTTTCATAGATTTTCTGTTATTTGCATTTTTGATACTCCGGTGAGTACTAGTATGCCTTGTGTTGTTACCACAACCAAAATCAAAGTAGAAATTTACTTTCTATAAATTTTTAATGCATAAAAACTTTGAAATTTAATATATTTTACAGTGTAGGTCCAAACGCCACGAACTTAAGTCTGTGCACCCCTCCTTGTAGAGTTGTAGAGAGCTTTTTGACGGTACCAAAATGTGACCAAAATAAAAATAAAAATAATTTTCTAATTTTTGATTCATAAAAATTTCAAAATTCAATAACTTTCACATGGTTGGGCCAAACAAAATATCTCAATGTGATAAACAAAACAAACAAACAAAATAAACAAACAACCTAATTTAAAAGTATGGATAATGTGGCTTGCTAGGTAGTAAAAGGTTAATGACAACATTAAGACATATTAATTTCACAACTAATGATGTAGATATTAACCTTAATCCTTAAATAGCCAAGAATCTTAACTAGGACATTTTAAAAACTGGATAGGTTCCAATGAATACATTTTTAATCAAACTTTGAAGGAAATTCAATGGTAAATTCACCAATGCGCACAAGAATGGGGATCTATTTTTTAGAAATTTGACACCATATGTAGAAATTGTAGAGGGAAATGAGTTTTTTTCGGGACAAAAGACAGCAGGACAATAGAAAAATGATTGAATTTTGAGAAGGACAATCCAAAATAGAGTGAGCTATAGAAGTAGTGGACCTTACCCACTATAATTCATTTGTTTTTAACCCCTAAAGGATCAAATGGCGTTTTTTGGCAACATAGCAATTTTGGGCAATTCACTACAAATGGAGTTTGTATTTATTTTTGTTGAAATTTTCATTCGACATGTGCCTGAAGAGTAGCTTTATGGCCCAACAATTTTCATAACTTTTGACTACATGGTTAAGAAGTTATTGTATGATATGTGATTTTATTTGAACTTTGGTCAACTTGAGTAGCTTGAAAAAAATCATTTTTAAAAAATAAAATAAAATAGAAATTGGTTTTGTAGATTTATACATATGCAGAAAGCTTTGAATCATTCCATTTGGATAAATGAAATGAAAGTTACAAGAAGCTCTACTTTGTGGGTAGTTAAGGAATCTCTACACCAAAATAAACTTTGAAGTCCTTTGTTTTACTCAATTTTTAATATTCTTGAAAAAAAATTAAAAGCATTGAGTTTAGATTGTTTATTACAACATTACTACCATTTGAATTGGCATTTTGCAATTCTATAACTAAATTATCAGCAATTTAGTATTTTCAATCATATTCCACTTCTTTCCGCTTATGATTTTTTTCAAGTATGAATATGAAATATCTTTTTGTTGAAATTTTTTTTTGTGTATGCCTAATTTATTCCTTCAACATATTATGGAGAATTATAAGTTGTAGGATCTACTGATTTTTGTGTAAAAATTTTGAAAACGAAATCCAACCATTTGGAAAGAGCAAAAAAATGATTTTTGTCAATTCAAATGCTAATATCTATCAATCTACATAGTGGATTTTTCTGAAAAATTTCCACATTTTCTCAAACCACTATAATATAAGATCGTATGGTTACATGTACAAAAAAAGTTTTTTTTTCCAAAATTTGGTGAATGTAATAAAAATGGCAGTTTGGGAGCATTTTTGATGAAAACATAGTTAAGAAACTTTAGGAGTTAATCTAAAAATTTAATGAAAAATAAATAAATTTGAGTTTTAATTTTTTTTCATAGTTGTTCAATGAGGAATTTTACCTTTAGGTTCATCTAGAACTTCCCTTTTTGGAAATTGGTGGAATGATGAACAGTGGATTGGATTGGATGAGGTGGCATTTGGATTCACTTCTTTTACACTTCCCAATAACCTCAAAAATTCTTAGAATGTACTCCCTCCATCCCATAATAGGTGATGCTTTTGAAAAAAATTGTCTCTAATTACTTGAAATTTGTCCCCAATTACTTGTCACAAATCATTTATTTAATTTGAAGTTATGGTTTTACAAATTCTAACAAAGCAAAATCACAATATAGGTGCATGAGTACATGAAGTTCTTTGTCTTTAAAGCTTTTTGTTGCCAATGTATGAAAACCTACAACTATAACTATTACAACCAACTGCTTTCATAGTTTTATTATGCAATGTTGTAAACTCAAAAGAACTTCATTCAAATTTAAATTGACATGCAATTGTATGCCTCTTCTATAGCATGAACAAGTTTATGAATTGATCTAAGACCTTGCTCATATTCTATGAACTATCATATGCTACATCCTACTTACTACTTATACCATATGCAATATGATATTCTTAGGACATACAATTGCTTTAACATAAAAACTTATCGTGGAGTATAAGAAGTATATTCCATGTCTTCTAAATTTTGGAGAATTAATTTTTTCCAAATTTTATTTTGTCATTTCATTGAACGTAGAATGTACCTATGTTTTGCTATCCAAATTTGTATGCTAATTAATACAAGTTCAAAAAATTGCAAATCCAAAGTAAGGGAGTCTTTTATAAACTTTTATACCACCAAAAAGTAGTATGGAGTTATTCACCATACCAATCATCTCCAAATGCAACAAGGATTAGTTTACAACTAAGCAATAAGTTACATGGAATGTGATAGTGAAATATGATTGATTTTAGTATTGGAATTTTTTTGTTGTAGTCAAAATCAAACACAACTGAATTTTTACGCAAGAGCTTTTTGGGGGTGGTTTTTTCCATCAAACACAATTATCTTGCAATCCATAAGGCCAAATTCAACAATATTGTTGTGGATGTTATTCAAGTAGTTTAGGACAAGCTCTTGTAGCTAGGTTAGACGACACATTTCCAACTACCACCCCATTTCCAACTTATAGACTACCATGTTTCCGTTAATTGTGGCGTAGTTGGAGTAGTTGTGGTGCATTATGATTGGCTACAAGGCTGTCAATATTACAATATTATGTTCTAGTTTGATTTTACAATTAGCATATGGTTAAAAATAGAAAGGTTTATATAATCATTATAGGTTTGAAAGAATCTTCTATTAAAAAATTCATAGTAAATACATTTTGTATAATAAAAATTCTGGAAAAAATGCAATCCTTCCAAATCCTTTTTCTATACATGGGAAAAATTCTTCACACAAAATATCTTTGCTCCAAATATGCGTAATTACTTATGTAGTTGGAAATGGGTCGCTTGCCCTAAAAGGTCATTAAAAAGATACATTTTGGAGAAATTTGCATTAAAGTGTTTTGGAAGGATAAATATTGCAATCCTTTAAGGATTAGTATAATATGTACACAAAGATCCACACAAGAAAATGAACATAGGTATGAATGTGATTTGACCTACCCTTGACTACCAGGCAAACAACAACAACTTTCTACAAAAAATCCACGCATCATCCTATCTTAAGGTAGGAAAATACCAATGTAACCACTTGTGGACCCCCAACTACCTAGAATCAACAAAGTCGTTCCTTCCTATCTACCCTCACTACCCAATATAAGAGACACAGTTCAAAGCAATATTATTTACTTTAAAAACTCCTCAAAAAAAGACTTCCAAGATTGCCATCCTGCTTGCACCAAGAGAGCACATAGATCACGGGGAGGGCCAAGTCCCATAAACCTTGATGATGAAACACCCACATGCCGGGTGACCCTAATACAATCTAAAAATAGTTGCCGCTCAACAATGGACCCACTTGATTGCGGGGTCACAAAAAATGGAGTTATAGCCCTCAAAACAAAAGCCGCCAAAAGCCGACCTACACGTCCGTTCCCGTCCGAGAAAGGGTGGATAGATACAATGTGTAGCAACAATGACGAAGCCATGTTGTAAACACCCTTGATGGCTTCCATAGACAAAGTTGGGCCAAACTGCGCTTTTAAAAGAAGCGATGCTGCATTGTGCAAATCACAAGCCGCGTACATGAGGCTAGAGATGACCTCCGGCTTTGCAAAGAAATGAACACCACCTCCAGGAAGCCCTGCAAACGCCTCTGCAGTTCTCACCTCGCCTGCATTGTGCAAAATCCTACGCATAAGGACTGCATGCCAACTCTCTATAAGAGGAGGAGTCACCATGGCCCTCTCATACATCGATTGCTCATCTAAGTCCTGTACATGGGTCAACGCCAAATGCATGGCATCTCGAAGCTGAGTGGTTTCTTGAAATGCTACAGAAGAGCTACTTGCATGCTCTCCAACTAATGCCTGCATGGTGCTCTGCAAGTCAGGGAGGCCTGCTTCTTCAGACAAGTTGCTGCTTGCCACAAATTGGGCCTCCAATAGTTTTCCATAAGCTCCATGTGCAAACGCCTGTGCTTGGGGAGACATCTGATAGGCTGTGGTCCAAGCATGAATGTTGTGAAGCATCTCGGTGGTGGTTCGACTTAACTGACTGTCAAATTGTGACGGAAGATTCTCCAAAGGTTCAAAGTCCATGAGCCTGGCAGCGAGTGAAAATAAACCACTGGGTGTGTTTTGAAATAACTGCCAACCATACATGCCTAGCACTTAGTTCAATGAACATGCATGTGAAAAAGAACCCAACATTGATAACCTAAAACACTTGAACAACTTGAAACCTGTAGCTTCGAACAATCTCAGCCATCATTTGAATTGGATAAATGCAATAGCTGCATTAGGGTTTAAGAGAAATTATCATCCTGCACAACCATGCCCATTGTCTGCCAAAACCCTGAAGTTACAAAACCATGACTCAGAAACCCTAAAGCCCATCTCACAAATAAAAAAATACTATCACTAATGATGACAGATTTCATGCAAAGATCAAAATCACAGCGTTGCTAACATGCAACAAAAGATTGATCCAATAAGAAAAAATCATACAAACAACCACAAGCTCACCTCTGTGCTGTGAGGTGCCTCTGTCCATAAGCATGTTGTGGTCTCCATTTCCAATGATTCAAAACTCCCAGCAGCTCCTTCACACAGAAAACAAGGCTCTAATTCACACACAGGACGTGTGACCCTATACAATATCATATATTGAAAAAAGTTGGATCTTTTATAAAGAAGTTCTAATTTATACTTTTACTTTGCGAATTTTTAACCTAAAAGTAATTCTAATTTGACTTCCCTACTTTACTATCTAAAATTGGCAAATTATTCTATCCTTTAATTTTTTGAGTAAAAGTTATTTATAGATGAAAGTTAATTGACTTGTGGTAAAACAAAGTTCATCCATCAATTATTTTTACTTGGACTTTTGCTTTTTTCCTTTTCTTTTATTCTTATATATTCTTAAATGCCACAAAAGTTTGTTGACTAGGCATGCCACACCACCCTTGTAATAACATGCCAATATTCTCTGCAACATCCACAAACTATGCCTTTTGGGACCAATTGTCCTTTGACATGTTCATATTTTGTTGGACATTGTCTATTAGTGGTCAAATACATGCAAAAACATGGGTTTCCTATAGTGATTGGAGCCCCAAAAGAATGGTCACCGGTATTGGTTTTGGGAAGCAAAATGAATAACCCATATGTGCACTCATCATAGAGACAACATAAACCAATGTTTTGGATGGGATGCAGAACGTGATGTTTATACATATGTTATTGTGAAAAGCCCGCTTAAGGAGCCATTGAGATATTGCATGACATTGGTTTAGTATTATTAGAGTCATTCATGGCTTGGCAACAAGTTCTTTAGTTAGGCCTTGACCTCAAGGGAAACCACTTTGTGTACAACATCAATAAGTCATAGATGACTAGCAACCTATAGTTGTCTTTAGGGTTGATTTGAGCAAGGATCCAATGGGCATTGTAGACATTATTTTGATGAACATGTGGCACATAACAAAGTCTATTGAGTATTGATGCACGTTGTAGCCATACCTTTATAATTTGGTACAACTCTTTAAATATGGCATTCAAGTATTGAGAAGTGAGCCACTCTCTACCTTGCATCAAATCTTGCTTTCTTTTTTGGAGAGTAGTAGATCCTTTCTCCAATGTGACAAGGCCTCACCGAAGAATATACATACCTTCTTGAAGTTGTTGCACTTCATATCTTAGTAAGCAATGTTTAAAAGGATGATGAGGCAAGTGAAGGATCAAAGTTGCGAGAGGATAATATAGGCAATGCACATGCCAAGAGGATGTTTGTCTAGTGGGCTCTACAAATCAAAGACTAAATGGTTGCATGTTTGCCTTTTGTCCACTTAATTGGTGAGGCAACTAGAACTTCTTTATTTTGAACTTTTTATTGTGGTTGTATTCTTTGGTCCTGCACAAGTATTATATGAGTTTGAAAATTAAAGATGTGTAACATACACAACATTTTTGGCCTAAGAGGATAGGTTGACTAATGACAAAGGCGGAGAAATCAATGAAGGACTCTCTAGACGGATGCATAGAGTTGCATTGAGGAGAATTTAAATTTTTTAAAAGGAAATCGTGGATCTTCCTGACTAAGCCATTGTTGAGGCCAAGGAAAAGAATGCGCTTTTTTAGTGAGTATGAGCTTCTACCTTTTGTAGAGCTTGAAAGATGGGAGAAAATTTTAGCTTTGGGGGGAGGACTATTTGACGAGTAGTTGGACATTCAGCATGAGGTTGCTTGTTATACAAGTTTACCATGGTATTGATCAAATATGATTGGTTGGTCTTCTTGAAGTTGCGCTCAATGTTGTCGCAATTGATTGTGGACTAGTAAGAGGTCATTTTGAGGCACAATGTATATTCCATTGTCCCATAGAGGTTCTAGTAGGTTCAAATGCAAGCAAGATGTGAAGCATGTGTTGAGGAAGTTAAAGTCTAGTGAATATTTATCCTTGCAGATGTTTTATAAGAGCATGCTATATAATGATTGATCTTCTATATGACACATTTATTTTGTGAGAATGATAGTTTGGAGGTATACATAATTATTCCCAAAGGTACTTTCTAATGAATTTTTGTGTCTTTTAGGTGAACAAACAGGTGGATGTTGGAGGAATACAACAAAGTATCAATAAAGGGCAAAAATTGCATAAATGCACCTATGAAATAAGATACTACTCATAGAAAGCAAAGACAATCACTACAAGAGATGATGAGAGTTAATTAATGGTGGAGCACTTATGGAACAAAATTGAAACCAAAGGTGATTAGGAAAAAGGTAGATTTGAAAACTTTGGATCTTCAACCATGTGCCAAAAACTGGCAATATTCCTTGTGCCATTTTCATAGTTCAAAGTTCAGATTAGGTAGTCTAAAATCTAATACTATCCTTGACTTTTAAAATCCACATTTTTCCTAGATATTAAAAATCTAGGACAATAATAGATTTCAAATATCTAAAAGTTGTGTAGATTTCTGAAATCTACAACACTAATAGAGTTCAGACTGCACAGTCTGAACCTTGAAAATTCCAAAGTCAAGGAATATTTGCCATTTTAACAAAATTCCCCATAAGTTTTTTTAATTTGAATAAATATGTACCTCAATAAACTCTTCATCAACTCTTTTGTTCTATATTTATTAAAATAATGCAACCATATAGAATTTATCAATGTGCAAAAACAACATAAAAAATTGTATAATATGTGAAAGGTCATCTTAATTATTTGTTGCAAGAATTGTGGCTTCACTTGCTTCTATTTCTTTTTGTTCTAGCTTTCATTCTATAGCTTTGGCTATGGATTCAATTGTGGCCTCTTCCTTGGGGCTTCATTTAACCCCTATTGGACTAAACTACAATTTTTTGGCAATATAACAATTTTGGGTAGCTCACTACGCATAGAAACTTTATTTGTCTTTGAAATTCTCACACAGAAAATTATTGCACTTTAAAGCTAATCCTCAAGCACATGTTGTGTGAGAATTGCAAAGACAAAAAATAATTTTCATAACTTTTGACTACATGATTAAAAAGTTATTGCATGATATGTAATTTTTAATGCTCAGCACATAGTTTGGGTAGCTAAAAAAAATTACTTTTTAAGAAATAAAAATTTGAACTTCATTTCCTGGATTTATATATACATAAAAAGCTACTAGTCATTCTATTTTGATTAACAAGATGAATGTTTTAATGAGTTTTAGTTTGCAAGCACTTTTGAAATCTCCACTCTAAAATAAACTTTGAAGTCCTTTATTTAACTCAATTTTCAATATTTTTAGAAAAAATTGTTTATTACAACATTTCAACCATTGGAAATGGCATTTTTCAATTCTATAACTAAATTCTTAACAATTTAGTAATTTAAATCATACTCTACTTCTTCTATTTACTATTTTTTCAAATATGAATATGAAATGTTTTTTGTTTGAAATTTTCTTATATGTATTCCCAACTTATTTCTTTAAATATTACTAGAAATAACAAGTTGTAGGATCTAAATATTTTCATGTAAAAATTTGAAAGATGAAATCTAACCACTTAATAAGAGTTGAATATTTATCTTCTTGAAATTCAAGCGACTCAATTTTGCAATTGGTAAGGTTTGACCTTTCAGTCAACATTTAGGTTTGAAATTTTAGGAGGGTGTATTTTAACAAATTAATAAAGAATCCTACAATTGGATTTGTTGATGAATAAATATAAATGAAGATTTTAGCCAAAACAAGGCTAAAATTGCTTCAAAGTACTTTGATTTCAAAACTAGTTGTGATATTTTCAAGTGATAAACACCAAGGTCCATTTCTCATTTTTTGGGATATGATGAAAAAACATCCAATTTTGAGGCCTCACAACTAAAATGTTATTTGTTTTTCATTCATTTTTCTTCATCTATGTTTGGGCCTTGATTAGCTACATATACTACCAAAGATTTCTTCAACAACTAATGAGAGTTTGAGAGTTTTTTTAGTAACAAATTAAAAAATGTATAAACCAAAAAAGAAAAAGAAAAAGACTAAAGTTTATAAGTCCTTCAAATCACAAAATCTTTTGGTTGAAAACCTAAATGTTGACTGAAAGCTCATTTTCTTATTACCAAAACTTTCATCCATTTAATGATTTTTCATCAATTTTAACTTTTCAAGATTTCAAAGCCTTTAATTGTTTGACACTAACAGAAGTCATAGAGCGTAGAAAAGTAGAACTCTGATAATACATTGTAGAAATACTCAATTAGTCTTCTAAATATATCTACTTTATCATTTTTTGAAGAAAAAAAGAATGTGCAAAGATTCCTTGACTAATGCTTGATACATATAACTCCACCTTTCAATCCTATAATCTTGTAATGTGTATAAGATACCACCTATTATTTGTACATGTACAAATATGTACATTAATAATTTATGTAATTACATACTAGGGCTCTATTTTCTTTGCACTACTAGTGACAACCCACTCAAGGTTTCAATCTTTTATTATTGAAAATATTAGACATATAGTTCAAAAAGATGATGGTTTGGAGCCTTGAAAAAATGGTTACCATTACCAGCCTTAGGGAATGGAGTGAACCTCCCATTGTTGAGACACTTCAACACATGCACCCTCATCAAAAAGATGACATAAACCAACATCTTTAGCAAAATACAAAATACAATGTTTGTGGCAAAGAGCCCGAATAAGGATTCATCAAATGTTGCACGGTGTATGTATATTGGTATGAGACACCCTAATAGCTCACCAATAGGCTTTCATATTGAGCCTCAATTTCAACAAGAAACACCCACCGCATGTAGTATCAGTGAGTTGTAGATGGTGCACGGCCTATGGTCATCAAAGAACAAAGTTGAGAGGGATAGATTTTACTAAACAAAATGCCCTACAATGAAACCCTTCTAAAATCCAAAACCCACTCCAAAAAAACTCAAGAAATCCTAATTACAAAGTAAGAATTTTTTTTAAATAATTAAATCTATTTAATCCATAAATTTATTTAAATTTAACCATTAGATAAATAAATATTCAAATAGTTTTCTATAATCAAATATTTAGCCTCAAAAATTCTTCATCAATTTTTTGGTTATACAATATTTATAAATATAAATAATGAAAGGTTAATTAGCATACAAAAAATGGCACAAAAAGTTGTGTAGTATATGAAAGGCGACACAAATTACTTGATGCTATAGTCATGGCTTTCCTTAATACTATTTCTTGGGGTCACAACTTTCATTAGTCTATGGCTTTGGCAATGGATTCAATCATAGTTTCACTTTTTGAACTTCATTCTAGGATTTGGGTTAGGTCTATTCACATAGGCCTAGTGCACCCTATATTTGTCAATACAAAATTAGATATGAATCTATAAGATTAAAAATATTACCTAAACAAATTCTAACATAAAGGTCATCATTAGAATTTGTTTTCATAATACACTCGGAACACAATAAACTCATACACAGTAAACAAGTAGCCTTGTTACAAGAGGTTCTATTCGTGTCACATTACATCATTGGATGGGTTTCCACCTACTCAAACTTCCTCACATGAAGCTCACATCAATGCTAAGCATCCTCACTTTCGATCCACAACCAATAAATCCCTCAAAACAACATTGAACTTCTCTAAGTAACCACAATTTTAATTTTAATTAATTTAAATCAAACAAATAGCTTCACTATAAGAAGCCCTCGCATAACATTGTTCACCAATACTCGGGGGGCCTTTTTTGCTTCTCTAGAAAGCAGGATCCCCAAACGTTGAGTCACACACAGTAGCCACTGATATTCCAACATGCATTGACACAACTTGCCAAAATATGCATTGAGCCAACCAATCCAACCAATCCCTCTTGTTACATTATAATTCAATGTATACTAGGCATCCAAGGAGGGATTATACCTTCCTAAAGTGGGGAAGCTTTCTTGTTGGTTAACAATCATGTTATGGGCTTAGCAACATTGGCCCACTTTCTGAGTATGCCTTAATGGGCGAGGTGAGGGTAAACATCCCGAGAGTTTAGTTCTAACTTGTCGATGCAAAGCCTTCGCAACCTTGGCTCACTTTTCAAGTATGTCAGCTACTCAAACATCTCAAAGGGCGAGCATAAACATCCCGAGGGTAGCTTTTGTCGATGCAAAGCCTTGGCATTACTTGCTCACTTTCCAAGTATGTGAGCTACTCAAACATCTCAAAGGGCAAGCGTAAACATCCCGAGGGTACCTTTTGTCGATGCAAAGCCTTGGCATTACTTGCCCACTTTTCAAGTACGCTAGCTTCTCAAACATCCGGAAGGGCAAGGGTAAACATCCCGAGGGTACCTCTTAAACCCTTTAAGCCATGTCCCATTTGGTCTAGAGCCATAAAAAAATAAAATGAAATGAATTTTTTTTTTTTTTTTTTTTTTTGTGTGTGTGCAACTAGCTGTAAACTGAATAACAATTTCCTTGACAATTCGCCTGTAAGTTAAGTTGAGTTACACCAAATCCATCAGGATACTAAACTAAGTGGTATCATGTATGCCACTTTAGGTGGGGATTTGGAAAAGCTTTTTGTCAAGGAAAGCAGGAGCACCAATCTGAGCCTGCTCGGTTCACCTAAAACTCAACAGTGGGCTATTCTACTTAATTATTAAACTAACAACCAAAGTTTGCTTCACTTGCTGGGCTGTGCCCCCAAATGAGCAATTTGGAAAAACCATGTACGCCACCTTGGGTGGATTATTTGAAGTGAGGCTTTGAAGTACCCCACAAGGCTTTGAAATGTGGTTCACATGGAGGCCCTTGTTGGGATTGGAGACACATTGGGCCCGAGAAAAAGGAAAACCTCATCATATGATGGACAATTTAAAGTCGCGGGTGCGGGGGTTCGGGGTCGCAGCCAATACCAAAACGTTGTACTCCTGTAGCATGCAGGATATAATTAACTTGACCCGATTATATTTTCACAGAAAAAAAATGCTCCAAAACTGCCATTTCTTAGTGTAAGTAACAAATTATTAAAAAACAAATATTTTTGGAGACATGTAACCATGGGATCATGTAGTACACTAGTTTGAGAATACATGGAAAAAATTTCAGCAATTTCCACCATGTGGATTGCAAGTTATTATTGTTTGAAGTGATGAAAGTCCTTTTCTTGGGCCAACAAAAAAAATCAGGTAGTTGCACTTCACAAGGTCATACTTGTATGAAAAAATGTCCAAAATGGTGGTACTTCTTTGGATTCATTCTTCAACGCAAGTTGGCTACATGCTTGAAAAATTTCAAATCATTTGGAATTGCACAACATATAGGGAAAAAATAGCAAGTAGAATGAAGTAGAGAATGATTCAAAGTACTAAATTGTTAAAAATTTAGGTATGGAATTGACAAAATGCCAATCCCAATGGTTGTAATGTTGTAATGAACAATCTACATCCCATGATTTTATTTTATTTCAAAGAATATTAAAAATTGAGCAAAATAAAGGACTTCAAAGTTTAGAGAATCCACAACTGTCCACAAACTAAAACTTCTTAGAACCTTCATCTCATTAATCAAAGTGGAATGATTCAAAGCTTTCCACACACATATAAATCCTAAAATAGTGACTTAATCGATATGAGATTTAACTAGATTAATAGAATTGTAGGATTGTGGTAGAAGTTTTCCACTCTATTATTCCACATGATTGCAAAAAACTTGTAGAAAGTATGCCACACAAAATTGTCGTTGCAATTAGGTAGGAAGAAGAGGGTGAGCAAATTATTGAAAGATTTGATCATGGATTGGCAAAAGTTATGAAGTGCATGGATGAACTTGGAAATTTTGCTAGTCTTGTGTAGAGCTCTAATTTAAGGGGGGCCATCTCTTATATTTATTACATATTGTATAGTATGTAAATAAAATTATGAATTTCAATTTTATGTGTTTATTTTTCTACTAGAAAAAATAGAATGAAGTATTTGCAAACATGTGATCAATTTTGCCATTCACTATATGTGTAGACCAAGGAAATGATCCATGCAAAGACTTACATGACAATTTAGAGCATTTTGTGGGTCTTTTCATAGGTTGTTTTTCTAGTCTTCCAATTCCAAATTTCTATTAATGACTAGTTGTTTCAAATTCATTATATATTTCATCATTTGGTTATTGTGCATCCTCCTATTTTTAAAAATGAATTTTAGCATCAAAGCAATAAAGTATTTGAATTGAAGAGTAAGTTTATAAATCAAGTTATTATTGTAGATGCACGAGGAGCAACGATGTTAGCGCATTAGCATCGAGCCTTGCACCTAGTTGCAAGTATGTGCTTACAACCATTTGCAAGTGTTTATAACATATGTTCTCTTATACCTATAAGAGAACATAGGTAAAAGAGAACATATATTGGATGTGGACACTAGAGGTGGTTGTTGAAATGAGGGATGAAAATATGGGTGGGGTGGAAGTAGGGGAGGATGTTACACTACAAGGACTCTAAAAAGGCCGTCATAAATTGACAATTCTACAACTTTGAAACTTCCTTGTGAATTATAGGCTTTGTGAAAAATTTATTCCTTTTAGATTTTTATATTTCTATATTGGTTTTCATATGTTTCTAAAATTTGATAATTTTTGGAACTGATAAACCTACTAAACAGAGTCCTTGACTAGTCCGATACACTTTTGAAAATATATAAATACAATAAGAAATCAAACTTGCTTTCGTAATTTAGTGCTGAAAACTGACTCACCTATAGTTGAAGGGAAAGAAAACTTTTTTTCATCTCCAATTTTTAAAAATGACTTTATATTCTTTTTTATATTTTTAAAATATGAAAAAAATTTAAATGTCTTTGGCACTTGAGTCTACTTTTAGATTTTTAAGAATTTGGGTTCTATAAGTAATCTAATATTGTAAGGTCTAGATGTAAGAAAATTCACCTTATAAATATTTTTCCTATTCATTTGTGATTTAATTCACTTTTATAGTTCCAGAGTCATTGGAATTCTTGCAGAGTGAAAACACCTCAAGGTTGACAATTTGTGATTTTCATTTGCTAAAGTTTGGAGCTAGTGAGTGATCAAATAGGTTTGATGTATTTTATGAGAGAAAAGTAGTACTTCTGAGGACTTTATCCAACTCAATCAAGTTTCACAATATTTTACAAACTTTTGTTGAAATCTAATGGTGATGAATTTGTTGAAGAATTCTCTTTAAGATAACTGCACCTAATTGTGACCTATTTGCATAACTATCCCATCTAATTCTTGTCTAAAATGTACACCTTCCATACATGAGAGCCTAAGGTCAATTTTAGGTACATCTATTTTCAACACTTTGAAAATTCATAGTTTATTGAAAAAGAGTCCAAAAATTGCATTCTAAAAGAATCTATTACCCCCTTTTGAGTCTTGCCTACCAACAAAATACAATAAATGAAATTAAAAAAAGATTTGAATTTAATTGTTTTTGTTGCAACTATCAGCATTGACTTTCAAAGATGGAATCTCAAATATTGAAACCAAACATGCAATTATTGAAAGAAAATTGAAGTGTGGCAAGTTATGTTGGAATTTAGCCGACAATCTTCGGTTTGATTTCAAATCTTCTACTTATATGTTGCCAATTTTAAAAGGAAAATTTTTGGTGCAAGAAAGGAATATAACAATCTTTGGTGACAATGGAATGCTTGAGGGTTTCTATTCAAAATTATTCTTGCTTCTCTACTTATAGGTTGAGGTCTCTTTGGGACTAAAATAGGAACTCTCTTATAAAACCAAGTCGTTAAAGTCAATTGACTATTTCACCCTCAAAAAGAAATTCTGCATCACTATGACCCAAAGTGTTATAACTCTCAAATGTTGATAAATGAAGTGTCATAAAATTCAAGACATTTTGATAGTCTATTGTCAAAAATACCTATCAAAATTTTCAAATGTCTTATTTAATGTCTAAAAAATTGCTTAAAAAATATCAATAAACATCGAAATGAGCTGAAAAGATTGTACAAATAAATGCCAAGAATGCATCTTTAAAAGGTATTAAAAAATCACAAGTGAATATTTTATTTAAAAAAAAGTATCTACTTTTTTCCAAACTAGTGCCACATAAATTAATAGTGTGATTAGTAAATATGATAAGAAGTATGTCAAAAATCATATCAAAGCTTAATATGCATTATAATCAATACTATCAATTAACTCCTAAATCTCCTTAAAATCCAAATTGGTTTTGGGTTGTTTTAGTCACCTTAAGTGAAGTAGCAAAAAAAAATGTTTTTTTTTGCATGGGATTGCATGAGTCTTAGTCATGTAGTGCCTTGAAGACCTAAATTTTTTATATATTTCAATGCAACACAAGTCAAAAATGAAATCCTATGGTTAGAAATTCTTTAAAATACATAAAATTTTGTTTATTATCCAAGGTGCTATATTTGTGCAATTTTAAGACTATTTTTAAAGTTTTGAGCCAAAGCATTTTAGAGATTATTGTGGCAATTATACTTAGGCTCTTTGGGATTTGAAAACATAATAGAATTACCATTGTTAAATTAAATGTATGCATACATATATCTATATCTATATATTGAGCTTTGATTGGATAGTGACTACATAGACAAAAATTAATTCATACAAGTTAAATTAGAGATAAATTGTTATTACTTTCAATTTATTCTATTATTGAATTTGAGGTTGCAAGTCTTTATTTCTGTTTGTGAACCATTGTTGTGTGGATAAAGCAGGTAGTTTTCACCACTACAATTGAAGAATGTATATCATATATGATTTTACGTGGCATTAAAAAAATGTTCCAAGGAGACATTGTTTATTGTAGGCTATAATTATTTAGTGTCTAAAATTGATGTGGTGTCTTGTCAAAAATTACTAGTCCTCTTACTTCATTGTCACATGTTGTAGTTCTTCTACCACTTGTCATAATTTCTCTGTACAAGATAACAAAACTTTATTGTTTTGATTTGAAGACACATAAATAACATGGTTGACACCGTGTCAAATGTATAATAAAATGAATTACTTACACTCACCACCTTTTTCTCACATGACATTGCTATTCTATTCTTGTCTGTTGCCTATAGACCAAAAGAAAATGAAGCATAGTACCACCGCAAGCTATACATACTGCAATGTAGAATTTTTTTGAGAATTTTTTTGAGAATTTTTTGAGAAGATTCTTGTGTACAATGTTTGTTGGTTCTTGAAACTGAGTCCTTGTCCCTTATATGAGCGGCTGTGCAGCTACATTCTCTAGGAGCTTTGTAGTGGAACCTCTTGTTGCTTACTTATTAGTTGTTTGTTTGCTACAAGTTGTTTTCTCTTCAGGTTTAAGAAGAAAAAAAAGCAGAACAAGTTTGAATAGCCATTCTCATGTACGATTTCTGTTGCTACTCGGAATTGAGTCCTTGTCCCTAATATGAAGGAGGTACAAAGCAGCTACCTGAGTTTTCTTGTCCGTTTAGCCTTGTTGCTGAGCCTCTCCATTTGTTGCGTGGTGCCTTGTTTGTTGCATGTCATTTGCTTACAAGTATTCCTCAACTTTTGGCTTCATATTTGTAAAGTATATTCTTTTGATCTTTTGATCGTGGCTCAAATGCACAGCTGGGGGCCGGTCAATCTGAGGTAGGTTACATGGAGCTTCTGGATGGGTCATTGAAACATGTCCTTAACCTAGAAGATGATTGTGTGCGGTGATGATAAATGTAGACTCTGGTTGTGATTAAACTACTCCAATCATGGGCAGAATGACTAGTGCAGAATGATACTGCTAAGTATCCAGAATACATTTTGGTGGTAAATGGGCAATACAGAACAAGGATGGGCAATACAGAACAAGGATGCAATTGAAAAAAAATAATTTTTGGACTTCATGTGACTTTTTAAAAATTGATAGGAGGGTGTTGCCTTCGATTCCTGTGAAAGCCCAGAGACATACTTGTCAACGTCAACAAAATATCTATCATAGGGCTTTTACCAACCCATGCTTGACTTAACACATGTTCAATTTAGTCCACAATGACCACAATACCAACTGCATCTTTTTATTGCTAGAATAATCCAATTTGCATTGATTTGATGACACTAAGAATGAATTGATGACAATCTCTAACTCAGGTATTCCAGACACATGTTATTCTCATTTTGTGCAACGAGCTCCCAAAGCCAAGCAAATTTTTTTTCCCCTCCTTCATTTGCATTTCCTGCTTTCCAACACAAGCAGCTTGGAATGGGTCTTTTTCCTAGATGTCCGGAACGGGAGTTTGGACTGCACTGCACTGGACTGCAGGTGTTCCACCTCAAGCTTTGCCTTACAGCAGCTTCGGCCACCAGAACCCTGTGTACCACAGATTGATATTCTGAGGCTGCAAGGGCGGTTGCGTGAGAAGAAACACCAAGACCACATCCCAAGACCGACGTCCAGGCCAGGCCTGCCAGCTCCCTAACAAACCTTGATCTGGTCCAAAAGCTGGACAGATGGGGCTCCTCTGTTGTAGGCCCCCAATTTGGAGGCAACTGCCAGCCTCCGTCCAGGCACATGACACCTCGAACTCAGTGACCCCCCAAGCTAAGCTGAGCTAAGCTAAGCTTAGGGCGGACCCCTAGTGCAAACTACGCACTGACTGAAGATGCTCTGCTACGAGCTCGCTCACTCGTAGCAGCAGCTAGCTAGGGCGTCGCGTCGCGACTAGGGTGTCGCAACTCTCAAGAAGAACTGGTCAGTTGCCTGCTTGTTGTCAGTGTATGCTTTTGAGGAGGATTTGCATTTGGCGCAGGCAGCTTGCTTCCTGCTTCAGCAAGCGCACCGCACTCCCAGATTTGCATCACTCATTTGTTAGCACATCCTTGGGCACATCCTCACTGGGGCAATGATGGAACCCATCTCTCGTAGTGGAGGCAATAATTTATATAGGGGGGAAACAGTTTTCGCTTTTAAAATTAACAGCAGCACTGATCGAATGAATTCATCACTGGAATGAGTCAAGTTCACTGACTAAGCTCACCGGTAGTGAACCGGTTAGGTTGCAGAGCTGTGCTGTGTTTTGGTCAGAGCAAGAATATGAACAGAACCCTTTAGCAAGATGTGGGATTATTACGGGTAGTTACACCTTCAGGAAGCAAATTTCTTTGAAGAATGAGAAGTTGGTGAGGAAAAATAGGAGTCAATGGGGGGGTAGTTCTAGGTGAAGAAGGTGTCACACTCCTTTTCTATTGTCTGTAGAATGAGAATAGAGAAGGCACAACAAGATTTACGAGCAGAGAACACACAACTGGTGCCGAACGTAGGATTAAGGCGTAGAATGTCCAAACTAAGCAGGACGCATAATGAAGTACAAAACCCGGGCTTCAATACAAAAAGAAACAAGAAACATGGCATTGTGAGCTCTGGAGCATAATATACTTGTTGTGTGAAGTCTTCCATATTCCCATTCTTTTGCTCTAGAGGAGAATAATCAATGTAGCAAAGATTTAGTAGTAGAAGTATATTCCGCAAATGCAAAGCCAACGGGAAGGCATCACATCTCCATTCTCAAAAAAACTTAGCAATGAAGAAGGTATGACTACCCCTATTGAAGAGAGAAGAGACAAAGTCAAGAAACGGTATCTAAAGTGAATTGGAGAATGAGTGATAGGCAATGGATGTGAGCAAAAGATTTGAATGATCTATCGTTGGTATTGTGAGAACTTAGGGTTTCCTAACAATGTACAATAGAACCTTTCTGAAGTAATATTCTCTAAAGTAATAATCTCTCTAACTAAAGTTAACATTGATTGCCCAGTTGTAGCCTAGGTAGGTTGCATACAAATACCATTACTACAATGACCCTCCCTAATGTAATAACCTCTCTAATGTAATATAGTTAGCTTACTTTGTTCCTATTACTTTAAAGAGGTTCTATTGTATACATTGTTGACATTGACATGTGAAATATGTGCAAATACAAGCTTACAACACTGGTAGCTTTATAAAGACTTATTTCAAGGACCTTTCAATTTGATTTAATAGACATTGCTTTCGTGATGCACCCAAAGCAATCAATACTAAAAATACATTATCTTTTATACAAAATTGATAGAAGTTCAATTGTGCTTATTTCGTGATTGATCAACACTTACATAGGGGTGGTTGAAGCCATCATCTACAATAAAAGATGGAAAAGACTTGAAAAAACCATATTGTTAACCATAATACATGAAAGTATTGAAAACATTGCAATACACAATATAATATGACAAAATTCTTTATGACAAACTTCTTTCCAAAAAGGGCATATCCACTTGTGCCATCTTTGTGTTCACTTCCCTCTCCCACCTCTAATGCCAATAGTATTTAAAATACAAAAGGAACAATTTTTTTGCAATTCTTTCCATATATTACATATAAAGTAGTAGATATATTTATGTATAAAAGACAATAACTATTGCATGCAATTGTATTTGCTTAATTTGATTGCTCCAATTCAATCTCTATCAAATGAATTAGTAATCTCCATTCCCTAACTTGCTTCCAATTCCTCCACTAGTAGAATCGCATATTTATCTAGACGTGGGTTGTCTAACTTAATGTTGTTTATCTAGATGTTCAATGTAGCAATCCCATGTTTTTATGTCAACATTGATGTACACTAACGTTCATTGTAACATCTTCAATGACATAAAAACATGGGGTTGCTACATTGAACATTTAGGTAAACAACGTCAAGTTAGACAACCCATGTTTAGATAAACACATGATTCTTCTAGTGCTCACATTTTGAATTAATTATATTTAAGGTCATTATTTGTAATCTTATGTCAATATGTTTAAGACTACACTTAAAAACTCATTTAAAACACCCCTTTTTCTTGTAGTGATTTGTAATTTTTTTAACAATGAACTCTTAATGAACTTGGTACATGATGATAGTAAGTTGGTATTCAAGAGAACAATTTAGTTCATGTATCATTGAATTCAACTCAGCTTGAGGACAAACTTTTAATTACTATTGTATACTTCAGTTTACTCACCTTCTATATCAATGACAAAAAAACACAATTTTTGAGATCAAAATTAGGCTCCCCATATCTTTACCCTCTTCAATGCTCAAGATAGTTCAAAATTCAAAAAATATGAAGATGTATAATAAAATGCAACTAGGAAAACACTTCTATGATCATTTTGATTTTTTCATATAAAAGTTGTGAAATATGATCCATTGACCATATTCATTTGATTGGATCTTATAATTTACTAAGATTACTAAGCAATATCTATCAATAAAACTTTGAACAAAAAATTAAGAGTTTCCTCTGAAATTAATTGAAGATTGAGTATTCATAATTTCATGAGAATTTTTTTTAATATAAGTTTGAAATATGTTGATTATAAAACTTATTTATTTAATTAACTAATTCAAGTTGATCATGCAGGGTAATGTCTTAAATTGCAAAATTCCTTTTGAAGTGAAACAAACTTGCACCCATTGTACTACTGGTTTAGAATATTTGATACTCAAAACTCAATTATGGAGAATTTCATTAAAATGCCAAATATTCTGTGACTTTGACATCCCACTGTTCAGACTAGGTAGTCTGAAATCTAGTACACTAATAGATTTCAGACCGCCTAGTCTGAACTATGGAAATGACACACTATAAAAATGGCACATGGAATATCACATTTTAATGAAATTCCCCATAATTCCCCCGGATGTCAAATTATGCACTTACTTGAGTGTGAAAATTCTACATTGCTTGTTTTTTGAAATAAAAATTTCTAAAAACATACCTAAAATATTTTTATATATGAATTTGAAAAGGTAAATCAATTTTCAATATTTAAAAAATCTATTTGCAAGGTATAAACATTATGTAATACTTGGACTCACCTAGTTTTCTAAGATTTGCATCAATCTCTTCCAAAGAGATGGACCCACAATTTTTATATGCAAGTTTTTATAGATAAATGAAAGTAAGTGGTGAGCAATGGCTACACTTCAAATAAATCTTTTGGTCATTTTTTGGAACTATTTTTTTATTTTTCCAAATTAGACCATAGACTAGAACAAAATTAATGAGGCTTTGGACATATAGTAAAACTTAGGGAATTTTAATTTGTCCCTTTATGAATAAATATTTGGCTTTTAACCCCTAAAGGACCAAACTGTGTTTTTGGCAACATAGTGCTTTTGGGCAGCTTACTATGAATGAAATTTTTATTTTTTTCCTTTGAAATTTTCACAAAAACATGTGTCCAAGAAGTAGCATTCAGATTCAATAGTTTTCATAACTTTTGACTACATGGTTAAAATGTTATTGTATGATATGTAGTTTTCATTGTTTGGCAAGTAGCCTAGGCAACAAAAAAAACTTCTTTAAAAATCATTTTTTTAAAAATAAAAATTTAAAATTGATTTTCTAAATTTCTATATACATGGAAAGCTTTGAATCATTCCATTTTGATTAATGAGATGAAAGTTAGTAGTTCATAGGTAGTTAAGAAATCTCTACTCTAAAATAAACTTTGGAAATGTCTAATTTGATGGTAATTAGATCCCACCTTTTTCAGCAATTAAAAAAAATCAAAATTTAATAGTGAATTTTGAGTGTTTGTCACAATTTGAGGTTCAAGGATTTTCAGTGCTTTTGGAGTATCCAAATTGAAAGATATCGAAGTGAAATTTTTGTAATCTATTCCCATAGTAGGTGGACATATGCTTGCCAAGGGAAATCTTAAAATATATTGTTTTATGCCCTTCATATTCATGCATATAGGGCTCTTTTGTACATGCACTTCGAAAGCATTGAAGATGATTTCAAGATCACTCTTTTGTTCAAATCTCATCACTACTAGTATGCCCTGTGTTGTACAAAATAAAAATAAAATAAATAAAGCATGTGCACCCCTCTTTGCCAAGGATTTTTTGACAATATCAAGAATGCAAGTGGGTGATGCATGGTCTAGAGATCATAATGTAACAAAAAACAAAAACAAAACAATTTAACTTAATGGATGGATGGATTAAATATTTCCAATCATTCAATTTTTAGTTTCTTTGTAAATTATTTTTCTTTTTCCTTACAAATTAAAACATCAAAATGTCTATTTTCTTCTAAATTTCTATCACTCTATTTCATGAATAACTTTTGACCTTACATTTTTTTAGGTTTGTAATTGGTGATATTTTATTTCTACCATTATTCTAATTATCCCATATTTTATTTTTAAATAATTTTTTTCAGAAGATCATAGTACAATGAGTATTATAACAAACATAACAAAATGTTAGGTGCTTCTTGCAATGACTCTACAAGATAGTCAAAAGACTTCCTAGATTATCCAAGATTGTTTATATTTGTGAAGTATGCCAATAGGGAAAACAAACTAGAAAAAAATTCCTAACAAGCATACCTAGAGTAAATGCACCTTTAGATTTCATACACAGTTAGTGATGTTTGTAGACCTTTCAAATATGTACGAAACTTCTATACATACATTTTTCATATGATAAAACATCCCATTAAGTAACAAAAATATGATTTATAAAGAATTCAATATGAAGTGCTGTAAAATCAAACTTTGTAATATAAATATTTTTTTAAATTAACTACATTTTGGCAAAGTAATTGTATCATCATGTTTAAATGTATAGAGTGAATGTATAGAGTGAACTTTGCCAAAATGTAGCTAATGTTAAGAAATATTTATATTACAAAATTTGATTATACAACACTTTATATTGAATTCTTTATAGATCATATTTTTGTTTCTTAATGGGGTGTTTTTTCATATGAAAGATGTGCATACAGAGGATTTCATCATGGCTCCAAACCAATTCATCATGAATCTCACAATATTCTTCTAATTGTACCTTTTGCAATAAAAATGGTTGTATGGTCTCTAAAGGATTTACTTTGATTAAAATGAAATTTATATACATGTAAAGTTCTTGGGTTTTGCATCTTAGAAAAAAATTTCAAGAAATGAAGCAAAAAATGAGATTGTACAAAATCCATGAGGGGACAATGGGACTTTAGTGGTTAACTTTCATATCATATGCAATGCATTGCAAGTCACATTATTCTATTAAGAGTACTTACATAGAGTGTTTACATGTTAAAAATAACAAGTCTTTGTAGTGTATTCCATTGTGTAAAACCACAATAACTTCACTTGAAGATGTTTATTATACTTATGGTTACACTTCTTGTATCCTTAAGTGAGTTGCCTATTTTGACTCCATATTTATTATGGCTAGAAAGTAAAGATTAGATGCAACTTAATGTAAGCCAAATTTCCACCTAACATAAATCTTCATGCATTATTTCTTCATCTCATTTTATAAGTGGTATTTTTTCATGGCAACATAATACACATCTTCATGCATTACTTCTTCATTATTTGCTTTAGAGATAAGTTAGAGTGCTAGGGACAAGTTAGAGTACACATCTTCATGCATTACTCTTCATTGTCTGCTTTAGAGACAAGTTAGAGTTCACATCTTTATGCATTACTTCCTCATTGTCCACCTTGGAGATAAGTTAGAGTGCTAGAGACAAATTAGAATCTTGGAGACAAGTTAGGGTGTTGGAGACATTAGAGACAAGTTAGAGTGCTAGGGACAAGTTAGAGTACACATCTTCGTGCATTACTTCCTCATTGTCCACCTTAGAGACACTTGGAGACATTAGAAACAAGTTAAAGTGCTAGGGACAAGTTAGAGTACACATCTTCATGCATTACTTCCTCATTGTCCACCTTAGAGACACTTGGAGACATTAGAAACAAGTTAAAGTGCTAGGGACAAGTTAGAGTACACATCTTCATGCATTACTTCCTCATTGTCCACCTTAGAGACACGTTAGAGTGTTGGAGACAAGTTAAAGTTTTGGAGATAAGTTAGAGTGCTAGAGACAAGTTAGAATGTTGGAGTGAGTGTTGGAGACAAGTTAAAGTTTTGGAGATAAGTTAAAGTGCTAGAGACAAGTTAGAATGTTGGAGTGAGTGTTGGAGATAAGTTAAAGTTTTGGAGATAAGTTAGAGTGCTAGAGACAAGTTGGAATGTTGGAGTTAAGGTGTTGAAGACAAGTTAAAATGTTGGTTTTGGAAATAAGTTAGAGTGCTTGGAGCCTAATTAGAGTGTTGGAGTTAGAATGTCTTTGCATCTCATTTTATTATTTTTGCATGGCACTTACATTAAGCTTTGAACTTCTTGCCATTTTCAATACTTTAACCAAGTGGTGTTGAACAATTCTCCACTTTTTGAAAGAGTATTCTATTTGTCTTCATAGGGACTTCAACTCCTAAAATCTATATATTAAAATAAAATGTAGCCTTAATATGTTCACCTTAGTATGGCCCCACTCTTAGTATACCCATCACTCTTAGTATGGCCCCTATTCTAGTATGGCCACCAATCTTAGTATGAGTACTCACCACTAATTAGCATGTGCATATGAAGACTTCTTAGACTTATGAATAATCAATCCTATATAATTATTTGGATAAAGATGTGAAAATGACATTGAGAACTTGGATATGAAGACTTTATAGTCTATAGATAGATCTATCCCACATAATTATTTTGTGAAGAGAATGTAGTATCATAATGAAAAACAATGTGTCGTGTATTAGACTAGAAACATAAGATTATCATAACATTATCCCGCACATGAAATATGCTGAATTATAGTGGTCAATAATGTGGACGTATCTTGAAGATCTCGTGATGATCTTGATAATCTTGCATATTCACGTGCAAATCTGTAGTCTTTCAATTGTTTTACTGGAACCTCCTCATTTTTCTTCGAAGGCAAATAATAATGTATCACATTGTGTACCTATATTTTCTATCCATTGGAATGTTTGGATTCCCAAATACAACTCCTTTTCACTCTCAACAAGCCAGACATTTGTGGCCCCAGTTTTTGTCAAGTTTTGTAAAAAGCAGTGGTCTTAAAGGGTTAATTGCCCTAAATGAATATGCACATCTTACTAAAGAAGAGAATCAAAGTAATGATCTATCCTTCGTTTTCATAGAGCATACTTGCTCCAAGTCGGACCATAATCAGAGTTCTTCACCATCTGGATGGTATTCCAACATGCCTGTAAACGAAGTAAAAAGTTCAATATCAAAATACGGTTCAGTCAATAAGAACATAAAACCAGTCCAGTCAGTAAGAATAAGACTGGACAAGATAATAGACAAGATAAAAAATCCTGAAAATCCTCACGCATACCGACATAAAATGCATACCTGCTCCCGGTTGTGTGAGGAACACCTCCCATCCTGATGCCTATCCTTCAAAAATTTCAAAAATTCGGCTTCCATAGAATCACTCCTGAGCTCCAGGACTCGGGTAAAGAGCAGGGAGAGACCAAAATCCTCTGAATACACTTGTCTTTCCCTCATTCTGCAAAACATTCCTCCCACCTTGTTGACCTTTTCGACGTTGGTGTGGTCATCAGCTCCTGTGAATCCCCTGAAGTCACACGTGGATCTCAGCATCTCAGTAACTATAATGAACGATGGAGAGCTAACGACATCACTACTAACAACAGTATTAAAATTGAACCATCTCTAAAACATTACTAAGTCTTCAATCATTAATCTTGCTGTTCAAAAAATAAATAAGGAAAAGTCCAGAATTCCTAGAAAATAAACTTCAGGAATAAAAAATAGGCCAAAATCTACAGAATCCCAGTTTAAATACCCACAAGAAAATAGACATACAAAGGCTAAAGACAAATACAATCTATTCATCACGTACAAACGCATGAAGCATACCTGCTGCCTTATATGCTGGTACGAATATTTCTCCTTCGAAATGAATTGTGTTATTGAAGCAAAATCACGTCTGCCACTCGATTTTCCAGACCGGTCACAGTGAGAGGAATTTGATTAATATTAAGCCCTCCCTCCTAATATCTCTTAGCATTTAAGAAGTGACCAACACCCCTATACCTTAGCAATCTAGCAACTTACACAGCCTCAACTGTAAAGTTCTACGCCTCTCAAGCCCCTCTTCTGAAATTTTTCATGAGCTAGCGCATGCTTAAATTCCCATCTGCGGCGTAATGTGTTTTCCCTTTTCCCCTCCGATGCTCCCTTGAGCTTGTTTAAGCCTTATCTTGAGTTTATTCCGTTCCTTCAATGCTTGACTTGAGCTTGTCTTGGACTACTTTTAAGCTCCCACATTCTTGTTATCTACTGCTGCAACCTCATTCCAGATATCTTTGTTTCGCCACCACTGCATCCTACTATATCACTTTCATTGCCCTCTTTTTACTCTTTTTCTGTTTAGACCAATCCATACATTATCTAGATGGGTCTCATGCAACGAAGTCTCCATCTTCGTTCCTATCAACATGCGTAACACTGAACTTGACCTCCTCTCTGTACTCAACATGATGATCAATTCTGTCGCCATTTGGTCTAAGCACTTTGTTTTTCACAGTTATCTCCTGCTTGACCCTCCCATTCAAGAGTTTGGAGGCGCCAAGAGGATCTGGAGTACCCTTCTGTCTAGCATCTGAAAGCAGATCAGAACGAGGTGACAATGAACGCCCCGCACCACCAGTCTTATCTTCAACCTGCTTGCTAGAGGCTTCATCTGTAGCTGATTCCATTGCTTGTGGCATTCCGGAAATACTTTGATGCTGGTGGTTTCCATTTGTAGATGGGGCCTGGATCGAGCTTACGGGAGCATGGCCCCTATTCATTTCGCTGGGGCTTGGGTCATTGGCCAGTGAACCAGTTGCACCGTTGGTTCTATTCTGCTCATAAAGCTCCAACATTTGATTGCTCACTTCTGCAAAATACTGACTCCTGTCAAAACAATAATTGACCTAATGACCGACCCAGTTGCAGAAACGACACCACTCGACCCTCAAAGATGCGAAAATTCCACATCCACAATTAAAAAACACCCAGAAGAAGGGTGACAACGGGGACTAAAAGTTCTCCTTGCTGCTAATTATATCAATATAGAGAAAGAAATGAAGAATCCAAGTATGACATGTAAAAGTATTTGTCGACGTGGGTACAAACTAACAAGTGCGTAGCATTAAGCATGATACGAGAAGACCCAGAAGAACCATGAGCACTGGAACAAGTAGCAGTTGAGCAGTACACCATCTGAATGGACGAGGGCTAACCTTCCAATTGTCTAGGAGTGACTTCAAACTCTTGCCACCACACCTTGTCCCCCTCCTTGGGTAGATTCACCTTCAGAAACTTAGCAGCCAGGAAGATAGCGCCCGCAGCGATGTGATGGGGCTTGAATTGTAAGCACAGTGATGTCCGAAGACTGCAGACAGTTACTCAGTGATCATCACTAAACTCTTGCAGGAGATGTGTCCTTCTATAAAATGCGTTGCCCTCATGCTAAAAGAGCATCTTGACTACATAATGCGGAACTGCACTCATGAGTAATATAATGATTCAAGAGGCAATAAGAACACGACGCCAGCAGACCTTGAGATTGTTTCAAACAACCCATTAATAACGGTGCAGACCACCCAAATCTATTCTGACAGGAAAGCCTTTTGACAAGCATAAGACTTAAACTGAAGAACATTAGCACAAACGGAAGAGATTCTGCTCCCACATACCCATCATTCACAAAATTCCAAGCAACCTGCGCCAGGGTATTCTGAGCCACTTTAAACTTCTTGATAGATGCCACCAAGGGCTTGTATGGATGATGTATATTTAGGTCAAAGCCCAATGTAGTCAGAACCAACCGCTCCCCAGCCAATACCAACTCCTTCTGTTCCTCAATAACTTCCTGATGCATGTAAAGAGAAATTCTCGTAAGAAGAGACCATATAAAAATTTCAGTCGTTCCAACCATGGTCACTAGCACAACCGTCTGGAAATACGTTTCAAAATAGATTCACACGGCGGACAATCAATTGTACATATCTCTGGAGACAATTGCCAAATCCTTAGGAAAAGACAACCAATTCAGACACAAATCTTTTTTAAACACACCCACACTTGCAAATACATCTACCAAGAGATAATGCCACAGTTCACCAAAGGCATGTTTTGGAAATGAAGAGGTCATCAATCAAAATATCATCACCATAGAAAAGAGATTGTTCTCAATGGATCGAACATCTGGAAATACGTAATTGGAGGGTTAAAGAAATACCTTCTGTTTGATTCGCTCCTTCGCTAATTGATCCTTTTTATATCGGATGTGATAAGAGAATACGATAACTTCTCGAAGAGGACGGGGCGTTTCTTCCACTTTTCCCGCTAAAAACATGCACACGGTTGCGATCATCTGCCACGACATGCCCATCAGCACAAGAATGAGTACAAGGACAACACATATTGCTCACCCTCATACAGTAAGAAACTGTCCTGTACATCTAATAACCTATTTTCAGGTTCTCAAAAGATCATAATCCAGACAAGGGGTTGGAGATACTCACATATCTGTCATTCCTCTTATGTGATTGTCGATGGAAAAAACGATGGCAGAACACAATGGCAGTTGCAATAGTCACCTGAGGTCTGCGACATTCAGAAGATTTAATCATTTAGAAAACATCATGTCAACAAATAAAAAAACTGTGAGCACAAGCGACTGTGCAATGGAAGTAATTAACTGCGGCACATGCATAGCAGCACGGTCATAAAGGCTACTCTTCATGAGAACACACAAAGACATAGCAACATCACACGCAGGTCAAAGCAGTGTCCGCAAAATACATGGCGGATGGGAGAAAGAAAATAAGGAGAGTATCTGTGCAGTTGTAGCGAACATCGCCTTGGCTTCATAAATACTAGACTCAATTGACAGTCGGATGAAAAAATTATAGTTGTACGGGTACACCATCAGATCTACTGGTATATAATGACATTATCTGCTCTCTCCGACCATGTTTACGTTGATTTCCAAAACAAGAGACGAGGTCTTACACTTTCAATCGCATGCCCAGGTCTTGCAAAAACGTGCAGTACGACTTGCGAAAGTATGTCTCTTTCTTAATGTCGATACCATCTAATCTTGAGGGCGAATGTTTCTCAATCTCTTCCCGACTGAAATACCAGTTGGCGCTTGAGTGATCAGGTTCCTCAAGCCTTCCGTTTCCACAAGACGCCGCACCTGCTAGTGCCGACTGTGCCGACATGTCTGACAGTGAACTCGCCATAATTCAGTACTGATACAGACGCCTAGATTTACCCGGCTCGTTTCTTCCTCACCAGAATAAATAACTGGGAAAAAAAATTCTTACGAACCGCAGCAGAATAGAGCAGTCTTTAGGTCCCAGCTAGAAGCGTAAAATGGCTTGTTCATATCCTCTAGGCGCGAAGGCAGAATAAATTTAAGGTCGAATAGACCGCTTCATCATTGCAATTTCTCAGCCGTCGCTGCGACATTAAAACCTGACACCCCCCCCCCCAAAAAAAATGAACGGAAATACTGAAATTCCTATCCAAGTCTTCAAACGAGATTAAGAACAATGCATGCCAACTAGCTGCAAACCCTTAAAATATAAGACGAACCTCATACCACAAGAATACAACTACCAAAACTGGACATGTCCAAAAATCATGCTCGACAACCCTTCGTCAAAATGAATAGTTCAACACCAAGTATAACCACAGCACCTTCGTGCTGTATTCTCCCCATCACCCAGATAAGCAATCCACGGCAAGGTAGCAAGATGCAACTCTATATACACTTCGAGAACTACGAATGACCTAATCTGTCCCTCGACTGCCCTAACCATATTATCCATAGAAAACATCAACTACTTCCACCAAAAATCTAAACAAGCGCATATTAAACAACACAAACAAAATCATTGCACACCGACTCTCAACTTCGAAAACGAAACCTCCGCTCCCTTCATACTACCCTAATCCCCCCCTCAACCGACCTATTCTCAGCTCAGAAACACCGAAACCACCGACACAAAAACAAACACCAAGAAGCAAACGTCCGTCGCCACAAGACATCAACACTCGCCCCTCCGATCAATCCCTCAAGAAAATACAGGATCCTCCACCACACGAAAACGAAAAGAGGAGAAAAGAACACAAAATATCGCAAAGCACGGAAAACCCCCACCAAAACCAAATCAACAACCCCCCACGCAAAAAGAACTACGCCAGGTCCACCCTATCACAGCACCACAACGCATTAGAGAGCCTCGCGTACCATCCATGAAGGCGACGGTGTCCGCAAATTTGATCCGCCACCACGCCGCACTTAAACCTCCCGCTACCCCGAGCCCCAAAAAGACACGATAGGCCACCAAAACAAGCGCAGCAGGAGTCAAAAGAAGCGCAGCAGAGAGGAGAAGACGAAGAAAATGGAGAGCCACCAGGAGGACAAGGACTCAGAGGCACAAGAGCAAGCGGCGATGGCGATGGCAATGGCGCTCTCCGAGACTCAGCTACTGGAACGTCGCAAACCCTAGTTCATGTTCGGCTCCGATTCATATACTCCGGGCTTGGCGACTGACGTCATCCTACTTCTGGCCTGGTGAACGTTATTGGGGAATATACTATTAAGGTAGAGAAGCCTATTACCACCCTGATTGGCCAACTCATCAATAAAGGGTTGACACGTTGGAGGCATTAACCCCTAAAAGACTAAACTTCTTTTTTTGGTAATATAGCAATATTGGACAACTCACTAAGAATAGAGTTTTTATTTTTTTCTTTAAAAATTTCACACAACATGTGCCTGAGGAGTAGCTTTTAGCCCCAACAATTTTCATAATTTTTTACTACATGGTTGAAAAGTTATTGTATGATATGTAATTTTCTTGGAATTGCAAACAGCCTAAGCAACCCATTTTTCTTAAAAAATCACTTTCTTAAGAAATAAAAATTTGAAATTGGTTTTCTAGATCTATATAGCTTTGAACCATTCCATTTTAATTAATGAGATGAAAGTTATTTGGACTTTTAGTTTATGGGTGGGTAGTTATGAAATTTGTAGTCTAATTCAAACTTTGAAGTCCTTTATTTTAACTTAACTTTCAATATTTTTGGAAAATAAAAATAAAATCATAGGGTGTAGATTGTTTATTACAACATTACAACAATTGGGATTGGAATTTTTCAAGTCAATTGGGATTGGGTTTTTTCAAGTCCATCCAAAATACTAAACCATTTTGAACATTTTTTCATACAAATGTGACCTTGTAAAGTATAGCTGCCTAGGTTTTTGTAGGGCCAAGAAAAGGAATTCTATCACTTCAAATGCTACTGTGCAATCTATATAGTGGACATTTTAGAAAAAATTTCCACATCTTCTTGTACTAATATACTACAAGAATTGGGGCCAAAAGTAGTGGCCAAAAATAACTAGTGAATAGAATTGCTCTAGTCTAACTTATTCAACTTTCTCGTTTCTTGTTTACAATTGTTTTATTATCTTTTATTTATTTATTTATTAACTAAAAGAAAAAAAAACTCCTACACTAAGTTACATATATTATTTAATAATTTTATCTTTTTCTTCTTCTATTTTCTTGCTAAATACTATTTTTAAAAAATTTGTGGAGGTTGGTGTGAAATAACTCCTTACTGATATGTTTCGGACTAAATTTAAAAAAAAATTCATATTACTAAGTCCTAATTGCCTGAAGCACCAAATTTTAGTGTTGACAATACTTTGAAGTTAAATAAAATATAACCAAGTTACTTTTTTTAATGTTTTATATTTTTGAGATTTTTTTTTTCAAGTCTAGTTTTAGCATCAGAAATATAATTTTGAAAATGAATGATTATGATTTTTCTTTTCAAGATTGTATGCAAGGGTGTCCATGGCAAATCTTGATTTGCTAGTGTTGAGGGTTATTGGAAATGAGCCTCAAATACACTAGATCTTGAAGAGAAAAAACGCATTAGAAATTCATTTTAAAAAATTGTAGAGTACATTTTGAAAAGTTATATATTGTTTGGGGTTATGCATATTATGCCATTCAACCTCAAATTTCTTTGGTGACCAGTTTTCTGATACTAATATGTGAATAGAGGATTGAAAGACTTTAAATCTTTTATAGTTTTAACACCCTCATCAACAAACATTATAATCTTTCAATCTATAATTAGTATTTTTGTGTTTTCTTTTCTCATGTGATGTGTAATATGTTTAATTTAAATTTGTATAGTTATAATTCAAAAGAATTTGATAAAACTTATCAAAATGTTGGCTTTTTGTTCAATTTAGAGCAAATTTCAAGACACTTGAAAAAGGCCTTCACTTGGACATTTAGGAATTAAGTATTGAGCAAGAATAAATAAAATAGAGTAATTTAAAAAAATTCAATCATACAAATTATATTACACTTTTTTGAAAATTCAAGGGAAAAAATAAAAAAACTAAATTTTAAATTAATCAAAAGTTCTTTCTTAGCACAAATAGATTTATAACTTTGTTTCTTACTAGAATGAGAATTTGTACTATACGTGGTATCTTCATGGGATAGTTGTGTCATTTTCCATATTAGTTTTATACTTGCCAAATTTCAGAAGTAAAAGAGGAATTTAGTTAAAGTTGTTAGGAACTCTTTATATTGATTAAAGTTCTTTACATGGCTTGATATACTTTTAGTATTATAATTTTTTATTCAAACACCTAATTGGAAAAAATCCAAATGTACTAAGATATTCCCATGAAGAAAATCATTTTTGTGCCTAGAATAAATTAGAAAAGATTCATTCAAAATTGATTTCGTAAGAATCTAATTAATTTTCAATTGTCCCTTTTAAGAGACCTTTTAAGGATTATAAACTTATTTATCCAAGGTTCTACGTGAAGTAACAAAGTAATAAAAACATCATTTATAAATGAAAAATGAATGTAATGTGACTAAATCAATAAACAATAATAAAATAGATATGAAATTTTTAACAATGATGGATTTTGTTTTATTGTAAGTGACAATTTTTGAAATTATTTTTTTCAAAATTGTTAAGAGTTGCTAAAAAAACAATGCCATAAAAACTCATTTTGTCTTCTCACTATAAAACTTTTATGTCAAAAAAAATTACAAATATGATTGTTTTTAAAGAATAAATACAACCTAACAAACTCCATTAATGTCACTATTATATACATCATTGTTTTTTTTAAATGTAACAAAACTATATATAACCACTTGCATTTTGGATCCTTAATCCTAACAACAATATCCAAAGGACTAAAAATTTCAATTGTTTTTATGATTCAAGATTTTTATCTCTAAGATCAATGAAAATGTTACATGCTTTGGTCCTAAATTCATAAAATTGAAAATGAAAGAATATTTACATGATTTGGTTGAACTACAATATAAAATTTTGGGCCAATTTTGAGTCTATAGTTATATATAAACAAAACAAATGACAACAAGGTATAAGTCTTTGTTTGCATATTAGTGACCATTATTATATTGGATGAGGTTACTTCATACAGTTTAATTAATCAAGAATTTTCAAACTTTAATCCTTAAATGACAATGAAGACATTTTTCAGCCAATGAATGACAAAGAATCTCTCCATGCAAGAGAGAAATGCAACTACTCATCCTCCAAATTTTGTTGAAAAAGGAAACATCTTCTATTGTTTCCCAATAATGGACTTGTCATTTAAAGGTTAAGGTAGCTTAAGCACCTAGGACTAAATAAACTAATAAATATTTACAAATTATTTAAAGATTAAAATTAATTACTATTGAATTAAATAGTCACCCATTCACAATGCAAGTATCAAACAAATTAATGGCTTCAAAGAAATGAGATTCTTCAATGTAATACTTTGAAGATATAATAATTGTAGTTAAAACTTATTGATAGTTTAGGATTAGGCTAAGGTCATTTCAATTCATTAGAACCTAATTTTGGTGCATTGAAATCCTTTAAAGGATGGAAAAATCATAACATTATTCACTACATTGATTCTATCTCCTCCTACACTTTAAACTAAATTGGATGGTGAATAGAAAACACAAAACCAATTGATACTTGTACAACAATGAATAACATACATTACATGTCATAATGATTTCCAAAGACACCACAATCTAATAATGAAAAGGAAATGGGTTGACAACCTCATATATTAATGATTGACTAACGGTCTGTTCGCACCAGTCATTATGTTAGCAATATTAGGATAGGAATAGGTAAAAGTGGAGGGGGAGTTCCCACTGGAACATTAGCATATTTGCCGAGCCTGCGTGGGTGCTGAGCTGGTTCTCAGGTAAGGTCGCTCATCGTAGAAAACGTCAGTAGTTCAGAGCATCGCCACGGCTGCACTTCAAATAGGGGCGCCAAGTGCAGTCTTGGCATGTGGATTTGGAGAGTGGGGCTTCCCACTTTGCCCCATGGCTCACGCGCCAAGCCAGGGAACTTAATGGATATTAAATGAAAACAGTTTGAAGGTTTTGAAATAAAATTTACAAATATTTAACTTTCAATGCATTACCTCACATTGTTTCAAATGCACTGCCAACTTATTTTGAATTTTGTAGAGGAAGAAAAGCTCACTATATACACATGGGGTGGTAAAAGGTAGAACAAACAATGTGGGATAAGTAAAAATAAAGTAAGTAGGAACTCAACACTAATAGTTAATTCAAAAGTAGGCATAGTAGAATGAACTTTGAATTAACTATGAGTGTTGAGCTCCTACTTACTCTAATTCTACTTATCCCACATTGTTTATTCTACCTCCTACCACCCCATGTGTATATAGTGAGCTTTACTTCTCACTTAGAACTTAACACAGTTACAAAGCTTATCTCCCAATTCTCTACACACAAATAAAGGGAACTTTATTTTAGTTTTAAGATGATTTTCTTTTTCAATTTTTTTGACACAAGTAAACGATGAACTGTGGTTCAAATTACTTATGAGGTTGTTTAAGGCCAGGTGGGGTTAGTGCCTCGACGATGGGTAGAAGGGACTGTCACTACCATCGAAGATAGAGTGAAAAGGTCAGGCAGACCCTTTGGCGAGGCGCGTTGAAGCCCCACTATTTGCCACAAGCTACACTAAAATTGGTAAATAGTGTTGGCAATACTAATTAGCCGAACTAACACTAATTGTGAATTGCAAGGTTAGTGTTAGAACACTAATTACACATTCTAACACTATTTTAGCTCTGTAGTAAAAAAATTTGTCTCAATCTAATTTAGTTTTTGGAGAATGGTGCCTCCTTTTGTTCAATCGGGAAGGGCCAGAAATTTAGATTTCCAAGGAAGGGTCAGAAATTCAGATTTTCAAGGAAGGGCCAAAAATTCAGATTTCCAAGGAAGGGCCAGAAATTCAGATTTCTAAAGAAAGACCAAAAATCTAGATTTTCAGGGAAGGGCCAGAAATTCAGATTTTCAGGGAAGAGCCAAAGTATGACGGTGGGAGTTAAGTGCCCCAACACTATTTTCACATGAGTTGAAAAATAGTGTTGGGGGTAAAAAATAGGGAACAACACTAATTATCAACCAACACTATTTACCAATTTTAGTGTAGTGAGAAACACAATAGTGAAGCCAGATATCAGGTGTAGCACACAAGGAATGAGTGATGGAAAGTGCTGGACTAGTCCTCAGGGCTAGTTCCCTTAATGAACTATCATTCTCTTTGTTCGAGGCGGGCCTTTAACTAATAACAACATTCATTCCTATTTACTGCTCAGTGCAAACAGACCCTAAAGTATACAACTAGAATTGTGATGACTACAATTGAACATAGTTACTATCATTGGGCATAAAATATTTTCATTGGATCTCATTGGCAACTCAAAGAGAATTCTTATGGACTTTGGTATGCAAAATTTGGACACTATATAAGTCGAGAATATTCGAAGTACCATCTCTGGGCGCACCCAAACCTAACACACCCAAAACAAACAGTAGACTCTCATAGACTCATGTTGAGTGTGTACATCTTGTATAATCAAGATTTCTTTTTTCACTTTTTGGTTCCAAGTTAGGTGTCACATTTTGGACTGTTAGATCATACCTGATTGATACCAGAAGACCAAGTGGTTCATATCCTGAACTGAACAGTTGATGAAGAAAAAGTCAAGGGAGTAAGTAGGGTCGTAAACAATAAATCCCAACAAACTGAGGGGACTTAGCTTTCCTGGCAAAAATGCCTTTAACCAAAATTTGGAATATCACATGATCAGATTAGCAAGGTGTTTTCTGTCATCCCTTGTACAGGTACCGAAAACAATCTCTCACGTATCGCAACACATTTTTAAGTCAAAAAAGTTTTACGAGGGCAAAAAGAGCTTTGCTCTTAAAAAGGAAAATTGCAACTCTGGACACCACTGAATCGGTATCCACTGACAACATATCTTGAACTACTACTTCAGATGCACTCTACAACCTCTATTCCAAGATCAAAATCTCTAGCCTTATCCCGAAGCACACTTTTTTTTCCCTCTTCAGAGCCGTTCATACAAACTTGTATTTCTTGCAGCATACATCTCATTTCTGGCATCCACAGCACCTCCTACTGACAGGGTGAGAGCTGGATCACATCTGAAAACAACAAAATCAGTAGCATAGCGGTTCAAAGTAGAAACTTCCCTACCATCAGAGATGAAATGGGGATTTAACTGCGTCAGAAAGCTCCAATAATAATGCTCAATCTGAAAGAGCTAAAGAGTAAGCAGTTGAAGCAGTATATTCGTGGC
The DNA here is from genome assembly GCA_950106755.1 of Climacium dendroides. Lineage (NCBI taxonomy): Eukaryota > Viridiplantae > Streptophyta > Bryopsida > Hypnales > Climaciaceae > Climacium > Climacium dendroides. The sequence goes on along the minus strand of OX467082.1, from coordinate 29,311,746 downwards.
ACATTCTTCCTGCAAAACCAGATCCCATAGGTCCAGACGACAAATGGTTTCTCACTCATGACGAGGCTTCTTGTGATCACGGTCAGACCAATCCCGATCTTTGTGATCACCTCGGTGACGATCCCTTTCACCATCTGGACGGTCGTACCTGCCAAAGGGGGGTAAATCTGTCAGTACACAAAGACACATTTCTCATATAACAGAGGGAATTAACAAAAAACATTAATACGGACAAGAAAAGCTATACCTGTGGTGGGAAGAATGGTGATGGTAGTGCTCCCGACTGTGCGAAGAATACCTCCCATCTTTGTGCCCATCTTTCCGATTTCCATACTGTTCGCGGCTTCCGTAGTGACGCTTCTGAGCTCCAGGACTCAAGCTACGGTCAGGCAAAGACCTCTTCTCAGTCGATCGTGGTGGAGACCTGGTAGTGCCGCTTGTGCTCGGCACTTCACCCTCTTCGACCCTTTCTGCAGAGCGTTCCCTTTGCACCCTGTTGTCTCTTTCTACATCGCCATGATCACTACGCTCAAGTGACTTCCCCTGGAGACAAAAATGCATTAAAACGATATCTCCGTACTGCGTGAGAAATACAAATGGAAAGAAGCCTAAAATAGCGTCAACCTACGGACTAAGGAAAGTGAAAGTAGGTATAAACCATGTCCTCAGAGGACACCATTTCAATACTTATTCAGCAAGAGACATGAAAAAATGGTCTGAAGTGGACTGCAAATGGCATCAGACTACTCTAAACGATAAAGAACAACAAAAATAGAAGCATAAAGAAAACTCGTTCCAGCACCATTATACCTGCTTCTTTTCATGTTCCTTCACAATTTTCTTCTTGATTGGAGGGGCGAGATCACCCTCAGCAACTCGTTCTTTCAAAACTGTCACATCATGCTCAATCCTACTCTTCACTTCCCCCTCCTCTTTAACCCTTGGTTTCTTGGCACCGGACTGATGCTCCTTATCATAATCACTCCTCGAAAACTTCTTATCCCTTCTCTCTTTTACAGATTTCTCAGCCTCTGCTGCCGTATCCACACCACTCTCGAGCTCCCTTTCTAATAGCTCCTCTTCATTTGTTGGCTCATGCTTAACACCAGGAGGCTTAACGTCGGATCCTCCTCGTGATTTTCTTCGTTTCTCCAATGCTGCTTTTATCTTGTCCTTGTCCACTTCATCCAGGCTCACAAACTCCTTCTTGGTGTCCTTTTCATCTGTCGTTACTGTTGTCTTCGTCTTAATCTCCGCTGTCTCAGACTTGACCACCGTAGCAGTCTTCTCTTTCGTCTTCTCCTTCCCAATCCAATCCTCATTTTCTCTTCGTCTTTCACGAGCATTTAATCCTCCGTCATCGTTCCGATCAACTCGAGTAGTATTTGCCTTCACCTCCTCTCGATACTCATGATAATGCTCAGTCGATCGCACAACTTCCCTCCTGACAATCGTCTCCTGCATTATCCTCCCATTCAAATTTTGCACGCCAGAGGTCTCCGAAACGCCATTATGTCTTCCTTCTGACGGTCGATCAGAAGGGGTGTCGCTGTAAGTTCTCACCATATTGGGTGTGTACAATGGTGAAGATGACTGCACCCTGCCGCCAGCATACTCTTCATCCCGCTGACTAGAAGCATCGTCCACTTTTGCTTCCACTGCTTCTGCCTTTGCTAAATGACTTTGCTGAAAATGATGTCCATTTGTAGAGGGAGTTTCATATTGAGCTTGACCCCGGTTCATTTCGCTCGGGCTTGGATCATTGGCAAGCGAGCCGGTTGCACCGTTGGTTTTGTTTTGCTCATACAATTCCAACATTTGATTGCTTACTTCTGCAAAACAAACGAGTATTCATTATGACAGACAATTCGGGATCAGCATAAATCTCATCATGCAGATAGGAATTTGATTGGGTGAAGAGAACGTGAAAGCCCACCTTCCAATTGTCTCGGGGTAACTTCAAACTGTTGCCACCACACCTTGTCTCCATCTTTGGGCAGGTTCACTTTGAGAAACTTAGCAGCCAAGAAGATAGCTCCAGCAGCAATATGATGAGGCTTGAATTGCAGGCACAGCGAAGTGCGAAGACTGCACAACCCTTTCCCCTTGGGTCAACCCTTCGAACTTGCAACAAACTTGTGAATTACAAATGTTCTTCAGTAACATAAGCTTACCTGGCATATATCTACAGAGAACAATTAATAAATGTAAGCAGAATAGCAGCTCTGTACTAACGAGGGAACCTCCCTGGCTGCTACACGGATCAGACAGAAGAAAGCTTAATGGGGGGCACAATAGACCAGGTAATCATGTAAACCACGAATTATCTTTTTTGTAGAAGCAATGAGAAAACGTAAAACCCAAAATCCCTGGCCTACTTACCCATCGTTCACGCAATTCCAAGCAACCTGAAGGAAGTCATCCGGAATCACTTGGGTATTCTTGCTTGAGGATTGCTTGCTTTGAAAACATACAAACGTATTTATTACAAACGTATTTAAGCAGACAGCACCGATAAGCGGGAGAAAAAAAAGGGGATGCAGGTGTCCTAATCACTTAGGAAAGGAAAAATTGCAAGGCGAAAGTAGTAACAGAAAATAATATGGGTCTTCATCAAGCAATCCTCAAGCTCGGAACTCGGAGGCAAATGCCCAAATCAGATAACCCCTAAGTGCCCAAATGGTGAATAGTGGCCGCTATCATATCTATGGGAGTTTAACATAGCCATTTATGAAGCTTCAAGGGAGGTAATAGAATATACGAATGGAAAGAAGAAATCCAACCTACATTTCTAAATGATAGAAATACTCTGTGAAAACTTACTAAAATCGACGAGTAGCTTCCAAAGTGTACTTCCTAGTATTAACTTGGGCACTTAGGGATGAAGGAAGTCCGCGGAAACGCGGGAATTATCATAAAATGATGAAATCCGACGAGAGCAGCAGATAGATTAGGAGTTTTAGTCTACTCACCCATCATTCACAAAATTCCAAGCAACTTGCGCCAGGGTGTTCTGCGCTACTCTGAACTTCTTGATAGCTGCCACCAAGGGTTTGTACGGATGATGTACATTCAGATCAAAGCCCAAAGTGGTCAGCAATAACCGCTCTCCTCCCAGTACCAGATCCTTTTGTTCCTCGTATACGTCCTAGCGGACAAGAAGAGTAATCCACATGAGAACGTGCCGCAAACGCTGGAGACAGTTCATTCATTCATTCAAGTCGTAGCCTCAAGCTACTCCTAAAATCTCTGAATGACCCACCAACAATTCTCCGGAAGTATGTTCAGACTCCAAGTTATAACACTTCCGAAAAAACTCAGCACAATACAAAGAGTATCTGCACACGCCACTCGAGATGAATCCTCACCTGCAATGAATCACATAACAAAATCTACGCGAACCAGACATGTTGGAAGCCACCGTGAATTAACTCAATCGACTCTTGAAAGCTAAACTTCAAACGACCAACGCACCGTCAAGTATCTTCAGTAAATCACAAGGGCATTGATTTAGCAAATATATTTCCAGTTCCAACTTGAAGACCAGATCAACAAAAGACTCACCAAGGATTGACATTATTCAAGAGACCAAGAAGAATGGCAAACGGAAGTATTACCTTCTGTCTGATTTTCTGCACTGCCACAGGATCTTTTTTGAAACGAATCTCATATGAGAACATGATAACTTCTCGAAGGGGACGAGGGGTTTCTTCCACTTTTCCAGCCAAAAACATGCATACGGTTGCTACCATCTGGAACCACATTACACCACACGGATATTCACAACCTCGCAGAATACTTCCCAGTCAAGAAGGGTCCAGACCATATTTCTAATTCCTTTAAAAGATGGTCGGAGCAAGACTCACATATCTATCATTCTTCTTGTGCGACTGGCGATGGAAAAATCGATGGCAGAACACAATCGCAGTTGCAATGGTCACTTGAGGCCTGCATCATCGTTTAGAAAAAGCTGAGCAAATTACTCCTGAAATTTGGTACAAAAATAAATAAATAAAACTTCAGTATGAAAACAAATCCAAACATATCAGAAGAGTTATGAACTAGGCGAACTAACACACCGCAAAACAAGCGGACATAAACAGAGCAGAGATCTTGTATATCCAAATGCCAGCAACCAGATGAAAGTAGACTAACACCAGGTTCAAGGTCGTACACTTTCAACCGCATGCCCAGGTCTTGTAAAAATGTACAATACGACTTCCGAAAGTATGTCTCTTTCTTGATGTCAATTCCATCCAACCTAGAAGGCGACTGTTTCTCAATCTCGTCTCGACTGAAGTACCAGTTTGCACTAGAGTGGTCAGGTTCCTCGAGCTTTCCACTACCAGCACTTGCACCTGCTAATGCCAATTGCGCTGTTGCATCGGCGCCACCTAGTAAACCTGCCATGGCAGAGTAACCTAGTAGACAACTCTTGCGACTCCCAGTTCTGTCCTCGCGTGCAAGCTGCAGCTGAAAAGGCCTCCTCCTTACTCCTCCTGGGTAAAATCTCCAGGTTCCGATTCACAGAGAACAGTAACTTCTTCGTATCCTCTATGGTATATCTGATGAGCCGGAATTTTCAAATTCTGTTAAAGCAATATAAGAATCTCCCGTAGTACCATCTCTCACAGATGATTTATAAAGTTGAAATCATAGTCAACGCCTCCGAGGCTTTCACAATGTTCCACTTCGTCCTCGTTGATCACATTTGAGCCACAAGACACACTTCGGACTCACATGATCACAAACAGCTGCATAAACTTCGTGCAGAAAACTTGCGCTCTTAAAAACCTCCATGCGCACAAGTCAACGATATCATCATCGTATTCGGTTACCAATATCCAGAATTGCCTAAAGAGAGGATTGTCATATTCATCCTGACCTTCCTAATTTCTCAGGTCGGAAAACCAGATAACTGGCTACAAGACATAAATGTGTGTTTTTTCCCGCGATAGGCTCTTCTGTAAGATGGACAAATTTACTATCAGACCAAAAATTCAATGAAGATAACGAAAGTGTCGGAAAGACTCTCCTAAATTGTCTGTCATTTTCGGGTTCAAATCTTGCAACTGCCAACTGAGTAACGGCAGTGTTAAATTTGCTGAATAAGATGGAGGGGTTGAAATGATCCTATCCCAACAGAGGAGATGAATAAGGTCTTAGGATGTTGAAATTCAACAGAAGCTCTAGGTTTAGGGAACAAACAAACAGATCGGTTCAGCGCATAAGAGGACGAATACAAACCATCAGGACAGGATAAGAACATAACAGTCGAGTTGTTAAGCCAGAAGTATTCTAACATTAGGGATGGTCATGGCCCTTAGTGGCAGACTATTCCACATCTCATAGTGGCCGATGGCCATCACTCCTCGGTCATATACTGCGACACTGGAACCTGAAAATTCACAAACATGCAAAGAAACTTCTAAAACTGTTGAATTGGTGTTTGACATTCCTCCACATACAAAAATTAACAGATAACAAAAGCAGCTCCGAGATGAGGCGAGCTGAAACCCTAAAATATCTCACAAGATATAGAGAACAGCACGAACTGACCAACTTGTCATAAAACAGCCGCTCGACGCCACAACAATTGCAGATACCACACTAAACAATCAAACATCAAAGCAGCGTTCACAAACTACGAAAATAGTTGCACCATCTTAAGAATTCAGGCTTACACTGAGGGATTCAAAAGTACAAGACAAAACATCCTTTCCATATATACGAAATTCCATAACCACACTCTCAAGCACTATCAAACCGGATCGCGAAGCCCATTCTCGTCCACATCGTAGGGATTCAACAAGAGATCTACTCTCGCAGAAACACAAATACCAAACCTACTCAGACAGGAATAAGTTCAATTTCGTCACAGACGAGCTCCCTCATGCTTCGCTACACATCTCACGTCACCGCTCTACAGGCCTAGCCTCAGCTCAAATAGGAAACTCTACCGACACAGCAAATAGATACAGTCTCAAGCGCCACGACCAACATCATTCACCATCGCCACATGACATTATCCCCTTCCTTTCGTATTACCAAACAAGAGCTAACCCCTTTCAAACTACCCTTCGAATCCCCAAACCCCAAGTCCCCATTGAACTCCACTGCCCTATCACCTCGAATCTCCACACAAGGAAAATTCAACGACACTTACCAGTTGGTCCGAACGCCGAATTTGTCAATTCAAAGGTGAGATCCTCAACCACCACCAATCCACTCGATCTCCAGGAATGATTCTCCCCAAAGAATTTGAAAATCAAATGAACGCGTAACTTCCGGGGGGAGAGTGCAAGGATGAATCCAAAACTTCAAACCCTCCCCCGCTGTCCGTCCTCCCAATGCGTCCTCCAATTCCGCAAACCCGAACCTCCAATCTACTACAATTGTCAGTAGCAAACGCAATCTGGGGTCAAAATGGGCGAGAAAGAGGTGAAAAGAAGCGGGGCGAGAAGGGCGAAGGGGGGGAAGGGGAACAGACGGGGGGATCGACAAGGGGAGTCAACAAACTGGGAGAGACAGAGAGGGTCTCAGGGGGGTGGAGCGGCGATGGCGATGGAGCTAAAGGAAAGTGGGAAACCCTAATCATCAAAAAACCAATGCCCGCGTGCAGCTGTCCTCTTTATTCACACTGAGCCAGGGGCCCCTTCGTTTTCTTACGGGGATAGATCCAATGGAATATTATGGAATATTATCGTTCCCATTCCAATTCTTCCTTGTTATTGTGAGACACACTAATTGTTTTATATAGTACGGAGTATTTCTCTACTAGGATAATATTTCTATTTAAATCATTAGTGACTTGACTCTACAATTGAAATGATATCTTCTTTTCTCTAAAATTAAGTTAATAAATAAAAATAAAATGATTTCTAATGAGATTTGAAGTTTTAGTGTCATTGGTGATACAAATCTAGGAGCATTTTGACCAACCCAACAATTGTGCACTTTGACCAACTCAACAACTTCTAAAAACGGCATTCAATAGAAATGTAATAGAAATTTATAGCCTTTTGAAGGCCTCAATTCAAATTCTTCCTAACAAATGCATTTCATTACTTAGATTCAAATTCTCTACTATGATTATCATAGAATGAAATTAAATGAATTTATTAAAAGGCCATATTCATTAAAATGCAACATTGTGGATTCTCATTTGAATTGTGAACCTAAATTTAGTATATAAAAGTGTTCATTAAATTGAGACAACTCAATAAATTGAGACTATAATATGCCAAGAGAGTTATGAGTTTTTGCAAGTATAAGAAATTACTTGTTACTTCTATAATAAAAGATGTTGAAAAGGGATGTTTTTTATTCAAACTTTGACCATTCATGGTAAGTAATTAACAATAACATCAAATTAAATATTTTTGCATAGCTTAGGTAAAAAAGTACAAAATTACTCTAGCAAAGAAACACTCATCTAAGAAATTTTGAGAGATGGTAGAGAAGCATGGCAAGAAGTCGGACCAAAACTATTTCTTGCATGACAATTTGCCATACCTTGTAAACTACATTTGTCCATGTCTTCTTGGAATGCTAGAGTTCAACTTTGAGTCCACATCCTCCAATGAGATCCTCTTGGATCCAACTAAAACAACAGAGAAATTTGTTGATGACAAAGAAGACATGAACCTCGGCATCAACAAGTTTGGTACAAACACTGACGTCGTCTGAAAGGATGATGTGCAAGTTCATGCTGAAAACTTCTAAGTTTTGGACCGGGTACCCACCTCGACGGCTAAACCAATTGAGGTTTTTAATGAAGAAACCAAGCATAAGTGAAAGAGAAGGAACAAAAGGGAAAGGAGCCAACAATAGAGATCATTCCTAATATTGTATTAAGTGACATATCAAACACCTACTTCAACTTAGATGACTTCGACTATGATGGGCAAGAATTTAAAGCGGCTAGCCCTTCCTAAACAACCAATGTTGATGATGACTTTCTAAAGCCAATCCCCACAATGCCTTCAAACTCTGGAGTTCCTCTAGTCCCAATACAAGTTCAACTCATTTATGTAAAGACAAAAAATAGGAAATTTTAGGCTTGAGAAAGAGAGAGTGAAGGCAATCAAAGGAGAAAAATGTGAGACTCAAGGCAATGGAGAAGGAAAATACCAAACTTAAGGCATTGGAAGAAGAAAATGCAAGGCTCAAGACAAAACTTTCTTCTCAAGCGATTTCTTTTTTGCCACCACAACAGACGGTCCAAGAGGTAGAAGGCTCTATTCTAGCCTCCATTTAGGAATTGGCCACTAAAATTGCCATGGATTATCTTCGGGTTGAAGATAACTTGAATCCTATTCCTCTTGTATGAGATGATCCTACTATTCTTTCTTCTTCAAGACGCAATCGGAGATTATCTCTTATCAATGAATGAAGACATCTTGATCTCAAAGAATAGAACTCGCCTTCTAATACTACTCTAGAAGGATTACAAACTAGTGTGGATTAGCCTTGTCCCAAGGATAATTTAGGTTTGTCAACTAGCTTAAGGGGGTGTGAGTGCGAGGGTCAAAGACCCTATGTGAAAAAAAAAACTACGTTGTCCATGATAATGTATTCCATGATAAAGTCCCCACTATTATTGGAACAAAGGCCATCTTCATTTGTCCCAACCTCTAGAAATTTTTGGAGGAAGTCTACAAAATCATGAATTGTGTCATACTTTGGAACTCCATGTTAAAAAAGATGATGGAGTCAGTCGTTGGATTCTTCTAAAACTGTTGAAAAAACTGTAGGGTGCCATTCACCATTCGTCATTCTAGGTTACACTACAAGGATATCTGTGTCCTTATTGACAACAAATTAACAAAAATTTGTCAATTGCTTTGTCAGTGGGAACGTCTTGATTTGGCCAATTAGTTGACAGAATTTTGTCATTAGTTGTCATCAGAATTTGAGACCTTTTCAACTTAGTTTTCATCCATGATGTCAAAAAAACTAATGATTTTAGGCTCATGGCCCAAGTTTGCCACATTGTTCCTAAACAACCAACTAATTAAGTTGTACTACTTAAAATCATTATCTATCAAAATCAAGCTTCACATTTAGAAACATGCCTCAAAATGCCTCTTATTGCAAGTGAGGCAAGTGTAGAAGACAATTCCTTTATATATAAAGGGTGGTGGTAGGCAAGGCAACTCATATGGGATATATCAATTGCAGGAATTGTATTTAAAGTGAAATTTCAAACCTCACTTAGACATAGTAGAATATATTTTTTCAGAAAATTTTGAACTAAGATAAGTTGGGAAATCAATTTAAGTTTTACCTCCAAAAATCCGTTTCAAATTTAGATTCTCCAATCAAAAGTTATGAACAAAATTTAGAAACAATGTAAACTTTAAACACAATTCCTGCAATTTTTAACAATGAGCGGTCAAGCTCTCATTGTTAAATTATCCCATAGTTTTTGAGGATTCTTGATGGACAATACATTTCACTATAAAAACAGCCTCTCTACCCTCCAATCTTACAAAATTTAATTAATAAAATTCTCATCATTTGATAGTAGCATATTGTCAATAGATGCTTGTTGTCAATTTGGATAGTTTTGTGTCAAAGCGTTGACAGAAACAAAGAATTGATAGGAATAGGTTTAGAAACAAAGAATTGACAGCTATTGTCATATCTGATAATTTCATGTTAAATACTTGTTATTTTGGACCCCTTTCCCTTGTAGTGTTAAGACAAGTGTAGAAAGGTTGAAGTCTCTAAGCAAAATTCCTTGCGCACAATGAGAACTTGTCTAAAGAGCTACATCTCAAAATGTTTGGGGAGCAATTGTTTCTAGACCTTGATGATCCTACACCTTTTAATAAAGACAATACTATTCTCATCACTGACTCTCTACAAAAGAGCATCCTCAATGAGAATGGGAATGTCATATTCCTAAATAGTTGGGATTGTAAACTAGGTAGAGACATAATTTTGTTGGTTGTTCTGGGTCTGTAGCTTAAGTGACTCTACAAAAAATGTCCCCTTGGTTGTTTACATGAGTATGTAGACACAAATTGGATTGGCGTATTTTCCATGTTGGTTTCCTCTTCTACAACTCATGAGCTTTTGGACACAATGAGGAAGTTGGCCAAGAACTTTGGGTCACGTTTTGTTCTATTGGAGATGAATCTAGTGATTGAGCCAAAGAGAAGGAAAAAGAAATAGACTTATCCATGTTGCGTTTGGTCGTAGAGCTCATTATACATTGTGTAAATACAAATTTTTATATATATCTCATTCCTTTGTATTAGTAAAATTTTGAATTTTCATTTGAACCTATGGCCTCTTTGGGGGGGTATTGAATTGTTTACTTGCAAGTGTATAATGTTCATTTTGTATGTTGAGTTATTTTTGGGTCAAGGATAAATTGTGCAAGTTTGCTATCTTTGGATCGAGGATAAATTGTGCAAATCTGTTATCTTTAGGTTGAGGATAAATTGTTCAAGAATTTTGTATATTCTTACTAGCGGTTGGCGCTTGCTATGCTACGCATTCACCATTAGAATTTCATTAGAATTTTTATGTATTAGATAGAAAACAGAGCAAGAATTTCAATAAACCTTCCAATAAAAATTACTAAAATCTTCATATAATTTTTTTAATAAATAAGCATATACTGAAATAAACAATAGAAATTTAATGAATGATGAGCACAGTAAAAGATACACATACATTAGAATGCATTAGAAATTTGACTCAATTGTTACAAACAATGGCAACCCAAATAGAAGAATTTAAAACAAAAACTTGTAAATCTCAAAAACTTTGTGTGAACCACTATATTGGTTCACTTTTAATATAATAGAAAATAATTAAAATATATATATGAGTTTTAGATTCAAAAGTGTTAATATCCTAAATTAAACTATAACCATTAGTTAAAAGACTTTTAGTACATAGGACAAGAAACTAGATCAAAATTTCAACCCAAAAATATTTAAAAAGATAAAAAATATAAAAAAAGAATTGAAAACAAGGATTAGAAGTTGAAAATGAATCTAAATATAAATCAAAACCAACAAAAAAGAAGAAATATGAAAAGCACAAAAGAAGTTATCAAACTTAAAAACTACTATGAGAAAACTAACATAGTGGTAGAAATTCTAATTTAGGCAATTAGTAATGATTTAATGAAATTTTAGTAAATTAGCTTGGATGAAAGTGATTAGGAGTGTTAGTTAGTTAGTTGGAGGAAAAGGTCGAATTAGGGTTAGGAGTCCTTTCTCCTCTCTCTCTTCTCTCTTGTGTTTTCTTCTTTTTGTTCTCTTGTGTGTTGAATGTATATGTCTTTTGGGGAGAAAACAATGGCGCAAGAGGTTGATTGAAGATCATAGTCAATTTGTCGAGTAGGTTTTCACTCAATTGAAATGACAATGGGGTGAAAAGTGAGGTTTGGTGAGGTCAGATGGGAGAGTGGGAAAAAATATGAAGTGAAATATTAGGTTTTTGGAATCCTCCTTGAACTTGCCCACTTTGAGGAGCGATTGCGGAAGCGTGAAGAATCCAATGAAGCTGAATTTTGGAGGGATGGAGCGCCTTGAGGTCAGCTTTCCAAAGAGCTATCACTCGCCTTCATCGGAGCACGGACGAGATGGAAGCAACCAATTTTGTGAGAGATATTGTACTGCTGCAGCTATGGAAGACTGCCAAGTTTCAAGAGCTACAGTGTGCAAAGAGAGTTGTGGATTCCAACGAAATTTGGAGGGAAGATGAAGATCAAAGTTAGTTTCTAAACGAGACCAGTCTCACCTGATTTGGAGCAAAATTGAGGCACTGATGGCTGTTTTACTGAAGAGGTGTCTGCTGGCCCTACTGCAAGGCTGAATTTGAGGTTTTAGTGAACCTTCTTCCCCTTGTCATTGTAAAACTGCAATTTTCATTGTACATGGTTATGGAAAAAAGTTGGTAAAGCAAGGATGAGCGAGTTGGATGGGTAAAGAATGATTGAAAGTGCATGCAAGTCTCATGTTAAGGCTTAATGGAAATGGAGTGTTGGGGATAGCACGGTGTGCTGAAATTGTCCATTCAAGTACAATTTGGGTCATTTTGGAGCCTCTAAGGGCATACTTGAGTACAATTTGACTTAAGAAGTTTCCCTAAAATGTGTGGAGGAGTGATTTAGTAATTGAGGTAGATTAGGACTTGTTTTTTTAGGAATTTAGGAAGGCTGACCCTCTTTTGCTTAGGATCAATGAACTAAAAATCTACCCAAACATTAATAGAGTCCATTGCTTGAAGGCGTTTAGGTTAGAGAGTTCCATACACTCCTCTTCCGGCCCAATTTTGTGAATGAGTTTTACCTTAAGGTGAAATTCACTCACACTTCGTAAACAATTTAATTGTTGTGAAATCCAAAATCGGTTCAATCTAATAAATTTCTCAAATCATTTGGTAGTAGTAATATGAAATTGAAATTAGAAGCTCAGAGCTCACAAAAGCAAAAAATCATAGAAATGCAAAAGAAGTATAAAGCCAAGAAAAGTAATGGAATTGCTACCTTTATAATATCACCATATTGATCCTCTTTAATATCACCTCAATTGCAACAACTATATTATTTCTATAATATCACCCTTTGTAAAAAGTGATATTACATAAGTGATTGCAAACTGCTACTCTATTTTTGTAATATCACATTGTGTGAAAATACGATTTCTATGTACGCATGATTGAAAATATTTTTACAAAATATTTAAAATAATTATTTTAAAGACTTATCGAAATCATTATCATACATTTTATTCAAATATATCAAAATTTTACTAATATGTGATACAATGAATGCATAGTATAGCAAGCACGAGCTCCTAATATTAATGGTAGCATTTGTGATATTACAGAGGGAGTTATGATTTTAGTAGTATGATTGCTTTAAGTCAAAAGATCCACTCTACACTTGCTCAAACAAAGCTAGCCACTGTCTAGGAGTCTATTGTCTGGATCAAATGCCTCCCTTTCAAGGATACCCAACTTAGTTGGAGGGAACAATTTGCCACTCATTTACTTTAGGCCTTACTTTCTTAAAACTACCATAGACGCAGTTTCAACAGCTATTGACTTCTCCAAGGGGAACACGGAAGAAGGCATGGTGGACAACCCTCCCGGTCATGGACCAATTAGGACCCCAATTTGCTTGCCTTTTCCACTAAAGAGGACTGCTTCTACAACGAGTTGATTGCGTTCACAATCGCCAACACCCCACACGTGAAACAATTCAACATGGGAAAATCGTAAAAGAAAGCACACATTCCGTGCACATAGTACAAGTCTAATTCCACAACTTGTAGAGATCCCAAAGTCCCAACCTTCCAAATCCATGGGAAGAGGATCTTCGTCTTCTACTATTTCTATTTCCCACCGAACAACTCTTCGAGGGATTCTGCGGTTGAATTACACACGATCGACTACAACAACAGATCCATATATAGGTGCTATAAATAGACCAATACCAAGTGTGTTTCTAGGTTTCTTTCGAACTCTAAGATCCTGCAACTCAAACAAAAGCGAAGGAGAGAGGTAAAAGAAATATTGAAGATGGGGATGTACAATACTTTCAATAGTGAAGGAAGATTGCCCCCCAGATTGCCCAAACTTTCTCAACACGAAAATATATTTAGAGGGAACCTTATCAAAACTGAAAGCATTAGAGGCTACCAATGAGGCAGCATAGAGCAATTCTTCCACAAAAAATGATGGTTAACCTAGTGGATTCCTATAACAATCATTATTATTAATACAATAGTCATTCACATACAAAAACTATTTTTAGCAAAGGCAAGTTCTTCATGTGCATGTAGCCTCTACATTTTTACACTAACTCATTCAAACATTAGAATTCCGAGATTTCATTTCCTAGGAAATGAAGTATATATACAAGCAAGACATATTATTTCATATGTACATGGGTTCTCAAGTAAATTCATGGCTATCAATGTAAAGTGACTTTCTCTTATAAGTGTCACATATTTTTAACTACTCATGCGGAATTGCATTTCTCATATTTTCATCTTGTAGTCTAAATCTAAATTTTCTTATCTATCGATTAGTGATTTTCTTGTTATCTTGTAGTTTTTACCAATTTGGATAGTAGTAGTGGTAGTACATATGGGGTAGTTGCCAATTAGATATGTAAGGAGATTGCAAAGGACATTTTGCCAGTTGGTAGTTACGGTTTTCAGTTGATGCTAGGTACTTAGGTGTTTGAAATTCCAATTGGGAGTTCAATTGACCTTAGTGACGTAGGGACTCCTTCCATAGTCAAAATTAAAACAATTGTTTTGTAATTTTTGTGTTTGTGAATATAAGCTTAGTGTTTGTTTGCAATTGTGAGTTTTATGTATGTGTTTCTATGTATTGGAGATGGTGGATGTGTCGAAGTATGTGTCAATTGTAAAATTGATTAAGTATCATGTGTGTGAGTTGTGAATTGTGAGATCAATTGGATGAATTACAAATGTTGAGATTAATGAAAAAGATTGAGTGCTAATTAGAGATAATTGGGTGAAAAATGTTAAATGTGTAGAAATTGAGTATGACCGATTGGAGTGAGTGTTGGACATATATGAGAATTGGAGATTTGAAAAATTAAGATTGTAGAATTGGAGTGTTAACTGTGTCAATGGTGTATGAGTGAAATTTATTAACTGGAAATCAATTGGTGAATTTGTATAATGACTGAGTCTAATTGGAAAAGATTAGTTAAGCCGATTGGATGTTGAACAATGGTATTTTACCAGATATTGGAATTGGATTAGAATGCAAAGAATAGCAATTGAGATAAATTCTTGATGCGTAGATTGTGATTGTAAATGGAAGATTAATTTAAAATAGTCGATTGAAAATTAATTTGGAAAATTATAGAATCGCAATCTGAAAGCATTGGTTTGGGAATTGATAAAATTTTGATTGGAGAGAATTGGATTGGTGGTTTTTTAATAAGAAGTAGATCAATCAATTGATGTAAAAGATGATGGAGAATATGCTATTGAAGATTTCAATTGGAAAAGATGGTGAATATTGATGCAGTAGTAAATAAAGAGGAGATCAATTGGAGATAAATGCAAATTGGTGATTATTTAAAGTTTAGGACAATGAGCAATTGGAATAAAGATAAAAAAAAGATTCACCATTGGATTCTTGACAAGTGATCTTAAATTATAATCTATTGATGTGATAGGATTAAAAGTTTAAGACAAAATCATACAATTGACGTTTTAGGGAGTAAATAGCATAATCTATTGAAATAGTCTATCTCCCAGAGTTTGAACTTATTTTTATAGGATTTATTTTAAAAGTTAAAACACTTAGGGAAATAAAATCCTACTCACACATCTCTTTATTGTTTTGGTCTTAGATTGCTTTAGCCTTTTCAAAATGTACTATGCTTTCATCTTGGTCTCTATTTATTATAGTTCATTGGTGATAGAGTTGTCGATATTTATCTTTGCTTTCAACAACTTATCTTTGCAAGGAGGGGCTTTAAGGTTTCAATCTAACCATTTTGTAGCATTTTAATGAATATGGCCTTTTAGATAGAAGACAACATTAGTATATGCTCTTGTTTTGACTAGTACAGAATATTTATTTAGCAAATCTATTGAATAACATCCAATGAATTGCTCTAAAAGCTACTATTGGTAAATGCAAGAAATCAATATGGAATGAAAACTAGTGACAATCAATACAAAATTAATATAAGTGCAAAATTTTCAAAAAGATCCATAAAGAATATTAATACAAATATATGCATCATTGGTTGATTACAAATATAAATTGATTTAAAGGTTTTAATTGGCCAAAATTGAAAAGTCCTTAGAAAATGGGTTTACATTATAAAATGAGAGGTCACAAGATCTTTTAGATCGGAAGGCCCAATGATGTGGAATACACTTTTTCCTATGTGGTAGCAAAAATCTTCAAATTTTAAACCTCCCAAAATCATAATCAAATGCACCTCTTTGAAGTTGGTCAAACCAAAATTCTAAAAGGTCCTTGCTAAGAAGCATTGTTTTTAATATCTTTCAAATTTTAAAATATTTTTATCATTTTATGCCTTTTTGGTAGTCTATTCCAATTCAAAGATCATAACCTCCAAAGGAAGACTTCTCTAAGGCAAATAAAGAGGCTTGGAAGAAGACTTTTCAATTTTTTGGCCTCCTCATTTTAGGTGTAAGTTGGACTTTATTTTTCTGAAACAAATATATGAGAGAAATATACTTATTTTTTTAATATTTCTTGTCTTGTGGATTTCAAATTTATGAAACTAAAAATATACTTATATCCCTTTCTATATAAGAATTTTATATAGTATTAATTAAGGATGTTTTCATTTATTTCATACTATAATTTGTGAAAAATGGATTTCTTTCTAATTTTCAATTTTAATTTTTTGAAATTTTCTAAAAATAAAATAGTTTGAAATTTAATGTTAGGTTTTATTGAGGTCAAAATAAATATAGAAGTATTTCATGTATTATTTCTACAAGTATAACAATCAAATTTATATTAAATCTTACTTTTTAAGGTTAACGTGTGGCTATAGTGAGCCCCCCAAATGCATCCCCTTGACACTTTAGTGCTTACAAACTTGTATATTATGCTTCTTTTAAAAAGAATTATGATGAGGTCATTATTTTCATTTAACTAATGCCGCTTACTCTAAATAAAATCCATATTAAAAGAACATGAAAAAATTTAAAAAAATGGGTGAAAATGTTCTAATTTGATTTTTTTCATGCAAACTCATATAAATTTGCAATGTTGTAGAGAAATTAGGTAGATTGTTTCCTTGCTATATAGCATCAATTTGAATCCGCAAATTGTGAACAAAATTTTCCTTGAATTTTGAAGTTATGTTTATTTTCCAACAAAACCAAGCATATAAGGATGAATAATTCAAGTATAAGAATATAGACTTTTGGTCTACTAGAGAACTTTGATCATATATTATTGCAACAAGTATAAATGCCTTGTTATAAGTCCATGATTATTATTTATAATTCAATTTTTGGATAATTACTTCTTTAGCAATGTTTTCAAAAAGCATCACTTTATTTTGGATTTGAAAGTTGAAAAAAGTCAAATTTCTTGGCATATATATATATCAAGTTTTCAATTTATAACATTATATTTTTGAAGCAATCCCCCACTTCTAAAATATGTAGGTAGTTTGCATTGCCATAATGGATTCTTTTCTCGACTCTTTTTCACAAAGTTTAATATAGTCCCATCTCCTTTTTATCCCCTTAAAAATGTAAAAATTAGGTATTGTCCCTTCAACTCCCTTCAATAAATGTGAGGACTATAATGGACTCTTTCTTATTGAGCGTTAGAGAATGAACACTTCTTACATCTCTCTTGGCTAAAACCTTGATTCCATCTCTCACTATTAGGTTCATATTGGTGAATTGAATACATGGACTCTAAATTTTCATAGAAACTGGCTACATTCTCCAAACACCTAGTATGTCCACCCCTTGTAACTTTTTCAATGTATATTGGGGATGTCTTTTCTTAAACCACTTCAATTCATCCAACTTGCTCTTTGAAATTCATTAGTGCATGGTATAACCTTAATTTGTGTAATTTCAACTACTTTTTATTTTAGGTGAAATAGGGTCAATGGAAGTCCTCATTTTGCCATATCATCAAGATAAATGCAAACTTCTTCCTCTTCCTTTGATATTCATACACCTTTAGTCCCTCTTCTTCTAGATGTATAGTAGTCCTACTAATTAAATGATCCCTTAATCCCTAAAAGACCAAACGGCATTTTTTGGCAACATAGTGATTTAGGGCAGCTCACTATGAATGGAATTTTCATTTTTTTTCATTGAAATTTTTACACAATATGTGTCTGAGGAGTAGCTTTAAGGCCCAACAATTTTCATAACTTTTGACTACATGGTTAAAAAGTTATTGTATGATATGTAGTTTTCTTTGTTCTGCAAGCAATTCGGGCAATAAAAAAACTTCTTTAAAAATTACTTTTTTTTAAAATAAAAATTTGAATTTGGTTTTCTAGATTTATTTATACATGGACATCTTTAAATCATTCCATTTTGATTAATGAGATGAAAGTTATGAGGAGTTTTAGTTGTGGGTAGTTTGAAGGTGGTTATGGAATCTCTACTCTAAAATAAACTTCAAAGTCCTTTATTTAATTCAATTTTTAATATTTTTGGAAAAAAAATTGGATTTAGATTGTTTATTAAAAAATTACAACCATTGGGATTTTCATTTTTCAATTTCATAAATAAATCATTAACAATTTTGTATTTTGAATCATTTTCTACTTCTTTCTACTTTCTATTTTTTTCCTATATGTTGTACAATTCCAAATGATTTGAAAATTTTCAAGCATGTAGCCACCTTGCCTCAAAGAATTAATCCAAAGAGTAACCACTATTTTGGACACTTTTTTCATAATGATCTGACCTTAAGAAGTGCAGCTGCCTGGGTTTTCGCAGGGACAAGAAAATGATTTTTATTACTCCAAACGCTAATATCTTGCAATCTACACTGTGAAAATTTCTGAAATTTTTCTACATATTCTCAAACCAGATTAATATGAGATCCTATGGTTAGATGTATCAAAAATATTTTTTTTCAAAAATTTGGTACTTGTACTAAAGATGGTAGTTTTGGAGCAGTTTTGGTGAGGACATAGTCAAAATCCTTTAGGGGTTAATGATGGTTTTGGAATGTTAAAAAATGTGCAAACTTTATTCTTTAGTCCCTCTCTTTCTAAACGTAATCCTATCATTTAAATTATTCCTTAATGATGGTTTTGGAATATAAAAAAATATATAAATTTTGCTCATTTTATGACCATTGTCTATGATTTTTACTACCGCTGTCCCAAAATGACGTTTATATTGAACAAAATGTTTCAAGTTAAGACTAAAAATAACATTTAAAAAACCAATTTCAGACTTGAAGTAGAGTTTGGTACACTCCTAGTATTTTGAAAACATTGAGTTTTGGAGCCCTTTTCAAAGACTAACAATATAGTTTTGGAATATTGAAAAGTGAATTTTTTTGAGCATTTTCAAGAAGCACTAGTGGTCAATTAATTATTGAGTATGCAGTCATCATTTATTTAGTATATGCCCAAGACCACTTGTGGCCCTTTATTCCACCTTCCATAGCTTTGTCCCCTTCATCCCCTTTGCCATATTCAAAGAAATGCAAAAAATAAGAATGAACAATGTTGATTAACCCCTTTAGTCATTTCATTTGTCTTTTGATTGATGATTTGTATGGATGGAGGGGGAACTACTGCTTGGAGTTGTTCTGTTGGTACCAAATAGCAATCAAGAACCAAAACTAACTAATTTGCAATGTCACAAAGTGCAACATGAAGATCATTTTGGGACCAAAAAATTAAGGCCAACAGAAAGCATTTTTATGGTGCATAAGTTTGGTACCTTCAAATGCGTCCCTAACCCAAAACTACCATCATCATTGAAAACATCTAGAAAATCAATATGTATATACTTATGAGAAAAAAACAATGTCAAAACCTTTTCAAAAAAAACTTTGAACCTTCATAACTCTTGCATTTAGACCTGGATAACTTTTGCATTTGGATCTAGATAAGTTTTGCACTTGGACCTCGATAACTCTTGCATTTGGACCTAGATAACTTTTGCACTTAGACCTGGATAACTTTTGCATTTGGACTTGCATAACTTTTGCATTTGAACTTGGATAACTTTTGCATTTAGACCTCAATAACTTTTGCATTTGGACCTAGATAATTTTTGCATTTGGACTTGGATAACTTTTGCATTTAGACCTCGATAACTTTTGCATTTGGACCCAGATAACTTTTGCATTTGAACTACAATAACTTTTGTAAGGTGGGTACACCTAAAACCACCACTAATTGCTACTGAGCCTATTTCCTAATATTGGATTGGTAAAAATTTCATATGTTCTTGTTGGCAAGTGAAAGGAGGTTCCAACGCACCAGAGAACGTGGCATTTGGATACTGTATGCAAAAGTTATTAAGGAACAAAGTTTGGTTCTGAAAGCGTTTCTTCCACATAGGTACAGAACTGATTTTGGAGATGTACGTATGGTATAGATGGCGGTTTAAGGTCAGTGGCACATTTGGGTGTACGTTTGGTTTATATGGTATTCAAATGTTGCGTTCTTTGGTGCATTGGATATCACTTTGCATGAAGAAAATATAAAATAGTAACTGGGCACAGTAACGTTTTGGGGTCAGTGCCCGCCTTAGCCCACATCCATCCATAAAGTCTTCGTCGTCGTCCTCGTCTCGCCCCTTGCCCTCCAAGCAATTCGTAGTTTTAGGGTTGCTGCAGCTCTGGAGCATTGCTGATTGTATTAAGTTAAACCGTCTGCGGTGGAGGGCAGCATCGGAAGTCCTTTGTTCCCCGTTTGGATCCCCTACCAGCTCCTGAAACTCCTCGATACAGAGCCTCTGTGGTTTCTTTTCTGATTTCGGTGAGGTTTTTCGTCTCAATTTTGAGGGTAGGGTTTTGAGGCTTTCCGCACCATGGTGCGGAAGAAGGAGGATGCCGTGGCGGCAGGGGGAAAGGCCAAGACAGGTGGTAGTGGAGGAGGCGGCAATGTGAAGAAGGAGCGGGTTTCGGTGTCTGCGCTTCTGAACAGTATGGACAAGGCGAAGGAGGATCGACCGGTGAAGCCGAAGCCGGCCGTGAGCACCAAGGCTCCCAAGAAGGCGCCTGCTGCAGCGACTAGTGCCTACGGCGACATCGATTTGCCACCCGAGGATGAAGAGGACGAGGGAATGGATAGCGAGGAAGAGGCGGCCTTGGCGTTGAAGCGGGGCGATCGCAGGGGTTTGGATTTGACGGTAACAGACAAGACGGTGAAGAAGAAAGAGAAGAAGGAAATGGTGGCTGCCCATGCGGCGGAGTTGGCGAAGCAGGAAGCGATGAAGGACGACAAGAATGCGTTTTCGGTGACGATTGGGACCAAGACCGCGACATTGGAAGGGGAGGAGACTGCGGCGGAGGCCAGCATGAAGGACATTAAAGTTGAGAATTTTTCCGTGTCTGCTCGCGGGAAGGAGCTGCTGAAGAACACGTCGATTACTATTGTTCATGGCAGGCGGTATGGTCTGGTGGGGCCGAACGGCACCGGGAAGTCCACATTGCTGAAGCTGTTGGCGTGGCGGCAAATTCCGGTTCCGAAGAACATCGATGTGTTGTTGGTGGAGCAGGAGGTTGTAGGTGATGAGAAAACGGCTCTGGAATCGGTTGTATCGGCGGATGAAGAGCTTGTTCGGTTGCGCGACGAGGCTGCGAAGCTGCAGGAAGCCAACAACGGTGGGGCTGATGATGACGATGACGATAGTGGAGAGAAGTTGACGGCTCTTTTTGAGAAGCTGCAGGTGCTTGGGTCGGACGCTGCGGAAGCTAGAGCGTCGAAGATTTTGGCAGGTCTAGGGTTTTCGATTGCTATGCAAGGGAGGGCCACGAAGTCGTTCAGTGGAGGTTGGCGGATGAGGATCTCGTTGGCGAGGGCTTTGTTTATGCAGCCTACCCTGTTGTTGCTTGATGAACCTACCAATCATCTGGATCTGAGAGCGGTGATGTGGCTGGAGCAGTACCTCGAGAGGTGGAAAAAGACTTTGATTGTCGTTTCCCATGACCGGGAATTCTTGAATTCCGTCTCTACTGATATTATTCATCTGCATGATTTTAAGCTTCTCACATACAAGGGCAACTTTGCAGCTTTTGAGGAGATGTATGAGCAGAAACGTCGGGAAAATAATAAGAAATACGAGGTTTATGAGAAGCAGTTGAAGGCTGCGAAGAGGAGTGGAAGCAAGGCTCAGCAGGATAAGGTGAAGGACCGTGCGAAGTTTGTTGCAGGGAAGGATGCGAAGTCGAAGGGCAAGTCGAAAGCCGTGGCGGATGACGACGACACCGCTCCGGAGGCTCCAAAGAGATGGCGGGATTATAATGTGGAGTTTCATTTTCCGGAGCCCACCGAATTGACGCCCCCACTCCTTCAACTGATTGATGTTGGGTTTGGGTACCCGAATCGGCCAGATTTTGCTCTCAAGGGAATTGATGTGGGTGTGGATATGGGTACGCGAGTTGCAATCGTGGGGCCTAATGGTGCTGGAAAATCAACGTTGTTGAACCTCCTGGCTGGAGATCTTCAACCCACGGAAGGACGGTCGCATCAGAGCCAGAAGCTTCGAGTGGGGCGATATTCTCAGCATTTTGTAGATTCATTGACGATGGACGAGACGCCAGTTCAGTATCTTCTGCGGCTTTATCCAGATCAAGAGGGTCCGAGTAAACAAGAAGCCGTGAGAGCCAAGCTTGGGAAGTTTGGGCTGCCCAGTCACAACCATCTCACTCCTATTGTGAAGCTTTCAGGGGGACAGAAAGCCAGGGTGGTTTTCACTTCGATATCCATGGCTCGGCCGCACATTCTGCTGCTTGATGAACCTACGAACCATCTCGACATGCAAAGTATTGATGCATTGGCCGATGCCTTGGACGAGTTTACTGGTGGTGTTGTCCTTGTTAGTCACGATGCTCGCTTGATATCACGTGTTTGTCAAGAGGAGGAGAACAGTGAAGTGTGGGTTGTGGAGGACGGATCCGTGAGAAAGTACCCAGACAGCTTCGATGATTACAAGAAAGAGCTGACTGAGGAGATCAGAGCCGAGGTGGACGACTAGAGGCAGCAACCGAAATTATTTAGTAGAGCCAACATGGCAGTCGGTACGATTGCAGATGTGCAGTGCAGGTTAAAGTGAGGCCAATGTTGTCAAATAGGCAGCTCTTGGGCTCTGTACACATACTGGTTGAAGAATAGTTTAATGAAATAACTAGGCATTTCTGGTAGTTCCTTGAATTGAGTGATATTCTTGCAAATATCCTTGTCTGGAGGCCTAGTGGTCTGAAGATCGATCTTATCCATAATTTGGTATTTTAATCCAGGCAGGACACTGCAAGATTCAATGGTTCAGATCGAGAGGTTGAGGAAAGAGCGTCTCGGTTCGGAGCTGGCTCGAGTTTGACGACCTTTTTACTTTATTGGTGACAGAATTGACCTGCTCAATTCGTTTCCTTGTGACTCCAACTGAGTTCAACACTACTGTAGAGGATACTGTTTGCAGCACTAACATATGAAAGTCTGATTTTTGGGAGATGTATAGTGCAGTAGAAAGATTTTGGGGGTAGAAGAGCTTTATCTGTTGAGATCAAGTTTTGATGACTATCATTCTTATGCATTTTCAAAGTGAGACTACTACAATAGAAGTGCACAACCTCAATTGAATTCAAAGATGAGGGTTCGTACTGATTTTGTTCAAGTCCAGCTTCTCACCTCGTGCTCACATGTCTGGAGTGTATAAACAACTTGGATGATTTGCTGTTGGCGGCAGCAGTCGTCTCATTCTTATTCCTCTTATAGACGTATTTTGAAATTCTTTTACTAAACCCTTCTCATGAATTATAAGCATTTGGGATCAAAGTACTTGGCTCTGGTTTGTGATTGTCCATGTGAACGGTGTTGTCGCATGATCCCATCAGTCCAAAAACTCTATGCTCAACTGAAGGAGTCCTAATTTCCAAAAATGCGAAGATAAATTAACAACGCGAAGTATAATTTAGTGATGATTGTCAAAGGAATATAGCAAAACTATGACCCATAGATGCAGGGTGGGTCCAAGACCTAAAAACCAAGAATTTGAATCAAAACGCAATCTAGAACAATCATTGAAAAAGTGGCAACATTTCCAACTTACAAGATAACTCTAATACCAACCAACATTATTAATAATTTTGAATTCATTGTTAGAATAATTTTTAACCGCGCACCATGAACCAGAGGGAAAATCTGAGAATCTGTTAACGAATCTTTGAAAAGGAGACTCCATAAAAAGTAGCAAACTCTTGAAATTTATGCAAAGACGAGGAGCATGAAATCCGAAGGCAATGCTTGTTAGCAGAACTCTTCGCATCCATCCATCCATCCGACAAAGTATATTAGTCAGACTGTACAATTGTACAGTACCAAGTTCAGCCGCAACTCCTAATAGCTGCGTAGGCGCAAACCCCACCAGTCAGACAATTCAGGGATTCTTTCTTGATACATAAATGTTTGAACCTCGTTCAAATCATTGATCTTAGGTAACATTATACCTTGAACAAGGAAACACTTCCGACTTGGTGTAACACAGAAATTGGAAGCACATCAACAGCGTTGTCGGGGACTGCTTACTGAATCCAGCGTTTTCTAGTCCTATCCGAAAGCGTTACTGTTGTGATCCGGAGCAAAACTGAAATGTGGCACGACAATCAGAACCTGATGTCGTAGGCTCTCATCCGTCCATCACTAAGAAGACGTATCCATTTGTTCTGCAGCTGGTTCCGCTGCTGCCTCAGCAGAGTCTTCAATCATAGCATCGCCCTTCTTGCCTTTTCATCGTCATCATGAAGTTAGCACACAATTGTCACAACAGCAAGGAAGGACCTATTATACAGCAAATCTTCAGATAATCCAATACATGGGAAGCACATGCACTACTGGGCATATCTATCCAAACGATATACACTCAACCCTGTCCAATTGCACTGCCTCGAGTGACAAATGGGATTCTAGATGCACTGTGACATGTGACACGTGTTCACAACTTGACATGAAAAATTTACAATCGAATGAGTACATTACACAACAGATTTTGAGAATTTACAAGAACTGTGCAATTACAGAGTACGTAAGGGTTTTAGTGTATGAGAATCGTAGACCTTTACCTTTCTTTTTCTTGCCGCCACCCTTCTTCTTGGACTTGGTCCCCAAAGCTAACCAGGCCTTGATCTCTGGATCCTCAGGAAACTTGGAAGGCTGAAACTCCTGAAGAGGAATGCCAGTGATCTTGTCGGAGCCATTGGGCATCAACAATACTGTGAACTGGATGTGGGCCACGAAGTCACCTGTACAATACAAATTACACAGTTGAAGTACTTGATTCCATTTAAGCTAAACGACTACATCTCCACCAAAGCAGTTCTCTACCTAAAGCTTCATAGACTACGCATACAACGAGAGAAGATAAAATACATAATGAAGCAATAAATATGAATCATGAGCTCATGGCCAGGATGCCACAATTCAGCAACCTCATAGATATCTTTGACAGTATCTATGCTAATACTGAACACCCAGAATTCCCTAGAAAACCCCGCTCTCACCAAACCTATTTTCAGAAACGACAACCTACCAGGCTTCTCATGAAGGACAGGGTAGGGCTGAAGCAGCTCATGATTCACACACTCAACAAGCCCAAGACGTGCTCGCTTCTCCTCTAGTGCTCTGAAAGGTTCACCAGCAGAACAATTATAGGTCTGAAAAATATCAACAATGGAATTGTGCTGTATGTGGGAATGAGAAAGCAATAAACTATTCAATAGAAGTGACGTATTCAATCATGTAGACGCAAAGACCAACAACTTCATATCATTCAACTATTTCTGTCCAAAAACGAAAAGAGAATTTAGCAAGATGTTTCACCTGGCAGAAAAGGGCATGATCGGAAATTTGGTATTAATTTCACTGAAGATGAATCTAGATGCCTTCATCTTAAGGTGGTAATTCTTGTCCACAGCCCTCTTGTACACAGTGGTCTGCTTCTCATCCAGTAGCCTTGGCTACAAAAGAAAACAGGTTTCAAAAACAAAATGTCAGATTCTTCAATTGAACAGTCAACAAGTGACACTAATACAAAGGGACAGCAAAAAAGACCTGCTACATCTAATGCAACTCCATTCGGAATGGCAACCCAATTACCTCCAAACTGTGACAAGGTTAGAAGCATAAAGGATTCTATATCGAGCTTACATGATTAAACAGTGGTCCAAAATGCTTCCCATACTTGAGGCTCAGTTAGGAATTAACTATTCAATCAAAACGTCATAGTTAAACTACTGCATACAACCGTACTCCAACAAACCACAGTGCATGAACCTAGAACTGTTACTCTGCAAGTAGTCACTCAAATAAACCAAGCCCCAGATAAAGTAGCACACCTTTCCCTCGCCGGTGCTGGTCACAATGTCGATTGCGTAGACTTCGTTTTCCTCAAATTCAGCATCTTCCACACGCGTCTCTGGATTGCCCACACTCAAGATTACTTTGTTGGCGTCGAGCACAAATTGCTTCATTTGATGACTTAAGACACCCTCGGCGATCTTGCAGTCGTATGCAGCAGCCACCTTCTGAATTGCCTCCGTCACATCTTTGTTCTGAACAAAGGATGCAGTACACGTTCAGTGGGATTGCAGACCTGACCTACGAGAAGAGATCGATCACAGATGACTCTGCAGGGTGATCAATGACTGGTTCTGTTCAACAACTAATGACAGACCAAGAGCCAATTGTAAATCTAATGTTTAGAAACCATTGTAACTAACATATGTGCTTGCACGGTTTCAACAAGCAAGCTTGGGCAAAACCTTCCAGTCATCAGTAGTGATATGTTCCGTCACATACAAGAGGAAAAAGTAGCTACCAACCTTCTTTCCAGGCCTCACTAGACGAAGTGCCACCTCTGCAGCTGTATGAGCGGCAGCTAGAACGTCTGCGGCACGACCAGAAACAGGCCCTTCGCTAAGTACATGGGTATGTGCAACAACGGCTACAAACCCATCCACGTGGCATCCTAGATGTCTGCAAGATCAATGTTGCTGCGACTCAGAAATGAAGATGTTCAGGCTATGAAAGAACAAGAATCTCACTGAGTTCAAATGCAAGGGCAATTTATCGCACTATCCAAGCTATAGCCGTTCAAGCTGAATAAAAACAGCAAACACGCTCTGTAACCCGCATTTGACAAACATTTAAGCGGGGACATACTGAGTCCGGGAATGCACCTGTGACTTACATTTTCACGATGTCGTTTGCTACAAGAACGCTATCATCGCTGGCCAACGGCGAGAAGTGACATACAGTGTTATTGACAGACACACAGGTGGGAAATGCAACTCCTTTATCAATTTTCTTCTTGGCATTCTTGTACATCAATGCAGTTTGGCTGTCATTAAACGGGATTCTGTCAGCAATGGTACATCTTGAACTCTGCCACCTCCAAATAACGTTTCGGACTGAAAACACATTGGCACAGTCCTAGTATGGGGGCCCTCGGCCTACATATCATGGACCCTTCACATTTGGACAAGTAGTAACTTGCTAACAGGCAATTATGCAATTAGTATTAGTGAGACTGCCAACAAGGAGAGACTTGGGGAGAGACTTGAGAGAAATTAGGTTTTTATTAGTAGTGCCAAGAAAATTTTATAAGTGAGCTTCATTTGGGCCTCCATTGAACCTATAGTGCAAAGAAAATTTTGCAAGTCTCTTCCAAGTCTCCCGCAATGTTACAAGAACATCCCGGGTCTGTAGGTCAGGGCCCCCATACGAGGAACGTGCCCCTAATGGCGCATCATGAAATAACGAGGACAGCTATATTCGACCATTAAACCATGTGTAACAAGAAATTTCTTCAGCATTGCTATTGCTTAAAGGATCCCTTCCAGAGCCATGAGTACAAAGGCATGTGCTAATCAACGAGCATTACATTAAATTAGTTTTTAAGCCTCGTAATTTGGTTCCAAACGGTCAAAGGAGTCCAGTAAAGGAAATGAGCGCAAGGGAGAAAAGCATGCTCCATCCCACTCACTCGCGAATCACAGCATCACCCTTCTCGCAGAGGTCAACAATCTTGATTCCCGGCTTACAATCTGCCAGCACTGCTTGCAAGGCCTCTGCGAACAAATAAGGTCAACAAGGCCTCTCCATCTCAGATATGAACAGAAAGGATAAGAAAATTGGCAACAGTAAGATAGAGAGGATACTAAAGCCATAAGGGACCTTATCCCGTCTCCTATACTGACCCCTGTGACCAACAGCAACTCATCTAAGTTATTCATAAACTTGATCGGACTTATTAGCAAGTGGTGTAAGCTATTTTTGGCTAAATGTCAGTATCCACAGATCGAAAATGAAAGTGGTGTTACTAACTACTACCTCCTGTGGTCAACAGCTTCCTACACTGAAATTGCACAAGAAAGTCATAGGTAGGGAGAGAATTTTGATCTCAGCCAATTTTTGGCTTTTGTACTGATGTCTCCACAGCTCTATACTGATCTCCAAAAAATCACTTATCTTCACTTGAAATAACGCAAATAATATCCTCCATCTTACCTTCTACACCAATGCGTGAACTTCCTCTCAGAATTACTACCAGTTTCTATAATGTGATGCCCATTCGCTTCAGATTATTTGAAATCGCTATCCCAACACCGAATTCCAAGCAACAATGAAATCGATTCCTTGAATGCCATCCCGACCCGGTAATTCAGGTTTCCGAAATTCACAGCATTCACATTGTTCGGCACAACAACACTCAAACGAACGCCAGCAAAAACACGAATCTCCACAACCATACTCTCCAAACCCTAAAATTGATTGGCAGAGAATAGCGACGTACTGTTAGCGACCTCAGCAGCGCACTTGTACTTGGTGACGACATCGGGCGAAGTCAAGTCGAGCTCCTTCTCCTCCTTCACCTCATCATCCGACATCGCGGCGTCTCGTTTCCAAATGTGACGCAATTGCCACGCGTGAACAACCCTGGGAAAATACTGGGAAGGTGAAGTAAAATAGGAATTGGAAGGGAGAAGAATATGAAAACTTAGAACGAAGAGCTTGGGATACCCAGAACTGGGATTTTAGGTTGGGCAAAAGAGCGAGAGGGATAACGAGAAGCCTTCAGTGTGTGGTGAATACTTGGCAATAGCAATAGAGCCGCCCGGATTAGGGTTTTTAGGGGAAACCCTAAATGGAGTCTATTCTTAAATAGATGAGAAGTTATTTGAGCAAAATATTGTTAGGAAGCTCTCTATTCATTATCCAAAATATGGACTTTAAAGCATTTAGGGGTTGAGAAAGTGATTATTGGGATCCCACTAAAGTAGTGTTAAGAGAGTCATGTAGAAAAGGGGGGTGGGGGGACATACTTTGCTTCAAACTTTTCACCTTCCAAAAAATGCAAGAACATAAGAATTATTAGGGATGATAAATTTTGAGAATTTTGAATTAAATAGGCCAAATTATACATAAAAGATCACAAAATGTAGAATTAACCATTTCAAAATAGAAGATAAGTTTTTAAACTCTTCTCACTTGGTACCAAAAACTCTCAAAGGGGAACTAGGTGTTAGTTTTAGAAATATATACAAGTTCAAATATATGATCTTAAAAAAAATTGAACAAAAAATTTGAATTCTCTTACTTTCAATCCCGGGGGGTGCACAACAAAGGAAGTTTATGGGTGAAGAGTAACCAAACCCTAACTACCTATTTCTACTTTTCCTAATTACTTTCTAATAAACTATAATTTCAATCTATAATTTTGAACTTTGTTTAACAATGGCTATAGGTTTCTATTGCCAAAAATTTCAATCCTAAATAACATGTGATATATTGTCTGGAAATGATTGAAAAATGAACTAAAATGGCATGTTTTTCAACTAAAATATTTATAAAGATCACATGAAGATGACTATTATATCAATATTCAGCCAAAATAAACTTTCAGTAGAAAGCTATTTTACAAAAAGAATATTTTTCAAATTTATTTTCTTAAATAATATAGGAGTGTGAAAGTTATTTTTAGCTTTACAATGTATCTTTTTTCTTCTAAAATTTATAATTAATTATTATTAACATTAAAATATCAATAATTCAGAATATAAACTTTCAAAGTAGGAAAATCTATTCATATTTTTTTTTAAGAAAAAAATAAAATTTTAGGATATAATACAGGGGGTCCAAAATTTGGTAGCTCCTCACCTATGAACTTCCTTTGTAGTGCACCCCTTGGGCTTTCAATATAGGGTATTAGTAGAGGAATTTATGAAGTTACAACAAACATAGCCAATGTAGTAATCATTCACCATCTTAGATTAAACATAGGATGCCCTATAAAAATAAAATAGGCCTAAAACCATATTGGGTTCCTTCTACACATTGAAACAAGTCTTATCCCTAAAAAAATTTGTAAGTGTTGTGGTGCAAGATTTGAAACTTTAGAGATGGCATGTCATTATAAGGTAAAGGGGTGTTTTTAAGTGAGGTTTTAAGTATAATCCTAGGCATAGGATTTTAAATAATGAGCTTTTAAAAGATTTTCAATAAAAATTTACTAAAAATACATATATTTCTAGTAAAATTTTACTAAAAATCTTCTAAAAAGTCATTACTTATAATCTTATGTTTATAACTATGCTTAAAAACACTTAAAACACCTCTTTCTCTTGTAGTATGTGTTCAAAAAGTTTGATTTTTCACTTTTGATAAAAGTAGAAATTGTGTTGGTTTAGCGAACAAAAGAATAACTATGATTGGAGTTCATTTGCAAAAATTTACTAGTGGTATTGCCAAATTGTAAGCACTTCTTCCACTTGCAAATCCAACTCACTTCCAAATTTCAAGCTTCACAAATACATCTATTTTTTTGCTTGCACTTAAACAATTTAGAACAATCATGGTGCAACACAAAGGTACAATTGTCCCAACAATTGTATGCATTTGAGCAAGTCTTCTCTCCATTTGAGATGGTTGTATGTAGATATTGAAGTTCAATTTTCATTCTTGTTTTTTTTTGTGCATAGGGTAGACATGCTAAGTCATAGCATTGTAATGTACTCTCAAAAGATGAGAATGTGTATTTTGAGTAGAATTTTCATTATATTTTCCACTTTGCCATTGATTCATAATTGCAAAAATTTATTTCTTGTTTTGAATAGCAAATGTAGTTGGTTGTACTTATTGTCCCTTTGTAAGGTTTTGTGCTTCCATTCTGTTCATTTTATTCACAATATTGTTGTTGTGCTACAAATTAATGAAATCTTTTATTGTGAGTATAAATTTTATTTTTTTTAACTCAATTTTTGTTTGATATGTAAATAGGACTTAAATTTCTCTTTGGCTTTAGAATTAAATGGTAGTATGAGTCTCTTTAACAAATGATTTGAATAATTGACTTAGGATATTAAAAGCAGCTTGGAGCAGTTGAAAAGTTAGAATAGTTTGTTTGGTGTAGATTTTTAAAGGTTCTTGAAGCCATTTGAAGTATATAGTTGAGTAAGAAATTCATTCTTCTTGCTTTCTCTCTCTTCTCTACTTGTAGCAATAGCACAAATAATTTGGCTTTTAGCTTTATTTAGCTTTATATTATATAGCTATAGTATGTTTGGTTGATCCCTTTTGCAAAGGTCATCTCCTTGTTTAAAATTGTGTACAAGATTTTGTGCTATAAAAGCTATTTTTTTGTGAAACAGGTGTGAAATTGTTGTTTAAAGTCCTAGTGATTGGACATTTGTATGTTGTATACCATGAGAATAAGTTGAAAGTTTAAAAGTAGATTTCAAAACAAAAGATACTGAACATTAAAAAAAATAATGATTTTTATAAAAATGTCCGAATTGAAAATTGTACGAAGGAAGATTAAAATAGAAATATACTGAAATTATGAGTTACAAGGTAGAAAATATTACAAACTGAAAATGACAAAGAATATGAAAGAAGAATGAAAAAATTGACTAAAGAATTTGAAAAGTTTTAAAAGAAAACAAAAGAAAATTGACACATCAATTACAATATTTCAAGTGAATTTGGTCATTTGGTCATGATATAGTAAAACAAAATGAAGAATTAAATGAATTTTTATTGTCAATGGAAAAAAGTTGTTAGACAATAAAAATTGAATACAAAATCAAAAATGCAAAATAATACTTCAAGCCATTCAATAGAAGATTTGAAACAAAAATTTGATAATTGCATTATTGAAGTGTCATATATAATGAATGAAGATGTTTTAAACAAAAAATTTACAAATGATTTAATTGAAGATAATGCAATACTAAAAAATAAATTGCTTAAAACTTTATAAGAAAACAAGGATATAACACTTTTGGTTGTTTCTTTGAAACACCAATTGCAAAAATGTAAAGAAAATAAATATTTTTGAGAATAATAAACATATATAATCAGTTGAACAAATAATCATTGAAAACAATTTTCATACTCAATGATGCAAAAGCTTAAATATTGATAAGATTTTATTAAAGAAAGACAATGTATTTCTTAAGCAAAAACTCAATATAAATTTAAATGTTGATTTCAACTCCAAAAAAACTCAATGTTTTTTCTAAGATTGAAAACATATTATTACAACTTTCATAGTCAAAAATTCAAAATGCTAAAAAGTCATTTTCAATGAAAGTAGAATGTTTGAAAAATAAATATCTATCTAAAAATTGTTCATTGCATACTGATTCTAAATAGGGGATACATTTGTTGAAAAAGCAATAGAGATACGTACAAACTAGCATTAAGGTAACAGGTCCAAAAATCGGCCACCTAAGAGATGAAACTAAATTTTGGAGAGGTGAAGCTTCTTGAAATAATTTTCAACAAACTTTCTTTGAAAGACAAGTAAAAATGGCATCTAACTCAAGTCATTTTATATTTTTTGGAGCTTTGTGGAATTAATTATGAAATTTTAAAATTGAAATCGCCCTAAATCCAATACCCAAATACCTAAACCCTAAATCCTAAACCCTAAACCCTATGGGAACCAACCACTGCTAGCCAAATTTTTAAAATATTTTTAAAAAATTAAAAAATTAAAGAAAATTAAAACAAACAAACAAACAATTGTTTACTTTGCAGGTAGCAAACACCTTTATGTTGTGTGGCTGCCCAGCAGTAAGGTAGTATAGCTTTAAAGCGACCATTTAAGGGTTGGTCCCTTTTTTTCAAAGGTTTTCATGAATAGAAATATTTTTGGATCATTTTTCAGAGAAAGAAAAATGGATGCAGAATGTCATATAAGTGGTTTCATATTTTTTGAATCATTTTTGAATTACTTATGAATTTTCAAAAAAACTTGTTGTAGGCACCTATATGTGACCCTAGGTCTTCCAAAATCTGACCACTTGCAACTTCTAAAGTGATTTGAGTAAATGAAGGCCAACAATTGGCTCTTGCAATAAATAATACTTTTCTCTCAATTCTTTCAATGGCTTGAGAGGTCCATTAACCCCAAAATGCCCTAGAAGACATATTCTGTCCTTGAGCATTGTTTCGGGCTGAATAATGCAAAATCAAGGCTGAATTTGGAAAATTGTTCAACTACATAATTGTAGAGTTTTTTTTTCTGCATCCGAGGGTATCTATACATTGCAAAGCTCACATGGATTTCATTTTTATAAAAGGCTTTGAAGTGTGTAAGGGTCCTTGACCAAAGAAGAAAGTACCATGCCACATTAGATGCGAGGCCCGGTTGATATGTGTAGCGACCCGGCGAAAGACCGTTGAGGGACGCTTGTTCGTCTTTCATGACATAGAGTTTCCCGCCAAGGGTTTGGTTAATCACTCTAATGAAGCCGCCTCCTTGCAGACATTTAGAAACAATATACAATTCCAAGCGTGAGGACATGGGTGGACAATTGAAAATTGAATTTTAGGTACTTGTTCTTTGAAAGCTTTGATTCAAGTAAGGATGACTCAAGTTTGGGATTCGAGATCGCAGCGAAGAGTGAGGCGCCTTGTGAGTGCTTATTTACTCACCCTTGGTAAATCAGCAAATACAACCGGGTTTTTTTAATTGGTTTTATCCTATGGGTGTTCTAACGTCGGTTCATTGTGCCTTTCAAGCAATGGATCTTTTCTAATTCCTAAGTAAGTTTTAAGTATGTCAAAATCCAATCAAAATAAAATCTAAACCATTGTTTATCTGATTGTAGATTCTAATGAGCCGCTATGGCTGTTTTGCAAAAGGTGGTTCAGACACAAACTAAGTATACCATCTTGCAAATGATTAATTCCCCTTTCCAAAACTATAAAATTCATCCTAATCGGACACTCCTAGCAAAAGATATGAGTGGATGAAGTTTGACCGCTAATTGGTTCATCAAAACTTCATCCACGGTTTTAGGTTGGTTCCCTAATTCAAAAGACTTTGAGATTTTGATTATATACTTAAAATATTTTTTTCTACCTAACTTTCAAGTTTGGTCTGAATTTGACGATTCTATCTAAGTTTCATCCAAACTTAGCCCTAAATTTCATCCTTCCATATCTTATTGAGTTTTTAGTCTTTTCTGGAGTTTGAAGTTCTCATGGGTTCTAATTATCCTCCTCTACAAGTGTGAGATTCTAAGTTATCATTCCAATCTAACTTCAAAGTTCTAAATTAGCCTTCCTTGTTCTTCTAGTTCCGGTCTGACTTATGTCAGTTTACTATTTTTACAAAGTTTGCATCTTTTCCTTGTAGTTCTTCATTCTAGGATTCTAGATTGGGTTTGCGCTTGCTAATTGGCTTCTTCTACTATAAGTTATTGATGGATGAAGTTTGACCACTTAAATGATTATTTAAACTTCATCCATTAGTATCTCCTAGTCTACAACTTGAAATTAAGTTTTTTTTCCAGTTATGGTTTCTAAATAATATTCTCTATTTGACTAAATTGACTTGTTCCAAAAGTTTTGGTCCTAGCTAAATTTCATCCAATTTTGGCTCTACACTTCATCTGCTTCTATCTTTCTCATTTTAAGTTGGATTTTAAAGTGTGAGATGTTTTTAGAAACCTCTAAGCAAGATCAACCATCTGATCTTACTAACTTTGACTAAAACCTTAATCTTTATGCTTTGAATCCTATTGGTAATTCGGTCATATGGTATTTTAATCTGTTTTCAATAAATCAAAAGGAAGGGAAGAACTCAATACTTTACCTCGGAATCGGTTTCCTCGTTGAGGTAGTTGTATGCATCTTGGAATGCTCCATCGTTCGCCATCTTCCTACCTTGATTTGTAATTTTTGCCTACAGCTTAAGTTGGTGTTTGGATACACTTCTAAGTCCTATTTTTCTCTGACTTCTTTCCTCCTCTTTATCTTTCCTTTTCTTTTCTTTTCTATATTCTATTCTACTCAATTATTTCTTCTTCTTCCCTTTCCTTCACTTATTTTACGTATTTAAAAAAAAATACATAAATTGACTCAATACACTTGATCAATCTTCTTCTAAGTTTCCTTATCTCAATTCTAATTGGTTGTTTTAAATATTTTAGATTTCTCC
This sequence comes from Climacium dendroides, assembly GCA_950106755.1. Classification (NCBI taxonomy): domain Eukaryota; kingdom Viridiplantae; phylum Streptophyta; class Bryopsida; order Hypnales; family Climaciaceae; genus Climacium; species Climacium dendroides. Next base: position 29,276,566 of record OX467082.1, on the reverse strand, counting down.
TTCTTCTCCAACTTCAACTATAATAATCTAATACCTTTGTAATCAACTCACAACTATCATTCCTATTGAGTTTTTGAACTCAACCTTAGTCTAAGCTAGAAGAGTTGAAAGAGTGGTGAGATAGGAATTGCTACTTGTCTACTAATCTCTACTTCTTAATTGTCAATTTCTCCTCTCTAAACTCCAATTTGCATGCTAATTGCCTCTTCTAATTCCTATTCCTAAATTCCAAATTTTGAACTTCCCTTTCCTAATTTCTCCTCCTTCCCTCTCTTCTTCTTCTAAATCCTCTAATTGTGTTTATAAAGACTTCCTTTTGTTATCTTTATTTTTATTTTTGTTTCTTTATTTGTTTGTTTTTCTTTCTCTTTTTTGTATTTAAAAAAAAAATATACAAACAAAAAAAATAAAAATAAAAATAACAACAACTAAGTTTTTAGGGAGGGGTGATCAAACCTCCTCCTTGCGTGGCCGCCTGGCCGCCGGCTAGGGCTGGCCATTTGAGATTGGCCCCAAAAATAAAACAAATTGGATTTTTAATTTTTATTTTAATTCTTTTTTTTCTAATTTTTTTTCTTTTTTTTCTAATTTTTTTATACCACTTCTAAGAAGAATTTGGAGAGATTTTCTCTTAAAATCTAAAAGAAGGAGTCCACAACTTTGCCGTGTTTCTTAAACATGAAAAGAATTTCTAAGGAAATTTTGCAAGCGCTTTTGCTACTTGGTGAAAACTAGAAGAATTTCTAAGGAAATTTTGCAAGTGCTTCCACTACTTGATGAAAACTAGAAGAATTTCTAAGAAAATTTTGCAAGTGCTTCCACTACTTGGTGAAAACTAGAAGAATTTCTAAAGAAATTTTGCAAGCGCTTTTGCTACTTGGTGGAGTGGTTGGAGAAAATGAAACAAGTCTACAACAATAAGAGTCCAAATACTAACAATTCCTGTAATCACAACAACCCCCAAAGCAGCATCGCCAAGGTACGGTGGGGGGATTAGCACAAATTTAGTAAATGGAAACTCAACCAACAATTTTTAACAATAGCCAAACAAGTTTTACAATCAATGGTCAATATTCGAAGGGACCCCTCAAGTCCTTCAAAGCTTAGAAAAGAACAACAAAAGTACTCAAAAAACAACACGTACAAGTTGGAACCAAAATTTGGTCCAATAGTCCAATCTAATGAACCAATGTGTATGTGGTGCCAAAATGGTCACCAATTAGTAACAAAGGGGTGGTTTGAGAGAGAAATGAGAGCCCTTATATACTTTTCCAAGGGCCTCACTCCCCCCTAGTTCCTACAAGGTAATCTTATTTCCTAAGTTTTTCATCCTAGTTCTAATTTTTTAACTTTCTACGTTGGTCCAACATGCTAACTTTTGGAGAAAGACTCCAAATTACAAACGGATTGCGCCATTGGCTTCAGAAGGCCATTTTTAGTCTAAAGAAACTCCCACCCCTTTTTTCTACGTCAAAATCACAAAGATTCCTAGTGCCAACTGCATGACCAAAAATGAAAAAAAAAACCTTCTGGAGATCAACTTTTCTATGAAAAGTAACTAGCCTAGGCTCTTTAGTAGATGTAAAGGAGTAAGAAAGACCCCGCTTTGACTTCAATCCGATGCTGTATGCTCCCGATACACCGGTCAACTCCACGTTTAATCTTCAATTTTGCCAATTTTGAAGGATCTTGTCAATTTTGAGTCTTTTAACTATCGGAATGCTACAAAACTTGTTGAAGATCATTATTAACAGAAAAGAAGTTATACTAATTTTTAGTGAGATTTTACCGCAACCTGAGTAATTTTTAGGAATTTCCCATCATGGCCTTAAGCGGTTGACTGCTTGGAAAAGGATCTTTTGAAGATAAAAAAAACCGAGAATTTTCATGGAACCTCTCATGGAGTTCTACAAGAGATGTGTAAACTTATATTTCCACTTTGCACATCTACGGAAGGAGAATCAAATCCCGCTATCTCCTTTAACTTTTGGTAACCAAGGAATCTTTCAAATGAAAGGGAATCTTGATGAACCGATTGCTCCGGTGGATTCCTGGCACGATTCCCACTTCAAGTCACCATACTTAAGTTGTAGATGCCCTTCTCTGGTCCGTCTAGATTTTTCTTCATCTATAGGCTAACAATTGGGATTTCTACTATTTCATCGATGGGATGTAGAAACTGAAACCTTTCTTTGGGAATCTAAACTAGGATTCTTTCATAGTTCCCTCAGACCAATTTAATTAGGATTTGTCACTAAAAAGAAAGTTTAGACAAGTTGGGCAATTTCTACCACATACGTTTATTTTGTACAATTTCTGGGTTTCTACCCTATCTACATGTAGGATTTGGTCATAATTAAAAGAAAATGCCCCATTTAGGACCAATTGCTATTTTGGTATGTGAAATCTCCATTTTGGTTATTCACTCTTTTTAGGGCTTTTGGTATATAAAACTACATTCAAAACTAATTAAATCCAAAAAAAACAAATCTTGAGTTATGAGTGACTAAATGGGCACTCACACGATTTGATGGAGAAGCGACACAGTTCTCCAAATCACGCGCGAGGTAGTTAATCCTTTTGCTTTGTTGGCTCATCCCTCCTTCGCGCTATAGCTCATGTATCCTACGTGTTTTCCTGCTTCCTTGGCAACTGCCACAACAGGTTCCTACCGATGTCACCCTCTCCTTCCTCGAGTCACCCTCTCCTTCCTCGAGTCACCCTCTCCTTCCCCGAGTCACCCCACATCTCCCTTTGATTTTGTCTGAAAAGAACCATTAGATTTCTCTGAATTTTTTTGAGTGCATGCATATGTTTTCGAGTGTTGTGTCTACCGTTCGGATCGACGTCTGTCACTACGCATTTTTTTTCAAAAATCATTTAGTACATTTTCCCTACATTGGCAATACTTGACACCTCGTACTTCGACTCCAAATACAACAAAATTATGTTGTCTCTTTTGCCATTTTTTGGGGTAAGATTACTTTCGATCTAGAGCATTACTGAATTCTTGCAACTTGACCCTGATTTTGCCTTCCAATCGCCTTGTGGTACAAATTGAAGCACTCGCAACCCTGCAAAAAGCACATTTTGGCAACCTTGCTCTCGCCGAACCAAGTCAATCTGACACACAAAAAATAAGAATTCAAAGTTGTAAAAATTCTTATACCTTGGTGGGTACTTTGATTTGGTACGGTTTGATCACATTTCCCAACCATTCTCCAAGATTAAAAATTTCAAATTTGGTTGCCTCCTTGCCGCGGCCACAAACGACCAGAAATCATAGGGTTGTTTTGGGGTTAAGGACTCCCTACTATCCATTTCAGATCTTAATATAGTGGCAATTTGAAGAGACCGCTCGCTTTTCGAGCAGATTACCTTATAGTAAGGTAGAACTACCCATTTCCATACAAATTTGCAATCTAGATATTTTGGAAAAGCAATTTATGAACTCTCATATTTTTCAGGGATTGAATTGTTTGAGAGAAGTCAGTTGCAAAAAGAATGAAGACATTCCAACAAGAATTGAATTTTTTGTGATTTTTCAAAGCTGAAATGTAAAACTGTGAGTAGACCCTTGTTGAAGGATGATCAAAACATTGTTGAAGTGTGGGCTAATGTGTTTGCTTCCTAGTGCATTGCCATCATGATAATGGATTAGTAAGATTGTGGTAATAAGATGGGTCAGTGATGGAAATGGAAGGAACCTGTAGGTGGCAGAATTGGATAAATGGTGGTAATGGGTAGTTCTACCTTATTTGAACATTCCATAATTAAGAATTTTTTTTGAAATTGGTTCTCTAGATTTATATATACTTAGAAAGTTTTAAATAATTCCGGATTGACTCTTGTTAAAGCACGGGCTAATGTGTTTGCTCCCCAAGTGCATTGCCATCATGATATAGGGTTGGTTATGGGTTTGATGAGGAACAATTTGGAAATTGGAATAAGACCAATCATCAAATGATATAATTACTAGTGATATTTTGTGAAAAAATTAAAATTACTATGAATTTTTGAATTAAAAAATAAATAATAAATAAAAAATATTTTTTCTCAACTAGGATGACAAGAGTAGGGATATTTATTTTATTAACAGTAAAAAAATTCTAAAAGGTAGCAATTTTGGATGATGATGAACAAAGGCTTTTTAGGCCACAAAACTTTTCATTCATCCAAATCAATGCTCTAAAAAAATTATCACTCTTCTTATGCAAATGATTAGACTAGTGTATACAAACTATAAGTTCTCAATCACCTTGCACGAAGTTAGATTATACATCAGAATCACCTTGCACAAAGTTACAGATTGACCTCATCTAAGGTTGAGGCACTAGTAGTTGATCATTTAATCCCTAAAGTCTCATTGTCCCTACGGGGGACAAAATTGATTTTGGGTAGGCTTGTTTAGGCTCGCTTTGTATTACAAATTTTTGAAAATTTTACCACACTTGCAATTTTCAAGTGCTTCAAGTACATATAATTTTTTTTTAATATAAAACAGACCTTTGGTTCAAAAGTTATGAGTATTTTTTGTGAAAATGGGGGAGAAGGGGTAGTAGGGGCAGGGTTTTTGCCTTTGCCTTTCCATATATTTAGTTGTGGGCTAGGGTTTTGGAGGAAGGGGAGGCAACAAATTCAAATAGCTGGAAGGGGGTTCAGGTTGGAATGCTGAGAGAGACAAGGCAGGGGAACGCCCAGGAACCCGTCCCCATCAAGGAACCCAAGCGGCCAGGCCTTGTTGGGAAACCTGCTGGCCACCTCCTCAGAGAGTCTGCCAGCTAGGCCCTATTTAGGAGCCCAACCGCTTGTGCGCAGGCGCACTGTCTGTTGGTTGTTGTGCTGTGGCAGTATAGGCGTCAATGGCAAAATTTGTCACAAAATTTGGCAATTTGCTACCAAATTTTTTGGACAATAAATGAAAAACATTGTATGCAAATTGTCCACGTTCTTTGACATTGGAAATTTTAGAAATTCATTGATGACGACTATTATTTAACAAAAGTAACAATGTCCACTTGAGGCTTGAAATTTCCAAAATTTGTTGAAATTCTGAGCACCATTAAGGCTGAACCTCAATTTGCAGCACCTAATTGAAGAAATACACAACTGAATCACACAATTATTGCATAATTAGAATCTATTGGTCTACATTTCCACTCTAATTCCTTCAAGACTTCTCAATTTGGCTCCACTACTTGTACAATGACCTCAAATTCAGCAAAATTTCTACTCAAATTCATCAATGCCTCACCCACCTGCCATATCATGGAAGAAGTGGCCTTAATTACACACTCTAAGCTTCCTATTTTTGAAATTTCTCACCTACATGAAAATAAGCAAGCAAAAAACACAATTGAAACTTGTGTACATTTGAAGAGGAGGTTTGCGTTAGAGTCAATGAGCTTTAGATGCTACAGATTTGTGAAGACAATAGAGGAGCAATGCCACGGAGGAGAAAAGGAAGCTCCAAACCCGAGGTAATAGATTGCCTCTTTCCAACTTCTCTCAAATCTCAACTTTGCTTCTTTTCCTCTCTAATGTGCTTTTATGTTTTGAAACGCAGCTTGCTTGGGATGGGCTTCCCGTATGTCGCAACTGCCACTTGTTCCAAGTTGAAGCTCAAAGGTTGTCTAGTACTTCTCCCTCACCACCAGAAAGTCCAACACTACTACGTGGAGTAATTGGGGAGTATCCTACGCTTTTCTATGTGCCTCCAGTTCCACAACATACACCTTATAGTGTTGAAGTTGAAGAAGCTTTATACATTGGTGACTATGATTAAGCTTTTGTGGACAGTCAAGAAAATGAAATTGAAGGGAGACATTCAAGCTATGAGGAGGTGGAGGAAGATGAGATTGAAGAAGGTCCCTACACCACTCATGAGACTAGATCACTTGAGGAGCTTTGGTGGCCAATTGAGTTTTTTCACAATGTGGACAACTATGAGCATCATCAACCTAGAAGATCACAAGCACAAATTGCAAGAAGAAATCGACACAAGGCGGCAATTCATCTTGTGAGGGCGAGGAGCAATAGAAGAGTTGGTGGGAGTAGTTGCTCAGAGCCAGCAAGCAAGAACGAGCGGGAGATGCAGACTCCAACGACTACCTACAAGGACTTCCAAGAGAGCGGAGGGAATGCAGGAACGTCTACGACCGCATGTGAGCCTCTCTATACTCCCTCTTCTTCTCTCCATACCTTCCTACAACCTAATCAATCTAACATGTGGGAAGAAAATGAAGAATGTTTTGAGGATGCCACTAATATCTTCAGTGATGGTAATTGGGAAGAGGGAAATGATGGTATGGCATATGGAGAGGGAGAAGATAATAGCATGGGCAAAGGGATACAAAATCATAGAGGTGAGCAATTTATATTTGGTAAAGAAAACCATCCTGCATTACATCATCACCATTCGAAAATAGTTCATGAAAATACCATGAATTATGATAGTGGGAGTGCATCGGAACCTTTTTCTATAAAGGAGTTGAAAGTTTTTATAGCTATCATTTTATACATGGGCATGAAACGACAACCAAATATCAAAACTTATTGGCATAAGAAGGGCTCTATTTTCCATTGCCCTACAATTTCAAGTCTCATGTTCCACAATTGTTTTCAACTTCTTACTAGATGCTTGCATGTTACCAACCCATCAACATATGAGAGGGGCAAGACCATGTTGGGTATGATAAAATGAGGCAAGTCCAGTGGCTCATCAATGCTATTCGTGAAAATTGCATGAAATCGTGGAATGTAGGCAAATTTGTAACCATTGATGAGATGATGATCCGCTATAAAGGCACATATTGCCCGGCTAGGCAATACATGCCACAGAAGCCCCAAAAGTGGGGCTTGAAAGTGTGGTGCTTTGCATATTTAAATTTCAAGTATGTCTCAAACTTTGAGGTTTATTGTAAAAAAGATCCTGTGGTCAATGAGGAGGTTCATGTGAAACGGGGGGGAAGTCATGGAGAGGCTAGGCTTGCACACAACGTAGTGTTACATTTGTTGGGACTAAATGAAGGGAAAGGGCACATTATAGCTATGGATAAATTTTTTTTCAAGTATAGCCCTATTCAAAGATTTATTGGAGAAAGGCATGTATGCTACGGGGACCATACGGTGCAATCGGATAGGTCTTCCCAAAGCATTGAAAAATACAAAAGAATTCAACAAAAATCCTCAATGTTTATTGTGGACAATAGTAGAATGCACTATTTGTTGAAAAAGATTCTCTATTTTTATCTTTTTTTCCACTCATCTGGATTGGTGCATGCATGAGTCACGGCAAATGAGTGCTATTATTTGGAAAGACGAGAAACCGGTTTTCATAATTTCAACACATGTAATGCCTCTTCAATTTCCATGTCAATTTCCGGTGGCTTTAGTTTCAAGGCGGAATGGTTCTATTTGAAAGGACGTTCATACCTCACCTATGCACTTAGAATACACTATACACATGCGGAGTGTAGATATAGCTGATCAATTGCGAGCTTCTTACACATGTCAAACCCGGTCTCACAAATGGTGGCATTGAGTTTTCTTTTTTTTCATTGACACTACCATTGTCAACATGTTCATCATTTACATGGACAAATGTAGGACATGTGATTCACCTCGCTGACCAATGACACATTTACAATTCCGAACTTAGTTATGTGAAGCTTTTATTGCAAATTGGATGAAAAAAAGTGAGGAAAGTGTAGTGTCCCTACGCGGCATGCGGGAGCTTGTTATCCACTTTTCACAAATCTTCAAAAGTCATGTGTTGTTTGCAACAATGGATCAGACCCAGTGACAAGGCCCAAAACTTATTGTCCATCTCATGGCAATAAATTCATGTGTTGAAAGAAGGATTACTTTCATTGCTTCCACAAACATCTTCAATGAAAAGTCATTCACGTTATGAGTGTTTTTTTTCCCTGGGTGCTTTCATTTATTTGTTCAAAATATTATGAACAAATAGATGTAAAGATATTTCTAATATAATTATTGCATTTAGTATTTGTAGCAAAGATTTGAATATGGTTATCATTAAGTATTTCAAAAATATTCAATGTAATTCATTTGACATTCATAATGAATTTAAGAAGTTGTCAATGTAATTTACTTGTAATTCAACTAGGATGGGTGACTAATTTTCAATCACATTGCACAAGCTCTGAATTAAAAAGTTGCTAGCCTTTGGATCGGAGACATGAAGGAACTGGTGGGACTACTTGGGAACAGGGGAACCTATTAGAACTTCAGGAGAACATCATGGGAGGAAGGAAACCCATGATTCAACAGCTCCCCCTTCCCTTCAAGGCAACATTGTTATAGAAACTAACATAAATATTAGAGATTTTTGAATTTTTGAATTTTTTTTGACTTGTTAAGTATTATTATCTACTTCAATCTACCGTTTGGATTACTAGAATTTGAAATTATGTGGTGGAAAAATTGTGTGTAAACTTTGGACAATGTATTGTCAAATTTAAAGACATTATTGCATTGCATGATTTTTTGGAATGTGCTCCATGTCTTGGATTGATTTGAAAATTGTTGAACATATGCCTAACATGATGCTGATTATGGAAAAAAATGAAATTTCAAGTCCTTAGTGAAAAACATTTCCACAATAGTCGGTCAAAGCCATCTGAAATTTTCGGGCAAGGCCTAAAAAAACAAAACTTGTCACTTTGAATGCCATTAACTTTCAATCCGTACAGTCAAATTGCACGAAATTTTTACAACATTATCTTGTACGAGTTTAGTACAAGATCCTACGGTTGAAATTTCAAAAAAATCATTTTGTAAGATTTTTCAATCAATGCATTAGAAATGGCAGTTTTCAATGTTTTTTGAGGCAGAAAATCCTAAAAAATGCCTTGGGACTTTAGGGGTTAAGCAATTTTGGAGCAAATCGTGTATAGTATGAGATGGTGGAAATTTTTTCCATGTATGAAGATAGGAATTATGGGACTAGCAAAATTTTCAGAATTTTATTCTCCAAATTGAAATTACTGTGAATTTTGGGAGCCAAAAAGTGCACTTTACTAGTAGTCAATGTTCAAAGTCCTCTAATTCCAATCATTCAAGAACTACTTTTCCACACACTACTTCCTACTTTCTAGTTCACTACTTCAAGCCATGTATCATAATCTTCTTAGTCCCAACTTAATAAAAGACCAAAAAAACAAATTCCAAGCTTCAGTTCAAAGTTTGTTCCAACCTTGCTTGGAAAAATTGCACTGCTATTAGTTGGGTACTGAGTGTGGTTGACAATTGGTGCCTCAACCTTAGTAAGACCAAATTTGCCATTGGGGAGCAAGTTCCAATCCTACTCAAATCTTCACCAATAATGAAGTTAAACATAGGAGACTCAAATCTATTTGAATAGGATTTTTTTTCATTTTTAAGAAGTACCAAAGCGGTGATATAAAATGTTATAGTGGTCTTCTGAATTTCAAAATTCATCCACATATTGGATAGAAAATATAACATTAGTATATATTACAAGTCTATAATTCTATTTGCATCCATAATCTAGTGATTTCATCCAAGATTTTTTTAATTCAAAGTTTTATGGCAAAAAACTTCACCTTTTTTTGCCATTTTTAGCCAAATTATTATTTTTGGTGCAATTTGGCACCAAAAAGCACACACCCCAACCTTACACCTGACCATAATATTGACCATAGTGTGTTTATCTAATTGTAGATACATTTGTGGATATATATAACCACCTCTTTCAAATTTCATAAATTATTCATACCTTATCCAAAAATACATTGAGATTCTTGACAAATATAAGCAAAGAAAACCTAGAATCCCTTTTCATTTATCAACAAGCTTCAACAAGACAATCAAATAATAAGAACCATACTTCTTATTTGGATTAAGGTAGGACCATCCATTCCCAACTAGAGATCCAAATCCAACCTATAGGGTGTAGTTATTTCCAACTGAAGTTTAGAATGTTGTTTTTTCTCCCTTTTAATTTGGGACTAGTAAGGTCATGACACATGTCCCAAACTAGTGAGCAAGAAAGTAGAAATAATGAGCAAGAAAGTAGTTCTTGAATAATCAGAATTGGAGGACTCTAGACAATGGACATGGGCGTAGACCAATTTTTGCCTTTCAAAATTCATAGTAATTTTAGTTCAAGCAATAAAATTACCAAATTTTTAGCAATCACCATTATTTCTATCTCTGCACTTTGGAAGATATTTGTTTTGCCTTGCACTACTCTAGATAGATCATGTCCACAACTGCTTATTTGATTGGTTATGGGTGGCTTCACTTTACCATCTTTTAGGTGCATGTACAAGACCTTATTGCTTGCACACACATACAAATCAAGACAACCTGTGCTTGTACACATCCATTAATATGAAACAAGCGATCACCAACAACAAAGTGTTGTGTTGTAGTAGTAGAGGTAGTCACACATCTTCCGACCCTAGGACAATTCTTGGAGATTGGACACATGCCACTTTCTATGTGGTTGTCCGTGTTTTGTGTAGCAACTCATTCTACAAGGATTTTGAAGGGCCTTTCTTTTCATCTGGAGGTAAAGAAACGACCTCGAAGAAAAATTTCTTGAGGAATTTTTCAATTTTGTTGGTTGTGCATGGCTTGCTCAGCTCCCATCATCTTTGAAGGTAATGCATTCTCCGAGAATTGCTCCAAACAAAAAAAAAGAGGTGTCACACCTGCTTGCCATTGGTTCCTCTTTTTTCTCACCAATTTCTCCAACTTCAAACAATTCTGCTTCTCGGAGAAGGTGTGACTAGCGCTAGTGTACCAGTAAATAATTCCAATGTCGATCAACAGTTTCCAAATTCAATAGGGCAATCTTTTCAAAAATTATAGGATCATTCTAAAAGGTGCACTGACAGTACGATATTGCTTCCACTCAGGTACAAATGAAAACAATGCATGCTCGTGCACATAACTTACATCAATACTGATCATGTAAACATATATCATTGATCGCAACAGCGTCGTGCTGTGCAGCAGCAATTCCAAAATCGATCAACAGTTCCAAATTTCCAATATCAAACTTCAATAATTAACTAAACGTGTTGTTTGTTTAATTTTTTGTCAAAAAATTTTATGATCTATATTCCATGAGCACGAACTTTTTAATCTAACTTAGAGTACGCATCCATCCAATGAAACAGGGACCTGTGTTCTTAAACTAGCTGCCAAAGCAATCTCATAGCGAGGTAGCGCTATTTCCATATGAGAGCACGTTCCAAACGAGCTCAAAATCTTCACCAAGCGGGAGCTGCAGTCCCTTCAGCTCCAGAACAGAGGTATTCGCTTGGAGCGTGGTGTCCACCGCGACTTTATGTCCATTCAGTTTGAACGAGAATGGCTGCTCCGTCACGCCCATTACGCTAATGGTGTCAATCTTAAGCCCCCGGCCGCGGACGTACTCCGGTTCCGTGACAACAGATCTGACGACGTAATGCGCGCCCGTGCGCACCGCCTCCCATTTGATGAGGGAAGCCCGTCCCGGCGTGACGGCCATGGTGGGCTGCTCGTCGTCGTCGACGAAAACCTCCCCAGTGGCGACGTCGCGATCGTCGCGCCCAACGAGGTGGCCAAACTCGGGCGCCGGCGCGAGCGCCACCAGAAGCGTGAACGGGGAGTTTCGCGCCGCGGTCGTCGTCATTGCGAAGTCCTGCATGGGGATGATGGCCCCCACGCGGATGTGCACGTTGATTTCGTCCCAGGCTGCGGGGAGCGTCTCCCAGACGCCGTGATCTATTGCGCGGATGGTTTTCGACATGTCAAAGAAGTTGTACCATGTGCCTTTGGGGAAATACGCGCGGACGGAGGTTTGGTTTGCGTCGAGAACGGGGGAGACGAGGATTACGCTTCCGAGGAGGAATTGGCGGTGATTTTCTAAGGTTTGTGTGTCGTCGGGGTAGTGGAAGAAGAGTGGGCGTGCGATGGGCGCGCCGGTGAGGGTGGCCTCGTAGAGAAGCGTGTAGAAGAAGGGAAGGAGACGGTAGCGCCAGTAGAAAACGTCCATGGCGGTCTTCGCCACAGAGCTCCAGAGGTAAAACTCCTGAGGGCCAGTGTAGATGTCGCTGTGGGAGCGGGCGAAGGGGTAGAACGCGCCCACTTGCGCCCAGCGCTCGCAAAGCTCCTGGGTGGTCTCGAATTGGAAGCCGCAAATGTCCGCGCCCACCATCGGCGCGCCGAAGATGCCTGAGGTGAGGATACTCGACATGGCGTAATCTAAGTCGGGCCAGGAAGCGGCGTTGTCGCCCGTCCAGCGCGCGGTGTGCGCCGCGGAACCGATGAAACCCGAACGCGACAACACAAACGGACGCCTCTTCGTCACCTGCAGCAAGGCCACCAATTAAACACGAGGCACATCCCCGGACCGGCCACAAGCCCAAAGACAGACACTCACCCATCCTTGCTAAATTGATTCACTGCCGAAATCGTCACCATCCATAAACCTGGAGATTTTTCTTCAAGGACGACAATTAAATTTCATTTTGATGCATGTCTCAGATGATTGCAAGTTTCTATGTACATTTGCAATCATGCGTTCACAATTTGGATATATCATGCACCAAACATTCGTTCACAATTTAGATCATGCACTAAGCATTCACAATGGGGATCATGTACTGTACGTGCTGGATAATACTACATCTGGATCATGCTCCAAAATTGAGGAGAATTTTAGGTTATTTCTGGCTTCAATTTCATGTGCAATGTAATGTGCAAATAGGGTTTTAGGGTTAAGAAATCCAGGAGATGTTAAAAATGGCCTTCACAAAATGCATGCATGGCGTTCGAGGGTCGAACCTTCTGGAGCGCCACGGCCGTGACTTGCCCTTGCGACATGCCGTAAAGATTATGCGTATCATACATTCTGGACCCGTCATCGTGCAGCGCCGTCATCCCTATGGTTCTCGTATAAAACACTTGATCCCGGTTATGATAGATATACACTTGATACGGCGGATTGTCCCACCTCGTGAGCACTTCCGGCCGATTGTCACACCTCATACAACACACATCAATCACTTCGCAGATCACCTCGGGGTCATCCCAACATAGTGACCCCGTGCAGAAATTCGCTGGCTCATTCATATCAATCCACACTCCATCATACGGCACCACTTTCATAAACTCCGCCAACTCCTTCGCCCACCACTCTCCCGCCTTCGGATGCAAATAATCAGGGATGGTGCTCATCCCGGGCCACTGCTGCGCGACGTAGAATCCTTCGCCGCCCTCGGAGCCGTTCTTCAAGTACACCCCAAGGTCCCTACCGCGCGTGTACGTCGGGTAACTCTCATCAATAGCAATGCCCGGGTCGATGATGAACACGAATTTCTGGTCTTTCTCGTGAAGCTTTTCCACAAACTGTCGCATTCTCTCTTGCGGGAAGTGCACCGGATGGAAGGTGAAGCTTTTGTATCCATCCATGTGGTCGATATCCGCCCAGATCGATTCCACGGGAAACTCTATCTCCTCATACTTCTCCATCACAGTCTCAAGCTGACCAAGATTTTTGTAGCCGAATCTCGATTGGTGAAACCCAAATGACCAGTACGGCATCGCAGCCGGCCTTCCAACCAGACGCGTGAATTCGTCGACAACTTCAAGCGGCGACGGCCCAGCGAAGAAGTAGAAATCCATGACACCCCCAATGGCTTTGAAAGTGAGCACATCCCCACGGGAATACTCCACGTCCATGCCATTGGAGTTGAGAAACAGGAAGCCGTGGGTCATTCCACCAGGACGAACGTCAAGCACAAACGGATAGCTGGAGTACAAGGGAATGTCGGTCGCCCAGCTGCCCACGTCCGTCGCCCAGAGCGTGTACTTGCGGTCGTGCTGGAGGCGCATGCCTTCCGGGCGAGTCGAGTCGCCGGCGCCGTAGAGGTAGGAATCCTCCGGCAAGCGCGTGGAGAATTGCAAGTACTGGTCCTTGAAAACTAGTGGCATGGACGCAGTGGTGAAGAGAATCTCACCGGTGGCGCGCCGCGTCACGGTGAAGTGGAAAGGCGAAGTCGTCCATGAGATTTGTAATGGGTGAGAGGGGAACGCGGGGATGGTGTGGGCGTGCGCGCCCACGGGGATGTCCTGGACGCGCTCGCGCGGGATGAGAAACGTTGGGACTTCCCAGCGCGGGTGCGTCGCATCTGTAATATGGACGTGCAGACGACCGTGAGCCTCGTACCTGGAACCGATCAGAATCGCACCTCAGAAATGCAATTCAGTAAACATACATCGAATTGCCAGTTCTCACTGACTTCGGCAAAGTTTTGTGCAATTGTTCCAAAGTAAAATCTTGACCAGTAACGTCAACTATTTCGTTAAAATGTCGGAATTTCAAGAGATGGACACATCCCGGGCATCCATCTGGAACTTTTAAACAAGTCTAAACTCTGAGTACATAAATGCCACAGTTTCGGCGCGCTCTGAAACATACCAACTTAACGAAAATTTCAAAGAAAGACCAGCTTTGGGCACTTGAAACACTGCCAAATTCATGAATATTGCCAGTTCTCACCAATTTCGACAACGTTTTGTGCAATTCTTCCAAAGCAAAAGCCTAGACCAGTAGCGTCAACTATTCCGAAATTGTTGAAATTTCAAGACATGGACACATTCCTGGAACCTCTATTTAGGTCCCAAGCTCTGAGCACTTGAATGTCACAACTTTGGCGCTCTGAAACTTGAAAATTTAATGAAAATTTCGAAGGAAGAATGAACAGAATTTGGCACTTGAAACACTGCCAAATTAATGAATATTGCGTGAATTCCGCTCCAAAGTTTTGAAGTGCAGTGTTCGAGGTTTTGGTACCTGGCAGTGAGTCGGAGATTTTCCAAGTCAGGGCCGTAGGTGTCGCTTCCACTGATAAGCTTCAAGTTGGCGACAACGCCGCTCTCGTCGACCAGTTCATTAATTTCAGTGATGCAGTACTGGGCACTGAGGTTGGGACCGGGGCTAAGTGGCTTACCATATACCTCCGTTGGGATGAGGCACAGCAATGAGGCCAATATGAGGAGGAGCCTCTTGGCAGTTGTCATGTTCAACATCTTGATGTGGTCTACCACCCCTCCGGCAATCCTGAAACTCCGTAAGTCACCACACATGTACCGAATTTAGCAAGCCTCTGTTATGGTGCAATCAGGAGTGTAAAGTGCAGGAGGGTTCAAATTAAGCCAACGGTGTCAGGGTCCAAGAGTTCTCATCAATCAGAGATTGAAAGCAATTTGAAGTTTCTACTTGAAACAAGACTAATTTTGTGGCTCGTTTGGCTGGATTTCGAAACAGGCAAAAGAGCCTCGTGTGTGAAAAAGTGAACTGTGACACCCCTACCGAAGCATCCACTTGAATGGGCTTATAATACCAGCACAGTCACGACCTAATTGAGGCACAAAAGCTCAAAAACTAAGAGCCGTGGTAACTCTGGGGAGAAAAAGGTTTTAAAATGGTACATTACATAGCGTGGTAATTGTGTGTCCAGTCATGTTGCTCACAACGGCCACGTACACTGGACCACCAAGGAGAATGTAGGGTCAAAAGATTCTTCCCCATGCACTAAAATACTCTTAAGTGACAATAATATCTTTACAAGCACATCCCTTGCATCGTCATCGTTTCTTCTAAACAAGGACGCAAAATTATGGTATTTGTAACTTAGTAATGCAACCACACAATTGGAGCAGAGCGGAAGCAGAAACTGGTGCCCAGGATCTCCCGAAAGCAAGTCAAGTAACGGCATGGCCAGCAGAGATGTTCATAGGTAATTTGAAGCTTCATTTTTCGGCAACGTGAAAGCCTTACCTCAAGGAGGGACGCCACTCCGATGTGGTTGTTGGAAGAGGATTCTCTTTTGGCTTCAGGACAGCATCACAGACACCCTCGGGAAACCCAGTCAAGCATTACTCTTCTGTTCTGCGAGTGAGGAAGGCGCCATTGCTGTTACAGTGAGGACCTCTCAGATCCTAAAACTCTTCTCACGGAGACACAAGTTATTTGCTAAAAAGAGCTGGATTGTGAGCGTTGCTAACCCTCAAAGATTGGCAAACCTTGCACACACTCACAGATCTTGAGGAATGTGTAACACAGCTGAAAATTGAAACGAAAGAACTTGATACTAATCTACTACAATATAATTCAACCAAACCAGTCTGGTGTGAATATAAGTACTAATTCGTACTAATTCTTAGTAATTCCAAGTAATTCTAACCAAGGGTCTGTCGCAATTGATTTTTCTCTGTTTACTCTGCAGCTAAATTTCTCTTCTCTCTTCTTTTTGGAAGCTAACGATTTTTATGTTTATTACCTGACTCTGGCATACACACAAGAATGCTCTGCATACAGTATCCTACCGACACCAACCGCCCGGAATTCGAATCTGCACTGCTACTTCGGTAACCTCCCCGTCACCAACAGGAAGAATTCATCACGAGACTGCAGGCTCCACCAAGAAATGCATGCACAATTGACTCCATCCGATCCCACACCTTTCAATTGCAACTGAATACCCAAACCCTGCTGTGCACTCGCAGTGGCTAACCAATGTGCACAAGGAGCAACTTATAATCGTCCAGGCCACGACTTATTCCGCGATTGGAAATCAACGATCAACGTCTACTTCCACTCTCGTCCAGAAAGTTCTCGACACAGCAAATACACGATAAAGCTTCGAAGGCCACACAACAGGTTTAGTTGCAACAGTTCCGGCCGGTTCTTGGGTTCCTAGACTCACTGGGACCCGGCGCAGAATGCGTACTAGCTAAGCAGCACTCCGACCTGGCTACGTACAAGTAAAAGTGAACCAGCAGTTGCGTGATGGCCGTGACGGGGAGCAAAGCACAGTACACTTGAGAAAAATTCCGCTCCCGGCTTGCGAAGATGCATCTGACAGGCTTGAGCCTTGAGCCAGGCGAGGCCCACAAGCAGCCAACTGCAACAGATTCGCCTATCGACACCCCAGAATAAGCCCTAAAGGAATGCGCAGGTGGACCCAAAGCAAAGCTGACAAGTGGGAGTTGTGTAGATCATGAGGGTGGGTTTCGCGTTGGCCAATCTCCTTGGGAGTGTTTCAAAGTTAGACTTTTGGGTGTTTGGGGGGACCACTTGTGGATTAGTCTATGATTCACAGCTACGCTATTTTTTTTTTCCACAAATTTGTATTGTATTTACACAAGTCTGGAAAAATAGGAAATCAATTTTGTTGGTTTTTGAAAACCATTTTCTAACACGTGCACATTGTTTTATCCTATAGCTACGCTCAAGATCTAAGGTAGGGGTACCTCCAAATGTGCCACTAACCTTATTAAACCGCCATCTATATTATATATAAGGTAAAACATCCCATTGCGGTCACCTAGGAAATGACCCGTTGTGGGGTTTTTTTCAGTATGTGAGATGTGGGCCACAATGCATGTCTTACATGACAGCAATGGAGTGAACACTAACCTCATTAGGAACTTTTGATTTTTCCTTGTGAAGTTCAATTGTAAAAAATAACTTTTTAGGCCTTCCATGATAGAAAATATTGTGACTGCATTAGGTAGTAAGATGAGCATTATAGATTCAGATTTTGTTGGTTATGAGGTAGTCTACAAACTCTTTTGGGTTGAACACTTCAAAAATTCCTAGCAAATTCATACTTTGTCAAAAAATATATATAATTTCAATTGCACTTGTTGTTTCTCACACTTGTACTAATGTAGAAAAAAATGGAAAAATTTCAGCAACAAGATGATGTCAAACTCCTCGTTCTGACCACAATGGGCTGATTTACCTTACATCTCCAAAATCAATTTTGTACCTATGTGGAAGAAATGCTTTTAGAACCAAATTTTGTTCCTTAATAACATTTGCATACAATATCCAAATGCCACGTTCTTTGGTGTGTTGAAACCTCTTTTCACTTGCCAACAAGAACATATGAAAATTTGACCAATCTAGTGATAAAAAATAGGCTCAATAGCAAAAAGTGGCGGGGTTTTGGGTGTACCTACCTTATAAATCTTGAACAAGTGTTAGTTTTAGGTACGTCTAACTTATGTAGATGAATTGAGTACAAATGTCAAGTCTATTAATCCTAAAAAGATGAGCCCATAAATAATGATTTCAACCCTCACTATCCACCACTCTTTTTGCTATCATTTTTCAATTAGATAAGAATGAAATTATTTATATTTATTTTTCAGAGATGAAATCATACATCTGCTACAAGTCATGAAATTTTCAAATTTTTTTGAACAATCTGAAATTACTGTGAATTTTTTTTAAATGAAAAAAATTCATATCAAATACAAAATAGACTTGAAAAATCTGAAATTTTCACCATAGATGTATATTATATATAAAATTATGGTATAAATCAAAGTTATCATGTCACTCTAAAATTAGAAAATTAATAATCCATGTCTATAGATTCAAAGTTCATGCGTTGCTACAAAATATTAAAACTCATTAATTATTCAAAATTTTCAATTGAAATAGAAACTTCACTTGATAAGATTCATTTCATTAAGTGGATTCAAATTCAAAAAACATCATTTCTATGGCTAAAATTCACATAAAGAGTAAATAGCAATATACTATAAACAAAGGTGATCCGTGGGTTAAGCACCTTCTTCTTTAGAAAAGTCAATAATACCATAATGAGGGAATTTGAAATACTATTCATTGGAAATATACTCAAGAAACTTCCAAAAAAATAATTGGATGAAAAAATGTATTTTTTCATCCTATAATCTCAAGTAAAGTTATTGATAAGGTATTTAGTGTCTACAATGTCCTTCTAGGGTTAATTGTGGAAAGACATAGCCCCAAGGCATAACGAAGATAGTCACCAAATATTTCGATCATTGGATCAATAGGTGCATTATTTGTTTCTACAATTAATAGTGAAGTCATTCATCAACCTTATTCTCTAATTTGACATTTACATGTACCTTGGTGATGGGTATTTGAATTAATATCTAAAGTGTATTTTATTACAACATTGTTTACAATTAATCTAGGATTTCCATGCTCATCCCTTTCTGTCTCTGTAAAGTATAACTAATTGTGCCCCTTGAGGTAACCACACCGAAATGCATACAAATAAACAATTGAGTTTTTTTTCTTTTAATAAATTGCTTGTTATTTGTTTGGATTTTGATTGGAGTCAAAAGAGTATTCTAAATTTTCTTCTTAATATGCATTTATTGGACACCAAATGAATAGTTTATGAATTTTGAAAGTGTTGAAAACACGCCTCCAAAATGGTATTTCTAGAATCAACTCCAAACTCTCATGAATAGTAGTACATTTTAGGCAAAAATTTGTAGAGGATGGTTTTAGAATAGAACTAGGATTAGGTATAGTTACCTCACCTTATTGCATGATAATACTCACCCCATCTCTATTTCAAAATTTTAATTGATCTAGAGCTTTCATTCTTTTCTTAATCTTGTTGCACAAATTCTCTTAAGACATGAATGACTATCAGTATCTTGGATTTAGGTTTTGAATTAAATAGGAGTTTACATAGTGATGCACTTACGTTGAGGTTGCAATCAAGTGTATTTATCTTAAATCACATCATTTTCTTTCTTACTCAAAGGTCCACCAATTTAATAGAATTGACATTTTACATAAGATAATTGAAGTTTCCAAAGAAATCTATTGATAGTAGCATTGTATAGTAATTTCATATGTAATGATATATTATAAAAAGATCACTTGCTGCAAAGCCTTTATAGACAATGTTATGAATGTTACAAATTGAAAACAACCAAACACTACACACACTTATAAATCTACCATAGAAAACAATCACACTATTCTACTTTATATGTACAATAGTTTAAAGGCCACTTTCCACCTAGAGGCCAAGCCAATTCTTCTTAAGGCTGATTGCACAAAATTTCAGTCCTTTTCATGCTTAAAGCTATATTCAACTACTCATTTCTAGAATAAGATTATAATGGGACTAAGAAGCGGGATCAATCCAATAGAACCTAGAAAATTTCAACCCCCCCTCTCTCTCTCTTTTCAAAGTTGCTTTATACATAGAGCTGGGCTACTTCCCTGTGAGGCCAATTATACAAAATCCAATGAATCTAATTATTTTCAATTGTTGAAAAAAATATATTATTTTTAAAAAAAGTTTGTTTGATTGACATTTGACACTAACCCTGAGGGCAAGAATTGGCCTTCCTTCTTGATGCACCCAATTCACCAAGCTCGGACAATATCAAATCATGTCTTCTTTTGAATAAAAAATACATTTTACCAAATTAACTCAACCTCTAGGTATAAAAAAATTTATACTAATTTCAACCTTTTGTCCAGTCAAGTGAGGATTTGGGACCTCGTGCACAATAAATTGACCTAGCTTTTAGATGTAAAGCGACCCTAAGCTTTCAAAATCAATAGGCAAGATAGAGTCTCCCTTCTATACAGCTTGAATCCAGAATTGCCTGGTAGCGTGGAGCACACACCGTCAGATGAATCTCCACCGTCAGATGAATCTCCACCGTCAAGTGGAGGTGCCCGTGCGAATCCTCACTGGCCAGGCGAGTCCCATACACAGTCCGGGGAGTTTCTGTACAGAAAACGGACAATTTCCGAGCTTCTCCAAGCTGACTCGGGTTTTTCAAATTTTATCCGGAAGTGAACCTAAAGGATGTAAATTTTATTGGTTTTCATCCCCCATTTCCTAAAGGATTTAGGCAATTAGCCAACAACTCTTTTTTTTCAGTTTGCCATTTTCCTAAATGTCAAAAATGTGTCCGGTTTTGCATTTTGGTGGTGGATTTTAGTTCATTCGACATTTTTTTGGTTTTAAAGTGTATTTGGCTTTCACTTCTTATTTTTTTTATAGTTAAAGTATCCTTGGCAAAGCCCCTACCATCTTAGGGCCAAGGATGTAGCCTTCAAAAAATACAAGGATCCAAAAAGGGTCCAAGTATTTTCCGGAGGCTTGTTAGTATGGTTAGTTCTGCAAGTCAAGAAAGTTGTATACCACTGCTGTCAGTATCAAGAGCAAGAGCACCGGACGGACAAGATGCATCACTCACACTAAGTCCACTTGGAGAATAGGTCCACTTAGAGAATTCAAGTAAGAAGATGGTTTAGCAAACAAAAAACGATACTTTGTGTCATTCTTCCAAATAGGAATGGCATCACTAATAATATAGTCTACCTCCTCTTCACGGCCTTCTAGTGCAATTTGCAGCATTGCTTCTAAGTTCTTGTTGCCCAACCTGTTTCTAACTCTAGTTTTGATCAAATTTTGCACACTAAAAGCACGTTCACAAGTTGTTGTGGAAACACATTGCACACGAGTTAATTCAACAAGAACAAGAAGGTTAGGATACCGGGTTTGTAAAGTAAGATTCCAAGTAATTATGCCCCACAAATCCCTGAAGTTTTTTTTTCCCCATTCCGTGGTGCATTGGAGTTTGAAGGCAAGGAATTCACGCTTACAAGCTACTTGATCTACAAGAGGAGAGAGAAAAAAACCTAAGTGTGACCGGTCTACTCCATAATGTTGCAGCAGAGTCTCCAATTCAGAAATGCACCAATTCTGCAAGCCCACTTGCTTTGATGGCATGTTAGTAGGATTTAGGATTTTGAAACAAGAAATCACATTATTATCCCTAAAACGCGCATCTAGGCCAGCACAAACCACCTTAGCAAAGTTTTTCTGAAACGCCAATGCCTCCTCAAGGTCAGAACCCAACCTGGATCGCTACAATTGAAAATCATGAAACATATTACCTTTCAGTTGAGACTGCAATCTCCGCAAGTAACTGCCATGATGTGGACCATAGTTAGGCAAGATGTGATAACCAGTGCACTTGTTGAATACATCAGCATTCAAATCACACGAGTCCACAATAAACATCATGCGAATTTGAGCAATCTCAATGCGAACAATACTACCTATTGTTGTGACATCAACAAACTTGAGTTGGAAAATCCTAGACAGCATAGCTAGAGAATGAAGAATGTCAGCAAAAAAACCCAAGATGTAAACAAACTTGAACTGCCCTAGCTTATCTAACATAGCCATTGCCTGACTTGCATCCTTACCGTCCACTTGTTTGAAGAAGGCAAGTACCGATTCAAGTGAATCACACAAAGCTGTGACTGACTGCCAATGACTCAACTAACGGATCTTATAATATTGTTTCATTGTTTTCTTAGAATCAAACAACTGCTCTTGCAAGGCTGTGAGAGCCTACTTCCTTTTACTGGACTTCTTAAAAAAGGAAGAAATTGAATTCAACAACGAATCGATTTCATTAGACAAAACCTTACAATCTAGTGCCTTGGAAGCATCTAGGGCTGTAAGGTTAGTTCGGTGAGCCATGCAATGACAAGACAAAAGGAACGGGTTCACCTCGTTTTTTATTCGTGTTGCAACACCGCCCTAGGAGCCCACCATCATGCTTGCTCCATCGCTACCAAAGGCCACAAACTTACTAAGATCAAGACCCCATAGCCGCAACTGAGAGATGACACAATAAAAAATAGTGGCAGTGTCCTTTTTTCCGCCCTACAACTGCAATAGTCCTAGGAAAACGGTAAGAGACAAACCTTCTTCTACAATGGTTGCGAACATGACAAGATGGCCCGTGGTACTAATATCTGTTGACTCGTCAATCATAATGCCAAAGAAACGTGAATTTTGAACCCTACAGAGAATCTACTTCTGGATTACAACGGAAAGGCACCAAACAAAATCACCACAAGTTTTTTCATCCTGGTACATGCTAGCAGTGATCGGAGCCTTAACAGACAACAACAATTTGCACAAAACAGGGAATTTTGCATAAGGTAGTGATTGCTTCCCTGTGAAGTAGGCCGCTCGAAAAAGAGTATGCAGGGCCCCATCACAAGCACGCTGGCCACTGAGAATTGTTTTTCCCATCGTTTTTCCACCACTATTGCATGCCCAGGCAAGGCAGCGGTGCTCATTTGATCTTCCATGATCCATGAAAGCACTCACTTTGAAGTTTTTTTAACCTTCTTTGGCGTATGTCAAGCGGCCCTCTTTCTCCATACAAACTTTATAGAATAGTTTTCCCACCTCGGCAAAAGAGAACTCCAGCCAAGGAAACTGGGTCGACCACCCTTCTTTCCACAAATCCTGTGCAAGTTCTCCCTGGGAAGGGGGAGTGAGATTTGTACCTACAATTTCGCTCGATTTGGAGCTTTTGGTGAAAGACGAAAACTCTTCTAAGTCCATTTCCCTCGATTTGGAAAAGTAGCTGTCACGGATACTCCTTTGTTGCTTTGCCATGGAAATTGTTACACAAATCTTAGCGGAAAACTAGGGTACCAGACAATTTGAGAACCCGAAGAACAAGCTCAGAAAACAATAAGAACAATTAAGCATGTGATCATCCCACCCAAAAAACAGGAAAGCAAATTTCAGAAATCTAAGGGTTCAAAAAACATGCAACCAACATAGACAAAATTCATAGTACACGAAGACGAAGGAACAAGGCGACAAGCGTACCTGATTTCCAAAACACGCTAGAAACCGCAACAATCACGATGGCTCCTAAAGTGATCAACCGATCACCAAATTGACGAGAATTTTTGAAGAGAAATCTGAATTGAAGAGAGACAATGTCGCAAGTCCGCAATCCGCATTCCACAATGCCCACGACGGCACGGCCTGCACGAAAATGAAAACGAGTAGACGAAAATCTGTGAAGTCAGCAAGGTGAGCGAGGGTGAATTTCATGCAACTGAGTTACTGCATGAGGCATGAACCAACGAGTCTGCGAGTGAGCGAGGAGACGGCTAGAGGCTGCTGAGGGAGACAAGTGTGAGTTTCACGCAATTGAACCAGCAAGTGAGGCAACGAATGAGTAAGCGAATAAGCCAGGCAGCCCGCAACTAGCGAGTGAGCGAAGTGAGCGGCTGAGCGCTCCAACGAGGAGGCAAAATTTTAAAAGAGAATAAACCCTAAACCCTTGAGAAGCTCAGAAGCGCCGGCCATCATGTGTATGTGATTGATAGTAGTCACAGACTCACATCACACTGAGCACAAACAAACTTGACAACGAAGGTTACCAAATACCAAGTATTTTTCACTTTCGCAAAATTCATAAATCAGTTAGTATCATTAACTCACTTACCTACTTACTTTATTATGCAGACTTTACTAGTTACTATTTTTCTTCTTTGGATTTTGGAAATCCCAAGTTCCCAAGTCCCAAGTCCCAAGAATACATTGAGTGTATTAAAAAAATTCTATATACATGTCAAAAATATTTCCGAAAAAGCATGTACCCGGTCGGTTACTTGCTGTAAAAAAGGCATGTAAATTGGTAATTTTCCTACATATTCCTAGGGCGGACGGCAAAATAGCCAAATTTTTTTTTCTTGACTGGTCCATTTCCAAAAATCTCTTTTCATTTGGAACCACTTCCTAAACTTTTCTACTTCATTTGAAAATTCTCAAAATCAACTGGCTAGCTCGTAATTAAATGCCGATACTCCCCATACATTAGTCCCATATGGACTGAGATACTGTAAGGTAGGTGGCTCTTAAACCGATCTGGTTCTAAAAGTGATCTAGTATATTTTACTTCTGAAATGTACTCATTGTGTACATTTTAGAAGGGGGTCGGTTTTAGAAACCACTGCGTTTCAACTTCAAAAAATTGTAACTAATTCCACAAAGGTCCAAAAAATATGAAACAATTTGGATTAGATGCCTATTCCTTTTTTCTTCCTAGCGAAATTCACTGAAAATTGTTTTGAGATGTTTAGCTGTCCCCAAAATGCAATCAGCTCTTAAAGGGGCGGTTTAAGAGCCACCTACCGTAGCTTAGCTTCATGTGAAGGTGCAATGAAAGGTGCATAACTTATTAAAGCTCCAAATATGCGTAATTGCTTAAATGGTTGGAAATGGGTCATCATCCCATATTAAATTGTTTCCCCATCTGTTTCAGTTCATAATGTTCAATAGCAAAGGGAAGGGCTGCCTTCCACCCGACAAAATGGTGTCAAATATTTCACACCATTTCATCTAGCAGATGAAATGGTGTAGAATATTCGGCACCATCAATAGCTAACTATACACGTGTCAATATTTGTCAGAGTTCTGCTCAGTTGTAGGGTCGCAACTGCAAACTTGGGGTACTAAAAAAATCAAATACTAACAATTTGAATAGTGCACAAAATTTGCAGACTCGGGGTAATAAAAATTCAAATACTTTCAATTCAAATAGTGCACAAAATACAAGTTTTAAACAAAGTGGCTATCTAATCATTGAGGTAATCAATTTCAATATTGGAACCTCTTCACAAAACTTTGTAAGCCATTCGTATTTGGAGACTTTAAATGAGAAGACAATTCTTTATATACCTATGGGGTAGTAGTAGGTAGAACAAACAATGAGGGATATGTAAATTAGAATTAGTAGTTTCTCAACTACTCATAGTTTAGTCAAATTAAAGCAGAAATTGTGGTTGAAGTAGAATTTCAGACCTCATTTAGGCATAGTATAAAAACTTTTTTCAAAAAACTATGAACTAAAATAATCTGGAAAATGAAGTTAAGTTTTATCTCCAAAAATCCATTTGGGATTTCGATCCTCCAATAAAAAATTATGGACAGATTTGAGAGAGGGGTTGGAAGGGAATTTTTTTTTTTTACATTTTCAAACATCCTCTCTGAAATTTGTTCATAACTTTTGATTGGAGGATCAAGATCTCAAACAAATTTTTGGAGATGAAATTGATCTCAATTTACCAACTTTTTATACTTCAAGTTTTTTAAAAGTTAATAAACTATGCCTGAATGAGGTCTGAAATTCTACTTCAATCACAATTCCTACTTTTGACTTTAACTATGAGTGGTTGAGAAACTACAAATTCTAATTTATATATCCCACATGGATATTTCTACTTCCCTACCACCCCATAGGTATATAAAGAACTTCTCTCTACATTTGAAAATTGAAAATAAGTTATTGTGATGGCCACATTGTAGATTGCATCGATATGCTACTCATTAGATTCTAGCTTAGGATTTTAGGCAAATCATTTTTTTTTACAAATCATATTGATTTGTATGTTCAGTCTTAGAATTAGCAAAAAAAAATGGAGCATGCCATAAATCTATTGGCACACAATCCCTGTACTGCAGCTTAGAGTAATGATGCATGGATGAATTTTGTGGATGACGTCTCCAAAGAGGGAAAGGCAGCCTCCCTGAAGGCTACTGAATGTTATGTTGCACCCTGTTTCAATTGTTAACAGGTCTGGAGATTTAAGTTTTGTTTTGCAGAATTAAGGTCACTCAGTTGCTGGACCATTTCCAACTACGTAAAGCAATTAGGCATATTTGGAGTGCACTTTTTTTTAGTGTAGAATTTTTTCCATGTACTAAAATAGAGTTTGGAAAGGTTGTATATTTTTCCAAAATTTTATTATGCAAAATATAATTATTGTGAATTTTTTTAGTGAAAGATTCTCTTCGCCCTATAATGGTGATATAGACTTTTCAATTTCTGACCATAGGCTGATTGCAAAATCAACCAAGGGCTGGTTGCAATATTGATAGCTTTACAGCCAATAAAAATGTGCCACAACTGCTCCTCGAAGTCCACCACAACTTCAAAGAAAGAACATACAATTTCATGGAAAAAAACCATCCTATAGATTGGAAATGGGGTAATGGTTGAAAATGGGTTGGCTACTATAACCTCTCAAGGATGTTGTTGTTTTCTATGCGCTCTCCATGTTGTATACAAAAGGGGAAATTGAGTAGCATATGAATCCCATCTAAACTGTAAATTTCAAACCAAATCATAGACATGCTAAGGTAACTTAGTTAGCCAATGATAGGCCAATTTTGGATCAGCCTAATGTACATGTGTCTTGTGAAATGTACTTCACAAGAATTTTTTGGCTTGCATTAGGCTGGTCCAAAATTGGCTTATCATAGGTTGAATTACCTTATTGGTCAATTGAGAATTTTGGGGGAATTTTTTAGTGTTTGGAGAAGATCAAATAAATTCAATACACGGATAACATATGCAAATTCTTTTGGAGGACAACATCCTTAAGGGGTTAAAGAATAAATATACCTAAAATCCCACGAATAAAGTAGGAGGTCCATAGATCACCTATTTAAGAATATCACTATCACTAATATTGAACTTTGGGGAGGAGAATCTTCTTGAAATATTTTTCAATCAATTTTCCTTGAAAGACAAGTTAAATTGGCATCTAATCCAAGCTGTTTCATATTTTTTTGGAACTTTGTAGAATCAGTTATGAAGATTTGAAATTGCCCACCTCCTAAAATGTACATTGTTTGTACATTTCTAAAGTCTATGAAAAGTAACATGTACAAATAGTGTACATTTGAAGAGGTGGACAATTTTAGAGCTTGTGCGCTTTTAGATCCTCCTACCTCAAGCTCTACAGCATAACCAATACGCTTTAGAAAATGAACAAAATTTTTTGCACATTGGTCCTACATGAATAAAAAAATGCAAGTGGTTCCACAATTTTTGGACACATGATGAATTTGTTGCACATTTTCAAAAATGCAAGGTGTAGGGTGCTAAAAGCGTCATGTAGGTGATGCCAAAATGCATTTGATGCACATGAAGAATGACACTACAAAAGAAGTTAAAACAACAAAAAGTGCACCCCAAATTGTCGACTTCCAAAGTTGCCACCTCCACAATACTAGAAATAAATAGAGTTGCACACTACTCAAAACTCACCTTACATTTGTCCTTGTTACGCACTTTACTTTGGGTATCTTTTTTATTCAGATTCCCTTTGAAAATAGGGCCGGTCGAGTTTGAGGAGTGGTCCATTTTAGGTGCAGGTACCTTAGTGTTGGAATGGGCTTTGTTTGAAGACTTGTTTGCGTTGCTTTTGTGGCTCGAATGCACTCCAACGTCAATTGTAGCTCTTTTTGTAGCTTGTGTAGATAACTTAACTTTTGGAGAGGCCCCAGATCAGTTATTTGTGGTCCCTTTTTTTTTCTGATCCATCACTAGAAAAGTGAACTGTTGTGAATGAATGCTTCTTGAGGCCGGCGTGCATTAAATGAAGAGTCTCCTGGTCCCAACTGAAAGTAGGGGTCGGTGTTTACTGTAAAGTGCAAACACCTGAACTTCAACTCTTTGTGGTGAATCCAGAGATTGACCTGCTTCTTCCCAGGCACAGTCCGGGGAGATTTTTAGCTTAACCGGCTAAAATCCTACATTTTTTGAAACCAAACGGTTGCTTGAAGCATTCTCTCGGCTAGACCTTTATAAAATAGAGAATATTCTCTGATTTTCCTCTTAAATGATCGGTTTTTTTCCGAAGATTTTGAAATCCGTTTGGAAATTCTCAAAATCAACCGGACTAAATGCCGGTACTCCCCGTACATTGTTCCCAGGAACTGAAAGGTAAGGTAGGAGGTCCATCAATCGCCCATTTAACCCCTGAGTGCTCCAGTGCCTCAAATATGGCCTCTCAAAACTCAAAGATCTCCTTGTTTGACCATTATAATCTTTTTAACGGTATGGTAAAAGGATGTGTCCTTTTCCCTATAGCTCCGGCCTTATCTCTACTATCATTCGGTACGTTCAATTTATGTGGATCTCATTTTACATGATAGTTTGATTGGAATGAATTGAAAAGCATCTGAATTTTGGCAAATACAGTCTGGGCGCTCAGGGGTTAAGAGATGGAACTGAATTTAGTACAAGGCAATGCCCGAGGAGGAGGGGATTCTGCAAATTAAAATGCCAATGAGGAGGGTGAAGCCCGACGAGGAGGCATTTTAATTCGCAGGGTCCCGACGATGAGGGCATTGACTGGCGTAAAACCATGAGCAAAAAACATCAAAGTTGGATGAAATCAGTTGGATGAGAAATTACAGTTTGATGGAAAATCCATAATGCCTGATTACATGGGTTTGCCTACGTAATTGGGCATTACGGCCTTGTTGCGTCCCAGAAGCCTCCCAGGAAATGAACGGCGCATTTCTTGGAAGCAGTTTAGGTGAAGGTGAAACTTCCTTGTGAAAGAGAAATGGAATTGGCATCTAAGGTAGTGTGCTCATAAACCGATTCTTTAAAGTTTAGTCGGACTTTTTTTTTATGGATTTTAGATGTTTGAAATTTTTTTTTTCTTATTTAACACTTGAAGAAAAATTGATATTGAATCCAGTACAAGTGGTTTCATATTTTTTGGAGCATTTATGAATTACTTATGAATTTTCAAAGAATTTGCCATAGACATCTATTTATAATCATAGGCCTTGCAAAACCCACACGCACGAAGTTTGAAAAAAGATATGGATTCTTCCAAAAACAAACACTGGAGCATGCAAAAAGTAATACACTAGGTTCCAAAATGCAACCTTTACTAAACTTAAATGGACTCTAAATTCTTTAGCATTTGCAAGAAGGCAATTGGGCAACCAATTTTTTATTTTAAGAAATTAAGTGGACACACACTGACTTTGAAATGGACCCATCTTGACTCTTATTCCAACCATTGGCTAAATATGAATCAATCTCATTATGTTTTGACATTAATAGTAGTCCATTTTACAACCACTTCGTGTCAAGCCACCTATAGGGTTGGTTTGAAGAAGAGGGCCAGAATTCAAATCCACTCCTATAATCCAAGTCCCTTCATATGTTTTGGAGCTTTGTGGAATTAGTTATGAAATTTTGAAGATGAAATGGCATAGGGCTCTAAAATTGCCCACCTCCTGAAATGTATACTATTTGTAAATTGCTAAAGGCTATGAAAAAGCAGCATGCACATATAGTGTACATTTGAGGAGGTGGTGATTTTAGAGCCTATGTGCTTTTAGAACTTCCTATTTCATGTAATTGAGACCCATTCGGACCCTAGTATGGAATTTTGTTTTATTCTCTTATATCTTGTAGTGAAGAATCTGCACCTAAAACACATGTGAAACATGCACTTCTTTCAAAACAAAAACTTTAAACACAATTGAGGGAAAAAAATATCATATCACCTTGATAGAAAATGAAAGTAAAAGTGAATGGAATTGGTTTGAGAGTTTTTAGAGTTTGAATGAGTATACTATGAATTTTTTAAATTGAAGTCACTAAAATACCTATTATTCAAACTTGACTATCCTTTTTTAAACATCCTTCAAGTGCAACTCTCATTGTTTGCTTGCAATTAACTTTTCAATTTCCATTGGTTTCTTTCAAGGATTAGTGTTGGATTTGAACAAACCCTTTTTCATATTTGAGTTAGTTTCATATTTTACAAATGGTTAGTGCTGCAAAAGGGTGAAGATATCTTCATATAAATTATACTCAATGAGGAATTTGCAGTTTAAAGGGTTGGAATTGGGACTCAAAGAGTTGGAATAAAGTTGAAAAGTTATCATTTTATGAAATCAAGTGAATACCAATATAACACCATTCAACTTCTTCATATGGCAAAGGATTCATTAAATTTTTGCAATTTTGAGGGGACATTTTGGATTGTCATTGGAACCATGTGGAGAATTAAGAGAGCCATATAAACCTTAGAGGACCAAATAGCATTTTTTGGCAACAAACCGTTTTTAGTCATCCATTTATAAATAGAATTTTTATTTTTTTCATGAAAATTTTTCACTCAACATGTGGTAAAGAAGTAGCTTTAAGGTGCAACAATTTTCAGAACCTTTGACTACATGGTTAAAAAGTTATTGTATGATATGTAGTTTCTTTTGGAGCTCGAGCAATTCAAATAGTTCATAAAAATCATTTTTTTAAGAAATAAAAAAAAAAGTTTGATATTAATTTTCTCTCTCTACGTATGTGGAAAGCTTTGAATCATTCCATTGTGATTAATGAGATGAAATTTATGAGGAGTTTTAGTTTGTGGTAGTTTTAGAATCTCGACTCTAAAATAAACTTTGAAGTCCTTTATTTAGCTTAGTTTTCAATATTTTGGAAGATAAATTAAATTCATAGGATGTATATTATTTATTACAACAATACAAACATTGGAATTGGCATTTTTCAATTCCATAACTAAATTCTTAATAATATAATATTTTAAATCATTCCCTACTTTTTTCTTCTTACTATATTATTCAAGCACGAATATGAAATATTTTTTGTTGAAATTTTTTATATGTATTCCCAACTTATGTCTTCACATAATATGGAGAGTTGCAAGTTGTATGGTCTATACATTTTTGGGTAAAAAGTTTGAAAGATGAAATTTAATCATTTGGAAAGAGTTGAAAATACTTCTTTTTGAAATCCAAGCATTATGGTCTTCCAATTTGTTTACAAAAGTTGTAGTATGTGACATTTAACCCATTACTATGGAAGTTTGAAGAAAAAATTAGTTGTGATTTGAAAGAAAATTAATTTCAAAGTTAGCTATGGCTAAAACTTGTTTTTGTGTGCCATAATTTAGAATCACTCTATATTTTGTAATTCTTTTCTTAGAACTCCAAAAATATTGCGCCTTGGCATGTGTGTATACATCCTTTGGATTATTTTTCCCAAAAATTGAAGGAAGTTGACATTTATAGAATTAAAAACATTCACAATTTGACAAACATGCAAATGATGGTGGTTTTAATGATATTTGAATTTTCTTTGTATTTGAAAGCATGGAATTGCATTAGCCATTATAAAGAGAGTATAGCTCGCAATTTGAACCATTGTTACATCTTAATGCCCATGTATTTGAAATATTTGTTGAATAAGACAATGCATTCAATTTATATTTTAGAATTATATGATGCATTTTTAGGTTCAGATTTTTGTACAAAGACTAGAGTTTATAATATACACAAGTAATTCAACTAATCCCCAAAATTTAAATTATCATTAAAACTCCACATATTTAGTTTTGTTTTTAAAATCATTTTTAGACAGTTGGGGCATCTTTTGCTAAAACCTTTAGTGAATTTTGAAATTTGGCATCTATATAGCTTGAAATTTGGCATCTATATAATTGATATGACATGGCATGAAATCATGAAAAAAGTTTATTAATTTTAGTTTTAAAATCACACTCCAAAAAGAGTCAAAACTTTGATAATATATTAGAGCTATTTTGAAAAATGACAATTTCTTCTAACTTCATACACTATAATCATGAAATTTATGACATCAAAGATTTTTTTTAAAATTTGCTCAATTTAAATATTTGGCTCTATGTTTTTGTCATTTTGGATTTCAAAAAACAATTCCACAATGCACAAGAAATCATCAAAACATTGGCTCATGTATTGCTAGACTACTCGACCCCCTTGTATTGTAAAGCCTCTTGGGCTTGGTTTTGAAAGAATTGTTTACCAAAAAAAAAATTAGCATTTTTTTGGAATGTTTCAACCTACTAAACCCACTTTTGTAGTAAATAATGGCTTACAAAGCACTACATTTTGGCTACAAAGTCAACTCAAGCTACGTCCATTTTCAAGTCGATGAATGATAGAGAATCCTTGCATGTAGGAGAAAAGTACAACTATTCACCTTTGGAATTTGGCATGAAAAGGAGAGATCTTGTACACTAGTTTGACTTCCAATGAGTGCTTTTGCATTTTTTTTAAAGCCAACAATTCACATAGTACCCAAACAAACAATTTCCATGGTGACCAGCTCGTCATTTAAGGGTTAAGTTAAAAATTGCATAAATAATCATCTTCATCTCGTACTTGTTCCTATACAAGAAATTTGTAAAAAACTCACAAAATGATGGTGATATAAAAAGATAAATTAGAGCGTAGAGCCCGTTCAAATGTATCCATGTCCTTGCATTTTCCATCCATTAACTTAGTCAGACCATTTGCAACTTGCAAGGCGGAATCGAGGTCATGTTGCCGCACGTCCCAAGGTAAGGGTATCAAGTGAAAGAACAAAAGTGGACTAAAGACGAGGCGAGGCGCATCTAAAATGGAATCAAAAGAATGGTCCTAATGTATTTGTCTTGCTAGAGCAAACTAAGCCAATGATTCACATGGTAATAAAAAAAAAGGGGGGGGGATGATTTTCAAAGTCATTCATTTGTCTTCTAAGGGTAAACCCTCAAAAGACATAGTAGTGACCATAAAAATCATCCATTTTGGTATTGAGTAAATAGTTGATTTTAAAAAAAAAATAATCCAAAGCACCCTCACTGAAAGACAAACTACTACAAAAGACCTCCCCTTTTCACACAAAATTTGGAGGATGAATAGTTACACTTATGTCCTACATAAAAAGATTCTTTGTCATTCATTGGCCTAAAAAACAGCCGGCAACATCATGTATGGGTTAAGGGCTGACTTCCATATGGGGTCACATCCGGTGAAGTTCACCGATCGATCACATGGTAGAATGGGGACTCCATAAAAAGCAAACTCCCAGCCATTCCACCGTTGATTGCTTGGCTTTACTGACTCCACATGAAAAAGATGGTCACTATGGAAATGCTGTGAATGATTAAATTTTTTTTAAACACATGGATACTGCAAACAATTGTTTAAAATCTTTTTTTGAAACACATGCACGCCATGAACGATTATTTTTAAATTTTATTTTTTTGAAACACATGGACGCTGTGAACAATTGTGATTCAGTGATGCTGGACAACTTTTATGACATGATCCTCGAATAAAGGCGGACTGTGTCCAAGCCTTGTGAAGTGCTCCCCATACGGTCGAGCATTGGGAAAGAGTGATGAATTGGGCCCTTCACTAAGGTAAGGTAACATTGTTTTGGGATAACCCCGGCCATGCTTTTTTTTTTTTTTAAATTCCCGGAGTCATGCACCTTCTGGAAGGACGACGTACTTTTCCTCCAAAATCCAGGAATGAGTGGTTCTCCCTTGCTGCAGGTGTATTGCTAAAAAAACAACTCTATCGGACACTTCAACCCCTAAAATTCCCAGCATTTTTGGGTTTAACCCATAAACGATGCAGTGGCCATTTGGGTGCCAATGAAAAAGAATCTTTCTATGTAGGATAGAAGTGCAACTATTCATTCTCCAAATGTTGTCTGAAAAGGAGAGGTTTGCTACAATAGTTTGACTTCTAATGAGGATTTTTGGATTATTTTTTTAACAAACGAATGATTCACACATGTCAATACCAATGTGGATGATTTTCATGGTCACTGCTTTGTCCTTTAAGGGTTAAAAACGTCGTTGCTTTTGAAGTGGTATAGGTCTGAATGTCATTGAGGTATAGGAATCTCGAATGTATAATCTTGTGGTGTGTATATTTTAGATGACATGAATTGAATTTGGAGTCATTAGGCCACGTAGATTGCAAGATCATAATCTTTTGGTGTTGAAAAAAATGATGTTGAAATTTTCCTAGCAATACATTTGGAAGTGAAATTCAATTTCTAAACATTTCAAGTGAATTTTTTTAAACTATAAAGTGTTTTGTAACCAACATACAAACACATTCATTTGGTGAAAGAAAATATCATTCAAATGACTCACTATGTTAGCAAAATTGCTTTCAAATGTCAAAAGTAGCAAGGAAGAAAAAACATCTCAAGGTGACTAGACTAGTATGCAAAACTTTCCCCAATTTTTATATATTGGAAATAGGTATTGTATGAAGAAATAATAAGGTACCGAAGTTCACTGTAATTCAAAAAGGTCCAAATTTTCAACTTTGAATGTCCCCAAACATTCAAATCAACTTGGATTGACATGAAAAACTTACACCAATAACTAGACTTCAAGGAGAATCAAACCCAACAAATTTTATTAAAAATGCAAACATTGTATGAAGGAAATACAAACCCCCAAGTTTGAATGGCTCTTAAAAAAATCAGTAATCTTAAATCAATCTAAATTTTTTGCCACACAAAGTAGAAGAAGGAGCACAAATTCTTTAATAAACTTTTTTTTTAAATCAAATTTGGATATTGCATGCAAAAGTTATAACACTTCAAATTAGACTTCCAAACTACTTGGAGACACTTTTGGTCACCTAGGGCGCTTAAGGGTTAATCCCCTTAATCGACTCTAAAGTCCAAATTTTGGATGATGAATAGAGAGGTAAGAATATTGAACATACTCCCAAATGCTTCTATTACATCTCAATAGGATTAGTCATGCACAAAAAATTGAAGTATACAAGGAGAAACCTTAGATTATGTAAATTGGCAACACCACCATCATCTACAAACAGCCCTCAAGTTAAGGCACACCATCTCCTAAACTCCACAAAACCTTCACACACAAGACTTAAAGAGAATTAGAATGAAGAAGCCAAAGGGGTGGCCAAGGATTCAACCACCCAAAGGTGCCTCCAAATGACCCCATTCACACCTCCAAAGTCCCCAAACACTAGTTTAGCCCCCCAATGGCCAATACATGGTCATTTTGGCTAACTAAGTCTACAAGAACTTCCTTGTTGTACCTTGAAGAGCCTATTAGCTACCCATCATCAAATAACTTGACAGGTTCCAAAGACTTTTTTGATCACAAAACTTTTCATACATCCAAACAAATGCTTGACTTTTCAACATCCGCACTCTTTGTATGATGGATTTGATGAAATTGAGGTAAATGATATATATTTATGAAAAGATTTAAGCAAAAATATGCAAAAATTCCAAGAAAGGATTAATGTGCTAAGGAGTTAAAATTTGTTGTATGTCTTGAATCTTGGATATCTTTAATGTTCATACTCTCATTTTTTTATAAAATAGGATAGAGTACCTCCAAAAATGCTTTATCAAAGATGCAAAGATTCATTGAAAATATTTCTAGATGTCATTAGCAATATTTTTTTCTAAAGAATAGTAAGGTAAACCAACCTATGACAGACAAGCCACCTAATGTAGATACCTAGGAAATGACCCTTTATAATCTTGCATCAACTTACAACATAATTTTTGCAATAAATGAAATTTGAGGTAACTAGGTTGAATTAGTGGCCACAATCAATGCCTTGGGTGGTGGTGAAAGAGATATCATTGATTGCAATAGGAACTTCTATCTTTTAATGTGAATTCATTACAAGAAATAACTTTTTTTAATTCCACCATGTCATGTCCATATTAGAAAATATCGTAGCCATGTTGGAAAATTACTATCACATGGCCACTGTAGCCATGTTAGAAAATATCATGGCCATGTGATATTTTGAAGTGATATCTAATTTTGAAGTTTTCTTTGGATCAATGGAAACATAGGATGAAAGAGCATATCTTATTAAAAATATTGCAAAATGATGCCTTTTTGCACTCAAGAAAAGACAAGAAAATTGAAAATGCTCATCTATAATTTCACAACATATTGAGTATTTTTTTAATTCATGGTGGAGCTTGCAATGCATGATGGTCACTGAAATGAGAGTAGTGTTTGTAAGAAAAAGAAGAAAGGGATACTTATTTTCTCCTTGAGCTCCTTGGATCTACCTTTTTTGAGATGGATTCAATCTTTTGGGGGTGGGCAAGAATCACATTTGCTGGTTGAATTTTTAATACATACCCAAAACAAAAACCCCAAAATGAACTATGAACTATGAACTTCACTATAGCATTCAACTTTTTAAAATTTCACAAGATGGAGTTCAACTCAAATATTAATGAAACTATGCTTTTGGATTCATAACATTGTCTATTTTTTAGAAATAATTTTTATTTATATTTTAAATCAAAATTTGAGAATAAGAAATTCAAAAAAGAAGGGCAACAATTTAAAAAAATGGTCACTTGGATCATTAGGGATTAAAAGTGGAGGGTTTCAATTTTGCATGACGTATAGTGACATTGAAAATTGAGTCAAACTTTGGAACATGATCCTTCTATAGACCATTGAGTTTAGGTATGTCTCTATTTAGACCCACTTGTTTACAGTGATTTAATAACCAAGCCTTGTATATCTTATATGGTAGAACACCCCATTCAAGTCCAAATTGCCAATCCAAACATTTAAGAAAAGTGTCATTCCAAGTTGATTATATGGGGCGTGGATCTTGCCAAACAAACTTTTGCATCTCATACATACATATCAAATCCAACCCTACAAAGTATTACACCAAGTTCTTTTTTCTTTATTGACATAAAATAAAAATTGTCAACATCTAAGTCATTCATGTCAACAAATGTTGAAGAATCGATCCTTTTTGCAAATCAATGATACATTTACAACTTTGAACTAAATTGTGCAAGGCGATCATGGGAAATTAGTAAAGGAGGCGTCATTCAAATTCCAATGTACCATGTGGAAGGGACATATGTTATCTAGCATTTACAAAAATGCAAAATCTATGTGTGGTATGCAAATTAAGACACCCCATAACAAGGCATAAGACTTATTCGCTCACCATGTGACAATAAATTTATGTATTGGAAGGAAGGATGTTTTCAAGAAATATCATAAAAATCTTCATTGAATAACAACATATAAATGTGAAGGTATTTTTTTCCCATTGGTTTTGACAATATTGAATTGGATCTCAATGACGTGGAAGAAAGACATTGTCTCAACATTAGACTAGGTTCATTTTGAAGCTTTTGAGCATAGCTACATTTATTAGATACATATCATTTTTGTTGGAAATTATTGGCAAGTAATTCCAACACGTTTACTAGACATTATGTTGTAATTGTATGGACATTGTATAAATAAGTTATGAATGTTCAAAGTACTATTTGTTAGGTGTACCAAAAAAGGAATCTGAGCTCTTATAGTTATTTGTGTTATAATTATGTACATCTTCAGTAATTAAAATCTAGTTTTTAATTTTGTTTCTGTTCAAATTTAGGTGTCACATTCTCATCAAAGATGATTATGGCTTTATAGCTCTTTTTTGTCAAAGCTAGCAAAATTTGCCAATGAAATTTTGGTCATTAAGGTTTAGCAAAAACAAATGAGTGAAATAAATGTATGGGTGAGAATGTGACAAATGAAACCATCATACAATTTGCATTTAATATGAAAGATATCATTCAAGGCCTATACAAATATTGTATTTATTTATATGTTTGAACTTTGATGGATACTATCCATTATACATTAAGTTTACTAAGATATTGCTCATACTTTATAGCTTCCCCTTCTATATGAACATTGTTTCTATAGAACTTCTTGGAATGTAAGAATTTAAAGTTAAAAAATTGATTTTTCAAATCAATATGAGCCAAATAATGACCACTTAGGGTCTTGAGAGGTCAAATTAAAAGAAGATGGTTGACCTTTAGAAGGGTCTAAAAGACAAAAATAGTTCATGTGTAGATGTACATAATCATATGAGTAGATCTAGTTAGAACCAACCTTCATTAGGAAGATTTTGAAGCCTATTAACCCCTGAAAGGCCCTTGGGGTCCCTCTATACAACCCATATTTAACCTTAATATAACTCTTCAATTGTGGTTTACTATATGAGTTGTGATACATTTTCATTTACCATGATCATTAATTTTACTTTGTAATTAAAAATATTTGGTCAATGTTTTTCAGGCCCTTCGGCAATGTTTTTCAGGCCCTTCTAGGGTTAAAAGGGTCTTAGATTTGCATGAAGTTCATATGCTAATCACTTCATTAAAAATGAATTACAATTTGGTAGAATTCCAAAATTAATGTGCATGTGATGTCTTAAATTCATTTGACTTACAATTATGGATTGATCTATCCAAAATTGGCATATAGAATAATGATATCAATGATTTCTAGCACAAAAAATGCATTTAGTTCTCAATTTATTTACCTCATTTCATTACTGCATTTAGTTCTCATTTTATTTACCTCATTTCAATACGCCATCAAATATCTCTTCTATTAAGTGGGTGGTTTGTTTTGTTGTGTTTGTCACGTTGAGATCTCCCGGACTGTGCGTTCCCCGGTCACGTGCTTGGTACCGTCGGAAAGCCCTGGGCAAGGATTCCAATTTGCACATCCATCAAAGTTGAAGGAAATAAAACAGAGAAAATGACCACTTCATTCTAATTGCCTAATTCTTTCTCAAAAAAATTCAATGTCAAAAAAGTTGGGATTTCTATTTTTTGTTGCACCAACTTTTGAACAAAAGTTCATACCTTCTTGAACTTCAAAAAGATGATCACATTGGATATTATAAGTGGCTACATTGCAGGCCATATTCAGTAGATTAAAAAATGATTTGCATAGTTTTTAGTATTTATTATGGAGATTTTGTTTACTTCTGGAACTAAAATTGAAATGGAATTCGTTTCAGTCTATTAGGAATTGGATTGCTTCGGTGGCGACCCTCCTTCAAAAATTAACATTCTCCGAAAGATAGAAAAGTCTTGATGCAAAAACAGAACAATTTGCCTTGTTTGTATACACTTTTTATTGTCAGCTTGTATAAATAGATTTTGTCTCACTAATACATTCTTCTGCTCCTCCTCACTCTGAAAATTGCAACACTCAAGTAATGTTTTACAAATTTCGATGACTACTGGAGCATGTCTCGAGTTTGCTACGAACCTCATAAATTTGTATCACATTTCTCGTGACTTACGTAACAATGTTTACATTTCTCGAGTTTGGTAACTCATCGAATTTGTATCTTTACATTCCTCGAGTTTGGTAACTCATCGAATTTGTATCTTTACATTTCTCGAGTTTGGTAACTCATCGAATTTTTACGTCATCAGCACTGAAATTATTATAGAGAAAGAATGGTGGTAACTCATCCAATTTTGGTAACTCATCCAATTTTCGTCATCAGGAGGTGGTGAGAGGAAAAAAGAAGCCGGTTTTCAGTGCTTACACCCTAAATGAAATGAAAGTAACTGAAACATGCCATATGTTCAGAGGGTAGCCGATCCACATTGAAATTGTTTCAATCAGATGGATACATTGACCAGCAGTCACCGCCTCATCGCTTTTGTTTAGCCTTTGGTTCAAAGACAATGTCCAAGATACCTTTACGACACCAAAGGAATACATTCAATTCATTAGCCGTGTCTCAAAGGAACAAAAGCAATCCGTAGAGAGATGTGCCAAAGCGAAGTGTGACGTCCATTGAAAGATACAATGCACTTCACCTCCAGAAGGCATGTGGAAATTGGTTTCTCTTTGCAACAAAGTAGTGACATGGGTGCCATGAATCGGCACCTAGTGCTGGGATGTGCAAACCTCTGTAGAAATCTTCAGCAGATAATGCAGACAAACAGGAACTAAATATCGTCTTTTCTTCAGTTCAAAATACAAATGTCTCCGCACTGCATGAAGCAATAGGTAGAACGAAAGTTTGTTTGATCATCATCAGAAAGCAAAACCAACAAACAGTTCAAAATCTAAAGATCGTCAGATAACTTCCTCTAGCATTCATGGTCCAAAACCATGTAAGAAGGATCCATTGGTATACGTTATTTTCTCATCACACGATCAGAGGGTGAGTCTGAAGCACAAAGGAATCGAATTCAGAAAGAACGCAGCATGTTGAACATCACAAAGGTCAGTCCAAGTGTTGGAAAATGTTGTTTCTCATCATGATTCGAACTGAAGCGTAGTTATTCGAGACTGTGTATCTTGTAGCTAAAGCCGAAACCAAAAGCTAGAAGGGAAAGTAATCTCAGATCGATCTAGCACCATTCTCATACACTCATGGTACTCGTTCGCCATGAGTGGTATTTTATATGATGCTGAACAAAGGGAACTTCCAAAACGAGTATCAAAGCATCAGCATATCAAGGACGACTAACAGAAGAACCGCTTCACAGGGACCCCAAGCATAACAGTCTTGAAACAAAAAACGTACCCAACGGCAAACACCACCAACCAGTAACAGGCATCAAAAACCCTAGATCTAACACAAAAAACGCTGTCATAAAAGTACCCACAGCTAAAAAATGAAAAAAAGTCTCCCACAAGAACAAAAGGAACTATAAGCGTCCCATCCTCTTCTAGTGAGTGCCCAAAGCGGCAGTCAGACATCCAGAAAAAAACAAGCCAAGCGGCAGACTCAGTATGCAAGAAACCTCACAATATAATCAAAAACGAGTTCAACAGCAAACAGCAGAAACAAAACAATTCGAAGCGTTGAGAACGGCATCATCTCAAAAATCACAAAAATGCAAACCGTAACAAAGCTTGGTTCATAACCCAAAGCTCAGCGGCAGTGAAAAAGAAATGTATTCGGCTCCAAACAAGGTTAGACACGATGACGGACAGACTTGCGGCCACACTGCTAATCCCTAACCCTAATGTTGCAAGCCAGATAGAAGGTATTTTCCACGTCAGACTGTAGGGTGTTGTATCCGGCATATGGGAAGCCGGTTGGGTCCAAGTGTCATCCCCCGTGAAATAGTATATCTTTACTTTGGTGCAGTCTTTGGGTTTATTCAAAGACATGTTTTTCAGAGCTCTCAGAGCCTGTTTCTATAGTCTGAATCTGTCTGTGTGTGGGCAATGAATATGGGATAAGGGTCAGTTTGCTATTCAAAACCCTGAATGTAGCCCTAAGTTATGGGAACTTAGGTCAGGCGGCCACTAAGGTGGGGCAGTTGGGCACCCCACAACCCTAAAAACCGCCATCTACATCTCCAAAATCAATTATGTACCGAATTATGTGGAGGAAACTGTTTGAGAATCAAATAATATTCTTTTGTAATTTTTGCATATGGTATCAAATGTCACATCTTTTGGTGCATTGGAACCTTCTTTCAAGTGCCAACAAGAAAATATGAAAATTTGAACAGTCTAATAATAGTAACTACTAGTAATAGAAGCAAAAAATAATGGTTTGGGGGTATTCATTTTAGCGGAATACAAGTTCAATTGGAAAAAAAGAACAGTGATATGCGAAAAAACAAGTGGCAATGCTTATTCTAGTAGCACTTAAATACATTTCTAGTAAAGTAAGGTAGTCTTTGTTCTAAATAGCACTTAAACATGTTTCTACATGTAAAGTGAGGTAGTCTACTTTTAAAGTGACCTTTAAAGAGCTAATTGCATTTGGGGGAAGCTAAACTCCTTGAAACAAATTTCAGTCAATTTTCCTAAGAAGAAAAATGAAGAAAAATGGAATTGGCATCTGACCTACTTGTTTCATATTCCTTTAACCAGTTTGTGGAATTAGTTATGGATTTTTAAAGTTGAAACACAATGGTCACTAAAAGCAACCACCTCTTACAATGTATTGTACATTGTTGGTGCATAGGAGAAAGAAAAATGTGTCTCTTCTTTATAGGATGCTTTTAGAAAACTATACCTTATCTACTTAAATTTTCACAAAATAGCCTCTGTTGATGCAAAATTGCCTTATTTTTGTTCAAAGGTAACAAAGGCAAATAATCTTATTCTATGAAATTTTGCATTTACTTTGTTCAAAATTTTTTGGAGCACTAGGGAGATGCACCTTCTCTATTGTTTACTTTATGAAATTATTTTTTCATTTATAGCTTTACAATTTTAAAGCAATCACAAAAAAGTGCTTGAGTGAATTAAGTAATATAATAGAGTGATATAAATTTTGACAAAACTTTGTGTGTTGAGTTTAACATGATGTTTGAAAATCTATAGTAAATTTTTTTTGTAAGAATGCATATGTTCAAAGATGTTATAATATTGAAATTGGATGTTGATCTAGGTAAATTTTTTAATTGGACATGACAAAACTAAAACTAATAATTTGTTGGATTGAGGGTAATTTGAGGTAAATTAAAGCAAGCCCTTATTGGCCCCAAGATGACTATGTCATCATCTTATTGGCTCTTCATAAGAGGATTATAATCAATAATTTTTTTTCAATATTGAAAGCCCTTAGATCAATCCAAAGGTTTATATTCAGATGTTCTTAGTTGACTAGAAGCATTCAATATTTGTTTGACCATATTCAACATTATAATGAGATAAAAGTTGCTAAACCTTAGTTTGGAAAGAAGACAAAGTAATTACTTGAAAATATATGTATTATACCATAAAGATAATCACATGTGATTTAGGCACCTACTCTAATATAAGCGTCTATGTTAGGTTAGTTCTT
Organism: Climacium dendroides; assembly: GCA_950106755.1. Taxonomy (NCBI): domain Eukaryota; kingdom Viridiplantae; phylum Streptophyta; class Bryopsida; order Hypnales; family Climaciaceae; genus Climacium; species Climacium dendroides. Next base: position 29,233,640 of record OX467082.1, on the reverse strand, counting down.
GGATATGCCATCATCATATGTAACTATCATTGAGGGATAAATCATTTATTTTAGTGTAATCTTGAAAGTAGGTTTAGGGTTCTATACCTTATTCTAGGTAAAGAATTAACAACTGTTTTTTGTTACCTTAGTTTTGAATTAATACCAATAGTGACTCAAGTTGTTACATTTGAGGTAGTATCTAGTATGATTAATTATGCTTTGTACTTACTAAATCGAGATAACTAAGTTTTTTTGGAATTATAGTGGACATACTTTTAATTGAAAGTTGTACAAACATGGAGCTCTCTTAATTCTTTGTAATAGGTCTATTTTGAAATCATGAAATAAAAAAAGGTTATCAATCACAAATGACAAAGATACAACTAAATATCACTACGGATTTTTTCACAGTTTTGATATTAGAGTTAATCATAAAGTGGTTTGGACTTGGTTTGAAGTTGTAAGCTACATTTAAGTTGTGGTCTCTAACAATAAATGTATTGTTAGTAGTCCACTACATCTTGAATTAAGCTCTATACTCATGGTTCTTGTCTTGACTAACAATCTTTAGTCCCACATATCGCATGCTTGTGAATTTCTATTGGTGGAAGAAAAACTAGGGATGAAACTAAAAAAAAATTCTTTATTGGACCTAAAAGGAGTTTGATCTCCAAATTCTTTGTTTTTTGCTATTCAAAGGGGGGGGAAACATTTCTCCCACTTTATGATTAACTCTATTATTTAGTAAACTTTGGTGTAGAGTCTCAAACATGAAAGTTTTTAATTAATTCAAGTTAGCTTGATCTACAAAATCATAAATGCTAAGCATCAAATAATTCATGCAAGTATCAAAGTAATTTTTTTTCCATATTGATATGATCAACTATTGACTATTTGAACCTATCAATATGATTGAATGGTTTTTGTTAGTATGGTTAGTTTATATATGTAATAAGCTTTTTGAGACTTGACCTTTAAAAGAGGACAATGAATATTTTTGAGGTCTTAACATAGGAGCTACATGAGATAGATGAAATACATCAAGTATACATTGAGAAAATAATTTTTTTTTATTCTTCAATGATGAAACTAGCTTGGTCATTTGATGCTTGCTAATTTTTGCTAGGTTCTAAATTAATTTTTATATTGAGAGGGAAATGCAACAAAACTTGCATAAATAAAGATCTTTATCTAAATCTTTATCAAGCCAAAATTCATTTTGCCTCAAAAGCTCTAGATTTAGCTACTACTCCCTTTGTCTCAAAAAAAAATCCGTGTTTGCCTCTCTCTCTCCCCCTATTGTTTAACCATTGATAGAATTTCAAAAAGAAACCTCATTTGCCTCTCTCACCCTACTGCTAAAACATTGATAGAATCTCAAAAAGAAACATGTATTTGCCTCTTTATTGTACCTTGCTCATGCTCTTTGTGAGTTAGATTTGGTTTCTGTTTACTAATTGCACTAGAAACAATAATATCGTGAGCACTAGGATTTGTTTTTTTAATAGATGGAAGAACTTGCGTAGTTAGGTTTGCTTGTCCTTCATCTACATTTGCACTAAAAACACTTCATATTGATCACTTTCTATGAATTGACACTAATCTAAAAACATCCCAAAAGTCACACTTTTGACGTTGCTTTTCTTTCCTTTCAAGGCAATTTTAAATGTAAAAACTATACTTGGATATGGAATAGTTCAAGACTAATCTTTGACACCTTTCAATTGCAATTATTGCTATGATTCCTCAATTCCAAAGAAAATTTGAAACACGGGTTTCTTTTTGAGACAGAGGGAGTACTACTTAGCTACTACTAGATTCACATGAAAGTGAATTCAAGCCTCTTTCAACCCTTTTTTATCAGGCCATCTCATGATCAAAACTCATTGTAATCTTTCAATTCATAATTATGTGATATTGTTGTGTTACTTTTTCTAAGTGAGCCACAACATGTAAGTTTAAGATTGTACAATTACAGTTCACAAAAATTGATAAACAAGATAACCTCATTTTGAATCCATTCCAATAAGTTTTGCTCAAAAAATGATAATATGTTGCCCTGTAGTCAAATTTTGAAGGAATTTTGAAATTATTCTTTCCAAATTTATAGAAAAATATTGGAGATAGCATTGGTGAATCTAACTGTACAGATTGAATCTAAAATTCAAAATCTACAACTTTCCTTTGTATATCACTTCTAAAATATTCTTCCAAATAGCACTTTATAATGCTTTTCTCCAAATCGTCAATTCTGGAGAAGAGTCCAGACGCTCTAGGGTTAATACTACGTCCGTTGTTCAACACATACTTGTAGTGTTGAACTACCCCCAAGCCCCCAACAGACTGTAGTGTTATTAGAAGTAGTAGTGAGAGAACAAAAAAGAGAGCCATTTTCCACACTAGAAGTAGTAGAGCGAGAGGACAAAAAGAGAGCCTGAGAGATTTCCACACTGCACAGCCAAAGTTACCCCAAAGCCAGGATTACAGCAAAATCAACACCATGGATTGCTTAATCCATTGTATTAAATTGGTATTATAGTACAAATCTCAGAGACCGGAGCTCCCTATATTATACATACTAAACGCCTACCACTTCTCCTCAACCAAGCCTTCAACCTGCTATCGGTACTCTAAGTTCGTAACTGGCGCTCTTCAGCATCCTTAGGTAAAGAATTTCAGGAACTACGTACCCTGGCTAGTGGTGTCGCGGCTAATTACTCGAGCCAGGACCGCTAGTATCCGCGTATCCTACCAAAATTGTCGAAACCAAACTAAAACTGTCAATTACACCTCCAGATCAATCCAAAGAATTCTAGATCAATACGATCTACAGAACTCTGATCAATCATCGAGATTAACATCAATGACGAACCTATTGAATTAGTCTAACAACTACAACCCAGATACCAAGTCCTACTTCGGCCCCTCCTTGCAGACTCATATCCAGTCTTCACTATCATACGACTCATGTTGTTGCAAGCACATTGGACCGGCACTCTTATGTCATTCTAGTACTTAAAACATTGATTTTTCAGTTGTTGCAGTTGATATTACGAGGTGAAAACCAGGTCGTTGTAAGTACGATTGGTTTTGAATCATCTAGATACTGGAATGCGAGGAGGCTGGCGTGCTCCACTGAATCTCAAAGTCTTTCCCCACTGGCAAGTCCAACCCCGAAATGGTGATCGAGGGCACCGCCGCGTCGAACGCCACATCCACATCCACAGGCTCGCCATTGATCTTAATCCCACTCGGCTTATTGTTGCCCCCAAGAATCACCACCGTTTGCACTTTCAACCCTTCCTTAATCGCATAATCCCCACTCACAACTTTCGACGACAACATGCCTCTCTCTTCCGCCTGCTGGCCAACGAATCTCACGAAAGTCGACCTCCCTTTCCTGATCACCATCTCGACGTCATCCCCGTTGTCCAAAAACAGCTTCCCACGAGCATACCCTGCGCTTCTCCCACTTGGAAACGCCACCACCAGCGTGAACGGAGTCTTCATCACTTCCGCCGACGTCAGTTTGCTTTCCTGCATCGGTAGCACAGTCCCCTCGTGCACATGCACATTGATAGAATCCAAATCCGCGTCAAGCTCCACATGCTCCCCATTGCTCTCCACTTTCGTCACGAATCCGTCGAAGAGGTTGTACCATGTGCCTTTCGGGAAGTACCCCGTGACCGTGGTTACATTGGGGAGGTAGACTGGTGTCACCATGACTCCCGTCCCGAGTAAGAACTGTTTGCTGACAGTGAGTGTATTGGGGTCCTCTGGGAAAGAGAAAAAGAGTGGCCGGGCGATGGGGGCGCCGCGGTTGTGAGCCTCGAACATGAGAGTGTAGAAGTGGGGGAGAAGACGGTAGCGGAGGTTGAGAGCGGAACGTGCAGAAGAGGCGACTTGCGGCCAGACGTAAGGCTCCTGGGGAGTGGCGCCCAGAGTGTTGTGGTTGCGGGCGAAGGGGTAGAAGGCGCCGAGCTGCATCCAGCGGTTGCAAAGCTCAGGGGTGGTGTCGTCGGCGAAGCCGCAGATGTCGGCGCCAATCATTGGGAGACCCATCATGCCCGTGTTGAGAATGCCGGCGATGGAGTACTCCAGGTCCTTGAACGTGGCCGCGTTGTCGCCAGTCCAGTGGGCTGCGTGCGCACCGGAGCTGACGAAGGTGGATCTGCACAGGCACATTGGTTCTTGATGATCAGCTCTCGGTTACAACATCAATAAAATGTCAAGTGAATTGACTCATCGTGTGCCTTACCAAATTTCAGGACTTCGGGACACCGAAAGAGAAAATCAGGATGCATGAACTCCGGAATGGTCAATGGCGACTCTGGCACCAACAAAAGTGACATGTAGAACTTTCAAAACTTAAGTCTAATTTCAGGCCACAAACTACGACAGGTATGGATTTATGTTTCAGGCCGCGCGCTCTGAGCCGAGCGAAAGGATCACGAAATGGACGTTATAACCAAGGCTCACTCGAATCAGGTGCATGGAATTTCAAAATGCTGCACTTTTTTAGCAGGACTTCGTCAGTTTCGAACACACGTACCGTGAAAGAATGAATGGCCTCTTGTTACGCGTCACTATGAGCGCATCATTCGTCGCAACCGACTCCGACAACCCATACAAATTATGCGCATTATACTCCGTCGTCCCGTCGAAGTGCGTGGCCCGCATGGCCACCGTCTTGTCCCCGATGTGTTCGTATGCCCCCTGTCGCACGATCGGGTACGGCGGGTCGTCCCACTGAGACTCGGATTTCTGGCACTCCAAGTAGCACTCGTTGTGGTTGGGATAGACGATGCCGTTGAATCGGCACCGCGTGCCGCTGCAGAAGTTGGAGACTTCGTTCATGTCGATCCAGAGCCCGTCGAACGGGACCTTTTTGTGGAAAGAGGATACTTCGGTGCTCCACCAAGACTTCGTCTTAGGGTTCAGAAAGTCAGGGAAGTACACTGGGCCAGGCCAGACTTGCGCCAGGTAATTTTCCTTCTGCTCGTCCTTGAGGAACACGTCCTGCTCCAGGCCGCGCTGCAGAGTGCCGTAGTTCTCGTATGCAGTGCTGATTCCTGAATTCGCCAATTTAGATTACTATCAGAACCAAACGCTCGGAATTCTTAAAATTGTGTCAGTAACAAAGCACCGAATTGAAATCAATAACTGAGAGCTTATGAAGTTGAATAAATGTCCTATTGTGTCCGAATTCTATTCCTAGTGTATCCTATTGGACATTCCATCACTAGACATTGGAATTTTTTATTTAGATGGACACTTTGAATTTCTCCTGCGACAACTAGAACTGGTGTCCCGAAACGTGCCTATTTCTTGAAACTTTGCCATGTTAGTAAATGTGGTGATGAACATACTATCAGAATCTTGGTTGGTTCATTGGGAGTCTTTGATTGCAGCTTACGCATTTGGATTTAAGGAATTGATTTTTCATGTCCAAGAAACTTGGACTCTCAAGAGTTACATTTCGGTATATTAAGGGGAGAAATTTCTGAATTTAGGATGATGTTAAGCTCATTTAGAGTGACTATGATGACCTAAATCCATAGCAACGGTACACCATAAAAAAGGTCCAAAATGGAGATGTTCCATTTGGTGTTTGTTCAGAAGAGAGAATGTGAAGCATTGATTAACAGCACCCCAAGCTCCCAAACCCTAAAATTCTCTATTACAGAGTTTCCATACCTGGGTCGAGAATCAGCACATAGTGTTGTCCGTGGGCGTGAAGCTCCTCCACGAAGCTCTTGATCTCGTCCTCCGGGTAATTTACCGCGTCCGTGGTGAAATCCAAGTAGTCCTGCATGTAATCGATGTCGTTCCACATAGTGTCCAGAGGAATCTTCGCCTTCTTGTAATTGTCCACCACGTACTTGAGCTCCGACACGTTCTTGTAGCCCCATCTGCACTGATGAAAACCTGCTCACCACCACCACGAAACAGGGTCAGTCCATCAATTAAACCGATCCGCACCAGTAAATAGACACCCAGCATTCGAACAAAACCTTGCAAATTTCATCCCAGAGCTTCTTCCAAGAGTCTGGAAGCCAAATAACAAATCAAATTAGTCCTTACCGAAAGACCAGTATGGCATGGGCGCAGGCCTTCCCACGAGCTCCGTGTACTGATCCACCACATCCATCGGCGACGGCCCCGCAAAGAAGTAAAACTCGAACGACCCCCCAATCACATGCCACGTCAAGAAATCCCCTCCATACTTGATATCCATGCCATTGCTATTCAACAGCAACACGCCGTGCGTGAGCCCTCCCTCTCGCACATCCATGTAATAAGGGTAGGCGCCATACAAGTCCACGTTCGTGTTCATGGCGCCGATGTCCGTCGCCCAGAGCGTGTAAGTTTTCCCCTTCGTGAGAGGCAACCCATCTGGTCGAGTGCTCTCCCCGAGTCCATACAACGTGGCCGTGCTCGGCAAGTGAGTCGAAATCTCCAGGTACTGGTCCTTGAACACCATGGAGTTGAAGGAAGGTGTCTCCTCGGTGCCTTCCAGGGAGGTACTGACGCTGGGCGTGGAGTTGAAGAGAACCTCATTGTTGGCGATGCGCGTGACGGCGAAGCCGAAGGGGTTGGTGGTGTAGGAGAGAGTGATCAGAGGCTCCTGGGGTAAGGCGAAGCGGATGTTGTTGGTGGAGAGGGGCTCGTTGCGAGGGATGAGAGAGTGGGGGACTTCCCAGCGGGAGGACGTGCGGTCCGAGATTTGGACCTTCACGCGGAACTGGCCTTCCACTCTGCAACAGACAAAAGAGAAAGCGTTAGAACTTGACCAGGGTGAATGGATGAATGGGTGTGATAGCGTTTCTGAGACTAGCGGATTACGGGTGTGCTGTCCCTACTAGCTCCTCAAAGAATAGGTCACAAAGAATGCTACTTCAGCTTACAATTTTTTATTACAAGAGTTCCACATAGCACTCGATTTTCGGAGCATTTTGCCACCTTGACTGGGAAACGAACAGTTTTAGAATCGAGATGAATGATCTCTACAGGAAACGTGAGCTACAAGAAAGGAGGAATGCTCCTTCGAACTGCCTCACAATTTTCTCTAGCAAATTTAATAGAGACCTGTATCAATCGTTGCTAAATCCAGAATTCAATAGAGACAGTGAAAACGCTTTTAAGTGAGGTATTAGCGATGATTCAGCGATTACTGAAGAGTATGAATTTGGCTCCAAGATTTGATCAGCAGTTATTGAATTCAAAACAGAGGCACAGTTGAAGGAAATCGAGTCGAATTCTAGACTAGCTCTAGGGAAGAAAAGAAAGGAAATTCGAACCTGACAGTCATGCTGAGCTCCTTCACGTCGGGTCCATATACTTCCGTTTGCTCAATGACCTCCAGATTGGCCACGAAACCGCGCCCGTCAGGCATGTCGTAGACGGATGTCACTCGCTGGCCTTGCCCCAACGCCGACGTCGAGTCCAGCATAGAAAGGCAACAGCAGACCACTACAACTACCCATACTGTCAACGTCGCCATGGACACACGAACCCCCATCGGTATGAGTCAGAAGCTCCCCGCTCACCACCACTGCGACACCGAACAAGATCCCCAGAAAAAAGAGGACCAAGTTCCGAACAAATCCAGTGAACCCACACACACCAATTTTCGCTTCCTGTCTCTACTCAATCTCCGCTCTTTCACTTTACTATAGTGAAGTTTACTAGACCACTCTGTCCAACCCTCAGAAAAATCAGGAAAAAAAAAGTCTCAGAAAAACCTCCCACCTTTCACTTTGAATCACTCCAAAAATCAGTCGAGGGACCACTCAGAAAATTATGGAACACGCTCAAACCCGCGGCTTTCACACGCTACTTATATCACTGCAACTTTGAACTTAACTTCTCTATACCTTCGAAACGAAATGGAACTAACTCTGAAACTCGTCACAAAAGTCGCAACCGTAACGAGCCTGACAAGCTAGATCACTGAACAGGCTCTCCAAACATCAGCACGCGACCTTCACAAGCTTGCCAAGGTAGCTCCCCCGAACCCTGACCTGAAATTCGAACTTGCAAAAGCGCCGTACTCAGAGAATAATCAAACACGCGACCAGTAAGAACGTACGAGCAAGGTCGCACAATGCCTGACACACGATTGATCATCCTGATGATCGATGCGATTATATACACTTTTTCAGACGATTGGTTCAGGTGGGGTCGAGGAAGGAGCAGGGGAATAGGGGATTGCTGACGAGTCTAGAGGGGTGTCTGAAATGCCAGCAGACGGATAAGCAACGGCGGAAAAAACGCTCGCACGATGACGAGAGTCAAAGGCAGGGGCCAAAGAGGAGTGCAACAGAAGCTAAAGAGTGTTGGGTAACTAGCGTTCAATTTCGAGTAACTGCGGGACCGACTGTTGCATCCATTTTCGATTATCTAAGGATTGATTGCGATCATTCTCCATTGACTGAGGGATTATTAAGTTAATTTTCGAAGCAAATAAGGGATTAATTCCATTCATTTATCGAGCAGCGAAACTGTTGCTTTCATTTTCGATTGAAGAAAGGATTGCTTGCCGGCGTTCATTTCCGATGGCCTGATGGGCGACTGATGCGCTCGTCTCCGATTGACTGCAGGATTGGTTGCCGCGTGGTCCCAGACCTACGAGCTCCTGGGTCCCCGTAGCCCTTAGGCTGTCTTGTGTACACGATTCCGAGGCTGCGGCGCGAGGTTCCTGATCAGATTAGCGGAAAAGGTCGCGCTCCTTCGCACTGGCGGGATCGGCTCGCGTGCGCGGCGAATGCGGCGATGACGAAGGTCCCGCAGCCGTCCGTCCGCGCGACGAGGATGAAGTCGATAAGTTGTTTCGTCACGTTCGTGGATGAGGGTGACGGTAGGGATTTTTAGGGTTGGATTCTGGTTCGGATGTGGACGTGGATGTGGATGAGTTTGGTAGTAGTGATCGATCGGACGGAGTTTCGTCGGGAGTTTCGTTGGGATTTTGTGGATGAAAATAGACGGCGAAGATGAAAAGAGTTTCCGTGTTCAGCTGGATTTCATCCTCGTCGGGCCGTTGGTTTCAGTTTTCCGTCGATCTCATCTTTTCGTTAAGGTTCCAATCTCGTCCGTTGATTCCGTTCCTTTAGCAATTTGGAATCAGTCTTGCAGGCAGGATAAACTCTACCTTTAAATCCTTTTTAAAAAAAAAATTTGCACAACTAATTTTGCATTTTTGTCAACTAAACTTCTATCAACGGGATCTTTTTTTTGTTTGGCTCTTAGTCACATCTAAGCGGTCCTAAAGAAAAATTATGTTTCTAATATTATAGTCAATTGCTAGTGATTCATAAATTTCTAAGTGCCATGTGGCATGTTGCCAATGGCTGTCTGAGAGTGTTAATAAATTCCACGTGGCACCTCGAGTTTCGATCTTTATGCCTCTATCTGTTCTTTTGGGGTTAGGTTAGGTTTATCAGTTATGGACCCAGTCAGGGATGTCTGGGAACTTGGGATAGCTGCAGGCAGCCTGAGTCAGTTTGGATAATTACTAAACTTTCTTAAACGACGGGGTCACTTTGGAAATCATCAGTTTTTATGAGCGTGTGAAGCATGGGCTTAAAAAAATTGTAAAAGCACTCATTGCAAGACAAACTACTGTAGAAGACCTCCCCTTTTCTTGCAAAATTTCGAGGATGAATAGTTGCACTTTTGTCCTACATAGAGAGATTCTTTGTCATCCATGGAATACAAAACATCCATTTCAATATTTAAGGGTTAAATACAATGGATGAACATCTCCTAACACAGCATATTGTATTCAATTACCGATTTCAGTTCCTTCCCTGAACCCTTGAAAAGACACTAGGGGTATTACACTTCCTCCGAGAAACAAAGCTTCTTGAAGAATGCAAAGTTGGTGAGAGAAATGAGGAGCCAATAGGGAGTTGTTGTGCAAAAAAAAGGCCTAGGACACTCCTTTTGAGTGTGAACAACTTGGAAAATGTTATTGAAGAATGAGATTCACTGTCAAATGGAGTGGAACACAGATAGTACATGTAGCACTAAAGTCGAACTGAACTCAAAGTGCATCAAGCATGCAGGAAAAGCGTTGCAAGAAGAGCGAAAAATTGTCAAAGAAAATTTTCTCCACCTCTATAGCAAAGAATGGCACTTCAAAATCCTCAAAGAATGAGAGCTCTGCAAGCCACGGACAACTACATAGAGAGCGCCTCATGTCAATGCTTGCAAGGAGGAGTGGGGAAATGCAACAATTTTTGCAAAGAACAAGCCACTTATAGCAACTCCCACAATTCTTGTTGTTCCATTGACAAAAGGTTTGAAGCAGTGGGTTTGTTTTTTTGGCAATATGTCGCCAATTCTAACATAAAGAAACGAACACCCTGATTGATGTCCCTCCAAATATAATCCAAATATAATGCAATGGCATGCTGCCAAGAACACAATTTCTACGGTTAAAAAAAACACTGGTTTGAAGGGCACAAAATGTTTGTTGAGGGTTAAATTCCTTGAAAATAGGTATTACAATACATTACAGAAATCATTTGGAACGAATGTCCAGGAAATGAACTGAACGCTGGAAGTTCAGTCAGGGTTGACAAGTTATTTAGTTAGGGTTTTTTTGGTTGAAAAAACAAAAATATAAAACTAAGTAAACACTGAGTACAAAACATGTGGGTTACCCTAGCTCTAGTGGTTGGTTAATTCTTAAGCCTAAGGTACGTCCAAATTTGACTGAAGCCTAATTTTTCTGTGGAAATTGAATTGTAAGTAAGTGTCTTGACCAAGGAGACCGACTGGAGTGGGGTCTTTAGCTCACAGAACTTGAAAACTGCAAGGACACAAGCAATTGACTGAGGTAACTTCCCTCACAATTAAGGTGAGCCGGTCCATTACCACCACCCCTTTCAAAAACTCCACCCTTGTGTATGTACATGGAGTGTACATTTTTCCTCTGAAATGTACGCCGAGGGTACATGAGCCAGGGCGGATTTGAGAGGGGTGGCAGTACTTAGTAGGCTGGTTCACCTTATATATATGTGCTTCTACAGTAACTTAGCCCATCTTTTTCACAAGGCTAATAATCAGATTAAGCGTCGTCTGCAAGTTATTCAGTCCCTCGACAGGTCAAAACATGCTTCCATTGTCTGTAAGTTAGGCACAACATTTGTCATAAAATTTTGAGCATCCTCCATTAACCCGTAAAGTTCCTTGACTATGTCTTCAACAAAAACGCTCCAAAACTGCCATTTTTAGTACAAGTATCAAATTTATAAAAAATTAAAATTAAAATTAGAAAAATATTTTAAAAAACAATTTTTGGACATATATGACTATAAGATCTTGTAGTACATTGGTTTGAGAATATGTGGAAAAAATTTCAGAAATTTTCACCTTGTGAATTGCAAGATATTAAAGTGACAAAAATCATTTTTTGGGCCCTATAAAAAATTGGGCAACTACACTTCACATGGCACATTGATATGAAAAAATGTCCAAAATGGTGGTGCTTTTTTGGATTCATTCTTCAAGGCAAGTTGGTTGCATGCTTGAAAATTTTCAGATCATTTGGAATTGTAAGTAGAAAGAAGTAGAGAATGATTCAAAATATGAAATTGTTGAAAATTTAATTATAGAGTTGAAGAATGACCATCCCAATGGTTAATAAACAATCTACATCCTATCATTCTATTTTTTTTTTAATATTGAAAATTGAGTTAAATTAAAGACTTTGAGGTTTATTTTAGAGTAGAGAATTCAAAATTGCCCGCAAACTAAAACTCTTTGTAACTTTCAATTCATTGATCAAAATGGAATGATTCAAATCTTTCCATGTATATATAAATCTAGAGAACCAATTTCAAATTTTTGTATCTAAAGAAAATGAGTTTTTTAATCTCCCTGAATTGTCCAGCCAAGAGAAAAATTACATATCATACAATAACTTTTAAACCATATAGTCAAAAGTTGCAAAAATTGTTGAAACTTAAAGAAAACCCTTGTCTAATGTTCTATGAAAATTTCAAAAAAAAAAATTCCATTTGTAGTGGGCTGCCCAAAATTGCTATGTTGCCAAAAAAAAACAAAGCATGGTCTTTTAGAGTTTAAATGTGGCATATAACATTGTCAAAAATAGGCTATATATTTTAGTCTACAATAGAAGGATTCACAATATTCACTCTAACAAAAGAAAGTCTCTTGACAGAGATAGTAACTTTCATGTAGGCTATGAAGGCATTGGTAGTAAATTAAGTGCTATTATTGGATTTGCTTACACTTCACATATGAAATCTTTCACGTTAAGAGTTTTGTTGGTTGATCCAGTCCATTTCAAGGCACAATTAGGAAGCAAATTGTGTCGTAGAAAGGAATGTTATCAATCTACCACTTAATTGGTAGGGGTAGCTGATTTTGTTGTTCCTACTACATTCCCTCAACTCTGAACATATAAGAACGTGCCTACACCTGTGTGTTCTCTAATACTCCCTCTATCTTTAAATCCAATAATAATCCAAGACTTTTTGGAAAAAACTAGATTAACGTGTAAGGAGTTCCTATTTATATGGTAATTGTAGCTTCTAATCAACTCCAATAGGTGTGAAAGTATTATAGTCAAGAGTAAGTGAACCATGTTAAAAATAGGTTGCAAAATTGTCATTTTTTTCCTATTTTGCTACCAACTCCGATGCAGTGAATTTCAATCATTCTGTGCTATCAACTTCAATGCAAAGAACTCCAAGTAGATCCTATGCAATCAACTTCGATCACCTCTTGTGATTCAACTTTGATTAGCTCACGTGGTGCAACTTCAATCTATTTCTTTCAATCAACTTCAATTTGCTTTTGTCAACATTCTTCGATAAGCTCTTCAGAGTCACAGCCTACCATTCAAGTTCAATCAACTCTAGACAATGGTCCAACTTTGAATTGATGGTCATTCTGCATTGCCCAATTGACACCAACAAGTGCGCCCATCCGAAGTTTCATTTCCATGAAACATTGAAGCATTGAATTTAATTTATGTCAAGTAAATTTAGGAAATATATCAGATTTATTTTGAGAGTGAGGGAGTACATAGAGATGGCTGGGTTGAACTAACCCCTCACTCGACCCCTCAAGAAGACGCTAAATTTTTCTTCACACATGATAAAATTTGCAAATTTTGAATTTACATTTGCAATAAGGGGACCCAAATTAGCTACAAAATAATCAAGCTCAAAATAGGGGGTCTTTTTTTTACATGCACGCCTTCTGAGGGGCTGAGCAAGGAGGGCCAGTTCAAGTGCGTTGTTCATGTTCGCATGGACCCATCCAGAAAGGTTGGAAAAGCCAGCCACGGCAACTGAATTGAAAGGCCCAAATTTCCATGTCACATAAAAAAGGACTAATTAAAGTTAACATGAAAGGTCACATAATTGAAGACCCTTTTTGAAGGACCTTTTGTTATGTGACCTAGGCGGGCAAAGTTTGTAGGAGATATATACAAGGTCCAAGTTTGCAATTGTATTGATATGTGGACCTGGTGGGTGGAGGAGAGATCGAGTAAAAATTCCTCACGTATTGACTCCCTCAAAATTGACCGATCTTGACCAATCTTGACCAATGGGATTGTCCACTGGTATCTATGAAACATAAAATCCTCCTTTTCCACTCACCGAGGCCGGTAAGACAATTGATCAAGGGTCTTCTTGTCTTCTAGTGTTTTTTCTAGTGTTTTTTCGCTTGGCTCACACAATTGAGGACTCTTTTAACCCTTAAACGATGAGTTGGTTACTGTGGAAATCATTTGTTTGGGTATCGTGTTAATTGTTCGCTTAAAAAAATGAAATAGCACTCATTGGAAGACAAGCTATTGTAGAAGACGTTCCCTTTTTCCCACATAATTTGGAGGATGAATAGCTGTACTTTTGTCTTGCACGGAGAGATTTCTTTGTCATTCATCGACCGTAAAACGTCCTTGTCATCGTTTAAGGATTAAGGTACACTTCTTGCCTAACAACTCCTAGGTCGCTTGCGGCTCAAGTTCTTGTATTTCACTTCCATTGTAAAGGTTGTCCTTTATTTTATGTAAATTTTAATTTAATTTAAAATTTTAAAAAAATAAAAAACTTTAAAAAAACTTTTGAGGTCCCATTGAAGTGAACCGAAGTCCCCTTGTTTTTATCTTGGAAGCCCACGTGGTCCCCCACCATTGGGAATTCAGCCATGACTGACCAAAGCCCCAGGCCGGCAGGCCGGCAGGCAGGCAACGGAATGTTCTGCCCTTTCCAATTCCGTTCCTGGCTGGCTCCCTCACTTTGGGAACTGCCTTGAGCTTATCTCATTTCTTCATGGGGATGAAGCCAATTCGGTACACCTAACCAAAAGTAGGGGATACCTAGGTCAAATTTGGCTATTGGTCTTGAAATGCAACAATAATCTAGGGATTTTGCTTACAAAAGATGAAAGTTTTCTTCACCCAAAATAACTAGCTCGCAAAAAATTATGTTTAAGAAAAAACATTGGTTGGGAAATTCTAACGAAAGTGTGAGGAAAGGCAATAATTGAAGTAGATTTGTAAAAGAAATTGGCTAAATAATCGAAATGAAGGATAATTGTTAGTGGGTAAATGTAAAAATTGCCACCTATTTTGTGCCGCATCAATTTTGTATTTCTTTGCATGTCTCAACTAATTTAGGACCTTTAATTGTGAATATGAATTTGAAAAATTTCAAATTTTGTGATGGGTGGCAAATAAAAAATTTCAGTGTTTTCTCCAGGGCTAAAACATGGGGCAATAAGGGGGTCAATCCTCCCTGGCCATTGTTAGTGGAACTCTAAACAATCTCCAAACAATGAAGTCATCCCTAACTTCAAAGTCCAAAACCAAAAAATAAAATAAGTGGTTGAGCTGCAAATTTATTTTCAAATAAACCTTTATCGGTTTGCTTCTTTTAATACCTAAAGTCCCAAGGTCTTGAATTAAATCCACTTGAAACTACAGTTTCTATTGCAAAGAGCAAAAATGATTTTAATTTGTTTTTTTTCTACACTTGGGAAGAAATTTTAGAAACTTTGATTGTAGAGATTGCAAGATATAAGTGCTTAAAGTGAAAGAAACACATTTGTTTTTGCACCTAACATGATTAGATTATAAGACACGAATCCTTTTAATTTCAAATTTTTGTGCTATACATAAATCCTACATGTTAATTTTTGAAGAAAATGCTCTAGTTGCTTGCAAAATAAAACAATCTCCATAACTTTCCATGTAGAATGAATCACATCTTTCCATGTAGTTAAAAAAAATTTATGTGAGAATTTTTTATTTATTATTATGAGTTTTATTTATTTATTTTGTGTTGCCCAGAGAATTTCATTTTGAGCTTAGGATTGCATAACTTTTGCTCTTGAGTAGTGACTGAAATTTAAAAAAATTATATTTGCACAAAGCTAAAGTCCTTATCTATCTTTAAAAAATTAAAAATAATCACAACAAAAATTGAGATCATATAAGCCTATCCAAATTTCCATTTGTCTCCCAAAGGGACTCTGGAACTTTAGGGATTGATTTTCAAATAATCTTGGAATATTTTGAATTTTTTTAATAATTTTAGAAAGAAATTTTGGCACTTGCCAAAATAACATATGCCATCAAAATTCTCATCAAAATTCCATTCTATACTACATAGAGAGATTCCATTTCACTATTCATTCTCCAAATGTGTGGAAAGATAAGGTCTTCTACAATAGTTTGACTTCCAATAAGTGCTTTTGCATTTTTTTAAGCCAACAATTTACACCGTACCAAAATAGATGATTTCCACAATGATTAACTCATCCT
The DNA here is from genome assembly GCA_950106755.1 of Climacium dendroides. Classification (NCBI taxonomy): domain Eukaryota; kingdom Viridiplantae; phylum Streptophyta; class Bryopsida; order Hypnales; family Climaciaceae; genus Climacium; species Climacium dendroides. Next base: position 29,217,850 of record OX467082.1, on the reverse strand, counting down.
TTAAGGCCTAACAAAACAAAAGACTCTAGACATTGATGCTATATGGAAGTTATTATTTAGGCTAGCATGAATTATGGATTCATATTTTTCTAATTATATTGCATGAAGGGCACCCCTTTGGGGCTTTGTTGGTATTGGTATTAAAAAAATTGGCAAATCCATGAATCATTATATACTCATGTCATGAATTTTAGCAATTTCTTATCCTTTATCTTGATTTGAATTTTAGCTATAAATATGATCTTATTTGAATATGAGTTTAACTACTGAAGTGAATCTTATCAAATCTAATTTATTCTCCAATTATAATTTTTGGAAAATTCCTAAAACTCGATAAATGTAAAAAATATTACTTTTATAAAGTTGTAAAGTTCAATTTTAGCAAAAGATACTCAAAAGATGTCTAAAGTATCTAAATTTGACAAGTAGAATAAATATTGATTTGAAAATCCAATTGGATTTTTTAAACCCCACGAGGGAAGTGAATTTTTCCATCTTGTATCAAAATTTTGAAAACATCCATTAAAAATAGACTTTATAAGATCCAATCCAAATTTTTTAACTATCCTTTGAATGGGTACTTTCTTTAAGGATTTAACATCTAAATGCCCAAGGCCTTTTTTGAGCTCTTTAGAGTTTATCTAGAATTAAACAAATAATTCATGTTTTGATCAATTTTATCAATTAAAATTTTCAATTATAAAAATTCAAACTATATATTACAGGTCAAATAGGAAAATAAAACTCAACAATATCCTCTAAAGATTGAAATATTATAATATTTGATCAAGAAGATGTTAAAAATGTGAAAGTGTTTTGAAGTCTTTCAATACTATTTTTGCATGTCAAATTTAAAATTGATGTGATGAAAAAATTATAAGGTTAAAGAATATAAGATGCATAACCATAATTAATTTACAACTTCTTAAATTCTACTATACAATTTCCAATGTGATTCTTCCTCCCCCAATGATTTAGTTTATTTGAGGTCCATCTCCAAGACCCCAAGAGTCTATAATAATAAATATAATACTAAAATATCAAAGATTTGTAATGAATATGTTTGCACACAATCTTCAATAGAAAAATCCTAATCAATTTCAAAATTGAATTTTGATGCTTAAAATATATTTTAATGGATATTCAACTAAAAATAAAAATACCAAAAATAGCATATATGTATGATTTTATTCAACTTTAAAATTCATTCTTAGGGATGAATGGGTTCAACAAAAAATATTTTGAAATTATTAGATATAGTGTTTGAAATGTGGAAAAATTAATCTCAAAAAAGATTGAACATATTTAAAATATCAAATGTCCTACAATGTCATTTCAAATAAAATAATAATAATCGAAAGTTGTCAAAATCATACAAAAGAGTAGGAAATAAAGTCAAATGATTTTTAAAGAGGAAGCACTTTCTCCAAAAATACACATTTGATTATTGGTCTATTGCCATTGGGAGTGGAATCAATGTTATTTTAATTACACAGCAACTAATTAATTATTGACCGTTATACAACAATAAAATAGAATGGTTTACAACCAACATTAAATGCTGAATGTCCTATACTAATATAATGTAATTGTAGTCAAATTAAAAAATTAAAAAAAAATCAATAATATTTAGCCAAACCAACCTTTCAAATTTTAATTAATTTTGTTAGATGACATGTATCAAATCTACTCCTTCTCAATAGCATTTGATACCAAAATATGACACTTTAGGTATATAGGGCTTACAACCCATACTTAGATTTATTTGTCATTTTATGACAAATTTGACCAAGTGTGATTCTTATAGTATAGTTTACACAAACCATGTTTCTAATAGTGGTGAATAGAATGATTACATTTTTATTCTAATTGAGAGCATTGAATCTGTGCTATTTATATCATATATTTTTACTACACTAATTTGTTGTTGTATGATACTAATTTACCAAAGTCATAATATTTTGAATTAGTGTAGGTTGGAATATTGCAATTTTAATTAATGCACATTAGACTACTACAATACCATACCAATTTTTACAAAAATAAAATATTCTAGTGAAAATAATTTTTTAGGTGATGCTAATTTCCACCCTTACTGGTAGAAGATATTAGTGTTAAGGATACCCCACCTAAAACTATCAATGGGGATAGTGACTTGGTGGAACATCCCAATTCTCATTGTTATGCATCTTTCACATAATTAATAACATTTGAGGGATAAGTAGAAGAAGATAATTTGTTTACTAATACATGAAGAAAATAATTGGTAAAAAATCTAATAAAAAACATTTGTATCTAATATCATATGATTTTATATTGGAGATATTTCTCTAACATGCTCATTGATTGCATAATTTTTATATGCAGTACACAAAGTAGTTAAATTAGATTGTTCAATACTAATTTTTTGTCATTTGACATTATATAAATATTTATTGTTATTGTACAAGAATTAACACTACTTTTGAATTAGGTGTTGTTGTAATTAGAACTTTTATACCTCCATGTGTACAAATGAAAATATTTGTAAAAATATTTGTTGATTTTGATGGCTTGTAAAGAAACTTTATTGGAATAGGGCAACCTAATTGGTAAGGCAAATTAATATTACTGTTTTGTATAGTAGAAAAGAGGTGTTTAAGCAACAAGGAATAGTATGAGAGTATGGTGCTAAAAGCCTATATGAAAACTTTGGTGCTCAAATACCTTTCTTCTACTAGTGATGTCTTTTTCTAATTTTCATGATTGTTGATTTTATTGGATTTGACAATTGTAGAATATTCTACTTAAAATTTTTACTATACAAATCCTTTTTGTCTTGCTAAAAAATGCTATGTAGGTTGGTTTGTTATGTAAAGAACTTCCAAAGTGTCAAAAATAAGAAAAAATGAATTTAGAAATGAAGTCTTTATTGTTACAAATTTTTAGTTTCTTCTCATGTCAATATGAATTAATTCGAAATCTTGGTTATGACAACATAAAGCATTGGGTGATTAAGCAAGTAAAATATTTGAATAATAGAGAAAAAATTACATATTTGGAATACTTGGATGTATTTTGAACATTCATTTCATTTAAGGTAGAAGTAAATGAATATGTCCCCCTTGTATTTGCAACCCCCCCTCCATGTCAAGTAGGTGTTTATTGAATTCTTACTAATATGACCTTAAATTGTTTACTCGTAAACTATCTCTAATTTAATACATGACATAATGTAGTTGTAAAGTAATAGAACCTTTGGTGCATGGTTTGTCTTTTTGAGGGCACTTCAAAGATTAAAAAAACAATTCAATAAATATTACTTTGATTTTGAAAGATTTTTTATTTTTTATTTCTCTACAAGTAACAAAAACTACAAATTATAATTTTGACTCTATCAATGCAAAGGAGCTAAAAGAAACAATTTGAAATCATTCTACTTTAGCTCCAACAGTAGGCTTTCAAAACAATTCATCATTCACTTGTAGATGTGGGCCAAGGAGAACTGATCCTTATCGATTTGGTTAGATTCAACCAAGAATAAATGCTAAAAATTTTATTTTTATTTTGAGCCAATATTAATGCGTGACAACTACTCCTCAAGTTGTGCCACAACTTGATGGAATGAGAGTAGCCTATAGATTGGAAACAGGGGCAATTGAAAATAGATTGGCTACTATATTGCAATTAAGAAAGATTTGGCAAGTTCTTGTTCCAAGTTCAAATGGAATCAATGAAAGGTTCCTCTAAAAAACCCCTCAAATCTCCTATATGGGAGGCAACTCGTTCCTAATCTTCCCCCCCCCCCATTTTGGGAGTACAAGCGGCTCTCTTTCCATGCTAGAAGAGATGAACAACCATAAATTTTGGCACAATTCCCAACGCAGTTGTAGCACATTATGATTGGCTATAAGACTCTAAATATTGCAACTACCCTTTGGTTGGAAAATAGGAATGTCTATTTGATTAATATGGTTTGACCAAAATCTTCAACTAAAAAATCATACTACCACTATCCCCACATGATCTTCAAGTTGAACAAAATGTTCCGGATTAAGGCTATAAATAACATTGAAAAAACCAATTTTGCTCTATAAATAGAGTTTCGTGCACTTCTAGCATTCTAAAAACTTTTGAATTTGGAGCCCTTTTCAAAGATTATTTTTGGAATATTAAAGATTATTTTGGGAATATTTTCAAAAATTAGTTTTAGAATACTAGCCAATTAATTGTTCAGTGTGAGGTTGTCATTTTTTAGAGCAAGACTTCATGTGACCCTTTGTTGTTCCTCCTAGAGCTTCATCCCCTTCAATCAAGCAATATTTAAAGAGATGCAAAAAATATGAATGAACAATGTTGATTGACCCCCTTTAATCATTTCATTTGTTTTTTGATTGATGATTGCATGAATAAAGGGGGAACAACTACTTGGAATTGATTTATTTGTTTCAAATAGCAATTGAAAACCAAATTTGACCAATTTGCAATGTTACAAAGTGCAATAAGAAGATCAATATGGGACAAAAATTTAAGGCCAACAAGAAGATCATTTTGGGACGGAGGAAGTACTAATTATATTTTGAAAAACAAAAATCTAAAAAATTAAGGATAACCTTCTAAACTCTATTTCTACGCACAAGAAAATTTCCCCACTGAAGATACCCACCTTGTCATTGGTCTATGCACAAATTGTCCTGGATGTGGTCTTGCCCTGGCCTACATTACACTTTAGATCCCTAAACCCTAAACCCTAAAAAAACCCTAAAAAGAACAAAACCTATTCTACTGTAGAAAAGCAGATATTAGGCGAGGAGTTTGAGCCGTGGTCCAGTGGCAGTGGTCCCTATGCCAGGTGTCTGCCAAGGCGGACGAAAGGGAGGTCCAGCTCAGCTCTTTTTTTTTTTTTTTGGAGGAGCTGAATCAGCTGATCCAGAGGGTCCTGGAATTTCTCAAAAGTGAAACTACCAAATCACGCTTGCTTATCCTCAATTCCTCACCACCCACAAATTAATTTGGCTCAAAAAAGAAAACTCCGGTTCCCAATACAAAAGCTTTCAAACCAACCACTGTCACACACGTGGCACAGGGGGCTCAGTCTTAGAAACAAATCCCAGTAGAGGCTCATGTCACCGTGAGCAGCCATGTGGCACGCACACGTGGAATGACAGGTGTCATCACCGAACCGTTGTCCATCTGGAGTTTCTACAAGACATGTGCACAATTGCGTTCCCCGTTAGCTTACAAGGGAACGGTTATCGAACTTACGGGGAACAGGACTGGGATCGGGTTCCGTTCCCAAAGGTCGATAACTGTTCCCCTGGAGGACGGCACTTTCGGGGAAGGAGGAGGGTGCCCTTTGCTTCCGATGCGGAATTGCGTTTTCTATGCTTAACAAGCTCGTTGCGTTTCAGCTGACGGAGCTTCGACGTGAAGTGAGTGAGCTCCTTCGTGTATTGATTTGGGTTTGTGAACACGTCTCCTGTGATTGATTCATTCTTTTGGATTTTTTTAATTTTCTAATTTGTTTCTAATGGAAGAAGCTCAGGTTCTAGGTCAAACGTTTTAGACTGTGACATAACTTAGATTGAATGTTTTGTTTTTGTTTATTTTCTTGAAACACATGGACAATTTCCATTGATACGAGCTTCGATTGAATGTTTGAGTAGTGTGGTGTAGTCAGTGATAGTGATAATGGGACATGTTTTAATTTGCTGGACATTCGAGAATGTGGACGGTTTGGAGAAGGTTATAATGAAAACATGTTTTTAGGGTAGATTTCAGGACATGCTTTAAAATTCCAGTTCTGTTGAATGTGTTGAGACAGAATTTATCTTGGGAGTATAATGGATCTTATACTTCCAAGACTTTGAAGGCAATGGGGCATTTTACGCATGTTCCTAGTCTGTTTCATTGAATGAGCTGACTGAATCTAATTTGTTCTATTTTGGAGGAAGTACTTCAGGTTCTCAACTTCTTTTGAACTACCTCAAATTGGTAGGCTAGGCAGATGAGTTCCCAATCATGATTTGTATTCATTTTTTTTTTATGTTTGTGGAAATCAGCTGCTTGTCACTTCAAAAGAACAGGTGGAACTGGGATGGGTTTCTGAAGACTGAGGAGCATGATGGTATGAAGAGATCACTCAGGGGTTAAATGAAATTTTTATATTTTGTATAAGTTCTATTGTGTGTGTTTCTGGTTTTAAGTTTGGCATAGCTTCAAGATGCTTTTAATTTCGTTTTGTTCTTGTTTCAACGCTAGAACTCTCTGCGCTCAAATCTCTCTTCAGTATGACATCACCTTAGGTGTAAATGGACTTTTAGATTTACTCGCATGCAATCATAAGTTGACTTGAGGAAGTTTTGTAATCAGCGACAGGTATGTACAAAAAATGACAGATTTAAATCCATCAGAAAGGATAGTGTAAATTGCTATCTTTAACAGCCTTAAACCAGATATAGACAGTTGAATTGGTTCATAGGTTAGTGTGCTTCTGGTGGAAGTTTGCACTGTTAATTTGTTGAGTGCGTGAGCATGCAATTTTTGATCAAGTGAATGATTATTGTGCTGCAGGGAAACTAGAGTTTTGTAAATACAAGATACGCTGGATGAAGTGGCATTATCAGTTGATGGTACCAGAGGTCTCTGAGGGCAACCTTGTTTACAGAAACCAGCACCTCATATGCTTCAACTACAAGCCTATCCGAGTCTCTTGCAAATGATGAACTCAAATTCTTTTCTTGACTTTTGATTTAGAATCTGGCTAGGTCAGGATCTAATGCTCGCTTATCTCATACTAGTGCGTATGTTTATTTTGAAAGACAACCCTTCCCTTTTGGAAGTTGTACTTGGTTTCCATCCTGAATACTTTAAAAAATTAAATACTTGGAATTAGGTTTTACTTGTCTTTCTTCACCCAACTGTGTTATACATGTCCTCTTACTTATGAAAAGAATGTGTCATATTAAATTCAAATAGAGTCCTCAAAGCATTATTCAGCAAATGAGTCATGGGTGTCTCTTTGAGTCACAAAGTCTTGTAACTTCATTGATTTTATCTCTTGTTTTGTAATGGACCTGGCAGCGTTGGTGCAACATAACGTAGATATGCAGTTGGATGATGAGCGTCCAAACTAAGGTAGACAAGCCTATTATCACCCCAATTTGGAATCTGAGTATCTTGGGGCCAATTTGAAGAGGGGCACATATTTTTTCCACAGGTGTGCACTTGTTTCACGGATCAAACCCAAGTAGAATTATAATTTTCTAATTAAAATTGTAATTTCTGTGAATTTTTGAAGTGGTTTGCCTTGAATTTACAAAAGCACCTGTAGAGTAGGGTCAAAAATGTCCCCTAAACAACCCATTACTACCTTATGATCATGTATTTATTGGCACTTGAGTTCCCACCAATGAAGGATTGTCATGTTATCCCTTTTGACATTAATGCATTGAAATTATCAGAAAAATGAAATGAATGGCTTTGGATGTTGCAATGAGTAGAATGAGGGCCAAAACTAGGAAAACATAATTGGAAAGTGAATAGTGATGGATTGATTTACCATTAGGGCACTTGTATTGTGAGAGTTCAATAACTAGTTGTAACTTAGTTTAGAATAGATGAGTACTGAAAATGCTTTGTTCTAATTACTTCATAACATGCACGTTGCATTGAATTCCTTTGAGTTGTTTTTTTAACAAAGCAAAAGAAGCATATTGTGTACACAAAATAGCAAAATTAGGTTGCTTTAACAATTAAGTTTTTTTTTGTAGAGAGGTTACCTCATAATTCACTATTCTACATGAAGGTGCATGCAACTCTCTAAATTTGGGCCAAGAATTAGTACACCAATCCATGCAACATGTATGGTTCTTGCATTATTGCACCCTTCTACAATAAAAATACATTTATATAGTGTAGGATGTTGAGAAACGAGTTGAGAAATTAGTGAGGGGCAACCTAATTTCACTATTTTGAGTAGCTAAGATCATTAAGCAATTTAGCAAAGAAAAGAACCAATCACAAATACATGATCTCAGATTTGACATACTACAAGAGAAAGGGGTGTTTTAAGTATAGTCCTAGGAGTATAGTTTTAACAATAATGACCTCTTCAAAAGAATTTTAGTAAAATTATATTAAAAATACATGTATTTTCAGTAAGATTTTACTAAAAATCTCTTAAAAAGGTCATTATTGTTAGGACCATACTCTTTGGACTGTACTTAAAACACCCTTTCTCTTGTAGTGACAAGAATTCAAAATTTGCTCTAGGGCATCTAATAATTGGTCTTACAAGCAATCTGTTAATGGAAGATTTTAAGGTAGAAGCATTTAATAGCAACACCTTTTTTAGTCTTACTCCCTCAAAAAGTTGAGTAACCAAATTTTTTTGATAAGGTTATTAGTAAATTGAAGATTGAGAAATGCAGTCTAAGCAATTTTGTGATTTTTCAACACTAGTAATCTTTTACAAATTTTCAAAGTTGGAGATTGATAAGATAGCCTATGTTCTTAACACTAGACTCACCTTAAATAGATATCCTTGATGTACAAAATGTCTTAATTTTCATTGATTGCTTTAGAAAATTCCTTACCTCTTATTGGTTGATTCTTGAAAAGTGGTAGTGGTTTTGGGTCTTAGAAGTGTTTATTCAAGGCCAATTTTTTAGATGTCAAAGAATAGTAAATTTTGCAATTAAATTTTGCTACTTTGCTAATCCCAATTGACCTTGGTGTACTTTTAAAATTGGCTAAAATCGTCAAAAACTTGAGCAATTTTTTTGTTCAATTTTTCTTGAAATAGGATATAATATAACTACATGATCTTGAAGTATGCGGAATTTCGTTAAAATGGCAGCATTCCATATGCCATTTTCAAACCACCCACTCTGAATTGTAAAAGTGACATCTAGGATAGACATAGTTTTCAGGAAACTTGAAATTTTATAGATTTAAAAATCTAAGATTACTATAGATTTCAAATTGCCTGCTTTGTAGTGTAAAAGAGACATCTAGCATAGGTATAGATTTCAAACAACTAAGAATGGTTTAGATTTAAGACATCTACGATATTTGTACACTTCAAACCACTCGCTCTAAACTATAAAAATGCCAAAGTAGAGGAATTTCACCATTTTAACAAAATTACCCATAAGTTCACATTGAGAGTGAGCACTTCAAAAAAATTCAAATTTTATTTTTTAATTTTTTGAAACACATGGACAAAAATGATCCAAATTTATGGACTAATAGGTATATTTTTCATTTCTACAATCCTAGTAGAACTTTGTTGACCCTATCCGGCATTTATGAATGAAAATAAGCTTTTACTCCAGCCCTAGTACTTCAAATACTATAATCTTTGAATTTGTGTCATCAAAGATGATGGAATTTTTGCCACACATAGGTGTAGAAGAGTACTTCAAAATTGTATGGTTGAGTATGTCAAAACAACCTAGTTTTTTCAAACTTAGATCTACAAAAATACAAAGGACAATTTTGGAGGCTTTCTAGTAAAATATAGTGAAAGAACTTTAGGGGTATTAAGGATTTAAATAAACCACACGAGTATAATTGTAGTTATTTGTACAAAAATCTATCATTTTAGTTAGGAAGACACCATTAGACAAGGTCCTTAGAAGAACACTATTGTTGCCTATATCAATCAAATTTTGGGATGAACCACTAGTAATATAGAAGGTAAACTACCTCCATCATAAGCAAATTTAACTAGTGCAATATGATATTGCTATTTGAAAATGTGGAAATAAATTTCATTAAAAGGCAAGCAATAAAAAACAATGTTATAGTTCAAAAAATAATTTTTAGACTTCATGAGATTTTTAAATTTTTTATAGAAGGGTGTTGTTGTAGATCAGCTCATACTATCCGAATAGGAAAACTTAGACTAGTGTGAAGTTTGTTTGAAGAGACACTATAAATAGGATTTCTACTAAACATATTCAATTAGATCATTACAAGCACAAGTAGAGAGTATTCTTCCAACCAAAAAAACCCAATTTTTTCTCATGTGATACACAATTCCACAATTTTGCCACTCTACTCTTAAAGGCCACAAGGATGTACAATTCTTCCAATCAATTTCTTTCTTTTGATCTTTACTATTTGTATATTTTATCTTTCTTTCAAATTGGAACACTACAATTGTTTTAGCTTTACTATTGCATTTCAACTTCAAATTGGCTTTGTTTACTTGGTAGTCTAACTTGATCTCTTCTATAGGAGCACTTAAAAACTTGAACAACCAAATTGGTTCATACATTTTTAGAAACACAATTTAACTTTGTGTAATCTATGCAATGACAGAATTTACAACACTTTTGAAATAATTTAGGATCTCTCTTCTTTATTCTAACATCATCCATTCTTAAATGTATATTCCTCTCAATTAGAATTTGAATAACCGCCTCTTATACACTTAGAAAATTTTACTCCTTAACCTTCATTACCTAAGGCATGTTTGAGTTCAAAAACATCATTGGTTTTGAAGTGTTATAAATTTGAACGTCACTAAGTTATAGAAATTTCAACCGTACAATCTTGTAGTGTACGTGTTATAGATGACGTGAATCAAATTTGTAGTCATTTGACTATATAGATTGCAAGATTATTATGTTTTAATGTTGAAAAAGAATGCTAAAATTTCCCTAGCAACAAATTTGGAGGTGAAATTCGATTTCTAAACCTACTCAAATGAAAAGACTTTAAGCTATAAAGTGATATATAAACACATTGGTTAAAGAAAATTTCATTGAATTGACTCATTGTGTCTACAAAATGGCTTTCAAATGTCAAAGAATTAGCAAGAATAGTTGCAAAAAACACATCAAAGGCTAAACCTCCTACTAAAATGCTTCTCAATCACTTATGACATTTTGGATTGATATGGAATTTTAACCACACAAACCAAACTAATATAGTATGTGCAATTTTTCCAAAATATTTTATTGGAAACGGTTAGTGTATGGAGAAGAAACAAGCTGCCAAAGTTCATTGTAATCCAAAATTGTCAGAATCTTGAACTTCAAATTACTCCTTAAAATTCAAAAAAATTTATATTGACATGAAAAATTTACTTCATTAACTAGAATTCAAGGGAAACATAACCCAACAAATTTTTATTGAAAAATAACAATAGATGAAAGACATACAAGCCCTTGAAGTTGGAACCTTCAAATGCAGTTTGGTGAACTCAAATTGAACTTGTAAACTTTGATTGGCTTTCAAGAAATCTGCACACATTGGATTGATCTAAAAATCTTACCACATAAATAAGAGGAGAGAGCGCAAATTCTCAAACAAGTTTTTATTGAATTCGAACATCGGATGCAAAAGTTACAACACTTTGAATTAGATTTAAAATCATGTGAAAACACTTTTGGTGCCCTTAGGTGACGAGGGTTAACATGTCATACACTCTCAACCCAAATATTTTGAGAATTAAATGAAAACAACATTGTGAATCCCCATTTTGTCACTTGAAACTTATGATATGGGGAATTTCATTAAAATGGCGATTATTCTGTGACTTTGGCATTCTCACAGTTCAAACCGGGCGGTCTAAACTCTACTAGTGTCCTAGATTTTTGAAATCTATACCATTATTAGATATCTAAAATCTAGGAAATATGTGGATTTTTAAAACCGATTGGTTTGAAATCTACATCTTTCCTAGATTTAATACATCTAATAGTGGTATACAGTTCACAAATTCAGGACACTAATATATTTTAGACCGCTCGGTCTGAACCGTGGGAACAGCACATTGTGAAAATGGCACATGGAATATTGCTATTTTAATGAAATTCCCCATTGATTTGTTTTTTGAGGGATTTTTATAGTTTTGAATGTAGTTTACATACAAAAAGCCCTCCAAAGAGTGTAGAACCAAAATAGGTATTTCACATGCTAATATAGCATTTGGTCCTAAATACAATATTTTTCCTTAATTACAACCAAATCTCGCATGTAAATAGGGTAGAAACCTACAAATTATATACAGTAAGCGTGTTAAATAAAAATTGCCCAAATTGTCTAAACTTGCACATATTGGCTAAATTGGTCTAAGGAAACTATATAAGAACCCTACAAATGATTCTCAGAGAAAAATTTTAGTTTCTTCATTATATTGAAAAAATAGTAGAAATTCCAATTGTTAGCTTATAGGTGAAGAAAATTCAAAATGAACCAATGAAGGACATCTACAATCCAAGTATGGTGATTCAAGGTGAAAATCATGCCACAAGTCCAATGGTACAATTAGTTTGCCAAGATTCTTTTTTATATAGAAGATTCCTTATTCGCTAAAATTTGAAGGAGATAGTGGGATTTGATTCTCCTTCTTAAAATGTGCAAAGTAAAAATATGAGCTTGCACATCTTTTGTGGAATTCTTTAAGAAGTTCCACAAAAAAATTCAAAATTTTCTAATAGTTAGAAGATATTCTTCCGAGTAGTCAAACCACCAAATTTTCTCACAAATTTTACAATGGAAAATTTGATCAAAATTACCTTGGGTGTGGTAAAATCTCACTAAAAATTAGTATAGCTTCTTTTATATTAATAATATTCTTTGACAAGTTTCAAGATTATTCCAATAGCCAAAAATATCCAAACCAACAAGATTCTTCAAAATTGGTGAAATTGAAGAAAATTTGTAATATTGACCGACGTTATGGAAGTATACAAAATCAGAATGGGGTCAAAGTTTGGTCTTTTCTTACTTTCTTACACCTACTAAATAGCCTAGACTAGTTACATTTCATAGAAAGTCAAACTCCAAAAGTTGAATATTTATCTCTTTTGGTTTTTAAATTTGCACCAGGAATCTTCATATTTTGGGCGTTGAAAAAAGAAGAGTGACTTTTCCTAGATTAAAATTAGATTTTTGAAGCCAATGGCGCAATCCATTTATGAATTGGAGTTACTTTCCAAAAGTTAGAGTTTTGAACCAATATAGAAAGTAAAAAATAAGAGATCAAGTGGAAAATCTCAAGTGATAGGATTACCCTAAGAAAAATGAGAAGGAGGAGGTACCCTTATAAGAGTATATAAAGGCACCCCTTCTCCTTTCAAAACACCTCTTGATTCATTTTTGAACCTCTTGTTACCCTTTTAGACATTATTTTAACATTCTACATATGTTGGTCCATATAGTTGGACTTTGGGGCCATTTTGAGTCAAAGTTGCAAACATGTGTGTTTTTGAAGCATTTCAAGCTCCTTTGTTGTTGTTTTTCAAGCTCTCTTTGAAGGATATTGGAGCCCCTTTTGAAGGATATTGGGGTCCTTTCAAAGTTTTACTTTGTTTGTACCCTGGTTTCTGGGCCTCTTTTCAAACTAGTTATGGTTTCTGACCATAATCTTCCTAAACTTTGATTCTGATTTTTCTCAACTAGACCTCCCCAATTAGTTCTAGTTTTCTTGAAAATTAATTGCATTTTTTCAAAGTGATCTTGTCTTTTGACATTAAATTGAAATAAAAGGATTAGCAAAAAATACGTAGACAATAAAATAGGTAGAAATAGATAGAGAAGAGAAGAAAAGGTGGAAAAAACACATGCATAGAAATAGAAGTGAATTAATAGCATAGTCAACAATATTAGAAATGAAGAGGAAGGAAAAACATCTTTAATTTCCATAGCCAAGAAGTGTTGCAACCAAACATACAATTAGTGAAGAAATAAGTGAAAGGAGGAAGTGATGTAGAAAAAGGTGAGGAAAGGTTTAGAAGTTGATAGGATTAGGTGGAAATCTTTGAAACACACTTAAAGCCATTAGAATTTAGAAAGAATCATAATTGATTTGTAGAAAGATAGGGAATTATCAAAACAAATTATTGTTTAGAAACTTGGAACAATTATTGTATGAAAGATCAACCTTTGGAATACAATAATGGAGTTAGAATAGTGCAAAAGAAAAAGAAGAGGATTAGAAAGAAAAGAAAGGAGTAGTATAGTTCAAGTCCAAAACTTTGTATCAAAACAATACTTTTAAGTGCTGAGCATTTTATGAGCAAAATTTCTAAACCACATCAACACATGGCGAGTAATGGAAAATTTGAAGGCGTGTTCCAACCACCTAATCGACAAAACAAACTATGAGGTACAATTTTAAACACTTTATTTTCCATTAATTAACAAAGATTAATAGAATTTCAAGGGGACTGAGGCCTAAGGTTAAGTCAAACCCATAGGATTAGAAGTTATTTCATTTGTGAATATATAATCCTTTAATACATAATTAGAAGTTTTCAAAAATATAAAATACTTAGAAACTGGAGTTGAAACAACTAAAATAGGTGTAGATGAAGATTAAAATCTAAATTGAATGAAGAATTGATAAATCTAAAACTTAAGAACAAAATTGTATAATTAAGGAGTAGTAGTGATATAGAACCTATATGTGCAAAAAGTTGATTTCAAATTATAGATTAAGATAAATTAGCAGATGAAGTTTGAAGGAACGATTAGCGATCAAACTTCATCCATGAATAATTTTTAGTAGGAAAGTCTAATCAATAAGAGTCTTAGCAATTAAGAGAGATAGAATTAGGCTCTACAAGGAAAAAATATCAAAATCCTAAAAATAATAAATTGATGGAAGTTAATATGAGACTTTAGAATCAAGAACCTTTAATCAAGAATTTAGGAAGTAGATTAGAGGGACAAGTTAGGACCATAGACTCTAATAACTAGTTGAGAGGAAGCTATAGGTACCTTACACTAAAGAAAAGACCAAAAAACAAAAAGATATAGAAGGATGAAGTTTTAGAATAAAGCTAGATGAAAACTTTAAAAAAGCATTAAATCAAATGAAAACTTAGGTTTTAAGTAGAAGTCAGTACCCTAAACACATTCTTAAAGTCTCAAGTCATTTTGAATTAGGAAACTAGGGTAAAATGATGGATGAAGTTTGATAAACCGAGTAGTAGTTAAACTTCATCTGCTCATAATTTTTGCTAAGAAGGTCAGATTGAAACAAATTTTATTTTTTTAGAAAGATAAAATAATTCTCTATAAGTTGGTATTATTAATTATAGTCTAAATCATCTTTCCTAAAAATCCATAGTGACCTAGTTTGTTTGGCTATTTACCTCACTATTTGCATTTTAAGTTGTGCTTTGGTTGTTTTTTTCGCACATTTGAGTATATTTAGGCACCACAAAACGATTCATTGCTTGGAAATCACAATGGACAATGCCTAGGCATCCAATAGCTTAAAAACCAAACATGAACAAAGAACCTGGTTGTACACGGTTATTTACCAAGTGTGGGTAAATAAACACTCACAAACATTCAAACTTTATTTTTTACAACTTGAATTTCTTCACTCAAACAATTTATTCTATTTTTCAATTAGTTCACAAAACATGCGTTCAAGACTCACAAACCTCTCTAGAAATCAACTTAACATCCAACTTGGAATAACCACTTACAAACTGCAATACATCCACAACTCACATCAAAATCAAGTTAACATTTATCCAATATCTCACTTATACACAATAAAGGACAAGTAGATTATTGATTTTTAACCCTTAAACATCAAGGTGGATGTTTGGTGTTCGATGGATTACAAAAGAATCTTTATGTGTAGGACAAAAGTGCAAATATTCATCTTCCAAATTTGTATGAAAAGGAGAGATCTTCTACAATACTTTGACTACCAACAAGTGCTTTTGGATTATTTTTTAGACCAATAATTCCCATGGTATCAAAATGGACAATTTTCACTGTCACTAGTCTTCCATTTAAGGGTTAACTTGGCAAAGACATTTAGGACATAGATTCATGCACAATCAAGAAACAACAGACTAGAATCCAGAAACATTCATCAAAGTTTATCCCCACTTACTGTAACTTCATTCAAACTTGGAATACAACAAAGAGACATAAATAATCCTTAAAGAACAAGCTAGTCACCATGGAAATGATCTATTTTGGCACCTTGTGAAATGTTGATTTAAAAAAATGAAAAAAACACTTATTGGAAGTCAAACTACTGTAGATGACCTTCCTTTCCACTCAAAATTTGAAGGATGAATAGTTGCTTTTCTATCATGTATAGAGAGATTCTTTGTCATTCATCAGTCAAAAAACATCCTTGGCATCATTTATGGAATAAGGTCTACCAATTGGGACATATACAAAGCCAAACACATACACATACAAATCTCCCATTCTTGAATTCATAGGTATAACTTAAACTTCGCACTTGATTCAACCAAACACTCACCACACAAGCATAAAACCATAATATTAATTACAATGGTGAACACATCATCATAATCATAACTTTTATAGTTTGATTAATCCCTGAAGGACCAAGTTGCATTTATTGGCAATACAACAATTTTTGGTAGTTCACTACAAATGGAATTTTTATTTTTTTCTTTGAAACTTTTACACAACATGGGGACGAGGTTTTTCTTTTAAGGTCCAATAATTTTTATATCTTTTGACTACATGGTTAAAAAATTATCGTATGATATTTAACTTTTTTTCATCTCACAGTAGCTCCTTCAACTTAGGCATATAATAGTTTTTCATTCAACTACCATTCTATTACTCTATATTCACTACCAAATTTAACACTTTACCATCTTTGCAAAAGAAAAAAAAATGTGTAGCCTACTAAAGCTAGGACTCACACTTGGCACTCTTGCAATGGGAAAAACAAAATGAAACATTACTAGCCTAATAGGAACGTTACCCAACTAGCGGTTACTTGCACAAAAACAAATTGGCAATCTAACCACATCCAACTAAGAATAGACTTCCATGTAGAGTCGGGGGCTAGTGGAGCCTGCCAATCATTGGTGAAATGGGGGTCCTTATTTTTCAAGAAAGCCCATTTGATTGATGATTGGCAAGCTCCACTAGCCTCCAACTCCACATGGAAGCCTACCCTAACTCCAGCTTGGAAACCTTAGTACAACCCACCAACTAGCCTCCAACTAGACAATCCTTAAATCCAAGTTGGCATTGCAACTACTTCAAAGAGCAACAAACAATGCCAACTCACTAAACCCAAAATTGAAAAAGACCTGCCACTTACTTAAGATCACAATATACAACGTAGTAATTTTCAATTTTAAAATGTAAGGGACAAATGGGTGACCTTGGAAATCATCTCTTATCTTTAAAGTATGAATTACTGGTTTAAAAAATAGCAAAAGCCCTCATTGGAAATCAAACTATTGTAGAAGACCTCCCCTTTCTACAATAAAATTTTGAGGATGAATAGTTGCATTTTTGTTTGACTAGAAGGATTCCCTTTCATCCATCAAACACCAAACGTCCGTGTCAACATTTAAGGGTTAAAATTAAAAATAAAAATGACAAAAACAAGTTCAAGTAGGATAATCATAAATAATTCATGGACTTTAACCCCTAAAAGCCCAAGGCCATTATTTTGTCAAAAACCACTCAAAATTGTCATTTATATTACATTTACTTGAGAAAACAAAACAAAAATTTCATGAAGTTTGATTGCATAAATTGAAAGATATCAACATTTAAAGTTGCAACAAAAAGTTTTTTTGAACATTAGCTTGTGATTTTAGATGACTTTGACCTCCATTTGTGAAACATTAGCTTGTAATATAGACTTTGAATTAAAAAAAAAAATATTAAATAATTGATTTGAAAGTCTATATTTTTGTTTAATTTTTAAGAAAAAATTTAATTTCATTCTTTAAGAAAATTTTAAGTAGAAGTAGGTTCAAGAGAAAAACTAAAGCATTAATAGCTCTAAGATGGGATTTAAACACAATAATCTCAATGGTGAGATTGTTCTAAACACCAAACCTAACCTTTTTAAACAATTTTTTTTTTAATTGTAAGAATTGCATTCATACATGAATCCTATAAGTTATTTTTTCAAGAAGATGCTCAAATTGCCCAAAAAACAAGATTGTTTGTAACTTTCACATAACTAATCCAAATGGAATGAATCAAAGCTTCACATTTAGGAAAAAAAATATGATCTATAAGAGAAAAAATTAAATATTTATTTTCAAGTTTTTGTGGATTTTTTTCTACCCATTGAGTTTTTGTGGTATAACTTTTGATCCCAGGCACCAATTGAAAAAAAAATTATATTCCCATGAAACTAATACGTTTTTTCTATCTTTTGAAAAGTTTTAAAAAGTTTCTTTAAAAATTGTAGTCATAGGAACATGCTTGAAATCCATTTTGTCTCCCAAGGGGACAATAGGTCTTTAGAGGTTAAATGGTTGGAATGTACATACTCTAGTCATTTCAAGGTGTAAGTGTAGCTCTAAAGTGCATGTCACATTCTTCCAAATTCAAAAAATAAAGCATGTACTTTAGAGCTACATTTATGTCTTGAAATGACCAAAGCATGTACATTCTAACAATTCAAGGTCCATGAATTGTTTATGGTATTCATGCCATAATACATATCCAATCTACTATGACCTCAATACCAATTGCATTCTTCTATTGCCAGAATGAAATGATTTGTATTGATTTGAAGTTACTTCAAAGTGAATTGATGACAATTTATAATTAACTCATCGATTCTGCTCATTCCAAATACATGTTATCCTCACACATTAAGTTCATGGACATATTCATTAAATTGAGACAAAATAGACATTTTGAGACTTCAACCCTATTATTCAAGACCCTTATTTTTAACAAATAAAACCTCTATGAATATCTCAACCTTTATAAAATCAAAGGTTTAAAAATGTATTAACATATTGAAGTCTCAACTTACCAAAAATTTCAATATACTCCCTCTGTCTCAAAAAGAAACCCGTGTATTGACTTCACATTTGTCTAAAAAAAACCCTGTGTTTGCCTCTCTCTCCCCCCCTATTGTTTAACCATTGATAGAATTTTAAAAAAAAACTCATTTGCCTCTCTTTCACCCTACTGCTTAAACATCAATAGAATCTCAAAAATAAACATGTACTTGCCCCTTTATTGTACCCTACTCATGCTCTTTGTGAGTTAGATTTGGTTTCTATTTACTAATTGTGTCAAAAACAACAATGTTGTGAGCACTAAGATTTGTTTTTTCAATAGATGGAAGAACTTGTGTAACTAGGTTTGATTGTCCTTCATCTACATTTGCACTAAAAAAGCTTCAAATTGACCACTTTCTATGAAACAACACCAAAAAGTCACACTTTTGACTTTATTTTTCTTCTTTTTAAGGCAGTTTTAAACGTAAAAAGTATGTATTTGGATTTGGAATAGTTCAAGACTAATCTTTGGCACCTTTCAATTGCAATTTATTGCTATGATTTCTTAATCCTAGAGAAAATCTGAAACACGGGTTTCTTTTTGAGACAAAGGGAGTATTAGACTACAGATTGTCTCATTTTAACAAATATGGCTTTGTTTGTGCAATGAGCTCCCGGAAGTAAGCAATTTATTCCTTCATTTGTATATTGTAATTTCCATTTTCCAAAACGAACCATATAGAATGGGACTTTTCTCAAATGTCTAGAATGGAAATTTGGACTATAATGGGGCATTCTAAGGTAGGAGGTTCTAAAAGCCCACAGACTTTAAAATTACATGCCTCCTCAAATGTACATTACTTGTACATGTTTCTTTTTTTTAGCCTTCAAAAAAGTACTAATAGTGTATATTTAGAGGTGGGTGATTTTAGAGCCCTGTGCCATTTGAACTTCAAAATTTCATAACTAATTGCACAAAGCTCCAATAAATATGAAATGAGTTGGGTTAAATGCCAATTCTATCTTTCAAGGAAAATTTACTATAAAATATTTCAAGAAGCTTCACCTCCCCAAAATTTAGATCTAGCTCATAGGTGAGAAATTTATGAACCTCCTACCTTACCTCTAAATAGGAGAAAATTCAGCCATGCAATGACATCAAAGTTATGACAGCTTGACAACATTACCATAATAACAGAGGTAATCCATTTTAACCACTTATTAAGTAGATACGCATATCTACACAGCAGGTTTTTTCAATCGGAATATTTTCTAGTGTGTAGAAATAGAGTTCAAAAGTTTTCTATAATTTTCCAATTTTTATTTTTCAAAACATAATTATTGTGAATTTTGTAACTAAAGATTCTATTCAATCAATATTGGTCATATAGACCTTCCTGTTTTCTAACCAAGGGCTGATTGTAAAATCCACAAAGCATTGGTTGCAATATTGAAAGTCTTGTAAGGTAACAAGTTCAAAAATTGCCCACCTAAGAGTTGAAACTAAATTTTGGGGAGGCGAAGCTTCTTGAAATAATTTTTAGTAAATTTCCCTTGAAAGACAAGTGGAATTGGCATTTAATCATAGTCGTTTCATATTTTTTGGACCTTTGTAGAATTAGTTATTAAATTTTGAAGTGAAAATGGCATAGGGCTCTAAACTCACCCACCTCCTTAAAATGTACATTGTTTGTACATTGTTGAAGGCTATGAAAAAGCAACATGTGCACATAGTGTACATGTGAGGATGTAGGTGGTTTTAGAGCTTATGGTATTTTAGAGCCTATCACCTTGTTAACCCTTGAACGTCGAGTTGGTCACCACGGTAATCATCTATTTGGGTATGGTGTGAATTGTTGGCTTAACCCCTAAATGTCATAGGGGACGAAAAATGTCCTCACAGCCTAAAAGTCAAATTCCAAGGGCTGTAACTTTTGTGCCCAATGTCCAAATTCAATGAAACTTGTTGTAGAAGTTGTGCATACTAGTCTAGTTTGTGTGATAAAATTTTCAGATCAATAGAAGATGTATAATAGTTTTGGGAGCCAATCAAAATTCACAAGTTCAATTTGAGCTCACCAAACTGCATTTGATGGCTACAACTTTGGGGGCTTGTATATGTGTAATCTAATGTTTGTTTTCAATAAAATTTGTTGGATTTTGTTTCCATTGAAGTCTAATTATTGTGGCAAAGTTTTCATGTCAATCTGAGTTGTTCTGAATGATTCGAAGCAATTCAAAGTTCAAAATCCAGACATTGGTGGATTCCAACGAACTTCAGCGGCCTATAACTTCTTCATACAATGTCCAAATCCAATAATACTTGTTGCTAAAGTTGCGCATATTAGTCTAGTTTGTGTGATTTAACCCCTCATCGCCAGAGGTCCAATCAGGCTTAAAAGCATCTTGCCTTTGCAAGTATGAAAAGTCAAAATTAGAGTAAGATATGAAGATTTCAACCATACAATATTGTAGTGTGCATGTTGTAGATGGTGTAGAACAAATTTGGGATCATTTGACCGTAGAGATTGAAAGATTATAATGTTTTAGTGTTGAAAAAAGGTGCTGAAATTTTCTTAAAAACACATTTGGAGGTGAAATTTGATTTCAACCTACTCAAACGAAAAAACTTCAAACTACCAAGTGATCCAAAACCAAAATATAAACACTTTGGTGAAAAAAATATCATTCAAATGACTCATTGTGTTTGCAAAATGGATTTGAAATGTTAAAAAACAGTGAAAAAAGTAAAAAGAATCACATCTATAGCTGAACCTCCTTCTACTAAAATGCTTCTCAGTCACTCATAACTTCTTGGATCAATATGAAATTTTAACCACACAAACTAGACTAGTATGCAAAACTTTTAAAATAAAAATTATTGAAAAAGGATCATGTATGAAGAAGTTATAAGCCGCCAAAGTTCACTATAATGCAAAAATGTCTGGATTTTGAACTTCGAATTGCTCTCAAACATTTAAAATAGCTTGGATCGTCATGAAATTTTTACCACAATAACTAGACCTTAAGGGAAACAAAACGCAACAGATTTGATGAAAAAGATACAAGCCCCCAAAGTTGTAGCCATGAGAATGTAGTGTTTTGAAGTCAAATTGAACCTGTGATTCTTTGAATGGCTTTCACAAACTCAATTCGTCTTGGATTGATTTGAAAATTTTACCACACAAACTAGACTAGTATGCACAACTTTTACAGCAAGTTTTATTAAGTTTGGACATCAGATGCAAAAGTTAGAGCATTTCAAACTAGACTGTTACAATGTGAGGACACTTTTTGTCCCCTTTGGCAATGAGGGGTTAACCCCTAAAGTCCCAAAGTTCCTACGAGGGACTTTTGGGATTTCGGGTAGGCTCATGTGATCTCAATTTTTGACATAATTTTTTGAAACTTTTTTTGAAGATGGGAAATCAGATTAGCTTTCTAGAAATATAATTTTTATTTCAATCAATGCTTGGAAACAAAAGTTATGCCACCATGAGTCCAAAAAGCAACTTGAGGGGCAACCCCAAAAAAATCACAAAAAGTTGATTTTTAAAATTAAAAAAAAAAATTCAAATATTATATTTTTGTCTACATTTGAAGCTTTGATTTGTTCCATTTGGACTAGTGATGAGAAAGTTATGGACAATCTCATTTTGGGGGCAATCTAAGCATCTTTGTGAAATAATAACTTATAGAATCCATTTTTTAATGCAATTTTTATAATTTTTCAAAAGGTATTGGTAGGTAGGGTTAAATTTGTTTGCTAGATCAATCCCACCGTTGGGATGATTGAGTTTCAACTCCATCTTAGAGCTATTAATGGCTTAGTTATCCCTTCAATCTTGAACCTACATCTACTTAACAATCTTTTAATGAGTGAAAATTAAGTATTTTTTTGTTGAATTTTTTTTCCTAGATTTTCAACTCAATTCTTCAACAATATAAAATATAAAATCAAAATCAATTGTGCAATAATTTTGAATTAAGAAGATTCAAACCCAAAAGATCTATCTGATCAAGGTATTAAATAAACTTGTTTTCTTCACTTTATATGCAAATATCTTGCAATCTACATAGTCAAAGTTTCTGAGATTTTTCCCACGCATTTTTATACTAGCATAGTACAAGATCCTACGGTTAGATATGCAAAACAAAACAAATTTTAAACCTTTTTCCTCTTTGCAATAAAAATGGCAGCTTTGAGTAGGTTTTGATTGGAAAAAAAGGCCTTGAGACTTTAGGGGTCTAAAAAAATTGAAAAAGCACTCACTGGAAGGGACAAGCTACTATAGAAGACGTTTCCTTTTCCCACAAAATTGGGAGGATGAATAGTTGCACTTCTATCCTGCACGGAGAGATTCTTTGTCACTCATTGGCCCAGAAAACATCCTCAGCGTTCAACTGCAGAACTTGTGTTCCTGGCAGCATGCCATTGCATTATATTTGGCTGGAGGGGGCAAGAGGGTATTCGTTTCTTTTATGTCAGAAGTGACGACATATTGCCCCCGCTGACCACCAAAACTGTCTGTAGAATTGTGCCATAATTAATCACTGTTCATCTCTTCCTCCTCGTTCAAGGAAAGAGAGCAACCTACATTGCCAAAATAGGGGGTGAGATCATTGCCGTTGCGACACATGCAGTCATGGTGATATCACAGTCAGCCAGTGGCTTTGAGTAGGAGCTGGCAGTCTGCCCAATGCATGGCAAGCGGCGTCTGCTGATCAGTCTTATTGGGCAAAAAGACCAGTCACCGAACCTCCCTCAATTGTTGGAGATTTGTGAACAGAAAAAAAAACAAACTAAACTAAACAATTAAAAAAAAAAAGATGTTTTTGTTGGCTGGAGGTTTTTCAGACTGAAATATCTAGTGTAATTTGGAGTTTCAGAAGAAAAAAAAAAAAAACAGGGGAAAAAAAAAGAAAAAAAAGGAGGAAGGTTAGGTATAGTTGAAAGTTGCTTCATATTGGATAAGTTGGTGATCGTGGAAATCATCCCATTGGGGATTGTGTCAATGAGGTAGAAGCACCAATTGTCAACCATACATAATATTATTAAGCCACTTAATATCCTACCCCTAGTTGGAGGTATAATTCTCCCCTAAGATGTCGGAGGGGGGAGGGGGGGATTGAGTTGTAATCTGAACTTTCTAATTGGCTTCTAGCGAATATAAGTTTGTTGAGTGCTGGCCTAGAGAGATGGGTTTGGTGAGTTGGTCCCGGTCGTCACCCCTGGGAACTCCCAAAGTCAACATGCATTTTAGGGAGGTCATCATTTCGTGGAGCGAGTGCTTTTTTTTTTGTAGAAGTTGTAATTCATTTATCCTCAATAATTCTTGATGCTGGAGGGCTCCTGATTTCAAGGGAGCAAAAGGGCCCCCCCTAGCGAAGGTTAACAATGTTATGTAGTAATCAACCTGTAGGGGGGGCTATTTTCAACCTTCTAAAGGCTAGAACTCGCCATGAGGGACAAGCACTGCGTTCCAAAAATCTAGTCCACTACATCATTAAATTGTTTAAACATCTACATGTTGAATTTGCTACAAAGGAATACCAAGTTTTGAAAGTTTAATTGCTTATTGATTACTTTAAATGTCAAGTAAATAATAAATATTTTTAACTTTCAAAACTCTAAGTAGTTTGCATAGATTGAAAACCATGTACAACTTGTTTTGAATTATGAAGAGGGAAGAAGAGCTCCTTATATCCACGTGGAGTGGTAGGAGGTAGAACAACCCATGTGGATATAAGGAGTTCTTCTTCTCCCTTTCAATACTCAAAGCAAGATGAAAATCCATCATTCATTCACTATTTGACTGTAGTAAAGGAAACTTTATTATAGATGCAAATGTTTTTCAACATTTCATATGTTTCAACATAAATAAAATTTTAAATGTATTTGACTTTGTTTGAGTATCATGGAGGGGGGGGGGGTATTTGAAAATTTGCCTCAAATTGTATGCTTCATACATCGAAGAATGTGTTTGAGGCATACCAAGCTATGGGCTTGATGTACCATTCAGTCATCTAGGTCTACTTGCTAATCCGGGCCGTGGCTGGCCATTTTTTGGCCCTAGTTGTGCTTGCCGTGGGGCACGCACAAGCAGATGAGCCCAACCCAACCCCGGATTTGTACCAATTCTTGAGCTGTTGTGGGCATGCTCTTAAATATATAACCTATTTCCAACTAGGGCCCCATTTGCATAAGATAGAGTAACCTATTTTCATAAATGAGGGGAATATAATGTTGACTAGGGCCTTCACTATTATGTGACGAAGAATACATTAAAACCTAATGAAGTTGCCAAGACTAATTTTTAGTTTTGCGCTTCTTGGAAATAGGTTTGATGGATTATAATCTATACTTCCTTGATTTCTACTAATTCCAAACTTGATGGAAAAATAACAAAAAATAGTGATTGGACAGAAGGCTAAATTGGTTCAAATGGCTTCATACATAGAAGTAGAATGAATTGGTGGAATGAATTTTTTATTAAAAAATACTTGATTTAACATGGCCTAATCTTGATGAATTGGGTGCACCAAGAATAGGAGGCCAATGCTAGATCTTAATTATTATTAATAATAAAATATCATTTTATTCAACAAATCAGATTTGTTGAATTTTGTACAATTGGCCTTTAGGAGAATTTGCATGGCCTTTAGGTGTAAAGCAACCTTGAAAGAGAGAGAGGGCTAAAAATTTTTAGGTTTGATTGAATTGGCCCACCTTATTGGCCTCAAGGCCTTTACATATAGGGGAATTGATGCTACTATAATTTTATTCTAATGTAGTGTTTGAAGATGGCATTAAGCCTAAAAGGGGTTGAAATTTTGTACAAGCAACCTTTATAGTCAACATTTTGGTGAAAATTTAGAGCAAGATGGACGTTCGGACAATATTATTATTGTTATATGAATACTAGGGTCTAAAAGAATTAGAATAAATGTGGTCTTAAGAAGGGCCATTGTCAATGAAGAGTCTCTTGGTTATAATGTTTAGTAGCACTCAGCTAGATTGCCTTCCCCCATCAAAATGATGTGAAAATATTCATATCATTTCATTGCTGGATGATATGGTGTGGAATATTTTACATCCATCAATAGTTACAAGGACATGTGGCATTCACCAAAAGACTTTTCTATGTTGTACCCAAACAAAAATTTCAGCACTACTCTATCAAATATTTAATTAAAGTATTAAAATTAGTTTTAGTGCTTTCAAAACAAACCTTATAAAAATTAAGCAATAAATTCATTGAAAATAGTAGATTAAACAACTATCACATGTTGTGTCAATAATGAATTTTGTTGTGTTTTAGATTGAGAAGACAAGCTCTTTATATACACATGGGGTGGTAGGAGGTAAACAACTTATATAGGATATGTAAATTAGAATTAGTATTTAGGCACATCAGGAGAGCTCTCAATAGCCTTTAGTTGGCTACCTGGCATGAAACCATCATCGGGGGGTTCCTCGGCTCCTTGGACTCTCAAGGACAAATACACCCATTCCAACAAGAACTTCATCATTGCCAAAGACATCTTGTGCTCGGCCATCTTGTGGAGGATCTAGTGTGCACGCAACCCATCTATTTTCGATGGGGAGTGTATTTCAATTTCCTTATTTGTGACCAGGCTTGGCGTGACACAATGCATGCGGAGATGGAATGGAAATTTTACATTCTCATTTTTTTATAGTAAATGCGAATAAAATAGACAATGTGCCATTTGCCAATAATTTTTAGACTCATGAGTCTAAAAATTAGACAAATGGCTAATGTCCTTTGCATTAATAGTTATTTTGAGCCCATATGGCACCTCTCTTATTACCTAGTTCCCAAGCCCCAATGTCCGTGTGAACTAGAGTGATTGTTCTTTCCTCCTCTAGCTTTTTAATTCACACTATTCTTTAAAAAAAATTAGAATCAATAGAAGTTCAACCACTTATTTCTTAAACTTGAAGCTAAAAAAGGTTGGAAAATCAAGAAAATTTCATCTCCTCAAACCATTTTAAGATTTCATACCTCCAATCAAAAGTTATGGACAAATTTCAGAGAAGGTTTCAAAGGTACATTTTCTTGACATTTTCAAACATCCTCCCTAAATTTTATTCATAACTCTTGATTGGAGGCTCAAATTTATAAATAGATTTGTGGAAATGAAACTTATCTTGATTTCCCAACTTTTCTCAGTTTCAAGTTTTCTAAAAACAATTATTCTATTATGCCTTAATGAGGTTTGAAATTTTACTTCAAACACAATTCCTATATTTTAACATTGAGTGGTCAAGCTTCATCTTCAAATTATCCCATATCCTTTGAGGATTCATGATGGACAATGAATTTCACTATAAAAATGACGTTTCCATTGTGCATTCCCATAAATGTCAATGAAACAATCCCTCTGTGTTGCCATCAAAAGCAATTTTTAAATGACATTTGATTAGATTCTTTGTATTTTTGGCAAACTATTTTTACATTTTCTTTTGTTTGGTCCCAGAATTACCCAAAAAAATGGGGAACACTATAAGTATTTTGCTACTATTGTGGTATCAAAGCTTACTTTAATCCTCCATGATGTGAATGAATACTATGGATGAGGATTTGAGAGAGGAAAAGGTAGAATATTGAATGTTGTGGGGTAAATTAGTTCTTTCAACAATGCCACTTGGAGGCAAATTGCTAACATACGGTCTACTCTGACATTGATAAGATATAGTTGAAGAGTAAGTAAGTTTTGGAAATTAAACAATTGTAATTGAATTATTTTGAAGACCAATTTTGGTTTTCAAACCAAAAAAAGAGAGTAAAATTTGCCTCTAGTATTGGAAATCTACGAAATCTTATACTTTTTGTAAGAGAATATCAAAAGTTGAAGTTATACATGTTTGTGAAGAACAAAACTATTGAAGCATCCAAATTTTTTTTTTCAAGATATGAAGAAAATCTTGTGACTTAGAAGACATATAAAGGTTAGAAAATTTAGAAAATAAAAAAGAATAAAAAGGTACATTTATTTGCATCCATGTAGTGTAGGTAGTAGGACTCCTTTGAAATTCACCACTTATAGATTCTTCATAAATTTCAAAGGAATGAATCATAAAAGGCTACTCAAATACTCTAAGCAAATTAATAATCCATATTATGCACACAAAGAAATAATTATATTTGTAGTAACAAAATGATGCTCAAGCAAAAGATTGACCCATAAAGAACAAAGGCCTTTGGGCGCAAACAAACACTCAAAATTGTCATTTTTATTGCAAAGAGTAAAAAATATTGAATTTTGTTTTTGCACATTTAGCAAAAACAAGATATCTGCATTTAAAGTAAAGAAAAAAAAGTTTTTTTTTGCATGTAGTGGGACTAGATTTTTTGACACTCAACCTTCTTAACTTATATTTTTGTACTACAAAGTTTTAGGTTTATATCTTTATGGTGGGAAATTGAGTTGAGAGTCTAGGAAAAAAAATTCAAAAAAAAAAATTTATTCTTAAAAAAATTATTAATCAAAAGTACCTACACCAAATGGTGCAATTAGGTTGCCCCACACTAATTGCTTGACATTTCACACTATATAAACATTTACTTTTATTGTGGTGATTTTCATCAATATTTAATACAATAAACATTTTTGAAGTTGCTAAAAACTAATTAGCAATAGAACACGAGCGCTAAACCAACGAAACCCTAATATAAAGATCTATTGAGAGAGACGCAGTTGCCTCCACATGGACGTAGTGAGTCACTCATGAGTCATGGGGTAACTCGGCAGGGTAAGGCAACCTAATTGCACCATTTGGTGTACAAGATAAAAGAAAAATCTTAATTATTAATATCTCTAAGATGGAATTAAATTGCACTAATCTCAATGGTGAGATTGTTCTAGCAAGCAAACTAAACTACGTGGATAAGTTTTTTAAACTATAAAAATTGCATTTAGAAATGACTTCTACAAGTTATTTTTTCAGTAAGATGCTTAGATTGTCTAAAAATAAGATTGTTCATAACTTTTACATCATTTATTCAAATGAAATGAACCAAAGCTTTCCATGTAGACAAAAATATAATCTATGAAAAAAAAAATTAAATTTCAAATTTCAAATTTTTTTTGTTGCATAGTCTCCCCCATTTTGAGCTTATTTGGGCATAATTTGGTCTCAGGCACCAATTGAAAAAAAATTATATTTTCACAATGATAATCAATTTTTCTATTTTAAAAAAAAAATCAAAAAATCATGACAAAAATTGGGACTATAAATACCTGCCTAAAATCCAATTTGTCCCCCACAAAGACAATGGTCATTTAGGGTTAAACTAAAAACACTTTATTATATGAAATTATACAAGACAAAAAATTATTGCTTACTTCAAATTAATGTTGTATTTCTATTGCTCAGTATTTTAGATATTCTTGCTAATTCATTTTCCATCTTCACATAAGTGGTCCAACATTATGTGGGGAATTTTTTTAAGACTTGATTGACTTTACGACATAGGCTTTGATAAAATCTACTTGTATCTACCTTTATGTAAATATTACTGCCTAGTTTTCAGAATGAAAGAATTTAGATTAATTAAAATTTCATAAGTAGGTAAAATCTTTTACATTATTTTGACCCACTTAGGAGAAATTTTTAAACCATGGATCTAATTGTTTTTAAAAATATTTAAAAGTGATTACATTTAACTCTTAAGGACCAACGTGCTAAATTTGGCAACATAGAAATTTTGAGCAGGTATGTGTGATTGGAGATATCCATGTTTTTGGCTTGAATTTTAATAGAAGATGTGAACAAGGAATATTTTTCATATGCACTAAAATTTAGGACATTTGAAAATAGGAGTAAAAAGTTATGGCCTAATATGTTACATTTTTTTGTAAACGGATAGTCCAAGCAGATTAAAAAAATCACTTTTTTTACAAACAAAAATTTGAAATTGATTTTCTAGATTTGTATACATGTGAGAAGATTTGAATCATTCCATTTTGATCAATGGATCAAAAGATATGAGGAATTTTAGTTTGCATACAATTATGAGTTTTTTATTCTAAAAAAAACTTTGAAATCCTTTACTTTACTCAATTCTCAATATTTAAAAAATAAATAAAACCATAGGATGTAGATTGTTTAATACAACATCACAACCATTGGGATTGGCATTTTTCAATTCCATAATAAAATTCTTAACAATTTTGTATTTTGAATCATTTTATATTTCTTTCTACGTACTATTTTTTTCCTATATGTTGTACAATTCCAAATGATGTGAAAATTTTCAAGGATGTTGCCAACTTGCCTTGAAGAATGAATTCAAAGAAGCACCACCATTTTGAACATTTTTTCATACTAATGTGACCTTGTGAAGTGTAGCTGCTTGGCTTTTCATATGGCCCTAAAAAGGATCTTTGTCAATTCAAACGCCACTATTTTGCAATCCACGCAGTGGAAATTTCTAAAAATTTTACCACATGTTCTCAAGTTAGCATATTACAATATCCTATAGTTACATGTGTCCAAATATGATATTTTTTTTTTCAAAATTTGGTACTTGTACTAGAAATGACAGTTTTGGAATGTTTTCGGTGAAAACATAGTGAAAGAGCTTAAGGGGTTAAAATGTTAAGTGATCAATATAAAGGCATTCAATGTAATTTTGACACATGGACTTTTGTTCAATCATTCATCATGAACAAGTCTCCAATCTTGAGCTTCCCTAGCTAATTTGGGGTCTCTGACTATGAACATGAATTCAAAATTTGCAAATTTTATCATGTGTGAAAAGTAAAAAAATTTCAGCATTTTCCCATAGAGTAAATCCAATCTGTTAACGTCCTGCTCACCTACAAGCAAGGTAATAGTCAACATGATGCATACCCATAAACAACCAGCACGGAGTTACGTAATTGTGATGAATTCATAGAGTTACGTAATTGTGATGAATTCATAGAGTTACGTAATTGAGATGAATTCATGGAGTTACGTAATTGTGATGAATTCATGGAGTTACCTAATTGAGATGAATTTATAGAGTGACATATATGGGATTATATAGGTGGGATTAACTTATGGAGTATTATACATGAAGTTACATAGGTGTAATGAATCATGAAATTAACTACACTATTACCATGAAATTAGATTGCCCCTCATTAATTTCTTGACAATTTACATTGTATAAAATATTTGATGTTATTGTTCAAGGATGTAGTAATTTTCATCAACCCCAAACTATGTGTGCGGTATGGGTTGATGCACCGGTTCAAGGCAAGGTTTACAAAGTTGCATGTGTCTCTATATGGACAAGCAATGAGTCATGAGGTAACTTTTTTGGATAAGGCAACCTAATTTCAATGTTCCGTATATCCAAATACGTGATGAATTTTTACCATGGAGTTATATATGTCTAATGAGTTCATGACCTCAATTGACACTAAGGGCCTTTGTATTTGTACTATGATACTATTTTGGCTTGTATGTATTTGTATTATGATATTGTAATACAATCATATTTGAATACATTTAGATATCTTAAAAAACACTTTCAATTATTTTGCACATAAAATTAACCCATGAGGGAGGGAAGGAGGGAAGGGGGGTCTGAAAAGATATTGTCAAAAACTGTTTTTTTTGGTATATTATTCAAAAATGAAAATTGAATTTTTTTTTTAAACTTCAACCATAAAAATTGAAGTAAAATATTTTACTAGAATGCATAAAAATTTTCAGCACATTTGAATGCACATATTGAAAGATTATAGCTTTTGAAGTGAGGAAAAAACTAACTTCTTTCATCCCTCAGAAACAGGGTCAAGCTGACTTTAGGCCCTTTTGGAGTAAAACTTTGGTCTACACAAAAATGAGGATTTTAACCATTCATAATTAGATGATATTAAGTCCATTCATAAAAAAATTTAAAAGCAAATATAGAGTTTAGCTTATTCTAAATCATTTTGCTATACAAGGAGGTTAATAGCAAACAAGTTAAGTGAATTGGCAATATACTAATCATTTTTTGATGATTTCTTGACTTCTTGTGCAATGAGGAAGTTTTTTATTTGAAATTTGAACATGAAAAGTTAAAGACAAACATTTGGAATATGTGTAAAAAAATTTCAGGAATTTTGACTTCATAGATCACATGACGATAGGACTTGAAGTTAGAAGAAAATGTTTTTTCTTGAATCCACCCCAACATAGATAACAAAGTTTGATTACTTTTAGAATGTGATTTGGGGGCTCAATTTTTTTTTGACATTTGTATGCCATATTTTATTGGTCACAAACATGCCAAATTTTAAAAGTTGGTGAGCCTTTTGCAAAAGATTTTAAAAAGGTTCCCAAATTGTCCGAGCTACCCCAACAATTCAAGGCAATATAACTTTTGATCTGGACACTGAATTAGAATAAAAATTAGATTTTCAACAGAGAAATACATATTTATACATTGTATTCAAATTTCATCCAACATCCGACCAAAAATGACTTCATAGGAACCTATTTAAGATTTCTTACAAACATTGAACGGACACTTGGTCCTGTAGGGGTTAAAGAAGACAAACTTGTTATGAAGACAATTGTTGCCTTGCCCCCACACGATCATTGAATTCTTTTAATTTTTTTCCTACACTCAAACAAATGTGTTAGAAGGAAATTGAAATTAAACTTGTCCTTTGTTTGACAAAATATAAATTTTGAAGTGTTTTGCCTAAATGACCCAAGAAAGTCTCTAGACTAAATAATCTAATAGTCATTAAAAAGTGCAATCATAATGGTCATGTCAATCATCTAAAGAAGTCATAATATTCTTATAATACTACTACAAGGCCTTAGAAATGGTTTCACACTCAATATGTACAAGTTCTTATTGCAGTTACAAAGTCACTTAATTATAGCCACCTAAGACTTTGATTGTGACCTCTAAGTTAATCCTTTGCAACCCATATAATGTCCATTATAGGCTATTCGAATGCAAGATTGTAATGCGACCCTTTAATACGTGTCTCCATCAAACTTATTGCCTACTATCACAAATGTATGATCTCTTAAACATTGTTGAAGATTCAAAAATTTAAGTTGTAAAAAAGGCATCATTATTTAATTAAACCACAAAAGTTAGTTTACCTCATCATTTGAGGGATTATTTTTTATTTATATCTATATCTATATATAAGGCCTTAAATTTTTAATTTTTAAATGCATGGTGTGACAAATATATATAGAGAGAGATTTAATATATAGATTTTTTTCAAATAAAAATATAGGATATTTATATCTTTAGGAATGAGTATTCTATAACTCTTTAGGCTGTAAAATATTTTAGAAGAACATGGCAAAATATGCTTGAATGTTGGCATGATACACATATAATATTTTACCTATAAAATACCACTATCCCCTTGGGGAAAAAATGAAAGTTTGGGCATATTCCTATAATTTCAATTTCTTGAACAAATTTTTAAAACTTTTTTTAAAGATAGAAAAACACATTAGCTTTGTGGAAACATAAATTTTATTTCAATTGATGCCTAAGAACAAAATTTATATTACAATAAGGCCACAATTTAATTCATTATGTAGAAAAATAAACCTAATTTTTAAAAAACAATTCCACATATATTGTATCTTTGTCTATATGGAAAGCTTTGTTTCATTCCATTTGGATTAGTGATGTGAAAGTTATGGAGCTCCTTATTTTTTGGCCAATTAAAAAAATTTCTTAAAAAATAACATATTACATTTGTTTTCGAATTCAATTTTCACAATTTCCAAAAAAACAATCGTCTATAATAGTATGATTGCTAGAACACTCAGTGTGTCTCAATTTGATCCTAGAGCTATTAACTCTTTCGCTTTTGTTTTTTAAGTATAAAAATCAATGGGAGGGCCTAGAGTATCAAATCAATTCTTCAACATACATTTTTTAATTCAAAATCTTTATTACAAAGATTTTGAGTCAAGAAGTTTCAAAGTTGTACAATCTAGTCGTACAAGGTACAAAAAAATTTGTTTTCTTTACTGTAAATGCAAATATCTTGCAATCTTTGTGGTTAAAGCTTTTGCATTTTCTTTCACACATTTTTATACTAGTTTAGTGTAAGATCCTATGGTTAGATAAGCGGAAAAAACAAGTTTTCAAGTATTTTGCTCTTTGCAATAGAATTGTCAATTTCGAGTGATTTTTGATGAAAAATTGTCTTTTGGATTGAAGGGTTAAGGTTATTGATGAATACAACCATAAGGCCATATATAAATTTAGTATGCCAATATTCTAGTCTTTTGTTTTTTAGAAATTTATTTGTTTATTTTAGAATGATTTTAATGTGTTCAAAATTAGGAGGACTATTATATATATATATATATATATATATTTATTCTATTCTATACACAAACCATAAGAATAGTATGTGCTTTAATTTTTTTGGGGTGAAATTTCTAAGTTCACACTTACAACTTTCAAAATGGTGTTATAATATGTTTAGCACCATTTAAGGTAGAATTACTTTGACCTCTTCTTGTAGTTACAATAGGAGTTAAAAGAGTGGGACCAAATCTTCCGAATATATGAGGAAGACTACTCAATGTGATTAAATTGCTTAAAATAATATCTTGTTGTCATTCCAATAAGAAAATAAATCAAATCAAAATTAAAACGGCATTTATAATAATAAATGATGCATCTAGTTTTGTCTTCAGTCAATATTCAATTTTTTGTTCTTTTAGTTGCTTGATGACAACCAAATTTTTTTGCTTAGGATAACATTATTTTTTGAATGAAAGTGAAAAAATTGAATCCTTGAAGAACTAGTATTATTGTAAGTATCTATAAATATACACACCTACAATATAAATATCCTATAACCATAGAAGTTACTTATAACATATGCACTTATAATATAGGCACATGTAATATAAATATCCTATAGCCATAGAAGGTGCTTATAATATAAGTACTTATAACATAGACACCTATAATATAAATATCCTACAACCATGGAAGGTGTCTATAACATAGGGACCTATAATATGAGAGTTTAGGCTTTTAGGCTTATGGTTTTAAGATCCTAAATTCAAATACTAGTAATCGTGCTTATATTTCCACAACCAAGAAGAGTTGCAAAAAGTGCAATGAAACTTGACATTGTGAAACCTATCCAAACTCTCAATTGTGGATATTGATTATCTAGAAGAAACAAAAGCATTTGAAAAAGCAAGGTATTTTATGGGTTGCTATAAGTATTATATATATTTACAATGTGTTCTAAATTTGTATAAATTCAAAGATGATTTCACAATTTATTTTTGTTTTATTGTAGAATCTACTTTATTTTCAATTTCATTGTAGAATCTACATCAAAAATTCTATGTATGAGGCAATAATAAAATCCTTGTATTATTTTACATTTTTTACTTGACTATCATACAATACCAAAATTTTCAAAGTATTATTAAAAAGATTTTACTTTGGAAAGAAGTTGTTATATGGATATTGAGGGTGAAGATTAAGAAAGACTAAAATTATTTCTTATATTAGATAATAAAAAATTATTCTTATAAAGAAAAGTTCTTAAAATTAAAATTTCGGAACAAATTTTTGAAGTATTATTAAAAATAGTTATTTAGTTTATAAGATATAGGCTTCAGAAGCCCAAGTGAGTTCAAATTTTGTAGAATTGCTTCTATTCTACTCAAATTTTCTTCTATATGATTGATTGATTATATTAAAGAAAATTCAATTCTAAAAAAATAATCTATTATAAATTTTGGTTGTTTCAATTTATTTGGTCCAAAAAAAAAGGTTTTGGTGATTTTTTAAGTTCCAAATTATAAAGAAAATAATATCTATGTCAAACCATCATAAATGCATTATTTTAAAAAATCATATAGATCTACATTGAATTTCTTAATTGAAAAAATAAGTGTTTCTTTTATTCAGTTACAAATGTGTGAATGTTTGGCATTAGATTATAAAAATAAGTTTGTTGTCTTAATACATTTATACTTTTTGAACAAAATGACAAGGGATAAAAGGACTCTAATTGGTAGGTTTCTCTATTAAAACAAATATATGGATTTGAATATTGATAGAAATCAAGACCTACATATAAAATCCAAAATGGATTAGTATTTCATAAAACCAATAATTCACAACAAAGTCTCAAAGTTTCAAAATTTCAAAATTTTCAATTTGTAATTGCATTTTTGGAATATCCTTAGTTTGAGAACATCATACGTAAGTAAGATCCATGTATACAAAGAAAAAAACTTTTGCTACTTCACTTAAGGTGGCCAAAACAATCCAAAAACGTTTTAGATTTAAAAGAGATTTAGAGGGTTGAATCATACTTCAAGAATTTTCTAGTCTAATTGAAAATTCCAAATTCAAAGGTTACATGAGTAAAAATTATGTCTAGTCAAAGTTAGCTCTTATCGATCCACTTACTATAGATTTTGTTTGTTGAACAACCCATTTTAAGTCGTTATACCAATGGGAAGTCTTAACACGTGAGCATAAAATCTATGAGCCTATGCTACAAGCTTAGAAGTCTATATTATAGACATCTTCTATAGTTTTAGGTGTCTATGTTATAAATACCTATTTTTATAGACTTTTTCCCCATGTTTTAGTATAGATATTTTACATATATTTATATTATAAAAAACTTCAAATAATTGTAGGTACATACCTACAACTAGATTCAAGGCTCATAAGCTCACGTCTCTGCTTTCACATGCTAGCATCGTTTTCCACCAAATGAATGGTTGCATGTGCAAATGAAGATAGATATGTGTAGCTCAAAAAGAAGGCTTATGTTTGAAAATGACAATGATTGTGTTTGAAAATGACAAATGAATGTGTTTGAAAATCTTTTGTGAGATAAAATGAATGTGTTTGAACTTACCCAAAATTAGCCAAACTTAGCCAAAATTCAAGTGTTTGAAATGTTTCGTCTTCGCATGCACATCGAATGACCTCACTGTGACGAAGAAACTACGCAAGTTGAACCAAGTCTGATAGCCTGTGCACACCGTTTGGTTCTCCAACCTAAGTTCCTAGCTAGTGAGCTTACCGGTAATTGGGTACCCAGATGTTCGGCAACCACTCTAGACACTTTCAGAATGTTCTCTAGACAATTTCAGAAGGTTCAACAGTCAAAAATGAAACTAAGTTAGTATATAAAAAAAGACCCCAAAAAACAGACTCATACTCCTTTCGGGCAGTCAAGTTCAGCCGCCACTCGGTGACGTATAAATTCACAAACTTGAGAATCCGCTTCTCACAGTTGCGGTGTCTTGCAGCTCTCAGGTTTAGTTTAATTTCTGTGCGCCTGTCAGGAACTAGCTAGTTTAGTTTCGAGACTGTCTTTTTTACATTCTGAAATTGTCTAGAGAAAATTTGTCGACATTTTCTGGATTCAGGCGTCCGAAATGGCTGTGCCAGTTATGACGCATGCGCAGGCTGCAGTGGCAAGCACGCCTGCTCCGAGATTTGCACCGTTTGAAGGTTCCAGCGGTGCTGGTGGTGCTCGAGGTCGTCGAGTGAGTGTCCCGGCATCTTCCAGAGTTCTGGGAGGAGGCCAATTTGTGACGAAGCTCTCAGCCGAGTCGACCCCGTCGTCGTCGGACAAGCGCAAGAAAATGGTGGTGTCGGTTCTCGAAGAACCGCGTGTATTCGACATGCAGACAAGCTCTTTGGATCGAACGGAAAAGTTGTTGGAGAAACTGGGTGGCATGGAAGCTCCTAATGACACGGATCTTTCACGTATGCATGAGGCGGCGGACAGGCTTTTTCTGTGGGATGACATTCCCAGGCTGGGTGAGAGATCGATCCCATAAACCTGATATTTTCTTCAACCCGAAACCGTGATAGTCACTCTCACCAAGCTGGTTTTTTCCATGTGTTTTGAAAACTCGAATGTTTCTGGTAAGTGTTGCATGTCTTTGGTTCGTCCGTCCATCCCTCGAGACAACTTTTCAGTGTGTTTTCAGAAGCTGTGTTGTTTTAAGAATAAATTGACACTTTCAAAAGTGACAAAGTTTTGAGGATGACGGATGGTCAAAATCCGAAGGCAAATTTTACATATTTACAGAATTTGCCTACGATATCACTTTATTCTGATATCTCTTGGCTACTTTGACGTTGTTTGTGTCATTACAATATTATCTGCAGTGTTGATTAGAATTCTAGTGTTGTGCTAATTTTTGTGTTATCAATGGCAATGAAATTATTTCTTGCGATAGACTACTGGTTGATGAATCATGTTGTTCTCATCTTTGGGGGCCACTAACTTAACTTAACGGGAATGAAATTCTGTGTCACAGCAAAGAAGCAGACTTTCACAGTGTACGAGCTGAATGAATTCGACCGAGACAGTCCTGCTTATCTGGAGCTGAGCAGACAATCTGTCAACAAAATTGATCCCGACACAGGAGCACACATCAAGGCCCTTGGCGACCAAGTCCCATTCACAAACAAGGTACCCAGACTCTTAACTTCTCCAAATTCACAGACATTATTAGTTACTTCAAATTGACCGTTTAAATTTTATTTTTTCTCAGAGGTTTTTTTCCAGTATCAATCTGGACGAAGGAGAAATTACATGATCACCCAGAGTGCTGATCCTCATCCAGAAATGGGTTTTAATTTGGGGGCGTTTTGGGATAAATCTCAACCCAATTTAATGAAATTATAATTATCTTGCCTCCAGGACATGATTGTCAAATAACTGAGTCAGTAAGTAAATGGTCTATGTAGAAGGTGGGTACACCCAAAATTACACCCTGCCTAAAACCTCCATCATTGTCCTATGTGTACATCTCCAAAATCAACATGTACCTATGTTGAAAAAACAATTTCAGAACCTTTACTAAAAAAAACTTTGAGCCTTTGTAACTATTGCATACAGTATCCAAATGTTGCGTTCTTTGGTGCGTTGGAACCTCCTTTCACTTCCCAACAATAAAATATGGAAATTTGACCAGTCGAATAATAGTAACTAGTTACAGTAGCAAAAAGTGTCGGTTTAAGGGGTGCAGGACCCACCTTCATGTCAATTGAATTCTGACATCCCTGGGTGCATCTGCAGCTCTACAATTCATCTTTGAAGGTGAGACTGGGCATCACCACTGGCATCTGCTTGCACATGAAAAACCATGTGGGACGCGGTGCTCCGGAATTGCACACTCTGCCATTCTTCACACCAGATCGCTATGAGACGATCATGAGTTGGTACTTTGGGGACATGGGGCACATCAGTGCCATGGTAAGAGTCACTTATCGTTTAGTAAACCTCTAAATGTTCAAGGCGGTAAACAGGATTTTCATTACACTCAACACACCGTAGACTGTAACATAGTGAATGTGTTCAATATTAATGGGTGAGAAATTAATGTGACAAGAGTGTCCAAGAAGAGTGGTTAAAAATCACTGTGTATCAAGGTAGCCTCTAAATTAGTAGTGACTGGTTTATGTCTAGTGTAGTTTTAGTATTTGAGTTCAATTGCGTAGTTTGCCAAAGGATCTGCAAAACTTGATTTTCCCACTAACTACGCCCTATGATGCTGGTGTTCTGGTGTTTGTGCAAAACGGCAGGGGCCATTCATAAACTTCCAAGACACGCTCATGGGCATCACAGGAGGAACCGGTTTTTTTGCAGAGGCCAGAGGAGTGGTCCGTCTTCATCCCATCGCGCCCTTCAAATTCATGTACACCTTCACTCTCTCCGGCATTCCCGAACTCCCCAAACTGCTGACGAACGAGCTTGTGGCACCTCATTTTGAAATCGAATCGCACCCGGATGCTTTTGATTGCAAGCCGGAGCATGCCCTCCCCAATTACACCGACTAAGTTAGAGTGCTGAACGTGTATAATTAATCAAGCCCCGTTTTCACCTCGGCCTCTAGCTAGCTCAGTCTGAGGCTGTTGTGAAACCCTAGTAGAGATCGATACCTTGATTATACGCCCTTCAGGACTCTAGCCAGGAGGTAACAACTGGTAGCAATAGCTAGTAAATAGAACTGTGGAGAATATAGGGATCCTGCACGAAGGAGTCCTTTCACTTCGCAAGAATATCGATTTCAACCTTGACAGCGGTGCAAATTCTTGTTTTGAAGTATTGGCTCCCGTAAGCATAGAATGATAAAGTTAACTATCTATCCAAGCACTCTTTTGTGAAGCTGATATGATTCCCGGATATCGGCTAGTTCTATCATATCTAGCTCCCCCAGCCTGTGAAATAAAACTATTTACTAGGTCGGATTTTAAAATATTTTGAAACTCGATCTTTTTTTTTCAGTCTCACTTTTTCAAGACTTGCTTGCAGGTTGTAAGGAATGGCTGCTGCAACATGTTTGACTCAAAATGCTCGATCAGATAAGAGCGGGCTTCTATGTGGAGTAGGGGGAGGTGGAGCCTGCCGATCATCGGTGAAACGGGCGTCTCCGTCTTTCAGGAACGCCTACTTGACAGATGATGATCGGCAGGCTGCTCAGGTCCTTCACATGGAAGCCCGCCCTTATTGTTGTAGAAGTTCTTCATTTGACTTGGATCCACATACTGACCTGGGGCAGTCGGAAACTCCACAAGATTGGTTGCAGTCAATTTGTGCCACCCTGCGCAGGAAGCGTAGCATCCACAAGATGAGTAAGTTAAGTTAACCTGGGTGGGTCAGAAATAGACTGATTTCCAGTACAACAAAGATTGGGTAGGATTTCGGCTGCAGAAGCACGGAGCTTCCCATTCCCAGCAAAAAAGGGGTTCGAACTTACGATAGGTCAGGCTATTTGGCTTTCTGGCAGAGCTCACTGTAAGTTGCTGATGGGAAGGCTCTCTGCTTGGGGAACATAAGCCTAAGAGCAAGGCCACCCGTCCTGCAAATTGCAGGCGGCCTCGACCTGCAAACATGGGGCTTGGGCGGGTTTGGCAGCCAGGCCACCCAGCTTTCCCCACCCATGGCCTCTTAAGAAGCCATACCCCCAGCCTCATCGACACATCAATTAATGCTGAGTAATTACCAAACTTGCTGAGTAATTACCAAACTTGCGACGCAGACAGTAAAAACCACTAAAGCTAAGTGAAAAAATAGGAGCCCGAACCTCCGCCACTCTTTCCACATCTTGTCTCTTTGTGTTTTGCCACCTTCGGCTGTAAATTGAGCCCATTTTGCCAGTTGTAGAGCGTTTCCGTCTTGGTCCTCTTAAGAGGCCGTCCGTTTTATAGGACGGGTGGGGTTGTTTTGGAGGTGCCTCTTAACAATTCATCCAATTTATAGGACGGGTGGGGATGCTCTAAAGTAGTTTGCTCTTAAAGCAACCATTTAAGAGCTGATTGTGTTTTCGGGGAATCTACACTCCTCGAAACAATCATCAGTAAATTGGCAAATGGAATTGACATTTAACCCAAGTCATTTCATATTTTCTGAACCTTTGAGGAATTAGTTATGAATTTTTGAAGTTGAAACACAATGGTCACTAGAAGCGATCACCTCCTAAAATGAAAAAAGCAAAATGTACTTCTGTGTCATGATTGCTTTTAGAACATGGGCACTTTCTGAGTAGACTACCTTAAGCTTAAGCTTAAACCACCGTGAAGGAATAGAGCACATTTCAAAATTTGACATGTGGAAGATTGGTATGAAAGGGCTTCCTTAGTAGTGCAATATAAGGTTCATATATCACTAGGGCTCTAAAAGCATCCTCTAACATAGAGGTAAATTTTTCTTTCTCATTGTACCAACAATGTACTATACAAATAAGTGCAAATTTCAGGAGGTGGATGTTTTTAGTGATCACTATAAAAATTCATTACTAATTCTATGAAGCTTTAAAAAATATGAAACGACTTGGATTAGATGCCAATTCCATTTGTCTTTCAAGAAAAATTTATTGAAAAATATTTTAAGAAGTTTAACATTCACAAATTAACTTTTAGCTCTTAAATGGGCAATTTATGGACCTTCTACCTTAGTACCCTACCAAATATAACTCTCAGTTTTCACTATTTTGTAAATAGAACTAAAACTTTCTATCATTGGAAGCATATTCAAAAGTGATTTGAATAAGTACACAAAATTTCAAATTTAGACACTGGACAGTAAAAATAATTCACTTCAAGAGCACACTAAAAAGATAAAAATTACAAAAGTATTAGAAAATACACCTACCAATGCAAAATTTGGCCAATTACACTCTCAAAGCCATGATGTTGGCCAAACTTTGCATTCTTAAGTGTGATTTGCCAACACTGTTGTAAGTTTTTTTTTTAGTTTGCTTTTGAAGTAGTTTATTTTCATTGTCTAAATTTGAGATTTCTTAAACCAATTTAAAGTACTTTTGAATGCGCTTTCAATAATAAAAATAAATTCAATTTCTAATTGTAAAGTGGTGAAAAGATAAAGGTATACTTGGTGAGGGTTGTTTATAGGTCCCATTATGGATGCTTTAGGATAGTTGTATCCATTTTTGTTAGCCTTCCATTTCAATCTTTGATGTAGAGACCTCTTGAAGCCTTTCAAATATGACCCTATACTATCCAA
The DNA here is from genome assembly GCA_950106755.1 of Climacium dendroides. NCBI lineage: Eukaryota > Viridiplantae > Streptophyta > Bryopsida > Hypnales > Climaciaceae > Climacium > Climacium dendroides. Next base: position 29,175,593 of record OX467082.1, on the reverse strand, counting down.
ATGGATGTGTATAACCCCCAAAGTTTTTTCACTAATATGCTTTCAACAAAAACACTCCAAAACTGCCATTTCTAATGCAAATACCAAATTTTAGAAGAAAATCATTTTTGCCTTTTTGGACACATTTAACCATAGGATCTTGTAGTATTTTGATTTGAGAACATATGAAAAAAATTCAAAAATTTCCACCATATAGATTGCAAAATATGAGCTTTTGAATCCATAAAAATCTTTTTTTTGGCCCTGCAAAAATCGGGCAGCTATACTTTACAAGGTCACATTTGTATGAAAAAAGTCTAAAATGGTTTTGCTTCTTTGGATTTATTCTTCAAGGCAAGTTAGATACATGCTTGAAAATTTTCAAGATCACTTGGAATTGTACAACATATAGGAAAAAATAGTAAGTTGAAAGAAGTAGAAAATGATTCAAAATACTAAGTTTTTTAATGTTTTAATTTTTTTCCCAAAAATATTGAAAATTGAGTAAAATAAAAGAACTTCAAAGTTTATTTTCAAGTAGAGAATCCATAACAACTTGTAAACTAAAACTCCTCATAACTTTTGACACATTGATCAAAATAGAATGACTAAAAGCTTTTCATATATATATATATATACAAAAAACTAATTTCAAATTTTTGTTTATGAAAAAAAAGATTTTTTCCAATATGCTCGAATTGCCTATTTACAAAAAAAAATAACATATTAGGCCATAACTTTTAATTTCTATTTCCTAATGTCATGAAATTTAGTACATAGGAAAGATATTCCTTGTCCCCACTTTCTATTAAAATTTTAGCTTAAAATATGCAAATCTCCAATCACACATATCTGCCCAAAATTTTCATGTTGCCAAAAAACGCATGTTGGTCCTTTAGGGGTTAAGTGAACAATTTTAGGTATTTCTACCTTAGTAGTACAATAGATTCAAGTGTTATTGGAATACTTCTCTGACATTCTTTTGGGCTCATAAAGTTGTCACTATGTATGAGGAGGTAGTGGCAATTAGGAGTGACTACTCCAATAGTCTTAGAAAACTCATCATAAGATTCAAAGAAACCAAAATGTTTGGTGAAATACACTTATTTTGTGTGTATTTACTAATGAGAAGAAAGGCTCTTTATACAAGAGGGATGATAGGAGATAAAACAATGCATGTGGGATATGTAAATTAGAATTAGTAAAAGCTCAAACATTCTTACATTCACAGTTTAAAAAAAAGTAAAAATTGTTTTCAAAGTAGAATTTTAGACCTCATTTTGGCATAGTAGAATAATTTTTCCACAAAGCTTTGACCAAATTTTTTGGAAATCGAGCTAACTTTCATCTCCAAAATTCAAGCTAACTACCCCTCTTGTAAAAAAATGCTTCCCTTTTCATATGTAAACACACAAAATAAATAGCTTTCAAAGCTATATGAGATAATTGCTAAATATCTTGGTTTGTTTGAATTTAAATCCATATATTCTACAACTAAATTATATTTTGTGGAACAAGGGTGCATCTTGAAAATCAAGGGGAATGTGATCTAGAGTCAATGATCCATTATGAGTTGGGCATAGCTAACTTCAAGGTCCCAGTCCTTTTCCCATGCTAGGCCCAATATGTCCCATTGTTGCCTTTACTTCACCTTGGCCATATATCAATCAGCCTCCTAAAGCTTGATATTTGGGGAGATTTTTTTTCCCTCCTCTAAGGCTAGCTGAAACCTAGAACTCCACCATTCACAATTTAAAAAATTATTGTATGTGCAAGCCATAAATTGTTGGAAAAGGGCTTTATATGGGGGGTTTTGAAGCTAGTTTGATATTGGAATTTTTTTGGTACATGTTCCCCAATTTGAAATGTTAAAAAACTTTTGGAACATATAACCAACCTTGTCTCAAAAAGTAAGCAAACAAGATTTGAGCACCAAGGTGAAAAAAAAAATTGTGCAAAAGCCTCCCCAAATCAAAGTTGCTTAAAATGTAGTAGCCCTCCAATAACATTTTTTTCTACTTTAAACACTATAATCTTGCAATTTAGGCAGTCAAAACCTCCCATTTTTTTACAACAACATAATGAAAAAGTCGACCACTAGACCTTATGGTAAGATAAAACAAGTTTTCATTTTTAGAGGGCCTTTGCCATCAAACAACCCATTTTGAATGGTTTTGGTGAAACACAGTCAAAGAACTTTAGGAGTTAAAAGCACTTCAATTTGTGGCACACAAATATGTAGCTAATTTCATTCCACACTAGATGTGCAAGTCAAATTGATTAAATTATTTGGAATATCATTTGGAATAATTATCTTTGATTTTAGAGAGCATTCTTCCATTTCATTTCAAATCAAATTTAGAACATCTATGTTTTTGGAGAGTATTCTTTAAAGAGCCATACATCTCTATTTCTTCGTTGAAGTGTTGACTTGATTCCAAATGCTTCTCCCTCGTTGCTAAGTTACACTTCTATATGTTAGCAAAGTTTGTCAAATACACTATAAGACAAAATATTTGTCAAACTTTTAACAATGCAATGTTGACTAATTGGAAAACTTTGTCAACATGATTTTAGGGTGATATTCATGTATCAAGGATTTGTTTTGACTAAAAGTATTTGGTAATGAACTTTGACTTATGGTATAAGCTCAAAATTATTTTGTGACCAATAGCACCATGTATTAAAAATGCAATTTAGATCCAAATTGACTGTATAACAACTATTGGAAAGGTATTTGCTAAGAATCTTTCAACATAATATTGCAAACTCAATTAAGAAAAAAGCTTAGTTCATGTAAGACCATGTTAAAGAACTAATAGTAGCACATTTTGAATGTTATATCAATTGAAATGTAGCAAATGGCATCAACTAATTAGAAGTAGAATATAAAATTTGAAGTCCATTGATTCACACAAAACAACCAATATATTAAACAAAAATGATATAATGTCCAAAATTTATCATCTATTTTTGGAATTATTTCTGCCCTACAACTATGATAGTGGTGCACATCAAACACTCTACACATACTACTGAGTTGTTACAAGACAATTGAAGACATAAATTTGACATTCATATGTGGTGTCATATGGGGGGTAGAAGTTTTGTAATACTTAGAATAAATGATAGTCACAAGTGTGAAACTTAAGAATTACTGAGAATATCATTTTGACACCCTCTTCTTAAAGAAAAATGTCTCATTCTACTAAAAATCTAAAATGGAAAGTAAACCTAATTGTTAATGACTTCAAGATGGAATTAAACATAATAGTGAGATCATCCTTGAAAGCAATCTTACCCCACACCCTTTTCGAAAAATTGCAAAAATTGAGTCAAAAAACTTATTCTACAAGTTAAATTTTCAAAAAAGCGCATTGATTGTTCAAAGGAGACCCTTCAAAACTTTCACATCAATAATCCAAATGGAATGAATCAAAGCTTTCCATGGAGACTACGTAAGAGTATATATTCTACAATTTTTAAAAATGTTTTGAGTTTCTGTGAGTTTTGACTTTATTTGTTAAGCACTTCTTATCCCATGATAGATTTCACTAAAACTATTTCATTAATTTTGTGAATATAAGCCTGAAAAGGAGGTGAAAAAGGGAATTGTAAGTTGCAAAAACAGTATGCACCATTTCAAAATTCACATGTCCTTGAGGGCATCCTCCATTTCTAACCTGACAAATTTATGCAGAGAATTCATTCTCGACCTAGGTTACGAACAGTTGAAGAAGCTCTTCGGGTGCTCCAACTGCAGAGCTACAAACTCTTGATGCCATCGCTAAGCTCCTAACTCTCACTTTCACTTGCCCTGAATTTTGTCATATTACTTACGAACTCTGCCTCATATCATTCAGTTGATAACTGCGGCGTAGAGTACCCCCATTTTTTAAAGAGATCCATAAAGACAGCTCACCGACATATCCCGTGAGCTCACAAGTCGCAACAAAACGTGCACAGTCCATCTTCGATCAACAAACTCCACATCCACAACCATTCCATAACCACAATCAGAACGGGGGGGTGCAAACTCACATTTATTATAAAGAGATTTATTATAAAGAGATTTATTATGTCTTACTTTACAAAATACTGTGACATAATCAATTATGACTGATGATATATATCTCATTGGAAAGAGAACATTGAGAGCTTTCAGAATATGTATTTTGGGTATAAAAAATGTTTATCCATAATTAGATAGAACACACAACAAGTGAAAAATAAGTCATTTTATTATACAAGGGTGTGAGGACAAGAAGGCCCTTGAATCTTAGGACTTGTTATAAGGTTTATTATAAATTTTATCATGTTGTCTATTTAACTTTCTATCAAAAGAACATATTATAAGTTATTATAAATGAATAAGCAAGTCTAAATTGATTTATTATGCCACACAGCCCTGCCGATAACAACTGAGATGCCCCCCGGAATTAAACACTGCCATTGATCACCAAGTAACCTGATTACATAATATCAAGCAAAGTACAGCATCCTCTCTGCTACAAAAATGTGCTGCGTTAACACAACTTACGACCCTAAATCCTCAAAAAAATCCTCCTCTACCCAAGGTACCAGACCCACCTTCACCTCAAACCTAGTAGCGCTGCAAGAGCCGCCCTATGACCTTACAATAAACCTTCAAATTATCCTTCAGTGCAGTACTCTCTGTGCTACCATGCCATTCTGCAAGCTTGCTAGCTCTTACTTACCAGCTACACAGTCCCAAAACCAGCGTCAGCAGTCCAGCACTCAACATTACAAGCACTGAGACTCCGTTAGAAACGCCTTTCACCCCGCCTGAGTCTCCGTAAGGGCTCCCCTGGTAGCCTCCTCCAGGACTTGGAGCCCCCGTCCACGAATCTGGTGGACTTCCCACTGGCTGCCCCAGTCCATCGACCGTGGTCGTCTTGAACGTCCAACTCCAAATCTTATGCCTCACCACCCCCGCGCCCGTCGCCGCCGAGAATCCCACGTACATGAACTCATTGAACACAGATCCCAAGTCCACCGGCACCGACATCAACGAAACCGCGGGCTTCACATAATCGTTGTTCACATACGGACTGATACTCACGTCCAACACATGCTCCAAGCTGTCGTAGCTCACGTAAGCTTGAATGTGGTTCCCAGACGCAAGAGCCACAGGGATGGAACCCGTTTGTGCTGGCTTGGCTTGCTGGGACACCAAGCTGTTGAAGTCGATCCCGACGTGGTTGTCGTTCAAGTCTTGGAACTGGGGGTCTTGGTGGGTGTCAAACTCGACGGCGAAGTACTTGGGAGCCGGGACTAAGGAGGACGCTTTGGATAAGCCTAAGAAGGCGCCCGTGTCGCCCACTGTTTTGTTTTCGGAGCTGATGTGGAAAGTGAGGCCTGCGCCGTAGGAGAGCGGGGAAGCTAAGAGGAGGTCGTTTTCGATGGAGAAGATGAACGTGGTTTCGAAGGAGATGCTGGTGTGGGGGGAGAGAGGGAGGAGGCGGACGGGGTAGTCGTAAGTGGCTCGACCGGAAGACGTGTTGGTGAGCTCTAAAGCGAGGTCGTTGATGTAGATGCGGGCGTCGCCGAGCACGGAGATGCTGTTGCTGCTGTCGGAGAATTGGTAGTACTGGAAACTGGTGTCGGCGTGGGGGCTGGCGGGGAAGAGGAGCAGAGTGAGGAAGAGGAAGAGGAGGGGAGTCGCCATAGCCATGATCTGCATTGCGGGAGAAGGGATGTGCTTCAGTACTTCGATTGGAAGAAGCTATGGATGCTATGAAAAACAGCTAGTAGCGTTGTCTCTGCAATGGAAAAGGCCCTTCAATACCTATATTCTAGCAGATTTGGATAGTCAGAACACAACAGCCTAAAGTTTCTGGAATGAGCAAAGTCCTACAGCACTTCGATTCGAGCAGCTATATAAGCTCAGAACACAACAGCCTAAAGTTTCTGGAATGAGCAAAGTCCTACAGCACTTCGATTCGAGCGGCTATATAAGCTCAGAAAACAACAGCCTAAAGTTTCTGGAATGGACAAGGTCCTACAAGACTTCGATTCGAGCAGCTATCGATGCTCAGAACACAACAGCGTTTCATTTCAGGAATGGACAAGGTTCGACAATACTTCAATTACAGCTGATATGAAAGCTCAGTACACAACCGAGTTAAGTTTCTGAAAAGGACAAGGTTCGACAATACTTCAATTACAGCTGCTATGAAAGCTCAGAACACAACCGCCTTAAGTTTCTGGAAAGGACAAGGTCCTACAATACTTCAATTACAGCAGCTATCATTGCTCAGAACGTACACAACAGCGCTAAGTTCCTGGAGTGGAAAATGTTCTACAATATTTCAGTTGGAGTAGCTACGAATGCTCAGAACACAACATCTCTAGAATGGACTAGACGAGTTGAAATAGTAGAGTTTGCTATGAGAAATAACATGCTATCGGAGCGATGAAGAATGTTTTATCTATAAACGTGGTTGAACTTCAACAGACATTGACAAATAGAACTACAACCTCAAAATAAGGCATGTTCACTCAAGCAGGGGTCAAAAGCTAGAGAAAGACACCATTAACAGTGCACTACATTGCACTAAAAAAAAGACAAGGTTAACGAAATGTAGCAATGCTCTCCCACATACAATGCTTAGTTGCAATGCATCTCTACAGAAATGTGCTAGCTCCACCAAGGTAATTGAAAAATTTGTGCAAAAGTTTGAAGTGATCAGCCAGTGACGTTTGTGGTTCAAATCATTACTTACCTCTGAAGTGATGGAACGCAGCTCAGGAACTTATTGCAAGTAACTTCACTTCCAGATGATCACCTCTGCCGCTGGACTGCAATCAACAAGCCGCTACACCTCGACCCCAACCCCAGAGCTCCACCATAGCCAAAACCAGCTCCTTCAAAACAAAGAATCCAATCAGAACCCGTTTCAAATTCGAAAACCTCCCCCACCTGGCCTGTAAGCTGAACTCAGTTAGTCCGACCTTTGCCTCAACACCTGGTGACCATGGGTATAACTTGAAAGTCAAAGAGATTCCTTCTGGACAGTCACGCACCTTACACGCAGCTCAAGAAAGAGTCTAGACTGCAGCAAATGGAGGAAGCTGGCTGCAGCGGCGCCGTCGGGGTCAGTGCGACTGTGAGAAGCTAAGAGCAGCGCATAGAATCCTCCCGACAGGCGTTATTATAGCCGTCAATGCACTTGAAACCTCTCTCTCTCTAAGTAGCCTAGACTGAGAATGGAATTGTACAGTAGGCTATTCCGTTTTTAAATTTTAAATTTTAAATTCTTCTTTTTCTTTTCTTTTCACTTTGGACACATTGCAAGTTTGAAATTTCTGCTGCAGGGAGTGGCTGGCCTGCCTGATGTGTGAAAGATCTGACATGTATGGCCAGCTGTCTGTTGCCACTTGCCACGGCAGGTGATATGCATCATCCAAGTCTCCGTCAATTGTTGTCATCGTCCTGAGAAATCGAGTGTGTGGGGATTCAGTGTGCACCGCCAGAGCTTGGAATGATTAATATCATGCCTGCATGACAAGCTTCAGCACTGCGGCATTGGCAATTTGGCATTGGGAGGACGTACTCTAGCCTAGCTGCAGCATTGATAATCTGGCTCCAACGGACTGGAAAGAAGCTTACAGCTAATTGTATGCAAACAAGCAACTGATCGAGCTTTTCTTCCTGTATGTTGTTGAATGGATCTTGTTGGAACTCAAAAGAGTATGCTAGGAATACATGTAGAAACTCTCTAACTAAATCAATACCCTGTAAGCCAAAAAAAACTCTCTAACATTATAATGCCTAGCTAGCAATCTTGGCGTGGGGAAAATAATAAGTGGTAGCACATTGTTGTGTTTGTATGTTTGTGAAACGGGGAAGGTGCAATCTCAATATGGTTCTCGCCATGTGTGTTTTAATTTAAGATTGACAAGTGTCTCTAACAACCTACCCATGTAACCTAACACGCATCCTAGACAATGTCATTTATGCAAAGATTGCAAATTCTTGAATGCACAGACCCTCTTCAAATCAATAAACCTCTCTATTGTAATATTGGCAAGCCGTCTAGGCCCTATTACTTTAAAGAGGTTCTACCTATACCAATAATGGAGTCCCCCTTCTAATGGCAAAATAAAGGGTCTTGAAACAGACAATAGTTGCCTCTATTGCTGATTTGGAAAAAAATTGATTTGCTCATATGTGATGGTTTATAATTGATTAGGAACAAGTTCCAAAGGTAGCCCGTTTTAGATGAAGCTATGATTCAAGAATGGGGGCTTGCTAAAGAATCCACATTTATATTGAATAAAATATTCATTCTTAAGGGAAAAACAAATTTAATCTTGAATTTAATGCATTCGTCCTCATCCTTACATGCACATACATTGAGCTCAATTTCTCAAGGAATTCCCCAAATTCTACAGGCTGAAATGCTTATTTTAACCATTTATGATATTTCTAAGTTATTGTAGATTTTCTTCTTAGAGCAGCTCTAATCCAACTAAGAACCACCCCACCAATAGCATAATGATAGGGCAACTAAAAATAAACAAACAATGAAACTAGCATTGGACTCACTTTATCCACATGCAATCATTTTCCATCTTCAACCTAGTACTTTGGCAACATGGAGAGTTTGCAAATTGGCTCACAATAGGAAAAGTCAAAAATTGTCATACTTTTTCAAGCTTTGTTATGTAATAAATTGGAACTTCCCTCTTTTGGTATAAAAAGTCTTTTTCCAATGTAGAATCTTTTTTTATGTAATACTTGAAATTCCATTTGAGTTTTGAATTTGCATTGAGTAAATTTTTTAAAGTTGCCAGAATGGAATGAGGTCCACCTCCTTCCACTTCAAAATCTAGATCCTATCCTTGTTTCCATTCTTGCACTGGAGTTGCTCTTAACTCCTAAATGACCAAAAAGCATATTTTAGCAACATAGAAATTTTGGTCAACTCACCAAAAACAAAAATTCTATTTTTAATTTAAAAAATCTTCACACAACATGTGGTTGAGGAGTAGCTTTAAGGTGCAACAATTTTCATAACTTTTGACTATATGGTTAAAAAATTATTGTATAATATCTAGTTTCTCTCTCAACCTAGGTAGCCTAAGTAGACTAAAAAAATCACTTTTTTAAGAAACAAAACTTGAAATTGGTTTTTTACATTTCTATATATATGAAAGCTTTGAATCATTCCATTTTGATTCATTAGATGAAAGTTATGAGGAATTTTAGTTTGCAAGTGAATATGGAATCTCTGCTCTATAACAAATTTTAAAGTCTTTATTAAATTCAATTTTCAATATTTTTAGAAAACAATAAAATCATGGGATGTAGATTATTTATTACAATGTTACAACCATTGGAATTGATATTTTTCAATTCTATAACTAAATTCTCAACTACTTTGTCTTTTAAATTATTCTCTACTTTTTTTTTTACTATTTTTTTTATCAATCATGAATATGAAAAAAAAATTGAAATTTTTTATATGTATTTTGAACTTATTTCTTCAACATATTATGGAGAGTTGCAAGTTGCAAGATCTACAAATTTGTATTGAATAATTAATTCAATGTTGTATGTATTGCCATTTGTTTTATATAATTTGTATTCCAATACTCAAATACCATGTTATAAGTATGGGTCTCTCCACCCCTCTAAGGGTTGGCACCCTCAACTCCTAAAGGACCATTGTCTATTTGAGGAACAAATTGGATTTCAGGCAAGTACCTATGGTCTCAATTTTTGTCATGATTTTTTAAAACTTTTTTTGAAGAAAAATTGATTAGCTTTGTAGGAATATATATATATTTTTCAATTGGTGCCCAGGAACAAAAATTATGCCAAAATAAGTTCAAAATAGGGGAGAGTAGGCAGCAAAAAAAAATTCAAAAATTTGAAGGTTTTTTTTTATATTGTTTTCTCATAGATATTATTTTTTGCTAAATGGAAAGCTTTGATTCATTTCATTTGGATAAGTGATTTAAAAGTTATGGACACTCTTGTTTTGGGGGCAATCTAAGCATCTTCTTAAGAAAACAACTTATAGTAAGGATTCATTATTGAATGCAATTTTCAAAAAAATGCAATTTTCAAAAAAATGCAATTTTTTTTTGACAAAGTTAAGTTTTCTTGCTAGAACAATATTACCGTTGGGATTATTGTGTTTCAATCCCATCTTAGAGCTATTAACAATTTAGTATTTCTCTCAATCTTGAACCTACTTCTACTCAATAATTTTTTTTTAAATGGAAATCAAGCAATTAGTTTTTTTTTAAATCCTAGACTTTTAACTCAAGTCTCCAACAAATTTTCTTAATTCAAATTCCGTAGTGCAAAAAATTTCCACAAATGGCAATTGAAGTCATTTGAAATTGCAGGCCAATGTTCAAAAAACTTCTTTTTTTCAATTTTGAATGCCTATGTCTTCCAATCTATACAGTCAAACTTTATGAAAATTTTACTACATGATCTCAAACAAGTAAAGTACAAGATATTATGGTTATATTCTAAAAAAAGTTTTTTTTCTTGGATGAATGCAACAAAAATGACAGTTTTGAGTGTTTTTTGACAAAAAAAATGGCCTTGGTCCTTTTGGGGTTAAGGACTAGAGGGAATCCAAATTTCCAAAATTTTAAGGTTCACTGCAATAAATACTAGTGCTTAATTTACATCACATAGAGATTAATAGATCTTTCTTTCATGATAACTTTTGAAGCATGACTTGCACAAACTTGAAAGTTTATTGGAATTAGTAGTCTTGAACATAATTATATCTATATTATTTTAGAATTTTTTAAAAATAATTTTATATTTTAGAATAATTATTGTTAGTTTGTCACATTTGAGTTTCAAGGGTTTTGAGTACTATGGAGTACCTAAAATTAATGATCTTGAGCTGAAAACTTTGTGGTCTATTCCATAATAGAAAGGCATTTTTTTTACCAAGGGACATCTACAAATATATTATTTTATGTCCTTCACATTCATACAAATAGGACTCCCTTATTACTCACAATTTTGAACATTAAAAATGGTTTCAAGCTCATTATTTTGGTGAAATCTCTTTACCATAAAATCCTTTCAAATGAACAATTTTTTTAAATTTATTTGTAAATTTATTTTCCTATTCTTTACAAATTAAATGTTAAATGATCTATTTTCTTAGAATTATGTACTTTTCTAGTTCTTCTATTTAGAATTTTTTTTTGTGCTTTTCCTCCTTGAGGTACCTTCTTTTTAGAGGTGTATACATTAATTATATTTTTTGAAGATCATATTTTATAATACTCCCCCCCAGTTGAAAACTATTGAAGTGGAACAAAATCAACAAGTCATTTTTTCAATCACCTTTAACCTCCAAAGGCCAGAGTGTATTTTGGAAGGAGAAAAGTCCCAAATTGACTATTTTTGATACATTGTCCAAAATCAAATTTTTTTTTGTGCTCCAACCATAAAAAAGTGTATTAAACAAGTAAAGCAATGTGTGAAAGAAATTTCAGCTAAATTGCCCTTGTGGATTGAAAGATTATAAAATTTGGAGTAAAAAACTTTTTTTCATTCCTTTGAACTAGGATCAACATACTTCAAGCCCTCTTGGAATATAATTTTTACTTTACACAAAAAAACAAAATTTTTACTATTATAAGCATGTTCACTCATAAAGAATTTTAGAAACAAATATTGAGGCTAGCTTATTCTAAATCACCCTCCAATGCAAGAAGGTTAAGTAAATTGGTAGTGCACTAGTCATTTTTTTATGATTTCTTGTACAATGATTTTTTATTTGAAATCCAAACAACAAATAGTTAGAGACGAACATTTGGAGTATGTAGGAAAAATTTCAAGAAATTTGACTATACAAATTTGCAAGGTAATAGAGTATCATACAAGTTATCATACTATGTAATGAATACTAAAGTTATCAAACTTGTCAAATTTGTATACTAATCAGTGATTGTCTTGGTATTCATTACATAGTAACTTGTCAAATTTCAACAATACAAAACAAATTTTATTTACACTACCCAAAGCTACCTCTTACCTATGTTTTTGGTACAATATAGCTTTGATGTGGACATCAAATTGGAAATACATATATATTCTTACAAAACAAACTATAAGTCAATTTATTGACTATATCAAAATATTTAAGAAAATCTACTGAACTTTGACTTCATAGAAATTCCTCAAGGTTTTAATTAGCTTCACATAAACTCAATATTGTGTAAGATGTACTCAAAAGATGCAGTTTACAATGAGCTCAAAAAAAATTAAATCAAATTTTTTCCATCCCCAAAATTGAAAAAAAATAAAATTGAACTATTTAATTTAATTTAAAAAAATTAAATTAAATTAAAATTTTTTGCTACCCCCCATCCCACTCTTTTGTAATTTTCAAGTGGAGGGGGGGGGGGGGGCATTTAATATGGGATATATCCCGTATTTGTATCCATATCCCGTACCTATATTGTATCCATATCTAACATGTATCTATATTGTATCCATATCTAACATGTATCTATATTGTATCCATATCCATATTGTATCAATATCAAATCGTACCATATCTATACCATATCCGTATCAAGATTTCAAGGCTTTTGTTTTTTCTCAATGGAATGCTCCATTAATGGTTGGAAGATGGGTCATTTTATTTTTTTGAATCTGATCAACGACTCAGGTTTTTTGGAAGGGGGAGGCACAACTAATACAATAGAACACATCTTTTGGGTACATTGTGTAAGCTGAGAATCATAAACTAAAGACTCAAATCCAACCATTAGATAAGACAAGAACTTGATCAAGTATCACCCAAAATTAAAATGACTTTCATCCAATCTTGTTCATCATCTAGAAAATGGACGTTGGAGCTCTTCAAGGTTAAAAATCAACCAAAGATTATTAAAGCTCAACTCAAATTGCGACGGATCTTTTGGGTCAAAACACTAATTTTATATTTAAAAATTCAAATTACCCCACTAGAGCCATGTGCCTTTCATAATATCATTTATGAAGATTTAAATTTCTTTAAAATACAATCCAAAAAAATAGTTTCATATTTTATTTTAATTGTTTGATATTGAAAATTGAACTACATCACAAAGTTTAAACCCTACGATTTGTCAATAGTTATCATGTGGTTATCATTGTTTCATGGGTTTGCACGTTAATTACAATTTATTGCATTATTACGATGCAATTGCAAGTAATGCATTGTAACGATGCGATAATGATGCAAAGTAATGCATTGTAATGATGTGATAAATTATAATTAACGTGCAAACTCATAAAACAATGATAACCACATGATAATTATTGACAAGCTGTATGGTCTAAACTTTGTAATGCTAGCTGGTCAAGAATGGAGAAGAAACCAACACTAACAAGTTAATGTAATTAAATTTATTGGACTATATTATTATCATATGTTGAAGGATGGTTCAAGTTAAATTGTTGAATAAATTATGTTTGATTAGTAATACTTCAAGAAACTTAAAAAAAGAATGCAAATCAAATATTGACCTGAAAGAATTTCTTTCAAAACTTGAATTTTAAGTACTTACCTTTCAAAACTAATTTTAACATTTAAAACTCTTAATATTTTTATGCAATTTTGATAATCACAATAAACTTTACCATTTAAAAAACGAAGGTTGTTAACCCCTTGACTATGTTCTTGCCAAAAATGCTCCAAAAATGTCATTTCTAATACAAGTACCAAATTTTTGAAAAATGTCAATTTTGGACACATGTATCTGTAGAATCTTGTAGAACTCTAGTTTCAAAATATGTGAAAAAAAATTCAGAAATTTCCACCATATAAATTACAAGTCATTAGCGTTTGAAGTCACAAATATCCTTTTTTGGGCCCTACAAAAATTCAGGTAGTTGTACTTCACAAGGTTAGATCATTATGAAAAAACATCCAAAATGGTTGTGCTTCTTTGGATTTGTTCTTCGAGGCAAGTTGGCTACATGCTAGAAAATTTTCACATCATTTGAAATTGTAGAACATATAGGAAAAAAATATTAAATAGAAAAAAATAGAGAATGATTCAAATTACTAAATTCATAAAAATTTATTTAATGGAATTGAAAAATGTCAATCCCAATGGTTGTAATGTTGTAATAAAAAATCTGCACCCTATGATTTTATTTTATTTTATATATATTGAAAATTGAGTTTAATAAAGGACTTCGAAGTTTATTTTAGAGTAGAGAATCCATAAGTGTCTACAAACTAAAACTCCTCATATCTTTTGATTCATTGATCAAAATGGAATGATTTAAAGCTATTTTTGTATTTATAAATGTAAAAAATCAATTTTAAATTTTTTGGAAAAAGTGATTTTTTGTGATCTACCTAGGCTCCCCAAGTTGGGAAGCAAACTACATATCATACAATAACTTATTAACCATATAGTAAAAAAAATTGAATTTTTTTGGGTCTTTAAGCTACTCCTTGTCCACATGTTGTGTAAAAATTTCAAAGAAAATTAAAATCTCCGCTCACATGTACCTGCCCCCAAAAGTTATGTTGCTCAAAACACAAAGCTAATCTTGTAGGAGTTAAGTCATCCGGACATCCAAACATCCAAGCCATTTGTCTTTTAGAATGAGGGCCACCCATCTAGTGTGGTCAACAATCACTACTAGAAAATTTAGTTTTTTTGTTGTTTTTGTTGCGTTGATTTGGTCAAAATCTGACATAAATTTGTTAAAATCAATAGATTTCTGTCAGATTTTGACCAGATCGACGTAACCAAAACAATAGAAAAATTAAATTTTCTAGTAGTGAATATGTTGATTGTCAAACTAATTAATTCAAGCAAATATTGACTTATCTTATCCACACATTATGCCACTTTTTCGCCATATGTCCACTAAGTAGGATTTTGGTTGATACATATATAGGTAGTAACTCCGTAAGATGTGTATATAAGCACTAATATACATGAGTGGGATCCAAAGGTTTGCGAGCCCACATCCAATCCATTGGCTTTCATTCTGTATTCATTAATGCCTCCTACCTATCCATTTTCTATCACTTAATGACTTACTACCTATTGTTGACCCCTATTCCCTATTTCTTCATGCCTTGCTACTTATCCGTTGGCCTCCATTTTCTTTCTGTTCATGCCTTGCTATTTTCTTTTTGTTCATCCCTATCCCCTATCGGTTCATGCTGGCTTGTTGCATGTCACTTGGTCCCCACTCCCTATCGTTCATGCCTTGGTACTTGGTATCTATCTATTAATGCCTCACTCCCTATCCATTGGCCTCTACTTCCTATCCGTTAATGCCTTGCTATCGGTAACCATTAGCCCCCACTTCCTATTGTTAATGTCCACTCTATTTGTTGAATCCCATCCCTTATTCATTGGCCCTACTCCCTATCTGTTAATGCCCACTACCTATCCATTGGTTCCCACTCTATATTCGTTGGCCCCATTCCCTATCTGTTGCACCCTATTCCCTATCCATTAATGTCCACTACCTATTTGTTGGCCCCCATTTTCTATCCGTTAGCTCCACTCCCTATCCATTAATGTCTCCTACCTATCTATTAGTTCCCACTCCCTATTCATTGGTTCCCACTACCTATCTATTGGTTCCCATTCCCTATTTGTTGGCCAAACTCTTTATTGGTTGGCCCCCACTCCCTATCTGCTAACCCTCCACTCTCTATCTGTTGGCAATTATATATGTTGGTGTCTACTTAATATTTATTGGTGTTAGGTCACAAAAATCTAAGGAAGACAAAACTTTTATGAACCTTAAACCCAATTAGTCCCTATCTACATTTGCCAACATTTGTCCACAAAATGTTGAACAAGTGCAAATAAGGATGCATTTGGATTGAACTCATGAAGGTCCATAATAGGTATTACCATCCTATCCATGTACCAATTGTGTTTTCCCTTCAAACTCTAAAATTCAAGCTCAAAATATCTAATATTGTCTAGAACATTTAGTTGTTTTGTTGGTCTATCCATATGATGTAAAAAAATTGTCTAAAACTAATATATTCATTCTAGAAATTTTATTTTGTGAAAATTTCATTATTTTATTTAATAATTGATTCAAAAGTATCGGTGATGAATTTTTGAAATTTAATTCTTTAAAAATTTGAATGCATATATTTTTGTGAAAACACTATTTTATCAAAGTAAACATTTCTAATATAGATAGTTTAATTTTGTTATGGTGAAAATAATCAAAATATTTCAATTTTTTTCTAAATGTAATCAAGTGATAGAAAAATAATTGTACCATCATCCTCAAATATACAAAATTTATCAAAAATACAAGGATAAAGTAATTAAATTTTAACTGCAACTAAGAAATATCTAATTGGTAAAGACGACAACTAGACATTGGATTATCTAAAGTGAAAAATTATTAACTTAATAACATGATCCCCAAATGTTTTCACAAGAAAGGTGTGCACATTAACCCATAAATGACATGGAGGATGTTTTTTAGTTGATGAATGACAAAGAATCTCTCCATGTAGGAAAAATGTGCAACTATTCATCCTCCAAATTTTGTGTAAAAAAGAATGTCTTCTACAGTAGTTTGTCTTCCAATGAGTGCTTTTGCATTTTTTAAACCAACAATTCACACTGAACTAAAACAAATGATTTTTATTGTGACTAGCTCATCATTTAAGAGTTAATGTTTCCAATATATTTGCAAAATCAAAATTTAAATTTCATCACCATTTTGTAATCAATAATTATCTAAAACTATACAAATAATTTGCAAAATAATTTACTAAAAATGAAAGCAAATTTTTTAATTTGTGAAAGTGAAATTTCATGTGGTGATTAAGATTACATATAAGAACAAATTTTATAGGTTAGTTTCACAAGGTAAGTCTTGAAAAATGAAACTTTGGAAAAGATTCCTCTAGATTGAAATTAGGGCTGCACTAAAAATTATTAAGTTTCAATGGATTATAGTTATTGGGTGGGACTAAAAATTATTAAGTTTCAACAGATTATACTTATTGGGTGGGTAGGAAATCCAATATAAATGTAGTCATCCATAATTATGTGAATGAAAAGTTAGTAGGAAGATGAAACAATCAACTAGACTAAAGTGAAACACCCAAAACCATATGTGCCCCCATTCTTAACAGGTTGTAGAAGTGCAATTAAACCATTCCCATACTTGATCCTTAAGCAACACTACAACGATTTTTCGGCAAATGAATGATAGAATCTCTCCATAAAAGACAAAAGTGCAACTATTCATCTTCAAAATTTTATATTAAAGGGGAAGTCTTCTATAGTAGTTTGGCTTCTAATTATTGAGTGCTTTTAGATTTTCTTAAACCAATCATTCACACAATACCAAAATTGATCATTTCCACAGTCACCAATTTGTCCTTTAAGGGTTAATTGTGACTAGTTGAGTGTTGATTTTCTAGATATCAATTTTATAACCAAGCTATGCCCTGTTTGTCAATTAAATAATTGTGCTAATAAACCATTCCCATATTTAATTGGGATTGGTTGAGTGTTGATTCTCTAGATTTCAATTTTAAGACCAAGCTATGTGACAATTTCAGTGCCCTAGGAAGATTCCACTTTGAAAATTCTTAGTAATTACATATCTTTATCAGAAATTCTAATATTTTGTTTTAACATACCTCCAACTCTGCTGAATTTGCTTATTTTAACGGGTTTGGGGGTGTTTTCACATTTGCAGATCTGCAGGCAAGGCCACCCTCTTACTTCAAGAATTTCAAGCCCATAAAAAGGATGACAATACTTCTATGCTGAAGGGTCTAATGCAGCTGGAAGAACAGGGAGCAAAATGTAGAGTAAAGTGTACGCATCCCATGATTGACCGAATGTAAATTTTGAAGTCTTTACAATGTAAATTATGATGATACATCAGTGAAATGTTCTGGTTTCCAGAACAACAAAGAGCGCTACCGGCTCCGTGAAGAATACTTCAGATTTCCTGAAGACAATAAATTGATCTTCTCCCTTCTGCATCTACAAAGTGACTCTTTTCTAGACCGTCCTTTCTAATGTTCTCAAATTGAACTCCCTACACAGCACTAGCAGATGATGTAAGAAACTGCCTAATGTGACTCACCAGTGATACATTCAGGGTATTGGCATCCACCAGATCATTGTCCTACATACGAAATGAAAAAATAAAAATAAAAATCGCGCAGCTTGCAGCCGCGGGATCCTGCTTGAAGTATAATAGAACCGTCACAGGGGAAATAACTTCCCCACAAAAACCTCAAGCATCGTAGATCACAACACCACTGCGTTTAATCGCGAAGAAAAAACCTTCTCAAGGTGAGCTGCAGGCGAACCTGTCAACTTGTACCGCAAAACCAAATGCGGCATTTTCAAAACAGGTAAACCAATAAAACTTTCACGGATAAGAACCAGAGGACAAAATGCACTAACCACTCAAAAACTGGGATAATCTTCTCCACAAGTACAATTAAGGTACATCCTGCATCATTCAAGGGGCTAGGACCAGGACTTTGATTGTGCCTTGCGAATTGGCTGCAAGCATTGTTGGGCTCTCACTTTTCCAGCACACAGCACTGATGAAGTGGGAGGTATCATCATCACTTTCCTCCGGATCTTGAGATCCAAACCTGTGCCAAGACGCCGGTTTCGACATGGCCTGCAGACAAAGAGAAGAGTTCAGCATCATCCCACTCTCAACCATAGAAGCTAGTCTGCATGAAGCTTACATAGTCAATACAACATTCTTACGAATTAGTCGAAATCACATAAGACCACAAGAAATAACATACAATTGGATACGTTTACATCCCCAGAATATGGAATGTCAAGGTATCCCTGAGGACACTTGGCACAAGCTCATAAAATGAAACAAAAAGTCACCTTGTGGTATACGAACACCTCATTTGTCTCACTGCCACAGGCTATATATTCACTGTTGACACTCAACCCAACGAAATTCTTTTCATTGGTATGTCCTTTCAGTGTCCTTATCTGCATCAAAAATACATTGTCAACAAAAAAAAAAGCCAAAAGATCATAGACTCAACTCCAACCAAAAATACCTTGACCTGTCAGAAAGAACTAAGTCGTTTGCAGTACAACTACAGAATATTCGGAGATCAATACATCTGATTGCTACATTGTGAAAGCACGCCGAGTATAATCTACAAATGATAAGCCCAAAAGCACATATAACTTTTAAAAAACAAGTTGATATAGCATACCGGGCAATTCTCTCTAACATCCCAAAGACGCAGGGTGCTATCAGTTGATGCAGATGCCAACTCGTTTGAAGATAAGAATTTGACGTATGATACAGCTTTCCGGTGCCCATTGAACACGTATAATGGCAAATGAGGATTGCGCACATCAAAATAATGAATATGATGATCTGCAGAACCAACCTGCAACCAGAGACAATCCATCACATAGATTTAACATCAGAAAGCAAAGATACGTATGGTACACATCGGGAGAAGTCAACAGATCATTAATACATTGAAGGTAAATCCAGACAATTATACTAGAATTTCACAAAAATATAGTGAAATTGTAGAACTTACTGCGACATAATTACTTGATCCAGGGTTGTACTTCACACAGCAAATATTTGCCTTCATGTCTATGTTGAGCACGCTTGATTCTTGCCTCGTACACCACACCTTCACCTGCAAGCAGTTATCAGAGCAGATTCAGGATCATGACTGAGATTCAAACTAATAAGGATCCTGAGAAAAATCCTCATCCAGGACTGAGAACAAGAAATACATGAGATTCAAACTATTTACCTTGCCATCATCACTCCCCGAAACTAGCATCGTCGGATCAGCCCTCGAAAAATCCACACTCCAGGCCCGCTTTTCATGCTCTTCGTATTCCAAGATGCTCTGCAGCAGTTCATTTACTAAGTTGCCAGACAACTCAAAAATGCAAGAGCTAGAATACTATTCTGTCACACCTGTATACAACATACACAAGATCTCCCAATACACACCAAATTGACACCCCTTCGTAACTCCTGGCATAAGGGTAATAAAGACAAACCTGACGCGTGTTAACATCCCAGACAGTAATAATACCCTCGTAGTCACTGCTGGCGATATGCGACTTGATGTGTTTGTTCCAACTCAGACAACTTAATTTTGACCTTGTTGACATTTCCACAACTGGACAATGCACATCAGCCAACTCATTGACAACCTGAAAAAACAAGTCCAGAGTTAGGACACTCTCACAAAACTCACTGAACACATCTAACCTGCAGCTTACACATATTGTTCACCCACGCCCACATAAATAATTCGAGATAAACCGAAATTTGTATCCTCAATGTACTTTATTCTCATAATACAGAACGAACATTAAGCATGTGGGCATGGCACAGTTCAAACCACTAGGCACAACCATATTCAAACAGATGAGGCATACCGTAGCAAACTGAAAAACCTTGATACGCCTGGAAACGCCAGCCGTTGCAAACAATTCATCATCCCTATCAAACTCAATGCTGCAGAGAAAATAGAGCTCTTGTCAGCTTACGAAATGAACAGTCTTCAATAATTGTAAAATTACAGGCTGATCTAACACTTTCAAGGGCTACTCCAGTCACTTTGGCCAGGAAGATACAAACAATCCTACAACTCAGATACTCAACGAGAAAAAAATTCCAATGAAGATAGACCACAACCTGTTTGTTCTCGACAAAATACGGGTAGAAAAGGTACTGCGGAAGATGATTAGGACATGCTGGTTCCCACCAGAGAACACCAATATCTAATAGTACCCAAAAACTCGAGAGAGTCAGGGTTTTACCTTGAAACAATATTCGAAGAATGAAACAAATCTCCATGACGCAGCTCAGCAATTACACGCAACCGACTGCAGAAAAAGACATTGAATCAACGTTAGTCTCACTACTCCAAAACGACTTCTTAGAAGAATAGTACTCAACAAAACCCGGTCTCAACAAATTCTAAAACAACATGCCATAATTCGAACCAAATTTGAAAAAAAAAAAAAAAAAGGATTGATACCTGTAGCGTGTAAATGCAGTAAGAACCGACTGAAAATCGACTAATCCGGAACAGTATCGGTCAGAACCACCAGAAGTGACCTCTTCGTCCTTTTGTTTTATGGTCTCATGTACTTTCTGTTTCTGTCTTTGAACTTGAGCGACTTTCCTTCGACGCTGAAGATAGGCTTCTTGCAGATCCTCGAACTAAGATTGTCACAAGCAACAAACGTCTTAGAAATTATGATCCATACCGTTAAAGACTGCAGCTGAAAGGATCTGTAATCAACGTAGCAAGCACGTGCTAGATCACGGAAACTCATCGAGCACTACATCAAACCACAAAGGTTCCGGTTCAAGGTTCCTAGAAAAATGACACGCCGACATATCCTCCATCAAACAAAGTGGTTGAGCAAAGTGCATTGCAACTAGGGTTGATTTATCATATCAAATTCCGTCAAATGAGTTAAGATGAGAAATCTGTACCAAAAATAATTCTCAGAGACACTAGAGTCATCCAGACAGTGTTACCTGAGCCACAACACGGCGTTTCTTTGCCATTGTCAACACTGCAGGTGAAGCAGACAACCCTTGCGAGTCCGATTGGGACTTGCTCAATGAAATACCCCCTCCTAAAATCTCTTTCTTGAAGGTCCCAATCGAAGTGCCACGACCTCTGTAATCTCTATGTAGATTAGTGACTGGCGAAATAGAAGGAACCGATGCACCACCCTGACCCCCTCGGGTCTGAGAGGTCGCTCCACCGTTGTGTGTGTTATCAAATATCGCAAGGGTATCTAGCCTAGAGGATGATGGTCCAATCATGCGAATTTTTAGAGCGTATTTGTCCTTGGCACGCAGTAGCCCTTGCCGCTGCTTCTCCACAGTACCAATGTCTTCCTTAAGAAACTGAAGATCTCCTTGTAGCTGCATTTGCAACCAACTCCCGTCAATACAGACAACAAGTCACATTCAAAGCCCATGGTGTAACCATAAACGTACTCATGTACTTGGGCAATTGGTGCAAGAAGAAAGGTGCATGGTCTCTAAGTTTAATTTCCCAAATAACGAGACTCACATAATCTCCTTCAAAGGTGGAAGGCACATGTCAACTTCTTGATCACGATATGCTAAAAACGTACCGCGAACACTGTGTCGAGATCTCAACACATAAAGCTCACTGAAAATTAACTCTTACAAGGTTAAGCTCTTCTTGCTTTTGCTGCCGAGAACGATGTAGAAATTCCAGCAAAATCTCCATATTAGTCTCAGCTTCTTCTTGTTCGGCCTTTCGTTTCTTATCCGTCAGTAAGCGCATGAGAGAGTCCAGCTCCTTAACAGGTAGATCAACACCCTGATACCAGAATGAGATCACATGAGCGTCATTGTTGTCACCAAAGAAGCATCCAAAACGTCATACCCATGCAACGCCATCCTAAATCAAGCGCAGCAGTCGTAATCAAGTAAGCAAAGCCGTAGCAAACGTAACTACATACTACAGTCCTTAATGTAGAAACCATCAAGCAAAACACGTTTAGAGTATTGACAGCCACTGCCAATGAAGAGAGAAATTTCTGTTCATAAAATGGTGAACCCCCATCACCGTCGACTCATTGATTGAGCAGTGAAACAAAAGATTTTCATTGGACAAGCCCAAGACATAAAGATACCAGCCAGGCATCAGTTCTCAGTATCAAAGGATGAACGAAATCGAAGTGATCTCATTAAAAGTTAATCCGCAGTTACGGAACGTAAAGATATAAAGCTAGCCAGATCAGATCTAAGTAGCAATCCACTTGACAAAGAGTATAATTTAATGAAAAAACTCTACGAAAGACGTCACACTAGCTTGCATTCTAAGCAACTTCACTCAGACCTCTTCAACAAAACTTCCCCTAAACGAACATTTTAGAACTTTCTGTAAAAATACCAAACTCATATTTCCTATAGCACAACAGTCACACATTCAAACCGTGTCATAGCCATTACTGTGGAATCCCAGACAGTCAGAGTAAAGATGTCCGAATAAACAAGAAACGAAACTATTAATGTGAAGGACATAAATTAAGAACGGATGTACAATTGACACACAGGTGCTCAACTTTCGGCACACAGTCGTGAGATGACACCCAGAAGCTTTGCAATCCACAATAATTTATTTCACCGGCAATTGTGCCTCCACACTATTCAGCGACTATTTAGAATAGTCCGATGCTCAGGAGTCTTTGAGACACCTAAAAGGTAACATAACGGCACAGAAAATGGAATCATTCCAAAAAGAGCAGAGAACGCACTGTTTCAAAACATATGACAACTCAAACTAGGATCCAAACAGTGTATACGACGATGACAACGCAATATGCAATGTGAATGACGCAGGCTAGAAAAGGTGAACCATTCCTTGAGTGATAACTGGAAAAGGAAAGATGGCTTACCTGCTGAAGGGCAAGCCGCAAATGCTCAGAGGGGGATGCATTATTGACGAGCAGAGAAGCGGACGCCTTACCCAACAACTGCAAAGCGTATATCAAAGGTAAGCAACATAATAAATCCCCAACTCGGTTCAGCTTGTAAGTAATGATCGCGTCAATTTCGTCATAACAACATCCATAAATATGGATCATGAGAGATATAAGAGGACAGAGTAATCAAATTTAGTTGACAACTGAAAAGATACTATGGTAACAATGGAGGAAGTAATGTGGAAGAAGGGACAATACATTGGAAAGGAACGTACTCACCTTGTTCAGTAAGAAGTTAGGGAAAAGCTGGTTATTGGTAAGGTACAATCCGCAGCTAGGACAATTACTCTTGTTGTTCAGATGCGTCATAATACACATATAACAAAAACTGTGCCCACACGCAGTCAAAAAGGCATCCTTCATTGTCTGTATGCAAATCGGACAGAGAAAGTCTTTATCAACGGCAGGCTTCGTTGACATTGCGACCTCGTTCTTATTTTCTTCCTCGGACCAGGAATCCGTGCGCGGCTCTTGCTTCACCATTGCTACAGACGGCACATGAGGTCCCACTGACCCCTGGGTAAAAGGCCCACCTTCCATCCCTGTCAAACCTTCCCTTAGATACTGCAGCCAAATCTCCCACCACTACCACTCACCGACTGACCGAAAAAAACAAGATAACGAATCAAGCCGATGTTATTCAGGCCATCTCTTCGTCTTCCACCGTTGAGGAATCTCACAGTCCGCATTTGGCTCCACATGTGACTTTCGGGAGGCCAGACATATCCACCAGCGTCCGAAACAACACTACGAAGCCTCCTCCTCAATTTGAAACCTCGAAAATGATCCCGAAGAACAGAACATCTACTCGAAAACCCTAAGAAACCGGAATTAGAAGCGACAGCAAGAAACCTCTTCGAAGCTGAACCATAAGTCTGATTCCAGGAGATACAGAAATTAACAGAAGAGCGAGTTCATCAATATCTTTCAGCTCCAAAACCTGCGACACGAACAATAATAGAGCCGGCACACTCCCATTTCCCCATTCGCCGCCACAAAGTACCAACGCCTCAGCTACTCACGAGATCTCGGGATGCAGACAACGATTCTCCAAGCTTCTTCGCTATCCATAAACATTCAAAATCCCGAAGTCTCAGACCGTGTCGCACAAAGACTGAAATCTACGTCCATACACAACAGAATGGAACGAAATTGCGGTTTCCAGAATCAAACGAAACCCGCAGAGTTTCGGCAAACACGTTACAAGTTCTCACGACTGCTTGGAAGCTCCAAACGAAGGCCTCAACCCCTCGCAATCCGAAAGTCCGTTACCAGAGCAGCCACGAGACTACATGACTTAGAGAGGACGCCAATTTGAACCAAAGGGAGCATACGAGAAGTCGTTGGCACCCGAAGAACGGGACGAATACAAAGCGCTACCCCGGAGCATCGACGGGGCCGAGCAGAGGCCCGTAGAATGGCGGAGCAACACTGCACCGGGCGTCGCAAAGTACTGGTAGTGACGACGGGGGCGACGCCATAGCCAGACAGCCAGACAGCAAAGCAGACGGGCTTCGGTAAAACTCGAAGTTTACTTTCGTTCTAATGCTGCCACGTCCCCCCCGGCCCGAAAAGAATTATTACTGCTTGGCTATTTCAGCACATTTTCCTCGTTTGGAATTATGACACCTGCAGCGCTTGTTCGTGCAACGTTCATTATATTTAGTTAGTTTCCTCTTTGAATTAGTATCTTATTATCGCAAAATTTAAGACTGATTTGTCCTATTAGTTATTTAGTCACCGAGAATATTAGTGTCACCTGAGAATTTTATTTAGAAAAATTGTACTGTACAACGGAGTAGTAATCCAATTCGCACTAAAATAATGTGACTTTGGTAAAGTAGTGTCATACATATTATTTGAACAAATCATTGTGACCTCTATTAATCTCTTTTCTATATTTTTTTTACAAGAAACAAATCTTTGGAATGATTTTTTTTTCTTCTTACTTCAAGTACATTATATTTCTTTAATATAAAGGTGTAACAAGTAAATTTCCACCGAGGGCTTGTCTTTCAATTTTGCGTATGTTTTCCTATTTGTCCATGTGTTTAAAAAAAAGGTGTAACAAGTCAAAATGGTTAATTTATTAGTTATGGGATGATTTCACTTCTACTTTAAAGATTAAAAAATTCCTCTATACTTAAAGTGAATAATTTAATCTATTACAAAGTGCATCCAACTAGCACATACTTTTCATTTAATGCCACATGTCTCCAATCATTACTATAATCATATTTTTTCAAGAATAATGTCAAAAATTTAAAAAAATTTATAGACCATTAAAAACAATTGAATATACTTTAATAAATAAATTGAGTAAATGATGACTTAACTAATCCAAATTTTACTTTAAATATTATTAACACAGATGTTTGTAGTAATCATTTACCTTCAATGTAGTTTATTCATTTAGTATCATTGAAGCTATCTCATTTTCTTTAGAAACAACTCAACTTTCTTGTAATTACCTTGCTTTCAGTGTAATTAAATATTTTTATATTGTGATTATATCACTTTCCTTGGAGACAATTTGTTTGTATAGGTAATTTTCTTAAGCATCAACCTTAGTCTCGAGAACTTAATTTCAAGGAGTCTTGAGGATAGTATTTCCAATATTCAACAAACAATTTGAAATTTTTGATATCATTATCATTGTCTTTAAAGACACATCTATCAAACTAATTTTTGAATTTCAATTCACAGTTTTATTGGCAATGGAAAAAGTGAAGGAACAAGATGGTTTAATTTTAAAGAAAGATTGCATTTGAATTCATATTTACACATAATATTAAATCATCTTTTCCATAGAGTAGTGTTACTATCTTATCCATCTAAAAATGTTGTAATTGTAAACGAGTCTTACATAATTAATGATGACCTTTAATTTGAAGTAGGTTTAGGCCTTAGGTACATATATGGTCCTCTAGTTGAAACTTTAAGCGGCAAACTTAAGGTGTCCTTTTATCACTTACACCCATGACATTTTGTACAAAATATGACTTTAGACATAGAATACAAAAGCCTTGATTATTTTGTCTTCTTCTTCAAGTTATATAATTTTAAAGTAATGTGATTTGTTTTTGAGTTTTGTGGGCCATTATTTTGTCCTTTCATTGACATTGAGTTAGATTGCTAATCCATTTATTACGCATTGCCTTTGGTGCTTCCAAAAATTAAAATTAAATATCTTCAAATATAAATGTAGGTTAAAGAGAAATGGAGCCCTAATGATTGATTTATTAAAAAAATGACATTATGTGATGCAAATTATGATTGAAATTGTGATAATAGAATAAAATTTAACATTCAAAATAATGTATGAATACTTATATACTATTAATAAATTTTCTAATGACATTTCATACTCATGCAACAATTATACAAACAACACCTAATAAGATTATGTGAGAAATATTAAACTTATTTTGTAATATGCATTTTTTTAATCATTGATATTTAGTATAAAACATTACTTGAGGCTTCATGTCTCGCTTTATAAGTTAATAGCTTATGAGTCCCATGTCACTCCAAAATGCCAACATGGCAATGCTTTTGGGAAGTTTTGACACCATGGAAATTAAACTTGGAGGTCTACTGAATTGGATCTAGCAAAAATGAAACCCAACTCGGTCTTGAACAAGTCACAATAATTTTTTTGAATATAAAGTGAAATAAAAAACATGAAGCTCCAAATTTTACATTTGATATTTTTTTATTACAACCCAAGAAAGTTGAAATTTGGCCTTGAAAAAAGACTTTGGATGTAGTGTGAAGCCCTAAGTCCCAATTTTCAACTCTTTACCAATTAGATTTTGAGAATTTAATG
This sequence comes from Climacium dendroides, assembly GCA_950106755.1. Lineage (NCBI taxonomy): Eukaryota > Viridiplantae > Streptophyta > Bryopsida > Hypnales > Climaciaceae > Climacium > Climacium dendroides. The sequence continues at coordinate 29,148,238 of OX467082.1, read as the reverse complement.
GGACTTGGAACTTGAAATGTGTTGTGGAGGGGCTCTTAGTGTAAGCTTTTAAGCTTCTCTCATTGCAAAGGTTCCTCAATTCTTCCCATTCAATTAAAGCGTCCCTTGTAATGTGCTATGGATCTCCTAATCTGTTATCTTCACTAGTTGTGTACATGGCTCCAAAATCAATTATGTACCTTGACTTACGTGGAAGAAATTGTCATAGAACCGAACTTTGTTCCTTTATAATTTTTGTATACAAATGTTGTATTCTTTGGTGTGTTGGAACCTCCTTTCACTTGTCAACAAGAAACCTGAAAATTTGAACAATCTAATAATAGTAACCAGGCACACACAATAGCAAAAAGTGGCAGTTTGGAGGTACTCACCATACATTACACATGCCTGTCCATAGCTAGCAAAATGATCCATTCCTTTCCAAAAAAATATCTAAGGTAGGAGGTTTTTAAAAGCGCACAAATTCTAAAATTGTCCACCTCCTCAAATGCACACTATTTGTACATGTTTTTTTTTATAGCGTCAACAATGTACAAATTTAGGAGCTGGTGGGCGATTTTAGAGCCCAAAACCATTTCAACTTCAAAAATTCATAACTAATTCCCCAAAACTCCCCAAAACATGAAACAACTTGGGTTAGATGCCAATTCCACTTGACATCCAAAAATAAAATATTTACGAAAAAATATTCCAAGAAGCTTCACCTCCCCGAAATTCAGTTTCAGCTCTTCCTCGGTGGACGATTTTTTCTGTATGGACCAATGTTCGGAAAAAACCGGCGGCTAGTTCAAAGTTAGCCAGAGGAAGTAGGAAAAAAACCAGTTGCAATTTGAAAACATCGACAAAAAACCGGTGCAAAAATCTATAAAATTTCTATTTTGAGTAAAAAAATAGAGAAAATAACCGGACTCAGTGCTGGAAAAACCGGTTCAATATGGGAATTGAAGGAAATTAGCCGGTAAAACTCAAAAAGTTTCTGTATGGACCTCTCCACCCCCCTTTCTAACTTCGTCGCCTCCACAGTCAGTTAGTTGCCCAATAATTTAGTGCCGAGAATCCCCATTTCAGCCCCCCCCCCCTTAAAAAAATCTTCAGGGAAAAGGAAAGAAAAAAAATCATTCCAAGGTTGACAATCAAAGCCAGTCGATCAGTCGATCAGTCGACCCCCAAAGGAGCGGTGACACGAATGGGCGACACTCGGTCAGAAGCTCAAATTAGTGAGTGTTTGGAACTTTACCTAAAACAGAAACTTACGGGTCATTCGTCGGCCCCCCCCCCGCCCGCCCGCCCGCCCGCCAGGCAGAGCCTGTCCAGATCGTCTCGGAACTTTCGAGAACGTCCGTGGAAGGGACACTGTAGGGAACGGAGCGAGAACGCGAGCGGGAACGTCGGCTTATCTGAAAAGACGGGATCGATGTCCAGGTGGATGTGGTCGAGTGGTTAGCGGGATCCGTTTTCACGTGGGCGGGATTGGAAAGGGAGAGTCCAAAACAGAATCTAAAACTGGATGGAGGCTCCTCCGGGATGGAAGAGAGAAATCTTCGAGTTCGACTCCGATGGCTTTCTGCGGGGCTGCCACACAATGCTTGGCAGTTCGGCACTTGGGCAGGGAACGGGGGGAACGGGGGGAAGGGGATTTTTTAACCCCTTTTTTTTAATTTATTAAACTGACTGGCTGATGAAGGTTTTACCTGGAATGGGTAAAAATTCTACCGGTATTTGGGATGACGCGAAACAGAATGATGACCATTCAACTCCGGATTTCAAAAATAAACTACAGTACACTAATGATGATAAATAGTGTTACCTACACTAATTGATTTTAAAAAGCCATCAGTTTTTACTCTTGATGAATATTTTTACCAACTATGGATGTTAGTAGAGTTTTCCCACTTAGAATGACATTAGGATTTATGATTTTCGTAACAATATTTATGAAGAGTCAAAACTTATAGCATTTCTAAAAACAGTTAGTATGGGTAACACTATTTATCATCATTAGTGTAGTGTGCAATGTGAAAATGAAAAGTAAAAGTATTTTTTTTTTGCATAATTTTATACAATCCATACATTATATCTTTGAAATTCAAGTTTTTTGGGTTGTTGTTGTAAGTTGGATGCCAAGGAACAAAGCATGTACACCCTTTTTGGCAAAGAACTTTCCAATAGTACCAAGCATGCGAGTAGAGGATGTCTGGTCCGAGAGATCTCAACGTAACAATCAAAACAAAACAACCAACCCAACTTAACCCTTACTTAGTGTGCTTTGTGCCGTTGCCATAGTAATTGCCAAAGTAAAAATAATTTTCTAATTTTTCAATTCATAAAAACTTTGAAATTCAATAACTTTCACATCGTAGGTTGGAACCAAGCTCTTGCACCCCTCTTCATTGAGGACTTTCCGATGATACCAAGCACGTGACCAGGAGATATATGGTCCAATAGATCTCATTGTATCAAACAAAACAAGCAAACAAATAAACACTCTATCTTAATGGATGGACTAGTGTGCTTTGTGGCATTACTACAACCAAAATGAAAGTCAAAGTAATTTTCTAATTTTCTAACTCATAAAAACTTCAAAATTCAATATTCAAACTTTCATACTATATGTCCAAATACCACGAAACAGTGCCCTATACATCCCTCCTCGCCGAGAACTTTCCGATGGTACCAAGTATGCCATTGAAGGACGCATAGTCAAGGAGATCTCACTATATCAAACAAAACAAAACAAATTTTACTAAAACATCCCTAAAATGAGTACCAATCTATTCATTTCTAGATATTTTGTATATATATCTTATAAATATCAAATCAATCAGAGTTTATGTACCCATTTTGTAAAGACAAATCTTGTAGCTTATTGTTCTATCTATGACCATATAATGAACACACTATTTCAAGTCATCTACATATCTCAATTGTAAGTATTGCTCTATTCATGCTAGCATCTTTTGTTCAAGTTATAAGCTCATCACAAAGTTCCCCTATCACGAATTGTCACTAGTAATCGTATGATTATCGTTGAGCACAACTTTCGTATTACATTCATTTGGTTGGAAATATTATTGTGACACAATATGAACATTCATGATGACAGTGCGATTTATGCATCTCATTCATATGTGAATTTTAAGTGTTGAAATTGCATGATAGTTGTGCCTTACTAAATATGTATAACTTCAATTGTATAGCAATGGATGACTAACTTCATGTTGCATTAGTACTGATTTCAGACAAATTAAATCAATGCTTCTATCACACATGATGATGTCTATGCATTGAATTTTCACTAATTCTGTACTTCCTTATATTTTAGAGTTTGCACACAAAATCCATGTATTTAACACTATAATATTTAGTACACTAACCAAGCAGACTACCTCTATCAATTCATTGTAATTGTAGAGGTCATTGAATACAATATTGATAAATTATATTTGTCAATTTCATCTCCAAGTCATTCTCCACTATACAAATCATCAATAACCCTCAAATTTTACAACAAGACAGAATGAATATTCTTACCCTCATTTGTTAAACATTGAATGTTTAATAATTACTTGGTGGTTATGAAGGAAAGAAACCTTGAAACTTCTATTTACTTAAAAAATGAAATTGAGCTTCAAATGATGCTGGACAATCAATATTAGTGGCAAGTAAGTAGTCATTTATAAAGAATTATGTAACCATGAGTCCTTCATGAGAACAATAGATTAGAATTTGTATTTATTAAGGAAAAAATGACCATCTTCTACAAAGTTTGGTACAATGTGGATGACTCGAAGAATGGTAGCAATATCAACCACCAGATAAGAAGAATCTATGTATGGATCCCACACAAGCTCTTTGCATTTTACCAACTCATTCAATGGACTTCGACGTAGAACCTTATACATGCATATGAATGCTAAGTTCTTCGATGCCAATATATTACTATCAAAATCTACAAAAGAAGTCTGGAAAATGAGTTGCAATTGGCAATACATTGTGATTTCTTCTATGCCTACATCCTCCATTTGTAGAGCAATATCGCTGTAGTATGGTGCTCTATGAAATTCATGTCTTACACGACCATAAAGTGGCTACTCTTTAAATCGTTCACTTGGACCAGCTGGCACATCTAGTGAAGAAAAGATGCGAAGAACTTCACCTCCTTGTAAATTATTTGCCTCTTTGAAGACATGAAGGCTTTGTAGCAATTGAAAGAGTTCATGTTGTGCTGAAAGAATGGAACACACACGAGGAAGCAGTTTATTCCTAAAAGGCAATTCAAGGGAAATAGGTATCAAGCAAGACAACCATAGGTAAGCATGGGGGTTGAACATGACATTCTTTCCAATCTACACAGCTTAAACAAACATCCAAACAAATGAAATAAGTTAATTTGGTTGTTATCACAAGTAAAAGAAAAAAAATGCAATTCCTTTCCATATAGTCCTTCAAAGCATATGATGTAGACTCAGTAGCATACCTGATAAGGTTACAACTTTTTCAATAGTTGATTCAAATGCTTCAACTTCTCCAGCTTTTTGCCAAGAGCATTGCAATCGAGAATTGTATTTAAGGATTTCACTAGTGTAATCATGCCTATTGCTTGATCGATAGGCAAACTTCATGAGATTAATGTGCAAGTGCTTGTACATGTTTGTGGTGTATTCAAAAGGTGAACCTGAACGTTGGATTGCATCACTGAAATGGCGTATTGCATGGATTTTCACCAAATTGAAAGAAGATTTTTTATGATCTTTGAAGCTCTGCTTGAAAAATGTGATTGCCCTATCATTCACATAAAGTGCATAAAGCTAGTAGGAAATTGTTATCTGAGTACTATAATTACAATCAAGGTGTTAAAAAAACCAATATTTTCTTAATATATGATTGATATCAACGTGAAACCAAATAAAGTAATTATGTAAGTTCATTCACTCACGAGCACATGAGATCATCCATCTCTGTGAGGGTCATTTTAGTATACTTATGTGTGTGACACGCTAATTGATACCATTCAAGGAACTTTACCATTGATGATATGCATTTGTCTTCAAATACTCCAACCATGCAAAATACAATAACTTGGTACAACCAATATCATCTACTTATCCAAAACTCATATACTTGAATTGTCAAAAAAAATAGTTTAGCCACAATATTCTTCATATTACTCATCATCACTAAACTTAAAACTGGAAAATATAAATTATAACTATCAAATGGTTCATCTCTGGATCTAATAAATAGTAGTTTTTATCATACCTACATCACTGCTCAATGTTCAAAAGCTACAAAGTTTGTATGTGAACAGAAATAGATACCTTTGTCAATTTCTGGTATCCAAAAGCTCTGATATCGAGATGTCGCTTTCATAAAAAAAGGTGCTTGTCTAACATCTGCAACACATTGCTTGACCCTCCCAATACTCATAAAATATCTACCAAGGTTCTGAAAACTCCAAGATCTGATTGAAGCATAATATCAACATGCAAACGCTTGTAGGAATTTCCCAAGGTTGTATCACCGCCATTAAAGCCCCAAAGTGCACACTGCAATTCCAGAAAACATACATTGTTAGTATAGAACAATTATAAAGTACCTCAAACTTACTTTGTACATGCAAACACTTCTCTACTCTTTCAGGTGATATAAAACTTGAACAAAAGAATCTTTTTACTATTTTCCAACAATTGGTAGCAAATGAATACAAAGGATATTGAAAGCTACATTTTGATACAGATACACCTCAACTCCATGTACTGAATGTAATTTTGAGATAGCCATCTTCTTTGTTGTTGTTGTTGCCTCTTTTATTTCTTGGAATATGGACTTCATTCTTGATTTCATTTGGTACTCCAATCTTCCATTTGTCATATTCAATTGATGTCTTCCACAAAGACATAAGCTACAAGGTAACTTGCATTTGTTGGTGTCATATGTGCACGTAACCTAACAATGTAACATCTCAACATTTAATTTAGAGTTACTATGTCCTACTACATGTCATTATACATAGGCTTCATTCTTATGAAATTATTGAATAATCCTTTAAATATAACAACAAAATATATCATTATATACTTCATAAGTTGCATGCTAGGTAGTAGTACCTTTGACCCTTCTAGATGATCACAAACATAATTATACAAAAAAAAGTGGAAAGACAAGTTGCTCAATCCCTTGTGGATCAGAGATGACGGTCCCCCTTCACATTTACATCTTTTTGGCAAGTGCAAACTGATTCACAACTTTCATTGGTGGTTTTCAGATTCTACCTCTTGCATGCGTAGAAGAGCCACCTGGTGCAAAAAAAAGTCCCATTATTAAGCTGAAAATTGTACAGTTGCATGGCACAGGGATAGCTCAACTCAATAGCCATCAAGCTAAACAGAGAATTCGAACAGTCGATTATAGGAACATCCAAACTACACGTCATTCATTCCAAAACATTGGAAGCATGATTTCTTCATTCAAGTGCTAAAAATTCATTGACATCCTAAATGAATCGCATCGACTCCTACAAATGAACTAGGCCACCTCGGACCATTTCAACACTTCAAGACCTAATGCAAATTAATCCCACCAGAAAGAAAATGTGCAGAAAGAGAACAACGAAATACAAACTGACCTTCAGCTTCTTTCTCATCTCTTCATTGTCACTTTTGCGAAGGAGGCGCTCCTCCTCCAAGGCATGGTGAAGGCTGTCACGATCTTGGACACATTTCTCCACATTTCACCAAAAAATGGCCTGTTGCTGCTCTAAATCTAGCAGCTACACCAACCATTCGAAAAAGATGAGCTATCCCGTGCCCATGTCTAATCATATCAACAAAGAAACGAAACGAAGAATAACGGTCTAACCCAAGAAAGAAACACTACATGTCAAACTTATGAACTTCCAAGTTGCCAGGGCAAGAAGATTTACCTGGGTCTCTAATTTACGATTCCGGTCAATTTCGAACATCAGACTCTGTTCACTCTGCTCCTCCAATCTACGGCATTTGTAAACAATGTACAGGGAGAAAAATGTCACACGCTTATGCCTAATGGACTCAAACATGGACCTAGGGAGAGCATGTACTGTCTTCAATGTCAGTTTCATCACATTGGCGATACTCCTTTACTATGGCACAGTTCAGGCCGCGCGGCCTTAAACCAAATTCCATACCGGTCTTAGTTTTTGCCAAAAAAATTAGACCATTGTGAAGATACATCTAACAAATTTTGGATAGTGGAATATCGCCTATGTAACGAAATAGACGTTCTGCTTGTATTCCAGTGCAAGCTAGTAAGAGAGGGATACAACTCGAAATAGATTCCACAGAAGCATCCATATAGCGAAGAGATGGAACCTTTCTCGAATTTGATCATTCTCATCTTTCTATTGCTTCAATATCTCCAGTTCCACGGAGGCCCTATGCCCATTCGAAGTGGCCGGACGCTGCTGTTGCTCCTGGGGTGGATCTACAACGAAGTCTGCAGGATGTTACGCATTCCATGAATGACCTTATTGCGCAACAAGGCCGAGAGGGTGAAGGGCGCCTGCATCTTGCGGAGAATCAGATGATGGAGTATCACCGAACGTGAGAACACTGAGATTACGAGTCACGTCTGCTTTGTAAGCTTGATGGACAGGTCATCATTTCTATTTGCTTCTTCAATTTGTTTACAGTTAAGTTCTGGTTCTAAGTTACACTCCTATGTCATTCGATTTCCTTGCGCTTGCAATAAGGAGGAAGCGGGCACAAGAACTGCTAAGCTGAGGCGAGAGAAGGAGGTCCAAGATCGTCACCTGCAAGCATAACCACCCATGTTGAACATGTAACATCCACACTATGGTCGCTTGTATAGTAGCGTGTTGGCTTCTTCTCTCTTGCATCGTTTCATTGCTGGAATTCCAAACAAACAACACCCTCTTAGAATTTCTATGGTGTACATTTTTTTCTTAGGGAGCTTGTTGAAGGGCAATTCAAGAGTTTCGAATGAAAAGGAGCTCCATCAAGGCGGGAGATGAGGTGAGCTGGGGAGCCAGAAAGCATCCATGAAGTCCGGGAATGACTCACAAATTTCCTAGAATAGAAAGCAGATTTGGAAACTCGCCGAGTTTCTTGCAGTGAACTCAGAGTGAACCCATGAAGGCGGGGGATGAGGAGGGGTGAGCTGTGGAGCCACAAAGGGACCACGGGGGTCTGGGTCAAAGTAAACAGGGATCAGGCTCAACCTCTACAAGGTTGCATCATCTTCGCCTTACTGATCGCGAGCGCAGGTGCAGCAGCTTTAGCGCCACTAGCAACACGCGCGGGGGAATATTTAGGTGCCGACTTATTGTGTTCTGTTGTTGTGCTTTGGATTTGAGTTTCATCGCCTTGGTTTCGATCAATTGGTGTTGCAGACGGTGCTTGTGGTGCAACATCGGTTGTTGCGGAGGAGTTGATCCGACTTTGTGTGTCCACCTAGTGCTGGGACGACTTTTGTTATACTGGATGCTGCTAGAGAGATCCTAAACACAATGCATACTAGATTTTTAAATATCAAAGTTGTTCGTCTTGAACAAGCGCAGAGCAAGGAAAATGATAAAGCTCGCTTGATGAAAGTATTTACAGATTACAAGCCTCACATTATCGTTTTGGGAGATGCAAAGGTTCAGTGACGGTACCTTAGGCAAGACATTTCTGATGTCAGTAACAGTGTGTGCATTCATACCATCACTACAACAAAAGCAGTGTTTTATGACTGCAAAATATGACTGCAGTGAGTCGTAAAATAAAAAAATATGACTCATGCAGAAATCACTGTAGATGACTCGGAATATGACTGACTCCAGTCGTTTAGAAGCAGTCACTTTAGACATCAGTCATATTGATAGTCATATGGGTTGAGGGGTATAAATACCCATTTTTAGCCATAGTATGCCAACTAGGCGTATACTTTGACTATCCTAGGGTTTTTTTGACTTTTTTTTGGGTTGCCCGGGCAAATAAAAAAATCCTACGTGGAATACGACTGTGTCGAGTCATATTTTTTGATGACGTGGAATATGACTGCAATGAGTCATATTTTTTGGTTACATGGAATATAACTAGGATGAGTCATATTTTGCAGTAATGTGGAATATGACTGCGGTGAGTCATATTCTTGTTAATGTGAAAAATGATTCTCATGAGTTATATTTTTGAATGATGTAGAATACGACTCTCGTCAGTCATATTACTAACTACAATCACATTTTTAGTGCATTTTAAGTGGACATGATATATAACTTTTATACATCAAGATGATTTAATAATTGAATAAAAAGCCTCATACAATTAAAAATGAATACATAATATATGATTTTAAAGATGTATGAGAGATAATCATATTAAAGAAGGAGAATACAAGAACAAATACAACTATCATCATTGACATTTATTAGTCACTAATACAAAATATATATATCACAATGAATCATTCACACAATCCAATAAGGCCTACAATCCTTACAATAATGTGAAGATGGCTTCATTGGGTTGTAAGTAGCCTTCAATGTCTTTGTTTCAACTTTTGGTGCCTACATATACAATTAAAGAAAGGAGAGGTTAATTTTTAGTGATTGAACAACAAAGCTCAACCTTCAAAAGCTTATAACAACACAAAATATGTAGCTCAAGTTTCGGATAGGAAGAATAAGATTGATGATGGAGGAAACAAGAAAAAAAAGATAAGTATTAAGAAATAACAAGAAGTAAAAGTTAAGATGCAACAAGAAATAAAAAACAACAACTAAGCAATACCTAAGACACAACAAAAAACAAGAAGCAACAACTAAGACACAACAAGAAATAACAACTAAGACACAACAAGAAACAAGAAACAACAACTAAAACGCAAAAAAAAACAAAAAACAAAAAACATCAACTAAGACAACATGAAGTAACAATTAAGATACAAGAGGAAATAAGAAGCAACAATTAAGACACAAGAAGAAACAAAAAGCACCAACTAAGACATAACAAGAAACAACAAGAAATGAGAGTGTAGATGCGACAAGAAGAAATAAGAAGTAAGAACTACAAAACAAGAACTAAAAAGAAGAAAGAGTTCAAATGCAAGAGAAAAAAAAGAATTTAGCTGCAACAATAAAAAGCAAGAAACATGAAGTAAAGAGCAACAAGAAACAAGAGTTGAGATGCAACAAAAAGCAACAACAAATGAGAGCTAAGAGACAATAGAAGGTAAGGAAGAAGAACCACAAGAAGTGACGGCTAGGGTTTTAAAACCCTAAAAAGTGGCAGCTAGGGTTCTAAAACCCTAAAAAAATAATGGCTAGGGTCTCAAAACACTAAAAAAGTGATGACTAGGATTCAAAATCCGAAAAAGTAGGTGACTAGGATTTCAAAATTTTAAATGATGGCTTATTTATATTTTTTTTAGAATTGCCCGTATTTTTTTTGAATTGCCCAAAACAAAACAAAATTCACTACTATGAAAATATAATTAATAATATGACTCAACGTTCCCAAACATGTTCCCTACATTTCCTATGAAGTACTTTGGTATTCTTAATGGCCGTATAGTATACACTTGTAAAGTACAAGGCGTAAAAATGACTAGTAGTCATATTTTGCAGTCATATTTCTCCTCAAAGTGTTGGCCTTCAAGAATATGACTGCAAGCAGTTGCCAGTCATCCTCAGTCATAATTCTACAGTCATAAAACACTGCCATTGTTGTAGTGCATGTAATATACCCCATTGTATTGTTCTCTACACGGTCTCTGTTTGAGTCCTATACCTGCTACAAGACTAAACATTTGCATGTACTGGTTGATCTTTTAATGAGCTTGTGATTTGCAATGCGGCGACATAATTGCTCTATGTGTTGAGGACGTAGCGGTCCACCATTATTTTCCTAATGCCTGTGACAGAATTGCTGTTGCATTGAATTCTTTAGCTCATATGTTGCTTAGCTCAAATTAAACAATCGGTACTGGAAGCAGAATCGAGAAGAGAAAGTTGCCACAAGCTCACGTTTCATAAGATTATCCCCCCAATAGTTGAATGGAGCGATCGATATTGACTGGATCGTTAGAGTTGTCACTCAGCTACCTAGTCCACAGATAGGAATGAAAGTAATTGAAAACAATGCCATCGCTCATATGTGTTGTTTTCTTTGTTTTGTTTTCTGTTGTGGGATCAGGAGCACGGAGACAGACAGGTCTGCAGACAAGGCAGCACGAGTGGCTTTATGTGAAGGCTTCAGTTGCATTTGCTGGGTAAGTCATTAGAGTAGACGTTTTTGGTTATCTTGTGTACTGGAATTCACGCTTTGGGAAGTTGTCCATTGACAGCTTCATTAGATTTATATGAAATGTAAGTAACAGTGTCATTTGAGAAGGTTATAGTCTCTCTACATTATCTCCGAGTAAAACTTTACGCATAACTTATGCATATACGGCATTCAAATGACTTTCCTTCAGGACATCAGTAATTCTTTTTCAGTGTTTGAAGGGAAGTAGAACTTCGACAAGTGTACATGACATTGTAAAACCACGTAAGACAATTGCTGAGGAACACGATCTTCTCAGTGAATTCCAGGATTGGGGTCGGCCAAGGAGCGATGGAAGGATAGTTTTGTTCAATTTTGTGCACTGTATAAGGTTTTAGGGATTCACTTTCAAGGATGCAAAACAGACCCTTCTCTCGTTGGTAAGCGATGATATGTAAAACATGAATTTGGGTTTCCTTTGCCACTGTATCGGATTATGGCACGAGTTGCACTGTTACATTGTCAATCTTCTTGAGCATGACGGCATATGTAACTGATCAAAGCCAATTACTATTACTACGCGCATGCCATTGATAAATCGTTGTCATTTTGAGCCACGTGCGTGGATGGTTCGTTGTGTGTAATTCAGTCAAACATGTTTGCAGTGCTTACTGCTCACTGTGCTCAGTCTCTGCTTCATTTTTGACTTCCATGGCGAGCATTCAGTCTTCTCAAGATTGGATGGCCAACCTTTGGGAAGTTTCCTAAGCCCCAAGTTATGAATGATAACCTCTCCGCCTTCAGTGAGGACTTCGTTGGCCACGTGCGGAGCTCGTAACGTACGATCGATGACCTGGACAAGTGGGGTGACCGACCGATCGACTAACGCCCGTTGAACTTCTCCAGCATATCGTTGGATCCACATTCATCCATTCGGCTTTTGCTCTTCTTCTTTTTCCTTGCTTCGCTCGATCGATATTTCTGGGGTGGGTTTTGTTTTTTTGTCTTTTGACACATTATTGCCATTCTTGACAGACTTGCAAACAAGGCAACACCCACGGGTTGTAGGCCAAGAAAGGAAGGAAGGATACATATAGTATATACTTGCTCTCTTGATCATCGGGCTCTTGAAATGCATCAAAGTCTAGTGATATGAAAAGGTGCAACGTGCTTCTTCTCCTTTTTCTCATCTGTTAGAAAAAACAGAATTCCATTATAGATTTTTGGTGTGCTATGCTTTGGAGAACTTGTAATGTACTGGAACTCTTGCTATTGTAGAAGTATGTAGAATGAACTATAGAATTCATTATTGCTATGTTTCATCAATATGATGATATTTTGATGAATTTGGATTTCTCCAAACTCTCGTCTTGAACCTTATAGCTATAGTCGGTCCTACTTGTTAGATCTGTGAATGTGAACCAAAATGTCCCAAATTTGGCACCCTAATCATGGCAATCTATTTGACAATACCACAGATCTATCAAGATAGGAAAAGAGTGGAGTTTTTGTAGGGCAATATGATAGTGAGAACATATGAAAGGCGTAGTCGAAGTGGGTGTACTTTATCCAATGGCTCATAGGAAAAATTCCCAATCTCTAAAGAGGCCTTGTCGTCATTATAAGTACCTTACTTACAATTTGTGTTTTAAAGTTAGGATTTAGGGTTTCAATAATTATAAAATCTAATTGCTTGTGGTGGATTCTGTGTTGGACAACTGCTTGCTTTGTGAGTATTCATCTTTTTGCTGTACATTAGGCCTAAGTTTTTTGTTATTCATTGAGTATGTGTAGCAGCAAGGGAAGGGAAAGCAAAACAGTGAAATTGTGAATGGAGATGGTTTCAAGGCAAAATTGGTTGTACATAGTCATGAAACAATTGATAAATTTTCCAATTCAACATCTGAATGGGTTGGGACAAGTATCTCAACAAACTATCAGGGACCTACCACTCAGGCAACAACTTTGCTAGAACCTCACAAAGCTAAAGAGATGATAGCACATATGGATAAAGTCAATTTCACATTAGATGGCTTGAAGCCTGAACAACCCTTGCGTGTCCAACCAGCTAGTCTTCAATCCCTTCTATCATTATGTGGCTGGATGCAGCAATGTGGCTTGTTAAGAATTGATGGATATTTCTCCAAACTTGACCTTTAAAGACCCTTGTATGTAGATGGTATGATGGACTACTCTACTATTCTTTGTGTGAATTGGGAAGTTTAGTTTGTTAGCCTTGTAAGGCTCACTAAATCACAACATATATTTCTACTATGACTTAGCTTTCAAATATTGATGGATTACATCCTTGCACCTATGAATAGGATTGTCTATGGTTCTATCAATTTATCCTAAAAAGCATGTCTTGATGCCTCTTTGTACTTGTTTTTCCAGGTTGGTAAAAACTCTCTTTGATTCAGTTGTGGCTCTTCTGTTGGATGATCCTCCTCTAGCAGTAGTTGCTGTACTATATTTTCTTGCTCTTGATGTAAGGTTAAATACATACAGTATTGGTCTTGGGAATTATAGAAAAACATCATAGCTTATTGGTTTTCAACTGTTGTATTCATTGACTACTGTAATGTATTGTTCCTATCTACAGATTATGGTGTATAGAACAAATGAAGTGTACTTTATGAAAAGTCAAATCAGAAATTTCTTTAGTAATGAAGTATGGTATAAGGTTTAACATCTTACAAATGTATATAAGGTGTGTAAACAAAAATAAATGAGCAAACTTAATTATGGAGATCTATCATCTACTTTTGTTTAACTTTTATTATTGTGCTTTCTTGCATTGTGTGACATGAATTATAGCTTGCTTATGGTTGTATTAGGGTGAAAATGAGGAGTTCTTTGATTCTGCATCATGTGTGCGATTTTTAATGGGATTATTAGGCTTGCCCCTTTCCCAATCAACAAATAAAGCTTCATCAATGGTTGGCAACAAGTTGGATGATCTTGAATTCCAATTGAAAAGTGGAATTTCCAGCTCCACAGTTGATGATGCTGAAGTTCTCTTATTCCCAGAGGTGAGAGAACAATGGTATGATTCAAACATTTGTTAAGAGCTTTGATATTTTAGTTTCCAGTTACTCAATTTGATGTCTTCTTGAACCTAGAGTTCATTATGGGATGCAACTTCCATTAGGATTTCTCCTCTCTTCTAGATGGCATCTTTCTTCATTTGTTTTTAGAAATAGGATTTTAGGATTTCCATGTGGAATTGATGGCTTCAATTTTGAATACTTTACAATTGCTAGTGCACATTACAAGTTTTTGTAATTGTCCATATTGAAGAGAGGGTTACTATAGTCAAGCTAGTCTTCTAAGTATGAGCTTGTAATCATCCACTTTATTGAGTTTTAGGGTGAGATTTGAATCCATAGAGATGTTTGGTGTTGAAAATTTAATCTCTACTGTTGAAATTGCTTGAAAACCACTTGCAATTTTTCCCTTCTAGTGTTTTTACAATTTATTAAGATTGCATTTTTGTATTTGGGTTTAAGGTTGAATTTTGATATTGAAAGAATCATAATTTATTGTAATGGAAATTTTGAATTATTTTGTTGTGAATTATCCTTCATTTTTTTGGTTTTACTCCATTTTGTGCTTTATGTATTTGTTGTTTTTACTTTATAATAATTATATGCAAATCCAAGAATTGTTGGTTTTTTCTTTATCATTTCCATATACAATTTAGTTTCCAAGTGATTTGCTTACCTATGTTGTTTTTTCTAAAAGCAAAAAAGCAATTAGCTTACATGTTGTGGAAACTAAGTATTTTCTTTTGAATTGGGTTAGTTATTGACAAGAAAGCAATTGGCTTGCATGTCATTTCCAACTTGTTCATTGGAATTGTACACTCCCAGTTTCTGCCATGAAAGCAATATATTTGCATATTTTCTACCATACTCTTTAGAATGTATTGATTTTTTTCTACAAAATATTTTTTGGGGATTACTCTATTATGAGATTTGTATATTTATTATTTGTGATAATTATATATAAATAAAATAATTGTTCATTTTTTTTCATCATTCCCATATGCTCTTTGATTCCATAGTGATTTTTATATATGTATTGATATTTCTAATAGCAAAAAAGCAATTAGCTTACATGTTGTGGAAACTAAGTATTTTCTTTTGAATTGGGTTAGTTATTGACAAGAAGGCAATTGGCCTGCATGTCATTTCCAACTTCTTCAATGGACTTGTACAATCCCAGTTTCTGCCATGAAAGTAATATATTTGTATATTTTTTTCTTATATTCTTTAGAATATACTGACTTTAAAACACTAAACCCTAAAGCCATTAGTTTCTTTTTAATTTTGTGTTACTATTGTCCTTCTTTAAGAAGAAGTGATTCTACAACTTTCATACTTTACTTTCCATTTTAAATGCACATTTTGATACAGAATACAAGTAATATGTGCTTTTGTACACAAAAATGTATTTTTTTCTTAGATTTGTAAGTTTCTTTTTGAAGTTGAATTATACAGTGCTCCACTTTTGTTATTACACTTTGTAATGTGTGCAATGTTTACTTTTGTCAGGAAAGGTAAAGGAAGTATAAAATATAAAATGGAACAAATCCAATCTTCAAGAGCTTGCAAGAAAGCCAAACTCACTCGGGAATTTCAACTGGTACGAACAAGTGTTCAAGGTACATGTTTCCACAGTAGATTTTGTTTCAATAAACAATATTTTTTTTTGTTAGCATGCACTTTGATTATATATGTTTGATTATTTCTTAGAATCTTTCCAACTTTTCATTTTCTTTTCCTTATGTCATCTTGGAAAATAATGACAAACCATAAAAATTCTCTTGTAGGTGCTTTTGTGATGCAACGGAATCACTGTCATCAAAATTTGGAAGGAACCTTTTACACTTCTGTCCCAAAAGACTTTACACGTCTCCATCAGAATCTTGTTGTTGTACAAGACAAGAAATCCAAGGATATAGTACTTGTAGTTCGTTTCACTCCATTTATTGAAATGTCAAAAAAGCAATTTGCTGATTTTGAGAAGTTGACAACAACTCTTCTTCATCTCAAATGTGGTACAAGTGAAATTAAGGGGAACAATGCTAAACGAGGTGGAAAAATGTATGCATTGGATTGGAGGCCAAGTATGCCTAATTTCTTCACTTCTTTGGACAATAACTAATATGATTGCTTCTTAACTATTTTGCTTTCTGTAGTAGATTCTATACACACATAATTTTGGAAATTCTACACAATACTGATTATCATTCTCTTGTAATTTTAGGTACAGATGGTGGTCTTAGTTTTGGGAGATATGTTCCCAACCCTAAGATGCAGAAAGATGCTTCAAGTATCAAGAAGTGGAAACTTGATCAAAAGTTGGTGTCATGGATCTCTTCCTTCTATAGTACTAAATTCAATGCTTTGACTCCAATCCTTTTCCAAAATACTCAAGATGAAGTAGTAGCAGTGGACGTACCTACTCTTGCACAGTTGGAGTTTGATAAATCTTACAATGACCAGCAAGCGTTTTGCAGTAATTTGACATATATGATGTTTGATTTCTGTAATCATTTCCATACAGACCAAGATTTCAACTCCTACACATATGGTTTGTGGGCTCCCGTTCATAATGATTGTGGTAAATTAGCTTCCTTAGAATCTGGCTTTCAATGTGAAGGAGGTCAATTTCTACTTGGAAGTTACAAAATGTCTGTAGATTTTAGTGCTTGTGATGGAGTTGTTGAGATCCTCTGGCGATCAAAGACTGATTTTCATTGCACTATTCCTTCTATTACAAGTCCTGAGTTTACAAGGATTGGAACTTCCGTTCAAGTGAATGAAAGACTTGTTCGGAGGTTGAAAAAATTACATCACATGGTAGCTACCACAGGTATTCCTTTAGCCAGTAGAGTGCGTGGTGTGCAACAAATTGTACACTCTAAGTTAAGTTCCTTTAAGTAGGAAGTTGTACATTTCTACATTTTGGATTTCTTTTAGTTGCACATTACACTTTCCAAAACATTTGTGTATGATTTGTATGTATATAGTGTTAATTAGTGTATTAACTTTACTTTGTATATGTACTTTGAAATATTTTTTGATTCTATGTGTTCATTGTATTGGAATGCATTCATTTGAATGTTTTATGCTTTTCAACTTTCTTTGGATATGTTAGACTTTGAAATCTTTATGTTCTAAGACACTTTAAATCTTGTGAAGTGAACTTAGCTGTGATGTATTTCATATTATTCAATATTATGAAAATTCTCTTTATTGATAAAGAAACATAAGATGAAAAATGAATATGAAAAAATAATTAAAATTAAATATAGGATATAGCCTTGAAGACTACAAAAAGTGAAGATCGCAATAGATACCTTTGTACAAAATCTTGAATAGAAACAGGAAATCATTCATTTTCAAAATTGGATTTTTCATGTCAAATTAAATTTTTTAAAGAAATTCAGAAATAAAAACTACTAAAAAAGCAACTTGATTAGGTTTTATTTAATTTTAAATTTCTATCAATAATAAAATTTGGTGTCTTTGACATTTAGGGGTGAAATCATAGCTTTTAATTTAAAAAGAAAATGTTATTAGTTCATAGTAGCATCCTTTCAAGAAACTTTTGCATTTTTGTGTGGCAAGCAATTTCTTGTTGTTTATTATTTATGAAGTACCAAACTAGCAATATAAATTGTTAAAGTGGTGCTGTAAATTTAAATGTTCATGTACATATTAGATAGAAATTATCACATATATATTCTCAAACAAGTTTAATACAAGATCTTATGGTTACTAGTATCCAAGTTTTTTTCTTAAAACTTGGTCCTTATATTACACATGGTAATATTAGAGCTGCTTTGGTGAAAACAATATCATAATCCTTTACGGTTAAATGTAAATGGAAAAATTAAAAGCTTTCCACATACATGTAAACCTACAAAACCTACTTTAGAATTCTTAAAAAATTAACTTTCAAAGAAGTATCTACTATTGTCTAAGCTGCATGCTATGCTAAAAAAAACATATTATATAAAGAAATGTAGACCATGTACTTGAAATTTAGGGAATTATTTTGGACTCTAAGGTACGCTCAATGGGGGCACATGTTTTGTGGAAATTTTGGTACAAAAGATTTAAAACTCCATTTGGTGTTAGTTGCCCAATTATGAAGAATAACACAATTGTATTATCAGATGTTCTACACTATGTACTGGAAAACCTCTTATTACAAGTGGGTAGCTCATTTCATTCAAGCAGAAGTTATAGATTGCAAAATTTGCATATGGAATAAACATCACAAAATCCTAAGAAGCCAATCAGTCACATACTCATGAATTGCCGTTCTGGTTAGTCTTGTGGTTAGTCTTTGTACAATTTGCTTGGAAAAACATATTACACAACAGCTAACAACATGTTCACAATGAATGCTCATCAGCATCCACGTTCGTAGGAGTGGCACCTTCAACTGCAGTAATGTAGTGGCCACCTTCTGCTGCTGCTTCTTTCAAAGCTTCTAAAAACATCTGTGGTTGCAGTCCTTGGAATTCACTATCATTCCCTACTTGAGTGACAATGGGATTCAGTTCGGCATATTTCCCTTCGCTGCGTCTGCCTCTGACATCAGTCTTACAAATAATCTTCCACCCACATCTGTGAGGGTCATCCGAAAAGAATACTTGCTGACAGTGCAGTGGAAACGCAAAGGAATCAGCATGCACCTTCCCATCCATGTGGTTGAAGTTGGCGATGCTGAAGCTGTAACAATCTCGTTCAATTGTTGGATAACGCATGTCTCATGTAGCCTTCACCCAATCACAAACAAGAACAATGGTGCAATGATTTTGGTAATCCAATTCCAAGATTTCTTCAATGTAACCCACGTAATCATCGCTACATTCTATTGGCCTTCCGTTCATTAAGCCCCAACGAAATTGTCGTGTGAAGGTCGCGACCACACCTGAGTCTCGAGTAGCAAGTGCATCTTCTGAACTACGAACACGCATATGCATCCCAGATGCATTCATGTGACGATGTGATGTTGCATACCTCTCCGGTGTTTGTGCATATTGAAGGATGTAATCCTGTACGTACACCCCTGCGCGTATGGCATCCTTCACAGCTGATGTGAATCACTCCAAGAAAGGCGGTAGATCACTTAATTCTGGTGGGTACCTTATAGTTGCAGTTCCATGGATACGGCGAGCTTCAATACGGAATGCATCCCTCTGAACCCAATGTGCTGCCCTAGCTGCTATGTAGTTCCTGTCATGTTATAAAAGAGCTGTTAAGATGAGAGTGTCTTGTTTCCTATCCTACAATATTGTTTACAAATGACAATATCCTGGACATTGTCCACTACATACCATTCACTACAACTTTAGAATGTGACATTCTTTGAGTGATTGTTGCTTCTGTTGAAGCTTATAGAAGCATCGGAGAGGACATGACCTCAAATGAATGCTTTGTCCTCTATATTGGAGATGTGCAGTATGTTATAGAGGTACCACTTTCTGGATAGACGTAACACTTGTGAAAGAACATGTTGTTCAACAGAAATTCACATCACAATGGTAAAAAACACTTACTCTCGCCATGGTTTAGGGGGTGTTTGCGTAATGATTTGTGTGATTGAAAGATGTAGACGCAGAAACAATCATGCTCTACTCACCGACGTGGTCGGGAACACAGAATTATCGGGTTTGGGTTGCTGAGATTCTCCGTGCAATAGTAGTGGGTCGGTGCCGACTGGGTTCACAAAGTCAGGATGAAACAGCTGTGGACTTTTTGAAATTGATTTCAGCCGTTGTCGACGAGGTCATCGAGGGCTGGTCGATGCAGCAGGAGGTACCGGATTGTAGATTGTTCGGGTCCTCTTCAGTTTAGTGTGCGGTAATTATTTTTTGTGAATGTATCCTGTTAAATCAACATTTTCTGTGGATTCATGCTTGGTATTGGCTTGTGCATGGGGTTGTTGCTTCTAAGGAGGTATCAGATTTCAAAATCTCAATTATTTGTGTTGGCCATGGCGTAGAATATAATGTATAAGTGGTCAACCCTAAACCAAAAATACAACGGATGTGTTTAGGGTTCTGTATATGATTGGCCCAGATCACATACTCATTTCCTTATCCAAGTAAATGTATTGACAAGCTTTCAAGTTTTTTTAGAGATAGATATTCGGCCTCGTATCAATGTTCTTACCATCCTCTACCGGATCATGGTTAATGTGTCAACCTGGGATTCTTTACAAATATTATTTGATCGTAAGATTGATGATGGCTTATGAAAATTGACATCAATTCATTATTTGTTGGTAATTGATTTGACTTTGTAAAATTTCATTGTTCTGCTTTAGGACTTGGAGACATTCTTCTATTCAAGAGACATGGAGAACAAGGGAAGAGTACTTTGATCTCAAGTGCAATCAACAGTTGGCGAAGTATCCTACAGCCAGGTAAGCTACAAAATATCTTACATAGTTTAGAATGTGTCATATGAAGGGATGTATAGGAATAATTTCAACTTTGTGTTGATCTGTTTCAGGTCACAAAAATGATTGATACCGAGGATACGGTTGAACAAGAGGATGCATTGCCAGAAAGTGATGCAGAGAATGATAATATTGGAGGCCCAAAACGAAATGAACATGAGTTACGTCTTTCACAGAAGGTGAATTCCATTGCCTGCATTGAGGCCATGAGAATATTGCTGAAGGAAGAATCGAGATTTCCAATTCCACTTTGCCGTTTAATTCCCATGCCAATTGTCCGCCCCTCCTTAGACTCCGACATCAAGAAGTTGGAGGCAGAGTTCACGCATGGTTATAGACCAAGCTCAAGTGTCTTTTATGTCTCGGTGTGCAATGAGAATGGGATGGTTCAAACTTTATCTAACGATGTTAAAACCAAGATGAGTCCATTCTGGAGACTAGAGAGTGACCGATTTGATGAGAAGATGCAGCAAAGCATAAACCTTTGTCATTTGGTTGGAAGAATGTTTTTCATTTGTGACGGGAACCACAGATTCAAGGCTTGGACTGGATTCATAGATCGAGTTCACAAAGAGGACCCAAGTTGGCACATTTTGGTGGACATCATTTGTTTGGATTCGACCGGAAAAATATGACTTCTATTACATGCTATGCATGATATCAACAAGTGAGAATATTTATCATTTCTTTCAATGTTCCTCTGTTTGTTAGTAATTATTCATTGGTTCCCTTGCTAATATGCAAAATGTTTTTAGATCCACTAAAAATAGCCACGTCAAGACCAATTTAGTGCATACCTTGTACCGCATTTGAGCTACAGGAATACAAAGCTTAGAGAGTTTTAAAGACATTCTACCAGAATGGGAGTATAAGAAATGCTTACGAAACCCTACAAGAGGAAAAAGCTGGTACCCGTTAACAAAAGATGTGTTCATTTCACTTCTATGGCGGGTGAGTACTCAATCTTACATTTCACAATTTTGCAAATTGTTTTGGTGGTATTCACCTTCAAATTTTAAGATCATCTTATCCATGACATTGTTCTTTTCAGCAAGAAATTGCTGATGCTGCAGATGAAGCAGCAAGAAAACTATTAGAGGAAGATCCAACAATTATAAGGACTGATGAGGAAATTACAAGTGCCATGCTAGATGCAGCCAAGCTGAAGACAAGTACTTATAAAGGCCAATTCTCTAAATGGTTAGCAGTTGCAAATCCTGCACTTGGTGATGAGTTTCTTGCTGAGGTAAGGTTCTATAATTCATCCTTCCGATTCATTTTTTTTATAAATATTAAGCAATGGAGGTTTATTCGGCTTGACCCAAAAATATTTAACTTGATTTCAATCATTGTTATTTGTATAGATTACTTCGCATTGGAGTAAGAATTCAAAACCTGAGATGACATTGGACAAACTACAATTGCTAGTAACATCCATGGCTCTTTCTTTTAAAGTGAGGTGTTTGTGTTGGTAGAACTCTAGTGTTGAAACAAGAGCGGCTGCCTATTTTCCAAGCAAACCATTCTCGGACAAGGAATTCGAATCATGGCTGAACAAGGCATATTTTGGGGGATCTGTAAGTGTCTTACACTACAACAATGGCAGTGTTTTATGACTGCAAAATTATGACTGAGGATGACTGGCGACTGCTTGCAGTCATATTCTTGAAGGCCAACACTTTGGGGAGAAATATGACTGCAAAATATAACTGCCAGTTATTTTTACGCCTTGTACTTCACAAGCGTATACTATACGGCCATTAGGAATATCAAAGTACTTCATAGGAAACGTAGGGAACATGTTTGGGAACGATGGGAACATGTTTGGGAACGATGGGAACATGTTTGGGAACATTGAGTCATATTATCACTAATATTTTCATATAATAGTGATTTTGTTTTGTTTTGGGCAATTCAAGAAAAATTTGGGCAATTCCAAAAAAATATAGAGAAGTCATTATTTAAAATTTTGAAATCCTAGTCACCTACTTTTTTGAATTTTGAATCCTAGTCATTATTTTTTTAGGGTTTTGATACCCTAGCCGTCATTTTTTTAGGGTTTTGAAACCCTAGCCACCACTTTTTAGGGTTTTGAAACCCTAGTCGTCACTTCTTGTGGCTCTTCTTCCTTACTTTTTATTGTCTCTTAGCTCTCACTTGTTGTTGCTTTTTGTTGCATCTTAACTCTTGTTTCTTGTTCCTCTCTAATTCATGCTTCTTGTTTCTTATTGTTGCATCTAAATTCTTTCTTTCTCTTGCATTTGAACTCTTTCTTCTTCCTAGTTCTTGTTTTTTTGTTTCCTCTTGTTTTGTAGTTCTTGCTTCTTATTTCTTCTTGTTGCATCTATACTCTCATTTCTTGTTGTTTCTTGTCATGTCTTAGTTGGTGCTTCTTGTTTCTTCTTGTATCTTAGTTGTTGCTTTTTATTTGTTCTTATGTCTTAATTGTTGCTTCATATTGTGTCTTAGTTGTTGTTTCTTGTTTTGTGTTGCTTCTTGTTTCTTATTGTGTCTTAGTTGTTGCTTAGTTGTTGCTTCTTATTCCTTATTGCATTTTAACTTTTGATTCTTGTTATTTCTTAGTACTTATATTTTTTTTCTTGTTTCCTCCATCATCAATCTTATTCTTCCTATCCTAAACTTGAGCTACATATTTTGTATTGATTGTAAATCTTTGAAGGTTAGGCTTTGTTGTTCAATTACTAAAAACTAACCTCTCATTTCTTTGATTGTATATGCAGGCATCAAAAGTTGAAACAAAGACATTGGAAGTTACTTGCAACTTCATGAAGCCAAAAATATGACTTATAGAAGTCATATTCCATAAAATATGACTGACGAGAGTTGTATTCTACATTACTGCAAAATATGACTCATCTCAGTCATATTCCATGTCATCCAAAAATATGATCGACTGCAGTCATATTCCATGTCATCCAAAAATATGACTAACTGTAGTCATATTCCATGTCATCAAAAAATATGACTAACTGTAGTCATATTCCATGTCATCAAAAAATATGACTGACTGCAGTCATATTTCACATCATCAAAAAATATGACTGACTGCAGTCATATTCCACGTCATCCAAAAATATGACTAACTGCAGTCATATTCCATGTCATCAAAAAATATAACTAACTGCAGTTATATTCTACGTCATTCAAAAATATGACTAACTGCACTCATATTCTATGTCATCAAAAAATATAACTAACCGCAGTCATAATCCACGTCATCCAAAAATATGATTGACCACAGTCATATTCCACGTCATCTAAAAATATGACTGACCACAGTCATATTCCATGTCATCCAAAAATATGACCGACTGCAGTCATATTCTATGTCATCCAAAAATATGACTGACTATAGTCATATTCCATGTCATCAAAAAATATGACTAACTGCAGTCATATTCCACATCATCAAAAAATATGATTGACTGCAGTCATATTCCACGTCATCCCAAAATATGACTGACTGCAGTTATATTCCATGTCATCAAAAAATATGACTAATTGCAATCATATTCTACGTCATTCAAAAATATGACTGACTGCACTCATATTCCATGTCATCAAAAAATATGACTAACCGCAGTCATATTCCACGTCATTCAAAAATATGATTGACCGCAGTCATATTCCACGTCATCCAAAAATATGACTGACCATAGTCATATTCCACGTCATCCAAAAATATGACTGACCATAATCATATTCCACGTAGGATTTTTTTGTTTGCCCGAGAAACTCAAGAAAAAGTCAAGACTCCCCTAGGAAAGTCAAAGTATACGCCATGTTGGCATACTATGGCTAAAAATGGGTATTTATATCCCTCGGAAAATATGACTGCCAATATGACTGATGTTTGAAGCGATTGCTTCTAAACGACTGGAGTTAGTCATATTCTGAGTCATCTACAATGATTTCTGTGTGAGTCGTAATTTTTGATTTTACGACTCACTGCAGTCATATTTTGCAGTCATAAAACACTGCTTTTGTTGTAGTGTTACTTCATTATGGAATTCATTTTCGCAATCCTCAATGTTCTTTTGATAGTACTTCGGATCTAAATTGTTTTATGCAATATTTACTGAATTGATATTGATTGTCTTCAGCTAGAGGATGCATTCATTAAGGAATACAAGAGAGTGCAAACAGAAGAAGGCGTTGTTATTTCAAAAGATCCTTCTAAGCTACCATTGTCTCCAGGCCAATTTGTTGAATATTGGCGTATTCGCATTTGGATGCATGGATTATCTTCTTTGTTTCAAGGACAGGATTCATATTCACGAACGCGAGCATTTACTTTGTACAATTATACATCACGCATTGTGAAGCGTGTTCTTTACAAGTACATTGCATTCATTGAGCTTATTATAATGTCAAATGTTGTGCTCTGTCAATTCTCATTTTTTCCCCACTAATTATTCATTATCATTTTGGGCAGGTACTTCATATTCGAATTAGTACTCAAAGGTGCCGTGGCAAAGGATCAACTTCCGGGTTTCTTTCTAGCATGGGTTGATAAGGCATCCATGGAACAATGCTTGTATTCACCAGGTATTATTCGATCATGGGGTATCCTACACCTAAATGCTAGTTGTTGGTACTTAGATTGTGGAGGAGGTTTCTACCCACAAGAAGAAGAATCGAAGATGAAATCTATTGAAGATGCAGAGAAGGAATTAGAAGGCATTCGTACTCAAAATCCAATTGATCTTGAAGCCCTCATAGAGCAGGATATTGCTCACGATCTTTCGCATTTGAATGAGAAAGAGAAAGTGAAAGCGATGAAACAAATGCAACGAGCTGCTGAAAAGGCTGAAGCACGGAAGATTAAAGGTGAACTGAAGAAAGCTGAAAAGGCATCCAAAGCTGGACTGGTGGCCAACGTTAAGGCTCTGGTTGCTGAAGCAGTGGCCGCTATTAAGGCTATAGGTAAGGCACCCAAACATTTGTCTGGAATTGGTGCATCTGGTGAAGATGGCACCCAGATTTCTTCAGCTTCTCCAACAGAAGGCACACATAAGAGAGATAGTTCCTCTATCAATCTTACTATCTCTCGTCTTTCACTAGGCAATGTGCCAGTGCCACTAGCGATTGATTCAAAGTTTCCAGAAGTGGATAGTTTTATTTTTAATGGGTCTTTGCACTCGTTTTTGAATCACCTTCTTCAGCATGGATCTTTTCCTTCGGGGTGGAATGAACTTCAATCCTTTCTTGACAAGGTATATCTCTAATTTCATCTTCCATTTGCTTTGATATATTCTTTCTAGTTCCTTTGACTTTTGCAATGTTATTTTACTTTCTAACTCTTA
Organism: Climacium dendroides; assembly: GCA_950106755.1. Lineage (NCBI taxonomy): Eukaryota > Viridiplantae > Streptophyta > Bryopsida > Hypnales > Climaciaceae > Climacium > Climacium dendroides. Next base: position 29,122,182 of record OX467082.1, on the reverse strand, counting down.
TTTTTGAACAGCACAAGGGAGACAAAGAAAGATTATTCAAAGGCACTGTTTCCCAATCTCGAGCTGTTGATCTCATGATTTTAGATATTCCCAAGGATCTTCCTGTCCCGGAGGTATCTAATCCTACATCTGCTGTTCCACCGTGGAACATTCTTCATTCAGATTTTTTGAAGTCTACCTTTGATTTTGCTCGAAGTCATTTGCACGACGATGGAGCTATATTCATCTTTCACTCCGATTCAACTCAAGTGAAATCACACTTGAAAAGATTCTGTCGAGCATTTCATTTCAAAGTTTATCGGAAATGGACTGGATCAATCGCCTTCGTTTAGCCCACCCTCGTGACTCTTCAAAGATGGTAGTGAAATTCAATTTTTCCTATAATCTTCTTTTACTATTTTTTATTGTTTATTTGGCTTATGAAGCATACAATTTTGATGTTTTGGGATTTGTTGTATGCAGATTCTCATTTTTGGTATTCAACTACTTGTAAGGAACTTTCAAGATGTTTATCCATCTCGTTTCAAAATCCAAACGATACCACATTTGGACGCTGTTGGTATAAATGTTGACACAGATGATGTACTACACAACATGGTGACAAAAGAGTCACAGCTTTTACACGACAATGTTCCTTGGAAAGGTTCACGTGAGAAAGATTCTGGTCTAATGCAAATTCTTGTTGAATCTTTTTCAATAGTTGGCGATGTGGTGTTTGACTGCTCTGCAGCCACAGGTTTAAATTTTTTTCCCTTTAATTTTGATTCCTTTTTATATATGCTGATATCATTTACAGTAGCTATTTTTATCCATATAGGCTGTTTCAATTCATTACATTTTGTTTTATTGTTTCTCTAGGACTTCTGTTTACTTGACTTTCATCTAATTTTTTCTTTGGAAGTTCATCATCTACATCTAATTTCAAAATTCATGAATTTCAGGTTCTTCCATTCATGCTTGTCGTAGGTCAAGCCGTCATATTACGGCCTTTGAAGAAGATACTTTGATTTTCAATGCTCTTCTACAGCCACTTATCATTGAGAAATCAACCCTAGTTTCTAAGAGACAACGGATCAATGAAGAAAGTACTAGCTCCGATGAAAATGATGAATCAGATTCTGAAGTACTGGAAGTTGAAGCTACAAATTTATTCTGTACGTAAGTCCTTCAATTTTTTTGTATCTTTCAGAATTGATCCCAAGTACTTAATAATGTTTTAGTATCTTTCATTAACTAATTATCTTCATAATTTGGTATGATGCAGCTCAAGGGTGACTACAGCTTCTTCATGTACCTCTATACTTCAATCAGCATGGAAGGAGATAGTGAATAGCCCCCCTCATACTTTCCGATTACCGGTTTATGCTCGTGATGTAGCAGAAGAATTTGTTAGGGCACCTCCCATTCTTTCCAAGTATCGTAAATTTCGTGGGGACCAAAGAATTCTTAATTTAGTAGATGATGCAACACATTCTAATGATGATGTTGATTGTCAGTAGTGAAGAGATTGAAATCTCTTGACTGTACTACACATTTTTCTGTTGCATTTTCTTCTCTATTTTCATCGGTGAGACTAAAAGGGCCACCGATTTCTTCATTTTCATTGATCTTTGTCAAATTCAATTACACAAATGCAAATATGTTTTGAATTATAAAAATAATTTACTAAAAGGTTTACCCACTATTAAAAACTTCAAATGTTGTTATAATTTCTAATTCTAAATGTCGCACTCATGTTCTCCAATATGGTTTAGAATATTTAAACTAATTGTACAATAATTTGAATTGATGTTTACGTTTTTTTAAACTTGTTTTATATTTAAACCATGATTGCATTTTCTTTTGATTTTAAGAGATTATATGACAAATTCTTTTTCTTCACTACCAAGGAATTACATAAAATCATACAAAGTTTTGGTTTCCTTCAACTATTGATTTTGTAGACACTTAATGTGATCCAAATCTAATGTAAAGTTTCTATGGTTATGTACCTATGTTGAAATTTTTTTGAAAGGTCATATTCATTATATTGAGACTTCTTAAACTCATTTATAAACTCATTTAAGGAAGTAGTCATTTATTTCCACCCTAACTTATGGTATAATAGTGTTTGTAAAATGAAATTTTTGAAGTTGGTAGTGTTCTCTATTTAACCCAAATACTAGTTCAAGAGTTAAAGTGTTTTATCTTTAAACCAAAGATAAAAAAGAAACTATAAAAAGTCTTTCTGAAATATAAATGGTTTTTATATAATATATATTTTTAATTATCTTGTTATGTATTCTTTAATTAAATGCTGAAATGACCACCAAACTGAAATTATGAGGCCTATTAAATGATGATATTTTTAAAAAGGGAGATGAAACTACATGTCTTGTTTATATCAAAGAATTTTAAATTTAAGCATAAAATTCCTATTCCATATATTTCAATTTTTTACATGGTCTTTAGGTCACATCTAAGCACGGTTATAGGTTTTTCTTTTTATGAACTTTCAAATGTTGTCAAAAAATTAGTTGGTAAGCCACGCTCTACGCTCTATGCTCATGCAACAGCATTCCTCCTTGATAGACCCTAGCCGTTGACGGCCATGCTTTTAGAGACTTCTATTTTTTTCCCCAATGTATGCTACATTGCTCAACAATAGCCAATTTCTGAAATTTTTCAGGGCTTAATAGACCCCAGCCGTTGACGGCCATGCTTTTCAAGCCTTCGATTTTCTTCTCAATGTATGCTACATTGCTTATTTTATGCTGAAATTTTTAGGCCTCCTTAGACCACATTCATTAATGATTTCTATACGAAATGGTATATATTATTGTACATACATGTAGACTAAAATTTGTTCTAATCTTTATGTGCACATTGTTCTTGAGATGTTGACAGGAGATCCACAAGCACAAGAAGCTGATGCCGCACTTCAACCTCTTTCTCAAGATGAACTTGAGTTACAGTTGCATGGATTTTTGAAGAAGGAGACTGTGAATACTTCTTCTCGTCTTGAGCAGTTGAGGTATCAACCACGAGCTAAATCGAAAATCAATATTCCTTTATGTCGTATGATATCTCTACCAGTGGTGAGGCCTTTCTTGAAAAATGATGTCATAATTTAACTGCACACTTTGTTACTTGTGGTTACATAGAAGGAAATAGAATTTTCTATGTTGCCTTGGAGAACAATGAGGGGAAGACAATAGATGTTATGGATGAAATCATCAAAACATGGAGTCCAAACTGGGTGAGAGCAAATGCTGCATTTGAAAGAGAATTGCAAAATGATGAGAATCTCAAAGTTTTTTCTGGCAAGATGTTTATGGTATGGGATGGCAACCATCGTTTGCAAGCATGGATGTCTCTTATCAACCGAGATCATGCAGACGACTTTCAATGGCATTGTGTTGTTGAAAGTATCATTTTGGAGGTCAAAGGGGATGTTGCAACTATGCTGACAGTATTACATGAAGTCAATTGGTAAACCATTATATTTCTTGATCCCTTTTTATTTTATTCATTTTTTTTGTTTTCCAAGTTTGTTTCACTTGAATCATTATCTATACTGCTATTCTGCATTCTTTTATTTCAAAGTTTTTTTTAATATGTTCTAATATAATAAATTTTATTTTGTCAGACGAAATCAAAAGTCCCATGTCTCCATAAATCTTGTTCACAAGCTCTATCGCATTCAAAATATTGCCGGACAGCCACTCTCGTATTTTGAAAAACTTGTTTCTAAAGAGGATCTTGTTGCAGCTGAAGGCAAGCAAAAATCGAAACAGAGAACTTGGTTCACTTTAACTCTTGAGGCTCTAAATGGAGTCTTATACCAAATTCATTTCTTCATTTTCTTTTTTAGTTTTCAAATTTCTTTGAATGTTTAGGTTTCTTGACATTAGCTCTTTTTTTTAATTGCATTTCATATCTCTTCCTCTACTATTCAAAACATTTGTTATCATTTGCATTTATGTTTATTCTTACATATTCTTCACTTTTTGCAGCAAAAATTGGGGGATGCTACTGTTGCTGCTCAAAGAAAATTCTATGAGAAGTATTCCAATCCAGTGGATTAGACTTCAAGTGCAGTTTCTGAGTGGGTTTCAAAAGCTGTTGATAAAGTCAAGGTAGCTTCTCATTCAGAATTGAAGAAGCAACTTCCCATTGCAGATCCAAAGCATACGAGCGCATTTTTAGAGCAGATAAAGTTTCACTATGAAACTCATGATGACAATCCAAAGATGACCCAAGAAAAACTTTGGATGTTGGCAACTTCAATGATGGATACTTCTATGAAGATCAAGTGGCTTGAGAGATGAAATAAGTCTCCTTCTCTTCGTGAGGCTCTCAAATTCCCTAAACCGAAATTTAGTGATCTCGAATTTCCTGAGTGGCTTCATAAAGCTATGTGGTGGGCTCAAGTGAGTACTTATCTTTCTTTCCTATTGTTTTAGTATTAATTTCTTGAACCTTTTGGATCAATCAAAAATTCAAAACATTCTTCTAATTTACAATTTATGTGCATGGCAGTTGGCTATTGAGACAGAAAAACTCTTCAATGCTACAGTGGTAGATTTGGACGTATCTATTAACTATCTTCCCGATGGTATAGATCCCTTGCCTACTATTTTTGATTATGTGGAGACTATGCACATATTGTTGTAAGATACTGCATTCTTCTATGAATTTGCTGTCGATAAGGGGGTTTACAAGAACAACAAGATAGACAAGCAGCTCAACTTCAAATCAGCCATGTAAAGGGTGCTTTATAGATACTTTAAGTATGTTCTCTTCCCTGCCAAAGCCATTTCCAAAACTCCCACTTTCTTTGCCAATTATTTGGATAAAGAAAATGAAGAGTGCATGTTCACAGAGGGGATCATGGAATCTTGGGATCCTATGCATTGGAAAAAATGTGGGTGGTATTTGGATTGTCCCCTCAAAAGACCACCAACTTTTGATGTTGTCCTCCGAGATTCTATTGAGCCTGCCCTCAAAGGTACAGCTATAGTTGTTCTCAAGAAGGTCGGTAAGGATGCAGCCAAGAAGATTAAGAAGACCAAGTCTAAGAAGTTGGTGGTTGAACTTGATGATTCCAATGAAGATGTACCAGTTCAAGATACTTTGAAGAATCTTATTGTTACTATACCTTCTTCTTTCGATGTTGAAGCAAAACTCCCTGCTTCAAAGCGCCAGAAGACATCTTCTACTTCCGTTGTTTTGGTACCAACCTCCTCTCCTACCTTTGAACTAGCTCCCAAGCTTAAAGGTATGATGAATACATTGGCTTCTTTGTCTACCAATCCTACATCTCTTGATCTAATCTTGAATGATTTTTTTGTTAAAATCGTTGAAGAGAAAAAGAAAAATGGTACATTTGGTACATCATATGACAACATTATGGCTTTTCTCTCAAATGTCAGTTCATTTTTTTTATTTGTTTTCTTTTCATCTCATTTTTATTATTATGAAATCATACATATTCTACCCAATTTACATCTTCTCATTTTGTTCTTTTATAACTTTGACATCTTCTATTATGAATTAACATTTTTAAAATTTATCTTTGTAGGTCGGTGAAGGTAGAGAGTTCTTTTTTTATGGCAAAATTCAAAAGAGACCAACTATAAACCTCATCATTGCAGAGTATCCAGATGGTCTTCCAGTTCCAGGGGTTTCAAATCCATCATCTGAAATCCCTCATTGGAATGCTAACATTCCAAGTTTTCTCCATGTAATGATGTCATTCTCTCTCACCTATCTTCATAATGATGGAGCATTTCTTCTATTTTATCCTGATACTTCTACGGTGAAGAGAGAAGTGTCCGGATTCTTCAAGAACTACAAGTTGAAGATCAAGGATGAGTGGACTATCATAAATTCCTTACATTTGGCAAATCCCATGAACCCATCCAAATTTGTAAGTAGTAATTTCAATCTTTCACTTTTTATTTTGATTCACTTATTATTGCAGTTATTTTCATTTTAAGTATACATTCTAATTTGATTTGCAGACTTTGAAGTTCAAGGCTTTGCTATTGATTCAATCATTTGCCTCTGCCATTGCTAGGCAACCTCGAGAGCTTCAAATTTCTATTGATCCCTCAATTCTTGAGGTTGATTTAACCACAGATGATGTCCTTTTCAACACTATTACGACAACAACTCAATCATGTAGAAAAGAAGATGACAAGCCATGGAGGGGTGCTAAGGAAAAATCTGAGGTTCTCATGAAGCTTTTTGTTCATGGCTTAAGAGCATCGCCACCCATTCACGGCCCATGCGGGTCCAGTTTCAGGGTGGCCCGGGCCCGGCTCCTCTCGGGTTCTATTTGGCCGGGGCAGACCCCCACTCATTCACGGCCCATGCGGCCAAAGTCAATCTCACGAATTAATAAGTCAAAGTCAATCTCACGAGTTAGCCACAACTTGCCAGACTTTAAGTGAAAGTTGTCAGGTTTTGGAAATTTGAGAATGGTTTAAAAATAAAGTATTTGAGGAATTGCGGGGAGATGAGCCTTCATGTTCTTGCCTGTGGTGTTTGCCGCAAGCCATGGCCGGGAGTTCAGTGGTAGCTTGAAGAAATTACGAGGAGAAGATGATTCAGAGTTTATTTTGACAGGTTTTAGAGTTCTTTTGTCTCTACTTTTCTTCCGAGTAGGTTTGTATGTCTGAGTTCCTTCGTCTCTGGTTTTCTTCCGAGTTGCTAGACTTGTAAAGCCGGGAGTTTGGAGGTGTTTTGGCAGGGGAGTTTGGAGGAATTTTGGCAGCTTGATGTGAAAAAGAAATTCTATTTTTTAGAAGGTCACTTAGAGTTGTTGTGAGGTCTTCAAAGCTGCTTGGTTGATCTAGTTCTTGTAGTGTGCTTTGTGTGATAATAATTTCAGAGAATGCATCCTTGGAGGGCTAGGCTATTGGCTACTCGACAGGCTATGAGAGAAGATGATGAGGACGATGAATTGAATTTGCAGTGGATCCTACAAATGCAAAGGGCCAATGGGGATGGTGTAAACATGTCTGCACGTGTTGGTGGCTCACGGCCTGGTAGAGCTCCAAATATTATTAGAGATAGACAAGAGATGCACCAAAGGATGATGAGAGATTACTTTTCTGATACCCCTGTCTATGGACCTCATTTATTTCGCAGGAGGTATCGTATGCGCCGTTCCTTGTTTCTACATATCATGGATAGGGTTTGTGCTTACGACAGTTACTTTGTGCAAAAAGTGGATGCAACTGGCTTACAAGGGTTGTCTCCTCACCAGAAAATCACTGCAGCACTTCGCATGTTGTGTTTTGGATTATGTGCAGATGCAACTGATGAATATTGCCGAACCAGTGAAAGTACAGCAATGGAGTCATTGAAGCGTTTTGTGTTGCAGTGAGGGCGGAGTTTGAAGATTATCATTTACGACAACCAACCTTGCAAGACTTCCAAAAGCAACTTGCTATCAATGAGGCTCGTGGTTTTCCTGGCATGTTTGCATCATTAGATTGCATGCACTATGAGTAGAAGAACTGTCATGTTGCTTGGCAGGGGGACTTTGGGGATCGGTCTGGCAAAAAGTCTATAATACTTGAGGCTGTAGCTAGTGAGGACTTACACATTTGGCATGTTTTTTTTGGCTTGCCTGGGTCTAACAATGACCTAAATGTGTTGGACCGTTCACCACTTGTTCACAATATGTTGACAAGTGTAGCTAGAGACATGACCTTTGTGGTTAATGGTACTGAGTACAACAGGTACTATTTATTAGCTGATGGCATTTACCCTCCTTGGTCGTGTTTTGTGCAAACAATTCACATGGCCCATGATGAGAAGCGGGACTATTTTTCACAGAGACAAGAGACAGTTCGTAAAGATGTGGAGCGATGCTTTGGAGTATTGCAAGCTCGGTTTGCTATCATACGCAATCCATGTCGTCAGTGGAGTATGGATGTCATAAATGACATTATGTTCACTTGTTGCATTCTCCACAATATGATTGTGGAAGATGAACAAGATGAACCTGGACTAGAAGACATAGTTACAGAGTTACTTGACAATAATTTGTCTTTTGATAGGGACTTGTCATTTGAGGATTTGGTTAGTGGCACCGTTGAAGTACAAGATGCAGATAGTCATTATGATTTGAGAGGTGACTTGATTGAACACTTGTGGGCTTTAAAGGGAGCCAATATGTTATAAACTAAATAGTAGTAGAGGTGCATGTGTGCTCAACACATGCTTTTTCCATCATCACAATGGAATTTTTTTGTAATTTGTGATTAAATGCATATACTATATGTAATTTCCATTGCCATCAAGTGCGTACTCACAAAAAGGTCATATTGTTGAATTCATTGAGATCGAAAAGCAAACCTTCATTGAAAGCTATTAAATAGTGAATTTTTCAACATTTACATGTAGGTTGAAAGCAAATGATATTAAATTGGCTTCATTCTTGATTTGCTATGAAATCCAACATGATTTTTTAAGGAATAATTGACATCAACAGTTTGTAGCAAGAAATGGACAAAATATACTAGAAGGAAAATTTTTGGATGAAGAAATTTTCTCTTTATAATGTTCAAAAATACAATATGAGAAAATTTATAAAATAATTCACTAAATTGTATAGAATGCACAATAAGTGTAATTGAATTGGAGAATATGTGTTCTTTAACTCTTAAAGGACATTTTGGTGCCTACCTTAGATTGCTACATTAAAACAAATATTTTGAAATATTGATAGCTTGAAAGTGAAACAACAGATGTCTAAAATTTTGTTTAATTTTTTCATAATTAAAAACACAAAATTGAATTACTACAATTGATTAAAGAAGCTTCTATGAAAAAATCATCGTAATTACAAAATGCTTAAAATAGTATTAAAATTTCAAGAAAAATGTAAATACTAGTGACAAACATCATGATGTAATTGATATGCTCCTAGAGATCACACCAAGATAAATTTGATAGAAAAACTTCAAAAGCTATGCATTTTGAGCTTTGAAGATGTTATATTCAAAGTGCCACAAAATTTATGATTTTAAAATTAATGAATTTTTTAAATGGAACAAAAAGTAGATTTTCTGAACTTCATTTTCTTAGATAAGTTTGAAAACATTTAAAATCAATAACTATGTGAAAAATTCAAGATTTGACTTTTGATATGCCTGTTGGGCTTGCAATGTCCTTTAAGGGTTAAGATTGTGGCAAGCTAGTTTATAGGACTTCACATGTTTTGAACTTATGAAGTGTCTTGGTTATTTTTTCACCAAAAACAATCCAAATTTGTCATTTCTAATATAAGTACTAAATATGAAGAAAAATACATTTTTGGACACATGCAACTATACAATCTTGTAGCAAGCTAGTTTCAAGGAATGGAGACAATTTTGTTTTAAAATCCTCCATGTTGATTGTAAGAATTTAGCATTTTCATTAACCCTTTAGGGCCTAGTAGCATGCCAAAATTTGGTCATTTTAAACTGAATTTTGGAAAGGAGAACACTTTCCTAGCCTCAATTGCCTATGAGGTGTGAACAAGATGTGAGGGCACAAAAATTTCGCTTTCAATGAGCCATTGGCTATCAAATTTGGAGCAATAATAATTTGACTATGGCAATTTGAAGTTGGGATTTCTAGAGTTCAAAATGCATTGTGGAACATGTTTTTCTATCAAATTTATTTGTGTAGAACTAAAGAGAGCATGCCAACTTCACCATAGTAATCAATATAATTTCTTCTATTTTCTGTTAAATTTTCATGGTAAAGTGAACATTTTTGTAATTACTATGATTTTTCAAAGATTGAAACTCTAGAAACTCTTGTGAATTTCATTTTTTTTTCCAAAAAATATAAAAATTTCAGATCTGATAGAAGACATGAATGGTTGTTTGTGAAAAAATAATAAATTAAACTAAATTATAAAATTTTAATATGAAAATTTGATTACAAAGAAATTCAAGAGATTGCTTGGGGCTCCTTAGGCCCTAAAGGGTGAAAAAACATTATCAAAGGCAATACCAAAAACAAGTGAGCGTACTTCTCAAACTCACATTTCTACTAAAACTCATAGATCCTAATGGTGCTTCATTAGATTCATTCTTCAAGACAAGTTGTCTACATGCTTGTAAAATTTCAATCATTTGAAATTGTTCAACACAAGTGAAAAAAATTATAATTGAGAATGATTCAATATATTGAATTGTTAAAAATTCAATTTTAAAATTAAAAGTAACTATACCTATGGTTCCAACATTATAATAAAAAAACTACATCTGGTGATATTTTTCTTTAAATATTCAAAATGAAATTAAATAAACAACTTCAAAGTATAATATAAAGCATTGAATCCATAATTGCCTACAAACTATGGATAACTTCCATCTCATTGATTAAAATGGAATTATTTAAAATTTTCCATTTATATACATTCAAATGAAAAACTAATTTCTAATTTTTGCTTTTTCAAAAAAAATATTTGTTTCTAATTGCAGAACTCAAAAACCAGAACAGCAATGGGGATTTGAATTCTTTGCATATCTTACAAACATTAATTTAGTTACTGCAAACCACTCAGGAGTTGCCAAAAAAATTTGTATTGCCAATAAACTAATCTTTGTCCACTAGTTCATTTACAAACTTTGCATTATAACTTTAATCTCTCCAACTAATTCCAAAATTCAGAAGAAGTATGTGAAAAAATATTCTTTAAATTCTTTAATAAAATGTTAAGCGTAAAAAGATACATGATAGAAGAAAAAATTGAATCATTAACCCCTAAAGTTCTTTGACTATGTTGTCATTAAAAACATTCCATAACTTCCATTTTTAGTACAAATATGAAAATTTTGGAAAAAAACATTTTTGAATGCATTTAACCATAGGATCTTGTAGTATAGTAGTTTAAAAAGACATGAAAAAAATTTCAAAAGAATCCATCGTGTGGATTGCAAGATCAAAGTGTTGAAACCTGCAAAAGTGCCATTTTTTGACCTTGCTTAAATTCTGGGCAGCTAAAGTTCTGTAGGTCAAATTTGCATGAAAAATAATATAAAATGATTGTAACTTTTGACTTTCTTTGATTATAACAAGTTCTCTACATGCTTAAAAATTTTCAAATCATTTGGAATTGTTTAACATATAGAAAAAATGAATAAGTAGAATGAAGTAGGAAATGATGCAAAATACGAAATTATTAATAATTTATTTATAAAATTGAAAAACACCAATTCCAATGGTTGAAATGTTGAAATAAACAATCTACATTCTCAAGCACATTTTAGAGTAAATATTGAAAATTGAATTAAATATAGGACTTCGAAGTTAGTTTTAGAGTAGAAAGTCCAAAACTGACAGCAAACTAAAAACTCTCATAACTTTTGACTCACTTATTGAAATGGAATGATTCAAAGCTTTCTATACATACATAAATATAATGAACCAATTTCAAATTTTAACTTTTGAAAAAAGTGATTTTCTTAGAACTGCCCTAGTTGACATGCAAACAATATATTGCTTAATAACTTTTGACTTGTATTTCCAAATGTTTTGAAATTAGACACACTGAAAGATACTCCTTGTCTACACCTTTGATTACTATTTGGGCCAAAATAAACCAAATCTCCACTCATAGGTACGTGCCCAAAAAAATTATAATGCCCAAAACAACAGTTTGGTCCTTTAGGTTAATGGCTCTAAGATGGAATTAGAACACACTACTTCCAATGGTGAGACTTTTCTAAATATGAAAGTTTTCCTTCATAACTTTTTGACTATAAAAATGTAAATATTGATTACAATGAATTCTTTAAAAACGAATTCTTAAAAAGAAATATTACAATGTTGTGATTGCATCTCAAATTAAATGTTCCATAACTTTGAGATCATTCTCAATATTGGAACCAATGAAAGTTTATAATGTAGACGAAATACAATAAATAATGTACACAAAAATACAAATTGATTATGTAGACACACATAAATAAATAATTCAATTACAAGTTGTAAATACAAATTTATATAAATAATATCAAATGCACTTACAAATTATTTAGAAATTTGCATCGTATTCTGAAGTTATAGAAGACCAATAATCTTTGGAAAATGTCAATGGTTGGCCTTCTATTTTCTGATTGACTAATCTAGTGCATATTCCTTTCTTATTGACCAACGCTACACCTAATTTGAAATTTGAGTGCAATTGTACTCCAGAGACATTGAACTTCAAGGTTCCATGGACTAAATTTTCAGATTTGATAAACAATCCTGAACCATTTGATGTTGAAAGCTTGTACCACAATTGGTGAACAGCAAAATCCCCTCCTTTTATATCACCCTGGTGAAACCATGTTATGATAGATGCTTCTTTGTCATTTGCATCAAGATGTGGTTTAATCATAGAATTCTTCGATATGTGCATAGAATGTACATTGGTTGGATAGTTGTCTTCTCCAATAGCAATGCATTTCAACTCCACAAATTGATTTGAAAAGAATTGCTTGATGGAATCTCCAAATTTATCTATATGCTTCCATATGTTACTTGCTATCAAATCACCTTGGGCCTTCCATGAATATTCTTTTGAATGTGATTCATTTGTCATATGATATTGAATCACATTACCACGAACATGAGGTCCACCATGAGAACCATATCCATGACTAATTGAAGTATAGTTCCCTCTTTTTTCATCTTTGCCAGTTTTTCCTCTGTAAGGACAGTTTTCATAATAGGTGTTTACTAACACCAATGTACTTCTATAAATTGGACTTTTTAATAACCTAGGCATATAAAAAAACAAAATATAGTCATTACTTAAATGGCTGTGATGAAATATTTTATTCTCCATGATCAATCTTCCATCTAGAACCAATAAAGGTTCTTCTGTGGTACTTATTATCTTTTCTTGTGAATAATTCTCTTCCCAAGTATCAACATAGTTAGAATGAATCCAAAAAGGATCTTCTAATTCATTTTGATTTTTTTTTTTTTTTTTTTTTTCTCTTTTGTATACTGCTATCAAAAACTTTGCATTTTGTTGATAATGTACTTAAACATATATGAATATCAATCTTGGTGTTGATTCCAAAGCTTTGCAATATTGCACTTGCAACCTCATTATCTTCTATTTTACATTTTATGATATATTGCTTACTATGTTTTTCGTTTATAATATACTCTGAAGATTTATCAACAATGACATGAAATTCTTCTAAATCTTTGATGGGAACTACACCACAAATGCACAGGTTCATTTCCCTCCTGCAATATTGCTCCACTTCAAACTCTTTTGGGACCACACATTTTGTACAAGCTATCTGAATGTTGGAAAATGCTTTCAAACAAGATTCACATATTTTGTGAAAATCAGTCCTATAATAGTTTTTATGTGGGCTAGGAGCCACATGTTTTGTAGGCTTTAAGTAAAAAATATCCTTAAAATAATCAATTTTTAAAGTGTAAGCACATGGTACTACAAACAACTTTGACCATGACTGTCTTCGTCTATGATTGCGAAACACACAACCCTTTGCTTTTTCTTCTCCATAGTCAAGCTCCAAAATATTTCTATCCTCTAAATATCTTACACTTTTGACCTCTGACACAGATTACTTTGGAATTAGATCCCCCATTACAACAAAAAATAGGAAATTATAAAAAAAAGAAAAGTGTATAGGCAAATAAACTATAGAAGTGAAATAAAGGAAATTAGAATATGAACTTTCTTTCACATATCAATTCTTGAGAAAATAAAACTTCAGAAGTTACGTAGAATGAATATGAATAACAAAACTATTACACTCTTTTCTTTATATAGGCTTTAAATCAATGTCAAAAAATAAAAGAGTCTGTTGAATTAAAGTAAAATATTATGTCAAAGTAAAAGTCCAAAAAGAAATCAACTATCTAAAGTAAAAAAGATGATTTAATAAAGAAAAAAAATGAATTAACTATTCTAGCCAAATATTAATATAAAAAATTATATTAAAATAAAGTAAATGAATGTATCCAAGAAATACGTTAACAATAAAAAGTACCAAAGAAAAATAAGAGATGGATTTAACTACTCTCAATAAATATGAATAATGAAATGTGTCAAATTAACCTCTAAAGCTCCTTGACTATTTTCATTAAAAAATGCTCAAAAACTGTCATTTTTAAACTTTAGGAAAATACGGTGAACTTCACATGTGCTTCAGGTAGACCTCAAATACACCTCAAGCAAACTTTGAAGAAACTTTTAAATAATTGACATTGAATATTTTTGTAATTTTTAAAAATTTTATAAAAATAAAGTACGCTTAAGGTGCGCTTGACGTGTGCTTGAGGTAGACCTCAAGCACACGTTGAAAATTTCTTTAAATTTGACTTTTATTTGTTATTAATTTTATTTGAATTTTACGAAAACATAGTGTGCTTTAGGTGTGCTTGAGGTAGACCTTCTAGCACACCTCAAGCACTATTTTTTTATTTTTTTATTTTTTTCAATTTTCTTTATTGAATTTTTCTTGGAATCAAAGAAAAATAAAGTGTGCTTGAGGTGTGCTTGAGGTCTATCTCAAGCACACCTCAAGCACACTTTAAGAATTTTTTAAAATTTGACTTTAAAATCATTGATTTTTTTAAAATTTAATGGAAAATAAAGTGTGCTTGAGGTGTACTTCAAGTCTACCTTCAGCACACCTCAAGCACACTTTAAGAATTACTCAAATTTGACTTTTATTTATTTTTTATTTTTAAAAAATTTTAACAAAAAATTTAGTGTGCTTGAGGTGTGCTTGAGGTAGACCTCAAGCACACCTCAAGCACACTTTGAGTTTTTTATGTTTTTTTTTTTTTTTTTAATTTTATTCTTGGAGTTGTAGGAAAATAAAGTGTGCTTGAGGTGTGCTTGAGGTAGACCTCAAGCACACCTTAAGCACACTTTAAGAATTTACTTAAATTTGAATTTTATTTATTTTTAATTTTTAATTTTTTTTAAAAGAATATAATGTGCTTGAGGTGTGCTTGAGGTAGACCTCAAGTTCACCTCAAGCACAATTTGAGAATTTCTTTAAATTTGACTTTAAAATCTTTGATTTCTTTTAAGATTTTTTGGAAAATAAAGTGTGCTTGAGGTGTGCTTGAGGTCTACCTCAAGCACACTTTAAGAATTTACTTAAATTTGACTTTTATTTATTTTTAATTTTTAATAAATTTTACAAAAATATAGTGTGCTTGAGGTGTGCTTGAGGTAGACCTCAAGCATACTTTGAGTTGTTTTTTCTTTTTCTTTTTCTTTTTCTTTTTCTTTTTCTTTTTAAAAAAAAAATTCTTGGAATCGTAGGAAAATAAAGTGTGCTTGAGGTGTGGTTGGGGTCTACCTCAAGCACACCTGAAGCACAATTTGAGGATTTTTTGAAATTTGACTTTAAATATTTTGTTTTTTTTATAAATTTATTGGAAAATCAAGTGTGCTTGAGGTGTGCTTGAGGTCGACCTCAAGTACACCTCAAGCACACTTGAAGAATTTACTTAAATTTGACTTTTATTTATTTTTACTTTTTAAAAAAATTTACAAAAATAAAGTGTGCTTGAGGTGTACATCAAGCGCACCTAAAGCACACTTTGAGCATTTGTTAGTTTTTCTTCGAAATAAAAATCTTGAATTTTTCCTAGAAAAATTGGAGTTTGAAGACAATTGCAATTTTATAAGTGTACTTCAGTTGTGGTTCAAATGTATCTCAAGCACTTTCTAATCACATTTTTGTTTTGTTTTGAAATTTAAGTTTCATAATTCATTTTTCAAATTTGAACATTGTTTAGTTTTCTATTGATATATATTTTTTGGATGGTTAGGGTATTTTGAATTTTTTTTTTTTTTTTTTGGGGGGGGGGGATTTCGTTTAAGTTCTTTTTATAGTTGTAAATACTTTGACATGCCGAGTACTTGTAGTATGTTTTGTTTGTCGTTTAGGTCTTCTTTGCTCGCTTTGGTGTAGTTTTCGTATGAGTACATTTTTTCTTCTTGAATACATTTTTGTTGTGTGTGATCATTCCTTGCTTTTGTCGGCTTGTGGATGGAATGGCACAGTGTGGGAGTGTAAACCGTGATGATGAGAATTGTAATCAATTTGGGTTCACATTGCCAGTTTTCGGCAACAATGATGTATCGGGATTAGGGTTTAGAGAGAGGGAGACCTCGGAGGCACAAGGTAGGCCTGTAGAAGTAAGGCATGGGCATGTTGGAGGAGGACCATGTATTGACACAAGTGAGCGGGGATTAGAAGATCGTCAACGTGACAAAGGAGGCCAAGGATTCAGAGTGCAATGCGGTGACAATGGAGGGCGGCACGGCCCTGCACGTGGTGACAACAGAGGACGGCACGGCCCTGCGCGTGGTGACAACAGAGGACGGCATGGCCCTACGCATGGTGACAATAGAGGACGGAGTGGCATTGGGCTCAATCATCTTGCCCAAGGCCGTGGTGGTGACAACTCTCTAAATTTACAGAGTAGCTACAGAGATGATGTCAGAGAGGGTTCACCTTATTCCGAAGGTGAGCACTACAATTCGAGACCTGAAAATTCAAATTTTCAGTCTGTAAGTGTTGAAGTGCCGGGGATTCATGGAAGAGGGCGAGGATCTAGAACAAGGTCAAAGCGTGGAGGAGGTGGAGGTGGAGGGAGAAGTGGTGAATCTCCTACAGTAAAAGGGAAACATTTCGGGGTAGAAGAGGAGCAGCAACTTACTCGGAGTGTGCTTACAGTGAGCCAGCATCCGATTATAGGTAATCAACAGAGAAACGATGCATTTTGGCAACGCATTTGTGATCATTTTAATGCAAATGCGCCTAATGGTGAGAGGCCACTACGTTCTTTAGAAACTAAGTGGGGTCAGATCAAACACGATGTTGGGAAGTTCATTGCCGCACACATAGCAATTAAAAGGTTAAAGCCTACTGGTACAAGTCCTGCTGAAATTGTACTCTTAGCAAAGGAATTGTACAGATCAAAACACCCAAAAAATTTAGACTTCAGTTTTGAACATTGTTGGATTTTGGTGTGTGATTTTCCCCGTTGGGCGGACAGTTGGAGTACCATGAAGGATACTAGCTCTTCTAAAAGAAAGGCCGTGCCTTCTGATCGAGAGTCTCACAGAGGTACTCCTAACTCTTGTTCGACTTTTGAAGAACCAAATGCCATTTTAAGAGATCGGCCATTAGGAACAAAGGCCGCAAAGTTGATTCAAAAAAATGAAAAAGTTGAGAGGAGAGCCCAACATGTTCAAGAAGCAACTACGAAAATTTTAGCTGATGCTGCTCTTCGGAAGAATGAGCTACTTTGCCGAGCAAAATCTGCTAATTCTTATGACCACTGCAGATTCGCAAGTCACCAATCCAATTGTACAAGAATTTATGCGAATTAGGCAAGAGGAGGAGTTAGAGAAGCTGTTGGAGCGGAGGGCACAAGAGAAACTGGTGAAGGCTTAGAAAATAGCTCGGGATGAAGTCAACCGAGCTGCAGAAATTAAGGCAACTGAAGAAGCAATGGCAATTCTAGAAAGGGACCGCATGGAGACTGCTAGACAGGTGGCCGAAGCTAGACAGGTGGCCGAAAGACAACCAAGCTTTGCAGAGAACGACTCTGATGAGTTTGAAAACCTACCTGACGGGCAAAGAGACGAGTTCGACGAAGACAATATTGTACGGAGCACACAATTTGGAGAAGATGAAAGGGAAGCACAAGAGCAAGGATACTTTGGTGGGGGCTACAGGATTGAAAAACACATTATTGACCTTGGTGAGGACAACATTGAAGAAGATAATGTTCCTACTGTAAATGATTGGCAACAAGGCACAGGGAGGCAACAGTTTCGGGATGATAGACAAATCTTTCAAGGAGTTAATGGCTATGTTGGCAGTTTTAAGCCCCGAGAATGGGGTGTTCCGGCCAGGAGCAATGGTGGCCCAAATGGGCTAAATAACAATTCAATGGTTTTTCAAGGTGAGACAAATCTTATTCAAACACCTTATCCGATTATTATTTTTTCAAATACTATGTCTTAGGCTTGTTTTGTGCACAAATCACCTTCAATTTATTTTGAATTGGCTCCAATACTTTGAATGCAGGGACTCATGTGGAAAGAAGAGCAGATCTTCCTAGTAGAAGACAAGACATTGTAGGAAGTGTATATACAAAAGGTGATTCTAGTAGTTTTGCAAACATTGATCAAGTTCATCCTGGCATGGATACATTATGGCGTGTATTAGGCTCTCAAGGTCACAACAGTCACAGTGAGGTTCCGGTATCTGTAAGGCAAAGTGAATACAATCCGCAAGACAAGCAAGTAAACATTAGCTTGACTCTTAGCGGCCAATACTTGTACTAAAAAATGAGACATTACTCTACCAACTTATTCTATATATATTTTATGATCCCATTTCATATGCTCTCTTTTCCACAATTGCCATTGTCTTTAACTTTAAAAAATAAATAAAAAAGTACAATCTTCAAATCTCAAAAATAAGACTATTGAATCCTTAGGGTGAACTAGCAATAAACCAAGACAACACTCAAACACAGTTTAAGCACAATTAGATAGTTGCCAAAAACTTCACACTTAAAAAAAAAATTTAAAAACAATGAATTCAATTTAAAAAGGAAACTAAAAAATATTCAAAGTCTGCTTGAGATCTATTAGAGGTCTACCTAAACACACCTCAAGCACACATTAACAAATATCATTATCCTAAAATTAAAAAAAAATTAAAAAAACTCTCAAAGTGAGCATGAGGAATCCTTAAGTACTCCTCAACCACAGCTCAAGCACACTTTATTCTCCTAAATTTTCTTTAAAAACTATATAAAAAAATAAAAGTCAAATATAAAAGAATTCTCAAAGTGTACTTGAGGTCTAAAGCACACCTCAAGCACACTCTATATTTCTAAAATTCAAAAACAAAATTCAATAAAATTAAAGTCATCTATAGAAATATTCTCAAAGTGTACTAGAACTGTGTGTGAAGTCTCCTCACACACACCTTACGCACACAATAATTCCCATAAATGAAAATGAAATTAAAAAAAAAAATAGTAGTCAAAGACAGAAACATTCTCAAAATGTGCTTGAGGTGTGCTTGAGGTCAATCTCACACAAACCTCAAGCAGACCTCAAGCACACTTTATTTTCCTAAAGCTTAAAGAACATTTGAAAATAATCATATTCAAATATTGAAAATTCTCAAAGTGTGCTTGAGGTGCGCTTGAGGTGTGCTTGAGGTGTGATTGAGGTCTACCTCAAGTACACCTCAAGCACACTTCATTTTCCTAAAGCTTAAAAAAAATTTAGAAATAATCATAGACAAATACTGAAAATTCTCAAAGTGTACTTGAGGTAGACCTCAAGCACACCTCAAGCACACTTTATATTGCAAAAAGTGAATTTTAAGAAAAAAATTCAAAATCACCTATAGAAAAAATCACAAAGTGTGCTTGGGGTGTGCTTGATGTAGACCTCAAGCACACCTCAAGCTTACTATATTTTCCTTAGATTAAAACTAAAATTCAAAATAAGTAAAAGTTAAAAATTATTAAATGTGTCAAAATGTGCTTGCAGTGTGCTTGAGGTCAATCTCAAGCACACCCCGAAGCAGACCTGAAGTACACTTTATTTTCCTTAAGCTTAAATAAAATTTGAAAATAATCATAGTCGAATATTGAGAATTCTCAAAGTGTGCTTGATGTGTGCTTGAGGTGTGCTTGAGGTCTACCTCAAGCACACCTCAAGCACAGTTTATATTGCAAAAAGTAAATTTAATGAAAAATTTCAAAATCACCTATAGAAAAAATCACAAAGTGTGCTTGAGGTGTGCTTGAGGTCTACCTCAAGCACACCTCAAACACACTATATTTTCCTTAAATTAAAACTAAAATTCAAAAATAAATAAAAGTCAAAAATAGAAAAAATTTCAAAATGTGCTTGAGATGTGCTTGAGGTCTACCTCAAGCACACCTCAAGTACACTTTATTTTCCTAAAGCTTAAAAAAAATTTAAAAATTATTATAGTCAAGTACTGGAAATTCTCAAAGTGTACTTGAGGTGTGCTTGAGGTAGACCTCAAGTCAAGCACCTTTTATTATCCTAAATCTAAAAGTAACATATTCAAAAAAGTAAAAGTTATATATATAAAATCACAAGGTGTTCTTGAGGTGTGCTTGAGGTAGACCTCAATCACACCTTAAGCATACTTTATTTTCCTGAAATTAGAAAAGAGATATTAAAAAAAGCAAAAATAAGGAATAAAGGATTTCTTAGAGTTCGCTTGAGGTGTGCTTAAGGTCTATCTCATGTGCACTTCAAGCACACTTTATTCTTCTGGTTTTTTTAAATAGGTTTTTGAATGAAACTTGAATAATATATTAAAATTCCAAAAGTGTGCGTGATGTGTGATTGAGGTGTGCTTGAGGTAGACTTTAAGCTCACCTCAAGCACACTTTATTTTCCTTAAATTTTAAGAAAAAACTCATTTAAAAATAAATATGAATTTGAAAAGTGTGCTTGAGGTTGTCTTTAGGTAGACCTCAAGGACACCTTAACCACAGTTTAATTATCTGATACTTGAAAAAAAAATTTAAATGAGAATCAAATATTAAAAAAAAAGTTCAAAGTGTGCTTGAGGTGTGCTTGAGATCTAGTTCATGTCTACCTCAAGGACACTTTATTTTTCGATATTTTTAAAAAAAGTATTAAAAATAAAATAAAGTCAAATATAAGATCATTCTCAAAGTGTGCTTGAGGTGTACTTGAGGTGTACTTGAGGTAGACCTCATGCACACCACAAGCACACTTTAGTTTCTTATTTTTCTTAAAAGAATTTACAATAAAACTTGAAAAATAATTAATAATTCCAAAAGTGTGCTTCAGGGGTGCTTGTGGTAGTCCTTAAGCACACCTCTAGCCCACTTTCACAATTGTTATTATTATAGAATTTAAAAGAAAATATAAATTTAAACTCTCAAATTCTCCTTGAGGTTTGCTTATGGTGTAACTCAATCACACTTCAAGCATATTGTACAATTGTTATTTTTCCATAATGTGGAGATTAATATGAAGAGGAAGAAAGTTTGTTTTTTCAATGATACATGCAAAATCTTAATATAAATATGTTTCAAATAGCTAAACATAACAAATAGAAGTTTCAAATTTGAAATCTTCCTTGTGCTTTACCTATAAATCAAATTTAGATAAATCAAATTTAGATCAAGGTGATTAAAAATTTTATAAGAAAATTCTATAGATTCAAATATATAATAATATCAAATTTCTCAAAATAAAAGTTTTTCAAAAATAACCAATAACAATGTCATTGATCAATAGCCAATAGCCAATTATTTAACTAATTTGCCTTTTCATATGAATAGTTGTGATTTTCTTCTAGTGGAATCTCATTTTGATTCTTAATAGGAAATAAAATACAATCATTGTCGCAAAACAAGAGAGGGTTCTACCTTATATAAGTTGAATGATAAGTTGATAAAACAAAATTATAAATAAAACAAAACTTGTATTGTTGATATATAATTGTGTGTGATATATGAATTTCTTATTTTTATGTATGTCATTCCAATAATTGTAGTATAAAAGATTGTTAAGAATAATAAAAAATTACAAAATCCCTAGTGATCAAACCTTTATTACTTTTCTACAAAATGATCTATCAATTCTTTCAACTTGGATTAGGAGATTATTAAAACTACAAAAAAATTTCATGAGGAAAACCAAATTAAATCATAAGTGCTTGATGTGAGCTTAAAGTAAACTGGGGCACATTTGGAGTACATTTCCACTATTTTCATTGCCTTTGTATAAAGTAAAATTGGAAAAATAAGCAAAATTGTTTAAATTGTACTTGAGGTGTGCTTGTCAAGCACACCTCAAGCACGTTTCTACTACTTACATTACCTTCAATCAAAAATAAAATCTTCAATGGAAATCTTTTATAAAAAAGAGAAATAAAACTCTAAAGTGGTCAGAGTGTGCTTTGAGTAGATCTCAAGCACACCAAGAGTACATATCCACTATTTTCATTGCCTTGAATTGAAGAAAAGTCTAAAAAATAATTTTTTTATTTTTTATAATTTAAAGTATTACTAAACATGCTTGAGGTGTGATTGAGATCAACTTCAAGCACATCTCATGCACATTTCCACTTTTTACATTACCTTGGATGAAAAATAAAATCTTCAATTGAAATTTTTTACTTCCAAAATTTAACTAATTCATTAAGTGCTTGAAGTGTGCTTAAAGTTAAGCTCAAGCACACTTAGAATAAATTTTACTACTTTCATTGCATTATAATGTTTTTATTTTTTTTATTTTTTTAAGACTTTTAATAAAAATAGATTGAATAAGTAAAACAATGCTTGTGCTTGAGGTCAACCTAAAGACACCTTAAGCACATTTCTACTTTTTACATTACCTTAGATTAAAAACAAAATCTTCAATTGAAATCTTTTATGAAAAAATAAAATAAAATAATTAAATGCTTAGTGCATATAGTAGACCTCAAGCACACCTAGAGTACATTTCTACTATTTTCATTGCCTTGAATTGAAGAAAAATCTTCAAAAAATATCCTTTTTCATAATTTAAAATTAAACTAAAAATGATCGAGGTGTGCTTCACATGTGCTTGAGGTTTATCTCAAGCACACCTCAAGCACATTTTCACTACTTACATTATTTTGGTCTTAAATTGAATTTTTTTATAAAAAAACAAAAAAAGTCTTTCCAAATTGATGTCAGTTTTTATTTAATTTAAGGCAATGTCAATTTTAGTTCTTTATAATTACAAGTCCTTCATGTCATTGTCTTTTTTTTGAAAGCAAATGAATTAAACTCCATTGCAAATAGACCGGCATTGCAAATAATTTTGTACTTCATCATTGCATTTTTTCCTACCCCATTTTTTTCCTTGAAATTTATAAACAATTATAATTGATAACCAAAACAATACACGGCAACCAAGGGAACCTTCCTACTGCCTTTAATTGCCTCGGGAAATTGAACAAATTGAAAGCCCGACATCTCCTCGGGAAGAGAGAAAAGATAGAAGTCAACTTGAACTCCAGGCACAACGCACTACTGTGGCCGGAGCCATTTGCGCCGGGCCCGTCCGCTTTCTTTTCTTCCCCCGGGCCCCGGTGGCTCTCTTTTTTCCCTCTGGCCTCGCTCGAGCCCCGGGCCGGGAGCAAGCCAGGGAATGGGTGGCGATGCTCTAAGCCCTATAAATGGTATTGTGGCAGATATGACTACCTCTACAGGTATTGTAATCTACAACATTGAATCATTATTGTTGTATATTCTGATTTGATTTTTTTCTCTACCTTCCAATTTTGATGTTCTTATAATGTCAATATTGTGTCTTATACAGGTTCTTCCATCAGAGCAGCTCATTCATCTAATCATATTCTAGCATTAGAAAGTAATGCCAAGCTTTTTGATGAGGTACTGAAGCCATTACAAACATCTACTATCATCTCTAAGACTCTTGATTCTACTACCACGGGTGATGGTATGGAGATTGATAACGACTCTCCAATTGAAGATGTCGAATTACTTGACTTATGTGAGTAAGTTTTTTTGTTTTTTGTTTTTTTTCAACAATTGCAATTCAAAATTCAATACTTTGAATTTTAATTTGTTATTACATACTCAAACATATGGTTTGTTGTTTGTAGTTGGATGAGTCCATCACCAAGACAAACCTTGCCTTTTTTCCGACACTCTGGATTTTTTAGAAGTCCTTCTCTGAGTCCTTGTGGCCTACCAATTTATGCTGAAGATTTAGCATTAGCTTATGCTAATGTTTCATCTGATTCATCTTCGATATCTCTATCACCTCATAGATCTTATGATCCTAGAGCATGTTCTTATTTTGAACTCAGTGCATCTGAATCAGATGATATTTGAGTTTGATTTCATACTTTTATATTTGATTTCTATTTACTTTATTCTATTTTGAATCTAACTATGCATGATGTGGCAACAATTCCATTTGATGGCCTTAAACTTCACTCTCTACTCAAATTGAATAATAAATTGCAAGTTTTGAATTACACTACACCATTGGACTTTATAAAATTCTACATAATTCACTTTAATTTGGAATTAAATTAAACTATTAGCATTGGATTTGTTTCAAAAGAAAAGTTTGATTAAGATAGTCCAAAAATAGAGGCATTGACTAGAAAAAATAACTGCTTAATTCATTCTAGGTTAATACATATACCTACTATAATAAATGAATATTTTGTACATTTAAAATATTCAAAATTCAAGATTTTTTGTTCTTATTTTAAATCATTTAAAAAAATAAATGGACCATTTTCATTCTTTAAATTTACATGAAGGCCAACAATTAAGACTTCATTTATCACTTAATCATAAACTCAAGACCATTTTTATGATCTAATGCTTGTAATATTTTGCCTATCATCAAATTTATATTCAACATCTACAATCCATGTTTATTGCCCCTTCTATTTTTACTTGATAAATGTGCCCTTTAAATAATGGTATTACAATGCATTGTATTTTTCTCATATATATCTTGTACTGAAATATCCTAAACTACTATATAGACCTATTTTCATTATGTGTTACTTACAAAAATTTCCTATTTTATAATATTTCAATTTAATAAAATATATTGGTTCAATTTTGGGGGGACAAAATCAAATAGGAACAAATTCATTTGTTGTTTATTTGGACTATAGATCCTTGCATTTAAATCCACGGTCATAGGACCTGAACAGATTTAGGAATCCTAAATAGATAAAAAAATGGAGGCTCATAGGCTTACAAGCTCTTAGGCTCACGCTCACAAGCTCACAAACTAGCATCTCCAATGCCTTTATATAGCCTACTCATCAATAACAGCTATTATCTCTTTAGGAAAAGATAGTGGGCTCTGTTTGTGCTGACATGCATGTGCAAAATAGAGAAATTAATATATAGAAATTTAGACATATATATGTATTTGGACTAGCTACTAAAAATGCACTTTATGGGCCCAATTTGTATATAAGAATATGTTTTCAAAATTGTGATCATCTGAAGTCCACATGTTATTAATAGGCAATAGAACATGACATTCCATACATGAGGTACTTCAACTTGCCACCAACTCTATAAGCCTATATATTGTACAATATAAAGTAGACTATATATAGTGTCAACATCAAAATCAGGCACTATATTACACTGTAATAGCTCGTACTAGAAAATATGATATGATTCCTTGTACAGTCTCTACTCTCACACGTTGTTGTTACACTATACTATACAAACCTAACCAAAACATCATAGACATCAATTTAACAAACTTCTGTTTCAACCACGACAACTGATACACACATCATAGTAAATTATGACGGTTGCTGTAGAATTATCATAGAAGCCCTAACATTATTGTCAGTTGATCATTCATGTTTCACTTTCTTCTTTTTCCTCTCTGATGTGGAACTTTTTGTGGTTCTGTCTGATTCCAAAGTTCGTCGAAGACCCTGCAAAAGTTGAGATGATTAGTTAGAATAAATTCTACTATCTTGCTTGACTTTCAACATTCCATGAAACATTACAACTTAATAGTTTTTAAGTATCCTCCACCATATTCTACCACTTTACTAGCAATCCTTATGCTTTCCTCGTTTCTTGAAAACTTACTTGTGATTGCTGCGAAATGTGTTTTCCTTTCGTCTCTTGAACTCTCTCACGTGCATTGGAGACGTCTTCAACATATTGATGTTGATTTTCCAACAGAGATTCAGTTTGTTTACCTTCTAATGCTTCTAACCATCGCATCATCATAACTACTAATGGATGCTGAAAAATTTGTTCAGTCGATATTGAAGAAACGGTTTCTTCGACCACCTTTCCTTCTTTTTCATGAAGTACTTGGTCTTCCACATTCAGTTTCTTGCTTCTATTCTCTGTAGGCTCCTTGTATCGATTTCTCATATTTCTCTTGTCTTGCAAATTATCAATCGATGGACTCATCCCTACTACATCCATGGATAATAGCCGTCGACCTCCAATTCCATGCATGACATTTGAATTCTCATTTTTTCTTTGTTGACTCTCACCATAGTCTGTCACAAGCCATCTCGAACTTAATTTCTTCTGGATTTGGTAACCTTCGTAGAATCCTCCTCAGCTTTTGACGTACTCCAACCTCACCTGAAGGCCCTGTCCTACTAAAATTCACCCTACTTGCATTAGCTCTTCGACAATTTTCAAACTTCTTTATTGATGCTGGATTGTCTAATTGTCTCTTTAGTGTTCGCCATGCTCGATCAGAAATTTCACTTGGCTTTTGCTCTTCATTACGAATTTTCTTCCACAAATCAGCACGCCTCAATGTGACCCCACGGGCTATCACTTCCTTCATGTATTCATACTTAACCGGGGAGCTATATTCCCATATATGTTAAATCCATTCTACTATTTGTACAATAGCATCTTCTAGTCGCCTATTGATGTTTTCAATCGATGGGTTCAAATCTCTAGACAGCAACATCAATTTCTTTCTTCAATCCTCCACTCCCACACCATAAGGTCGCTTTGTGAACTCATTCACTAGGAAAAAATTCCTTGGTAAACCTTCCTTTCGCCATTTGTTGCCTTCTTTTTCACGCCAAGCTCTTTCTTGCCTCCTCTTTTTTTTTTCTGCTGGAGTTGCATATAATAACTTTTCAACATCCTTGTCTTCATCTGTATCATTGGTATGTGGTTGTTGAGCTGGGTCATACGCATATTTTTCATGATCATTGTTTGTTATACCATTCTCATGTAGGTCCTCATCGTAGAAGTAAACTGCATGTGTTCCAAATTCTCCTTCTGTTCTACAATTTTGAAATATATCCTCCACATCTTCATTCTCATGTTCGCTTTAAACGTCCTCGTTTGCAAAGGTTAAAACCCTCTGTTATCATTTCTAGTATGGTCAAAAAGTGTTTAGGAAACAAATAGTATGGCTACATCCTTCAAATTTAAAGTCATAAAAATGATTGCCTACATGAATAAATTATGACTACCACACAATTTCTAGATTGCATGAACTAGGTAATTTTAAGACAACTTACATCTTCTTCGCACGATCGAAGCCTTTGCATATTTTTGACGACCATCTTGTTTTTCCAGACATTTTTGTTGAGAAGTTGATGGCATCCTCCTTGCATGTGCCATGATCGGACTATATTCACTGAGAACTTCCTATCTCCTTTGTGAACCCTGCAAAAGGGATAATTAATGTTTTTTGTTATGATTGAAATTTTTTCGAGATGCAGTTTGTATGGAGCTTGGCATCTGACCTTTTGAAGAATACTCTCTACTTGTCACCACTTCTCTTCCACCATGTATATGAGCACTTCTTTCCATTGATGCATTCTTGACAAGATTATCTGTAATATTCAATAGCAAGAACATCAAAGCAACCTCAAAATGAACATATACATCTATAGAAGTTTATGAGAGGGTATAATTCTTTGTAGTTTGCTTAAAAATTCAATGGTGACAACAAAATTGACATACATTTCAATTGAATATGGTTTTTGATGTAAGGCCTTCCTTTAAAAAAAATGACATTGTTCCTTCATCTATATATGATAACAATAATAGCTCTGATGACTATCTTGAATGTATTGTTTTCCTTCCCATTTAAATCATGCACTTACTTTGTCATTGTCATTCTTTCAGTCTAATCATCAATTCTGCTAATTGTCCTCTACTACACTAACGAAGTTCAAATACAAAATCAATTATTTATAGTCATAATAAAATTGTACATTTCTATGTACTTTTTACTTTGAGATATACCTGCAAACTTGTTGCCATCACCATGCACTATGGGTGTTGAAGTGATTGACTGTTGTCCTTCTTTCTTAGCAAATCTAGGTGCACCATTTATACGTCTTTCTCCTGCTGAAACAAATTTTGCTACAAAAATAACGGTTGATTGTAAGTTGGTGGACTTTGAAGACATGGGTAGTGTTGTTTTTTTCCCCCTCTCTTGGGATGTGTAGTGTGTCCTACTAGCACTCGCTTGTTGTTCCTCTAAAGCAGTAGGTTTTTTGACTTTTTTCAACGAACAAATTCTTCTTGTCGTTTTCTACCACTTTTTTCATTTCCAACACTCTGTTTTTGAATATAATATTTGAATAAGTCACAAATTGGACTAATGAGTATATTCAATATATTTTAATTTCATACCACACATAAAAACTTATAAGGCCATAGAAATTTGCATGGTAGGAAACCACCATCCCCTTCATTCCATAATACAGCCATGTAAAACATACCTTGTCGATAGTATTTGAAGTTTTTGTTCCTCGCATCTATATCATTACATATACATTTTAGTCCATCTATAAATGACTATAAAACCTTCTATACTTACAAATCTTAAAGTTCAAAATATTATAGTATTATACGGCTTATAGTGCAATTGAACTTCAATCCATGAATATATATTATGTGACAATAGCAAACACAAATATACATTACAAGTGCCTCAATAAAATTAGGAAGTTTCTCTACATCCTCTAAGGAAGAGCACATTAATAGACAAACAACATCAATAACAAACAAAACATATGAAATCAACAACTACAAAGGCACAAGACATGTATTCTAACTTTTTTTTTTATACAATCAATATTTGTGCTTCCATTGTAGATATATTTTATTGAAATACAAACTATCGCATTTGAAAATAATTAATGGTTTACAACTCACAACTTTCCTCAAATTTCTAGTGTACAATGGCATAATCTTATCATCCTCTGTCCACAACTTTTTTTTGTAAATTGTAATGATGTCTCCAATCCCAAATGTATCTTCCTTGCTTGCTTTTCACTAGCATTTGACTATGATGCTAACTAGAACAACATCACTAGTGCCACCATTATAAGATTAAATATAGTTCTTCTATTGCTACTACAATTGAAACCTAAAAAAATTTAGAATTAACTTTCTCACCGGTAATAATTTTTCTAATGCTGATTCTTCTAGTACTCCGTCGCCATCTTTATTATTGTAATCTTCACAGTCACTATCTTCGTTGAAAAAGGACTTGTATTCTTCCGTGTTTTCACTTTTGCTGTCGTCAGAGGTATTCCTCTCTTGATTTCACCTTCTTTTCTCCCTATGCTTGTAGCTTTTGCCGTTTGGTCCGATAGTGAATAAATTCTCTTCAGAACATCATCAATGAATCCCTATTTCTCTCCCTCTATAATAGAAAGTACTCCCTCAACATTTCCTATTCTCTTTAGTGAGCGCGCTATTCTGGACATCCTCAAGCAATTCTGCGTTGTCAATCTTGTATTCGCATAGTATAGTCCATGGAAAAATAAGAGGCAGGACATCACAAACTATCAATAGCCTATGGAATTAGACGGCGCTGCCGGAAAGTCATGAAATTTAGGCGCACGTCCCTGAAACGTCCTGTAACAATGCATTAAGTATTGACCTTTTCTTAATTAAAAAATTATCCAATTTTAATGTATACCATGAAGTTTGATGACTTGTATTGTATTGCTTGAGATTGTCTACATGTTTTTCCATTGCATTATTGGCACCATCATTTTAACTTCTAGAATGCCTCTATAATAACCTCATCTACAATAGAACCAATTTCAAAGCTTCACCAATAAAATAAATAATCGAACTTAAAATAACCAATAGATTTCTAAGAAAACCTATATTTTCAACCAATCCACATTTCATAGCTACAAGAAAAGTTTGCATAGAACAGTTCAAACATGATAATGAATCAAATCAACAAGATTCTTAATATACGCCCTCAAATATAAAATAATAGAATCTATTTTCCAAGTTATAGGAAAAAACTATTAAAATTCCAGTCTAAACTAGCAAGCATCCAATGTACAAAGTATGTTCTTTGTATACTAAATCATAAATTATTTTTGAAGTCCTTCCTAACTTCTTTTGTTGAACGATACTATATAATGGATTTTTTCAATAAGATATGTCAACACGCTCTCTACAAAATGTATCTTCAGCATCCAAATTCTACATTCACAATTAAGATAATGAGATATTCATCTCTTTCATCTCATTTAAATATAACCTTAGACCAAGAGAACTTTTTTACTAAATATATAAAATCTATGTCAAAAAGAACAAAGGACAAGACTGGTACATACCTCAATTACTACTTGTAAATTGAATAAAATCTACACTAATTCCAAAATATTGTCAAAATACTTGTAATGGTTATTACTACTTATACTATGCAAAATTTTCTCTTCAAACAATAAAAACAATCATGAATTAACTACTATAGAAGCTTAACAATTATAGGACTTTGTATTCGAATATTACCATTATCATCATTCTCTATATACCAATAAGGCAATCAATATATGTAGGCCTATTTTGAATCTGAATAATAGAAAAAAAATTCTTCTTCTGTAATCATGAATTTAAAATCTTCTAAACCTTTATACCAACATTTTCTTTGACCAAATTCGATCTACAAAATTCTCTTCTATTTTTAGTATGTAGATCCTTGCAATATATCTACATGCAATTACAATTGTAACTCTTTTACAACAACCGTAAAATAATCATTGAAAAAAAAACATGTACACATAAATTTCCACATATAATCAACAAAAACATAGAAAAAAATGTAAGGTTGAAATTGAAGAATGCAAATATCAATATCATTGTTTCATAACAAAGATAGATACATTTCCAAAAGACAGAAGTTTGCTTGTTAAAGTATTTTATAAACTCATTGACTTTCATCTCAATTGTTCAAACTACTCTCCTACAAATACCTCTAATGAAATCATAATCTCATACAAAGAACTACTTAGCTTTCTCCATTTTGGACAACACTATTTCTTCAACACCTCGAATTCTTTTCTGCACGTCCTCATCCATCATATGTAACTCAGTCATTTTCTTGACTCTCTTAACCAAAGCATCACTAACTTGCACGGATGTCCCAATCCTTGTGTACTGTGAACTCATTTTAGATGTTCTAGTGCAGTGGAAATCTAATTTACCACGCCATATTATTTCAACAACTCCATCACAACCGTTGAAATCCACATACACATTATAACTTCCAAGTATAAATTCTCCTCTCTCACTTTTCAAACCATTGTCCTTGTGCAATAGACCTCCGGTGTTAAAGTATATCGGAGCCCAGATGCCAAAAGCATATGTGTTGTAATCTTGATCTCAATAATACACATTGCTAAAGTCATTCATGGTATACGTTAAATTACTACAGAACACACCTTCCTGTAATTGCAAGCTTTTGAATTCTGTAGCAGATAAACTTGGTACTTTCCCCACCTCTGCTTCCGCTTTTGTCTACTGAAAAAGAAATGGCGCTAGACTGTAAAATCTCTTCCCGTAAATATAAGATATCTTTGATATGGTGACTTGTTGCTCTTTCCACTCTTGCAGGTTTGAAACAGAACCTTGCATCTTCTTATCTGGAACATAACGCCCAAAAGTGAAGCCTTTATCTGAATCTATAAAAACAAAAAATAAATTTATTACTTGTAAAAAAACCTTATGAAATATATATAATAAGCCAAGACTATTGTGTATAACATAAAAATATGTATGCATCCATAGAAATATGTACATGGAGAATCATATTTGAAAAACTCACCCGGTCTCCAACCGAGTGTATACATATCACCAATCTTTTGCGCATGATTCGATTTTACTAAACTGGCGTCCCTCTTCATACTAATGAGCATCAACGTTATTTTTTGGTACTCCTCATACTCCTCAAGTGGCATTTCTTGAAAATGATAGCATTTAACGACTAGTACAATGTCCTTGCAATCCTTGTCTTGAATAGCAACTATGCCATGGTTAATACGAAAAAAAAATTCAAGAATACAATTTGAGTACTTATCTTCAAGGTCTTCAAAGTTCCACTTTCTTTGAACAATAAAAACTCATGCGTATCATGCATTCAGTTATTACTACATTAATAAGAAATCATGTAAACAAATATTTTTCCTCAAATTAGCTTAGTAAGCATGGTCGAAATGGACAAAAGAGAGGCACTAAAGCTTCACCACTACAAGCTTTACTCTTTTTATTTAACATTATGGCAAGGACAAAACTTATTAGAGCTTGCTATATGGGCATGTAGCCTAGTGGCATCTCAAGCAACCCTTCTAATAAAATAATGATAATAAATTAAGGGTGCAATAAGCACTAGAGCTATAATTCTAAAGTTGGCCAAATCTAAGGAGCTAATTAAGCATAAGATATAGCCAAGGCGGTAGTTAACTAATTCAAATCAAATGTACTTTATGCTTAAAGTACATTTCATTTCTTGCCATATTGTTTCATATCCCTTTCAAATCACAAAGCTAGTAGATATTTGTATATCTAAAGTACAAGTAGACCACAATTTTAATTAAAAATTTTAAATATGAAATATAGAAATCCAAAAGACTTCTTTTTTATCTTAAACTAAGCCTTAACTTATAATTTGAAATCTAAAAAAACAAACCATTAGAAGAGATTTGAGGCCTCGAGAGGGCTGTTTCAAGCTTGTTCCCCAAGTTGAGAACGTGTCAAAATTTAAAATTTTAAAAAAATTATTTAATTAATATTATCTGACATGGTAATTTCTCAGCCACGTCAAACTATTGATTTAGTAGAGTTCCCAGAGTTCCTTGTAGTTCGGAAACTCATGAGAATCCGCAGTCTTCTAATAGCCTCAAATTTCATCTAATGAAACTAACAAAAAAAACTTTTTCTAGCACATCTCTAAAGCAAGGCATAAGTCTGAGACTTTTTCAAACTAAATAATTTTCAAGTAAACTACTAATATCTTAAGGAAATAGGAGCATTTTCACATGTACATCTCATGTATCCCAATCAAATCAAACTTGTCAATTTACCAACAAAGTACAAGAAAAAAGACTGAGTAAGGTTGGTCTCTTTTAGTACCAATAATACACATGGTTCAATAGAGTTCAAGTATTTGCACAATCTCATAGATACATGATCTAAGTCGAAGCTTGTATCATAAAGTGATTCTTTATAACAAAGAGTAGAAAAGGAGGGAATAACTTTCAGATTTTTAATATAAAACAAACTCTTTTCCAAAAATATTTGGATTCTTGATTCTTCATGAGGTGGTGGATCTCACATGTGCCCATCCCAAAACAAACTACAAGTAAGATGTTAGTGAGGTTATACCATGTGTCTACAATCCACATACGCTTGTTATTGCTTTCATACAAAAAATCAAAATATTTTTCAAGAGTAAAAACATTAATCTGAAATCAACATTAGGCTTATCAAGAAACCTATCCAAAAATAGAACTTAGTGAATCTTCTTGTGACAAATCCATGTCCAAAATTGATCAAAACTTCCACTACAAGAAAACAATGTCTAAATTGACATGTTCTAATTGACCAAAATGTCCGAATTGACAAAATTCTGTCAAAAAAATGTCCAAATCGACAAAAAATTGACAAAAACATGTCCAAATTGACACTGCTTTCTTGTAGTGTTCTCAAGAGTGCACAAGCAGTAGTTTACTCTAACTTCAACAACAGTTCTAAGCAATAATCGAGCTAATACCAATAGCAAGCTCTTAGTCATAGTAGCAAGACTTTGCTACAGTACTTGAGAAAATACAACTTCAATTAGAAACATCAAGCCACCATGATTAAGATAATTTAGTCAATAAGCTCCAATCTCACTTGCAACTAAAGACTCACAAGAACTTTTCACAAGCAGCTACCTTAACAAAACAAATCAATGTACATTTATCTATTTGTTGTGTTTAACAGTGATTAGGAGTAAGGGCAATAAGCATGGTTAGAACTTAGTTATTATTAAAAAAAACTTGGAGGTTGTAGTCATAAAGAAGCATTTAGTTATGTTAACTTATATTTACTACTTCCAAGTTCCAACCACCATTACCTAAAGCCAATTTGCTACTTAAATGACATAATTAAGGCATATCTATGTGGTAGGTGAATAGTTAATTTGATATTCACAAGAGGAGTCCAAATCAATGAACGGGGAGTACCAACATTTAGTTACAACCTAGCTAGTTGATTTTGAGAATTTATAGAAAAAATAAAAAAATTCGGTAGAGGTTCCGGATGAAAAAAAAGATTTTCAAAAATGGACCAGTTAGGAAAATAAAATGTCAGATTTTTGTTGTCTACCTTAGGAGCATGTCAAAAAATTACCGATTCAAAATACATGAATCCGATTTTTAGATGGCTAGGATTATACTTTGTAGGAAATTTTTTACATATTAAACTAGGAACTAACTGTAAGACTCTAAGAATATAAGAAAATAACTTAGTAAATCAATAATTTTTTTATTTTTTATTTTTTTTTCATTTTTATTATTATTATTATTTTTTTCATTTTTTTCATCATTATTTTTTTTCTAATCAAGCTGTATAAAGTCTATAGACTACATAATATCTTAAAGGTCTAAACTAGTTGGCTAATTTGGCTTTACTAGCTAGGGGCTTGAGGTTAGTAACTTAGTAGGGTTATTGGAGTACTTACCTCACTTACCTAACTTTATCATTGATGCAGTGCCTTGATGGTCCTTCAAATTTCAGAAATCAGAATGGGCGGTTGGGAGACAAGAACTTAAAAAATCAAGGTTTAGGTTTTTTTTGTTGCAGTCAGTTTTTGACTTTCTGCCATTTTTTACTCAATTATTATGAATGCTGTCTATTTTTGCAATTTTGCTCAATCTGATTTACTACATTTGCTGGTTGTCTCACCACCTTAGTTGCTCACTCGTGCGATTACTCTTGTGCTCCACTCACTATCAATCTGTTGCATTCTCATAAACTCGCAGTCTCACACTCTCGAAGTCTCAGCTCCCGTATGTGTTCATGGCATCATTGGCGTGATTGCGTGAATTCTTTTGCAAATTTGCAAGGCCTTCCTGAATCCTGACAAGATCACGAGTTCATGACTTCACAAAAAGAAATTGGCAGAGTGGCGGTCATTCAATCGTGGCATCGTTGGATGCCTCACCGCCTCGGTTGCTCTTGTACTCCACTTGTTCAGTTGTTGTCAACCTATCGTAGTTTGGCACTCTTGAATCTTGGCTCTTGTGTGTGTTTAGGGCGTCATTGGCGTGAACTTTTTTCCAGATTTGCAAGGCCTTCCTGAATCTCAACGAGATTATGACTTCACGAGAAGAAATTGGCGGAGTGGCGATCACTCAATCGCTGGGTGCCTTGCCGCTTCGGTTGCTCTTGTGCTTTAATATTCCACTCACTGATAGTTAAATGCTAGAGGTCCTTGAGGGACCATTACTTTGCAAAGTTTAGGAAATTAGAGGTTGTTCATCTTTTATCCTCAAAGTCTGAGAATGATTCTTGTACTGCAATTACTAATTCAGAGGTAGATTGAACTCTTCCTTTAAAGGTAAAGATTGCTCAAAGTTAGTGAAAGGACCAGTGGCTTGTGCAATTTGAATGGTTGTAATTTGATGCTAATATCGGAAGGGTGTTTTGCAAGGTTTGCAAGGACAAGAGCGATCAATCATCGTATGCCAACGACAACTCCAAAAATCTCAAGGTAAATGCTTTCCAAGATCACTACACTCCAATGAGCACAAATGCCTCGCTTGGGCATTGCAGAGTGATAGAAAAGTGATGGAGAAAGTCATTTTGAGCGGTTAGAGAGCATACAATGAGGCTGTGGTGTCTTTGTAGTGGGCTGCGTATTTTTTGGAGAAGAATTCTTTATTCTATTCTAAATCCCCCTCTTTATGTAAATTGTTGGTAAGTGTTAAAGCTCCAATGATCTTATCTCTATATCAAGACGAGAAAGCATGTGCAGATTTGATCATGTGCATTTCAGTTGTGATTTAGAAGCAAATCCTCAACCATGTTCAAAATTCACCGTTTTTTGGTGTAATAATAGACAAATCTACCAATATCACTATTACAAGGTACCTTGTGGTGTTTGCCAACATCATTGAGGAGGATTTGTCGATGAGTGTTTTCTTGAGTCTATTGTCAATTGAAGGTGGGAAAAGGACATTGACATCATTTACCAAGCCTTGATTGCAGCTTTACGATAGTGGAACCTAAACCTACAGAAGTTCTTGGGCTTCAGCAACGACAACACCAGCACAATGATGGGCTCTCACACCAAAGTAATTGCACAGCTTAAAAAAATAGGTAAATCCTTATCTACTTGTTGTTCACTGTATGTTGCACTGCATAAATTTGGCAGCCCTCGATGTTGCAATATCGCCCGCCTGCAAGGTGATTTCAAATGAGATTGATTTCTTCTTGAATTCAGTTGCTACATTTTCATAAGTCATCTAAGTGGAAGCATGTTTTGACTACCTTGCAAGAGAAGCTCTTTGATGCAAGAAAATGTATAAAATGCTACCACAAAATTAGATGGTTGTCTTATTGGCAAGCGGTGAGTACTTTGTGTGACTCGTTAGAGTTTGTCTTGTGTTACTTTCATGATGTGAAGAATAACAATTCTGGTAAGGTTGAGTCAATTTTAGAAAAGTTGTTTCAGTTCAAGGTCATTTACATTTTGTTATTTCTTGCTGACATTTTGAAGTCCTTGGCTATGTCGTCTAAAGTCTTTCAATGTAAATTTGTAGATGTCACCTCTATAGGCAACATAGTGCGCACAAAGATAGCTCAAATTTGAATACTTTTCATTGTGAAAAACAAAAATTTGAATGTTGATACTTTTAATGAGAGTACAGGGTTCCAAACTAGGAACCAATTTGGAAGAAGCTCTCCAATTTCAACGTTCATTTGCTAAAGTAGTCTATGAGGGTTTGGAAGCTCAATTTCAAGACAATGACCTAATCTCTTGTTTCAAAGTATTTAACCCTTTTAATATGTCGTCCAAGTAAGTTGAATAGCAAAGCTGGGGTGTCTCCAAGTTGGACAAAGTGCTACAATTGTATGAAGAGGACTAGTCACATTCAAATTTTTCCTTCCTCCATCCCTTCTTGATGTACAAGCTTGTAAGCGGAAGTTTCTGTCTTTCAAATTGTAGTATACCACTAAATAGAAGGACAAAACCTTCCAGGATTTGTGAAGCATAATCACTTGGAATCATGCCCTATAAATTCAGTATCCAAATTTGTTTGTCCTTGCTGATATAAGTAGAATACAATGCGTTTGCACAACTACTTGCGAGAGAGCTTTCAGTATTCAAAATTTAATTAAAACTTATGTTAGAAATTGATTGAAAAGCAAAAACCTGAAAGCTTTGCTTAGAGTTGCTTTAGAGGGACCAAAAGATGAGTATGATGGTATAGTGCACGATGCCATACCCTTGTGGAAGCATGAAACAAAATACAAGTATCTTTATGCTAATCCTTCTACTTATTTGTCTAATTTAGCTACAGATCCTAGTGCAAGCAATGCATCTTCAATGTATAAAGATGTGCATCAATAGGGGACACCTTTGTGTTGAAAGCTTCTTGTAATTTGTATTCATTTGTTGTTTTATTTGTTGCCTTGTTAATAATAAATGATTTGTATTCATTGTTGCTTTGTAATTAGTGGCTTGTTTTCACTCCTCTCTCCATTTTTTTGCTCATGTTGTTTGATTCTTATGAATGGTGGTTTGTTCTCATTCCTCTCTCCATTTTTTGGGATCATCATGTTTTGATTCTTGTAAATGTGAATGTTGTGGGCATGTTGTACTAACCAGCCTCTTGAAAATGCATTTTCAGAAGGTTGAATCCCTAACTCTAAGTTGATAGAAGCAATGCCAAGTTCAAATCCTACCAGGGATAATGCTTATAAACTCATTTTAAATAAAACAAAGTCACTTCAAGAATAAAAAAGAAAACTTCAAAAAATCACAATCAAACAGATTTTGACTTTCAAGGATAATTTCCGACTACAATTGGACAATGGTGGCAATGCTATCGAGAGAAAAAAATATCTTAGGGAATTGACCTGCCAATTTTGGAACCTTCCAACACACTTCCGGCCAATTTTTAAATAACCAAGAGGATGAAAGTTTGATAGAAATCGACTGTTTGGTCCAAAGAATTTCTTAGGCACTGGTTCAAATAACCTCCTCTTCTCATTAGACATTTAATCAATTGATTAATAAATATCTACATCAATGTGCAAACATGGTAATTATATAAAAGAGATCCTATAATAATATCTTCTTGAGAGGTTTGATGCAACAAGTGTTATAGCAATAAGTCATAAGGTTACTTTTTATAATATCTAGTTTATAATTTTTCTTTTTTCATTGTCCATTTTAATCACATTCCATATAAATTTAACCAAGGATGGATTCATTCTTTTTGTAATTCTTTCCGTGTCAGAGATTAGGACGAGTAGGATCTATGGTATAAAATCTGAAAAAACAAACAAACAACTTAACCCCTAAATGCCCCAGAGGCTAAAATTTAGCCTCTCCATTTAAAAAGCATTCTTGTTTGACTACTATAATCTTTTGAGTAGAACAGTCAAAAGACGTGTCTCTCTTGACTATCAATCAGTACAATTGGATTATGTGGATCTCTTCTTAGGAGAAAACTTGAGCAGATTAAAGTCAAAAAGGTCTGGATTTCATTGAATTTATTTTGGGCGCTTAGGGGTTAACTTAAGATATGGATATAAAGACCTATTGTCCTCTCAAGGGACGAATTGGATTTTGAGCAAGTTCCCATGACCTCAATGTTTAGTGAAACTTTTTTAGAAATTTTCTCATAAGATAGAAAAACTTATTAATTCTGTAGAAATTTAATTTTCATTTCAATCAATGCTTGGAAACAAAAGCTATACTACAAAAAGTCCAAATTTTCATTTAGCAGGTACAAAAATAAATCCACAAAAATTTGAAATTAAATTAATTCCCCCCTTTA
Source organism: Climacium dendroides (assembly GCA_950106755.1). Classification (NCBI taxonomy): domain Eukaryota; kingdom Viridiplantae; phylum Streptophyta; class Bryopsida; order Hypnales; family Climaciaceae; genus Climacium; species Climacium dendroides. Next base: position 29,083,279 of record OX467082.1, on the reverse strand, counting down.
TAGATCACATTTTTGTCTATATATAAAGCTTTGATTCATTCCATTCAAATTAATGATATAAAAGTTATAAACAATCTCATTAGATGAAATTTCAAATGTCTAGAGGACTACAAGTTCCTAGGAGTTCTAAACTATGGAAATTCTATTACAACAACACTTTGACATGGCCAAGCAATTGTCGCATTAGATAATAATAATAAATTAATTTTTAAATATTTTTTTATTTTTTATTTTAATAATTCAATCATTTTTAATTTTTAAAAAAATTTAATCATTTTTAATTTTGACTACTAGTGGTTGGTTCTAAGCATGGGGAATAGGCCTGAAACAGCCCTCCACTGCAACTAAAAAATATCTAATGTGATTTTTGTACAATCTAAGCATCTTTTTGAAAAAAAAAACTTATGGCATTCATTTTTTAATGCAATTTTTTTCAAGTTTTCAAAAGAGATTGTTTGACAAGGTTAAGTTTGCTTGCTAGAACAATCTCATTATTGGCATTATTGTGTTTCAATCCCATCTTAGAGCTATTAACAATTTAGTTTTTCTTTCAATCTTGGACCTATTTCTACTTTAAAATTTTTTAAAGAATGAAAAATTGAAAATTAAGTGGGTTTATTTATTTTTTTAAATTGTAGACTTTCAATTCAATTCTTCAATACAAATTTCTTCTAATTCAAAGTCTGTAGTGCAAATTTTTTTTACAAATGGTCATCTAAAATTGCAGACTAGTGTTAAAAAAATCAACTTTGAATGCTAATATCTCTCAATGACTCAATTTATATAGTCAAATTTCATGAAATCTTTTTCACATAATCTCATACAAGTAAAGTACAAGATCCTACATGAAATTTTTACCACAAGATCTTAGACAAGTAAAGTACAAGATCCTACAATCATTCATACTACTAAAATCACAAAGCTTTCCATAATATCACATTTTTACATTGTATGATATTATAGAGGTACAATCCCTCTGTAATATCACATTTGTATACAATATGATATTATAGAGTTCTAACAGCCATTTCACCTCTACAATATCACACAGGGTAAAAATGTGATATTAAGAAAGGCCTTGTGATATTACAGAGGTATACAAGTTTCATATTTCTTGGCTTCACACTTCATTTTACTTCCACAGTTATATGATTTGAATGTTGAAGCTTTGAATGTTCTTAATTCTAATGTTTTTTTCATACTATCAAATGATTTGAAGCTTTATTAAATTAAAACAATTTTGGATTATACAACAAAGTATTTACAAAGTCTTTGCAATTTAATAAATTTGTATTTCAATTCTTTAATTTTGATCACTATTGGTTGTAAGTGAAGAAATTTATCAAGTGATGGTGTTCTTTAATTCAACAATACTTCCAAGGTATTTTCTTTACATTTATTTTGAGCAAATTTGAATTCATGTATAGAATGGTGATTTAAGCATTGAGTTTCATTTGAGCTTCAATCTAATCTAATTTCAAGGGATTGATGTAATTAGAGCCAAATTGGAGCAATTGGAACATTCTTGAAGCAATTTGACTTAATGTGAGTAATTTTTGCTTCATTTGAATAATTTGAGTGTAATTTGAGTTTCAATTTAACTTAATTTCAAGAGATTCACGTAATTAGAATCAAATTGAAGCAATTGAAGTATTTTAGAGCAATTTGACCTAATTTGAGCTTAATGTGAGCAATTTGACTTATTTTGACCTAATGTAAACAAGTTGAGCTTCATTTGAACAAAATAAGTATAATTTGAGCTTCAATTAACTTAATTTCAAGAGATTGATGTAATTAAAGCCAAATTAGAGTAATTGGAGCATTCTTAGAGCCATTTGACCTAATTTCACCTTAATGTCAACAATTTGACTTAATGTAATTAATCCAAGTTTCATTTGAATAATTTGAGTGTAATTTGATCTTCAATTCAAATGAATTTTAAGAATTGAATTAAATAGAGCTTAATAGGAACAATTGGAGTGATTTTTCGAAACAATTTGACCTAATTTCACCTTATTGTTCATAATATGACTCAATATGAACAATTTGAGTTCTAATCTAATTAAATTTATAAAGTTTGATCTATTTAGAGTCTAATAGAAGCAATTGAAGCATTTTTTGAGCAATTTTGATTTAATTTCATCTTAATGTCAACAAATTGACTTAATTTTCTTTTAAATGTCAACATTTTGACTTAATTTTTTTTTTATATCAACAAATGAATTTGACCTAATGTGTTTGTGTTTTTTATATGTAGTGAAAATTTGGAGTGAGAGCGCTTGAAACATAATGAAGAATATTCAAAAGGTGCAAATTTTTGAAGTACAAGTTTTATAAGTAAATCTTCAACTTTTTATTTACATTTGTACATTAAGAATATTAACGGTAGCAAACTTCTTAGTAAGGACAGAGACTTGAGCTTCTAGTCAAAAGATTAAAGCTTGTTTGGCAGTACAAAGTGACTCCTGCTTTCTCAAATTCTCGTGTAATAGTGTCAACTCAGACTTAGATTGATTGGCTTCCACAAAGTAAGTTTCAACGAATTAGAGGCTCTTCTGCAAGACTTGAGATTCTAAAGATCATTGGGGTCCTACAGGTCGCACTATAATGGCAGAGTCCTTGTCTATTCTAATCTCTGTAATATTAGCTCAAATCTTAACAAAAGATGATTTTTTAACACTTTCAAGTTTCATTTTCCGAACAAAATGACTCAAATGGTGTTTTCTCTTTGTACTTTGTGTTGTTCTTGGACATATCAGGTTCTACTTGCCCTTAGCTTTTATCTTAATAAAAATAAACTCTATAAAGAACAGTTTCTCCTCTATCAAAATTCACAATGACACATTGAGTAGTGCAATCCGTAAAAAAAACAATTCTTCCACAGTGAGAATAATTTACAACGACCATAATCACATTAATAACAACAGAAAAGTTAAATGTGAAAGAAACTATGTTAGATATACCGTGCTACTAAAGTTTCGTCTCGGACTTAATTTAATATAGGAAAGGCTTTGCAGCTTTTCATGAGCCTATTTTCTTGAAATTTGAGTACCTATCATATTACTAAAATCACAAAGACTTCTGTAATATCACATTTTTACACTGTGTGATATTATAGGTCTGATCACTCTGTAATATCACATTTGTATACAAAATGATATTATAGAGTTTCAACGGCCATTTTACCTTTGTAATATCACATAATGTAAATAGACTTGTATATGCTGAGATTTCAGATGTGAATAGACAATTATTGTTTTACGCAACCATTGCAAAGTACACGATGCACGATCTATGTGATTTTAACAATCCCAATTGTTCTTGTATAGAAGACGATAGATGTTCAAAGAATTATTTTATACAAGTTCGAGATACCACTGAGGTTGATAGTGATGATTATATTTTGTATCGTCACCGAAATCACAATAGGTATATTGAGAAACGCACACGAGGTTAAATTGTTTACTTAAACAATCAATAGGTTGTGCCATACAACCCATATTTGATAGGCCGTTTTAATTGTCATACTAATGTAGAGGTTTGCAATTCAACAAAAATTATCAAATATCTCCACAAGTAGATTTTGAAAAGTTCAGATCGTACCGTGGTAAAAACTAATGAGATAACAGATGAAATTAAGGACTTTTTGTAGGGACACTATGTGACTACTCAAGAAACATGATGAAGACTATTTGGTTTTGAAACTAGCAACAAGAATCATAGTATTTGTTGTTTATCGATTCATCTTTCCGACTAACAGTATGTCACTTTTCATGAAAGTACATCTTTGCAATCGATGATTGATCAAAATATTGAAACTAAATTCACAAATTTTTTTGAGCTCAATCATCATATTCGTGTTTTAATTGTTTTTAGCAATTAAGACAATCATATATTTCTTCAATACATGGATCTTCCACTGTACTATAAGTAGGATGTGAAAAAAAATATGTGAAAAAAAAATAGAGTAAAAAATTTTGGTAGAATAAATATGGCCCCTGTAAGAACTGAATTATTTTATTTACGTTTGTTATTGACTCATGTTGAGGCACCAAATTCATTTAATGATCTATTTTTTTTAGATATAGTTCATTCAACGTATAAAGTCGCTTGTATTGCAAGAGAGCTTTTGAAAAATAATGTTGAATGTGACAATTGTCTTCAAAAAGCATGCCTCATTGCCTTGCCTAAATAAATTCGGCGATTGTTTACAACACTTTTTATGTTTGAACAACCGTTGAATCTTCTTAACTTATTTAAAAAGCATTTTGATGTTATATATGATGATTGACGTGATGATTCAAATTACTATTTTAAAATCGTTTTATTTATTAATGAGTATTTGTCATCTTCAAATAATCGCATTGTAGATTTTTTTGGCATTCAAAATTTGAATGAGTTTGGTTATTCAAATATTGTTGATATTAGTGGTGATGCCAATGACAACAATAATTTAAATAATCAAAACATTCATTTTGTAAAGGAAAATGTAGATAGACTCAATGAAGAACAACGCATTGTTTTCAATGCAATGACTTCTGCCGTTTCAAAACCTAATCTTCCAAATAAATTTTTTTTTATAGATGGGCCTAGTGGAACTGACAAGATTTTTGTATATAATACCATATTAGGTTATTTTCGTGGTCATGGTGTTAAATGTATGGCAATACCAATAAGTGGAATAGCGCTTACTTTTTGCATGAAAGACGAACGATACATTCCTCTCTTGTCATTCCATTACAATTGCATAAAGCTTCAATTTGAAATATTAGTGCCCAATCGTTGTTATCTCAAAATTTGCATAAAGTGTAATTGATTGTACTTGATGAAGCTTGTGTTGAGCATTAATTTATGATAGAAGCTATAAATAGATCTTTGAGAGATATTTGAGGTTTAGATTGTTCAAATGGTGGGCTTGTAGTTTTATATGGTGATAATTTTCATCAAATTTTGCCCATAGTTGTACGTAAAGGCCGCCAACAAACTGTTGAAGTTTATTTGGGACGTTCATATTTGTTTTCATAATGCAACATTTTCATTTGACTATAAATATGCATTTGCAAAGTCAATCAGAATTTCAACGATTTTTATTAGATATTGGTGAGGACAAAACCGGTTCAGAAGTGGATTTATCGTTAGGAATGGTTGCAGTTGAAAACTCTTTAGATGGTCTTATTGATGCCATTTTTTAATCATCCGGTTGATTTCTTTGAGCGTGTCATTTTGGTTGTGCAAAATGATGATGCTCAAAAAATCAATCAAAAAATCACCAATTGTATGCTCAATAATGTGCATCAATGTTTTAGTGCTGATTTTATACATGAAAATGATGAATATGCCCATCATTATCCAATAAAAATTTTACATTCATTACAATTCAGTAGTTTGCCTCCTCATCAATTAAATGTAAAATGTGGTCAATATGTTATGTTGCTAAGGATCTTAAATCCAACAAAGGATTTATGCAATGGTAGTCGCTTGCGTATTTTGCAAGTGTCTCCCACTGTATTATTGTATAAAATTATGGAAGGACGCCATCATGGTCAAAAAGTGTTGATTTCAAGAATCACACATTGTTGCAACGATAGCTGCTTACCATTTACACTTTGTCGGAGATAATTTCCTATTACTGGGACTTTTGTTATGTCAATCAATAAATTGCAGAGTCAACAAAAAGATTAAGTTGGCATTTATTTTCAAAATGAAGTGTTTAGCCATGACCAGTTATATGTGGCTATGTCTTGTAGTAGATATCCTACAAACATTAAAGTTGCTAATTACAATTCAAATGTTGTAGGAATAATAAAAAATGTAGTTTACTATGAGGTTTTTGTATGACATTGTCATGGAAATTCTTACATATACTTACACCTGAATTAGGTGAATAGAAAAGTTAAGAATTTATTTCAAATTTTGCATATTTAGGGTTCATGCATGCTTCAGTGATGTCCTCTTCCATCCAACTGCATTCTTTTGGTGTTTATCATTATTTCATTGTCTCAATTGAGACAACCTACCATATTAATAAATATAATAGGATGATATTTGTAACCATTTTGCTACATTCTTTTATAGCCAATGGAAGGATATTACAATGCATCTTTGGATATAATCCATTTATAAAATTTATCACTTTTCTTTGAAAATATGCAAACATGTAAGGATTTTAATGTATAAAATTTAACTTCAATAAATATATATATATATATATATATATATATATATATATATATATATTCTAGATTGCAATATATTCAAATGATTATGAAGATTTGTATAATTTATTATTTGAATCTGTTATTGAAATTGAAATCATTATAAGTGAAGATTTTGCATATTCTTTAATTGTAAAGATTTTGATTTGAAAAATACTAGAATTACTCTACATTTTATTGTATGTATATTTATAAATTATTATATGAAGTTTAATAATTTTTTAATTGAAGATTTTCTTGAAATTGAAACAATTGCTCTACATATTCAAATGTGAAGATTCTATTTACATTTTTTACTTGATTAATTTTTTTTATTGCAAATTTTTCATGTTTGCAAAGATTTTTTTGTGAAAATTATGATATAAAGATTTTCTTTAATTATTTTTTATTGCACAATATATGTATTTCCAAAGAATATTGTATGAAGATGTCAATATTTTCATTTAAATATTATACATACTTTATTAATCTACATTTTATCACATGAGAAATTGATGAAAGTAATATAGTTAATGCGTAGCAAAGCAAGCGCTAATTTCAAAATTTTTATGAACTAAACTTTTTTTTTTAAATTTAATGACATTTCGGTTGTAGCAACTACATAGGATACACTAGAATTATGAATTAGAAGTGGTTAATAGTAGTGCAACATTCCATCCTTAATTTTGTATGTTATTAATTAGTGTATTATATCTATTTTCTTTGAAGGTAACAACTTCTCTTATATATCTATTGTGGCAACGTGTTAACACTACAAGAGAAAGGGGTATTTTAAATATAGTCCTAGTAGTATTATCTTTTAAATAACGACTTCTAAGTAATGGTTTTAGTAAAATTTTACCAAAAAAAACTCTATACTTTTAACTTGCTTTCAAAGAAATTTATTTTCCTTGTCAAATGTCTAAATTTGAGTTTTTTTTGTACCTTCAAAATAATTTGGAATGTGCCTCTAAAGATAGAAATTCCAATTTATAATCATAAACTAGTGAAAAGTTGAAATTTTGTTTGGAGGGACCTATATTCACCTAAAACTACCACTTTTTCTTGCCTTAGATATATTGGTGGTCAAAATGATAAAGTTTTGATATAAAATACTTAACTTGCTTAAGAGAAACCACACCCAAGTCATTATGTATTCTTCTAATATTGACACCTAATATTCTATAAATTTTCAGAGTTGAAAGCATAGGATATCCATTCATGTCACTAGCCACTCCCCTAAAATTGTCACACTCGAAGCACATGCTTCAACTTCCATTGTAGTAGCCTCAAAGGTCTCTGCAACTTCCGTTCAGTTGCTCTTATGTACTTGTAATGGTTTTTTGAGACCTTAGGGGGTTTACTTAGACTATTGATTAAAAACCACGTGTAAACAAAACTTTGGCCCCCCTATATACTTTTTGAATTTTAAATAAAATCAAATGAAAAAAATATGAATAGATTTTCCTACTTTGAAAGTTTATGTTTTGAATTATTGATATTTTTATTTGTTAATAATAATTAGTTACAAATTTTTGAAGTAAAAAGATACATTGTGAAACTAAAAAATAACTTTCACACCCCTATATTATATAAGAAAAAATTATCTAAAAAATGAAGAAAAAATTCCTAAAAATTTCTCTTTATTGAAAGTTCATTTTGAGTTGAATATTTATGCAATGTTCATCTAAAATGTGTTCTCTAAAAATATTTTGAGTTAAAAAAACATGCCATTTTAGTGCATTTTTTACCTCTTCTAAAAATCATTCCATATTTTATTTGAGTTTGAAATTTTGGGAGTAGAATCCTATAGTCATTAGTAAACAATGTTCAAAATTTGAAGTTAAAATTATAGTTTATTAGAAATCACTTGTTCGCACGTGGTTTGTTGTAGGTAGAACTAAGTGCACTCCCCGAGTCTAAGACATTAAGTGAATCCTTTTCCATCCAAAATGCGCAATTAAGGTAAAATAACCCATCATCATTTACTGCCTAATTCCATTTCCCTAGTTTTGGCCCTCATTCCGCTCACTACAACATCTAAATCTATTTACTTTTTTGAATGACAATTTTAATCCATTAATGTCAAAAAGGACAACATGTCAATCCTTCATTGGTGGGAACTCAAGTGCCAATAGATACATGTTAAGGCAGTAATGGGTTGTTTTGAGGGACATTTTTGACCCCACTCAATAATTGTGGTTTTGTAATTTCAAAAATTCATAGAAATTCACAAAAATTACAATTTTGATTGAAAAATTATAATTCCACTTGAATTTGATCTACAAAACAAATGCACACCTCTGAAAAATATGTGTCCCTCTTGAAATTAGTCCCAAGATACTCAAATTTCAAATTAGGGTGGTAATAGGCTTGTCTATCTTAGGTAAGCAATATCTTTGGGTGTAGCCATCTTAGGGCCTCCTTACATGCTCGCCGGTGGACAAGTATATAGCTAATTCAAGCAAAAAATCAAAAGCGGCTCCACTCATTTAGGAACAAATTGAACCTCAAAAGAGGCCGCTATATAATGCAAAAGTTTGGGCAGAAAGAGCCTTTTCAACTCACTAATTGAGCCAAGAATTGCATAATGATTTCAAAAATTCATCATCATTATCGAATCCATCTCCACGATCTCATAAATTTAGGTGGGAAGAGCCTTCTCAATTCACTAATTGGGCTACATCACAAAGTTCCCCTGTCACGAATTGTCAATAGTAATCATACGATTATTGTCGTGCATTGTTTTCATGTTACATTCATTCATTTGGAAATATTGTTACAATACGAAATTATCATTCATAATTATAGTACAATTTAGGCATATCATTCATATTTAAGTTTGAAGTGTTAAAGTTGCACAATAACTATGCTTGACAAAATATGCACGATTTTAGTGGTTTAGTGATGGGCTACTAACTTCATGCAACATTTGTACTTATTTAAGACATATGAAGTTAGTGCAATAATCACACAACATTAAGTCCATGCATAGTTATTGCACTAACATTGCATTTTTTTTTTATCTTTTACAATTTTAGTACAAAGTCAATTGAAAAGCAAGAATTGTATTCAAAGTAAAAATTCAGACCTCATTTAAGTATAGTAGAAGAATTTTTTCTTAAAAACTTTGAACTAAAAAAAGTTGGAAAATTAATCCATATTTCATCTCCAAAAAACCGTTTGACATTTCAAGTCTTCAATCAAAAGTTATAGACAAATTTCAGAGAGGTGTTGGAAGGGAATTTTTTTTGACAATTTTTAATGCCTCTCTAAAATTTGTCCATAACTTTTGATTGGAGACTTGAAATGTCAAACGGATTTTTGGAGATGAAAGATGGCTTAACTTGCCACCTTTTTTAATTCAAGGTTTTTCATAAAGAGTTATTCTACTATGCCTAAATGAGGTTTGAAATTATGATTTTAGTACAATTCCTGCATTTTCAAGTTGACAATGAATGGTCAACCAAGCCTTTCATCCTTAAGTTATCCCATATCCTTTGAGTGATCATGACAAACAATGAATTTTAATCATTTTGAACCTCTCCATTCTTAACCTCTCCATTCTGAAGTTCAGAACTCTCCATTCTCCATTCTCACCAAGTGCTAGTAGAGTGAATCTATCATTATGCATCAAGTTTCTTGTTGGTCTAATCATGGATTTAATTCAAACATTTGGTGCAATTTTCTATCACTACATCATCAAGTTTCTTGTTGGTTTAGTCATGGATTCATTTCAAACATTTTGTGCAATTATGTAGATGTAAATTATAATTTATTAGATTATATTGATTAGTTGTTAATAAACAAAACAAAATAAATTTAATTAAAGAAAAGATTACTGCTAATTAGAAGGGTGATCAACAATTTAACATTGACAATACTTTTTCAAACATTGATAACATGTAATATAAGTTATCCCAGAACAAATAGCAATGATGTTATTGTCATGAATTTTTCGTGTACTTCAATGTAGATAAAATACACGACAAAGATAATATTTTTTTGTGCATAATTTGTATCATTAGCACACTTGTGATTAACGTATAGAGGTCACATAGTTAATACAGATGACAAAATAGTGCCACTTCTTTGCAGTAATTGTGTGCATTGTAACAATGCGATAATTTACAAATTAACGTACGCACCCATGAAAAAATAGTAACTGTATGGTAATTGCTAACAATTCGTTGGGCCAGAACTTTGAGATGTATGAATTACATGATGAATTTAAAAATTTGTCGTCATTACCCAATCCATCTCCATGATCTTATAAATCTCATGATGCTTCCATCATGAAGAATGGAGCACACGCCAAGTGGTGGTTCTACTGAGGGTGTGGCCACCTTCATATTCGTTCAATTAGTATAAAATTAGTAAGAAACTCAAGGCCTCTTTGTGGATTCAATTTTTTTCTAATGAATTGTCTTACTGGGGTGGGCAAACAAGAAAGGAGGAGTTGAAGTTTCACCAATACCGGTGGACAGCCTCATTTGTGGAGACTAGTGAATCTAATAGGTGTGAATTTTTTTTTATTGTTTCCCTCCCCACCCACTGTCACCACATGAAAGTGCAATGCTTAGTTTTCCCTGTAGCACTTGTTGTGCAATTCCCCCAATGACCAATACATGTAAGGAGGCCCTCATATCGTCTCATGGACGGGTAAGATAAACCAGCCTATGACAGTCCAAATGCCAGCCAACCCATCACAGGCAGAAAAAATTCTAGTGATGCACATTTCGAAAACTGGAATGTACACCATTAAGGTAGAACTACCCATTACCACCATTTACCCAATTCCCCCACCTACAAGTTCCTCCCATTTTCGACACTGGCCCATCTTATTACCATAATCTTACTCATCCATGATCATGATGGCAATGCACTGGGGAGCAGACACATCAGCCCACGCTTCAACAATGGTCTGGTCATGCTTTACCAAGGGTCTACTCACAGTTTTACATTTCAGCTTTGAAAAATCACAAAAAATTCAATTCTTGTCATAATGTTTTCATTTTTTTTGCAATTGACTTCTCTCAAACAATTCCATCTCTGAAAAATATGAGAGCTCATAAATAGCTTCTCCAAAGTACCTAGATAGCAAATCTGTATGGTAATGGGTAGTTCTACCTTAGTACAATTTTGCCTGTGATGAGTTACCTTAAGTGAACTTGCTCTCTCTCTCTCTCTCCCATGGCATGATTTCGACTGCATTTTCTGCCATGGCCCTGCCATTCTGGCCCTTCATAATTCACACTAGATTCACCTTCCCGAAACAAGGATTTGCTTCTGTAAAAGACCAACTGAATGCATCCAACTATTGACAATAAGTTATTTAATGGACAGAGTCAGGGGCAGCACTTTTCTGGTACAAGGCATCCAACCCACTCATGTCATGCAAATATCTTACTTACATTAGGGTACAGTTTTTTTGGGTTTTTTTTTTCATTTTCTATGAAGTGCCATAGTGGCGATATTAAATGTAATAGTGGTGTTCCAAATTTCAACATTCATCCACATAATGAATAGATAACATCACATTAACCCATATCACATATTCATAATTCTATTTTCATCCACAATTTGGTGATTTCATTCAATTTTTTTTTTAATTTGAAGTTTTATGGCAATTTATAAAAAATTTCATGTTTTTTTTTTCTATAGGCATGGTGCTAAGCTAAAAAATTTGGTGCAATTTTGCACCAAATTGCCAGAACCCCCCCCCCTATCAAGGTAGTTGATCTATTTCCAACCACTTAAGCAATTAGGCTTATTTGGAGCCTAGGTTTTTTGAGTATGGAAAAAATTTCCATGTACTGAAATAGAGTTTGGAAGGATTGTACATTTTTTCCAAAATTTATCATATAAAATATAATTATTATGAATTTTTTAGTGAAAAATTCTCTTTGACTTATAATGGTGAAATAGACTTTTTAATTTTTAGCCAAAGGCTGATTGCAAAATTGACCAAGGGCTAGTTGCAATATTGATAGCCTTACAACCAATCATAATGCGCCACAACTGCTCCTTGAATTCCACCACAACTTCACGGAAAGAAAGCAGTCTGTAGATTGGAAATGGGTCAGCTATTATACATATGCTTGGTACAATAGAGTTAATTGTGAAGTGAACCCCAGTTTGTAGAAGGGTGTCACAGTATGGTGTAACTAATAATAAGTTAATATTTCATACAACAAAAACACATCACTAGTGATCCCAAAATTAGTTTATGAAAATTAGTGCAATATGCTACCTTCAAGACAAACAAGCATCAATTTTGGCTACATGGAATGTAAGTAGTATTAAGAAAGAAAAGAAAAGATTTAATTTGTAAGTTGTAAAGGATTATTGGGAGTACTATGACACAAAACTAACTAAATAGATGCTAATTCCAATGTGGAGGAAGTTGCAAATTGGCTATCAAATTCTATTGTTTGTTGTTGCCTTGGCTAAAATCTAGTTTTTTTCAAGGATTTTCTCCCATGTACATTTAGCTACTAAAAATTTTAAGAAGCAATGGAGTGAATTTTAGCTAGTTTTGTGAACGTTGTTAATAATAAGTTAATATTCCATACAAAAGAAACACAATACCAAACTCCATCATAAGGTAGGAGATTCAAAAACTGCTCAATTGAATTCTAAATGCCCAAGGCAAGGTACTAAATTTTGGTGTCGATAATACTTTGAAGTTAAATAAAACCTAATCAAGTTGCTATTTTTTAATAGTTTGTATTTTTGAAAAATTCTTTTTGAAGTTTAGTTATAGTATCAAAAATCTGATTTTGAAAATGGTTGACTATGATTTTTCTATTTAAAACTTTGTGCAAGGGTGTCTATTGCAATCTTAACTTTTTGAAGTGTTGAGGGCTCTTGGAAATGAGCCTCAAATACACTATAACTTGGAGAAAAAATCACATTAGAAATTCATTTTAAAATATTGTAGAGTAGATTTTGAGAAGCCATAAATTGATTGGGGTTATACATGTTAGGCTCTTTAATCTCATATATTTTTGATGACCAATTTTTTAGATTTGACATGTGAAAAGAAGATTGAAAGACTTCAAATCACTTTTGCAGTTTTAATACCTTCATGATCAAACATTATAATCTTTCAATCCATAAGTCATACTATTGTGTTTTCTTTCCCTATGTGATCTCCAATATGTCTAGTTCAAATTTTTATGGTTACAATTCTATTTTTTTTATAAAACTTATTAAAATGTTGGCTTTTTGATCAATTTAGAGCAAATTTCAAGAAGCTCAAAAAAGGCCTTGAGCATTTAGGGGTTAAGGGTTGGTCCACCTTTTTCATGTATTTACTTTAATGGAAATATTTTTAGCTCATTTTTCAAACAAAGAAAAATAGTTGCAAAATGTAACACAAGTGGTTTCATATTTTTTGAAGCATTATTCAATTACTTATGAATTTTCAAATAAGTTGTGTTTTAGGCACCTATAGGTTTTCTATAAAGTGTTCACTTCCAACTTGTAAACAGAAATGGAGAAAGTAAAGAGAATGATTGGCTTATGCAATAAACAATATTTTTTTCTCGATTCATTCCACAACTACAAAGGTTAATTTCAAAACCATCTTATCTCCATTTCAGAGCTAATTACAGGTGCAATTCTAAATGCCCGAGTGGATTTTGAGCCTCCTACCTTATAGTAACTTCTTTGAATTTCTTTCCTATATTTTTCTCAAACTCTAGTTCTTCGTCCCTCAATGTACACACTTTAAAATTAACTCTAATTAAAAAAAACATAGATTTTTTTTTGGGAGGGGATGAAAGGACCAATTTTATTCTAGTGCAAATGGGCCCCAAACAACATGCCATGCAAGGCATCCAATAACTTTTGGGAGACTGACTGCAGTAACTAAATTCTACTTGTGTTGGGCCTCCCACAGCCTATGCATGTGGGATCCGGCCCAGCCAGCCCATGATGGATTCAACAACATTGAAGGAGAATTTTGATCATTTGGGGACCTTTTTTTTAAAACAAGTGTGTTGAACAACACACTGCAATGGTTTCTGTCAGGCAGAGAGGCTGATTTCACACTAAATAAATCACCTGTCACTGCCAGGTATTGAACCCGCAACCACTCCATTCAGTTGGGTACCTTACCACCATCATTCACAATAGTTTAGGGTCATCTCGGACTTTAAGTGCATGGAGATGGAGTGACGTTATCCTGCATGAGCATGGGATCAAGAGGCAGCTAAAATCTCATGTGCACAGGTATCTTGTGTGTGTTCAGTATAAGCTGGCCACATGTCATCTTGTGATTGGTTTAGGATGATGTGGACCTTTTGAAATATGACGTGGAAGATTTCAATTTCAGCACCTCTATGCTACAATTGACTCCCCCACTTACAATAACCCCTCAAGGCCCATGACTTTTTTGGGTTTAAAAACATCATTGATTCATTGCTTCTGAGGTGCTATTAATAGTTCAAAATGTCAGTAAGGTGTAGAAATCTCAACCATACAATCTTGTAGTGTACATGTTGTAGATGATGTGAATCAAATTTGGGGTCATTTGGCCTCACAGATTGCAAGATTGTAATGTTTTAGTGTAGGAAAAAGATGTTAAAATTTTCGTAGCAATACATTTGGAGGTGAAATTTGATTTCTAAATCTACTCAAATGAAAAAAAAATTGAACTATAAAGCGATTCAAAACCAACGTACAAACACATTGGTGGAAAAAGCATCTTTGAATTGACTCATTGTATCTGCAAAATGGCTTTGAAATGTAAAAAAATTAAAAAAAATTCTGAAAAAACACATTTAAGGTTGAACCTCCTTCTACTAGAATGATTTTGAATCACTTGTAACTACTTGGATTAATATAAAACATTATCCATATTAACTAGATTAGTATGCACAACTTTTTCAATTTTTAAAAATTGGAAACATGCACTATATGAAAAAAAAACAAGCTACCAAAGTTCATTGTAATCCAAAAATTTCAAGGTTTTGAACTTTGAATTGCTACCAAATATTCAAAACAGCTTGGATTGACATGAAAATTTTATCACAATAACTAGACTTTGAGGGGAACATAACCCAACAAATTTTTATTGAAAACTAACATTGGATGAAAGAGATACAAGCCCCAAAACTTGCAGCCATCAAATGCACTTTGGTGAACTCAAATTGAACCTTTGAACTTTGATTGGCTTATAAAAAATTAGTACATCTTTAATTGATCTAAAAATTTTATCACACAAACTAGAAGAGAGACTAAAAATTTTCCAACAAGTTTCATTGAATTTGGACATTCGATGCAAAAGTTATAGCACTTTGAATTGGACTTGAGCATATGTGAGGACACTTTTGGTCCCCTTGGACTACAAGGGAATAATCTACTCCTTGCAAATATCAATGGAAAAGCGAAGGGATTCAATGAATGATCACTTATGGCAACTAAGACATAAGTGCATACTCACCCTCATACATAGTTGCCTTACATTAATGAAGCTATATGTAGAGAGAGAAAAATAACTTTAATCTTTATTGATTAGCATACATTAAGAGTTTGTTCACCTATGGTCCCTCAACCTAGCCTGTAGGTTCAAGATGAGTGACACATAGATTACATATTCATGTTAGAGGATAGATTCTATTCTATTTAGTGTCTAGCTAGCTAATGTTAGCCATTGTGCAAGGTGTGAATATGGGAGGTCATGTTGGTGATAATTGAGTGGTTGTTAAAAAGTTATTTTAAAATTAATGTGGCATTGGTGCCTGTGCATTTTGTATAGAATGGAGATAAGTGCAAGAAGTGGGCTTTTTGGTGGCCACACTAAAATTTGTATTTTGTATTACCCACACTAATTGATTTTAAAATGCTATAAATTTTTACTCTCAATGAATATGATTACCAACTCTTTGAATAGTATTGATATTTATTCCCTTGGCAAAAATATTCATCTTTTAAAAAAATTTAGCTTTGAACACGGCTTTGAGTAAATAATTAGTATGGATGACACTAAATACAATTTCAATATAGTATATTGGGTGATAGTGTGTTATTGACATTCAAGTGTAATGCAGTAAATGTAGGATTTTAATGAAGTTGGCGTGTTGTATTTGTGAATATATTGTTGTATTTATACTACAAGGTGTTGTCTAACTAAAGAATAAGTATGGAGTTACATGGTTATGAAGGTGATTTGGACTTGTTGTCACAATTATCTATTGCACCTTTGCTTCTAGCTATTGTTGTTTTTCATTTTTTCATTTTTACTATACTAGATTCACAAGCTTGTTAGAGACTACCAATTCTAAAAAATTTGCATGATACTCTTATTAGTTGGATAGTGAAAATCTAAAATGTGGCAATTTACAATACATCTTCAATAATTTTTAAAGTCTTAACCCCTAAATGTTTGAGGTACCAAATTTTGGTGTCAACAGTACTTTGAAGTTAAATAAAACCTAAACAAGTTGCTAATTTTAGTAGTTTATATTTTCGAGAAATTCTTTTAGAAGTCTAATTGTATTTTGAAAATGATAGATTATCATTTTTCTATTCAAGATTTTGAGAAAGGGTGTCCATTGCAATCTTGACTTTCCATAGTGTCAAAGGCTCTTAGAAATGAGCTTCAAATATAGTAGATCTTGGAGAAAAAATTACATTAGAAATTCATTTAAAAAAATGATAGAGTAGATTTTGAGAATCCATAAATTGATTTGGGTTATGCATGTTAGGCCCTTTGAGCCTCATATTTTTTTGGTGACCAACTTTTTAGATTTGATGTGTGAAAAGAGGATTGAAAGACTTCAAATCATTCTTGAAGTTTAACACCTTCATGATTAAATATTATAATCTTTAATCCATAAGTGATATTGTTGTGTTTTCTTTTCCTATGTGATCTCTAACATGTCTAGTTTGAATTTGTATGGTTATAATTCAAAAAAGATTGATATAACTTATCAAAATATTGGCTTTTTGATCAATTTTGAGCAAATTCCTAGAATATCAAAAAAAGCCATGGACATTTAGGAGTTAAAATTGGCCAAAAGATTATGTTCTCTTCCTTCAATTTCCTCTAGCCTTGAAGCTAGGTCCAATTTTTTTTGTTGAAATCTTGCAATATTTAGCCCAAAGAATAATGATAGATGTAGGCTCATTCCTCTTCATGGCAAAATCATTTCACTAGCACAAAAAATATTTACATGAAAAATAAGCTTACACATGTTATTTGTTCACATCTTGAGAAAGACATGATCCATTAAAATAATCTCAATTAAACCCCTCAAGGACTAGGGATAGACAAGGGATTTTTTTATAATTGTAAGGATGATATATTAAAATAAAATTTAGAATAATAATTCAATGATGCAAACAAAAATAAAATATATCCATATGTCATATCCAAATAGTTAGATGAACTTCTATACCAACTTATATTTTTCAATAAAATTTGAAATTCAAACTTGAAAATTCCTTCTAAAATTGATTGTAAATTGAACATAAGTAATTTCCACAAGAATTTTTTTCTTTAAGTTCAAATTGTTGAATTCTAATTGAGGTAATTTATTAAGATTTTCATTGTATTTATTTATTCAAGTCCCTTTTAAAGGACCACTTTTTAAAGTCAAACATGCTAACTTTATGTCCCTTTGAATCGTAGAATATTTAGAACAAGAAGTTAAAAATAACACATGAATCTATAAATTTCAATGAACTACATATGAATCTACAAGTATTTAGAGAGATGAAGAAACCAAGATTTTCTTGTGCGTGTGATATGTTTGGACTCATCCATTGTTAGAAATTTGAAATTTTGGTAGAACCTCCTAAATTACCAGTGCATCAAAAAACCAAAACTATGTATTGTTGTTGTACACTTGATGAGGCACAAACCTATTGATCTCAAAATACACCCCCCAATAGTGTAACATTGATTGAATCTTGTGACCATACAATTGTCAATACCTTGATTGAAATATGATGTATCTATTGTTTTCCTTTTGTTTCCAAAAGGTCTTTGATTCCCAACGTTGTTTCAAGATAGTGATTAAGGTAGGTATACTCCATTCCAACAACTAAGAAAATTAACCCTACACACTAAAATCCTACATTTTAATACACTAAATGTACAACAACAATATATAGTGTCATGTTTGGAAGTGCTAGCACTATTGTTATACTTTTCTTAGCATAGCTCCTACACTCAAACCTCTTTCTCATGATCACACTATCATTGATTGGAACACACTTGCCAAGACATTCAAAGAATGTCATATTGTTGGGAGCCCAAGTGGAAAGACTAGAAGAGGTTTCAGTGTATCTGCTCACCGTGCTCGGACAATAGAAAATCCCTTCAGTGGGTGCGCTCCCTTCGTTTTGGAGGCGAGTCATTGCAGAAATGGTGTCGGTTTCTGGGAGGAGAGTCGTTGTTGCAGGAGCGTGCGTTTCGTTTGGGCGAGCTGCGTTTGGGGGAGCTGCCTTCCCCACTCAGCCTTCTCTGCGAAACTCCACAAGCCTCCTCCCTTTTCTGGTCCAATGCTCTCATTGTCCACTGCATTGACAGAGCTTCATCACGTCATGAATTATTCTGGCACACGTGATGAGAGCATTCCTTCCACTTCAAATCATGCACGATGGTCCACGTCTCTGACAACCACCCTAATGACAGCCGGGTTGCGACTTCGTGGTTTACATTCTCCAAGCATTTTTAGAGAAACACGAAGTGTCGGGTAAGCTATTCCCATCCAGTGGCAACACCAACGTATGGAAGCTTAGTTCAATCTTGGTAGGCATTCATTGATGATTGGGCCACAAGATGGGAGTGGCTTATCCAGTGTAAATTGCATCACTCGATGCTCAAGGCATGGCTAATACAAATTTCAATTGCATGTGGTGGATTCTGTCTTAAACTTTAAATTCTGTCACTCCTGTACGAGAAGTTCTGCCTAGAAATTGACACACAAGAAAACAGACAAATTCTGGAGTTCTTTATGTACAAGTAAGTCAATGTTGCCAGTCGCTTACGCTGTGTAAATCGCTGAGAAGCTTCTGAGCAAAAAAGCGAATTTGTGTGTAGAACTTATAAGTGAAATGCATGCTTATCACACATCAGAGTGACTTTCTCAGAGTTAAGGTGACGAAAAAGACTCTAGGAAAAAAGTTTCCAAGATGGTAATGCTCCGATGAAGCACAGTGCTATTGGCCACGTGAGGATTCTATTTGGGATTTCCAGTTTGTACCATATCGAGCAGGAGTTGGTATTTAAAATCTAGCAAGTTCCACCGCTCCTTCAAATCCTTCATTTCTTTCGCTTGCTCCATGAACTTGTCAAGTTCCTTTCTCTGCATGTCATGTTGAGCACAAGGCAACTGAGTGGTTGAACAATCATGTCATTTGAGCAAATTAATTCCACATCTGAGTTGCTTGTAGCAGTAACTCCTTCAAAGGGGAATAAGTTCCTTAATTTTTTCCACCAGTGAAGTATTACTCCGCAGGATTTCTAGTTGGCAGTGAAACAAAATGCTTTCCCTCAATCTTTGTTGATCTCACAAGAAATAAAAGGTTTAGAGAAGCCAAACCAAAATTTTCCAGAACATACATAAATAGACTACGTTTCGTGATGATGTTTATAATCCACGACCAAAAATGTGAATGCCAAAACGATCACATACCATCTTTCGTTTGTCCTTTCGAAGTTTGCAGATCTCTTGTTCTATAGAGCCAGCACCCTCGGGAATCTCTGGGGCCTCGTAGTCTGGAAGCATGCAAAAACACCACACGCCAAAGAATCGTTCAGGGTAGATGATGATCAGAACGAGGTCATTATGCACACTTCTGGAGGGTATAGGTCAATCACTCTAGTATCCATATAGTGCAAAGAAGTAGGAACTTTGAACAAGGGGATTTGGTGAAACATATTTCAATGCCGGATGTCCACTCTCCAGCTTCAAGAGGTGTATGAAAAGAACAAAGTCTACCTGTGTCCACCAACGGCAAAAAAATGGCGTGTACCTGGAGTCCACATACAGTCTTCAAACGTGAGACGGTATGAACCCAAGTTCACGTGAATTGGTCCCAGATCCGCGGCAGCCTGCAAGGCTGCTTCTGACCTTGGCAAGGTGTTCTTCTGCCTGCAACGTACAAGATCATAAGACACAGAGTTGATAATCACTTCGCAAAAATTCCAAGTGTATCCTGTAAAATGATTTACTGTTATGAAAACATTCTATTTGCATTTGTGAAACATCAAGTAATTGCTGGTCTCTGGTCGATCAAATACACATTTTGTGACATCACTTCGAAATTGAAATAATGAATAAGCTACACCTGAAGATGCCCATGACCTTGAGAGTATGTCAACTCTGCTGTACTAACAGCTACGCTTCGGAAGCAGAAATGGTTTTGCTGGCAATGTTCCTGAAATTACTTGGATTCTACGAACAGACAGTGCAGAGGTGCGAAGGGCCGAAAAAATTGAAAGAAATAGCCTCAGATCCAACGTCGAGGTCTGGATGTTTCACAGCGAAAATCGCGAGTTAAAAGGAGGAATATGTGAAGGACAAGTTGATGAAGAGGGGAAGAATAAAGTTGGCAATAACTAACCCAAAGCCAGCAACACACCATGCCACATAATTCGCTCAATTCGACGTACCTTGGGAATCAAACGGAATGAATCTATGCCCAAAAAGCCAAACCGCCACAAGATGGTTGGTGATGGCCATATGAGGTGGTTTTTCTCCGTCACATTTGAGAATTCGGTTTGAGAGAATCGGCTGGTTTTTGGTCGTTGCACCATTTCATAACCAACAAGTTCAAAGGCAACTGTTGATGTCATGACTGGGCAGTGTAGCTAACTGTGGGTTCGATAACCAACACTATATTACAAGTGAATTTCTAAAAAAACTAATTCTGACATAAACTGCAGTACTACTCTTCTGCACCATTGAACCAGAGCTCTTTGCCTGCAAGTTAGTGAACCTTTTCTCATGAGAGGTCATGACAAGGCCATGAATAGGACACAAGTGGAGAAAATGTTATTGACAAACACATATTTAGAAATAGTGAATATGCTGAGGAGTCAAAAAGAACAACCGACTTATATGTGATGTAGGCTTGTACCCACAGTGCTCCTCACCCAATGAAAATTCATAACTTATTCATACAATATCCAAATAATATGTATTTTAGTGCATTGGAATTCTCTCAAAATGGGGACAAAACCTGCATTAAAAAAATGGGAACAAGCACTCAAAATAGCTGAAAACCATGGGAATGAATTCCCCACCTTACACACGCTGAGAACGAATAGCCTTACCTTCTAGGAGGAAGCTTCCTTATCACCTCAAACCCTGCGCACATGCTTCGAGGTAACTTAAGAGGCCAGACAACTGTCCCCAAAACTCGGTTCAAAATCCTAAGGCGAATACGGCAATAACTTACAAGCTCCACTGAACCCGACAGTTTCGGCTCAAGATTGAAACAACAAGATTGGGATCTGCCTTGAAACCAGTTTATTGAGAGACCCACGATCTCCAGGACATCCCCGCGGCTTTCAGTTGGTACTACACACGAAGGGTCTTGCTCTCCTCGTGAAAAAGGTATTTGTTCAACAGTACAGTACAAGCAGAACAGATTACAACTATCTTCCAACTAAAAACTGAATACAGACGGAATGCTTCCCCATGCAAAATAACACCATACTGCCACAATTACGACCGAGAATCAACAAGCATTAGATGTAAAAGCCTTTATCTGTACGATGAAAGGAACTATTGATTACATAAACAAAAGATGGTCTCCTCTTGTTCGCCTCTTAAGCGGCGATATCTCACAAGATTTCACACCATGGTGGTATGCTACGAACTAATTCCAGATAACCCTATACCCTCAGGCTGAAGCTTGCTGTCGAAGACTGTCAGTACTTTTACGCCTTTCCTTGAACTTCCAAGAGCTCCTCGAAGAAAGTAGATGAATATATCCACACGGGATGATCTACACGGTGAGACCAGTGTCCAGTATTTTACATGGTTTGCCGATGATCTGGAGAGTCAGAAAATGCAGCGTGCCCGGATGCAAAAATGAAAACAGTTCCTTGTTCCAGCAAATGCTGATTCTACTACTCTGCTTCCAAAGACTTCAATGGTGGAGAATCATTCGTCAGCTGAGACCAAGCATTTCTCTACAAGGTCAACAAGACTTGGGTTTTCAAACGCAGCAGCCACCCTTTCCTTGTCATTTAATTGCTTATTAACTGCAGCCCCACAGTCAAGAATCTGAATAAGAATGAAAGCAAACTCTTCTGATAAGGTAAAACCCGTACATTTTAACATTGTTCTTACTAAACCTAGACTTTTTAGTAATTTTTGGACATCAATCATAGGGGAGTGTGTAATGGAGAGATAGCAATTAAACAAGTCAATCATAGGAGCCTTCCATAAGTTATTTCATTGACGTTAAAATTTGTAAACTAAATGCTTTAGATTATGACATAAGCACTTGCAAGGTGATTATAGGAAGGCCTCCCTATGAACCATGAGCAGGTCTCCTGTCCATAACTTCCATCATGCTTATCTTGCCTCCCAGAGATCAATCTCCCCATGATATTGTCTAAACGTTATTAAAACAATATACTTACATGTTTTCCCAAACGAACATCAGGTTGTTTGAGAAAGATGGAAGTAAACTTACTTGCGGCTTCGGTAGAGTGAGAGCCCGGAGCGAGAATAATATCCACCTGCGAAAATAATTGCAAATTAGTACATTACAGTAGAACATTCAGCTGAATGTGAAAGTCTGGACAAAAAACATGCAAGGCATTCCACAGTGTGGCATTTGCAACATGGCCTTCACACACTTTAGAGCAGGGATGTCACCTTAAAACGTGGCGGAAGAGAACGCAAAAGCTTCAACCGCAAGGAAAGGCCAATGATGGTGGCCATGCTGCAGTGTTGAACTGTGGGTGTGAAGGTAATCCTACAATCCACGAGAAAAAAACAATGCTTCAAATCCAATCCTGCGATCTTCTACAAAACCTTAAGAAGCGGAAACAACACAGAAAAGTCAAGACTGGAAAGAACACTCAATCTCATGCATAGAATTAGAGCATTTGCACAAGATTAGGGTTACGAGCGAGTCGAGCGCGTACTTCACATAGCTTTTCGAATCATCCACAAAGATGGAATCCTCCGTCACCACGTTCAGCTGCTCCAGGGAGTATGGATGCTCGGGATCTGTAATGTCCCTTACATGATGTGCACAGGGAAGTCAAGGATGACAGAACCAAAAAAAAACTCGACTCATCAACACTTATCCTAGCTTCAAAATTTGCCGCGAATTATGTCAGAGACACCCGTAATCACTACTGATCCAAACTGGAAATCCTAAAATCTTAGACAGTAGGTACATTTCGATTCACCTGCGCATCTGTTCAAGTGCTCGTTTTAGGTCATAAAACTACAAACTCTCATAACTCTTGCAAACTGTATCCAAATAAAGTATCCTTCGGTGTTTGGGACCTCTTCTTCATTTGCTGCAAATGAAGCACATATGAAAATTTAACCAGTGCAATAATAGGGCTAATGTTCAGCGCCTAAATTGGCATTCCTGAGTATCCAGAGGATCGGCAATTCGGTGGGATTCAAACAGAAGAAGAAGCGCAGTGGGAACTACAAGTCAGACGTTGCGAAATCTCTCTCTCTCTCTCTGTGCAAAATTCTGCAAATGCTATGGATGACCGAAAACCCCCAAAACGACGAAGCGCAATGGGAATTACAAGTCAATCGTGGAGAAATCTCTCTCTGAGCAAAACTCTGCAATGCTATGCAGGACCTAAAAACCCCAAATCGACGAAGCGCAGCGGGAAATCCAAGTCAAGCGTGGAGAAATCTCCTTCTCTCTCTCTCTCTGCCTGTGCAAAATTCTGCATATGCCAACGATGATCTAAAATCCCCCAAACAACGAAGTGTATCGATTGAAGAGGATATCGAAAACTTCGAGATTGTCAATGGCGTCGGGTGTGTCGTCGTCGTAGTTGTCCTCCCGCTTCGACGTCCGCTCCTTCCGTTCGTGGACCACGGGATTAGCGTTGATCAAGGGCGCCATCACTTTCGCTTTCTCTCGCGGTCACGAAAATAATGTTTCAAATGCTCGCAACAATTCACAGGAGCTCTCGAAGCAAACCACAATTCCAGGGAATTCAGCAACCGAACTCAAATTCAATGCTCTCCGAGAAATGGGAAAACCCGCAAGCCTGCAAAATCCAACACTGCGGTAGCGGTGGAGGTTTCGAACCCAAAACAGGCACGTTGAACAGTAGGTGATATTAAAGAGGAAGATAGCTATGGTACTATCACACCCTAGTTCCCAGGCACGTTGACCTCTTTAATGTCACACCCTAGGCTGCAGCTCTATATCTGTCGAAACCAAACATTTAAGGACCTGTTAAAAAAAACAATTTGGGTTGGAGCCCAAAGAAATGGAGTGTCTTGATTAGAAGATAGCTATGGTACCAACCCAACGTTCCAAACAAAACACTCCGTTTCTTTGGGCTCCAACTGAAAGTTTTTTTTTGTGTAAAAGTTTTTTTGGTTGAAAATAGGCCCTGATGGTCAGGGGCAGAACTGAGGATGATATAATTATACTAGGTGATATTAAAGAGGTTTTGGTGCTCTTGTTCTCAATGTTCGACACTTCTGCTGTGTGCGTTAGGGTTTGAGACCGACAATTGCTGTGTTCGATCGATCTTTCCTCACCATCTCTCTTAAGGATTTCCAATTCAACTTCCTCCAAATTTTGACCCCATTTCTGTTTAGTTTTTACTAATTTGTGGTTAGTATACCTCAAAATTCTCTGTTTTTTCATCTCACAATCGCCTGACTAGTGAACACATTTTGTTCTTAGATTGCACCATGAGGTGATTGCGCTCTTCCTGGTGGTGGAATTTCATAGCTGAGTGGTGGTGATCGTGGTAACTGGTTGTTGAACCGACCTTCGGAATGCCAGGAATCTAGCAATCTGTCTTTGATCTGAACGCCAATTAGTTTAGGGTTTGAGGACACTTTCTCCGTTTGGAACTAGGCTTTGGGGGATCCATGTTGTAGACAAAGAATGGATGGAAGGGGTGGTCACGACGCAGGCTCTTCGTCGCAAGGGCGAAGTGCCTGGAATACCCCGCTTCTTCGCCCCAAACCTCCAGCCCCTCTCTCCACCAAGATGGCGATGAAAAAACCTGCGTTGTCGTTCAATCCTCCATCTCAAAATCCTCCATTGCAAAATCCTCCTTACAGCTCCAGTGAGGACGATTCGGAGAGTGGAGGCGAGGGCGGGGATGCACCGGCTGGTCGTAATGTGGATTCGCTGGAGTCTTCCATTATGGCCGATTATCCAAGCACTGAAGACATGGATGCCACAGGTACTATACTGTTGCACCTCTCTGAACGATGATCGATCAATCGACTTTTAAATTAGTCTCTGTTTCGACAACTACTGTTGCTTTCGAATGCATCCTGGCATAGCATGAATGTTCTACAAGCGTGGTACAGTTAACGACAATGTGGCAAGTGTGCAGGATATATTAGAATGTCATTTTAGAGAAGGTCGTATTGTAAAGGTGTAGTGCCGTTTCTCAAGACTTTTGTCCCAACGAAAGCTTGACCAATGAATTAGGGTTTAGGGTTTAGACTCCAGAGGAGTGAGGATCCGTGTACTTATTCATATCTTTCTTGTGTCTACCAGACCTATAATAGAAATTCCTTGTAAGACTGAACAGCAAACTGTTGATTGGAAGAAGTGAATCAACTTTTTTCAGCTTTTTCAACTTTTTCCTCTGTTAGGATTCATCGAGTTACTCGACTACCGTGTATGAAGTGGAAACTACAGTAGTCCTTTAGGGTTTAGAGCTCATTCTTTGTAGGGGTTTGCTGATTTCAGGTGTGGCGAAGATCCGGTCATTGTTGTTAGCGCGGCGAAGCGGTGCAACATCATGCTTGATCTGCTTGGAGCGAGTCCGAGCCACGGATCCCGTGTGGGACTGCAAGGCCGGTTGCCATGCCATTTTTCATCTCATCTGCATCCAATCCTGGGCTCGTCAAGCTCTCGGGGCTGCTGCTCTTCGCTCCCTCGGCCCACTCTCAGGTCAACATTTTCCAGCAGCACAAGCGGAGGCAGAGGACAAAGCTTGCTGGCATTGCCCAAAATGCAGGTTGAGTTTTGCTCTGCATAACTTATCATGAATAAAAATTCATACTTTTTTCAGGTGAGACACTCACTATGCGAAAATCTATTGCAGGACTGATTACCAGAAGACACAGCTTCCAAGAGAGTACAGATGCTTTTGTGGGAAAGAAGAGAATCCAGTCAATGACCCCTGGCTGGCACCTCACACTTGTGGAGAAAAATGTGGTCGCTCTTTGCCTGGGGAATGTGGCCATGAGTGCGTGTTGTTATGCCATCCTGGGCCGTGTCCAACATGTCCTCAGCTACTGAAGTTTAGGTATATCAACGCTTGAACGCCTTCCAATTTTTCTCATTTCTGAGGGTCATCTCCACCTCTTTTTTCTTATACTTTTACAGAATGAAGTATATATAGTCCCCAAATTTTTTGTCAATTGGCTTTAGTATAGGATTGAATTATCCGTTGCTTCAAAGTAGGATACTAAAAATCGAAGTTCAAACTTAATTATAGTTTTTCTTGATACTATATGATGCGATGAGTCTAAGATTAGATTGTTTTGAATAACTTACATAGAAACATGCATTTGTCAGGCTTAGAATGAAAAACCATCATAATTGAACAAAACATCATGAATTATGGACAGCTAATATTTGTTGATGTTTTGGAAGCTGCATTTTTCCAATTTTTCACATTTCACTTGCCATTATTCAATTTTGTGATAGCACAACTGCATTATGTGGAGTTCCTAGTTCTATGAATCAATTGTAATTGTCATTATGGCACTAAATTTGAGTTTTTTGACTGCTGGGCAAGAGCTGAAGTCGTCCTCTTGTGTTTGGATTTGCATAGAATCGTTACAATTAGTGGTTGGACGAAGTGTTGACTCTTTTGTGAGTGGCTTCAAAATGCCTTGCAGGTGCTTTTGTGGATCAGAGACTGAGATGCGGCGATGTGGGCACCGGAACTTCTCATGTGGAAGGGAGTGCAAGAAGGCCCTCAGTTGTGGGAAACACAACTGCGAGAATGCGTGCCACGAGGGAGACTGTCCTCCTTGTAGCAAAACTGCCATTCACAAATGCCAATGTGGACAGACAAGTGCACTTCGAGCATGTGCAGAGTCCAATTTTAGGTGTGAGAATCCTTGCGGTCGCCAGTTATCTTGCCTGAAACACTGGTGTCAAAGGGGCTGTCATTCGGGACCATGTGGAGAGTGCTTACTCACTGGAAAGAGGAGCTGCCCATGTGGGAAAGTAGAGCACAAGGGAATCCCTTGTGATGTGGTCATACCCACGTGTGGGTCAACTTGCGAAAAACGTTTACCTTGTGAAATTCATCGCTGCTCAGAGCGCTGTCATTTTGGCCCGTGTAAAGAAGTCTGTCGTGTTGTTCTTACCAAATCTTGTCGGTGTGGAAGCTTGAAGAAAGAGGTGAGTATTTACTTTGAAGGTCAATCTTGTCTGATGCTTGAGTTAGTTTGCCTTCTTCTTTTGTTGCTTGTGCGAGGTTCTTTTATGCAGAGCTGCTTATTTCTGAACGGCACATTATTTTGGGATGATGTTTAACCTTGCTTTTTGGTGTTTATCTGCGAATATGTAGGTCCCTTGTCATCAAGAGCTGCAGTGTGAAAGGAAATGTCAACGTGTTAGGGACTGTGGCCGTCATGCATGCAAACGTCGCTGCTGTGATGGAGATTGCCCACTTTGCTCAGAGGTTTGATTCTAATGGTGCCCTTTTGAAATTTTTTTCTTCTGTTGGTGATTAGCCTCCTAAATACTGAATTCCTAAAATGGGGGTATCTCTTCTTGTTGGAATGTCTTTGACTTATTGTAAGCCAGATGTCATGCATGTGTTTACAAAACAAAAGTACAATGGATCACGGGGGAGAACTTGTAGGTATGCGGTCGAAGACTGAAGTGCGGGAATCATAAGTGTCCAGCTCCCTGTCACAGGTATTGCAGCTGGTGAGAATTGCAGTTTTTATGACATTCATTACTCTTTAGCTCCTAATTCCTACCAGCTCTTGCCAACCTCATAGCTTAATTCTAGTTTGCGTAATTAAGGTGGAAATTTATGGAATTATTGAAGTTGTTAGTAATTTGGTATCAGAAACATCCACGTTTTGAGGCTGATGACTTGTCGCAAATTTTCTACTTCATGGATAGCATCCTGCTAAGTATCGTTACTGTAGTTTTTTGACCCAATTCTTGGGCAATATGGTTATCTGGGCACTCTAATGGATTTTAACGTGAAAAGATGTTATGTTTGACAGAGGACTCTGTGCGCCTTGCCCCGTGAATGTGGTTATCTCATGCGCTTGTGGAGAAACTGCCATCCAGGTATTGTTCAATCTGTGCAGTCCATAGGAAAGAACTGAGTTTCTAATCGTTCACGGGGCTTGTACTTGATCTTTGCATGTTTATGCACTTGATGTAGGTCTTCAGTTCTCACTGTATTGTGAGTTTGCCATGATTCAACCCATATTGAGGATTATTCATCAACAATTCTTTATAATTCTGATCAATACTTGATTGTGGTGTAGAGGTTCATATCTGGACTCTACTTTCAAGCAATGGAATCACAAGGGCTTATTCGTGTAATGTTCAGGTGCCCTGTGGAACAGAACGGACACAACGACCACCTCGTTGCACAAAGCTCTGTGCGATACCTCCCAAGTGCAGTCATGGTCCCAGTTGTAAGGTACTTGTCTCAACTTTCAAAGTAGGGGTGCAATCTCTTCGCGTATCTGATGACACCTGAAAAGCATTTAACAAAGACACGGGATGTAATTTCAGACGAGTAGAAGTATGTTCATATGGGGCCGGATCATCATATTGCATTTTAGTGACCAGCCACTTCCTGTGTTTTTTCGCTTATCGGCTTCATCTGCCTCTTGTCCATGTCCTCTTTTTTGTGTTTTCCTGCATTTTCCGATTTCAATGGACACCTTTATTGCAAGAAATGAATTTCCCACTTTATCATTAATAACGTGAATTCAAATGCAGCCGCACAGATGTCACTATGGTGCATGCCCGGAATGCCAACTCCCTTGCATGGCCCCGTTACGATGTGGTCACAACTGCAA
The DNA here is from genome assembly GCA_950106755.1 of Climacium dendroides. Taxonomy (NCBI): domain Eukaryota; kingdom Viridiplantae; phylum Streptophyta; class Bryopsida; order Hypnales; family Climaciaceae; genus Climacium; species Climacium dendroides. Next base: position 29,053,851 of record OX467082.1, on the reverse strand, counting down.
AGAGAGGTATGTGTTGTTGGTTAGCTTGCTTTCATTTTTTTAATTTTCTTATAATAATTTTACATCTTAGATTTATTAAATGGAAATAAATCCGTATGTTTGCTATGAAAGATATTAAAGCAATCCAGGTCCCCGAGGCATTATTTGTTTGATAGTGCACCTTGCAGTATGTGCCCTTCAACATCTTTTTCATTGGTTTCAGCTGTCATGGACCTAAGCCCGCTCCCAATCCTGAGTACACTTACAAGACAAAAAAGAAGAGGGTGATGCATGACAAATCAGCTAGCACTGCTGAACCTTGCCCGCCTTGCTCTGAACGTGTTGTTAAGCAGTGTGTCGGTAAACACCAAGGCAGTGAACGTACGGTATGCGCCATTGTTTCTGATCTTTTTTTTCTTCTCTATCATTAATGTAGTAACTGGCAATCAGTGATGCATAGCCATTACCAGATGAGTGGGATGGGTTGGTCTTGTTTTTTCATTTATACATTGAATGATGTTCATACTCCTATGCAAGGCCAGTCATCTTACAGTTTCATAAATTTTTGGTTGTTGCCGTTATGCTGTCATTTGCAGTTTTGTGCACGTGCTCTGCATAAAACGCATTACCTTATTCAAATGCATTTTCATAAAAATGTAACTTTAAAAAAAAATCTAATTACGTTTGATCATTATGCAGATGGTATGTTCACAGAGCTCTGAGTTTCGGTGCAGCAATGCGTGTGGCAACCCCCTGGCTTGTGGAAATCATACTTGCAGAAGCACATGCCATTTTGTCACTATTCCGCGTCTTGTTGCAGGGGAAGAAGTTTATCAACTCGATAAACTGCCCATTCCTCCTGGAATTGAATTAGCAGAGACAACCAATGGACCTGAGGGAGTCTGGGGCAAATTTGGATCCTCTTTACCTCAGGAGAAATGTGCTAGTAATGGTTCAACAGAGGACTATTCAAACCAACCTGACAATCTTAAAGTTGTCGATAGTTGTGAGCAGTGTCGCTTACCTTGTCAAAAGGTTTGTTATTCCTGTATAAAACCGCGAGTACCAGCCTGGTTTCACGTCTACTCATCATTTATTCATATTATTGGCATTGTAGTTGTCTGATTTTGGATGGTGCCGTCCTGTTACAGAGAAATTGTCTTTCTGATGTGTTTGATGTATGTTTGTAGAAGCGAGCTCTTCGGTGTCCACATCCATGTACTCAACGTTGTCACATTGGGAGTTGCAAACCATGTAAAGCCGTCCTGAAGCGTGCATGCCATTGTGAGGCCTTGGTGCAGTCGTTTGAATGCACTGCCTTCAACTCCGTCTCTGATGCAGCTAGGGCAAAGTTACTAAGCTGTGGAGGACCTTGTCATAGGTATTTACGGCACTCGTTGTGTGTTTTGTGTCTGGGTCATATTATCTGATTATTTCTACAGTTTTGGAAACTAGCTGCTAGGTAGTCCTGCATGGATAATTATTACTTTCGCTCTTCCTTGTTTGTTTCTCTTTGTGGCTAGTATGTTACGTAATGCTTGGAATTTGTCTTTGTTCCGGAGGAACTTTGGGTGAACAACTGAGTTGACCATCATTTGTCGCAAACTATAAATGGAAGTCCACTCTGGAAATTAATAGTCGACTTTCAAATCATATTTCTATTGTTGAAAAATGTAGGGTGTGATTTCTTTGTTCTATTGGTACATTGTGCTACCTTCTTTGAAGCGTCCTGAACGATCTATTCCAACTCCTATATGTACGGAAGTGGCCAATTGTTGGCTATTTGGTCACTTAAGGGTAACCTTCATATGGTCAACACATGATTGCCTACGGTAGACTTTATTTTTACCATCTTTGTTGACTTTTCTCAACGTTCGATTAGTATTAACTAAGGCAATGTGTGGTGTTTCTCTCCAGCAAACTTCCAAACTGTACACATCTTTGTCCTGATATTTGTCATCCTGGCGTTTGTCCAACGGCTGCTGACAACTGCCGCAAGAAGGTTCGTTCTGGAACTTGCACTCTTGGCTTTCCATTATGATTGAACAGTGTTTATGCCTTGTGATATTGGGTTTAAAGGATGCATGGAAAATACGTGAAAGTTGTGCAGTACTCAGACATCGGTTGTACATTATGAAAGACTTTGGAAGGGTTGTCTGTTATGTGATGTAATTGTGGACTACCAATTTATATCTAATTTACGTGGCGTTAGGCAATGGTCGGAGCTGCTTGTGTCATATTTTGTTGGAGGTTAATAGCTAATTATAGTTCAAATCATATTTCTATTGTTAAAGAATGTGGGGCATGATTTCTTTTTTCAATTGGTACATTTTGTTACCTTCTCGAAGCTGGCAAGAACAGAGAAAGATGAATTTCTGAGGTTGTATTGTTTTTGGCAGGTAACTGTGCGGTGTGCTTGCCAACGTCTTAAGAAAGAATGGCTTTGTTGTGATGCACAAGCTGCTCAGCCAAAAGGTACTAAGCGTGCAGTTTCTGGTGTGGGGATCTTACCTTGTGATCAAGAGTGTTTCCGATTGACTGCTGAACGGAGGGCAAAAGAGGAAAGTGAAGAGCTGAGACATCGCAAATCCAAAGAACCTGAGGTACACAAAATTCATTTTTCCATTCCTGTACGGTGAAAACTCCCATTCCCATCCCTGTACCCAATTCCGTCATGATATACCAACAGAGTACACTCTTACTAAGAAAATGTGCACCCTTGGTACACCATGACGGAATTGGGTACAGGGACGGGAATGGGTGTCTTCACCTTATATCTTGCTAGGTAGAATTTGGAATAAATCGTCTAGGGAGGTAACGATGTCGACCAATAGAAACAAGAATCTACTCCTACATTTTGGAAGATGCAAGTGTGTTTTAAAGGTGCTATAATTCACTATATTAGCTTTCAAAGTGAATTTCTTTGTTTTTAACTTGGGCACTTCGGAGTTAATGGATATTGTAATTCCGTACATGAATTTCCTGTTGCTTTCCGATTTTTAGTAACATATCACTTCTTAGAAGTAAATTTTAAGCCATGATCATCTTGTAATAGTTGAATGCGGCACCCATGAAGACTTCGAAGAAACGCAGAGTTCGTAATTTGGATGACTCCGCAAAGACTTCAGGCTTTCAGGTGACTTTTCTAGTTGTGTATAAATGGTTGAGGAGTTCTTTCATTTATATAAATGCGGGTCTACTTCAAAAAAGAAATTGTCTGTCTACATAGTGTACCTTGCTGGTTGCAACCTTGAAAGTCTGTTCCGCACTCTGTTTTGAACATCCATAGTTGAAAAAAAAATCCGATTTTTTTTCAAATTCTTTTCTTCTTTGTCATCTCCATGTGTCACAGCCTTCTGAACTGTAACATAAGTATATGATTATAGGACGTTCAGTATATTCTTCTAACTGATGCTTCTGGCTTTGATACACATGCAGGATACTATTGCTATAGCCAGGCGTTGGATAATGTTATTTCTGCTACTAGTTGGGGTGCTTGTGGCCGCTGTGTATGGCTACAAGGGCTTGTTGGTATTGTCCCGCTGGATGGATGCTCGTGATGCTGCCAGACCTCGTAGACGCATGCCCGGAAGCTTTTAAACCGCATGTCTCATTTTTTCAAGCTGGTTGAAATAGAATGAGATCAGGGTCTAGTCTATGTATTTTTAGATCAACCAGAAAGCTCTTTTATTATTAAAATTTACCTCTCTCCAGTCAGTCCAGTGTGGGTATTTTTGCATTCCGTAGTGTTCCATGGAGATGCAGTCATGCTGTTGAGGGACCTTGTGATCTAGATGATGTTGAATTTTGCTATCTGGCTCTACCTTTGTTGATTGTGGCAATTTTAGGTACTGGGTTGAACAACATGCAGGAAATTGGAACTAAAAATCATGAGAAAATTGTAGTAATTTAAGGGTTGCATTACTTATTGTATCAAATAAGATGAAATTTTAGCCAATAAAAAAAATTGTATGCCAAATGAATAATTGTATTTTTAGTGAATTGTCAAGTTGAAATATTTTGAAATTTACTTAAGAAATTTGTGAAATAATTTTTCAAACTTGACCATGTAGAAAATTTCTGTCTATGATGTGTAAAATAACCTCTTTTGATGAAAACCTCAAACAAAGTTGTAAAAAACTTATCTTATAACTTTTATACAAGTCCCCTTGAATCAATGGGGATTAAGTTAATTTTGTAACATTGTTGTGGACATTAAGTGTTTGATGGATGACAGAAAATCTTTTTATATAAGATAGAAGTGTAAATGTTCATCTTTGGAATTTTGTGTGAAAAGTAAAGGTCTTGTACAATAGTTTGATTACTAATGAGTGCCCTTGGTGTTTTTTTAAACAAATGATTGACATAGTACTAAAAAGGGTGATTTCTACAGTAACCAATTGGGCATTCCAAGGTTAATCTTTGAATGTTGTGGATGACAAAGGATTTTTCTATGTAGGACAGAAGGACAAATCTTCATCTCTAGGAATTTTGTATGAAAAAGGGAGGTCTTGTACAATGACAATTTGACCTCCAATGAGTGCTTGGGGGGGGTTTAAGCAAATGTTTCACACAATCCCCAAAGGATGATTTCCATAGTGACTAACTTGTCTTTTGAGGGTTAAAGTGACATTAATTATTATTTGATTTTCTATCGGATATTCTATCAAAAAAATGATAAACTTGCGTAGATTATATTAATACCTTTTGACTTCTTGTTTAGAAAACTTGATTTTGGCATTCATATCCATTAATTTTTTCAATCATAGGCTTTACCTTCATAAAGTTAAGAACTTGCATGAATGTTGAAGCTACAAATATTAAATACATATATCCATGATGAATGATCCCTTCCCCAATTGTGTCCCCTATCAACACATAAGGTAGGAGGTTCTAAAAGTGCACAAGCTTTAAAATCACTCACCTCTTCAAATGTATACCATTTGTACATGTTGCCTTTTCATAGCCTTTAGCAATGTACAAGCAATGTACATTAGAAGGTGGAACCCTATGCCATTTCAACTTCAAAATTTCATAACTAATTCCACAAAACTCCAAAAAATATGAAACGACTTGGGTTAGATGCCGATTCCACTTGTCTTTCAAGGAAAATTTGCTGAAAAATATTTCAAGAAGCTTCACCTCCCCATAATTCAGTTTCAGCTCTTAAATGGGCGCTTTATGAACCTCCTACCTTATCTCAAAATTATAGGTGAAATGTTGGACAAATGTAGATAGCAGATGCAATTGGAAAACTGCCCATAGTGGGTATTTCATACCGTCCCAATCCTGAATGGAGTAAGAAAGAAAGACTGTTGCACAATATGCTGCCAGAGCCAGAACTTTAGATGAGAACAAAACCATGGGAGCTGATAAGTTCTGATTCAGCCAGGTTCTTTTCGACGAACAGAATCCGATCTAACACCGATGAAACTCATCCACATCCACTCTTCCCCTCCTCCACCTCCCAATGCGGCTGGCACAAATTGCACTGCCCGCATACAGATTTCCCACAAGTTGGTTGCGAATTCAACATCCTGGAAGCTCCAATTCGACGGGGCGAGCCTGCTCAGTCTCTTTTTACTTCGTCTCATTTGGTGTTGTAGAGAGCGTGTCTCTTCCACGTGATGTAGAGAACAAGCTCTGTTTCTGGCGGACATTTTCTCTGCCTGTAGTGAATTGTCAGGCACACGATGGTGTAGTTCCTCTTTCCTTCCGTGCTTTTTGGTGCCATAGGTGTATCCCGATTCGGAGAATTTTGGGTTTGTGGCATTGAGCTTTTGTGGCAATGGGTGTTCTCTGCGCCGCATCGCAAGTGGCAACGCTCGCAACTGCTCCTTCCAAGCTCATCGTCCCTGCGACTGCTTCTTCTGGATTCCTGTTTCCTGCTGTTACGTTGCGAGCGAGCGGGGATTACGCCTTCAAGGCAGGACGCAGCGAGGGTTTAGCGAGCTCGTGTGTTGGGGTTCATAGGAAGCTTTCGAGATTTGCTATCGCGGCTACTACTGAGTCTTCGGAGGTCGTGGAAGAGCAGGAAGAGGACGAGATGACAACTGCGTCGTGCGAGACGCTGTGTACCACGACCTGGGGTCTGTGCGATACCGTGATTGGGGTCCTGGGCGGTGGACAGCTCGGGCGGATGCTGTGCCAAGCGGCCTCGCCCATGGGCATCCGGGTCGCGGTCCTCGACCCGTTGCCCGATTGCCCCGCGGGGAAAATCGCGTTTCATCACCAGATTGGAAGCTTCAAGGACATGCAGGCGGTGCGTGAATTCGCGAAAGGATGCGGAGCTTTGACTGTCGAAATCGAGCATGTGGACGTGGAGACGCTGGAAGCGCTCGCTCGGGAGAATGTGGACATCGAACCCAAGCCGTTCACCATTCGCATCATCCAGGTACACTAAACCCTAGAATTAGGGTTAAGTACGACCAAGTACGTCTCATGGTTTTGTTTCCTGTTTTGAGTATTTCACACGAGGACTTGTTTTCTTTCGTCCTATTTTATTTATTGATTGTCTCATCAACACATGTAATGTTGTTCACTGATTCTGATGAGATAACAATTGGTCCTATTTTCACAATATGATCATTTTCAAACCATGAATCTTTCGTTGATTGCAGTTACTATACCTTCATGGCCGAGGCGATGAGCATCCCTTCTGATTCTGAAGCTCTTGTTTTTCGGTTTCTTATTGGTCTCGCGCAGGACAAGTACATCCAGAAGATGCACTTCAAGCAACACGGCGTCTCGCTTCCCGAGTTCATGAAGCTTGACAGCGCCGCGGACGCCGAGGAAGCAGGGAAGCAATTCGGTTACCCCTTGATGCTCAAGAGTCGCCGCGACGCTTACGACGGTCGAGGCAACGCCGTCGCGCAATCCAAAGAGGCGCTGTCGCTCGCCATCGCCTCTCTGGGCGGCATCGAACGCGGCCTCTACGCTGAGAAATGGGCGCCTTTCGTCAAGGAACTCGCCGTCATGGTCGCCCGTGGCCGCAATGGGTGCATCCGCTCATTCCCCGTCGTGGAAACCACGCATGTTTCCAACATTTGTCACACCGTGGAAGCCCCGGCGCAGATCCCTGCCGAGGTCGCGGAGCTCGCAATGCAAGTTGCGGAGCGAGCAGTGGGATCCCTCAGTGGCGCAGGCATGTTTGGCGTTGAGCTTTTTTTGCTTGAGGACGGGAATGTTTTGCTTAACGAAGTGGCTCCTCGACCACACAACAGCGGTCATTACACCATCGAAGCCTGCTTTGTATCGCAGTACGAGCAGCACCTGCGGTGTGTGTTAGGCCTTCCTCTTGGCAGCCCCTCCATGAAGGTCCCTGCTTCTCTCATGTATAATGTTTTAGGTGAAGCTGAGGGAGAGGAAGGGTTCACCTTGGCTCACCAGACCATGCGGAGGGCTATGTCCGTGCCGGGAGCTTCGGTCCATTGGTATGAGAAGCCAGAGATTCGGAAGCAGCGGAAGATGGGGCACATTACGGTTGTTGGTCCAACCATGGAGGTCGTCCGGCAACGCATGAACTGGATCACCAACACCAAAGGCATTCAGGACTATCCTAAAGAAAAGACTGGTCTGAATGCGGTTCCTTCGGAAAACAGTGCTCTTGGTCCACCTGTTGGGATCATTATGGGGTCAGATTCTGACTTGCCTGTGATGGCCCTTGCAGCCGAGGTGTTGGAGTCTTTTGGTGTTCAGTATGAGTTGACAGTGGTGTCTGCGCATAGGACTCCAGAGAGAATGGTTTCGTATGCTCAGAATGCACACAAGCGGGGTGTGAAGGTGATCATTGCTGGAGCAGGGGGGGCTGCTCATCTGCCCGGAATGGTGGCTTCGTTAACTCCACTTCCTGTGATTGGGGTTCCTGTGAAAGGGAGCCACACCGATGGACTGGACTCGTTGCTCTCGATTGTGCAGATGCCAAGGGGGATCCCTGTTGCTACTGTTGCCATTCAGAATGCTACTAATGCAGGTCTGTTGGCGGTGCGGATGCTGGGTGTTGAAGCTCCGGAGCTAGTTGAGAAGATGAGCGAGTACCAAAACTCGTTGCAGGACATGGTGCTGGAGAAAGCGGAGAGGCTGGAGGCTGTTGGCTGGCAAGAGTATTTGAAGAAGTGAGATCTGGGGTCGTTTCATATCAAATGCCAAAAACTTGGCTTGGTACAGTACGGTATTTCTCATGAGGATTTTGGCACTACTGGATGGGAAGCCTCCGAAGAACTATTATTTCTCCAGTGATTATTTTCTTCCAAGGACGTGCTTCTGCAGAAAAGATTTGTGACCTTCCATGGTGTGGTGCAATCTTTGTCCTCCTGGATGTGTCATGCGCCTCGTAATGAAGATTCCTTACTTACAAAATGTAGGAATGAAACCAGAGAACAGGAAACTGGTGCTGTAGAAGTTGTACAATGTGCCTTCGGAATGTGGACTACAATGGTGGAAATTTGAGCTGAATTGAGGAGGATGTGCCAGGCTTGCTTGAAGCCTTTGCAGATGGATCAGTATTTTTTGATAGAATATGCAGATCAGGCTCCCATAGTGGTATCTCATATTGCCATTTTTTATTAGATAAACATTTTACGAACATCTGAAATGATTATGAATTATCATGCGCTGAACTCATTTGAAAATGTTTCTGAAAGGTGATATAATAATCCTAGATTTGTTCATATATATAAATCACATTAAATATCACATTCTACTTTTTTAAATCACAATGATTTGATTTTTCCAACACAAATTCTGGGAAAAAAAACATCTATGGTAAAAGCATTTTTTCAGAAATTATAAAAATACGAAATTCTTATCAATCAATTATTTTATAATAAAAATTGCATGACCTTAACCAAAGACATTTTGGATATTAGTGATTATTTAAGATAATATTTCATAGGATTTGAGTAAAGATTGAACTCACTCTCAAGACCATCCCTTGATATATTTTAGAACCCATTTCTCATAACACAAAGCTTTAGTGTCATGTACTACAAATTTGTAGCATGTATTCTCTTCAAAGTCATTTTTCATGCAAACAAAAGTTTTGAGGAAGGTGGAAATGAACTTTTTTGAATGCATAAGAAAACCACCTATCCTACAATATCAACAATAGAAAATAAGTGTTAGAATAGAAATTATAATTTAGGATTTTTTTGAAGTCAATTGCTTTCAAAATTGATTTGACAAAGGCTTATTAAGACTTCAACAAAACTAATCGGATTGGTCAATTCTAAAAATCACAACTAAAGAAATGCACTCAAAAGTTTATAAAGACTTATTTTATAACATTATGTAGATTCTATTATAAAAATCTAAGTAATGAGGGTTAGTAACAACTTTTCATGTTGGATGAATGTAGCATTTGGTATTAGAGGTCCTTCATTCTAAGTTAATCCAAAATATACTTTATGGATATAGATTTGAAAATAATTTGATCTACTGGAATGGAACTATGAGTAGAAGTGACTCTTTCATTGCCCTAGCCAAGGATAAACAAAAATTTGTCCAATTTTGTAGTTAGTTAATTTTGTAATTATCAATCTAACCTTTCCAACTTGAGGTATGTGACTTTAGATATGAATATTTAATTATGAATTCAATTCTTCCAAATTTTAATCATCCATGGATATTAATAAGTTCCTTTGTTTATCTATGGCAAAAATAAGACAATGAGAAGGTCAATTTTTACTATCCATTCAAATGGTCATTTAATTGCTATTGTTCCAATTACAAGAGGTCAAACTATAATCTAAGCACAATAGAACCTCTCTAAAAGTACTCAATATGGTTGGGACTGGGCTAACTATATTACATCAAAGGTTATTACATTAGGGAGGGTCATTGCATTAATGACATTTGTATGCGGCCCAAAGTGGGACCAAGCAATCAATATTACTTCATAGAGGTTATTACTATAGACAGGTTCTACTATATTATTAAAAAAATCTAAATGTTTTTACACTTTCTTGTTCTTATGGACTCCTTAACATTGTAATACAAATGGTGATAACCCCATACTATCATTCAAATTTCACTAAGGTAGAAGGCTCTTGAATGGCACATCTAAAGAAAAAATTACAATTGTGGAAAAATTACATAATCGAATGGTTTCCAATTTTTTTTTATAGACAGAGGAATGGAATCGAAATTGACGACAATTTTTGGTGTAATTTTTTAACTTACAATGAATTAGATATGATTTTACAAAGTCAAGAGTCCATACATCACTATTTGTAGTTGTAGACTGTAGCAATGATCAATGAACATGTGCCTTTGAAAAGAATAGAAGAATCCAAAAACAAATTAATAGTTTCTTGACTATGTTCATAAAAAATCTTGAATGTATCAATTCAATGTCTTAAATGGCACAATAGAAGGAGTTGGACTGCCAATTACAAAGCTAGACAATTGACCATTATAGCGCTACAAGGTTGTAGAAATGGCGCTTGCAAAATTGAAAGACAGTGCCTTTACGTCATGAAATCGTGGCAAAGAAGACTCTTGGATGCCTAGTAGTGGTCCTCAAATGGCACATGCTTAGCTTAATTATCCTTGACAACTTTTTACAAATTCAAAAAGGTCATTACGAAAGAGCCATTGTAAACAACTAATTCTGAATCAATGGTACATTGCTCCCATCTACTTGCCTTGGTCGACGATTTGCACAATGATCTCGAATTCGAAGGTCCTTGCCTCTATTATAGTCGTATAACATAAGAGGGTGAGGTGCATGCGATATCTCGATGGCACTGATATACTATAATTCATTCTTGTGGCTTCCAAATGCATTGCCTTCCCTTGTGTTTGAAGTGAGTCCCTTGTTGGGAAGTGTCAATGCAATCATGGTCACTAGGATTTTTGTCCATTGTTTGTTGCTCCTACCTAAGGTACTCTCCAACGTTGTGGTAAGCGTTTCCACATTCCTTCAGTTTCGTAATGTTTGACTGTACAAATGTTACCCTTACTTTTTGAGAACTCGTTTTTGCTATTGTTTTGAAAACATCCATTATCTGCCCTCTCATTTCTCCTTGCAACAGCCCCTTGTCATATGACATCTCATCTTCCTTGAGTTGTATCTACTAATAGTGTCTTAATCTGGTAGTCTTACAAATGCTCATTGATTAATTAGACGAGGTGTTGTCCAATAATACAAAAATCAACGGCACTCCTTATAAGATGTTGGTTTCTATTCTCTCATTTCCTTATTTAATTGTCACTGTTTAGTAGGACAATACCTCATGCCTATGTTAAATGCCACAAACGTACTTGCCTAAGCATGAAAAAAGTAAGTGCCATATTGTTGAGGAGGTTTGCTTATGTATTCCAATAGCATAGCATTGTGGTTGCCAAAGTTACCCACCTATAGCACCACTTCTCTCAAAATTGGTAAGTTGTTGATGTCCTCCCTATGTTTTTTGGCTTGTCTTCTTACGATCGTCATTTGTTGATTTTATTGCACACCCATGGTATTATGCCACAATATGGGGTTCTATATCTAGTAATGGGCACATTAGCTCAAATGGCAGTATATAGCTTATTTTCCAAGGCTTTTACACTATTAATACTCTAGAGTTTACTATGCTTTTCCGAGATCTGTCTAAGGTAGCCCTTGTTTCTTTGGCTTTTTGTTCTTCTTTTCTCTTTTGGGTCTTTTGTTCCTTGATAGCCTCTTTTGTTAATTTCTTCTTTTCTTACTCCTCAACAGTTGCCTTCTTTACGGCAATGTCTTCGAGTTCCTTCATATGCTCCTCTTCTATTGGCAATATGGACTTCTAGTAGTCGATTTGAGCTTCTACACGGCACTTGGATTTGGTGGATAATCCCACCCGGGGAAGTTCCAATAACTTGTTGAATTGCCACCAATCATCATTTTCCTTACTCCTCATTCCTCTATGTCACTATTGTAGCTATTTTCTACTTGTATCAATCTATTGTGGTCCACATCATTGGCATCCACCTCCACATAATATTATTGGCAACTTGACACTTCACAAGGGACTTCTTTGTTTATTTCTTCTAGTTTCCATTCTTCTAATTGGTAAATCTGCACTTGTTCTTGAGGCATTGCTTTTGTGCCAAAAATGCTTTGCGGAACTCTAAAGTAAGCTTGATTAGGTTCCATCTTTGAGTCCATAGCCTTCCGATTGAATGGATAAATGCCAATTGCTTTGAATCTACTCTTTATATCTGGGCCCTTCGTATAGCATGGGGACACCTATTGTACAAGGTCTTCCTTAATAGGAATTTCCCCATTATGAGAAATAGTCAATTTGTCTCTACAAGCACAAAAAGAAAGTTTGAAGGGCCTTAAACAAGTGACATCCAAGGGTTGTAAAGCATAAGATGATAAGACGTATATGAAGGGAAAGTTAACATATCTAAACTTGACTTTTACCATTGCTAACTTAATAACTTCAAGTGTGACATGAAAGGTATGCCCATCCAATATAAATAAGTGCCTATTGGATGGGGAAATCTCATAGATTTTAGAAACATTATGAAATACATGATGTACTCAAACTCTGAATAACTCGTAGGTCATCCAAGCCTTCTTTTGCATTGCTAGGACAGCTCCATCTTCTTCTATTTTCCCTAGAAAATTCTTGATTTCTTCTTGCCTTTAAAAATGTATAAGTTTGGGAGAGATTCACCTCTTGCATTGATGCAAGATAGAATATATAGCCATTCCCTTGTGTCAAGAGTCACCTAGTGCACATTTCATAAAATTGCCTCCAACTTTCTTTGCTTGAACATTGCTTTTGTCACAGTTCTATACTTGGTTTGGTTCATACTTGTTAGTATTGTACAACCTCCCCACTATAGACTTTTGTCACAGTTCCACCTTTGATGTGGTTTATACTTGTAAGTGTTGTACAACCTGTAAAATGTGAAGGTTGGAATCACTCTTCTTTGAATGAGTATTTCTACCTTTTCTTGTAATTGTCCTATAGTCAAACTGTCAAAGGAAAACCCAAGTCTTGCATTTTAATGATATATTATACTAATTCTCTTGTTTTACGATCTGTGAAAATTCCCATTTTGCCTCTCCTTCTCTAGATGGTATTGCCATAGATGTTTCTCAAACTAGAAGAAGGAATGCCATTAATTCTGCCTACTTCTCCTATTGCCATTTCTTCATCTACATCAACTATAGCAAACTACAATTGTTGTGTCATTGCCATGGAGCTTCCATTTATTGTTGAATGGAAATACTAAAGTTATATCATGTTTTCATTTAGGGTGAGTTCCAGTCTTCTAGAAGTAGTACCTAGATCAGAAAACAATTGTTGCTAGAGTGCATGATATCTAGATAAAGTGTTCATATGAGGTCATTGATCTTCACTCAATTGGTGCAGCAATATCTTCCACTACATGAAAAGTATTGGTTACATCCTAGGTGCCTTTGAGTGTTGCATATTGGAGTATTAAAGCTACTTGTGTGGACCCGAGGAAGTGATTGTTGGCTGTCTGGACCCACTACCACCTCTGCATGCCAACAATGACATCGCTTTTGTTGATTTCAATTGCGCTATTTTTTTTTGCCAAGTCCTTTACCAAAAAGTTGTTCTCCTTAGCATCAATGTATCAATCGTCATGGCTACCTATGATGCTCGTTGAAGGCCAAATGGTGCTCTCTCAGATTGTAGTACTCATATTCAACTTATTAGTGATGCCTGGGAAATGTGGTAGTTGTGGTTGCATAATGGTTCTTCTACAAAGGGCCTCAATCACAGGTATGCAATCAGAAGTAAAATTCAAACACCTTCAAGAACTCCTACTAGTCAACATTTTCAAGGTATCGACACTCCTCATTCTATATTGCCCAACAAAATACCTCATCACTTTTGTATGCACTCTCATCTTCTTCATTGTAGTCACTCAGTCTACGTCCCCAACTATGCCGCCTTTGCCAAAGATGTGCTTCATCTTCACTTCCTTCATCTTCATCGCTACTATCTGTCATCATATGGTAGCACCTTATAAACAAGTTTGTTAACAATGTATCTCAATTTCAACATTCAATGTCTCTAACTATTGTTCTCATTTAAGAGCCCTCTAAATGCACTACACACTTCTCATTTGTGGTTGTCTTAATGTACCTTGACGTCTAGAAGCGCAAACCCTTTAGCTGAAACAACTGTCATATCATGGGGTTGTACTTTTTTTATGCATTTAATACTTTTTTTTCTCTTACATTCAAGTGAGCACTTAAGGTTTTAAAATAGACAACCATTGAAGTAAAAATGGCACTTCTATGTTTTACAACAATTCTCCACGTGGTATGTAATTGGATACAAACTTTTTTGTAATGGCATTGACACAAACATTGACGTCCTTCTATTTATTGCATGCCCCACTTCCATCTACAGGGATTTCTCTTTTGTTTTTGTAAATTCCAATTTTATATTCACTATTCAAGTATGCATTCATTATTCATGAACAACAAAGAATAGGATGCTAAAAGCACTAGTAGTGGTCTTAAAATGACACTTACAATAGCAATATCTACCCTTACAAAATGTAGGCCATTTCATCAACCTGCTACACTTGCACTATTTATGAACCTTTTCTCGAGTATTCTTAATGCTTGCTCCACTTCAAGACCTGCTACTATATCTATAGTCTCAACAATCATTCAACTCAATCTCTTTGCAAATTTAGACACAGTGCTATTCCAAAGTTTGCAAAATATGAAAATTCTATATACCATATAAAAATATAAAAGTTAGTAGAATTCACTTCATTTGTGTCAAAAAAATTTAAAAGTTAGTAGAATTCAATACAAGATTTTCTCAATATCCAATGAGATGAATGTAAGTGAATGAAGAGCACTTCTTTTGGGGTATATAGATTACATTCCAACACAATAGGATTCATGTATTTTTTTAACTTCTTTATTTCATATTTTAGGAGAACTTTGGTAGGGGATTTTAAATGGAAAGGGAGGTAGAAGTATTCAAGGTCCACACTCCCACTCTCTAATATACACACATTGGTGTGCTTTGTATTGTTGCCACAACCAACATGTAAATAAAAAAAAATTATTTTCAAATTCACATTAAAACTTCAAAATTCAATAACTTTCACACCATACATCCAAATGCTACAAAACAAAGCTCATGCACCCCTCCTAGCCAAGGGCTTTCCAACAAAACCAAAGACCCAATCAAGCAACACATGGTCTAAGAGATCTTATTTATATATATATATATATATATATATATGAAGTGTTGTGAGCTCAAAAGACACAATCAACGAACTAGGGTGTGATTTATTCCTAACCAATCTTACCTAGCTACCGCCGACACACAATGATAATGGATCACTAGTTCCACCATAATTACATACCACAACACGACACTGCAACATCCGGGAAGAGCTTAATCAAAACAAGTCACAGATCTTTATTACCATAATCAAACGGCACACATTCATGTATGTAGACTGTTCCATCTGCCTTTCACTGAAAATGAAAAATAATCAAAGTTTTGACTCACTTGTTTTTCTTGAAGCTTGTATGAAACAACCCTGCCAAATCAATACCCTCCACTCCCTCATTACAGAAGGGGAAACTTAGGGGGGGATCAGAAAACAGCTGTAACGGAGTCCTCCAGAAGCTGAAGCTATACACATAGATTCGATGCAGCACCACTTAAAAACCTTGCAACTGCAGCACATTATAACAGACGAATAAAAGGGTGGCACTAAAATAGGAGGGTACGTATCCAGTTTAAGCCCTTGAGAGCCGACTTCACAGGTCCAGGGATGTTCAGGTCATCCAACCTACTTTGTCCTGGTTTGATGACCAATACCTGTGTGAAACAACAAGCAACGCACGGAGCTTAGTATTGAACGCAGAGTAGGGCCTCTGAACGACAAACTCATGTGAGTAGGATACTACAACTATACCATATTCTTTATGAACTGAATGATATACGGAGTAGTATTTTGTAGGTTCAATGCTAATGCAAATACCATTAGTGTTCCTATTGATTAAAACCATTTACTGAACTTTGGATCTCGAGTTGGCCACTTGTCAATTAAATTTTCACTCAAAAGCTTCTTGATGGAGGTGCGCAAGTACACAATTGCCATTTTCAAGGAAATATCAGTTACTCCCATATTTCACAAAAAAAAAATCGCATTCACTCTATGGCATGCTATTTTGATATTACATTAAAACATGGACGACACTAAATAAAATGAACAGAGTAACTCCAGGAGTCTCCACATCACCCTCACCTGGACTTTGCGACGACCCCATTGAAGAGCATTGTCGTGTGAACGATGGTAGAGATCAATACGATGAGGCCCCTTGATCGCGCCACCTCGATCCTCCACCTACATTTCCAACACCACCCTTCAACTTAATCACTTCAAACAGAAAGGTACTTCAACATTTAGCAACCCATACTGCTAGCATGATAACAAAAACTGGTGATAAATGAGCGTGAACTTGTGAAGCAAAACAAGTGACTCCTGAGCTGAAACTTATATTAGAAACAAAAATACACTCAAGTTCAACATTCTAACATGTCGCAGGGTAGAACTCGCATAGCACAACGAAGTCCAGAGCAAGTGGAACGCGGAAGGGTTGGGAGACTTGCCTCGCCCCACCCATAGCCAGGAATAAACATGCGCGTGCCAAAGGGGTAGTAGGTAGTATCAGCGGCAATTGTTCCATGCCGTGGCAAGAGCTTCCACGGAAAGAACAGCAGTCGGGCTGGAAGGTTTTGGTAGTTCATCAGACTCAGCTTCGAGAGGAGAGGTGGTCGGGCCTGGTGCGAACAAAAGATGATGAACTCAGACCGAGAACTAAATAACTAAATAAAAATGAAAGAAAGAATAGAAAAGAGGAGAAAAAAGAAACTGCTTTCGAAATTTCCTCGAATCTCTGGACACAAGTGAAATTGAACTCTATCACGAACATAAATCACTTCTGGTTGTTATGAACTTTTTAGAGAAATATTCATGTCAGGCTCAACAAAATTAGTCAAAAGGAGTGAAACAGACCTGAGCTGGATAGCTTCCATTGGACGTCAGTCCATAATAAGGCTGCCCATTCTGTGTAGTTGCTGTCCAAAACCTGAGAAAGGGTGACCACCTTTCAACGAATTATTATCATAAAAGTCTCGATCCAGAATTTCTCTCTGCTGCCTCCAAGAAGAACTCGAGAATTTGCATACAAAGATGAAGTCACGGTTGCAGCTTTGATCAGCATACTGTGTATCATTCCTACATGTATCTAGGATGCTGTTGTGTGCGCTTGAGTAGAGACAATTACAGTGCACTTACTTGCAAAAAAAAGGGAGTCTCTGATGTTCCCTATTGCCATTCTTCCGATTACGAAATCGCACAGGCATTAACGAGGGCGAGAAGCCAATGTAATATGGTCCGGGAAGCCTGAGGCCCCATTCCCAATTACAGCAATATCCGCACCTGCAGAAATTGACAACACATCTTAGTATAGCAGCAGCGTGCATATCAACAATCCCGTGCACGAACCCTAGTGGTGTGGATCTAGACGACGAACCACTAGATCATTGGCAGATTTGCAGGTAAAGTATTCTGCAAATAAACCAAAGCGAATAATCCACGACTATTCTGGATAATACTCTGTGACAAAAGAATCACCATGACAATTCTGGAGAATACTCCGTCACAAAATTCTAGGGAATACTCCGTGACAACAAGATCAGCAATAGAAAACACTCTGTGACGCAGGATCGAGAGTTGAGAGCGGGAAAATTCTCTACGAAAGGGGCACAAAAGTGTAATACACACCTGCAGTACGCTGTGCACTCAATTTCGACCTTGATGGGAGGCATTGCCCGCGAATTCTTAGGGTTTCACGAGATTATCGACGATCATTATCAATCCCGAGAGATACTTGCGAAGAGATGCATAGCCCTAAATTTCGCAAACTCACGGGTCCCAAAAATCCCCCCAAAATTCTCGGATTCGAGCTGCAGAGAGGAATGCCGAAGGCGAAAAGGATTTATTAGACCATCGTATACCTCCTAATCTCGAAAATCCGGGACACCAGGAGCTCCTCCAAGCAGAGCCCGCACATGAAACACTCGCACTTGCTCCATACGCTACGTCACTAACTTACATGCTACGAAAGGAAATATATTTAACTTAGCCTCGGGCTCTCGGCAGGTTGAAATAGTCGCACAGTCACTTCCACTTTAAGGGTTAAATTGCGAAAAACTTGCAGGATCCTTGAGACCTACGCAAATCGTGGGAGGATCTGCAGGGCGGAGACGCGGAGTGTTGGTTTCGGACTTCGGAAACGGAGGGAGGAAGGAAGGAAGGAAGGGTGGATGGATGAGGATGGATTTCGGTTCGTTGTCCTCGTCTGTTTTCTGTTCGTAGATGAGGACCAGGTTATTAATCAAATAAATAACCAGTCTTTTGCTAAGATTTAAGGTAGAAATACGATAAATGGTTAGTGGTTCTTAAATGGTTATGATGTACATATACTTGTCATTTCAGGACATAAATGTAGCTCTACAGTACATTGTAACCATTTTAGAACCACTAATCGTTTATGGTATTCCTACCTTAAAGAGTTTGTTCATCTTGGGTCCCACACTATGATCCCAAGAGCAAGGTAAGTGACACCAAGACAATGTACCTTACCTTTGTTAAGGTATGTTCGCACTTGATATTAGGGGTGATGTTTGCAATGTGAGTCCAGTCTAGAGATAGGTCTAAATTGATTCATGAGACCTTGAGTAACAACATTTCTTAACACCAATTGCAAATATATCTTTAGGAGGGAGACTCAATACTATTTACTTTGATAAATAATCTATTGATCTTATGGACATTGTAGTTAGATACAATAGAATTTTTCTATAGTAATAGCCTTAAGATTGGACTGAAGTCCCCATACTGATGAATCTCAAAGAACTTCTTTGATGTGTATGTTTCTAACGCAGGACCAAGCAATCAATACTCAATCACTTTAAAGAAATCATTGCCTTAAAAAAAGTTCACTTCAGAGAAGTTCTATTGTATATAGTTAATATATGTGTATGTTTCAATATTATATGAGTACTTAATTACTAGTTGTGTTATAAGTGTCAATGAATACAATTAAATTTGTTGGAGGTGGTTTGGATTGGTTAATTAAATGAATTTGTAATTTAAGTTGTAATATCATAGTAGGAATGAGATTAGTATCCGGTATAAGTATCGGTGTTGTAGCGTTAGTTGAATGCATGTCCTATAGTAGATACATTGTAGTGACTATTGTGTTAATTTCTTTATTGTGAGAATTAATATAGTTATGCTATTTAGTATAATGTGTATATTATTTATAGGTATTGGAGTTTGTAGAGTGGCATGTCATAGATCATTTGAGCAATGGTACAAATGTGGTTTAGTGATCCAAGATATTTTTAATACATATATTCCTTTTATGTGTTTGTTATTTGTTTTGTTTGAGATTGTTTTGTTTATGATTAATGTATTGATAAGATTGTGGTTGCATTTCTAAGTTTGTGGTGTGGTGGTTGTTACTAGTATATTTTTGTTTGTTGAAAATTTGTATTAATGGTGTGGGTTGGAAAGATGGTTGTATATGGGGATGTAAAATTAGGGGATTTTGAGCACAGTTCATATTTTTATGGTTTTAGAAGGGTTTCTTTGCAAGTACATGTGTTGATACAAAATTTGGTTTCATAAAGTGACATTGGAAGTTGGAAATGGTATGAAAAAAAGTTGCTTCTATTGAATTTATCAATTGCCAGCTTACATTAACAGCTCTTGAGTCAAACCTTATAACCACTCAAACCTTATAAGTTGCTACATACCATGTTCCACTAAGATAAATTAGTGTATTACCAATTTCATCTCTATTCCATCTTTAAGCCCTAAAGGACTAAATTGTGTTTTTTGGCAATATATTGATTTTGGGCAGTTTACTACAAATGGAACATTTTTTTCTTTGAAATTTTCACACATGTGTCCAAAGAGTAGCTTTAAGGCCTAATAAATTTCATAACTTTTGAATACATAGTGAAAAAGTTATTGTACAATAAGTAGTTTTCATTGCTCAGTGGCCAACCTGAGTAGCTAAAAAAACTTCTTTAAAAATCACTTTTAAAAAAAATAAAATTTCAGAATTGGCTCTGTAGATTTATATATACATGCAAAGATTTGAATAATTCCATTTTGATTAATGACATGAATGTTATGAGGAGTTTTAATTGTGGATAGTGTCTAAAAATATTTTTTTCTAAAATTTGGTACTTGTACTAGAAATGGCAGTTTTTGAGCATTTTTGGTAAAAACATAGTCAGAAAATTTTATTGGTTGACATCTAATGGCCCATTGTCCCCAAGGAGACAAATGGATTTTGGGCAAGTTCCTATGAACTCAATTTTTAGTGAAACTTTTTGAAACTTTCTCATAAGATAGAAAATTCCTTAGCTTTGTGGGAATATAATCTTCATTTCAATCAATGCCCGAGAGCAAAAGTTATATGACAAAAAGTCCAAATTTCATTTGATGGACAGAAAAATAAATTCCCATAAACTTGAAATTAAATTTCTAATTTTTTCCTCTTATAGATCATATTTTTGTCCACATATAAAGCTTTGATTCATTCCATTTGAATTAGTGATGTAAAAATTATGAACAGTCTATTTTGGGGGCAATCTGACCATCTTCTTTAAAAAATAACTTATAGGATTCATTTTTTAATGCAATTTTTCTAGTTTTAAAAAAAATGTTTTACAAAGTTAAATTTCCTTACTAGAACAATCTCACCGTTGGGATTGTTGTGTTTCAATCCTATCTTAGAGCTATTGACAATTTAGTTTTTCTTTCAATCTTAGACCTACTTCCACTTAACGTTTTTTTAAAGAAAGAAAATTGAGTGTGTGTTTTTGACAAAAATATGGCCTTAGGCCTTTAGGGATTACTTTCGCTTTGACAAGCTTATTTTTTCTAATAGAGAGGCCTAATTAAAGAATAAATATCTTTTTTCATCACCATGTTGTTAGGGGTCCCATACATTTGTCCCGAGGATTTTGTTCAATTATTGTGGGTACTACTACAAACTATGTAATACTACGGAATATGGAGTGCAATTTTTGCACCATGTTAAAATCTATTTTTTTCACATTAGAGGAATAAAGTTTAAAATTAGGACAAATTTTGTCCATTATTAAAAATTGTGGAGAGAATACTCAGCAAACAAAAAAATTATAGATTAAAATATCAAACTTTATTGACTAGTCAAAAATTGTTTTTTAAAAATTGTTTTATTCATTGTCACTTCTCTATTGTTAAAAAAATTGTTATTAGAGGTCATTTAAAGCAAGTGTAGAAGACAAATATTACATTTTTTTTGTTAAATCCCTCTTTGAGAGGATGTATATAGATAAAGGAATTAGGCCTTCTAAGTATCATTTTCTAATTCAGTAGAAAAAAATATTGAAAAATACTCTAGATAGACCTCCAAAACCAAATGTGTAATATATCTTTAAATTCCAAATATATTAAGAAAAATCAATAGGCCTATTTTTGTCATGTCCACCTTTAGTACAAATTGCAAGACCATTTGACTTTATAGGCGAGTTGATAGTATTCCAAAAGTTATTTTTCTTGATGTACACACCCAACATGTGAAAAAAATAGTACGAGTCTTGGTACAAGTTTTTATTGGAATTGCCTTAGATCAATAGCAATCCTTAATTTTACAACTTTGTGCACTTGAATGTCACACATTACTGTAAAGTACTTCAGTTTCACAAAAATGACTATGAATATCACTAGTTTACATACTAGTAGGAGTACATGCAATCTTGACTAAATTGCTAAAAATTTATGTATAATTGTTCCCAAATTGTTCTTAATTCATTAACTTAGAAACAATCTTCTACAGAAACCTCAATAACACCTAAAATTATTGTTCATGTTTTCAAGATTCCACCCTTTGAATGTATCTTTGACCATTCATTTTCAATGGTCAAACTACAATTCATAACCCTAGAAATTTATCACAACAATAAATTAAATTTGCATATTCTATGTTTTGCATGTAAGAAAATTAAATGTAATTCACTTGATAAGTAGAATTTGCTTAAATTAGTGGTTGAAACATCAATAAAACAACAAACAAGAATAGAGCTTTGTTTGCAACCATTCAACATTTTACTATTCTCAAACTAGAAGAAATCGTATTAAAATTACAAAATTATAGACTCAAGAAGCAAATATTCTTCACTCCTAGGACACAATGGAATACATACTAGAATAAGGTAGAAGCACCAGTAGTGGATCATTTAAGTGATTTTAGAGCAAATGGTGAGGAATATGAGGTGGTGAAAAATTTTGCCATGTGGGGAGATAGTAAATATGGGGATTCAAAATTATTCAAAGTTTTATTCCTAAAATTGAAGTTACTATAAATTTTGGAAGCTAAAAAGTATCGTATTGCTAATGTCTAAAGTCTTTCAATTTGGATCACTCAATAACTACATGCTACTTTCTTGCTCATTACTCCACTACATGTGTCATAACCTTATTAGTTCCAACCTTTATAAGGACAAAAAATTACATCCTACATTTGAGTTTTAATTTAAGGTTGGAAATAGTGCACCCTACAAGTTGGATATTGGACGTGGTTGACAATTGGTGTTTCTACCTTACATAACCATTGACCACATTGTAATAATAAATGCAAATAAAATGTCCTCAATCTTAGCCAAAATTGGTGTCTTCTACTACAAGGTGATTCTTCATTATGGATGACTAACCTATGTGTTGGAGGATGCAGAAATAAAGGTATGAAGATGGCCAAAAGTGGTTACCAAAAATTGCGTTACAAATGTAAAACGCTTGGTTTTTTATTTAAAAAATAATAATAGGCTGGAATACAAATCTAAAGATAATATTGTTTATGTGAATGTATTGTAAGGTAGTCTGCTGTTAAAGTGACCATTTAAGCCTACCTAACTCATCATTGACAATAATATATATTTCAAGCAACATGTCATCTATTCTTAGATAGATGTGACATTTAAAATATGGTTATTTTTAGAACAGACTACCTTAATTACAAGATTGCCAAGAATTGCAAGTTAGATTCGTGTTTGTCCAAACATGTGAATGGAACTCTTTTTGTTGACTGACCAAATCTTATCTTTTGACAAACATTCTTAAATAAGAATTGGTGTGAATGTCCCTTTTATTTATATGGAACCTAGAAAGTCATTACCCCACAATAGGCAAAATCTAAATCTACATTTACCCTAATGGGCATGTACACTTATCTTCTTTGAATGTGCTTGTTTAATATTTTTCTTAGATTGTTTATAAACAAGCAAACATGTATATGAGGTTAAAATAAGAAGGTATATTTCTATTATTTGACTATTTGTACCATTTTGTAGCCGCTATACACCAATAGAATGCATCTAAAAATTTTGAATGAACATTATTAATGTACAGTGGTACAAATACAGTCATGTTTGAATTGTGGTACAAATGAGATCTTTTATCGTAAGTAAACATTCTAAGAGTATTTAGATTTGCCCTTGAAAATTTAAAAGTATATATTTGAAACTTTGTATTGCCTTAAATCACATCATCTACATCAATTACATTTATTATTCTCAAAATGTTAATTATAAAAATGGAATTGAGCTCATCTTGAATTGAGCTCATCTTGAATTTATGTGATCACCATTTGGTATTATATTGTATGTTTGTTGTTAAATCATATTAAATTACATTTATAATCCAAAAAATGTACTACATAAATGCCCTTATAAACAAATATCTTGAATTTTGCTAAATTATAAAAATTAAAACGATTTGTATTAATTGCGTAATAGGACAAATATCTTTAAATGTATTCAAACTAAATATAAACACATTTCAAACTTCAACTTGTAGATCATCTAAAGTAGTAAATGAGGTCTCATGTCTTTGATTCATTCAGAATCTTCAAATTCCATTCAAACTAATATTGTCTACACTTTTCTATATATATTTACTTTTTGAAGTTTATATATATTAATCTTTTAGTTAATACCAATCGGGGAGGGTTTTAAATGATGAATAACAACATTTGATAAAATGTTGCAGTCATTGTAGCTCAAAAAAGAAGAATTGGCAATTATTGAGTGATTTTGAAAACCAATCAAACAATTGAGTTTATCAAGGGTAGCTTTGAAATTCATTTACTTTCAAGTTGTCATTGTTTTCTTTGCTTCAAAAGTGCTTAGGATTGTAGTGTATGCAAGATATAAAACATTTACATTCATTCATTTGGATTTGATTCACTCGTTTTCAAAGTATAGTGCATGGAGTGAAATTGAATGAAATATAGACTCAATTTTGGGAGGTTGAGTAGGTGTAAGTCAATTGTATTCATTTTAAGCTTCATAAATCATATGTCTGTGTTCAAGAGGCCATTATTTATTGCATAGATTTTTGCTATTGTTATTATTTTGGAGTAACAATGGTGGAGTGAGATGCAACTATAAAGCAATATAATGTTCTAAAATTAAATAAAATCATAGCATAGATAGAAGTATGCCTCTTGGGCCTCTTGTGGCATGATTATATTTCATGTATGCTAAATAGGTTGGTTAATAATTCTACAAGATTGAATAAAAATGGTTTTAATGCTATTGATTTGTGAAATGTTGAGGTGGGCATTCATCCAATTATGGCTGAGGAGTTTGTTACAATACAAAAATTCTCATAAAGGAACTTCATCCCAAGGGTAAAGTTGATAATGTGCAGGTTAATAAGAAGTTTAGCTAACAATTTTGAGCATTGTTTAATGTGTCTTTTGCTTATATATAGTAAAGAAGTAATTATGATTATTGTGCTTAGCTTTGTACAACGATTCTACTAAAAATTCTAATGTCTTGATTGATGAGAGTTGGAAATAAAAAATTATTCAAAAAACAAATGTTGTTGGGAAGTTGGATGTTGAATGCATCAATGCATGCACATGTTACTTTGAAGACTTTTAAGTTGCAATCATTTATGTTGATTTTGATTTTCCTTTAGCCTTACATTTTCACTATGTACCTTTATGACCTTAAGAGTGACCATTGTATTATAGGATGTCTTATTCACAAATTCATTTCAAAATATATTATTACCAGGAATGTTAGTTTTATATTTTAATCCAATCTTAGTCACTAATATCTATATTAATAGTAAATTAGTCTAAATATTTAAATAATTAGCATTGCAAATATCTATACCAAAGAATTATATGATTTTTGGATAAATAAAATGAAACATAAAAGATTTTTTAATTATTTAATAATTTATTTATTTTAAAATTTACTCCCTCTGTTCCACTAAAACCCTCTCCAAATCCTCCCCATGAGAGACTAACTATATTTTTAGTCTTTGTGCTAGTGATACATGCATTTAAGAACTAGTAGTCCATCCCCTAAATCTATGCAAAATATTTAGCTTAAAGACCTTTGTTTAGGCACCCAAAATCTATGAAGAAAATATCATATTTGAACATGATTCGTAAATGTTGCCAGCTCGTCATTCTTGATGATCTTAAAGTTTGGTGGCAACAATGGGATTGTAGAAATACATGCTCCCAACCTAAATACTACAGCAAGGAAACCTAACCCCCTTCATGAACAAATCTGCATAGTCCCAAGTGATCACTGAATCCATCATAAACCACTGCCGAGATTTGTGCCGTGGAAAAGTTGTCAGGATTTTGCGGCAAAATTAGGGTTTTCACTCCCGTAATGACCGATTATGTTGTTTTGCCCACGTAATCAGGCATTATGCATTTTTCATCCGATTTTTGTTTATCATCCAAAATAAATATGTTGCCTACATGTGGTTTACGTCGGGAAATGCCACTTGTCGTCGAGGATTGCACAAAAATAGGGCCTCCTCATTAGGCTCTGCCTTCCTTGTTAGCCCATTTTTTTTTGTACAATCCCCTCCTCCTCAAGCATTGCCCTATACATTAATACAAGTATTTGAGGAAGTAACAAGTATAAGGTGCCTCATATGGCCAAGGCCAAGCTTGCTAGGAGACAAATACTCCTTGATTTCTTTCCATTTGCTCCCATGAGGTCATTCAATACAACCAATGCTTAGTCAATGGTCAAAATTAATAAATGGAGCTTTTTAGTGAAACATAATTTGTGTCAGATTTGACGTGAGTTTTTTAATGGGATAGAGGGAGTAACTTCTAATAACTATTGTTTCAATATATGTACAATTTTTTTTATTACAATTCACCTAACTCATGTCACATTATCTATCATTTATGTCATTTTCTCTTGATTTGTAAACTATATATTTGTTTTGCTTGATTCTCCTTCAAGTTCACTTTCCATAGTCATTTTGTTTACAATTTCTGCTTCTATTTTATGTATATTAATGGATTTAATTTCATTATATGGAGCTCCTTCTCCAAGCAAATAGCGAAATACTGCTTCTCCTTCATGACCTTTTGACTTTGCTAAATATAAGGGAGTCAAGCCATAATTGTCTTCTTTTTTATAATCAATTCCATATTGTATAAGCAACTCTTTAATGCATATATTTGGTTAAGGTTTTGTCAAATTTAAATTGAAAATTGGCATTTATACACATATGTAATTATGTATACAAATATGAAAAAATTAGATTTAACAAATTACTAAATTGAAGAAGTTTTGATAAATACGTTGTATAATCCCTGAAAGGATACTCACTATTGGAAGATTGCCTGACCGAGCAGCCCAATGTATAGCCGTCCTAGTATAATCAAGCTTATTCTTCTAATAAGTTTAAAGCATATAGTTGCTAGTATGTGAGCCTAGGATCTTGAGCCCATGAACTTAAGAGCCTAGGCTCTTATATTATAGGTTTTTATGTTATAGGCACCTTCTATGGTTATAGGATATTTATATTATAGATGTCTATATTATAAGTGTATATGTTATAAGCGCCTTCTATGGTTATAGGATATTTATATTATAAGTACATTTATAAACTTGTAAAATTATAAAAACACATGTTAATTACCAAAAAAGGAGTTGATTCTTAAAAGATCAAATCTTTATAGAATGATGAAATGGTAATTTTAGTATGTGTCTATGAAGTCGATTTTCAATGAATCGTATCAAATATTTGACACAAGGTGTAGAAATGTACCCCTTTCTTGAGAATGTAATATATTTTTTCTGATTAAGTATATGAGAAAGAAATCATACATGCCATGGTTGTCATACTAGACAAGTTACTATTCATTTTTCGTCATGTAGGACGAGTTACTATTCATCAAATGTACTTGAGAGGTACATTTGATGAATAGTAATTTGTCCTACAGGATAAGAAATGAATAGTAACTTGTCCAGTATGACAACCATGATACATGGTTAGTAGTATTTGATAACATTTGCTAAACATGTCTTCTATTTTTGAAATTTAGCAAGTAATTATTTAACTAATATAATATAGGATACGATGGCAAAAGAAAGCTAATATAGTGCAAGTCTTACTTCAAGTCAAAGTCTATTGATATTAATGGTTAGTGTCCAAATATTTATATATATTTTGAATTACAACAATGACATTGTTGGGTGTTGTCTAAGATATTTATATATATTTTGAAATCTAAAACAAGGAAATCCATATAGTGAATCATTGTACTATTTTTTAAAATTGAATTTCTAATAAAACAAATTCAAATTTACAAGAAGTCATCAAGGGCTTAATACAATGACATGTCCTATTGGTGTATCGCGAAACTAAAGTTATCACAGTTTGAATTCGGGATGATAATTACTTTGCAATCTTTGGGAAGTTAATTAGAGGGCAATTGCACAATAGCATATACAAAATTTCATTGTGCACTCAAGGTACGTAGAAATGGTTACCTTGTATTGGATTTGCACCTAAATTTTAATATTTGTACCTAAATATGTACTTGAATATCCACTCTTTTTATTCACCTTTCAACCCAAACTAATTCATGACTTTCATCAAAAAATTAAATGCAATTCCAATTTTTTTGAACTTCAAAGTCAAATATAGTAATATTCAATAAAATTTTAAATAAACAAAACTATAGAAATAAAAGCTTTGCAGTTGAAAAGACATATGTCTAGAGTCCCAAAATCTTCTTGAATCTTGAGGGAAAAATTGGAATTTGGATAGGCTTATATGATCTCTATTTTTTATTTTTTATTTTTTATTTTAATATATAAAAATAGATTAACTATCTAAAAATTTATTTTTTAAATTCAAGATGCTCCCAATAGCAAAAATTATGCCAATAAATCTAAAAAATAGTCAACCTTAATCAATATAAAAATATCATGGAAACTCAAATAATTTTTTGAATTTTTTTCCTCTTAGAATGTATTTTTTACTATTTGGAAATCTTTGACTCATTCCATTTTAGAATTTAATGATTTAATTTTTCCTTCCATCTTTAACCTTCTTCTACTTAACAATATTTTAAAAGATTAAAATTTAGTCTTTTTATGTTGATTTTTTTCCAAGACACTAAATTAATTTTTCAATATAATTTTTTTTAAAGTCTATAGTGCAAAAATTGTAGTTAAGGGAATTCAAAGTTAGTCTTATAATCTAATGTGGTAATGACCCCCAAACAATTTTCTTCACTTTAAATGTTGATAAATTCCAATCTATATGGTCAAACTTCACTATAATTTTACTACATATTGTCAAACAAGGTTAGTATGAGACCCTGTGGTTTGGTGTTCAACAATTTTTTTTTCTTGCTTCAATGCAATAGAAATTGTACCAAATTTAATCGGCCTAAAAATATTACAATTCATAAATGAATAGGTTTATATGAGGTTTTTTCATGATTTAAATTAATTATATTATATAAGAAAGCTTGAGGGAGATAAATGACCATGAGTTTGAACTAGACAAAACTAAAATGTAAATAATCAAGTAACAATGCACAAATCTACACACTACCTACACATGTATATAAGTTGTATACAGGAATCCAACTAATTTGACTCTATCAACAAGAATGTCCAAACAAATAAGTTTATAACCTTAATGACCATTCAATGTTAGATTTGGACATTATAATTGCATTGGCCATTAGTCAACTATTAATAAAATATAAACTATTACAAAAAATTTATATATGATAAAAAAATTTGAAATAATCCAAAAGACTATTTAATAATTAATTAAAACAACAACTATCAATATGTACTAAACTCAATAAAGATTATTTGTTAATTTAATTTATTTTTTTTATTATTATCATTTAAATATAGATATATAGTATATGCATATGTATAAGAGAGGGAGTATGTGAAATAATCCCTAATGGCTTTGAGTTTGGTTTTGGTCTTTGGTTGGTTTTGGATAAGACATAGTACCTATGTATTTCTAACTTCAATTAGATATGATCTATGTAGGAAGCTTTGTTTCATGAGAATTCAATAAATATTTTAATTGAAAGGTCATGAAGGTTTTTTAATTTGTCAACATTTATAATTAGTGTAATTAATTTTTAAAAATATTCTTGAATATATATAAGTATAGACAGACAGACTTGTAAAGACATGATTCATTTTATAATTATGTATGAAGTTTTTTGTTTTGCTAGTAGTTAGGAAAAATAATATCAAAGATTTATTTTGAATTCAATATTTACAATTTAAAAAAAAAAATGAAAGCCTCATAAGGTTTGTGTGTCTCTTTAAAACCATTTTCACTATTTGAATTAACATAATTGAATTCTATATAATGCCAATTGCAATTTAGTTTTTTCTTACAATTTGTACATTTACATATTCAGTAAAATTTCGAGGAAAAAAAATCAAGTTTTATTTTATTAGATTTTTTCTATATATTTTCATCTTGATTTCCAATCATATGATCAACTTATTCAAATTATGGAATTTATGCATTTTTTTATGAAAGAGGCCTCTAGGAAAGACGTGTAGAAAGACTATTAAAACTTGATCATTGAAGTTTAAGCATTATGATCTCATAATTGGATGAATTCTTCAACTTTATAATTTTATGAGAATATACTTTTACAACTTAGTTAAAGGATCTTGTGATTGAATTTGTAAAAAGTTAAAATTTAATAGAATCATTGCATTGTGTTTAGAGCAAGCATTTTATGAAAGTTTTGGCCTTCCATTGTAAAGCACTTTTGAAGATTGGTTTTGTCCAATCAAATGAATATCAAAAGCTTTGGAAGATGCCACATTTGCATTTTTAATGAAGGACGCATCCTCTAAAAATATAGTAAGTGAAGGCATGGGTGGTACATAATATTTTTTTGCCCAAAATAAGGTTCAGTGAATACTAAATATATTATTTTTTTTCAATACCCTATTTTATTCTATACACAAATTTTGGTTTTGAAAAAAAATCCTAAATTTTTGCTAACCTTCCCTAGAAGCTACAAAATATCAAATATCTTTTAAATTTCTTATACTTTGATGCAAGATTTCTTAAATTACTATTTTAAAAATAGAATAAAATATTCATCCAATTTTTTTATTAATTTTTATTATAATAGTATTTTTAATATTTTTTCTAAAATTATTATAAAATTTTATTGAATTTAAAATATTTTATAAAATTAATTTTTAATTTAATATTACCTTCCTGCATGGGTATCTTTTATATTTACATTTGCACTTAATCGAATGAGGGTTTCAACACATGATAGATGTCCACAATCACACGCCCATATTAATGCTGTTCTTCCAGCTCGATCCTTTATAAAAACCAATCAATGTTTCAAAATGAATATAAATGCTTACAAAGTAAATTAAAAATAAAGTTATATAGAATATAAAACACCACATTTTAATAATTTGGTTGTTTAGGTGCAATTTTGATTTACAATAAAGTTAATTTTAGTGTTTATTAATTATAAATATAAGTAATTGTTATATAATATTATTAAATATAGTCTTTTAAAATATGTATTCAATATGCAATGACTTTTTTACTCACTTTAGCATCCACATCAAAGTGTTTGACTTTAGAAAAGCGCATAATTGCGCGAGGGTCACCATATTGCGCTGCATCAAATACTGTTAGAATATCTTTTTTTACGTTTTTTAATTCATATATAGAAAATTTTGTACTATTTGATGTCTCCGGTGGACAATCAATATCTTCAAGAATATTATGACTTGCTCCTAATGTTGAAGGTCTTGTAATTCGATTAAAACTCATTGTAAATACATGTTATTTTGCAACATATAAACTAACACTATATATGCATGATTTATCAATAAAATAATATTTGTATAGACAAAGATCAAGGATTTTTTTCATTCAATTTTCAAATATTAATCTTTATAGAAATTATTTAATTTTTACCTTGTATGAATCCTAAATATTAGGATAATATATTTAAATATGACTTGTTGTAAGGACTTTTATCCAAATTAAATGAAATTAATATTTATTGACTAAATTTAATACTTGATATTATACGTATATGCATTATTTTTTGACCTAGATTTAAAAAAAAATTGAATTCAATATAACAATAAAATTATGCCACATAATATATTGAATTATAATTATTAATTAAAATTATTTTTATAATAAAAAATAATCTAAAATTAAATGGCCTTTGATATAGATCTTGTACATAGTTAAAGATATATTAATATTAATAATTTCAAAATGAAATAGTTTTAAAATAAAATTGGTGGTATTTTTTTTAATTTTATATTATTTTATTATAATATTAGAAGGATTATTGTGGCACTCTACCCAAAAATATGTAGTATAGAAGTGTCTAGGATATATTATTACTTCCTTGAAGATAAATATCATAATGAATGTAAAAATAAATTAATTTTTAATCTATTTCATAAATTTATTTATCCACAACTAGTTTTAACCCATAAACAACATTGTAGCCATTTTGTGGTTAGTGAATGATAGAAAATCTCAGAATTTTGCAAAAAAAGGGAAGTCTAGTATAGTAGTTTAACTTCTAATGAGTACTTTAAGATTTTTTTAAATCAACTATTCACACAATGCCAAAAGGGATGATTTCTACAATCACATGCATGTCTTTTAAGGGTTAAAATTTGATGTAATACAAAATGTGTATTATACAACTTCTTGAGGTTTTAAAAAAAATTATGTTATACATCATGAATACTAGTAGAAAGGAGGATTCTTCTTCTTTGTGTGCTACCAATGGTGGATGATTTTAGATTTTTGGGATTTTGAAACATTGAAAAATCAAAATCTTAAATTCTTGAAAGTTTTGAATATATAAAATATTAATTTCAAAACATATAATTTGATTCTTTATAGTTTGTACATTTCTAGTCTATATATTTGTAAATTATATTTTTATTAATCATTTGCTAATTTTGAAGATTTAAATTTTTTGACTTCATAAAAGAAATTGTCTATTGTTTTCTATGTAAGATATGAGATATCTATAAATGAAAAATCATTTTACTATCCATTGAAAAGCTTAGAAATTTGAAAAAACATTGATGCTCAAAAATGCTATCTACAAACATACATTGATTATAAAATGGTTTAAATGTTAGTGTTATTTATAAATTATGATATACAATATGAGTTACATTTGACCCTTGCAACTCAAGTGTTTTGGTAATTCTTCAAGGCCTTGAAAATGTTGTCTTAAAGAGAAATTTGATACAACAATAACCATGACGTCTAAGATGTTGAATAACCTTTGGTATGTCACACAAGTATATATTTGAAATGTATCAAGAATACTTTTAAATATTTAAGAATGATCAAGAAACTCTTGAAGATATTTGATTCTAATAAAAATTGTCTAATATATTAAACACTTCAACTTCAAAATTATAATGCCATATAGTATGAAAAATGTGTTGAGCAAAACAACCTGAGCCTCAAAGATCATTTTTTGGAGTCTTGCGCATTAAGTAAGCTAAAGTTTGATGTCTTTTGGGACTAGAGGAACATCTAGTGTCGCAAATAAATCAAAGTAGTCTTTCATATTAGTATACTTTTAGGAGATATAAATTTTAATTCTAACAACCTATGACACATTAAATTTTATCTCCAAAGTGTCTAATAGTTGTATAAATCAATTTCTCCTATTATCATGTGAATCATAAATTTATTGTATCATGAACTTAACTAACTAATTGTTGCTAATACAAAAATGAATAATACAGGATAAAGCATGATGGAAAAGATCTTAAAACACTACAAGAGAAAGTGTCCAAATTGACAGAAACTGGCCTGAATCAGCTAGTCCTAATTGACAAAAAATTGACAAAAAATTGACAAGTTTTTGTCACTTTGGACAAGAAAGTGTCCGAATTGACAGAAAATTGTCCAAATTGACAAAAACTTGTCAATTTTTTGTCACTTTCAATTAAACTTGTTACTTTCAATTTAAATAATTAAAAATGCTTCTCTAGAATTCAAAAAAATTATGTTAATAGTAGGTTTAATTGTTCTCCTTGTGTTTTGTATTTTCATGTTTGCTTATCATAGGTACAAGCTATCTCATCAAGTGCCAAGATGTTAAAAAATATTATATATTAAAAAAGATTTGAGACCTCTAAAAGGTTGTTTTGGGGATGTTTTTTTGGGCTGTGAACCACTATAATGCTAGCCAGCTATTAAATAATTGAATTATTATTAAAAAATTACTATTAATTAATTATTATTTTAAAATATTTTAAAATAAATAAAACATTATTATATGATGTGGTCATCTCTCAACCACATCAAACTGTTCATTTGGTGTTTTTCCCACGTTCCCTACAATCTAAGAACTCATGGTCTTCTGGAGGCTTCAAAAAATTATCTAATGAGTTAGGAATTGTAGACAAGCATCACAAAGTTTAAACCTTACTTTATCAATAGCTATAATGTGTTTATCATTATTTCATGGGTTCGCATGTTAATTACAATTTATCGCATCATTATGATGCATTACTTGATTACTTTGCATCTTACGATGCAGTTGCAAGTAATGCATTGCAACGATGCAAAGTAATACATTGTAATGATGTGATAAATTGTAATTAACGTGCGAACCTATGAAACAACAATAACCATATGATAACTGTTGACAAACCATAGGGTCTAAACTTTGTGATGAGGTGCTTTCTTTTAAACATACATAAGTATAAATCGGTCTTCATGTTGAAAATATAATCTCAAGTGTTGTGTTGAACAAAATTTAGTAATAGTCATTGTATTCAACATCTAACCTTAAGTGTTGTGTTGAATGTGTATCTAGACTCTAGAGAGTAATTTCAATCTTCATGAAATACTTTTAAATATCTTCAAATATTTAAAAAAAAATTCTAGAACATTCAAGCATATTTTATAAGAATATGCTTATAAGAAGGATTGACAAGGATCTACTAAATATCTTAGATGTTGTATTTGATGCCAATGATATTGTCAATCATGTCACCAATCATATAGCCTTCTATAGTAGAACAATTTTGATTTGAATAGTTTTTAAGGTCACGCTTTTGGAACCATAGAATCAATCATTTGAATTTGAGAGATTATTATGCCTTTTGAATTATACTACCAAAATTTGAACTATCAATTGTGTTGAAGCTTTCTAAGTAATACGTTTCAAATTCCTAATTGAAAGACTTGAAGTAGATTTAGAGGTTATAAGCTTGCCTAAAAGCTATCCTCTTAGATCTCAAATAGTTTTTCTTGAACAATGTGATTTTTAATAACTAATTACAAAATATTTTTTGTTATAGAGACATGGAAATGAATTCATAGAATTGAGCATAGAAAGTAGAAGTTCAATTGGTGGTATTAATGCATGTTAAATTTGGAGCACATTTGATAGTGCACTTTGCAATAATTTTTTTGTATTGTAAGGCATACAATTAGCTAGTTTGTACATTAGTTGTGATGTTCTTAGCCATGTAGAGACCACAAATTTTTCTCCAAAACAATGCAAATTGAAACATTCAATAACCATTCTAATGATTGGCACATTGTAAACTAATATACAAATTTTTCTTAATTGAATTTTTTGAATTTCAAAGTTAGAAAATGCAATCTATATATGGTTTAGAGTGAAGGCTCATACATGCCTCTTGCACTCTAACTTGTGAAGCATGAACATGATGAACTTGAATTTTTTATTGGATGTCTTTATTGCAATCATATTCCTTATTTTTTAAAGATAAAAAAATCATTTTATATTTTTAAAGTCTATTTTTCTAATTTGTCACACTTTCAAGTTTAGTGATTTTGAATATCCTAAATTAATGATCTAGAGTTGAAAAAATGGGCCATCACTTATTGAATGAGTGAAGACATGAAATTGATATGTGTATCACTACAATTTTGTTTTGGGGGAAATTATGTGGGCTTATTATAAAACAAAGCATATTTTGACCAAATAAAGTTGTAGACAATTAAGAATCCTTACCTAAATTTTAAAGAGCATTAGTTAGATTTAGTAGAGTTTTGATTTGGAAGGAAATTTTGGTCAAGTTTGCATAAAAAAACAACCCAAAAGTTGGATACTAAATGTTAGACTCTTAGTAGAAAATAAACTATTATCAAAATCCAATCCTAAAACCATTGTTTCATCTATTGATAAATGTAGATAAGAAAGATATTGAATTGGTTTGAACCTTCATCTAAATCATTGAGGCCTTAAACTCATGTATCAATTTCGCTAACATTGGTAGTGAACAGTCAATTACTTCATCCATACTAATTTAAAATATAAAAATATACTACTATTAAAGTGAGTGACTTTTGTAAATTAGTGTCACACACATTGAAGAACAAATTTTTGTTTGCTCATTTGTTTTGATAGAGCGTGTGGCATTAATTTACTAAAGTCACACTATTTTGAATTAGTGTACCTTAAAATAATATTGTATTGTGGTACTATACCAATTTACACAAAAAAGAAATTTTATGGTGACACTCACTTTTAATATCCCCCCTCACTTTTACAAAAATTTAGTCTTCTCTACCTTACCACATTTTATTTATTTTTGGGTTGCCCTCATGAAAGAGGTGGACTATTTCCTTTCCCTTCCCCATGATACGCCCCAGGATTTGTAGTGTCCAAGAGAAACTGCACCACCGACCCAGCCCAGCCCCATCCAACCCTAACCCTAACCCTAACGCAACCCCAATGTACCCAAACTATAGCCGGCCCCAAGACGGCGACCGAGGCGACAAGCCCCACCGTCCACCGGTCGTCCACCCCACCAAGAACCGCCGCGGGCACGACGACGCCAACAACAGCGGCACACGGCAAAGCTAGCGTGTAAACAATCCGATACACCCTCACAGATCCTCCTGTCTCTACGAAATTGCTCTCCATCACGACTCCAAACAGGAAGATGAAGTAGCGGACCCAAACATACGTGCTCACCGCGCACCAAAGCAACAGCACCTCCCGCTCCAGCAACATTCCGGAGCTGGACATCGACATCGACATCAGCAGCTTCAGAGCTCGGTGCGCGTTGTACACGGAGCTGAAGATGTAGAGCGGGACGTTGATGACGCGTACGCCAGGGATCTTGCGAAGCAGGAAGACGTTGGTTACACTGTGACTGAGTGCCGCAACAACCAGCGTGTGCGCGGCCCAGGTCGGGATGGGGCTCCGAGGGTTGCAGTCCCGCGTCCAGTGAGTGGCGAACCAGCAAGCGCAGCCGCCGAAGACTACTGTGGCGCCGCAGAGGATGTGGACGACGATGATGGACAGACTGAAGGGGTCTGAGTGGTGGCGGGCCGCGGGGTAGGTCTTCGCGTAGAGCTTCTGGCAGGTTGCAAAGAGAATGTAGCCGAGGTCGGCGGTGAAGATGAGCCAGAGGAAAGGACTGTCAAGGTCGAGTGCAACTGTTTTCGAGGAATCTGGACTCATGGGACGCGAGTCCTTGCAATGGCGTAGAGAATTCGAAATATTACATGTGGACATTTTCAATGCTAGCGACATAGGTATGTATCGTAGTATGCTAACGAAACAAACAGAGAAGATCGATTCGCCGGAAGACTCTAGCTTCAGAGGGAATTATTACTCTTTTAGGTCGATTCCACTTGGTTTCGAACCATGGGACCCCAGCCCTTGCAATGGCGTACAGAATTCGATCTAGCTAATACATTTGAAATTTCCAATGCTAGTGAAAATTGCGGTGGAATGCTACCGAAACCAGTGGAGAAGATTCGCTGTGAAGACGCTCTAGGGGGAAGTACTGCCTAGGTCGTGACAACCTGTCCTTCATCGACTCATAGGACCCTAGCTCTTGCAATGTCGAAGAGTATTCGGACTTGCAGGTGTCTGAAATTTGAATGTCGTAGCCAGGAACGAAATATCAATATGCAATGCCACGGAAACAAGCTGAGAAGGTTTGTCAATTGAAGACTGATAGGTATACCCTAACGAGCGACGCACATTGATTGACCTACACTGAATCTATCTGTTATATTCTTTCGTAGACCAGTTCCCGAGAGGTTGAAACTAAGGGATGACTAAAAGGTTACATCAATTGGTTTGTCAATCAGACAGTGTCGATCAGAAATCCCGTAGTCGGTACGGGTAGAATTTAGGGTAGCTTATGAGTCTAGTGCTGAATTTGTCGCCATAATATTACTCGTTCGACACAGGCCCTAGTCCTGCCCGAGGTTGAGAGGATTTAGCGGTACCTGGTTCGTGGATGGTGGAGACTCTTTGGGTAACTTAAAATGATTTTGTTTATTGAAATCGAGAATGTAAGGCTGCTGAATTTGCGTCTGTCATGCCCTGATTTTAGCATCTGAAGCCGGTTTCTAGCCATTGTTTTCTTGCGACTAACTTATCGCCAATAATTTTGCACTTTTCCTCTGTTTCTCACGACTAGCACTTCAATGATTTTTGACCCAGATGACTCATGGTGAAGTGAAAACACCATTTTTTTCGATGGTCACCTCTGTTGTGACGGGTAAATCATTATTCGCGATTTTCTCTAAACTAGTGAAATTTCAAAGAAATTGGCAATTCGTTGGCCCTTTTCGAGACCCCATCTGGCCATCTGGAACCACAAATCTTTACCTTTCCCAATTTTATGACCACGGAAGTCCTCAATCAGGAATCTGGTGGCCATGGCTATCAGACAAGCCGACGTTGATAAATTAATATCTCGGGTTTCAAGGTTTGAAACGATCACCATAGTCGCGAAAATGTTAAAATTTCAAGAAATTTGCACAGTTTTTCCATATGCTCGTCTCAGATTGCCTTCGATCTATACCACTTCTCGATTTTAGAACTCTGGGCATTTGAATATCACAATCCTGGCAATCCGAAGTCTGAAACAGGTCAATTTAATGAATATGAACATTGCGTTCACAGTTTGTAAGTACAGTTAGGGCACATGCTGTATGCACTGTAAGTTGATGCATGACACTGGTCACCGTTAGAGAAAATCTGGACTCTCCAGAAGGCCGCTAAGGCTTGACAAGCCAGTCTAATTCCGTAGCCCCTATCGAGCTACAAAAAGTACAGAAGATTTGACAGAAAATAAGAGTCATCGTGTGTGAATATCAGGACTGACAAAGAGTATACGTTTGTTTCTTATTTCACAATTGTTAGAAGAGGGCACTTCGGGAGTATTCTAATGAAACCGCCCAATTGTATTGCATTCCCTTGTCTGAATGCACTTAACAAACCACCTGCCATCCATGAGCAAAAATAGGGGAATAGTTTGAGAAACAACAAAATAAATGTAATGTTGAGGTCCTATTCAATACTTTTTAGTGGCCTTCTGGAGAGTCCAGATTTTCTCTAATGGGAATGATATGAATTTATGTCATTAAGTCAATAATTTGAAAAGAGGCACCATGTGTGGCACTCACTATTCAATTGATGGACAAATTCAAAGTAGAACTATTCCAATAAATTCTTCGTTCATGTTAGTCTTGGGACTAACATTGTCCTCCCATCTTCACCGTCCATGAGTTGATACTTGTGAACCCTTCTCATTAAATTTGTAGTTTCGCTGGTACGTGGTGCCATGAATCTCAACAGAGGAACTCATAAGTCATAATCAATACCATGTTGGTCATATTAGATCACCTGGCTTAATTCAGAATCAGGAGACTTAATTATCTTAGTTGAAGTACATTGAGAAACAAATAGTAAGACGATTCTAACCGACACCCCATCAGCAATCAATAAGGTGCAGTATTTCCAAACGAAGCTTGGAATGTGCTTTTTTCTTCTTTTCAAGGTTTGGACTATTAAGTTCATGACACATGTCCCAAAGTAATGAGCAAGAAAGTAAGAAGCAATACAGGAAAGTTGTACTTGAATGATCGGAATTAAAAGAGTCTAGACATTGGCCATGGGTCCAGAGCACTTTTTGCCTCCCAGAATTCATAGTAATTTCAGTTCAAGCAATAAAACTACCAAAAATTTTGCAATCCTTGTCATTTCTATTAATGCAACTCTAAAAATATTTGCTTTCCCTTGCACTACTCCAGATCATGTCTAGAATTGCTTATTTGATCGGTTATGGGTGCCTTCACCTTACTTAAAAAGCGTACTAATTCCTGTCACTTTGACACCAAGGTTACCGGAAAATAGAATCTTATATTTCACTCCATCATGTAGGTGTTTTTTTCTTCCCTTTGATTCAGTTTTTTTAATCTGTTCTCGAAGACCCCATTCTTTAAGATGTGCACACAAACATTGGAAAATGTTAAGAAAATGTTCTAATTACTACTGAACCAGAAATTGAAAAACGGAATAAAATGATTTTTTTTCTTATATCTGCTACCGGTCTGCTTAACCCTTATACGTCGTTCCCAGCACCCAGAGGGGCTTGGTTGTCAGGGAATCTTGAGGATAACATCTGTAGACAATACTCCACTACAACCCAACTTTTTCAAACATCCATCTCTTTGTACGTCTCCAAGACAAGTTTTTTTATTTTGAATCCTAATTTGACTGTGCTTTTTGGTGTGAAAGTGAGATTTTTATGTTCGAGGTAGCCTGTTGTCTTGAGTAGGGCACATGCACGCTCAAACATCATCAATTGGTCATTTGTTCAAACCTCACGATGCCTAATCCAGCATTAAAAATGTCGTTTAATGGTTAATTAACTTCCCTCTCTGTTGTTTCAATCGAAATGTCTCAGCAGAATGCGCGTGAAGCTCAGTTTTGGTATTGACTCTTTAACTTGGTCAGATTTCAAGAGCCGGCTTCTGTCTCTGGTATCAATTCCGATCCTTAACTTGTCTGACTGAATGCATTGAGGACTGATCGATGCAACTTAAGAAGAGAGCGGCATCTGCAAGTCCGTCTCATTCCAGCTGGTAGTACGTACTTAAAGTTTGTACTTGGAGGACGTACGTATATGTCGGTTAAATTGCGCCTCACCTTTGACTGCACTATTCTCGAGCTGCAGCTGGCTCCGTGAGTTTCACTCACGAAGCCAAAGGAAAGCTGCTTTCGCGCTGCTTGGTGCTGTCAATGGCGTGTTTCAGAGCGCCAGTATTAATTGGGCAGAGTCACAGCTCCGAAAGCTAGAACTGGTACAGATCTGAGGTTCCAGATCGTCTGAAATTCTAGTATTGCTTGATTGGATCGGAAACTGCGCGCAGTGTTTCTACATTGTTTGTCAAGGGTCTTCGTCATTTGTGAATCTCGTGGAGGTCTGCAGGTACTAGAAGTAGAAGGATGTCCATGTCCTTCTACTTAGCCCGGCCTGAATGTCTCCTGAGCGCTCGATTTGAACTTTCCAAACATCGTAGTATTCAACGTCAATTCAGTTGGCCGGTGCCCTTTTGACAAATAATATCAGTTTACTTTAGCTTCATGCATGTACCGAAAGGTGTGCAAATCTACATGCAATGCATTTCATCACAACATTGTGCACCTATAAGGTGGGATATTCACCACCGTGCATCCCCTCCAAGGCTCCCTAAAATCATTGTAGTACCTTCTTTGCTTGACTTCTGCTCACATGGTCATATTCGTTAAAATGGATTGTTTCAGAGCGCCACACGTGGCGTTCAAGTTGCCCAGAGCTTTGAGAACTCGGACTGGTATGAATAGATATATCTGAGGTTTTCGTTGGGGCGACTGAATCTATGCAACTTCGGGAGCAAATTCCACTGAAACCCGCCATTGAAAACAAATATGAGATCGACAAAACGACGTACAGGACAGAGGAATAAAATAATTAAGACTTGCTGTTCGGCAAATGATCGAGTACGTGGTCAATTGCATCACAGCTAACTAGCTTGCTTCAAGGCCATCTCTTGAGACGGAAGTTCTGTTCGGGAATCGAGTTTTTGGCAGCTGTTGCATTTCAAGTTTAGGCTACGGTGGGTGAGGATCGTTCTGCCATGACATTCTTCAGCAATTGGGAATGAGGGTCTGCACCTTTCTCATGCACCTTACTGGAAACACTCGGTTCCAGTAACTAAGATTTGGAATGTGCCAAGCTGGAGGTAAGGTAGTCTGGAGGTAAAGCGACCATTTAAGAGCTGATTGTCTTTTGGGGTAATCTAAAGTCCTTGAAACAATTTTCAGTAAATTTTAGTAAGAAGGAAAAAATAATTCGCATTTAACCCAAGTCGTTTCATATTTTTTGGACCTTCGTGGAATTAGTAATGAATTTTTGAAGTTGAAACGACGTAGTCACCAAAAACGACCACCGCCTGAAATGTACACTTTTGGTATGTTGAAGAAAGCGAAATGTACCTTTGTGTCATGATTGTATTTGGAGTAGCCTACCATAATGATTGTTGAGTTGTTGTCATGATTGCTTTTAGAACATGGTTTTTTTTAGAGCAGCCTATCTTAACGATTGTTGAATTGTTGGATGATCAATGAGAGGGACATATGAAAAAATGAATAATAGCATTTCAGGATCCATCTTCTTCAAAATTTAATTTTTTTGGTTTATTATAATTGTGATACGTAGTTGAAGGAATAGTAACACACAATGTCAATTTTGTTCAATTGGTAAAATCCCATACCTTTTAGAATGACAGAATGTGTGTTGTGAAATACAAAATATAAATACTATACTTGTCATATAGTAGATTTAAGATCTTTACATACATATATGTCACAATTTTTGGTGCTACAATTGTACTAATTTAGTAGAATTGTCTATATATAAGAAATATCAAATCTATAATTTGAGTTTAATAGTTGTTGATTTTCAATCAATATTTGTAGAATCTCTTTCCTCTAAATATGAAGTTTGATAGATGTTGGAATTAAAAGTATATTGTAAATTTTTTCTTTTGTTTGTAAAAAATTGAAATCTAGTTTTTATAGGATTTAGGAATTTAAGTAGTTGCATCTCAAATGCTACAAGAACAATAGAATTTCAGAAATCTACAAACCATTAATTCTAGTACATTACATTTCAATTACAAACCATTAAAGTGATTAAACCTTAAGCGTGTGCTAATTAGAAAGATTGGAACTTCATAATTAAATCTAAAAAATGGATTAATTTGAAGGTCAAATATCTATAATTTGTAGTCAAAATGTGCACCAAAATAAACATAAAATTTGCATTTGAAAAAAAACATGCATTTTGAAAGGTTTAGTTTTATAAACTAAATTGATTTAGGGATGGTTGTATATGAATTTTAACCTCTAAAGTTCCAAGGTCATTTTTCCATGAAAAAATGGATATTTTATTGTACCTTGTAATCCATCCATCCATGCATTGAATTTTTTATTTATTGTGGGGTGCATTTAGCTATTATTTCACAATAGATATGTCCCAATTTTTTTTCTACTTCTATTTTTTGCCTATATTCCTACATTCTATGATAGTTGAAATTGAAATTTGAGGCATTTAAACATGTCCCTACAATAATTTAAAAATTAATATGTGCTTTTAGGGTTAATTAATATAACATGTACATTTTAAAACTATTGAACACTACCCACACAAACAACACATAATTATACAACCATCATATATATATAAATCCTAAACAAGTCATAGAAACAAGTCATACATATATAATAAATAATAGCCAAGTTGGGTTGAACCAACACATAATAACACAAAATGAAACATTGTTCATTACTTTATCTACTTGCAAATGGAAAATAGAAGCTCCTCATGCACATTTCTCCCCTCCCTTTTAGACTATCCCTTGTGTAGATATACAAACTATCTGTAACATGGATCATTACAATGTATTGTTTAGTAGTTGTAATACAATAAGCTATAAAAAAGTGATGCTATATATAATAAAATAATTTTTTTTAAATGATTAGCTTCTACATTTACAATATACTTGTAGTAGGTCTCATGTTGTTTTTAAAGTAACCATTAGGGATGTACTTGGGATGAAAACCACTCAAAACTGCGATTCATTAAAGAAAATTTAAACTCTCGAAAGGGCCATTCGACTTTTTTCAATAGTGCAAATACACAAAATAAAAACTAAAAATAGAAATTTGAATTTTTAAAAATTTAAAAATCTCAATTTGACCTAGCACTTAAGGCAATTGATTACATAGTCAATGGATTTTTTAAAACTTCAAAATTTTATTTTTTAAGTTTATTTTCACTTCTTGTTGTATTTACACTACTGGCCAAAGTCAAACAACCTTCTAAAGAGTCCAAATTTTTTCTCATGTTTTTTGCATATCTATCTGTTGGACATTGTACTAGACTAGTATAGAAATGTGTAGAAAAAATTCCAAAAGATTTGAATGCTTGGATTGCAAGATATTTGCATTTAAAGTGAAGAAAACAAATTTTTTTGCACTTTATTCACTAAAAGAAAATGAAGGTTTTTTTACTACAAGACCAATTGTTTTTTTTGGTTGAATGGGACATTTGTGAATGGCGCAAATTTGGAGACTCACAATTGTTGTTGAGAAGTCACTTTTGAAAATGTAATAGTAAAGCACAATAGGGTTTTTTCTCATTTGACAACCTAATTTGAACTTTGTTGGTGTACTTTTCTTACATGGTTGCCAATGTGACATTCACATTTCACAACCATATGAGGTCGACCACTTAGTTGCATTAATATGCCACTAGGTATCTATTATTGTGGCTCATGGCCTCATGCAAAGTTGTATGTGGCAAACTTCTATTCATTGCATGAAACACAAAATTACTAATGCTTGAATCTACTATGACTTCTAACTTATCTTAGGACCACCACAAACTACTATGGAGGCTATTGCTTACACCACCCAAACCTCATGCATATCATCCACAAGCCCCAATCAATATGTCGCTTGTAGTCTTATTGGTTCAAAGAATATTGGTACTTATTGTTTTTTTATTAATGTTGTTGTCTAAAATTTGGATGTTTTGAAAATTATAGTAAAC
Organism: Climacium dendroides; assembly: GCA_950106755.1. Lineage (NCBI taxonomy): Eukaryota > Viridiplantae > Streptophyta > Bryopsida > Hypnales > Climaciaceae > Climacium > Climacium dendroides. The sequence goes on along the minus strand of OX467082.1, from coordinate 29,009,554 downwards.
TTTGATAATTGTTTTCACCCTCATACAATGTCTATTTTCAATAAAATTATTGAAAAAGTTGCGCCTTAGAGTCTAGTTTTTGTAGTAAAAATTTCATCCCAATCCAACATATTATGATTTTCTCACAAGCATTTTAGGAGAAGGGTGTACAACCAAAGAATATTTTTTTGGTAAGTTTTTAAATTTTTTTCTAAAAGTAAAATGAGAATATTTTCAAGGTACTACTAATTATAATGAAAATGAAAATTTAATTTTTAGAGCACTTTTGACTCCTAAATGCCTATAGCCCTTTGTAGATTTGGTAGATTGCAAAAAATATTATAAAATAAAACTAATAGGGATATTTTGAACTTGATGTATGAATAAAAATTGTACATTATGAATTTTAGAGTCTATCCATATGGTTATATATATGATTGTAGTCACCAATATTTTTGTATGAAATTTGAAATTTAAAAAAAATATATTTTGTAATTCAATTTTGTATAAGGTAATGATAATCTATATATGAGATTTATTGTGATAGCTTGAAATGTAATACTCTAAACGCAATGATTTTTAGAGATTTATTGGTTGCTTAATTTCATCAGTTTATTTCTTCCAGAGCACTTTTGAGTCATCATAATATTAAAATCATAAGTCCCTCTGTAATATCACAAATGCTACCATTAATACTAGGGGCTCGTGCTTGCTATGCTACGCATTCATTGTATCACATATTAGTAAAAATTTGATATATTTGAATAGAATGCATGATAATGATTTCAATAAGTCTTTAAAATAATTATTTTAAATATTTTATAGAAATATTTTCAATCATGCATACATAGAAATCATATTTTCATACAACGTGATATTACTGAAATAGAGTAGTAGTTCACAATCATCTTTGTAATATCACTTTTTACAAAGGGTGATATTATATAAATAATATAGTCGTTGCAATTGAGGTGATATTAAAGAGGATCAATATGGTGATATTATAAAGGTAGCAATTCCATTGCTTTTCTTGACTTTATACTTCTTGTGCATTTCTATGATTTTTTGCTTTTGTGAGCTTTGAGCTTTTGATTTCAATTTTTTATTGTTACTACCAAATGATTTGAGAAATTTATTAAACTGAACCGATTTTGGATTTCACAACAATTAAATTGTTCATGAAACTTTTGAGATTTACAAATTTTTCCTTTAAATTCTTCTATTTGGGTTGCCATTGTTTGCAACAATTAAGTCAAATTTCTAATGCATTCTAATGTATGTGTATCTTTTACTGTATTCATCATTGCATGTATATCATTCATCATTCATTAAATTTCTATTGTTTATTTCAGTATATGCTTATTTATAAAAAAAATTATATGAAGATTTTAGTATTTTTTATCTAAAGATTTATTGAAATTCTTGCTCTTCATTCATTAAAAAGTTCTAATGAAATTCTAATGGTGAATGCTTAGCTTAGCAAGTGCCAAGCGCTAGTTTCAATTAAAATCTTAGAAGTTTTGATGACTTATTTTGGGTTGAAATGAAGCATAATTTTCCACAAATCATCTTTTAACTAATTCAATTTTATATACATGAAGATATTTTGCTATAGACTTTTGTAGTATTTTTTTTACTTGCAAAAAGTGCATAAAGGAGAGAAAAATATTCAATTTTGTACATGAGATTAAAAGTGAGGGCTCAAGTAGTTAAGCAACAACACTAGCATGTAAGCCTAAAAATGAGAGCCTGTGAGCCTTGACTCCTTGAGCTTAGGTGTAAGTAGGTACTTTATAACTATTGAAGGTGCCTATAACATACATACTTGTAATATAAGTAGCCTATAACTATGCAAGGTGTTTATAACATAGGTACCTATAATATAGATACCTATAATATAAATATCCTATAACCATAGAAAGTATCTATAACATAAACACATATGATATAATTAAGCACCTATTATATAAACATCCTATAACTATAGAAGATGCATATAATATATGTATCTACAACATAGACATCTTATAATAAAAATGTTCTATAACCATAGAAGGGGCCTATAACATAGGTACCCATAATATAGGGGCTTAAGCTCATGGGCTCAAGATCTTAAGCTCACATACTAGGCTTACTAGCAATCATGGGCAATTAGGGGGAAAGTATCCTTATTTCACACATGATACTTAAAATTTAACTCCTAATAATCCAAAAGACCATTTTCTATCCACTATCCTTTTTTAAATACAGCGGACTACCCAAACTCATAAACAAAAAATTTGAATAAATTAAAAACAAATTTAATAGAAAAATCAATTCTACTACCCATTCTAATTTGAATTAGTCAATCTAAGTTAAACTCCACCAATGAATTTTTTTGTGAGAAACATGCCTTTACATTGTGTAATGTTAAAAAATTTAGTTTTGGGAGAAAGTAATGTTTTTATAGTTGAATTCAATTCTAAGAAATAATACCAAATTTTGAATTTTAAAAATACAAAATATAATTTTAGTGAAGATTTCAAATTAATTTCTTTTAACTTCTTGGAAATTTAGCTTTTTGTGGATAAACTTCAAGCATCATGGTTTTTTCACTACTAGAAAATTTAGTTTTTCTGTTGTTTTGGTCTCGTTGATTCGGTCAAAATTTGACAGAAATCTGTTGATTTCATAAAACATCTAAGTTTTGCCTTTATCCTTTGATCATTTATCCAAGGATATTTCAAGAATAATATAAGAATATTTTATAATATTTTAAAAATATTTCAAAAATATAAATAGACATTGAAGGATTTTAGATTTTCAAAATCTTCTATTTTATAAAAATTAAAATACTCTTGATTTTTTTTTGAGTTAAATTGATGTTTCACAATGCCTTTCTCACATTTACAAAATTGGTAACTTATTTAACTTGTTGGATTCTTTCATTTCACAATTGCAGTCATTTCCTAGTTGAATTTAGCTTTTATGCAATTATAATTGTAATCAATTTCTAGTCAAATTGAAGTTTTTCATGACTGTAAATTAATATGGTGGCTTCCACAAAGCATAGACTTGTACACATTGACAACTATGATGAGTACTAAAAGGAAATAGTTCACACTAATTTTAGATTTGAACTCTTTTACACTCCCATAATCCAACACTCCATTCTATGATTGCTTTGCAACTAAAACAATGTATAGATAAGATTTGATGCTAACAACATGCAATGATTGTGGTTGCAAGAAGTTATATATAGCACATAATTAAAATTATTGTTTAACCTATTGTAGCAGACAAGTTTTTCTTTTAGTGGCTCAACTATTTTGACTTTGAATATTCTTAGCTTAAATTTTTTGCACTAATGATTTTGAAAATCTATTTGTTTATATTGAAGAATTGAACTTAGAGTCTAGAAAAAAATTCAAAAAAATACACTTATTTTTCATTCTTTAAAAAATTATTAAATAAAAATAGGGAAAACTAAACCGTTAATGACTCTAAGATAGAATTGAAACACTATAATCCCAATAGTGAGATTGTTCTAGTAAAAAATCTTAACCTTGTGAATTTTTTTTTTAAATTGATAAAATTGAATTGATAAATGAATCTTACAAGATGTATTTTCGGGAAGATGCTCTAATTAGCCCCAAACAAGATTGTCCATAACTTTTACATTACTAATCCAAATGGAATAAATCAAAGCTTTCTATAGAGATAAAAATATAATCTATGAGAAAAAATATTTAAAAAAAATTATTATAATTTTTTTGGGCTATTTTTTGTAATACAATATATGATATATGATGATATGATACAATATATAATACGATATGGTATATGATACATGATATAATATGAAATATGGTATATAACATGATATATGGATATAAATATTGATATGAAATATTGACGAACATATATATGGATATAAATAACACTATATTATCCTATATTGATTGCAATCTCATAACTTCACAAAAGTATATAAATATTGGAGTTACTCAATTGTTTCACAAGCAAATCAATGTACATATCCACTGAAGTGAGTGAGAAACTAAGAGTTTATTTGTACACATATTACCTACACACTCACAATTGCCAGTCTCTCCCACACAAATATAGCTGGTGTTTCTCAAGTCAAGGAAATTGAAATAACTCCTTGGTGTATCATGCAACAAATTATGTTCCAACAAAAACATAAAATCTATCAAGTGTATCACGTTCAAGAAAATAATCAAGCATACATAATTTTTTCTATCAGCATGTTACTTTCTTTATCATCAATTGACTCAACTAGATCATTAACTTGCTATGCCAATTGGAAATGCAAATTACTCATCATCCACAACATTGTGCACCACCGAGCATCCACAACATTGTTACACCAAGGTGACGCATCGATATCACCCGGGTCACGGTGGATCGATGCAAACATGAGGAAGTACAAGATTCCACAAAATGATTGAATGTGACAACCAGCGATCTCTGTAACAATTAAGGTACCAGGCGAACCTTGAAGCTGACATACCGAGGCTCAAGTGAAGAGATTGATAATTCACTCCAGCTCATATTGGAAGCAGGAGCTCTTATTAATTGCTGAAACTGGCAAATTTGTATAAAAATTTACAATTGGTTTGAATGTTTGAATAGGAAAAGAGACCTCATATATACCAGAAGCCGGTACGTACTCCTATTCTCTAAAATTGAGTACGATACATGCCATGTTTACTCCGAAACGCTCTAAAATTGAAGTATAGTATCCAACTCAAGCAATTGAGTTCATCCTCGTGAGCATCACCCCAATATTCTTTTCCCGGTCTTTCCGAAACCCGTCCGACCTGGAGCTTTCGAACGTGATCTGCACCACATGGTCTTTAGAATCTTGCTTTGGCTGATGGAAGCCTGGCTGATGGAAGCTTGGCTGATGGAAGCCTGGCTGATGGAAGCTCCATAACAGAGAAGCTGTTTTGTGCGCCGCCGACAAACCGTCCACCGCCCCCACAATGCCCGTGCAAAACGAGGCCAGCGGCAGAATCCAGAACGGCTCTTCAATCAGCACCCCGACTTGTTCAATATAAAACAGACATGCAGCAGTGGAGAATGTGGAAGGAATGGTGAGCCACCGGCAAGTTCTCCAGAGAGCAAAAGGAAGCGCCAGATGCCAAATGATCAGAAACCTTGAAGTCAGCAGAGTGTACGCCACGGGTATGGGTGTCTTCAGAATCCGCTCACAGCCTCCCACATTGTCATGGAACATGGTAATGTTGTTGTCCATGGACATCTTCTCCCATTGCGTGATGTTGCACTGGTCGATAAGCTCCGAGAGAACCTGCAGGACGTAGTTGGGGCGGTGTTGGGCGCTCATGATAGCCTCCAGCTCTTGAGGCTCCACAATCTCCTTAAGATCCTCTCGGAGAGTGAACTCATCGGTGATATGGTCTTGAAGACAGAACGGGTAGGCCTTGATGTGTCGCAGAAGGCAGAGAAGCTTGGCGGAGTCGGCGGGGCTGCGGATCCATGTCAAAGCTTGGCGTGCCAGGTCCCTGGTCCTGTTCACATTGGAACCCCAAAGTTTGCGTGCTTCGTCAAATCGGTTGTAGGAGGAGTTCGTTCGGAAGACGAGGAGAAGGGAGAGGACGGACGCCGTGAGAGTGAAGGGGAGGGAGGCAACTTCGAGAATGGGGATCGACTGAGGTAAACGTTTCACTATGATCAGATGGTTAAAGATGGTGACAAAAGTGGCAAGCAGCGTGCAAGCTAAGACGGGAGGAGCTAAGGCAGCAACGATACCGGAGGAGAAAAAGCTCCAGAAGTGCCGACCGTGCCTCCATGAAGATTTGTGCTTGGCCCATTCGGGATGGCCATACACTTTGTTTCGATACATCTTGTTGCTAGAAATTAATCAAAGCCCAACCTCCAACTAGATCACTCAGGGGAACGAAGCAACCAGCTGCAATAACAAGTGGAACTTCGAAGGTCGATGGATGTTAGCCAAAATTCGAATCCGAATTTGCGCCGTAAACCAAATCAGAGCACTAAATTGAGATCGAAAATTAACAGCATCAAAGCCGAAACGACAGTCTTCGACACAAAGCGTGGGATTGCTATACCGAGAATTAGAATAATCGATCAACGCACTGTCGAGTTTTCTCCAGAGTTTCCTGTTTATTTGTTTAAACGAGTTTACTCTATTGCGAAATTGTGAGTCTCAACCTGTTTCAATCCACTGGAGTTTGGTAGTGAGACCTGGTACTTCTTTAGAACAATGAAAGTAGCACTCAAAACTCACTGCAGAGCTTGAAGAAATAGTAATCTTCATTCGCAAAGAAGCCCCACTGACTGTTCCGATAGAGGAAAGATCGATGACAGACCCTAATTAAGCGTAATACATGCCGATCGAGGCAATGAAACTGCTGGTGAGGATCTGGATGGGAACTAAACTGCTCCCCCAACACTCACAATCGACTCGCTCCTTGCCTTGGATTAATGTTCCCGCACTGCCAATATATGCATTAGCTAGGCAAGTGAAGAACTCTCCGGAAGGCTCGCTGCAGTTGAATGACGACCACTTGAAAAAGTACTTCTTGCCCATGGATACCCTTACTACGTTCATGCACGTGGTAAGATTTTCCTCCAATGGTTCTGTTCTCCTCACCGGGGAGCAACTCAATAGCGTGGACTGCAAGTCGTCCTAAACTCTTGGAGATGGACACATTCGTTAAACAAACATGTTTCAAAGCGCCAAATTGTAGGCAAAGAACTCTAAAAACTAGGACTGGGATAGATCTCAGGTTGCAGACAGACATCTGGAAAGTACCTACCTCTGGCATTTGAATGGATATGACCAGGGACTCGATCAGTGCTTACATGCAGCTAGCTATCCACTTAATTTATAATTGATGGAGGCCAAAAAAGGGATAGAAAGCGAGAGTCTGGCCTACCTGAGACAGGAATGGTCTCCGACTCATTCCAACCTTGACCAGTAGAAGGCAAAGCCGTACTTACACGCCCCTACTTACTGCAGAAACTCCCTTCGTTGGACTGACCCATGCTCTCAGAATCTGCAAGGTGACTTGCCCGACTTAGAATATAAAAATGTGCAACACCGCGGATTTACAAGGCGGTGAGCGCGGAGCAGGCTGGTTTCCAATCAAATTGTAGAATTCGCGTAGAATTGCTGCGAAAAAGTCCTGAAGAAATGATGGATCAGTCAATGCCAGGTCCACGATTCTCGCCACAATGTCGTCAAACAAAAAACACAAGGAAGAAAAACTCCGTAATTTCTCATGACTTTCTTTGTGATATAAAAAAGTCACTGATCATAACAGCGTACTACAAATTCCGAAATTAACGCGTTGAAAAGGGTTGAACCGATGTTAAGTTAATTTGTGGTTCCAAAACAGCTCTCGATTGAGAAAGTTCCGCTCACAATTGGCGTCAGTCAGATAGATGGGACCCCGCGGTAACGGCGGTACTGTACGGCTGTGGTATGCAAGGACGTACCAAATATGAGCTCTCAAAAGTAACAGCAAACTACAGTAATACAGTACTCCGCGACTCGACATACAGGGCAGCTATCTCTGCTCTCTGCTTTCGAAGCTCTGCAGACATTCTACAAGCTAGAAATTTCCTCCAGTAGGCCTTCTGTGATGCGCCTCACCGAGAGAGGGATTCAATTAAAGTGGCCATGTGGCATTTACACCTTACCAACAGGTTCCCAAAGGGATCTTTACGTAGAAAGGGAGGTGGCGGTATTCCATGTGCCATTTTCACACCGCCTGCTCGGAATTGTAAAAGTGACATCTAGGATAGGTATAGTTTCCAGGAATCTTGAACTTTTATAGATTTAATAAATCTAGGACTATTATAGATTTCAGAATGTACAATCTGAATTGTGAAAGTAACATCTAGAACTGATGTAGATTTCAAACATCTAAGAAAGGTGTAGATTTCAAACATCTAGGACATTTGTACACTTCAAACCACCTGCTCTGAACTGTAAAAACTGCCAAAGTAGCGGAATTTCGCCATTTTTCCGAAATTGCCTATGTAGTTGGTTAACCCTTTTCCCCATCAAAACCCACTCAAAACTGTCATTTCTATTGCAAAGAGTGAAAAAAAATTGAATTTTTTTTTTTTTTTTACATATCTAATTGCAGGATCTTGTACTATACTAGTATACAAATGCATGGAAGAAAAATTTCAGAAACTTTGACCAAGGAGATTGCGAGATATTTGCATTTAAAGTGAAGAAAACAAGTTTTTTTACACTTGGATTGACTAAATTTTTTGGCTTTGAAACTTCTTAACTTAAAATTTTTGCACTATTGATTTTGATTTACTAATTTTTTATATTGAAGTGTTGAGTTGAGAATCTAGAGAAAAAAAATTCAACAAAAAAACATTTAATTTTCACTCATTAAAAACTTGTTAAGTAGAAGTAGATTCAAGATTTAACCCCTAAAGGACCATTGTCCCTTCGGGGGACAAATTGGATTTCGGGCAGGTACCTACGGGCTGAAATTTTGTCATGATTTTTTGAAACTTTTCTTGAAGATAGAAAAACTGATGAGCTTTGTGGGAATATAATTTTTTTCACATTTGGTGCCCGGAAACAAAAGTTATGACCAAATAAGCTCAAAGTAGGGGACGGGGGGCAGTCCGGGCAGCAAAAGAAAATTTGAAAAATTTTGAATTTTTCTTTTTTGGATTTTTTTTCTTGTAGATTATATTTTTTTTCTGCATGGGAAGCTTTGATTCATTCCATTTGGACTTATTATGAGAAAGTTATGGACAATCTTGTTTATCGGGCAGTTAGAGCATCTTCCTGAAAAAATATCTTATAAAATTCATTTCTGAATGCAATTTTTACAATTTTTCTAAAAAAAAATTTTTACATGATTATGTTTGCTTGCTAGAACAATCTCGCCATTGGGATTAGTGCATTTTAATTCCATCTTAAAGATATTAATAATTTAGATTTTCCTTCATTCTCATACCTACTTCTACTTAACAATTTTTTTAAGCATGAAAATTAATCTTTTTCTTAAAATTTTCTTTTTTTCTAGATTCTCAACTCAATTTACCACAATAAGGATTTAAAGCTCAAAACTTTGTAGTGCAAAAAATTTAAGTTAAAAAAGTTCAAAGTCAAATAATCCAGTCCCGCAAGGTGCTGAAAAAATTGTTTTTTTTCACTATAAACGCAAATATCTTTTAATCTATGTGGTCAAACTTTCTGAAATTTTTTCCGCACATTTCCATACTAGTAAGGTATAAGATCCTACGGTTGGATGTGCAAAAAAAATAATTTTCAAATTTTTTTACTCTTTGCTACAGAAATGGCAGTTTTGAGTGTTTTTTGGCAGAAATAAGGCCTTGGTCCTTTAAGGGTTAAGGGATAACTAAACCATTAATAACTTTAAGATAGAATTGAAACATGGTGAAATTGTTCTAACAAGCAAATTTAATCCTCCTCATGGTTGTCATACTGGACAAATGGGGAATTTCATTAAAATGGCGATTATTCTGTGACTTTGGCATTCTCTCAGTGCAGTCTAAACTCTACTAGCATCCTAGATTTTTGAAATCTATACCATTATTAGATATCTGAAATCTAGGAAATATGTAGATTTTTTAAATCAATTGGTCTGAAATCTACATCTTTTGTAGATTTAATATATCTAATAGTGGTGTAGAGTTCACAAATCTAGGACACTAATAGATTTCAAACCGCTCGGTCTTAACTGTGGGAACAGCACACTATGAAAATGGCACATAGAATATCGCCATTTTAATGAAATTCCCCATACAAGTTACTATTCATTTCTTGTCCTGTAGAATTTAGGGTTTAGGGTTTAGGGTTTAGGGTTTTACATCCTATAGGACGAGTTACTATTCTCAAGTACATTTGATGAATAGTAACTCGTCCTACAGGATGAAAAATGAATAGTAACATGTCTAGTATGACAACCATGATCCTCCTTAAGAATTTTTTTTTAAATTGTGAAAATTGAATTAAAAAATAAATCTTACAAGTTATTTTTTCAAGAAGATGCTTAGATTGTCTGAAAATTAAGATTGTCTAAAATTTTCTCATCACTTGTCCAAATAAAATGAATCAAAGCTTGAAATGTAGACAAAAATATAATCTTTGAAGAAAAAATATTAAATTTTAAAAATTAAATTTTTTGTGATTTTTTTTTAAATGCCCCTTGAGTTGCTTTTTTGACTTAGGGTGGCATAACTTTTTTCCCTAGGTATCAATTAAAATAAAATGATATTTTTAAAAAGCTAATTTGATTTCCTATCTTTAAAAAAAATTCAAAAAATCATGTCAAAATTTGAGATCTCATGAGCCTAACTAAATCCCAATAGTTTTCTAATATAGGGACTTTGGGACTTTAGGGATTAAATACTTTTGATGACCATTTTTGGACAATAAACAAAGAGCTTGTAGGCATTGTATAGTCCAATTAACTTTTCATTCATCCAATGTAATACTAAAAGACAACTTTTCTTAATGATGAATTTCATGAAATTGTGATATATGATATTTTTTAAAAAGATATAAGTAAAAATGTGCCAATGCAAAATTTGAAAAAATAAACTAGGTGTTTAAAGGTTAATAATGATTTTGGAGCACTCAAGATTGTTGCTTTGTACTCATAAATGCAAGAAATTTCAAAGAACTCTCCTAGAGTACACTATTCCATCATGGTTATACCTTTGTTATTGTCCAATATTAGGAACTTTTTGCATATCCTTGTCTCACTTTGCCCTTTGTGAGTGACAACCCTATGACTTTTCCTTGTGTCAAAATCCTTTTACATAGGAGAAAGTTATAGGATTGTCACTCACAAAGGGGAAAGTGAGACAAGGAAACACAAAAAGTCCCTAGTGCTAATCCTATAAATTGTACATGTGACATCCACTTATGCTCTGAGCTACACTTTTTCAAAATGATCCCCCAACTACATCACAACAACAACAAAATTTGATTTATCAAATTTACATATTGCAATGATAGATTCTCCCTAAATACCAAGGCACTTAAGATCAATAAATACCAACACTTGGAACCGAGATTGGTATATATATCCACTAATAGTAATTACTGCAAGTCCCCATGGCATGACTCATATGTCATCCATACAACCACTTTACCACCATCTTGAAATCTTCATTTTAGCTATTCAAAACACATTTTCTAATATTAATAATTCTACCATTAAATATGCCACTTACATACTATTATACAAATAAAAATTTGAGAAACAACAACCACTTTCCAATATACACAAATTACGCTAAAACAAACAATGTTCTTTAATTACACCCTAAACTTATTACACAAACTCTTACAACTTTAACAAATTACTCAATTCTAAACCTATCTCCCTCTTCCCTCAAATTAAATTAGTTAGTATAGAGTCTCCTTTCTAAGGAAGGTATATAATCTAAGTGTCACTTAAACCAAGTTTTTAGAACTTAGTGTCAGATTCTAAACAAACAAATGTTTCATGTATGCTAACTACTTAGAGTGGTTGGAGTTATTTCTCTTCCTAGAGAATTGATCCTATATTGATGTAGGGTTCATGGTTTCTTTTGGATTAATTAGCAAAAACATCAATTTCATTAAAGTGGTGATGTTCCACAACTATGGCATTTTTAGGATAAAAAAAAATATATAAAATTTTCTAAATATAAGTCCTAATTTTTAAAGCTTAAGGTCCTTAATATTTAATGAAATTCCCTATACAAGTTAGCATTGGAACTTAATGTTCTTTTTATACCAATTTCATTGATTGTATTTTGGAATGTATAATTGATAAACGTTCAAATTTAATATTATCACAATCAATAAAGAGCATCATATTTGTTCACTGTAACCTAAGTCAATAGGAGTCCCATAAATTGTCCTTTTAAGCCTACCTACCTTATTATGATAATAATAGATATTTCAAAGATTATTTCGCTCATTCCTAGGCAAAGAACACATTTAGAAACTAGTTAGTTTATAGACCTCCTACTTTTAAATAAAAACGGGACCCAAGTAAGCCAATGCCTACCTCTATACATCCTCTTCAAAACTACTTAAAAAAAATAAGAGTTTCCAATTGATTAGTGACACTTATTTCATGACTGAGGGGTTAAGGTAGTTTGCTCTTAAAGCTACGTAACTCATCGCTATAAGAACAGACTACCTTATTCATGATCATTGACAATAATATATATGGTCAATTTTGTTAAAATGGTGAAATTCCTCTACTTTGGCAATTTTTACAGTTCAGAGTGGGCGGTTTGAAGTGTACGAAATTACGAATGTCATAGATGTTTGAAATCTATACTTATGTTAGATGTCACTTTTACAATATAGATCGTGTAATCTAAAATCTGTAGAAGTCAAAGATTTCTTAAATCTGTCAAAGATTTCTTAAATCTATAAAAGTCCAAGATTCTTGAAAACTATACTTATCCTAGATGTTACTTTTATAATTCAGAGCGAGCGTTTTGAAAATGGCACATGGAATGCCACCATTTTAACGAAATTTTCCATATATATTTCAAACAAGTTGTTATTCATTCCTAGATAGGGATCACATTTAGAACATAGTCGCTTTTAAAGTTGACTACCTTAATGGGGAAATTCATTAAAATGGCAATATTCCATGTGCCATTTTCATAGTATGCCGTTCCCACAATTCAGACTGGGCGGTCTGAAATCTATTAGTGTCCTAGATTTGTGAATTCTATACCACTATTAGATGTATTAAATCTAGGAAAGATGTAGATTTCAGACCAATCGGTTTTAAAAATCTACATATTTCCTAGATTTCAGATATCTAATAATGGTATAGATTTCAAAAATCTAGGACACTAGTAGAGTTCAGACCGCGCAGTCTGAACTGTGGAAATGCCAAAGTCACAAATTAATCGCCATTTTAATGAAATTCCCCATCTTATTAATTCAAAATTGTGGGTGAATTTGAAAACAATACATGATTAGGAGGTGAAACACGATTCAATCCGTTCTTGTCCAAGTCCAAGACCTATCCAAGACTTGACCATTGATCATTGACAGTAGTAGATATTTCAAGCAACCGACGTCATTCATTCCTAAATAGGGGTCGCATTTAGAACTCGACATGGTTGCTTTTAGAGTACACTACCTTAAGTATTAATTTGAAAACGTCCAAGTCCAAGACTTGAGCACTTGGCCATTTAAACCTACCTAACTCATCGTTGACAATAATTGCCATTTCAAGCAACATACATGCCATTCATTCTTAGACAAGGCCACAAGGGTGGCATTTAGAACATGGTTGCTAGCTTGTAGAGTAGACTACCTTAATTATTAATTAGAAATTGTAGGTGAGTCTCAAAACAATATAGATGATTGTGATTAGTCACCTTGATTAGGAGATGCAAGACAATTCAATATTGTTCCTGTCCAAGTCCAAGACATGACCATTTACACCTACCTAACTCATCATTGACAATAATCGATACATATGTTTCAAGCAACATGTCATTTGTTCTTAGATAGAGGTCACATGTTTAGAGCATGGTCGCTAGCTTGCTTGTAGAGTAGACTACCTTAATTTATTTATTTGAAATTGTGGGTGAGTCTCAAAACAGTACAGATGATTGTGATTCGTCTCAGCAGGTGCAGAACAATTCAGTGTCAAGTCCAAGACCCTACGTACTGAGTGGCCGGTCCACACGTGGGTCAACTCCACGTACCCAGCAGTAGCCTGAAACCCTTCTTCCAAAACTTCAGACTGGCCGGAGCTTGTTCACACCAGCTGACTGAATCGAACCCCGTCGAAATTAAGAAATCGATGAATCCACTGAAGCCCGTGAGCTAGAAATCACGCGAGATCGGTACTCCGTACGTACAGCTGCATGAAAATCGATCGAGACAACTGTCTGTCTGCAGCTGGTCCCCGTACGAATTGGCATGGAATTCTCGGGAGCGGAGCGAGTCGATCGTTTGCAGCATCTTTCAAATCCCTTCTCAAGTTCTCAGTCTCTAAGCTTTAGCTTGAGTGCATGTTGTTTGGCTTGGAAGTTGAATTCAAGCGAGTCAAGCGCCTACCGAAGATCATTCAGTCAGTTGTAATGTTACAGTGGTCTTCAGCCAGACTCTGAAAGATCAACGAGTAAAGATATTGTAATGTTGTGGTCTACAACTGATTGTTTACCAACGAGCCGGTGACTTGGAAAGGGGACTCCTACAGTGAACCAAATTGTCTTGTGCGACTCCTCAACCAACCCCAATCTTTGAATTGAATTGATAAACAAGTCCCCTCCCTTGAGGTATCTAGGGAGGTATCATACCTTAGTTTCTTAGCATGGGGGAGGACCATTCAGCATGGTTATACTACCTTATAATGTTATGGTCAAGTCATGTTGAAAGGACTGAGTATGTGGCACGTTGGTGACATTCATAGGATGACGTATCCACTATTGGTGTTTTTCAAGTGATGGGATTTCTTATTGGACATTTGAATTTTATAAATATTCAAGAAAATTTTGGGGGTGAGACTACATTTAGATTTTTCAAAACACTGGGTCTAGGAGTAATCTAACATTTGTAAGTTAGGGCCACATTTAAGAAAATTCACCTTATATACATTTTTCCTATTTTGACTGATTTAATTAACTTTTAACTTCTATTTTGAAATTTTTTTTGAATTTTTTTGAGAAAAGGTTTCTAAATCCCTAAATCTTTGCAATGAAACTTTTTTTCAAAAAAAAGTCATAGCTTGTGTATATATTAAAGTTTCTATGTATCAATTTTTTGGTTAATTTTGTAAGAAATTGCTAAAAGTCATGTTTCAAAATGGTCATTTCAGTATTAATTTATCTGCATGTACAACTATTTATCAATGTGCACTTTCGTGTGAACTAAAAATACAATCCTAATTTTAAAGCCATTAGAATATATGTAAAATGCCATGATATTATATAATAAGCTTGATATACAATGTACATCAAAGTTCAAACTCATGAAAAAAAAGAACAGAAATTGTTATTTTGGGCCTTCAAGGATTAAAAGATTAAATTAATTACAAGGTGAAAATGGAGAATTTCATTAAAATGGCGATTATTCTGTGAAAATGGCACAAAGGGGGATTGCAAAATGGAAAAAAATTCATAGAAAGATGGCACAAGGTGAAGAAACATGGGAGTTATATTACAATTTGGACTTGTTGGAGATGGAATTGGTGCATCTATGAGGTTGACATGCCGAGAAGTGCTGTTGTATGTGCTCTTTGACTTGGATAAATGGCATGTAGAATATCGCCATTTTAATGAAATTCCCCATGAAAGTATTTGAAACATTTGTACTATTTATTCTACTTGATCAAAGTTTGAGGTCAATATTGTGAGAACTATGGGGTGCTTTTGGTCACTTTTGAAGTTGTAGACATTGAGTAGTTTTTGTGTATTTTTGAAATTATTTACTTTTTTTAAACAACCCCCAATTGGATGTCTACCTTGGCCATTTTTTTGAGGGTGGGTGGATAGGTAAGACTATTTTTAACCTATAAATGAAAATTTAAAGTTCAAAATTGGAATGCAAGGACTTCTACTAAAGTTACACAAGCTTACAAAGAGATTTTTTTAAAATAGTACCTTAATTTTAAATTTCATAAAATTGACATACAACACAAGCAAAAAACCGCATGTCCAAGGCCAAGAAGACAAAAAATAGGACAAGTGTTTATTGCAATTACCATATCAAGAGCTTTTTTAAACTACAAATTTAAAATTCCTTTGAATTAGTGTTTTCCAATTGTCCAAATATGTGCATAGTAGAGTCTTCTTAGCACCCTTGTAGTAGATTTTGATTTACTATTATTAGATGTTTTGCATAATAGAAGTGAATTTCTTAAAAGAATGTATCCACAAAAGGACACTCTAAGAATACTAGTTTTTAGTTCTTAATAATATTGAAAACTATAAAAATATGGCATGTAAAATCTAAAATAATAAATTTAAAAAAAAAATAGTAATATAAATCTCCATAATAATATTTGAAATTTATCTGTTCAACATGTCAATAGTTACAATACAAAATACATCAGAAATGCAATGTGTAATGTAAAATATTACAATGTCTTTCATGGTTTGACCTTATAACTCTTTAAGCCATCCAATGATACTTCCAAATCCAAAAATAGGTGCCAAAATAAGATTCCTCTTATTCAAGCAAGTGTTGGCATAATGGATTTCAAACCTTATTACTTTTTATGATTGAGAAGGTAAGTCAATAGAAAGGTTTTTCAAAGGATGGGCTAGCTATTATTGTCATTTCAAGGCATAAATGACAAAGAATAGGTACATTGAAACTGTATATGGTATTGGCATGGTTTATGGTATTCCTACCTTAGTAAGTATGGATAGAACAAAAAAAAATGATTGCAATCTGCTAGAAATATTGCCTTTGGTGTCAAAGCTCTTCATTATCTTTCATTCTTTAAATGAAGCTATTATTTGTGTGAGAGACTTTTTTCATTCCTTAAATGAAACTATTATTGTGTAGGAGACTTTTTCATATTACAATGGAAGTCTTTGTTAAACATGCATAGATATTTAGTAGTTTCTATAGAGACTTGCATAGCATTCTATGCAAGTTCTGACATTGTCCTTGTTGTCCCTCATTTTAACTTACAATAGGTGAAATCTATAGGGACCCATTCCAATGACAGCAAGCCTTTTGATGACTATAGTTACTATTTTGTTAATTTTAGCTAACAAAAGAATGATATAATATTGTGTGACTTTGTAGTATAGTAAAATAATATTATGGCACCATAATTAAAGTCTTAGATTTAGTTTTTGAAAAAAATGGAATTCAAACCCCTCAACTCATGGTTGGTAGTGAGAATTCTTAGTGTCTTCAAGCACACTTAAAATTGAATATTTTTTGTAATTTATATAAGATGACATGTCTATTCAACACTTCTTGCACTACTATTCTCCTTTTTACAAGGTGCAAAACCTTGAAAATATTTTTTAATCAAATTTCCTTCAAAGAAAAGAGGAAAACAAATCAAACCTCAATTGGTTTAAATTTTTTAGAACTTTGTGGAGTTAGTTATGAATTTTCAAAGGGATAATTTTCAAAGGGAAGCTCAATTTTTCATAACAGTTTTTTCAACACTTTCGACACTCTTTTTTCATACTTTTTCTGACGCTCTTTCCAACACTCTTTCCGACAAGATTCGGAAAAAAATTCTAACATTGTTTGAGACACGTCATTTGCATGTTGTACACGCCTGAGAAGTTGGGATCATGATTCGTGGTTTATCACAGTGACGTAAAGAGATTCAACTTAGACGTCGCAGTTGCTTTGAGAAAAGCGTTAAGGGAATCTTGTGCAAAATCGAAAATTCGAAACGAGTTCGGAATATTTGAAAAGGAACAAAATTTACTGTGAATACCTGTAGTGGCAAAAATTGCTTCAATGCTTTTGATGTGGCCATCAACAAATATTGTTTTCCAAGTTCCTGTTCCACTTAGGACCAAGATTCCTCTTCTGATCACCGTCTACATTCTGCGCTTACTTTCTCCAATTCAACTGCAACTACACCAGTACAAACAAAAAGTACATTGATGAGGCCCCAACATTGCACCAGGTCCCTCATCGCCTCCGCCCTCCGCATCAATACTGTTTCAGTCTTAGTTGCAGGGATAAAAAAGTGTGGCAACTGTCTGCACCTGTTCAAGCAGGGCAGATGCTATAAGCGATGCATACAGCATCGAACCACAACCAAAATGTATACATTCCCACATTACTGGGAATACGCCTTACGGCGTTCCTCAATATTTTGATCCAATTTAGCAATAAAATGCTTACTGCTGGAAATCGAAACGTCTAATCCTTTCATCCATTGAGAAACTAGTCGGGCGAGCCCAGAAGACACGTGTCCCAACACAAGTTGCTGGAAAACAGTTAGTGCTACTTGACTCATCTCGGCCTCAAAACTTGAAATCTCAGTGCAAACATTTACACTCGCTGCAGTCTCCTTTTTACGCCAGGCGTTGTTGAAAGACCTGAAGAAAACCGTCTAAGTTATTAGTACCTTTCGCTAGTGCAATAACTCTTTGCGTTACTCACGAATTGAGGCTACCAATATAAAAGGACAATCGTTTTTCTCTCTGGTGAACACCTCCATCCACACATGCATAAGACAATTTAAAATAGGTCTCATATAATTGCCTCGGACAGGGAGCCATCAGCATAAGCCATGAACTTTTAACTTGTTCAAGAAATAAGCAAAATCCATGTGCTTTGAGGCCACGCAACACAAAATTGAATACCGCACACACGTTTCCATCACAATTACTACTTAGTCCTATCACTCTTTGGAAATAGCAATCGGTGAGGAAAATTTGACATACCAGCGCCAAGAGTGATCAGCTTCTTCAGGTGCAGAAATGCCGTTAAGAATCCTTTCTATCAATGAAGTAACGATTGCTACTGACTCGTCCCCTGCACGTTACACTAGATAAGTCAGCGATGAGAAAATAATTCATTAAAATATAAGAAAGTGACCTAAAAGAGTGCCTGTATGTAGAGTGCTAAATATATCGAAAAAAGACACTCCCTGAATATCAAGCACAAGAAGTACTCTCTTCTTGAAGAGATAGTAAATGCACAAACCTGGAAGCGTCTCTTCAGTCTTATGAAAAGGCCACAATGAAGCTAAAGCCGGGACCAGTGAATTGTGACCCTCCCCAACACAATGTGTCTGCAACTGCAATAATTGGATAGCTAGTTCTGTGTTGGCAGGATGGAAATCCGCAGTTTGAATAGACTGGCTGCCATACAATGTATTAAAGCAAGTAGGATGGGCATCTGCAAGAGATTTAGTTGATCCCAGCTTGTTTCTGAATGAAGTTAATTTTCCAAGCACAAGGGATGCTGTAAGCCAGCGCATTAGCTTTTCAGGTAAGCGCTCAGCGAGGTTCTTGGACTCAGTGAGTCCACCAGTTGATTGTTCTTGTTCAAGCTTCACAAGAGCTTGAATTGCAACAGGTACAGTCCAGCTAGCAATCTTACACAGAAGTTGCTTGTCCTGCAATAGCGAGAGATTCATCAATTTGACTGCCCTCAGTAGACTGCATACGACAATGTGGACAGGGAATAACACTGTAGGAATAAGCGCATTAGCCCACTCATAAGAATCCAAGAATGTTGAAACTGGTTGCAGATGAACAATATGATGAAAACAAGATGATAGACAGTCAGGAACCATTGCTGTGTTAATTAAGAACTTTCATGATCGTGAATCCTTTCTATAAATGTTTAACAAAATGCTGGTTAGCTAGACACAAACATGTCAGGTTGCCATGTATACAAGTAGTCGATCAAAATTTACGGCGAAGCTTAATTTGACAATGCTCTCGAATATATATGACAAAGTTGATCTCACCTCAAACGTTGAGGCTGCAGGAGGGGAACTTTGTAGGAACATCTGTAAGGCAAGTGCTCGTGTTTCTCCAGTTGTATGGACACCATAGCCGCTGTCTGGACCTTCTGATTCGACCCAGTGAATTGCGTCTACTACATCATATAGAGAGAGGCTAAAATGGGTTTCATGTTTTTTCCTTCGCTGAGATAGACGAAGGATATAGGTCATGATACGTATTGTTGGCCTCCTAAAGATTGATCGCTGCTTAGAAGTTGTTGTACAATGAGTCAGAAAGTAACGTAATGTGAGAGCAGTCGTAGTAAGCTCCGCCATGCCCTCCCCGAGGCAACGTTGCTCCAAAAATTTCCAACTCAACAATCTTTCTATGATCTGCATGTAAACATAAACGTGGTTGAAACCTAATATTTTGATAAACATATGAAGAAGGCACCACGAACTAGGGCAGAGTGAAATAAACAGTGACCTGAAATCCACCAATGCAAGTAGTCAACTTGTCCCTGACATCTACTCTATCACATAGAAGTGTGACATGAATAGTTTCAAACCTCTAAAACCATAGATGGCAGGTCAGCAGCTTCTTTTGCGTCCTGTTCTGATGTACTCAAATCCATGTAATTCACAGCAGCTGAAGTTAGCCATGGCAGAAAACCTGAACGCTCTACAAGGATCTGCACGCATCCTCGTATCCTTGATGCTTTTATGAGAACCTGCATCTCAAAAGCAAAGTCAGCACATAACATTTCTTAAAATGAAAGTTTTATCTGAACGCATCTGAACGCATGAAGACATGAATGTACAAACCAAGCTGGGGAGGGAGGGAGGGAGAGGGAGTGGGAGCGAGAGAGAGCACCTGTAAAACCCATTTTCTTGTGAAGGAATCAGCCAGAGGGGAATTATAAAAACTCATTAGAATCTCCAACACAAACTGACGGCGGAAGACTCGTGAATCGTGGGATGATGTCAAACCGCATGCTAAAAGGCGCAGCATCCATAATCGCTCACTCCGATAACGAGGAGACCCGCTTCCAAACATTGAATGAAATAATGGAACATACTGAACAACAAAGACACAAGAT
Organism: Climacium dendroides; assembly: GCA_950106755.1. NCBI lineage: Eukaryota > Viridiplantae > Streptophyta > Bryopsida > Hypnales > Climaciaceae > Climacium > Climacium dendroides. Next base: position 28,989,063 of record OX467082.1, on the reverse strand, counting down.
GAATTCAATCCCCAATCTTGCAGGTAGGAAGCAAAACCAGTTTGATAAGATATATGCTGTTTGCAACAAAACATAACTTAAAGATTGAAAAGAAGCAACGAGATGCTAACCTCAAGATCCAGAGCTGGACCCTTTAAAAGATAACGTGTAATCGTCATAAAATGAGGATTTTCTGGATGCATAAGAATGCATGAAGACTCCGCAGCAAATAACAACAAAACATAGGGCAATTGTTGCCATTCCTCAGTAACTGCATTCTTCACATAAGTCAACAACATTCGAATTTGAGGCTGTCCTTTAAAATTCGAGCCCTCCTGCAATCCAACATTGTATTGTGTTATCACTCAATGCAGAGCAGACCAATTTGTTTTGCCATTCAAGCATGGTGCCAGTTAAGATCTACTTAAGAGGGAATCACGAGAACAGAGCAACAACAGCTGACGCTTGAAGTTCATCATATCAATTATTCCACTTAGTAGGAAAAGTACAAACAGAATTAGAAAAGAAGGTAAACGTAAAAAGCAGGAGATGCTGGACAAAGTGCAGCTCCAAACAACTGACTAGGAAAGATGGCTCATGTCAATATACAAGCATGCGCCAAAGGAGAGTTTTTGTACCAAGATTAAATGACATACCTCCAAACTGGTCAGATACTTGGCAAGAATCTTGTAACCTAACTTCCTCATCCCTTCTTCAGAAGAACTTAAAGATATTATAGCCACAGCAAGAAAACCCAGACATACAAATTCCTCTGCATCAATGCACCCTTCAGAAAGTCCATGTAATGCAAATTGTAGAATAAAGCGAGGATCATAAGCAGCTACCCTCAAGTGATGCTCCTCAGCATCATAGACATCACCTTGAAAAACCTGTGCATTACGATGTTCTCGAAAGTCAAGCAGAATTACTGAATCGTCTAAAGAACTCATAATCGTGTTGCCTTCATAAATCAAAAGCTGGATTCACGAAACCTATTAGGTTCTACAAATTACAATGAAAACACTAAAAGATATTGAAGAACACTTGAGCACTAAACAGAAATAAGGCAGTCGATAGCAAATATAGATAGCATTAGCTCGCGTAGTGCGGGAATATTACCTTCTTTGATTTAGCCTCAGGTTCTGGAGTTCCTACAGATATTGCATGTTGAGCTACCGTTGAGAAACACAGAACTGACAATCCACATCTTCGTGGATCTAATGCTAGATTCTCCTTAAAAGTTCTCTTTCGAGCTTCTAACAAGTTCTCATCCGTGTCCATATCTCCGTCGATAGACTGAGACTTTTCTTCAATTTTTGCTTTCCTTCTTTTCAAAGCTGCCTCTCCCCACAAGTAATCCATGCCCGCAAGTCCAGAAGATCCTGAATCCAACGACAAAACACATTAAATATAGCTGTCAAAAACTTTTGGACACTGCGTTCGTTTGGAAGCATGAGCTAACTTCTGAGACATCAATGTTTTGAAGGCTATGATTAGCAGGCCTGGACAGATTTGACAACAATGGAATAAGTCAAGGGTAGCTTGTTTTATCCATGAATAAAGATATTGACCAGATTCGAGACCTTAAAATCCGACAGGAATATAAACGAGCCAACAAGTATAAATGAATGAAGAAAGGAAACACATGGAATTTTGAGCTCGGTTTAAGTCCCAATATCGTAAAGAATTACTGGGGTGATTGTCATACCTGTACCACCATAAAATTCCAGTTCGCACATAAGTGCATAAATTTCAGAGTCGATTTTGTTAGTAGTGGCACCGTATGCTGCAAGAAGAAGAGAAAGCAGATCTTCAATTGTTTTTTTATCTTCTGTGGATAGTAACCCACTATCTGGGTGCATCTTTAGCTGAAACAAGGATCGTACTAGCTCAAGCAGTGCTAGCTGGCTCTCTTCGGAGACTTCATCCAGAGCATTAATTCCATCTTCCATATAGAGATTTTCGACTCCTGAAACATTCGTAGTCGCGATATCTGATGTTCCTCTAACTGAGGGCGACCCAAGCAGTGAAAGTATAGAAGGAAGAGAACTCAAAACTGTGCCCTTCCCAGCTTGGCGCCCAAGATTCATAGGCAAAGGTCTTGACGCTGCACTACAGGAAAAAATATAACGCACAAACTGTGAGTGTGACAACACCAACTCTAGCACAGACGATCCTGCCTCCCTCCTTTTGGTTTTATAATCGTCAGATAAATTCGCGAGACGCATGGCCAAAGCTCGGAGGACTTTCATCCCTTCCACCTTTCCAAATTTATAACGAAGGCACATTTCTGCGTAACTCTCGAATAAAGATACAATATCCGCCTCAGCTCCGGTAGCATCAAGTGACTCCACTACTTCAAGCAGTTGAAGTTGTAAGTACTCCTCCAAAACCTCTACTACTTTAAATGCACCGGCACTGCATGCAAATGTCGATGGCTTCTTCATCTTCGCAGCCAGCTTGAATATATGTGTTAAAGTGGAGGCAAGACCTTTGGCAAATCTCATTACTGTTTCCGTCATCGAGATCCTAAGCTTTTGCTGTTTCGAAATCGACATGTCAGTGTTGAAGTCTTCCGGCGCCTGCGATTCGATGACCGATAGGATCTGCCTCACAACAGACGCCTTCCCATACACCTGAAAGAATAGCCTGCTCAAGTCTGCTTCTGAACCCAGAAAAGAGTCGATTTGGATGTCGGCAAAAGGCAATCCAACTTTGGGAAGAAGCTTGCGCACTAGGGAGACGCGTTTCTTGCAGCTTGAAGGGCACATAATAAGGCACCTCTTCATCAATATCAACAGATCGTTGAAATACGATCCAGATAACTCTTCCACTCTGAGAGTCTCATTCGGAAACTTAGTCACGTCCAATCTCAATTCATTTCGGGTGGTAAGCTTTGAAACGAACTCGTCCCATCTTTTGATATGTGTGGTAAGTAGTCTCAAGTACGTCGAACCAACATGGACCACTACTCTCGTCACTAAACCTGACTGATCCTTGCACAGAAACACTTTGGCAGCAGGGAGTAGAAGCAACAGGTCATCGTCAGAAAGGCAGAAGTTGATCCTCTCTGTCTGCAGTTTTGCCTCCTCCAAAAATCTCCAGACCATCTTCAAAGATATATCATCCTCCTCGGTCTTGTCTTCTGCAGTACCCTTGTACAACAATCTCCCGAACTCGGTTCTATGAATCGAACTCGTCTGCACCAAAATACTAGCAATGTTGCCACGGATAATAGTCGGGTGGTGGATACAATAGCTCATAACTTCAATTGGAGTAACACTCACAAGGAGTAAGAACTGGCTAGATGTTGAAGAACAGCCGACCTCCGAAGCCGAGGTAGAGGCCAGAAGTGCTGCCAGAAGGCAACGATCTCCATTCTCAGAAGCATCCTTCAGCACCTCATGTACCACGTATTTAAATACATCTAGGAAGGTTTTCTGAAAGAGTGACCCGCTGCTTTCAACACTGCAAACATTTCTCTGTCCAACCTGTGACCATGTCTCGTAAAAGATCTGAGCAAACTCCAGGAAGACTGAGGATGGAGACACGCCTGAAGGTGTCCTTCCACTGTTGTTTGAAATTAAATCAGAGAGAAAGGAGAGGTAGTGTTGAGGGTCTGCATGGCCTGCTAACTGTAGAATAAAAGATTGAATGAGTTCACAATCTTTAGAGAAAATAATTTCGTCTTCACCAAGCGTCCTTCCTTCCAGTTTGAGCAAGAACAGCTTCATAGCCCGTTGAACAAAGGGTTTGCAAGCCTGAAAAGCAGTCTCTCGAAGACTCCCCAATAGCTCAGCAACAGATTCAGGCTTCCCATGCAGATCTATTGCTGAACATGACTCCAAGAGAAACTTCACATAATCCATAAGGTACTCATCAAGAAGTCGAGCACATATCCGATGCTTCGATGAGCTCGCCTCCATTGCTGTGGTGCACAGGCAGAACCCTGCAAAGACAGGATGAGCTAATGACTTCGTAACCATGTCCTCACAGAGTAATATCTCCTCAGAAACAGTGTCAAACCCTCCTCCAGTAATCGAGTTCTTAGGGATAGCAACAAGTCTTTTCAGATACGCGAAACAAATGTCAAGACGTTGTCTTGTGTCTAAGCTTTCAAGTGGTAATGAAGCAAGTTGCTGAATACAACTGAGGATCATTCGCATAATACCCAGCTGATCGCGCGCAAGTACTGACGGGTAGGAGTTATTGAGAGCTGCTGTCAAAACTTCAAAGGTTAAAGCCTTCCCCTTGCTCCCGTCCATAATCGCTGAAAAGAGAACGGAAAACGGAATGGATTTTAAAAAGTTGTAAATACAGTGAGATTGCTTTCTGAGGGACCATGATGAGTCTGTCACAGCTGATACGTCCAAACTCAAGGAGTTGGAAGAGAATGCACTCAGTAGGTCCGCCGCAAGCACTCGTCTTGCAATCCCATGATCCTTTGACTTCTTCACATTTTCGAAATCAAGATCCACTTCCACCAACAATCTACAGTGCAAGCCACACAGCGTGATCAAGAGTGGTGCACTCTGACCACAGATCTTCGAAACAATTTCCAAAAGGTTGAAGAAGTTTCTTCTGATATCTTGAAGTGGAGCACAAACCAATGCGGAAACCAATTGTTCTCTTAGCCTCACAACATCGTCTTCGGCAGCTTCTCTGCACCCTCTGATGACATCAGATAGAGGTCCAGAAGATTCATTAATTATCAAGTTAGGCACCTGCGTTGTTGGAGTTGGAACATTGACTACACCGCTAAACGAACGGGTTTGCTGATAAAGCGCCTGAAGAGGAATCCATTCACATCCAAGCGTAGATATGTCTTTGTCAGGATTTTCAGAGATACTTTGAAATGCGGGGGATAAGAGTGAAGTGATAACAATTCCCAGAGCTCGTGAATCAGTCTGCATAGTAAGATCCAACAACCTGATTAATATCGTTCAGTAAAGTCATCACGACAGGGACTCAAATGGACAATAATTTTATGTAGAATCACATGCAGTATTTACCTATCTAGTGTGGGTGGATTCAGATTTGAAGTGCAGTCAAACCAAAAACAGAATGTTTATTAAAATCAAAATCAAATTAAAATTAAAATTAAAATGCATAATATATAATAAACAATAAACAATAAATACCTGCATTCGAAGAAGATCATTGAGGACACCAGCAACATACAATGTGATAGCAGATCGCTGAGACTGTGTCAGACTCTTTGAAACTGAGCGAACCACTCGAAGAGCGTGCTCCAGTGCGCATACAACGAAGGGACCGAACTCCAAAACCACTGAGCCTGTAATAGAAATTCTAGTGAGCTCCAAGTTGGATACGAGCATTTAACATTCCGATACAAATCGTGACAGGTAGAGCATTACCACGTGCCTTCAGCGAAAAAAATTCAAGCAAGTATTGAAACATATTGTAAAAGACTGTAATGATTCCAATAAACATCTGACCTTATCACTCTCAGCAGTAGCAACGACCATATCAACATCAGCAGTAGCAACAACATATTGACACCTCCACAGAGCCAAGAATGACCTAGCACCGAGAAATCCAAACGGTCCTTCAAAAGAATTCAAATATTGATTCAAAGAATGGCAATTCAGGTCAGGATTTACCTGAATATTCCTTGGAATGTTCAGCGGATCCCTCCCCTAGAGAATGTGCAGAAAGGAGAGCATATAATTGGTCAAAATATTTGTATAGAGTCCTTCCAACTGAACCTACAGCATCCGCCAGAAATCCAACAACGCATTCACCAATGCTTCCGAGAACATGCTGGCTAAGATGTTCGCCCCAACTGCCATCAGAATTACATCCAGTGACCACAGATTTCCCTTCTAACCTTGATAAATGATCCAACCACAAGTTCGATTCCCAAGTATTGCTTTCAAAGGCACCCGTGCTCACCATGATGCGGGAAGCAAGCAGATGAGTAGCATCTCTAATATGGTCAACACTAGAACTGATCATCAACTTGACTAGTGGTTTCAAATGCTTGTACATGTAGCCAGAACCACCTGCCTCAACAAGCCTATAGGTAGATTGATTTTTTTGAGAAACATTTCGAGGAGGGGCAGTAGTGGCCAATAAAAGAGAGAGAAAAGCCTTCTGCTGAGCCAAAGATAGCGCCGTGGGATCAGAAGGCAACAATTTGAAAGGATCGAAGCTCTTATCTGCAAACGCCACGGGAAGAACCCTCTGAGCAACAGACATAGGAGAAAACGGTTAGAGCATAAATCACATGACTCAAAGCCTATTAGTATACTGATAGTTTGATGGCATCACAGAACAAAAACAAGCATAGAAGTTCCTGAGCATGAGAACAAACCTGGTACGCAGCTAAAACTTCAAGAACTTTTGCGTGCAGTAAAGATTGGCTTAAGCCTGCAGCACTGGCAATGGCTTCTGAACCCCAAATTTGTGCTAGAGACTGCAATGCACTAGAATTTTCCTCATCTTCATCTTCTTCACTTTCCATTGCGGAATTAGTATCACTCATATGCGCTCCATCACCCTCGTCAATGGCATAGCCTTCATCTTTCTTCCTCCTCTTGCCAGCCCTGGCCTCCACTACTGGTTGGTTCCGTTTGTGGCCCCCATCACATTCTCTGAGCGAACCACCATTTCTTGTGCTTATGGTTGAATTTATCAGAAGCAAAATGTTTGGGTCAGGTAGAGTTACCCGCATTGCATCCTGAATGCATTCCACAAGCCCCAGCCACTGACGCCTCTTGGACTCCTGCTCCTGAGCTCTTAAAGCCTCATCTCGGTTCTTACTTTGCCTTTCACTCACTGAGGTACCTTGGCCTGCGCCTTCTCTGCTCCAGTCAAAGGTCGAACCACTATCCTCAGTCGGTTCGGAAATATTACTGGAAAATCCAATTTTTGATTGTGAGCATGTACTCTCTGCTGCTACATACGCTCCATCAAGAATCTCCTCTAATGAGAGAAGGGCTTCCAATAGTAACCGCAAGGACGCATGTTTCACTAGCACATTGGCATGCTGCAAACCCCTGTTCAGGGCCACCTTTGTGAGGGCCCGAGGAAGCAGATGCCGCAAATTGTTTCGAACTAAGGGACCGTCAGCCGCTGGAATTGGAAGACCCCGCAACGCCATCGAAGCGAAAGGAGGAGGAGTGCTTGAAATATGTATGAGATCAGCCACAAGAGACATAATTGTAAACCTGTACATGACAGAAGGCACAAGCGCGATTTATTGATCCACAGAAGGCCACACCAAAAAATTTAAAAACATAATGATATGATTACAACCGAGTTTTGCTTCATTAGAACTGCATGTCGTTAGAAACACCCTCAGATCAACATGTTCACTTACAGATTTGAGGTCGCTAAATTTGCGATACCGCATATTTTAGGATGGCACAGATGTTTCTCACAACAGAAGATTGCTTACCAGGTAGGAGATGGCCTCGGCTCTAAGGAGTAAGGAATGGCATCCAGATATGCTGCCGCAAGTCTCGGTCTTATTCTCGCCGTTGTCAACAACAGCTCTCTATGTCGAAATGCCTCAGTCACGCGCAATCGCAACAACAATCGCAATAGTCTTCCTTGATTTCCACCAAGAGCTCCAGACTTAACATTGATTGATTCCCATGGTGATGCATACTCGGGGCACAATCCATGCGATGGATCTGTACACAATGACATGAGCGTCTCGTAAGCCACATCAGCGGACTCTCCAAACAGCTCATCACCTGCAATGCGCGCAAGCTGTTCAAGAGCCACATCCCCGAAAACAGCACTCTGGAGTCCTGCTGGAACCAGTGACGTTGGAGCCATCACCTTCTCTTGAAACACTTTGAGTACTTGAATGATAGTAGACTCCCCATCTTTTGCTAGTCCATGTAAAACGCCTGCATAAAGAGGACGCTTCTGAAGAATCCATCGAAGAAGACCCGGGTCCCCGGCAACCAGGAAAGATAAGGCGAACTCGATAAAGAAAAACCTAAAGGAAGAAACAGAATTTGTCAAACTACTTGTCAAATCCTTGCACTTTGAGGTTAATTCACTTGAGAAGAAGTCCTCATAGCTTTGTGGAATCCTAAACAGGGATGAAGCGGCGAGTCTAAGAATCCCAAGGGCATCATAATCAAACAGAAAAGAGAACAGCTTGCAATCACCTGGTGGACTGATGCAGCGATCCCTCAGATTTAGTATTCCCAGAAGCTTTGAAGGGATGCTGAGCTAGTTTTCTCAATGCTTCCAAAGTGAAATCAAAATTAGTGGCGACTTCGATCGCCAAGAGCTTCCCTCGTAATACAATACTCGACAATAACTTCAGCGCTGCTTTCTGCCTACTCCTCTGTTTCGAAGACAAATGCGAGTAGATATCCTTAATCTTCGAGCGGACAATAGTCCGCGCAAGCTTGTCCAGCCGCGACTGCACAACAACCAACGCCTTCGCTTCTTGTCGTGCCACTGCAGCCCCAATTCGCTCTCCTTTCCCCCGCGGGTGCCGGAAAAACTCCGCCAGCACCAGCATGAGCGGCACAGCGGAAGGGGCGCCAGCGCCAAGCTCCCAAGCAGACAGAAGCTCGGCACATTTCGGAGATGCCAACACGTACTGGCGCAGCACTCGCCCTCCACGTTTCGGAGTGGCCAGGACCTTCAGCATCTCCTGCAATGCGTGAATCAACTCATCGCTCTGCCGGGAGGCCAATCCCGCGGCCAAATTCTGCGTCTCCTCGTCCAGTTGCTCCGAGATCACGAACTCTTGCTCGTCATCGTCGTCGTTGTCGTCCGCCAATTCGAGGGCTGACAATTCATGGTCGTGGGGCAAATCATGTACTGCCTCCGCGTCCATGACTGGAACACTCAATTCAAGCAAGCCCTAAACCCTAAACCCCTAAAACCCTGCAATCAGGTCTAGAAACCTGTCAAACTGAACGAATCAAAAGAACAAATCAAATTAGAGGCGACACACTTCTTCCAAAAACACCGGAGCTCTAGGATTTAGGGTATGTTCTGAACCCTAAAACCTAAACAGGAAAACATCTCAGCAGGCAAAAAAACAAGTGGCACTCTCTCCCGGAACAAACCAAAAACCCTGCCAGAAAGAATTCTCCAGAGTCTCACCATAAAAGCGGCCTTCATTGAGAATTCAAGGTTTAAGTTCAATCATTCGATCAGACAACGTTACCAAAATAGAGGCATTTCAATAACGTCGTACGCATTGCCTCCCCATAGACCTAAAACAAAAACAAAGAGTCAACTCGTGGAAACCCTAATTCCTGAATTTAATCAGCAGAATTCCATCGTTCTCAGACCATGATTTCTCCCATCGTTCAGGAATTGGAGTTGATTGCAGGGGAAACAGTGAACTCATTGAGTTAGAACGTTCGAGGCAATACAAACCCAGTTACAACAGAGGAATCCATTCAGAGGAATCCATTCAGAGGAATCCATTCATGGTCATAGTTTTGCACATAATCAAATATGGCAATTCAATAACGTTATGTGAGTCACTTCCTACGAAACCTGAAAACCAAAGTCTAATCGTGTAAACCCTAATTCCTGAACGGCATCCCAGTTGCGCAGTATTCCATCTTTTTAGCACCGTGATATCTCACAGCAATTGAAACTCATTGCGGAGGAAACGGCGAACGCATTTGAGTTTGCACATTTGAGTGCTTTATGGTATCATTCGAACAAGGTTGATTTTTCAATGGGATGGACTCTGATTCATATTTAGAGAGCCAAGAGTTGTCACACCTTATCTTTCCCATCACTACAATGCTTAACCATTTTTTCAATAGAATTTGTCATAAACTATTAGTTTTGTTGCATTGACCAAATTTAGAAATTAAAACTTTTTCTTTGAATTCTAATCATACAAAAGTGTAGTAGACCATTATATCAATGTGTGGATAAAATTTCAAGCCATTTGAACCTGTAGAATGAAAGATTATAACATTTGAAGTTTGGAAAATAATAAAAAAAAAAATTTAATTTACAAGAAAAAGACAATAGACTTTGAACTCTCATGAATTAAAAAATTTCTATATACAAAAATGAAAATTTACACCATTCATCCATATATCTTGTTGGATGAAGTCATGCAAAATTTTAGAAGCAAATGAGGGGGCCACCTTACTCTAAATCACCATGCAATATAAGAAAGTTCAATAACCCAACAAAACACTAGTCATTTTCTAATGATTTCTTCTGCAATAGAGAATTTGTTTGTTTTTAATCCAAATGGTAAAAACATAATCAAGTGGTATATCTGCAAAACATGGGGAAAAAAAGTTCAAAATCTTTACTATACAAATCGCAAGATTATAGAGTTTCAAGTATAAAAAGAAAAGTTTCAAAATGGCTTTTATTATAGTTAACAAGTGTTGACTCTTCTTGAAGTCAAATTTTGAACTAAAATTAGTTTTTTCTTTTACAATTGTGTACAATATCATATTTATGACATATATGCCGAATTTCAAAAGTAGATGAGGAATTTAGCAAAAGATTTCCAAACTGATTAGACAAAGTCATTTTTCATGCGAGCATCCAATTAGAGTTTTTTTTCTATCATGTAGAGTTGGTTAGTGTATGCATTTAGTCTCAAAATTTCAAAAACATTCTTTCAAAATTGACTTTGTAGAAAGCTATCAAACCTTCATTTGTACATTCAATGACAATTGTTCTTTAGGGGTTGAAGTAGGGAAAACACCTTTGCATTGCATTTCTCAAGTTGTAAAGGTTCTAAATTTGCCCTACAAGTGTAAGCCAAATTATTGCAATGGTAGGCTCTATGTATTAGAATCCAAATGTCACAATATTAAGTGTTATTCATATGTAAACATTCAATTAGAACTTTAGTCACAAATTATCTTTTCTCTCTAACCTTCAAGTTAAAAACTTAAATAATTTATATATATATATATATATATATATATATATATATATATATATATATATATATATATATATATATATATATATATATATATATATATATATATATATATATATATAATTTCCTTCACACATTGAAAAATAAATAGTACAATCTTGAGGTTAGATTTCATGAAGAATTCCAAAAAAAAACCCTCTAATTTTGTAGATTTTTGGAATTTATAATGATTTTTCTTACAAATTCTTCATAGTCGACCTCTCCACTCAAAATTTCATAGAAAATAGATATATTATTTTATCCATTGCAAGATTTGAAAAATCAACTTTCAACCCTTTGTATATGTAAATGTGAGAGAAGGATAGAGGTTTTCAAGAACAAGAGTTTTGATTTACAACTTCAATGCATATAACTTAAAATTTAATTTGAAGTGGTAATATTGTAGATTAAATCATGGATACCCAAGACATATGGAAAAGAATCTAAGAAAAAAATATCCTACATTTTTGGGTTTAAAACAAACTTGTTGTCTCCACCATGTCCTTCATCTTTAGACAACCTTTAGCCACATGCCTTCTTACAAGAATTCTTCTACTACAAATCAAACTTTGAACTTTGAGCTCAATGAATGAAAAAAATCATAACTTTTACTTTCCAAATCCAAATTTGAATGAAATATATTAAGACTTTATTTATGCACATAGAAAATAAAAAATTTATTATCATTTTTTTGGTTCAACAAGAAACAATATAAACAAAAATTAGGTTTTGAGGAATTTTAGAAATTGGTAATATAAATTTATTTACTAAAATTTAGCCAATTGAACTTTTATATTACATTTATTGTTATTTATCAAATATTAATATTTTATGATAACATACTACAAGTGGCAAAGCTAACTTTTAAGATTTTAAAGGCCAAGGTGCCTTGTCAATAATAAGTAGGTTTCATTCCCAAATCTTGTTGTGAATAAGACATAGCTTATTCATATAGGTTCATATTAATTTCTAAAAATTAAAATCCAAAAGACCATTAATGAATTAGAATTTGATTTGATTTTTGATAAATTAGAACTATGTTAGATCTTTATTTTTTTTAAATAAAAAATATTTTTTTAAAAGTTCCTAAGTGTAAAGAGAAGGCCAAGCATTTGTTGCCAAAAACAACTCTCCCACAAAAAGGACTTCAAAATTATTTTATTGTCATACAATTTCACAAAAATAACTATAGATTTTTTAACACTTAAAGTGCAACTAAAAGCACCATATTTTGGCATTGACAATGTTTTGAAGTTAATCAAATCCTTCAAAAAATATTATTTTTACTACTTTTCATATGTATAACCACTCAAGTTTATTGTGAGCATCAAAAACTATTTTTGAAAAATGAAATCATGTTTTTCTATTCAAATACTTTTGTAAAGGGGTTTCAAACCAAAACAAATTTTCTAGTGTAACTAAACCTCAAATACATCGGAACTTGAAAAATAATCATGTTGCAAATCCATTCAAAAGACTCATAGAGTTGATTTAGAAATGGAATAAATTGATTATTAAATTATAATATTGACATTGATTATATGTGTTATATGTGTTATTTTCTTTAACTTCATGTTTTTACATAGCCACAATGCTAAATTTGACATGTAATCAAAGGATTGAAAAACTTTGAATAACTTCCAATGAAATTTCTAATCTCATTTTGATCAAACATTAAAATCTTTCAACCTGCATTAGATACTTTAGTGTTTAAAAAAAATTCCTACATGATTTTAAGCTCTTTTAGTTTAACCTCCAAAGGTCAAGGCATTCCAAAAGTGGATGCACGTTGGTCAACCTTGATTAAAAAGACTATCAATACAACTATTTTGGTATTTGAATAAAACTAAAAAAATGAAGCTTAATAAGACCTCTTTCTAATTCATCTTAAATTTTTTTCAAATTCAAAAATTGAAAGAATTATTGCAATTGCAAGCTCCATGTGTTAGAATCCAAATTACACAATGTTTTCATTCATATTTTTTTCTATTAAAATTGATTTACTAATTTTTTTCATTCTAACCTTCATTTGTAATTTAAAAATTTTAAATTTTTTTGCTATTTTCATTTATTTTTTCAATTTTTTGACAAAAATGATTACAATTACAATTTTCACAAAACAAATTGAAATTTTTTAGAGTGACATACAATTCATAGTTTAAAATAATAAAAATATAGGTTTGATATTTGAATACAATCTAATAGGCTACATTTAGCTCAAACTTGACCAATTGACAATGGATCTTGTTCTCAAAGGGTTAAGATTCCTATGGTTACAATTTGAATTTGTTTGCTAGTATGGTTATAAATCTTTGACTTTTATTTTATTTAGAACTAGTTGTTGGCACTTGCTATGCTACACATTTACTATGTTATTTTATTTAAAATATATATAATAATATAATATAGAGCAATAAATTTCAATAAGTTTTGAAATAAAAATGTTTGTAGAAATGCATACATTGAAATGTATAATATAAATTTCAATGAAAGAAATATATGCAATGATGAATATATTTAAAAACATGCATATATTGGAATGTAGAAGAATCCAAACATAAATAGCAAACATGTTTGAAATATGATTTGATTGTAAATATTGATATAGTAAGTTGTCTCAATTGAGACAATGACATGATGATGGACACCAAAATAATACAATTGGATAGAAGGGGACGTCGTTGAAGTGTACATGAACACTAAACATGTAGAGTTTGAAACAACTCTTAATTTTTCCGTCCACTTGATCAAGGTGTTGATATTTGTAGGAATCTACATGACAAATGTCATGCAAACACCTTATGATAAATCACATTTTTTTACCATTAGCATAGCATTTGAATTGTCATTGGCAACTTTAATATTTGCAAGATGTCTACTATAAGACAAAGTCACATGTAACTAGCCATGGCTAAATATTTCATTCTGAAAATAAATGCCTACTTGGTTATATGTTTGGCCTTGCAATTTGATAATTGTCATGGCAAAAACACTAGTGGTAGGAAATTGTCTTTGACACAGTGTGAATGGCAAGTGGCTATTATTGCAATGATGTGTGATTCTTCAAATCAACACCTTTTGGCCACAATGTTATCCTTTCATATCTCTAGAATAGAGCACCCATGTGAGCTTCTCTTGTTAGTTACAAAATTCACTCTACTCCCAGCTTTCATTTAGAATGATTGATTTGACATTCCATTTGAGCTTGTGTAATTCACTAAGATCTCATTGAGATACGTCTATGTGAGATGAATCAAACAACATGTAACAAACGTGAGTGTTCAATTTTAACATAAATACATCCAAAATAAGATCAATTGCACTTTAGTGAAAAACTAAGTAATTGCAAGATCTTCTGAAATAGTGAAGTACAATAGCTTGTGTAGGAATCAAATTTTTCCAAACACTTCAAGAAATTTTTAGAGGATGTGAACCTCACTTGTACCCATCCCCAAAACACCACACAAAATGAGGTTAGTGACAATGTATGAGGTGTTTATAGCTCACTGTCTCTTTTTATCAATGTCACCAAAAATACTCAAATCATCACATTCCTATAAAGTCCTAATAATAGAGAATAAAAATCAATGGAACCTAATTAGAAGACAATGCTTGTGATGCAGTTATTTTGTTACAAAATCCTATTTCTAGTGTGATATTGAACTTTGGTCGAGTGTTTGCTGAAGGCCACAACACCCCAAAATAAAAAAAGTCCCTTGTGATTTGGAGTTTGAGTAACAGGAAATTGTTAGGGAAACCAATTGGCAAAGTATAGTGGTTGTGTACCATGAGCAGGGTACTAGGAGTCTCCCAACTTTCAAGCTTTCAGCAAAAATCAACCTAGTAAGAAACATCACAGGCATGCTTTAGATTTGTATACAAATGTCAAAGTTAAGATGCCATTAGCTATGCAGATGGTGGTTTCCTTCCATTTTGGAGATTCAATCTATCCGTTAAGTTAGGTTGTTTGTTTGTGCTATTTGTTTGTTTGATATGTTGAGATCTCTTGAACCATGTGTTCTCTATTGATGTGCTTAGTACCATTGAAAAGCCCTTGATGAAGAGGGGTGTATAGGCTTTGTTTTGTGGTGTTTGAACCTATGGTGTGAAAGTTATTGAATTTCAAAGTTTTTATAAAATAAAAAATTGGAAAATTAATTTTATTTTGCTTTTGATTGTGGCAACAACACAAGGCACACTAGTTACATTGAAATCAATGTATCCAAAGGTTATAGCCCCCAAATCTTATTTTGTAAGTATGCATATTGCATAATTAACCCTTAAATGTTGACACGAACATTTGGAGTTTGATGGATGACAAAAAAATCTTTGAGTGTAGGATAAAAATGCAATTGTTCATCCTTAGAATTGTGTTTGAGAAGGAGAGATCTTCTACAATAGTTTGACTTTCATTAGATGGGATTTGAGGTCTTTAGAAGGTTGTGAATTATCATGGCGGGGAACTCGCTGCAATGCACTACAGCAATGACAGAGTAGCGACAGTGCAACTGCCTGACATGGCCGAGACCTAGCCACATTAGTTTTAAAAAAAATTTAATTCAACTTTAATTTGCATTCTAAAAACTTTTTTAAAACTTTTTTTTCCTTGACAACCAACCGTTTCCTCGTTGCAAGGGAACATGCCTGAAATGGCCCTCTACAGGCCTCAAATCCCATCTAATGCAATGAGTGCTTTTGCTATTTCTTAAGCCAATGATTCATTTAGTAATGGAAAAGGAGGATTTTCAGGGTCACCCCTTCTTTCTTTAAGGGTTAAGAAGTTCACAAGTAGCTATTAGGCATAGCTATGTTTAATTTACAACTTCCACTAGTAATCAATATTCTTAGAGGTAGTTAACCAATGAATATTGATTGAGAAATGATTCCAAAGAAAAGTTAATCACCTCATATGATTATGTCCACCATAAAATTCACCATGAGAGGTAAATTAATTGCGGATTAATTCACCTTTCAACACCTTAAGAGACCAAAAGTGTCCTTACATAGTCTTGAAGTTTAATTCAAAAAGTTTTAATTTTTGCATCTATTGTCTAAATTCAATAAAACTTGTTGGGAAATCTGTGCCCTCTCTTCTAATCTGTACGGTAGAATTTTCAAACCAATCCAAGATGTATTGATTTTTTGGAAACTATTCAAAGTTTAGTGATGGCTACAAATTTAGTGGCTTGTATCTCCTTGTATCTCCAACTAGTAAAATTCAAAGGTTGTAGGTTAGAATCTACAATAGATGAACCATTGACAGGTTTTTATAGATAAATTTGTTCATAGGGAGGTATGGATGCACTTAGGTAATTGTTTGAAGATAATGGATTAAAACAATCCCAAAGTTTATACACAATTGAAGAAAAGAGGAAATTTCTAACTTAAACAACTAATAATAGATAAACTTTCTTTATTACAATTGAAACCAAGGTTGATAACTTATCCATCTATTGTTGATTCCATAGCTTAAGCTTTAATTCCTAGCTTTCTTATCACCTCACCAACCTCTCCAAACATATAGATACAGTCTTTTATTGATTGTCCTCTAATTGCCTAGCATTTCCAATTGATTCTTTTACTATGGTAATCTTCTATTTTCAGGATATTCCTCTCCAACAACAATTGATTCTCTCTAACATTTTCTATTGATCTCAATTACATGATCACTCTCCTATAGAAATCTAATCCAAGTGATAACTTCCAATTCAAAACATAAAATACTCAATGGCATTATATCTATAAGACATTGACACATTTCATTTCCTCAATCCATTCACACAATTTAAAACAACCACAGTTCAGCATTAATTTTCAATCACAACAATGGATATTCTTTTACAAAATTGAATCCATGGATTTAATACTCAATACAATTAATACACTCTTGACACAGTATAATCTCCAATATACAACAATCATACACAAACTATAGCACCAAACTCACACCACACAACTTCCATCGAAACATTCACTTTGATTACATCGCATAAATTACAATTATTCTTGTTTCACACGTAGAACACACAAATACCTCCACTTACAAGTACTGGACTCCCTTCCAAACTACGCTACCAACAATCACAATTGCCTTTTTCACCCTCTTCAATTGATTAGTTAATAACTATCATAGTAGATTTGCACCCCATTCATCTATTTCCATCCATCTATTGATAAAGTTCTATAGCAAAGTCCTTTCTAACTAGTAAGAACTAAATATTAACAACTTCAAGGCAAGAGCACTATGAAAAATAAATAAAAATTGACAAAAATTCCACTATTGTGCACTACTCCCCTATAGATTTACTTTTTCAACTCGATAGATTAGCAACCAACGCATTTAATTTAATAAACAAGATGGAGAAATTTTGGAGCTTATCTAGGGAAGTGGCTCTAAACTTCTGAAGTAGAAGAGTGCCCCTACTTTATCAAGGTCTCAAGTCATGTATGATGAATTGAATGACACACTTGACAACCTAATAATGTAAAAGTATTTGGGGAAGATGAAAAACTAATTAGAAGGTTACTATTCATGCTTTCTCCAGTCATTCATTTAAATCAAGCCTTCATTGTATTCAAAGAACAAACAACTAGAACAACTAAATACAAAGTAATTGTGAATTCCAAGGATACAAAGAAAAGAATATTTTTTAATACAATCATTGCAACCATAACATTTGGTGTTACTATAGAATGAGGATTAATTGAGGATTTAAAGCATTATTACAGCATCCTATACCTTCATAATCTTATGCATGTAATATTCAACAAGCTCTTTAGTCACATTATCAAGTATTTTGCTAATTTTGCACAATAATATGGATGGTATCTTTAACTCTTAAAGGACCATAAGGAAACTAGGTGGCTTTTGCAAAATGGATTTTTGCACTTTCGATCCTATAGAGGTTAATTTAGCAAGAGTTCCAACTCCATAAAGCACCTTGAATTTAGCTAGAGGGTTTGCATTTACTAAAGACCAATTTATATATGAGATTTTTAACAACATTTTGAATTTCTAAGTTGCAATGATTGCAAAAAAGAACAACAAATTTTGACTTGAGGATATTTAGAGTTTGTATGAATATATATTACAAATTTCCAAAGAGGAGGTAACAGAAACACCTACTATTGACCCTAAACTATAGTATCCTTCATTAGACATCTTTAAAATACAATTTGGTTCAACTCTCACTAAGTACTTCAAATAACTTTTCAACTTTCATTGGTTCTTTTTGAACATTAAAACTTGCATTAAAATTGAATTCGAGCAATCACTTGTTCATATTTTGGTTAGTGAACAACATATTTGGATTTGATTGGGATAGCTATAAAGAATTCTATGTTAGCTAGTAGAAAATGGGTGTTATAAAAGGATGAAGATAATTGATGACAAAGATGAACTTTTTTAGTATTTGTTTGGAGTAAACGATTTCTCATGTCTAATTTTAGGATCTTACACTAGATTAGTTTAAAACAAGTGAAAAAAATTTCAAAAACTTTGACTGCATGAATTGCAAGAAATTTGCATTTGCAATGAAGAAATATGTTTTTTTTTGCACCTTACTAAATAGATTTTAAAGGCTTTGAATCTTCATAGCTCAAATTTTTTGTAGCACACATTTTAAATTTCTGATTTTTAAAGTTGAAGAATTGAGTTGAGAGGCTAGAAAAAAAATTCAAAAAACACACACTTAGTTTTCATTCATTAAAAAATTATTACATAGAAGTAGGTTCAAGATTGAAGGAAAAACTAAACCATTAATAACTTAAAGATGGAATTAGAAATCACTAATTCCAATAGTGAGATTATTTTAGTAAGCTAACTAAACCTAATACAACTCTTTTTTACTAAAAAATTGTAAAAAATTGCATTGAAAAAAAAATCCTACAAGTTATTTTTTCAAGAAGATGCTTAAATTCTCCAAAAAACAAGATGGTCCATAACTTTCTCATCACTAATCCAAATGAATGGATCAAATCTTCCCATGCACGCAAAATACTTTCTATGAGAAATAAAATTTTACAATTTTTATTTTGGATTTTTATGATATTTTTTTGGTGCTGCCTAGCAAATTTCATTTAGGGTTTTGGGTGGCGTAGCTTTTCTATCTAGGCACCAATTGAAATGAAAATTATATTCATGGAAAGCTTACATGATTTCCTATCTTTAGATTAAGTTTCAAAAAATCAGCACAAAAATTGAGACTGTTAGAGTCCACCTAAAATCCATTTCCTCCCTCAAGGAGAGAATGGGAGTTTTGGAGTTAATTAGAAATTCTAAGACAAAAACCTAACCTTTGGAGCTATTTAAAACCTCCATCATCTTCTAACATGGCCTAAGTTGAGAGCTCCTTAATGACATAAAGGTTGATATTTATCTTAGTGTTAACCCCTAAAGGATTTTGACTATGTTTTCACCAAAAATGCTCCAAAATTGCCATCCCTAGTACAAGTACCAAATTTTTTGAAAAAAAAACATTTTTAGACACATCTAACCATAGGATCTTATATAAATTAGGTTTAAGAAGGTGTGGAAAATTTTTACCATGTAGATTGCAAGATATTAGCATTTCAAGTGGCAAAAATCCTTTTTTTTGTCCTTGCTGAAAACCAAGCAGTTCCACTTTACAAGGTTAGATCATTATGAAAAAATGTCCAAAATAGTGGTTATTCTTTGGATTCATTCTTCAAGGCAAGTTGTCTATATGCTTGAAAAACTTCAAATCATTTGGAATTGTACAATATATAGGAAAAAAATAGAAAGCAGAAAGAAGTAGAGAATGATTAAAAATACTAAATTGTTAATAATTTATTTATGGAATTGAAAAATGACAATACCAATGGTTGTAATATTGTAATAAACCATCTATGCCTAATGTTTTTATTTTTTTCCAAAATATTGAAAATTGAGTTAAATTAAGGACTTCAAAGTTTATTTTAGAGTGTAGATTCCATAACTATCCACAAACTACCCACAACTAAAACTACTCATAACTTTCATCTCAGTAATTAAAATAGTATGATTCAAAGTTTTTCATGTTTGAATATATCTAGAGAATCAATTTCAATTTTTTTTAAAAGCATTTTTTAAAGAAGTTTTTTTGTTGCCCGGACTACCTGCCAAATTTTTAAAATTAAATATCATACAATAACTTTTTAACCATGTGGTCAAAAGCATATCAAAAAAATGATTTAAAAAAAAAATTCAAAGCATAATTATGCATGTGCTTTCTTCTATTTATATCCGATATAAAAAATTGATGGGCCTTAAAGCTACTCCTCAGGCATATGTTGTTTGAAAATTTCAATGAAAAAAATAAAAATTCCATTTGTAGTGAGTTGCCCAAAATTGTTATGTTGCCAATAAACGCCATTTGGTCCTTAAGGGTTAACCCCTACATGTCCACACATCCCAAATGTGGATGCGCCATAGTCAACTTTGATTGATCTCTTTTATGAGTGATGCAACAAAGAAAACATATCCTTGTGATATTAAGGATATCGGTGATTCTACATACATATGCAAATCTTACCTCATTCACGGTGGCCAATAACTGCTTCCACCCGATACCAACGGGGAGAACTTTCAAGCCAACTTTTTCGCTGGTATGTAGGGTGCGAGACAAGTGGAGCATGTGGTCGGCCATTGTCTTCAATAATGAGTGCAATGTCTCGATCGCCTGAGTAGTTGAAGTCCTCAACTTTGTTTTTTTGAAGTTCCCATGAGGCGCACCTCTGACACTGCCTTAGTGTTATATCTCTCGAATGTGTGAAGAGCGATGTTGTAAAGAATCCTCCAAGCCTTCGGATAGATGTCTATACCTTCGACGGTGACAAGTTGCCTCCTTTATTCGACAACTTTGTGCATCGTCATGTGAACGTTCAAATTTTTGGATGACTTCACTTAGTATGATTGCATGTGCATTTCCATGCAAAACACATGGATGGTAGACAAAGGGAATTTGTGAGTGCACTCTTTGTTGCAGCAAGTTCTATAAAGACCTTTGCAATGGATTCATGTAATACCATCTTTGTCCTTTTGTCTATCGATGCCACAGTCCGATTTCTCCTGTCATAGCCATACTTTCGTGTGCCCACTCTTTTACGATTTCCTTCCAGCTCTTTATCAATAGCTTGACGTCTGCGGGCGTAATCATAGACACTTATATATCCATTGTTGTCGTAATAGAAAATTTGACGCATAGGCCATCGCAGGCACATATCTCCAATGCGTGGGTCCCCATTGTAGACCTCCAATACAACAATGCCAACATCAGCTTCCCCTAGCCTGCTCTGCCCATCAATGTATACATTGAGGTTGGCATTGATGATGATCACTTTGGCAAAATCGGAGCCGTCCGCGTGTCTTGCGAGTAGGGCCTTACTAGACCATCCATCGCGATCAATGCCCTCACAATCAGGAATGGGATTGCTATCCTCGTTGTCCGTGACCAAAGCCTTCAAGTTGGTCTCCTCTTGACATTCTTCAAACCCATGTGTATCAAACGTTCAAGGAATGGCATTCCCACGATGATGAGAAGACAATATAGAATTTAGAGTTGCAAAAAAGTTATGGAATGTAGAACTTGAAGTAGATGACCTCATCACCAAACTCGCTCAAAGAAGACATACGTTCCAACACGCATGTAAAGAGAAATGCTAAGCTAGAAAAACCTCGAACTTTGAAGAGAGGTGACTACGGCGCTTGAATGAAATGTCGATAATTTGATAAACACAATGTGTTCAAAGTAGCTGTTGTCGCGTGACCTAGTAGATACATAATACATGAGAACACACCATGAGAAGACTAGAAACGATTTCAAAAAAATCTGCATAAATGGACTTCGTAGGTTGATCCTTTTTTCATCATTGTATAAAATCCTATAATTCATTCTATATTTAGGTTCAGAATGCGTAGTCTGAACTAGGATGCATAATAGACGGTAGGCATTGCATTTTGATAATTGAATATGAAAGGAATGAAACAACCTTTTCAAAAAGATAGATAAAAGGCACTTGTTTTAGAATCAAAGTGAGCTTCCGGTTTGTGAATTACAAGGACACATTAGCCAAAATACATGCTGCAAACTTGTATGTCCATCAAGGTCTAGGTTGAATTCAATGTCAGCATATTCTACCCTTTTTAGGAAGAAAGTTCAAATGTTCCACTCTAAACTCTACAGATTGTCTTGAAGTCGGTTGGCAAGACATGTCCAAACGTGATAACCAAGTGGTCTGTACATGAACTGTAATTTGTTTTGAACATTAGTGTGGCAAATTGGATTGAGACTGACGACTTTCAATTGTTGTAAATGCAACAAAAGCAACTTCCAAGTGCTTTATGATATTCAACCGCCAAAAACTCGGGGATGGTATTAACCAAAATCAATATAGGGCGTCCACTCTGAAGTGTGAAGGAGGCAAAAATTGAGTGTCACATACATTTGAGAACTATTCAGGCCTTCCAGTAGGAACTAGTAACCACGAACTCGGAAATGTCTTCTCGAAATAGGTTTAGGGTACTTGCCCTAAACCATGCGCGTAGGGACCACATGTAGAAAACGCAGAAATTTCAACAGAATTCTATTGTTTCGGTCACGTTGCTTCGGTCACTAAACAACAGATTTTCATTGAAATTAACAGATTTTTGTTAATTTCAATAGAAATCTGTTGTTTAGTGACTGAAACAACAGAATTCTGTTGAAATTTCTGCGTTTTCTACTAGTGACATCAGGACAACTGATTGTTGAGAGAGAGTTTGAAGTTGTTGGCTTAAAGTATAAGAGAACCAATAACTCAAAAAAACTATCCCTTCCAAAACACTTCAAGGTATCTGCTTTGAACTGCGTGCATGGGGACCACACTAGGACGAGTCACCATTAGAAGACAGATCAGAGATTCCAGTCTGAACTACGTGAACCAAAAATTAAAAAGAAAAATATCCTTTCCACA
Organism: Climacium dendroides; assembly: GCA_950106755.1. Lineage (NCBI taxonomy): Eukaryota > Viridiplantae > Streptophyta > Bryopsida > Hypnales > Climaciaceae > Climacium > Climacium dendroides. The sequence goes on along the minus strand of OX467082.1, from coordinate 28,966,214 downwards.
ACATTTTAGGCCACCTACTCTAAATCACACACATGGGAACAACATTGGGACAAGTCATCATTAGAAGATAGATCAGAGATCCCAGTCTAAACTACGTCACAATCAACAACTCAAGGAAAATATCCCTTCCAAAACACTTCAAGGCGCCCGCTCTAAACCGCGCGCATAGGGACCACATTGGGACGAGTCACCATTAGAAGACAAATCAGAGATCCCAGTCTGAACTACGTGAACCAAAAATTAAAAGGAAAATATCCCTTCCAAAACACTTTAGGGCGCACCTTAATTAGAATGTACTTTAAATTGAATCTATTTACTAACTACATAATTGGCAATTATGCAATAAAAAAGAATGCATCAAGACAAATTCTACATGTACAATGTTATACCTTTTGAACTTATGAATATGCTAATAATTTTTCAAAACCTGATAAAGAATATATTTCAAGAATTTTTAAACATCTTTGTTGTTTTCTATCTGAATGACATTCTTGTATATTTTAAGGATGCAAAGCAGTATGTAAAACGTGTAAAACTAATCCTCAAAAAGCTTCAGAACGTTGTTTTATATATAAAGTTTGAAAAGTGTATCTTCCACAAATTTTTAGCAGAGTTCATTGGTTACATTATCTCAAGCAATGGCATATTGATGAACTCAAAAAAATTCAAGTTATTTTAGATTGGGGAACACCAAAGATGTCAATGATTGTAAATTTTACAAATTTAAGATTTAAGTAGTGATTTATAAGATATTTTCATCTATTATTAATTCCAAATGAAAAAATTATAGCCAATTATATTTATCAATTGTACATGGTTATTTAGGAATTAAATAACATCTCTACTTGTTTAATCATTTATAGTAGATTTCATGAGTTCTCATACACTTCAAAAATTGTCATAACTAATTGAAAAATTACAATAATTTTAACAAATTTTAGACAAACTTGTACAAAATGATGATTTTTAAATTAATTTAAAAAAAATTTAAAATCAAAATTAATATTTAAAAAAATATTGTTCATAAAATCATTATTTATATAAAATTCTAATATAATTTTTTTTCAGAACTAGAGCTTTAGTAAGTGTAATGAAAATTCAGTTTGGAATTTTGTTGTAAGAATCTTGTGAATTTAAAAAAATTTATGAAGTGAAATATTGCTGACCAAAATATGATTCTAAATACTTAAATTTCTATAATTTACTCCAAAAAAATTATAGAAAGTTTGAAAAGTATATAAAATATTTATATATTATTATATTTAATTTTTTTGGAATTTTTTGGAATAAATTATAAAAATATGAGTATTTGAAATCATATTTTGGTCAATAACATTTTTCTCAATAAAATTTTAAAGTTCATAAAATTCTTGCTACAAAATTCCCCAAAGAATAATCATTCTATTCATTATCTAGTGAAAAGATGCACCCCATTCCGCTCTTGCCTCCCTCTCATTTTTAATTTAAAAAAATTTTAGACGAGATATCTACTCATAGAAAAAAAAATAAAACCAATCTCCAAGCCATTGATCTAAAATATGAATATGTATATGAAAATAGATACAAATCTGAATATAGGTACGAACATGGATACATGTATAGAAGATGTATATGGATATAAAAAATAGATATAAGTACAAAAAATATATACGGATATAAATAAGGATATGAGTATGAGTATGGTTACAATTACAAAAGATATATATATATATATATATATATATATATATATATATATATATATATATATATATATATACACTAAAATCCCATATCAATTGCAAAATCCCATGTCAACTTGAAATTACAAATTAGGGGTGGGGGAATGTTTAGGGGTTGGGTTGGGCATTAGAGAAATTTTAGACTTTCTAGAAGGCCGTTGGGGTGTGACAAACCAGTTTATTATTGGAGCCATACAATAATGTAAAAAGTACAACATCTCTAATATTCACCTTATATAAATATCTTACTATCAAAGGGTATATCTGCTTTTCTTACCCCGGAATGTCAGACATGTGCCTTAGTTTAATTTTAGTTAAGTTCCGATTTAATGTGCTGCTCCGTCCATCATTTAACTATCATTTTGTATCATTCAATGCTCTAACGATTCATTGGGCTGACAATGCATGTAAATAGGGGGGAAATTTATGAATGGACAAAATAAAAGTAATAGAGGGGTCCTTCAGGCACTTCTTATGCGGTCCTCCGGACAGTCCATATTGGTTCACATTTATGATAATTGAAAATATGAAAATTAGGTGTTAGTTTTTAAATTTAAAAATGTTAATATCCTAAAGTAAGCTACAACCATTAGGTTGAACACTTTTTAGTTCATAGAAAATGAACCTAGATCAAATTATTAACTAAAAAACATAAAAAGTAAAAATACAAAACATCAAGTGGAAACCAAGCATAGAATTAGAAATGAATCTAATATGAATGGGAAACTATGAGTAAAGAAGAAACATAAAAATACAAAAAAAAGTTATTGAATTGAAAACTATTAGGAAAATACTTACATAGTCATAGGAGCACTAAATTAGACAAAATAGTAATTTAAAGGCATTTTTCAATAAATGAAGGATGGATGAAGGTAAGTAGGAGTTAGTAACTTGGGAAAATAGGGAAAAAAGCGAATTAGGATTTGGAGCTCTCTTCTTCTCTTGCTCTTGGTTCTCTTGCATTTTTTTGTATGTGTGTGCGTGTTTTTTTGGGGGGGGAGGACAATGAATGCAAGGAGTTGAATTAGGATCATAGGCAATTAGTCAAGTAGGTTTTCACTAAATTGAAGTGACAATCAGGTGAAAAATGGAGGTGGTTGAGGTCAAATGGAAGGTTGAATGAGAAATCATGAAGAGAAGTTAGGTTTTGAGAATTGCCATTAGAACTGCCAACTTGAGGAGCAATTGCGGGCAGACAGTACAAGTGATGGAGCTGAAATTTGAAGGATGAGTGCGCCTTGAAGTTACCTTTCCAAAAAGGTATGGCTCAGCTCATTTGGAGCTAAAATAAAGAATTGGTAGCCATTTTTGTGCAAGGTGATCTGCTGCCGCGGCAAATCAAGGTCACCAACTTTGGCAAGTCATCGTGGAGGGATGGAAGGTTGATTGAGGCTGAATTTTGGAGAAAAGCTGCATCATCAAGTAGAATTTCTATAAAGACCAAGATCGCCCAATTTGGAGTAACAATGAAGAAAGGGTGTTTATTTTTGTAGAGGGAGGTCAGTTGCCGCCTTCAAATGGAGCTACAACTTTGAGGAGCAATTGCGGAAGATTGGCAAGGTTTGTTGAAGTGAAATTTGGAGGGAGAATGGATCGTGAAGTTAGCTATACAAAGTGATAAATCTCACTAGATTTGAAGCAAGGAAAGAGAAATGGCAGCCATTTTGGTGGAGAGAGTCCAGTTGCCTCATGGATGGCAATTCGAGTTGTTCTCCTCCTTGTTTTGTGACTTCAACTAAGTTTAAATGTAATTTTGATTACAATCTATGTTGAGTGTTGCATTTTTGAGTACATATCTATGGTCTTCCACAATTTGAATGCTGAAAACTCTTGCATGATTGGTGAAAGGTCCATGGGTGAGTCCATGGTTGAATTTAGGGATTTGGCTTGAGGGAAGTATGTTGTCATGGTTTTTTAGAGTCCCATTTAGCTCATTTAGGGTCCAAATTGGGCATTTCTAGTGAGATTCACTCACAACCTTATATGAATATCTTACTATCAAAGGGCATATCTGCTTTTCTTACCCCGGAATGTCAGACATGTGCCTTAGTTTAGTTTTAGTTAAGTTCCGGTTTAATGTGCCGCTCCGTCCATCATTTAACTATCATTTTGTATCATTCAATGTTCTAACAATTCATTGGGCTGACAATGCATGTAAATAGGGGAAAAATTTATGAGCAGACAAAATAAAAGTAATAGAGGGGTCCTTCAGGCACTTCTTAAGCGGCCCTCCGGATAGTCCATATTTTCTCTAATGTTAGGTTTGAGTTTGAGTTTGGATTTGGGGATAAAAAAAATATTTAATTTGGTTTGGAAGGATGGATTGGGGAATTTTTAAAAATATTTAATTTGGGTGGGGGTTGGAATAAACCTCTATGACAAGATACATTACTATAGAGTCTTGAAAATATTTTAGTTCTGTTAAGAGTTATTTTCACCCATAAATTTGATTAAATTAAAAATCAATAGAAATCGATAAAAAATTAAATTTTATTTTATTTTATAAAAAATGTTACTTGTAACATAACATGTTATAATTTTGTAAAAAATCTTTTAATTCCTCAATCAACTCTAGCATTTTTTGTAAGTTTACAAATATTTTAAGAGCTACTATAACTTTGATGAATTGCTTTACATATTTTTGAAGTTTCCATATAGTTTTGTATCTCTTACTTAACCTCCAAATAAAAAACAATGTACATATGAACTAAGACATATAGTACATCATATTTCATTTGTGTGCATTTTGTGGGTGTATAGGCATAGTGTCAATTGACATAATTTGTTGATTAATTAATTCACATTCACAATCATGATGTGCTTATGAAATTCATTTTGTACCTCTTTTCTGCTTATATTTTTTTGGAAGTTGTTGTCATTGCAATTGATAGACGATATATTCACCATATCATCTATCAATATATGTGTCTTTATTATTTATCCACATGTATTCATATATCATATATCATGTATCTATATACATTATATATAATTTTGTGGATTTCATATATTGTATTTCATATATTATTATATTTCATAAGTACCATATTCGAGATTGACAATGGGGATTCAATCGAAACTATTTTTGTGTGCAATTCAAATCAACAATATGGGAAGGGGGAGTCAATTATTTTATGCACATCAATGGGCTTGGATTTTTTGAGTTGGGGTGGCAAGCAAGGGTGATGTGTATACATTGTTTGGTTGCATACTACATCATATTCCATTTCCATATCATTCTTTGGCAATTGGCAATGACATCAAAAAAATTGGATGGTCACATAAGGAACTTGTACTTATATCATTACACTTTACATAGTAGAGCATTTTTTAAGCACAATTATGAAAGTAATGATTAAATATAGCTAATGAAAATTATTTAAAAAATGGATACGACCATTTAAATTTAAATTTAAATTTCTTTATATTTTAAAAAATTACCTTGATAAGAAATAATACTTTTCAAGAATATGTCACTTTTATTATTTTGGAAGGTGATTTTAGTCTTATTTTAGTAATGACATAATAACTCTTTAGTAGAAACCTACAAAAACATTGAGAAAACACTAAAACAATTGATAATTAGTGTATAAAGGCTTTTGAGATGATTGCAAACAATTTCATGAATAAGTTTTAATATAATGAAATTTGAGTATGATATATAGTCTATTCACTACCTCAATAAAGCATTAGAAATGTTGTGTAAGCTTATCGGGACAATATATTCAATGAAATTTCAACACTATTGGAATATGGATAGGTCAATAATCTTGTTTTGAAAGACATGACAATATGAAAGTCCATTCAATGATTTAAAACATCACATACATGGTGGAGATGCTCATAAGTATACAATATTAATTGAATTTCTATCACTTGAATAGGCATAGATGGCACTTATAAATTGTGTTTATAAACACTAAAAGGACAAATTCAATTTTACAAAAAGGTCATCAAAAACCATCAATTTAGTTCATACAACAAAAAAAAATGAAAGAATTAAAAAAAAATGGAATTCAAGTTAATAAAGCATAATAAGTTACAATGGCAATGTGTGTGTTACAAATTTCCTATAATGGAATCCAATTAAGAGCAAAAAAATTAATATAATTATTAATAAGATTGTTTTTATAAAGAGATCAAATCATTTGATCATAAAGAAAGATCAATCTCCAAAAAGATTTCTCCTCACCCCCAAGCTCCATCAACTATTAATCCTTAAGGTAGACTATGACTTATTTTCTATCTTTATTTTTTTATTTTTGGTTCTATCTAGAACCATCCACTAAAGCAAAAGTATTATTTATGCTTAAAAATATTTTAAATATAAATTCATATTTTATGCAAATCTTGATCTTCCATTTGGAGTTGTCTAACTCCAAGTTCAAATACAATTGTTTTTATCAAGGAGTTGTTTAAGTCTAATGCTTTGTTTAGTGCACCTTTCATCTAAGTAGAGTTGTTTAACTCATATGCATAAATCCATTGTTTGGAGATATCTATGTCTAGGCACTTTAGTGCACTTGTCATTCAAATGGAGTTGTCTAATTCTTGTGTACAAATGCACCATTTGGAGATATCTATATGTAGGCAATCTTTGCTTGTCTACTAATGTACATTTCATTATGAATTATTTCATCGATCAATGCAATTAGCCACCAAAGGTTATGATACAATCATTGTGAATTATTTCATCTATTAATGCATTCATCCATCAAAAGTTTTGACAAATGTCATGATAGTATAAAAAAAAAAGCATGGAAGCTTTCTTGATGTTGATTACAAAATTTTAGCTTTTGAAGTTTTAAAAAATGTATTTGTTGACCTTGCTTGATAAAGCAAAAGATTTTGACTCATTGTTATGGAGAATTTAGTGTTATACAATTTTGAAACACACAACCATTGTGTGATATCAATGATTCGTTGTTTGACAATTTGCAAAGAGAGTCAAGGCTTCTAGCATGAAGATGTGATGACTTTTTGTAGCTCGATGCATAACATTATTAATCAATGTTAGAGAGGTTCCTTTTGCTCCCCCGAAACACGGCCCCCCCTCAACGTTGCAACACATACTATAGCCATGAAGTTCAAGCTAATTTGGAGTTGTCATGTACCCACTTGTCTACAAATGCATTGTTGACTTTGTGCACCCAACCGAAAGCTCGTTGATGAATCACAAACCCATCCAACAACATTGACACAACCCAACCCAAACCTACAACTGGCTAGCCGATAGTATCGTTTGGATCATAACCAAACTTTCTCCCAAGTATCTAAAGAGGCATTATCTCTTCTCCAAGAGAGAATGGACCAACCATGTTAACAATGTTATGTGCCTTCATAGATGATCAAATATTACCAATCAAAGTGAAAGAACTACCTTTTTCTTTTCTTTTTGCAACTTGTCCAACAACTTGAATTGCCCACTAGAATCTTACCTCCTCTTTTTAACACCTTGCCTACGCCGCAACTGTCCTAGTTCGATAACTTTTGAGATAAGTATCCGATCGAATTTCAAATCACATTTTCACAAAACTTACAAACGCGATTGCGTGGTCGCAATTTAAAAAAAAAATTATTTTCTGATATCCATCCGAAATTGACTTCATCCGTACCTACCCATGATTTCGCGGACACGCGACCGCTTTTTTTTGCTCTTTATCATTGGCCGCTACTCGCATGCCGCTATATGTGTATAATATCTAATAAATTCTGGCATCTTGGGGGAGAATTCATCGACTAAATTCAATCCCAATCACAGCAAATATCACCTGTCCTCGTCATAGTTCGATGGTCCGGAATCCGGACCAAGTACACTGAATGTGTCCTTTCGACGGGAATCTTTTGCTGCTTTCGCGACAACTGGGGAGGTGAGCCCTTCCAGAGGCGCTTCCGAGTTCCCCATCGCGCATTGTCAACCCATGGAAGCTTAGGAATCTAGCCCCTTCCCATCATGAATCTAGCCGCATTTAATCCCCGTTTCTGTACCTACAGTACCCATCTTTCCAAATGGATCCTCTCCCTTTGGCCCAATTTGTATGGAATCCCGTCTGGCAGCTCGACCCACATCGGCACATCCAGTTCATGGCCAATTTTAGGGTTCACGAGGCTGGCGGAGATTCGGGTGAATGCACCTGCGGGACTGCCTTTCGAGCTCCGTACATTGAACCTGGACCGGATCCCGAGACACGTGATATTGTTAAAAAAACACACATTGGTCGTAGTGACCCCAGTTGCAGCATGACACACACAAGAGTTGCTGCCTCTTCATTCTCGCAAGAGACTGGAGCAAGTGGGTTCCGTTATGACGGACTTTCTGTTTATTACGCTAATGAGAGAAAGCAGAGTCAAGCTCAACTTCAAGCCGTTTCATTCATTTTTAGAAGTTTTGTCTGTCGAAGATTGCTGATTGCATGACTTGATGATCAGCTGATAGAAGATTCTTACTTGGTTGAGCATGAAGCAATCCAGCTGGCAGATGCTTCGGGAAGTGTAGAATCTCTCCTACTTTCAGAATAATAAAGGAGAGATACTCATCAAGGCAGAGATTCTACACTTTCACCACTCCTCTCTTACTTGGTGAGATAAGGTAACTACACCTAATTTCAATCGACCCCTTTTTGGAACCGACCTCTAAAGATTCTTGCCTACTATGTACTTCTACTACTGTACCATTTGTACGTGAAGGTCTGATTCGGCACTTGAATTCTCAGGGGTCCACGTCATCTTAAAAATGGTTTGAGATGACAGATTCTGTGAATTTGACCTTTGTGTAGGGAATTCTAGAGAGTCTAGGGGTTCATTATAGAAACACCTCTTTTTAGCACCTTGAATATTTATAGTTTATTCATACGGTGTTTATGAAATGCATTCTATGAAAATAGAGAATTTCCTTTTCATTCTACCATCAAGACCTCATAAAAAAATTCAATTCAATAGTGGAAATCATGTTGAATTGCTTATTCGGTTGATTTTAGGTGTAGTTACCTTATATGACATTGTTTACCAATGAGGCAAGGATCCTTTTGCATCCTTGTAAAGGAGACCTCAACAAAATTGTCTTGTATGGCTCCTCAACCAATTCCAATCTTTGAATTAACTAATAAGTCTCTCCCTAGTATCTAGCAAAACATAATAGGCCTTTCCAACATGGTTAAATAATGTTATATATGGAGGGAAAGTTGATCCCTATAATTAATTTGGTAACCTTCAATAAATCTAAAACTCAATTGCATGCATGGAGATATTAGGTTGATATAACATTGTATAATAAGGTAATGATCCTCCCATGCCTTCCTAGATGCTTAAGAGGGGAATTTTCAAGTAATGCAAGGACTAGGGATTGAGGAGCCATATAAGGCAATTTTGTTCATTGTGGGGTCCCTTTTGAAGGATGCAGAACGGATCCTTGCCTCATTGCTAAACAATGTTATGTGCGAGGGATGAAAGGAAATATGGAATATAATTTAGCCAAATTTTGAACAGAATCTTAATGAATTTACACCATTGACAGCCGAAAATTCAAACAGGGAAGTACATCTTCTTGCATGCTCTCTCTGGAACTGAAAAATTTAAAAAAATTCAAACAAGAGTACAATACAGCGCCCTGATCATCTGCATAACTTTGGATACATATCGTAGATTCTCTCACAGTCTATTCAAATATGAATTTATTCAATCAGTGAAGTCAATGAAATAGTCTGTCAAGCACTGAGATTCGAGTTCTATGTGACATTGTGAACCCTGGCCAGGCGTGCCACAAAACACTTTTATATCACATTTCTTTTCATGGCATTCTCTATTCTCGCACCAAACCGAAATCATGCTTGGGGTAGCTCTCTATGTCACCCGAATCACACTTTATTGCATGCAAAATCTGATAGTCGTAAGGAATAATATATGTATCGAAGAAAAACGTTTCTGAACCACCTTCTTGGTTTCTACAAACTCAAGAAATTAATAATATCTCTTTTACATGCAACTGTTGAAAATAAACAATGTTAAAATAATTCCATACATCATGTGCTTTGGGGATGTCTAGTGTGTACTTAAGTTACCGGCCATGCGATTGGGGAGAATGAATGACTATCAAATTAAGACTTCAAGAGAACCCTCAGTGAGTGTATAATAGAATCGGGGAGCAATTGCGATGGTGGAATTGAATGTCGACAACAAGCTTATTCCAACCAACACTCGCCGATATATGTAAAAGTTGATTGCCTCAATTTTTAAGATTGGTTGATTTGATATTTCTCTAACTTTTCTACCCTCTGGGATCTTCGATTCAAAATTTCCAGATTCGATCATATGTGGTAAAATAGCAAGTTCCCTGGTGGGTTTTCTTTTTCCCCAGCTGCAAACCTTTACTTATAGGCTCAGGCAGTCCTATCTTGAGCATGTGCTTTTCAGGTGCTCTAAGCTTCAGTTAGTAGCATCTGGAAGTCTGTGATGCCATCCTAAGTAGAGGTCTGGGTGTGGTGTTATATGCGACTTGGCGAACCTGCAGTTGATTGACGAACAGTAAATTATTACAAAAAAAACATCTGAAAAGGAAAGATATGTACGGCCAAGGATGCTTGCCTGTACTTGCACCGTCTTCAAGTAAATTGTCCTTGAAATTTGTGAAAGAAATCCTTCGATATCCGAATGAAACAACCCAGCAGTTGACATTTGGGAATCATCCTTACTAGCCAGCACTTCGGAACCATCTGTCATCTGTCAACCAGAAGCGACAGCGTTCATTCCCACTGCAGAACGGCGGGGAACAGTAGCGATGGCATCGATGGAGTCTGTTCAACACATGAAGATCCCAAAAGGCAGCGTCGTGGTCCCGGTTATCAGGAGCCAGCGACGTCATCGCAAAGTATAGTACTTCGTGCTCCGCGACAAGCCATACTGAAAGCACTTCTGGAGCTGCTTTCGCTTTGCAACCCAAGTTGACCCTGCAGATGTCGACGTCCGGAAGGAGAGAGATGTTGCGTATAAAAGAAAGCCTGTGCGGACATGTTGATTTACATGACGCGAGTGTCGTCTGCGATTTGGGAGTCCTGAACAATCCCGACACCACTGGTGAGGAGCTTTCTTAGGATTCAGGGACCGTGAACTTTCCTTTTCTGTCCAAGCTGTACGATTCGTACGAACGAGGGGGTCGATCGATGGGGAGCTAGTTTAGAAAGTCTAGTTTTGAAAAAAAAAAAATTATTGTGGTGCAGGCTGAAGTCGGCGTCACTTGCCGCACGCACCTAGCTTCGGAAGCTTGATTCTTGATGTGTTGACCAGACTCCAATTCTTAAAGGCTTGAGGAATCATACATGTCAATTGTGAGCCACCTGTAGAATTTTATATCAATGTCGAAATTTTCAGGTACCTGGGATCGATTCTCGTGCAGCGATTCTTCAATAGACCTCTGGAGGTGAAACGTCCCTTGATTGAACGTGAAGGGATAATTACTGAAGCGTTCCTTCGATCGATGACCGGTAGGTCGTCACGTCGATCGAACGAGCTTAAGGATGCAGGATTGTGGACACTGTCGCTATATATTAGTGCGCTAATTCTAGTAATTACAGGATGTGCAATCAGGTTTGGGCTCGGTCGGTGATGATTAGCAAACCGCTTTATCACAGTCCAAGTTTCGTAATTTGAGTGTCCTCTCGCAGTGAAGTCGAGTGTTCCTCAGTTGACACCCAGTGCGTGCGTTTTAATCAGGTTTGCATTCTAGAGTGTCGTCTCTCCCGAGCACCTAGCGTACATTTCGTAGCCCTCTCCGTCGTCGGAGTTTCCCCCATATCCACAACCGCCGCGGACGAACTGACTCAAATTACTCAACTTGTGAATTTGGTCATTCGAACCGAACTAATGCGTCCCGAACTCCCAGTTCTCCTTCACTTCGAGCAGTCTAAGTCTTGAGAAAGACTGCTGTGGAAATTAGTGAGGATGGTGAATTGACTATCCCAAGTGGTTGTTGTTGCAGGTGCGAGAAGCAGCAGCGATGGCGCCGCATGTGCAAGGCGGAGGGGTGGATGGCCGATACGGCGGAGAAGAAGTGCCCCTGGTGCACAAGGTGACTGTGCCGCCCCGCGGCAACGTGGTAAAGGAAGTCGGCCACGGCTTGTGGGAGACTTTTCTCTACGACGCTCCCGTGGCGCAATTCAAGGGGCAGACGCCAAGGAGGAAGGGATGGCTGGGCCTCAAGTTCGTCTTCCCCATCTTCGAATGGCTCAGCAATTACAAACCGAGGTTTTTCATCAGCGATTTTATCGCAGGACTCACCATCGCCAGTCTCGCAGTTCCGCAGGCAAGCGCAATACAAGGACCCCGAGAATTTCACACTCCATTCGCAATTCCCCTATTTTCGGGATGCAGCATGTGTGACGCAGAGGTGGACTTAAAATGAATAACAAGGTTTTTTCGGTTGGGAATGCAGGATCTTGGGTACGCGAAGCTTGCCGGAGTGCCGCCTGTCAATGGACTATGTAAGTATTGCAGCTCTTCAAGAGCGAGGTTTCAGTATATTTTTAGTGTTGTCAAGAGAGAATCTTTAAAAGTGTTTTCATCACTGGTCGAGAACGTTCAATGTCTGCGTTTTTCCTAAGTTTTTTTGAAATTGAGCTGGGCTTTCGAAATTTCGAAAGAGTGGTTCTCAGCGAAAAAGCAGAGTTTCAAAAACTTGAGTGGAGAATACTCAAGCACTTTGTAACGTTAGTCTGGAATATTCAAGCTCTCTCTGTAGCACTGGTTTTGATTAGAATTTGATTGTTTCAGGGGTTTTTTGGCATTAAGGCAAGAAGCGAATCTTTCTTATTGGCTTGTTGTGTGTTGTGAGCGATTTTCAGATTCGAGTTTTGTGCCGCCTTTGGTATACGCCGTGCTCGGAAGCTCCCGGGACATCGCCATCGGTCCCGTCGCCGTGGTGTCGTTGCTTCTGGGGACATTGTTGAAGCAGGAGGTTAGTCTCTCGAAGCATCCGGACGTGTATTTGCAGCTGGCCTTCACAGCAACTTTCTTTGCGGGCGTGTTTCAGACCGCCTTGGGTCTCTTCCGCCTGGGGTTCATCATCCAGTTCCTCTCGCATGCGGCGATCATTGGCTTCATGGCGGGCGCCGCAGTCACCATCGCCTTGCAACAGCTCAAGGGACTGCTCAACATCACCAACTTCACCACCAAAACGGGCTTCATCCCGGTCATGAAATCGGTCTGGGGCGAAATCGACCAGGTAAGAGAAAATCCAACTGCTGTAGAGAATCAAAGTGCTGTGAATTCGCTTTTCGGAGATATGCTGGTGTGTTTCTAAAGGTATTTTGAGATCCAAGAAATGTCGTTTGTACTCCGTGAAATTAGGGTTTCATGTTTGGTGGTGACATGGTAATGATTTTTGGGCTGTCTCTTTTTGCAGTGGAACTGGCGGTCTATCGTGATTGGACTCGCCTTTCTGGCCTTCCTCATCGCCACTAAGTTGATTGTATGTACACAATTTAACTCCCCTTGCATTGTCCAAAGTCTTTTTAGCATACCTGAACTCTTGTTATTTTCTCCTCGTTGCTTTCGTCCTACGTTGAACATTTAGGAGGATAACTACGATTCCATTAGTTGCATGGAGGTCAAGATTTGGGGTGACACAACATGCTTATGCTATTATTCTGGTTTCTTTTGGTTTTATTTCAGTTTGCTCTCAGAGTTTGCTTTGTGTGTGAACGATGCTGAAGGTAAGAACTCCTGAATGTGACACTCGGATGTGCAGGCCAAGAAGAAACCTAAGCTGTTCTGGGTTTCTGCAATTGCACCTCTTACTTCGGTTGTCCTTGCAACACTGTTTGTGTTCATCTTCAAGTCAAACCATCACGGCGTCAAAGTTGTGAGTTTCTTACCTTCCTGTTCAGCGTGAAGGTTGAGCATCGTCAATTGAATGCGAATTGCGAGCATGGTGAATATTTGTGTGGTCTATACAAAATTCTAATCAGTATGTTTCTTGTAGGTCGGGCCCATCAAGAAAGGAATCAACCCTACTTCAGCAGATCAGATTTTCTTCTCTGGGAAGTACGTCGCAAAGGGAGCGAAGATAGGATTGGTGGCTGCTCTCATTGCACTCACGGAGGGTGTTGCAATTGGACGTACCTTTGCTGCACTCCGGGATTACCACATCGATGGTAACCAGGAGATGATTGCCTTCGGTATCATGAACCTCTGTGGCTCCGTCACCTCCTGCTACGTCACAACAGGTACCTATCAACGGGCCACTTCTGTTTTACATTTCTGTTCTAAACCTTTCCTGCACTTGCTTTTTGAGATTTTGTTGTTTCACAGTTTGTGAATTTGATTTCAGGGTAAAAGAACCAATTATTTTTTCACGTGTCTGAACACTTTTCTTTCCTTTGTTCTTTTGGTAGATGATCTTTGCGACGCTGTTTGTGACTTTGATTCTGGGGTAAAGAAACCACTTCTGTTTTCCACGTTGTTTAAAGATTTTTTCCGTTGCTTTTGTGGATAATTTTTGTGATGTGGTTTGTGATGTTGCTCCTGCCAGGGTCATTCTCAAGATCCGCGGTGAATTACCAGGCCGGAGTGAAAACCGCCATGTCCAACATCGTCATGGCCGTTGTGGTGCTCTTCACCCTCTTGTTTCTCACGCCGTTGTTCAAGTATACGCCCAACGCCATCCTGTCCGCCATCATTATCTCCGCCGTCCTCTCCTTGATCGACCTCAGGGCCGCCTACCTCATCTGGAAGGTTGACAAGTTCGACTTCCTGGCCACTTTGGGAGCTTTCTTCGGCGTCTTCTTCGTCTCAGTAGAAATCGGCCTCCTCATCGCCGTCTGCATCTCCTTCGTCAAGATCCTGTTCAACGTGACGCGCCCCCACACAGCCCGCTTGGGGAACATCGCCGGGACTAACGTCTACCGCAACGTGGAGCAGTACCCCGACGCCACTCTGGCACCCGGCATTGTCGCAGTTCGTATCGACGCGGCCATTTACTTCTCCAACTCACAGTACATTCAGGACAAAGTGCTGCATTACGTAGAGGAAGAGGTGGTAAGGCTGGAGCAGACGGGCGGGGCTCCCATTCAGTACCTCATTGTGGACTTGACCCGTAAGTTGCCACTTCTCCCATCAGTTTTTGACACGGCTTAACATCTTTGCTTAGATTTCAGCCTGACCTCTTTAATTTGACCGCATTTGGTCACTGAAAAATGACGATGATAAAGTTTGAACATTCGACAAGTGTTTTGCAGTAAACAAGTGTGCAAGATATTCCAGTATGTCAATTTAGGGAAGTTCGAAATTGTTTTGGAGGTTCTTATAGTAATGCTATTGTGGAGAAGGTCAAGAGGTTTTGTGTGTGTGTAATAAAGGAATATGTGATTCGGTCATTAAATTTTTTTCTTACTGTTGGTGTACAGCTGTAACGAATATTGACACCAGCGGGATCATTGCCTTCGAGGAGCTTCTGAAGACTACAAAGAGACGAGGCATTCAGGTATATTGGGCTTTCAAATGACAATATTCCTTCTTCTTTTCTAATTGTATTTTCAAATGCAAGAAGGGTTTGGATAGTATAGAGCATGAGGTCTCACCGAAATGTGATGGACTTGCAGTTGGCGTTTGCGAACCCGGGGACTCAGGTCATGCAGAAGTTCGACACGTCGAATTATTTGGAGCTGCTGGGGTCGGAGTGGGTGTTTTTCACAGTGGGTGAGGCTGTGCAAGTGTGCTCCATCATGTTGAACAAGGCCAGTGCCGAGCGATCAGTTTAGATAGGAAATTTGTGATTGTTTTTATATTCTTTTTAAAATTCCCCATGTTAAAGACTGTCCTGGGGACAAGAGTGTCCGATTGTACAAGAGTGTCAAACGCAGAATGTCCAACTCTTTGATGGGCACTTTCAGCATCTACCGACCAATGTCGGATGTAGAATCCGGAAAGAAGAAACTCGGTGGGTGTCCCGTGTGTGCCTATTTTGAATTAAAACAGAGTGTTCGTGTACATGTCACCGACAGCAGCCTGTTCTGGTTACACCAGCACGGTGGGGGAATATTTTTTGACCCCGTTTCTTTGAAATAAAAATGGTAGCTTGTTTTGTTCATACCGTACTCATCTTCTCTCTTTTTCTGTACAAGCATCGTCGTACATTCGTCATTGAGGGATACTACATGAATGCCATCTTTGGTGTGAATTTCCATATAAATTAAAGATGGGGTATACCCGAACTACCGGTACTGTAAATTTTCGGCAAAATTCGACCTGTTTGAGGTGGGAGAAAAAATTTCTGTCGATGATATCGGCTTGCGTCTCCACAATCAAATGAAGTAACACGCATACATTTGCCTAATATTTCTATGTCAAAGTAATCTATGTACCCAAATGTATGTATGTAGCTAAAATTGGATAAATAGATAGTCTTGATGATGCAACTGATCTTCACATGCGCAATTTTGCTGGACCCCAAGAAAATAACGTGCTGTTGCAGAACTTCATGCATGCTGTTAGTTTGTTTTTGTTCGTTTTTTTTGAAACAAATGGAACGGAATTCCATTGCCAAGGTTTTATATGTGTTTTCGAGAAAATCCCCTGTACCAACTGAGTCTGACATCACCGACCTTTTCAACTGAATCGGCATCTGGGGAGTGGGGATGCATGGCCAAAGTCTGCAGTTTTGAGGTCCAACTTTCCTATCTAGGAAAGCACGGAACTGACCAGTTAGTTCCAGAGAACACTGAACCACTAAGAAATGCCTAAAACTTGCAGTGATCTAATGAAGATATTCTTTCCTAATAAAACAGTTGTCGTTTGTCAGTACGTCACCCTTGTCCCCAAAAATACCTTCCAAACTTGCATGGACTGGTACTACAGTATTACACCCACACATGGTTGAAACAAGCAAATTATGGAATAAGAAAAATTCAGTTATTTATACAAAAGTAAACATTCCTTTAAGTAAAAATGGCAATATGATCCCAAGATTTTGTAATTGCAATTCAACGATTCTATAGACAAGGAGAAACTTCGGTCAAAATATCTTTTTATTTTTTGAGCAAAATCCTTGCCTCTAAGGTCAAAATGGATGAGTACCACTCCCAACTCTTTAAAGTCCCAAGGTCTTTTTTCCACCAAAATCCACTCAAAACTATCATTTCTATAGCAATGAGCAAAAAAAGTTTTAAAAAAGTTTTTTTTTTTCATATCTAACCATAGGATCTTGTATTGGACCAGTATAAGAATGTATGGCAAAAATTTTACAAACTTTGACCGTGTAGATTGTAAGATATTTGTGCTTAAAGTGAAGAAAACAAATTTTTTTTATACCTTGCTCGACTACATTATTTGGCTTTAAACCTTCATAACTTATCATTTTTACTCTACTAATTTTGAATTTATAATTTTATATGATAAAGAATTGAGTTGAGATTCTAGGAATTTTATTTTTTCTTAAAGACACTTAATTTTCATTCACTAAAAAATTGTTAAGTAGAAGTAGGTTCAAGATTGAAGGAAAATCTAAATTATTAATAGCTTTAAGATGGAATTGAAATATACTAATCTCAACAGTGAGGTTGTTCTTGTAAGACATTTTGACCTTGTGAAACTTTGTTTTTTTTTAGATTGTGAAAATTGATGTCAGAAATGAATTCTACAAGTTATTTTTTCAAGAAGTTTCTCTAATTGCCTGAAAAACAAGATTGTTCATAACTTTCTCATTACAAATTCAAATGGAACAAATCAAAGCTTGCCATGTACATAAAAATATAATCTATGTAGAACAATTTAAAAAAAAATTTACTTTAAGTTTTTTTTAAAGTTTTTTTTCTACCCGCCGAGTGGAAAAAAGAGCTTTTTGTTTCATAACTTTTGCTCCCAGACTCTAATTGAAGTAAAAATTATATTTTTGGAAAGCTAATGTGTTTTCCTATCTTCAAAAAAAGATTTAAAAAATTACAACAAATATTGAGACCATAAGAGCCTGCCCAAAATCCATTTTGTCCCTCAAGGGGACAATGGGACTTTAGGGGTTAAATCATCCGATGCAAAGCCTATTTTACCCTTGAAGGGTGTTGAAGACCCAAAGTGTTTGATGGATGACTTCATTGTTCACTGTAGAAACAAAGAATTCACCTATTAATTCAATACCTAGAGCATTTTTAATTGGTGACTACCTTAGCTATGGGGGGCCACTTGCTTTGAAGGTTAAGTTCTTGAAAGGTACGTTAAGCAAACGCATCTAATTGTGATTTTGTTGCAATACCTCTAGTTCTACAAATTCTTTGCCTTGAAATTTTCACCTTCTAACTATGAGAGCTTGTGGTCAATTTTTAGTACACATGCTTATACTTAATACTTTGGAAATTCAAATTTTTTTCATACATGTCTAAAACATATAATTATGCTAAGACAATTTAAAAGTTTATTTCAATTACCAAGAAGGCCTGACAAAAGCCAAGAATAGGAACTATGTTGAAATGCTTAATTTGATACTTTTAGGTAACCTTGGTTACTTGATGGATTGGAATTTCAAATAGTAAATATTTGAGGAACTGGAGTGGATATTCTACTTTAATTTCATGAATTATAAATTAACCCCTAAAGGCCCAAGGCCATCTTTTTGTGAAGAACACTCAAAATTGTTCCTAATGTTGTGTTCATCAAAATTTTCAACTAAACCTTTTTTTCTTGAAAATTTAGCTATAGGATCTTATAGACTTATAGAAGAAGAACTAGTAAAAAGATATTAGCTTTTGAAGGGAAAGTTTTTGATTCCACTATGTTTGACAATTTTAGATGCTTTTGACCATTGATTGTAGCAAATTTTTATACTACAGATTTTGAATTAAAAAAAAATTAGCATACTGAGCATAATGTCTATCATGTTTCCAAAAAATTTCAAGCCAAAAAAAGACATAGAGTAAATCCACAAAAATATTGCTATGCAACAATGTTAAAGAGCTCATAATGTACAATATAATTTTTTGAACACCTTTGCCATTATATAATTTTGAAAATTTGAAATCCAACGGTGGATTGAAAGATAGACTAATCGGCTTTACAAATTCCAAAAAAATTTGGAAAAAAAACACTTTCTTTTCCTATAGAATTTAGAAGGACTATATGAATAATATATATGGAAAGGCTTTGGGCAACCTTTTAAAATGGGTTCACCTACAATCCTAGTGTATTCCTAGCTTGTCCCCTCCATTAGGAACTTTGAGCTTGACTTCCTTCATCTACCTTCCTTTAGGACATCCGCATGGTGGCCATGCCAAGAAGGGGTGTCAAGTAAGGTTTGCAATGTGATGTAATTTCATTGCTTGAATATTAAACTATAAGAAATTTAAATCTATTGTGTACTACCTTGTATGGCTTCAAAAGCAATTTACCTAAAATCTCCAAATGAGAAGAAAATTTGTTTATATACATATAGGGTGGTAGGAAGTAAAACAATCCATGTGAGATATATAAAGTATAATTGATAGGAGCTCAACCCCTCATAGTTAAGTCAAACTTAGAAATTGTATTTGAACCCATACAATCCTTCTCTAAATTTTGTTCATAACTTTTGATTGGAGGATCTAGATCTCAAACAGATTTTTGGAAATGAAAGTTATCTTGATTTCCCAACTTCTTTTAATTCAAAGTTTTGGCTACAAGCAATCAAGCTTTCATCTTCAAACTATCCTATACCCTTTGAAGATTCATCATGGACAATGGATTTCATCATAAAAACAACCTATTCACCCTAGCTTCTCACCAAATGCCAATGAAGCAAATCCTACATTTTGCAAACATTTTTTTTTGGTAAATTTATCAAATGACTTTGGTATTTCTCATTTATTTTGTAGATTTAATTTTCATATCCTAGAATTTTTGCTATGAGACCATAACATAAAATTCCAGGGTTTTTTGATATGCCAAGGATTGGCCAATGATTCCAACCCTTCACTCGTTGTCCACCCTAGCTTTAGTCCTTCTAACCAACACAACCTTGTGCATGTGCCTGTAGCTTCACTCAACAAAATATTAGCAACCTAGCCTACCCTTCAAATGAAAATTTGTTCAATCCCTCCCTATAACTTCTTTACTTAGCATTGGATTGAAACAAACATTATATAATCACAAAGCTCTTACTTGTCCTCAAAAAGTTTCACAAAAATCAAGTAAAAATTTAGCTCATAGGAATCTAGCCAAATTCCAAATTGTCCTCCGTGAGGACAATGGACCTTTAATGGTTATGTACATTTGATATAAATCTTGTTCTTAAAACTATCCCATCTAATGAAAGAAAAAAACAAGAGTGGGACTCTTGTCCCTTGAGCTCTTTAGATCTCAATTGTTTCCCTTATAAAGGTGGACAACAATTGCATTGGTTAGCTAACTTTCCAATTTGTGTCTAAACCAAGTCCCCCCAAATGAGTTGTAAACTACATGCACTATACCACTTAACTTAAAAAATTTCCACAAGGCGGAATTTAACTTGGAATTTGATGAAGCTACTGCCATTGAATTTATAATGTAGTCTAATTTTTTGAAAAAATTTATTTTAAGAAAAATCTCAAAATTTGAGAACGGAAAATTCAAAAAAGAGGGGCAACAATCTAAAGATGGTCACTTGTGATCAATATTATCAAAGTTTTTGAAACTTCTCCTAAAAATTTTCATGCTAGTCTATTGCAAGATCCTATGGTTGGATATGCAAGAAAAACAAATGTTTAAAATTGTTGTTGTTTGCATTGAAAATGATAATTTTGAATGTTTTTAGACAAAAAATGGCTTTGAGTTTGTAGGAATTAAAAACAATTATAGTTGATAATAGAAACCATACTCTATTCCTTGCAACAACCTTCCATACAATCAAAATTGACCAACCTTTGTACATGAGACATATAAAATTCCAAGATTTTGTATGGAAGTCTATAGATATTGTAAAATCATAATTAGAGTTGTTACTAAATTTTTTTGAGGACATATAGTTTTGCAAGAACTTTGTGATTATATAATTTTTTTGTTTCAATCTGATGCTAGGTGAAGAAGTTATAGGGGGAGGGGATTTAGACAAATTTAAACTTGAGGGGCAACTTGGGCTGCCAATATTTGGTTGACTGAAGCCAAGGGCAAATGCAAAGGATGTGCTAGTTAGAAGGATGAAGCTAGAATAGGTAGTGGGTGAAGATTGGGACCATTAGCCAAACCCCAACATGTCAAAGCCTCTAAAATTTTATGTCATGGTCTTATGACAAAAATTCTAAAATCCAACAATTAACTCTACATAGAAATGAGAAATACCAATGTCATTTGACAAATTTGCCATCAAGAAAACACTTCTTGGCATAATGAAGGATTTGCTTCACAAGTACTACAATGAGAGGTTAAGGGTGGAGAGGTTGTTTTTATAATGAAATTCATTGTCAATCATGAATTGTCAAAGGATATAGGATAATTTGAAGATGAAAGCTTGACTGCTTATAGTCCAAATTTAGGAATTGTGTTTGAAGTAGATTTTTAGACCTCATTTAGACATAGTAGAATAACTTTATACCCAAAAATTGAACCACAATAATTGGAAAATCAAGATAATTTTTATCTCCAAAAACTCTTTTGAGATTTAGATCTTCCAATCAAAAGTTATAGATAAAAAAAAAGATGTTTGAAAATGTTAAAAAAAATTCCCTTCCAAACCTTCCCTAAAATTTGTCTATAACTTTTGATTGGAGGCTTGAAATCTAAAACAGATTTTTGGAGATGAAAGTTATCTTAATTTTCCAACTTTTTTTAATTCAATTTTTTTGGGAAAAGGTTATTCTATTATATCTAAATGAGGTTTGAAATTATACTTCAAACACAATTCCTACTTTTGACTTAACTATAAGCGGTTGAGCTCTTACTAATTCTAATTTACATATTCCGCATGAGTTGTTCTACCTCCTTCCACCCCATATGTATATGAAGAACTTTGTTTATCTATTAAAAATTCAAAATAAGTTAAAAATTTCATATTGAAAAGTCGGAAGTTTCTACTGAGGTCACTATTCACTCCAATATTGTCATGTAAGACATTGATTTTGGCTCAAATCTCACATACAAAAAAAATTCACAATGGAGTCATTTCCTAGGTGACGACTATAGGTCATTTGACCACAATGGGTTATTTTACCTTAGTACTAGTTTGTTTGCCTAAGTTCACCTCTAGGCATTGTAATGCAAATTTTGTTCTAGTATAAATAACCTTGACCTTACCATCATTGTCCATAAAAAATGACATTCTTCCCCATAACTCTTCATGGGCAAATTCAATTGTTAAAAAGATTGATGGAGCAGTAAGGTACTTCTCATCCTCACATGATAGTAAATATTCTTGTTTTTGGTGAGCTACCCAAAATTACTATGCTGCCAAAAAATGATGTTTGATCCTTTGGGGGTTAATTTCCATATTGAACCATCATTTCAAATACTAATTTCAATTTTTTCTTTCTATTTTTTTATCCATGAATAAAAAATTTATGTAAATTTTCACCAATATTTGGCTAGTGTTTTCAAATTGCAACCAATTTTTTTTCCCAATTCCACCAGCTATAACAATGGGTTAACTGGCGGCAGCTCTCCCCAAATATTGGTCCTTCCAGAGTGCAAGTTGCTCATCCCACAAGGATTGTCCAGTGACTTTTTTCCTCCTTTTTTTAATTTTGACACAAAATGAAAGAGATTGTAGGCATTGCAATAGTCCAATACAGGGAAAAAAAACTCTCTTATAGGAGAAGGCTCAAAAACCATCCAAGTATTAAAAACCGGCCCTACAAAAGTGCCAAAAACAAGAATGTAGAAATGGAACTGCCATTCCATGTGTGTGGTTTTAGGCTATTGAGTAGGTGACAAGGGTGGAAATCATGTGTGATTTTTGCTCATAATAAAGTCCTGAATTTGGTGACGTTTAAACACAAGTGTATTGAATGGATTGTAATAAGTTTTGATTTACTATGGGGAGTGAATTGAATGGAAATGTACAGTGGATCCGTGGATCATTCTTAGACTCACTGGCTCCATTCAAAGGCATGCTTTGATTCATCAAAGTCGTACCTATGAATATTAATAGGGAGCTAAGCACCTCTGACTTGGGAAAATCACATATTATTCACTCCCAAGTCAAAAAATTAAAATTAAAATTTCCACTTTTGTATTCCTCTCAATATTCCTCATTTCTCTCTCTTCTTCAAAAATATAAAGGTATTTGGATTCACCCATTTTGGTACAAGGGTCTTTCTTCCCTTAGATTCACGCTTTCTATGCTTGCCTGGGACTTTAGTGCATGGTGCCAAGAATGTGGTGAAGCTACCCATAACTAATCAAATAAGTAAATTTGGACATGCTCTAGAGTGTTGCTAGGGAAAGCAAATATTTTTAGAGGTGCATTGTTAGAGGTGACTAGGATTGCAAAAAAATTGGTAATTTTTTTGATTGATTGAAATTACTATGAATTTTGGAAGGCAAAAAGTGTTGTCAACCCATAGACAATCACTAGACTCTTCTAATTCCAATCATAGCCAAACTACTCTCCTGCTTACTACTTCTTGCTTTCTTGCTCACCACTTTGGAATATGTCTCATGACCTTATTAAGGTGGAATTATCCAATACCACCAATTACTCAATATTGCCACCTATAGGTTCCTCCCATTTCGGTCACTAACATATCTACTACCACAATCTTATTAATTCTTCACCATGATGGCAATGCATTTGGGGAGCTGACACATCAATCTACACTTCAACAATGGTCTCGTCATGCTTCAATAAAGGTCTACTCACAGTTAAACATTTCAGCTTTAAAAAATAAAATAAAAAATTTAATTTTTGTCAGAATGTCTTCATTCTTTGTGCAATTGACTTTTCTCAAGCAATTCAATCTCTGAAAAATATGTGAACTGACAAATAGCTTCTCCAAAGTACCTAGATAGCAAATCTGTGTGGTAATGGATAGTTCTACCTTAGTTGGAATGCATTTCAAGGCTTGGTTGAAAATCGAATTCAACCTTGGTGGGAAATAGAGCACCCTACAAGTTGCACATGGGCACCTGATTGGAAATGGGTACCTCTACTATAAGGTAAACCAGCCCATCATGGTCAGAATGAGGAGTTTGGCATCATCTTGTTGCTGAAATTTTTCAATTTTCTTCTTACATTAGTACAAGTGTGAGAAATAGCAAGTGCAATTGAAATTATTATTTTTTGACAAAGTATGAATTCGCTAGAAATTTCTGAAGCATTGAGCCCAAAGGAGTCTGTAGACTACCTTAAGACCACTAAAATCTGAATCTGTAATGCTCATCTCACTGCCTAATGCACTCAAAATATTTTCTATTACAAAAGGCAAAAAAGTCACTTTTTACAATGGACTTCACACTGAAAACTCAGAAGTTCCTAATGAGGTCAGTGTTCACTCCATTGCTGTCATGTAAGACATGCATTGTTGCCCACATCCTACATCCTTGGAAAAAACCACAATGGGTCATTTCTTAGGTGACCACAATGGGTCATTTGACCGCAATGGGCTGTCTTACCTTAAGTTTATGAGATTGTATGCATTTACAGACAGCATAGACCACGTGTCTTTCCATCTTGAATCCACAGGACAGTATCTGCTGCCAAACTGCCGTGACAAGTACAAGAAGGCTATAAATAGAAATAGAGAGGGTGCCTCTCCCAATGCGGGTTACAAACAGAAATTTCCTAATTGAGTAACGAGGTACTTACAGAAGAGTTGGCGAAACTGCGGTGAAGCAGTGATGAAAGATACGAGAAATTCTTCGTCACGAAGGAGCAAGCCTGACAGTCCATACGGACGGGCGAATGCATGGCTGCAGACGCAGCGGTGGATCGTGGGCTGGACCCCTGGTGGATCGTGGGCCACCTGAAGGACAGTTCTGAACTGCCTCGGGAGACCGAATAATAATAACTTAAGATGAACAACAACATCAAGCTGCTCGATCACACTCACAGGCAAGGACGCTGTAAGGCCCATAAGTGGCGATGGAGGACAGGGAATCCTTCCTAGTCTTGCACAGTAGTTTGACCTCCAATGAGTTCTTTTGTATATTTTCGTTGCATATTGTATGTAAGGAAACGATTCACGCGATAGCAAAAAGGATGATTTCCATGGTGGCTAATAATATTAAGAAGAAGAAAATCAAACTGCTCGCACGGGCAAGCTTGAAAACTCTTAAATATGCAACCCATGCAGCTTTTCTCACTCATTCCATCCTCGTCTTCTTCATCAACTTGACAATGCTCAATAGTTTTGCTCTTCGTCTCCGGGAGCCAGATTGATTACACCTTCCATTGCACAATCATGGACTTTGGCTGACCAACATCTGTGAAGATGCAATGCCGAGCGATCAGCGTCCGTTTGAAATTCGAACAATGATGGTGATGGTGTCGGGAGACTAGTTCCGTTACCGAAGGCAGAGGTGGGTGGGTGGGTGTGTTGGTAAAGAATGTTCGTTCGGGGCATAGTTGTGGACTTGCAAAGGTTCCAAATGTGAGCTTACTTAGAATCTCAAGTTGCTAAAAACCCTGCTATATGTGCTGAAAGTTTAGAATACCGTGGTATTCAAATTTTGTTGGAGGAATAATCTGGGAGAAATTTTGCTAGTTTAGCCAGTGTTGTGGGCACTATTGGGGAGTTTGATCAAGCTTGCAATAGTGCCCACAACACTGGCTCGTGTGTACGGAAGGATTGCATGAACTGTGGAAAACTGACTGAGTGAGTGACTTAGAATTGAGAGAGGAAGTTTTGGAGTGCATGATGACCGAGCTCAATAGATGCCTTCTCTGAAACTGACAGTTCCTTTAATTCGTCAACTTTGGGTCGTTCTCGATACTACTTCCTTTTTCTGGAACTTCACAATTGGTTTTTGAGGTTCGAGGTTTAGAAAAAGTTTGAGTCTTTTTCGTTGAGCTTTGTTTCGTACAGAAGTGCCTCCCTCCTTTTGCGTTCTCAAAATTGCATGGTTCATGACCTTGCCACCATTTATCGGCATGTCAGGAGAGCTTTAGTTTCTCGATCCTTTAAATTGCAAAGTTGAGTCATCGTCACGATCCCTCGTTTGGAAACATCATTCGTGATTTAGAGGTTTGATATTTAGAAGGATTTTCCTGTTTTCGTTCAGCATTGTTTCCATGAGTGTTTGCAGAAGTGCTTACCTTCTTTTGCATTCTCAAAACTCGCATGGTTGAGCTTACTGCCATCAGCATGCATTCAGGAGAGCTTTACTTTCTCCTTCTGCAAACTTTTGCAGAAGTGAGTCACTCTCAAGATTTCTCTCGTTGGAGTTAACTTCATTCATGAGTTTGAGGTTTGATGTTTAGAAGAAGCTTCCTTCTTTCGGTTAGCGTTGTTTCATTGAGTTCGAACATTGTTTTAAAATAAATTCTTACGTACAGAAGTGCCCACCTCTTTCTGCGTACTTAAAATTGCATGGTATAGCTTGCTGCCATCAATATATGCATCTAACTGCAAGTTCTACTCCCTGCTTTAGCAAGCTTTTGTGAATTGGATCATGCTCGAGATTCTTGATTTGAACTTCACACGTGACTATCAGCTTTGACGCTTTGAAAGCAATCATCCGTTGTTTCTTACATTTTTTTTCAGTTGGATGGTCAATTGTTTGAATCTTTTGGGGGGTGTATTAATGCAGGGAAGGAGTAAGTCATGGCTCACGACGAAGAGCGAGACGGCAATGGTAAACCCAATGGCAACAATGCAGAGATAGTGCCTTTAGTTCACAAAGTGGAGGTCCCTCCCACACGGAACGATTTTGCAATTATAGGGTCAGGGTTGTATGAGTTTTTCTTCCACGATGCACCTCTGGATCAGTTCAAGGGTCTGAGCCGCCGCCAGAAAGGACTCTTGGGTCTCAAATTCCTGTTTCCTATTCTGGACTGGATTACCACATGCACACGCAGAATGTTACTTGCTGATTTCATAACTGGGTGCGCCATTGCCAGCCTTGCAATTCCACAGGTAAAGAAAGAGACTACATGTTCAGAATTCTATTGCATCTTTTGTTTTCATCAATGTGAGCCTCACGAAAACGACTTGGCCTGTTGTTGATGCAATTGTAGGATCTTGGTTACGCAAGACTGGCTGGCGTACCACCTGCGAATGGCTTACGTAAGAAGTCTGTCTGCCTATTCTTTTTTTTTTCATGGCTATCATACAATTATTCATTTAGTAGTGGCATTTCATTGTTTGAGAAGAGTGAACTAAAAGTTATGTAGTCATGCCAAATCAGACTAAATGAAGCAATATTATTAAAGGTCTGACAGACTCACACGGCGATGAAGACGCTGGCTCATTGCCTTGCCTTGTTTCAAATTGAGCTCAATAAGGTGTCAAGGATTCCTTTTCCTGTCATGTGTGAGGGGTTCGTTTTTATGACAATAAGAAGAGGTTTTGTAGAATGTTATGATGCTTTGCTCAGTGTTTTGAGGATGTTTAGTGTCATATTTAGAGAAATATTCCAATATTTAATTCTTTTTTGTTCTTTGTGTGGAACAGATTCCAGTTTTGTCCCTCCTTTAGCCTACTCAGTGTTTGGAAGATCCCACGACATAGCCATTGTCCCTGTCGCGGTGGTGTCACTTCTTCTAGGAACTTTGTTGAAGCAAGAGATCAGTCCTACTGACAATCCAGAAGACTATTTAAATCTGGCCTTCACAGCGACTTTCTTTTGTGGAGTTTTTCAGACTGGGTTGGGGGTATTTCGGTAAGGCTTAACCATTTACACTTAAAGAGACTCTAAAATTGCACATTCCTTGAGCATCCTAAGAACGTGTCATATTTTTTGTACATGTCTGATTAGACGACTCCCACATGTGTGATTGCATTTAGAAGCCCATTCGTCCCCGAAGACAACGTCATTAGATGCAATGTATGGAGATTCAACTTTGTTAAGAGATTTGTGTATTATATGTTTCTAAAAGAAACGAATTTCTGTGGTTTTTTCTTCTCTCCTCTTGTCCAGGTTGGAGTTTGTCACCGAGTTTCTCTCCCATGCAGTCGTAGTAGGATTCATGGCGGGTGCTGCCGTCACCACTGCTCTGCAGCGACTGAAAGAGTTGCTCAATATCACCCACTTCACGTCGGAAACGGACTTCATCTCGGTCATGAACTCTGTGTTTGGGCACATTGATGAGGTACCTTTCTTTCTCTTTCTGGCTTACATCTCACTGGCCTCTGTTTTTATGAAAGACAGAGGGACCCTGCTGGAACTCGCTAAATAATGTTTTAGTGCTCTGATGATTACCGTGAACATGCACCCGCAGTGGAATTGGCGATCGATAGTGATCGGACTTGCCTTCTTGGGGTTTCTGATTGCCAGAAAAATTCTGGTATGCACCACTACCATGTAGAAAATGTTATCCCCTTCTACTGCCTTCCATCGCAACTACACAAGAATCAAAGAGTTCAAGTTTCAAATCAGTATTTTCTATGTGCAACTAACACCTTCTGGTGTCCTTGATTGTGTCCAAGGTGCAACATCAAGCTAATGAGAGAAGTTCAATTCATCTGTCTCACGGTCAGAAGAAGAAGAAGAAGAAACTGTTCTGGGTGTCTGCAATAGCTCCCCGCACTTCTGCGATCCTTTCGACCCTGTTCGTGTTTCTCACAAGGACTGACAAACACGGCGTCAAGATTGTGAGGGTGTTTCCAAACCTGAAAATCGATCAGTCTTGTTTTGGAAAATGTGTTGTTGCCTGCTCCAAGTTTTATTATCTGTCGAAATGATTTCTGAGATTCTTTGTTTCCGAATTGTGGTGTAGGTGGGACACATCAAGAAGGGAACTGATCCTGTCTCTGCGCATCAATTCTTTCTCCCCGGGTCCTTCGCTACCGCGGAAGCAAAGACTGGGTTGATTGCCTTCGGCGTCATGAACCTCTGCCGCTCTGTCACCTCGTGCTACATCGTCTCCAGTATGGATCCTTAAGCCCCAAACCCTAAAAGATTTATCTTGATTGGCTAATAATGGTGCTCAAATGGCTTAACCCCTAATGGACCGAAATTGATTCTCATGTTTTTTCAGCATTTTTGAGAAAGTCATGTGGAAACTTTCTTGTATCCGATTTCTCTATTGTTATCAGCACAAGTGATGTTCTTCAACTGATTCTAATGATTTGGCCCCAACTGAATTCTTTTCTTCACAATACAGTCAATGGAATTGGTCAATTTAATATCCTGAATCCCTGGCTAAATTTCAAAATTATTCTCTGTTGATTCAACATGTTCTTGTAGAAATGTAAAGCTGAGTTCAAATTCTGTTAAATGTTGTTACATGTTTACGACGTGAACCTTCGTGTGGTGACAGGCTCATTCTCGAGGTCAGCCGTGAAGTACCAGGCAGGCGTGAACATAGCCATGTCCAATGTCATAATGTCAATAGTGGTGCTGATCACGCTGTTGGTACTCACGCCGTTGTTCAAGTACACGCCCAACACCATCCTGTCTATCATTATCATCTCCGCGGTGCTCTCACTGATCGACTTGCGAGCCGCGTGGCTCATCTGGAAGATTGACAAGTTTGATTTCCTCGCTTGCTTGGGTGCATTCATTGGCGTCTTCTTCGTCTCCGTCGAAATTGGACTTCTCGTTGCTGTAAGTTGGCCATCTCTCCTTCGCGGTTGCAGGGCGGCTTACTCCCTCCTTCCAGAAATAAGTGTTGGCTGTTTCGTTGAAATCTTTTGATGCCATTTCATTGATCATATTGTGAAAGGCGTAATTCAGAAGGTTTCCAAATTTTATACTATCAGAATCAATGAAGAACATTGCATGTGTTCATCGCAACCTGAATTAAAATTGAACACAAAAAAGCCTCCGTACCCACTCAAACCAGCCTTAAAAACATGAGGTCCTAATTGGACACTCATTTGTGGACGGAGTAAGTACTACATTTGACAACGGCTTTCAATTCATGGTGGGTTGGCAGTTGCTGAATTCGTCTCCTTCGTAAGAATAAAAGAACTTCACTTGAACCTATTCATTTGTGTTATTGACTAGTTTATATTGTAGAAGATCCGGAGGAGGTATTCCATCATGCTATAGGGTTTCTTCATCTTCGCTTATTCTTTGAGGACACCTTGCAGATGAACTTCTTTGGTCCCAACTTCAGGGTGCTCTTCAAAGGATTCTCAATTTTTCAAAGGCTATGGAATGTTGCTAGTAGAGTTTGTAATAAGTTTGGGACAGCCACTTGGCTGTGCAGATCGTCCTGCTTACGAAAAAGGGCTCCCCTAAGGACTGATCTCTGTTTTGTTATGAACACACCTAGAGTTATCTATACTTTGGATAGGACTTTGTTGCCTTAATTACTTACCCTCGAGAATATTTACAGGTCTGCATTGCGGGTCCTTTATACTGCTGTCCCATGTTATTGACTGGTGTATCAGTTGGTTGGGAAATCTCAACAGGTGTGTTTCTCTTTGGTCAAGATTCTGTACAACGTTACACGACCACATACAGCTCGCCTTGGGACCGTGGTGATGAATGTGTACCGCAATGTGACGCAATATCCCAATGCCGCTCTTGTGCCTGGCGTCCTGGCCATCCATGTGGACGCTGCCATTTGTTTCTCCAACTCCAACCGCATCCATGATAAGATCCACCATTACTTTCAGGAGGAGACCCCAAAAGTGGCAGAAACTGGAGGAGCCCAGATTCAGTACCTTATTGTGGACTCGACCCGTAAGCCTCAACTCTAAAACCCCTGTACTTTGCAGGTTTAGAGTTTCTCTTGCCCTGCTTTTGGTGATTAATTCATGACGAGTGAGTGTTTTTCTTGTGATACAGCTGTTACAAATATTGATACAAGTGGGATCATTGCCTTTGAGGATCTGGAAAAGACTCTGAAGCGAAAGAACATATGGGTAATCAAAATTATTCAGGCCAACATTGATTGATTCTAGTCATTACCTTCTTACTTGAGGAGTGTGTTGAACATACAGTTAGATTGTTTCAGGAACTTTCAGGGATCCTTATAGGGACCATCTTTACTAAGATTTATTGTAAGTCCCTTTGGTGATAAGGATCACGCGGAGCTCTCTCCATAATAAGTTCCACAGGGAGGTCTCTTATGTTTACTTGGATGATATGTACGTCTCTCAGTCTACAAATCACAGAGAAGATTTCCTTTAATGATGTTGTCTGAAAGTTCTTGAATCAATCTAATTTCACTGAAAACTCTGTTCAATTTAGTTGTAAGCTTTCTGGTTTGTATCTTTTGCGATTAATCAGAGCAGAGCATCTGAATGGGGCTTTTGTCTTTTCTCCGGTGGTTGCAGTTGGCTTTTGCGAATCCAGGCGCGTTGGTCATCTCCAAACTTGATGACTCCAAGTTTTTAGCGCATCTGGATTCCGAGTGGTTGTTCTTCACTATGAGCAAGGTCATCCAAGTTTACACCACGTTGTTGCAATTGAACCAAGCCGCAGCTGAACGACAAGTTTGACCACGCAGCCGCTTCGAAACCATAATCGAGTGGATGAAGAGATTCTCCACTTTAGATCCCAAATTCCCACGGAGCTCACGTCCAAAAGGTTGACTCGCATCACAACAGATTTGAAGCAAGGTGGCCTATTGTTTACACGAAGAAAGGATTCATTCTCAGAATCCTAGGCCCTGTTTCCACAGTCGCCGCCAATACCAATCACCGCCCTGGGCTCTCTCAAAAGAGCCGAGAGCCCTTTTCTCTTTCACTGATGTTCATTTTGCATTGTTTGCTCTGAATACTTATTATAGTCTACAATGGGAGAAACTAAGCAATGGTTTTTAAACGTACAAAGTTATGGTGCCCAATGAAAATGAGTAGCATTTTATGTCACAGCATTCTGAAGATAGAATTTCTCATTTCTAATAAAATTGTAACATGACGTTATAGGAATTATAGAATTAGTGGCATTGATGACTCTAAGATCGTCAAGCCAAGGTTTTGAACTTTTCAGTCAGTGAAAGAATGATATGTGGGAATTTGATATTTTGGAATATTATTTGTTTCAATGGTTTTGAATCTGTAAACTAAGGCAATACATCTTTCAGAGTAAAACTAGAAAAAATGAAATGAATTGGAAGCATGCGATTGGGGAGTACCAATGTAGACTGAGTGTTCTTCTACACAAATGCACAGAAGTGCAAGAAATGAAGGTAAAGGGAGAACTTTACTTCATTATATTCATACTAAGATTGAACTAGGCCCTATAAAAAGAGTGTTGTTGCCTCCAAGATGGGTACACCCAAAAACACCCAAAATTGTACCCTACCTATAACCACCATCATTACTCTGCATACATCTCCAAAACCAATATGTACCTATATTGAAGGATCAGTTTTAGAACATCTATCAAAAAAGACTTTCATTGATCCTTTATAATATTTGCATATGGTATTCAAATGTCATGATCCTTAATGCGTTGAAACCTCTGCCTTTCACTTGTGAACAAGAAAAAAAAAAAAAAAAAAAAATTATATATATATATATATATATATATATATATATATATATATATATATATATATATATATAATCCAATTTAATAACAATAACTAGGTAGAGTAGCAAAAGTGGTCATTTGTGTTTTGTAGCAAAGTCATTATTGGGTACCAAGTATCCTATGCCTTTAGAGGCAATGTCATTAACCCTCAAAAGTTAGTGCCTCCTTAGAAGACAAATGAAAGTTTGGGTGGTTTCTAAGATTTTATTTTTTGATGTGATTGTTTGAATTTTTCTAAAGATAGAAAAATACATTAGCTTTCTAGGAATATGGTTTTTATTCCAATTGATGCTCAAGAGCAAAAGTTATGCCATCCTAAGTACAAAATAGAGTTCATTGGGTAAGAAAAAGAAAACACAAAAAATTTGAATTAGTAATGAAAAAAATTTGATTCTCAAAACATTTTCACTACAAAAAAACAAGGGTATAAATGACTTGTCTACAATGATTGCAAGTACAACAATGACTACAAATGACTATTTTGGAGTCATTATGAACAAAAAATGACTACTACAGTCATTGTAGACAATTACAATCATTGTGGACAACTAAAGTCATTTATATCCTTATTTTTTTTAGTGTTTATCTTTGTGGGCATAGAGAGCTTTGATTCATTCCATTTGG
This sequence comes from Climacium dendroides, assembly GCA_950106755.1. Lineage (NCBI taxonomy): Eukaryota > Viridiplantae > Streptophyta > Bryopsida > Hypnales > Climaciaceae > Climacium > Climacium dendroides. The sequence goes on along the minus strand of OX467082.1, from coordinate 28,933,356 downwards.
ATTAGTAATATGGAAATTATAGAGTATCTTATTTGGGGAACAATCAAAGAGAAAATAACATATTGGATTCATTTTTTAACTCACTTTTTAGAATGTTTCAAAAAAATAAGTTGCTCATGGTTTAGCTTGCTTGGTAGAACAATCTCATCATTGGAATTAATATATTTCAATTCCAGTTTTAGTTAGAGATATGAATGTTATAATCACTACAAGAAAAAGGGGTGTTTTAAGTATAGTCTTAGTAGTATAGTTCTATGAGTAATTACCTTATACGAGATTTTTAGTAAAATTTTATTAAACATGTGTTTCAATAATATTTTACTAAAAATCTTGTAAAAAGTCATTACTTATAAGACTACTACTAGGATTATATTTGAAACATTCCTTTCTCTTGTAGTAAATTTTTCCTTTTATCTCATACCTATTCCTATACAATATTTTTTTAAAGAATGAGATCAATTGTTTTTTTGTTAGATTCTCAATACAATTCTTATTGAATTTTATAAAAAATTATAAAATCAGCATGCATAGTACAAAAAATTTAAGACAAGAAGATTCAAAGCCTTATTATTGATTTAGTCACACAAGGTGCAAAAAATTTAATTCAAAAAGATTCGAAGCCTTATTATTTATCTAATCACACAAGGTGCAAAAAAATTCCACTTTGATCACTTTAAATGCAAATATCTTACAATCTACACAATCAAAGTTTTAAAAACTTCTTTTACACATTTGTATACTAGTCTAGTGAAGTTTGTGTAGATAAACATGCAATCAAAACAATTTTCAAAGTTTTTTGCTCTTTGCAATAGAAATGACAATTTTTTACTCGTTATTTGATGAAAATAAGGCTTCAATCCTTTAGGATTTAAAGGATTGATTTGTGGATTGAGACATATAATCATTACACATATTTTGTTAAAGTAGATTTTAAAAAAGACTTATTTAACGATGCCATTTGAGGGTTAATTTGACAATTTGAGACATGTGAAAATTTTAAGCATTTCTAGTTACAGTACACCCCAAGAGAGAAATTTTTGAGAAATCAGAGTTTATTCTAAAGTGCTTAAAATGAAGGTCAAAGAGTTGGAGTTTGAAGATGTTAAAGAAAAGTACGGGATGAAACTCCTTAAAATACCCAAATTGGGGTTCTAATAGAGATTGATGTTGTATATATTTTGTACTAGTGTAAGTTAAGCGTTCCTCTAATAACCCTTGTACAAATTGGAGAAGAATTCACGATCAACTTTCATAATTGTCATTGAAAAGTTCATTTGAGGGTCAATGCATATGACAATTGCACACCTCTAATTACATAGAGCATAGAGTAAGTTGGGAGAGAGACTTGCAATGAACAATCAATTTTCTGCAAATAGAGTGATTCATCTAGGTGGGCACCTCCAAATGTGCCACTAATCTAAAATCACCATCATCACTCTATGTATAGTTGGGTATTGAAAGCTTACAAACTACTTTGTGGAGCCATCCAAAGATTTGTACATAATATAGAATAAAATTGGTTTTTTTAGTCTTGCAAAAATATCACATAATTCTTATCCAATTCCAATCAAGTATACCAAATTTTAGTTTCAAAAAAAGCAAAATTCTATTTTTAATGAATTTTTTAAGTCAATTTTTGTGGGTTTACATAATATTCTATTGAATATAATTGGTGAATTTTTTTTTTAATTTGATTGCATGGATGTGTAGGGAACATCCATATGCACACCTTTCATATTAAAAAACACCCCCTTAAGTAACAAAAATATGATCAATGAAAACTGTTATATGGCCAAACTTTGAAGAAATGGATATCTTTATATTTTAATTTGATTTTGACAAAGTAATTGTACCATCATGTTCAAACATATGAAATTAGTTACCATGTAAGGGGGGAATGCTGGTATGCGAGCGGGGGGCAGCAAGCGGGAAGCAGGGATTAATGAGCAGGGAGCGATAATATTGGAAGAAAAAAGAGCGATTAAGGAAAAAAATAGGATTATAAAAATGTGATAGTGGATGAAAAAATGAATGAAAGTGGATTTTTAAATGGATGAATGTTAATGGAAAATGGATGAAAGTGGATGAAAATGGATGAATGTGGGTGGAATTTGGATGAAAGTTTATGATGAAATAAATGGAAATCAATTAAAGTTCAAGATATTCCCATTGTTGAATTGAACTTGGTATTTTAGTACTACAAAAGGTCATGACCCATAGAAATATAGGATCCTATGACCATGGAAGTGTGTGAAAGCCTATAATTGGGGGTTGGAATTTGGAATGCATACTTCAGATTCATAGCCGTGAATATCTTACTATAATCTATAGGCATGGAATTTAAGAAGAGTTAGGGTGTGACTGAGTTCAGGATAGAAGTGAAAGTAACAATTGCATGAAAAGCTTGGCAATTACAGTCATAACAATAGAATAGTAAAGCATATATAAAATTGAAAATTGATATATTTGTATTTTGAGTAGGTAAAGTGGAATAAGATCATTCGATTCAAAGAAGGGATAACAATTTTAATCACTAATGCATTGTGCGTAGATACATACCACCCAATTAGGATAGTATAGATCTTGAATAGCTAGTGTAGTAAAGGGTTGGGATCAGTAGTTGTCATAGTACTTGCTCGATATTGAACATCAATTGTTGTTTTCAGATTCTAATGCAGCTTAAACCCCTTCAAATACTGTGAACACTTGCACTATTCCAAGAATTTTAAAAAATATTGTTAATGAAGGGATGACACAATAGTCTTTGCAACAATCACTGTGTATTTTCTGTAGCACATAATATATTCATCAACTAACACCATTGCTCTAGATAACTGTAGGTCAAAATGATCAGAATGATACAAAGTTGTTTCTTTCGGGTTCAAGGTTCACCTATTTTAACCCAAAGTCACATCTTCATGATGTTGTGATAAAAAAGGCTAGCAGTTATGGAGTTCAAAAGTGTTGGTCAATGAATATGTCAAGTGGTTGAAGAAAATACACGACGATTTTCACAAAGATGGTGTCTTGGTTTGACAATCCCAATATACAAAATGAGGAGCAACTTAAATAGCATCCTATTTGAAGATCACAAAATCTAATGTTAAAAATTGAACAATACTACAAATGAATCCAAAAAATTTGAACCTGCCAATCATGTTCATGTAATGCAAATATGATGACCTGAAGTTGAACTGCCCTCAATTTTTTTGTCTGTGGATCTAACTCTACAACACAATCATTTCCAGTTTTTAGAAGATGAGGATGTAGCACACAAGCCATGAATGTCATCCTCAAATTTATGGCTACAAAATCAGAGCCTGGTAGATCTACTTGACCAACCACAACTGTTGGCATGGGCAAAGCTATGAGGCTGTCAAAGATTACCCTTATCCTCTTCAAATGCTACCATATGATGACACATGACACAAAAAACTTGAACAATAATATTCGTATACCTAGCACCAACTGCCATTATTGTGGAGGTACTCTTGAGTGAAGTCAAAGATAGGAAAAAGGTAGTCTTTTTTGAACTTGTTCCACTTGGAAATTGGGCAAGGAGGAACCAACACCATTGGCACATGGAGACCTTTGAAGGCATCCATGATGATGAGGTCCACCACGTACTGCGTGCTTATAATACCCTGGAAGTACCTATCCTTGTCATTGGAATGCTACAAATGACATGGAACATCAATTACCATTTAGGCCAATATGTGTCTAATTGTCATTAAATAAGGAAATAGGTGGCACTGGATTTAGCAATGAAATGCCCTATAAAGCATAGTAAAAGTATAGGGCAAATCCAACTTGCTCCCCCCATGCAAGGGGGATTGGTTTAAGATGCTAGGCAAACCCTGCCCACTTCACTCCCTTAAGGGTGTTCGGAAGGTGGAGCCCAAACCCCCTTCACGAAGAAAGGCTTTGACTACATCTGGCCACTTTCCTTTTGCAAAGGAGATCATAACTTTCTAGATTGCAAAAAACGACTTCAAATCATAACCTGATGTTCCGGGGGTTCACTTAGAATGTCCATTAAAAACCACGTGCAATCAAAACTTTGGACCTCTATATACTTTTTGAATTTTAAATAAAATTAAATGAAAAAAATATGAATAGATTTTTCTACTTTGAAAGTTTATGTTTTGAATTATTGATATTTTTATTTGTTAATAATAATTAGTTACAAATTTTTGAAGTAAAAGGATACGCTATGGAACTAAAAAATAACTTTTACACCCCTATATTATATAAGAAAAAATTGTTTAAAAAATGAACCAATTTAAAAAAACCAAAAACTCTCTATTAAAAGCTCATTTTGAGTTGAATATTGATGCAATGGTCATCTAAATGTGTTCTTTAAAAATATTTGAGTTAAAAAAACATGTCATTCTAGTGCATTTTTAACCTCTTCTAGAAATCATTCCATATTTTATATGAGTTTGAAATTTTGGGAGTAGAATCCTATAGACATTAGTAAACAATGTTCAAAATTTGAAGTTAAAATTACAATTTATTAGAAACCACTTGTTCACACGTAGTTTGTTGTAGTAGAACTAAGTGCGCCCACCGAGGATTTCTTTAAATGCATGCCATTTGACATCTATTTCAAAAGATAACCATTTTCATTAAAAAAAGGTTAAAATTTTGAGTGTATGTATTCAAAGGGTGACTAAGAATTGTACCTATAAAATTAGTGAATGATTTGTGCCATTATCAAGCCAATAAATGAAGATCAATTAAAACAAATGGGGATCAAGTATGTTTGCTACTTCATTCCATTACCTATGGAGAAGAAATATGGATTTTAGATTAATTCGAAGTAGGACATATATATAGGACCGCTTCACCGTGACATGCACTTGTACAAAATGTATATAAATTGTGTATGCTAGTGCATGATTATTGTAATACCAATCGTTTGTGTGACAGACGTCTCAATTTTGGAAATGCATAATCCGAGCTCGACATAGAAAACAATAAAAGCAATGATGATTAAAGAAATAAAGACAATATTATGTGGCCAACGTTGAGCACACAATAACAGTGGCATAGGGCCGACAATACATCAAATAGAGCTATGCAATGTTGAACTACCCTATGTAGTTGATGAATCCAAATTTGTCTCTAATGCACAATCATCTATAAATTCTAGAACTCGAGGGTGCACTGAATGTGTTCGCGAAGTTGGCCCTGGGTCAATAGCAACAAAGTCTTACAACAACACCTTAGCATATACGAGTAGGTGAAAAGGTTTGAGAGGGCTTGGATAAAATCCTGGTCTTCCAAAAAAAGGCACATGTTGGAACTTGGAAGTTCCTGAAGTCTTGGGCTTGCCTTCAAATCCAAAGAAATAAAAAATTAGACCAAAATTACGTAGTTGATCATAGAATGGAAATGCATCAGTAGAAGGACAAACTTACTTACTGAATCGGATTGTCTTCACAACATGATCGAAAACAACCACCTCCTCGTCTAGGACTAAAGTGGAAGGATTTGGCCAGGCCGGTTCTGGCGGTACCACAATTTTGTGCACAATAGGTGCAATGAGGGCATAAAAAATCGCCTTGTCCTCCTTAAAGGGCAATACATGTCATCGAGTTGCACAGCATATTTGAATACTTGAACCTCAAAATAACCAGAACAAACATCAAAGAAATGCAGTATGAAGACATTTAAAATTACATTAGTATCCTTGAATTACTAAAGTTCAAAGCAAGAATTACTTATAGCTGCTACGCAGTCCACTACAACGTCACCTACTTCAAACAGACCCTCTATAAGCATCTGCATAAACTGTCGGGCCTTTTTCCAAGGTCCTTGCCACCAGATGTTTCCATTCATGGTCACGTCATTTTTATTGCAGAAGTTTTGGAGAATGTCATCATGGACGATGTTGACACCTATCTCTTGATGGGAAGAAACGTATTGGAATGGAAATTCCAAATCAGTCTTCGGTCTCGATTTCCTCACTAGAAGAGAGATGGAAAATCGCATGGTTTGTAAAAACTTAGAAATCAAAAAGTAGCACAATGGAAATGTAAATCAATTATAAGTGTACATGAGGCTAAGATTCATCATATCGTCTTGCTTGAATTGGCCGGCGACGTTAGATGAAGATGGTTCATATCTAACCATGTCATAAGTACTCTGAATTTATAGGTCTCGCAACAACTGAGAAAGAGACTTCTGTAACGGGCAGAAGGTGCTGGATACATAATGAATAGGCCACCCTTGTCATAGAGATACTCCTGAGTAAAATAAAAAATAGAAACCAAGCAGTCATTCTTGAACTCATTCCACTTTGAAATAGGGTCAAACGGAGCCAACATCGTCGAAACATGAAGACCTTTGGGGACATCCATGATGATGAGGTCCACCATCTGCTTTGTGCTCAATGCACCATCAAAAATTCGAAGTATCTATCTTTGTTGTTGAAATGCTAGAAATGACATTAAAGTTCAAGTATAGTTAATTCCATATGCGTTTAAGAAACTGAAAAAATATATGTCAATATTAATGGAATTCTAAATTAGTTTAGCAAATAATTGACAGAAGATCAAGACACAAAATTCAAGGTATACAGAATGGAAATTTACCACGTCCAAGAATGTCAAGACATTTTTTGAAGGCCTTATCATCATTAGGTAAGCACTCCATTGACAAGTTGAGAATGCTCTCATCAATATTAGGTACAAGGACAAAGTTTTGAATGGTTGGTGTGAGACCATGTACCAAACGATCTTGCGTGAGGGAGAACCCAGATGACATCTCTTTGATACCAATGCCGCTTGTTGCTGGCTCATGCACCAGCTCCTCCAACTTCCGCTTCATGTCCTTCTTCTTGGTTTTCTCTTGTTTTTTCACAGCCTTGGAGGCCAACTTCTTCATCTTCTTATCCTCCATCTGCTTTTTTGCCTCCTCTAATCTGTCTACCTTTTTCTTGTCAACTACCTCTCATTTGATAATGGCTTTGGCTTTGACCTTGGGGTCCAATCTAGTGAACTCATCAAACTTGGACTTTATGATAGTGGTCTCATTTAGTGTCCTGAAGAGAGTCTTTTCCTTGGTAAGAGTATATCCCATGTTGCACTCTAAGTACCATGGGCAAGCTTAAAGATGTGGAATCATCCAATTCCTTAGCTAATAAGGCAAGAACATGTAGTCAAATGATGATCTGTTCAACCACATTGTGAGGAAAGGTGGCAAATCCGCCTTCTCAATAGCCTTCTTGGTGTACAATTCAAACTTGAAATACTTGTCCACATAAAATTGAAAATCGATTAATTAAAGAGAAAAGCATATAAAGTCTATATAGATTACAAAATAATAATTTCAAAAATAAGAAGTATATGAATCACTTCAAACAAAGAAAGCCATAGAGGTAAAAAAAATTAGGACCAATACAAATAGTGACATCATTTGCAATCTAAGTTGTTCTGTCAAGAAGTGCCTCTAAGCCCCGAGATAGGCCCTGACAAGATATCCTTCATGAGCATTAGTTACAATCTTTTTGATATTACAATCTCCTTGATATAGATCAAACAATAAATTTTGTGAACAATAAAACTAGACTATAGTGCAATTCTATTGGACTACAATGCATAGCAATAGATTTATGTCTGTTACATAGGGTAAAGACACATTTGTTTCAAGCACAGGGAGGTGGGTCCATTCATAAGATAAACAGTAGAATTGTAAGTTTACAAACTTGTATATCAAGCACTTGATGGCGAGTATAGATCCTATGAAGTCCTTGAAGCTATCGAATTTTTTAAATGTACCCCCTCTTGAAAATGCTTGTATAAGCCGTTTCCCAAAGCTTTATTCTCCAACCCTCAATATACTCCATCGGTGATTCTGGCTTGGTAGGAATGGACACGTTAATAGTGATATTGTCAGACTGAATAATATTATCGAACATCTCACTAGCGGACTCCTCCAATTGAACACAAAGTTGCACATCAATTTAAAGTCATAGAGGCACTCTAAATGCAATCACATTGATTCAATTGAGGGATGATGAAACAGAATGTTATTGAATTTCATCAATACAAAACTCACCCCAACATACCCTAAACCAAAAAAATCATTAATTTTTCCTTGTTGACAAGATAGGAAGGAAAACGTCAAGCCTCTCTAGTCGAACCAGATGCGATGATGCGTTCATCTACTTCAACCATTTAATCTTGTATTCCACACTTGCAATGGAAGTAGATATCATCTGTAATTTTTCCATAATTAACTTTAGAGATGTTAATAGGTTCCAATGTCTCTGGATCTACAAGGATACAACATATGACAATTATGACAAAATATGTAATATATATGAAGATATTGATAAATTTAATGATGGATGAACCATACCTCGAGTAGCCACTCTTTCCCAACAGCTGAACTAGTGATGGACAAGATCTTTGATAGCTTTTTATAACACTTCTCAGTGGAGTTCTTGATAGAGCCCTTCATTGTTGTTGCAACACCATTTGTCGTCACCTCATCACAAGGAATGTCATTCTTGTATTTACAAACGGCAATATCGGCTGTCGTTGATATATCTTGCTGTAAAGTCACATACAAAATTAAACTTTCTTTTGATGCATAATTTTTCTCATGAAGACACTTGAGATCATTATAAATTCATAGCAGATGCTATACCTTGAAAGAGGTGAAAACTTCAAGGAACATGGTAAACTACTTTGGTCGAATAACCATCAAGCAAGTCTTCACATCCATCGGTGATAAAAGCTCTTTAAACTTCTCTAACTCTATGACACCGTACTTCTAAACTCGATATAGTGTATGCACAAGATTCGTCTTCACATGATAACTCTCTGTTTGACTATCACACCATGAGAAGAAACCACATTATATGATAACAAATTTTGTAAGCCACGAACACAATATTAAAATGCAAGTATAATGTGCAAACAAAACTATCAATTATAACGTGTTGATTAAAACGTCCAATTGATAGATCCTTGTCAATTTTCAATCAAATTTGATAGAAATTGGTCAAATTTTGACAATTTTTTTGTCATAGTAGAGGAGATTTAGGACCCCTAGAAGACCTTTTCAACCTAGATTCATCCACATTGTCAAAAAAATTGATGATTTCTAGGCTCATGGCCCAAGTTTGCCACAGTGTTCCTAAACAACCAATAAATTAAACTTTACTACTTAAAGATATTACTTATCAAAATTGGGCTTCACATTCAAAAACATACCTCCAAAAGCCTCTTATTGCAAGTGAGATGAGAAAAAAAGACAAGTCCTTTATACAAGAAGGGTAGTGGTAGGTAAGGCAACTCATATGGGATATATAAATTGCAAGAAATGTGTTCAAAGACATAGTAGAATATATTTTTTCAGAAAATTTTGAACTAAGATAAGTTGGGAAATCAATTTAAGTTTCACCTCCAAAAATCCGTTTTAGATTTAGATCCTCCAATCAAAAGTTATGGACAAAATTCAAAGACAATGTAAACTTTGAACACAGTTCCTGCAATTTTTGACAATGAGCGGGCAAGCTCTCATCGTCAAATTAACCCATAGTTTTTGAGGATTTTTGATGGACAATACATTCCACTATAAAAACAACCTCTCTACCCTCCAATCTTACAAAATTTAATTCATAGAATTCTTGTCAATCAATAGTAGCAAGTTGTCAATACATGTTTATTGTCAATTTAGATAGTTTTGTGTCCAAGTATTGACAAAAATAAGGAATTGATAGGAATAGGTTGGCAATTGATAGCTATTGTCATTTCCAATAATTTCATATTATATTTTTGTCATTTCGGACCCCTTTTCCTTGTAGTGTATTGGTCATAATCTTGGACCAACACAAATAATGACTATCCCAAATAGTCTGCCTCAAAAAAGGCCTCTCGGGCCCGTTAAGCACTCTGCAGCCGTCTTCAATTGAAAAATGCACTAGATAATAGACCATAATACACTTGTTACAATGTTTGGCACTTATTATAGTGCTTGGCACTATAATCAAGTCTACCAACGTGCTTAACGCAATGGGAGGCCTCTCCCCTTAGGCCTCTCTCAATGTAAAAGCCCTAGCCTTTAGGCTCGGGCTCCGCCCTTGCCTTCAAGCCCGAGCCCTCACATCACGGGAGGCCTTCAGGGGGAGGCCTCCCACTATACAAGAGGGACTTGAGAGGATACCAACCTTTGTGCATATCAAAGCTACAAACTCATAAATTGAGCATTAAAACTTTTGAAGCTCCAAACAAAGCTCCAAACGCAAACACAAACTTCTAACAAAGCTCCAACAAAGCTCTTAACTCAAACTTCTAAGTTCCAAACTTAGACTTTATAGTTAGCAAACACAAGCTACGGAATGAAGCTATCCTAAATAGAACTTCCGAGAGAAGCCTCTCGGACCTGAGAGGTTGTTGGGCATGTACTTGCCTTTACGCAAAAACCATCCCATTTACCTTGACTCTCACATTAGCATAGCCTTCCCCTCCGTTTTGTTGGAAGTATCTCCCCGTTGCGCACTCCTTGACCTCAAGTTCTTCTCCACCATTTTGAAGAAGATATCAATGACTAGCTCTATTCGAGCTATCCAAAGCATGTACACGGGAGATGATGTTTGAGGACAAAAACATAGTCGGTATAGAAGCTAAAGAGGGAAAGAAGGGGCGGCATACAAGTGTTGGTTGACCTTACTTCCGAGGTTTAATTTAGGGTTACGTTGCCCCAAAATGGATGACTTTTGTGTCGTGGTGTTTTTGCAGTATCTAATGTCTTCTGGTAGTTTGGATGCATTTTTATTTTTTGCCTCATTGATATGTCGACAAGCTAAACCAGTCAATTGGCAATGGAAGGTACATGCAGGCCTTGGATATTAAGAAGAGTCCGATGAAGATTCTAGACATTGAATGTCGTGGCAAGCTCTTTTCTTTGTGGAAGGTATTTTCAATTTCTTGACCTATATTTGTCTCTTATCTATCGAGGGTGCTTCTAGCATAGTCTAGTTTGTGAGAGTTGAATGTCACGGTGAACTTGCTCTCATTTTGTATCTATTGGATCGAGTTTTTGTCTTCTTTTGTTTTGGTCCTATTGTTTATCCCTTTTCAACATGCATTGTATTTCTAATCTCTTGTTTTAGTATTCTATTTCGTTACTTTCTTGGTGCAATTGATGTTGTTGATTTGGAATTTTGTTTTGTTGCTAATGTGAGCATTTTGAGATCTAGCAATTTGCAAGCCAGTTGGAGGGGCACCTAAATGAGGTTGAGGACTAGGATCTTGGAGCAGGTGTTAACATCGAATTTTTGACATTGAAGTTTAGCTTCCTCAACCTATCAAATCCAGACATCCAGTGGACGGTCTCATCACAAAATTCTCTTGTCACGAATTGTCAATAATAATCATATGATTATTGTTGAGCATTGCTTTTATGTTATATTCATTCATTTGAAAATATTGTTACAATATGATATTGCCATTCATGATTACAGTGTAGTTCAGGCATATCATTCATATTTAAGTTTGAAGTGCTAAAATTGCATGATAACTATGCTTGACAAAATATGCATAATTTCAGTGGTTTAGTGATGGGCTATTGACTTTGTGCAACATTAGTACTTATTCAAGACATATGAAGTTAATACAATAATCTCACAATATCAAGTCTGTACATAGTCCTTGCACTAACATTGTATTTTTTAATCTTTTACAATTTCAATATTAAGTAAATTGAAAAGCAGGAATTGTATTCAAAGTAGAAATTTAGACCTCATTTAAGCATAGTAGATGAACTTTTTTTGAAAAACTTTGAACTAAAAAAAGGCGGGAATTTAAGCCATATTTCATCTCCAAAAATCCGTTTGAAATTTCAAGTCTCCAATCAAAAGTTATGGACAAATTTCAGAGAGACATTGGAAGGGAATTTTTTTTACAATTTCTAATGCCTTTTTGAAATTTGTTCATAACTTTTTATAAGAAGCTCAAATTCACAAACGGATTTTTGGAGATGGCCTAATTTACAACTTTTTTAAGTTCAAAGTCTTTTGCATAATGTTATTCTACTATATTTAAATGAAGTCTGAAATTCTATTTTTTAACACAACAATGAGTGGTCAATCAAGCCTTTCATCTTTAAGATATTCCATATCCTTTGAGTGGTCATGCCAAACAATGGATTTCAGTATAAAAAATACCTCTCCCTTCCATTCTTACCAAGTGCTACTAAAATGAATCCTTTACTACGCAACCAAGTTTCTTGATGACCTATTGATGAATTCATTTCCTTCAATTTATTACATCATCAAGTTTCTTGGTGGTCTAGTGATGGATTCAATTCACACATTTGGTGCAATTATTAAGATATAAATTATAATTTATTAGATTATACTATTTAGTTGTTGAAAAACAAAATGCAAGAAATTTAATTAAGAAAAAAATTATTGCTAATTAGAAGGGTGTTCAACAATTTAACATTGACCATATTTTTTATATCACTAATAACATTTAATAAACGTTACTACAGCACATAAAGCAATGACATTACAGTCATGAATTTTTTTGTGTATTTCAACGTAGATAAAATGCACAACAAAGATAATAGATTTTTGTGCATAATTTGTGTTTTTAGCATACTTGTGATTAACATATAGAGGCCATATAGTTAATACAAATGACAAAGTAGTGTCACTTCTTTGCAATAATCGTGTGTATTGTAACGATGCGATAAGTTGTAAATTAACATATGAAAGAACAATAACTACATGATACTCATTGATAATCCGTAGGTTCTGAACTTTGTGATGTTGGTACTTATTTTCTACAACCCAATCCGTGGATGGTTGTTGATGTGGTCTTTGAGTGTAGAGTAGAATGTACCTATCATCTCTGACGTGTTCGTTCTAGTGATGGCACTCAAGAAACGTTGGAAAAAAAACTACAACTGCTAGGGCATTCTTTGCTAGATTATTGTCCCAAGACTGTTTACTGAGAAGAGGCCTCTAGAAAGACAATGGCTTTTGCGCATTCCAACACTAGCTTTTCATACATTGTTGTGATGATGTGCAACTTTGTGAAGGTGCTTTTGATGCAGAAGCTTTAAAAGTGTATTGAAATGTAAAGACACATTTAGTAAGAGCTGAAAAATCCAATGCTAATAGTCATTCGGCCAACTTTAAAGTCTCTTAAGTTAAGGCTTGCGCCCGGGGGGTGCACTACAAAGGAAGTTCATGGGTGAGGAGCGACCAAATTTTGAACCCCCTATATTATATCCTAAAATTTTATTTTTTTTCTAAAAAAAATATGAATAGATTTTTCTACTTTGAAACTTTATGTTCTAAATTATTGGTATTTTTTTATGTTAATAATAATTAGTTACAAATTTTAGAAGAAAAAAGATATATTGTAAAGCTAAAAATAACTTTTACACCCCTATATTATATAAGAAAAAAATTTGAAAAATGAAAAAAAAATTCTATTAAATAACTTTCTACAGAAAGTTTATTTTGGCTGAATATTGATACAATAGTCATCTTCGTGTGATCTCTATAAATATTTTAGTTGAAAAACATGCCATTTTAGTTCATTTTTCAATCCTTTCCAAACAATATATCACATGTTATTTAGGATTGAAATTTTTGGCAATAGAAACCTATAGACATTGTTAAACAAAGCTCAAAATTGTAGGTTGAAATTATAGTTTATTAGAAGTTATTAGGAAAAGTAGAAATGGGTAGTTAGGATTTGGTCGCTCCTCACCCATGAACTTCCTTTGTAGTGCACCTCCCGTGGGCTTGTAGATCAATCTAAGTACATTTCCGATTTTAACTGAACTGCTGCTATAATTTTTAGTTTTCAATCAATTGATAGTAGCAAGGGATGTTGTGTAACTTGTAAAGTACATAGAATTAGCTAACAAAATGGCTAAAATGTTATAGACTATCCCAAACAATTTGGGTTGGCTTGAGATTATGTATTGAAATAATATTTGCAAAGGATTATTTGGTTTAAAAATTCTACGAATGCACTAGGAACTGCCAGCTATTGCATGCTTAGAACAGAGCTTGAAACGATTCTCTGGCACTTGTTTCCTAGAGATTCATACAAGTTTGATCTCGTGGCAGTTTGATGAGAGTGATTGTAAAGTGATGGACTTCTATCATGTATATGGATTATGGAGTGTATGTAAAGTCAAGATGAGGCGACTACAAATAATTTTGAGAAGATAATGTTATTTGATGATATTAAGACTAATTTTCTCTCAATAATGCTGTAGCAATTTGTAAAAGTTAGAACATGTCCCAGGCTAGTGTAATTGTAAGGCACTTCTTTCATTAGGAATACATCTAAAAGATATCTAGGATTTAGCTTCAATGTTCTAAATTGTTTCTAAAAGGCATTCAACTATTCAAAGATTAGAAATCAACCCGTACTAATGTATTTTTGGTATACATTTTGATGAGCAAATATCATATGCAGGATTGTATTTAATATGCCATTTGGATTATATTTGCTATTACTGTTAGTCATTACTGATTGTCACCGTCATCCCACCATGGATGTACAAATCCGATCGGACTTGTACTAAGTATGGTTCTAAAATTCATTGATTATAAATGAAGATTGTACTTCTACTATTCTTTACTTTTCAGAGTGCCAACCTAAGAGTATGATGTACACATATAGTAATGGATAGTAATTAGTGAATTGTATTCTATTCATTCTAGCAACATCTAGAGGGATTGTGAGGTACTTTTTCACTAACTTTTACTTTTTGTCAAGTACTAGTAGTATAGGGGTTCATCCATGGATAAGCCAACGTAGTCTATCGTTGGTGCGTCTAATGTCACTTTTAAAGTAGATTTAGATTATGTGTAAACTAACTTTGTGGAACATACCTGAAAACTTTATTTGTGTACTTCTATTCTTTTTCTTTATTTATTTCTTCTAATCTTTCTTTTCCCTTATTCTTAGGTTCTCTCAATTTGGTAGACAGTCCAGTATCACTAATGCAGGCACAATGTTCTAAGAGTCCCGGTCCCATATAATATTCTAGGGGAGGTCAAATCATTCTTTATCAAATAAATCAAGTTTTGTCAAATGAATCTTATATGATGCATGCTCTAGGACTTAATCATAACGAGATTATACTTATAAAATAGTACACGTAATTTATTAATTATTCCTTTTTATGTTTTTATGTCCAATCAATCTACAGCTAACGCGATTATGCAAGAATGTCTAATGTTTCCGTATTCTACGTCAAATGATTTTTAGTTGTGCAATGTCTGATGATGTCAAATAGTTCTTATTATTTTTGTTAAATTATGTCAATTGGATCCAAACCAACAAGGGTTAACATACAAATATAACATTGGCACAATTAGCATTTTGTCCAAACATATGGAACCTAAAACCAATCATAATTTATTTTAATACAATTTTGAAGACAAGTCACTTGGGAACAATCAATTTCTAACATACAAATCCAATGACCTAGACTTACACATATACTTTTAACCAACCATGCCAATATAACAATTGCATATGGATTAATGTAGTTAAGACAATTTTATTTTCTAGTTAAATTTTGTTCTTTTGAGTGTGAAATGGATTAAATGTTTAAAATTTTGGATAATTAAGTGTGAATGTGATGTTATTTGAAGTTAAAGTGTGAAAAGACTTTTTGGCTTGAGCGGTTGTGGACTTTGACGGGTTTTTATCAAGAGATTGGAAGGGTTATGTAAGGAAGGATTGTGATATATAGTCTTCTCTTCTCTCATTATTCTCTCTCCTTAATTTTTATTTGCATTCGGGACGCGAGATTGTGTTTTGATGTTTTCCGTTGTTGTATTATTTTTATAAGTGTCATCCTTAGTTATTTTTATTCACTTAAGTGATAGTGATTATTGCTTAAGCATGAAGTTGAATTTTGATGATATTTTACTTTGAGTATTTTATGAATAAAAAATCAATTAAATTGAATAATTTGATAATCACTTAAGTGATGAGTAAGTATTCCTTGCCTCGAGCATTTTATAAAGGAATATCTCTTTAAGAGAAGTTGATTATATTTTGAGTAGATTTTGTCTATTGGATATATTTTATCTCTTGAGAGAATTTTTTGTGTCAATGCTTAAAGCAAGATTTGAAGTAAAGAGGAGCAAAATAATAAGTTAAGGATTGACTTAATAATTCCAGCAATTGGAAATTATTTATAATCTAGGGTTCAGTTTAGAATTGAGTGATCCAGAGATTGAATTTTATTTTGAAATTTAATGATTAACCAGTGATTGGTCATTATTTTCATTTAAAAGATTGGAATATTTTTGTATCACAAATAGACATGTATGTTTGAAACAAAGTTAAGGATTGAGATTGGTTTTGAGTTGAAACATGAATTTACATTTCTAGTGATTAGAAATCATTGAACAATTATAAATAATTGATGTACATTCTAAATATTGAATGATTATTCATATATTAAATAAATGGTATTCCAATTGAAGACATGAGTACATGATTGAATGTTTGAATGTGTAATTAAATTCTTTCATTAGAATTTATATGTAGTTGTGTAAAATTTAGTGAGCACAATTTAGAATTAGAATTATAATTGAAAGAAAGAGAAAAACTCCAAGATATCATGGTGATGCAAATGGAGAAAGCTTAAAGCTAATGATGGAAGGATACAACGTCATATAAAGACCGGAGCCTTGAAAAGGAAAGAATTTGAAATTCTTTAAATAATTTAGCAAAGCATATTCTACGTCCTTCAAGGGAAATCTTTGAATTGCTTCAAGCATATGTGTGTTAACGTGTTCGCTTAAAGCGATGTCCTTGGTTATTCTCAATCCCTAACAAGGGTAGGTGTTACATTTACTTTAAGTAATTGAGATATTAGTGCTTAAAGTGACTTTGTTGTTGAAATTATAATTGTAAAAAACAATCAATGAATCATCGGTCCAACTGAATTTTCAAAGTTTGAATATATATTGTGAGATGTAGATTGCAAACAAATATATTTGTAATATATTTCAATGAATTCAAAGTATGAGATTTGTGGATGCAGGTTCCTTAGTTCATACCCTAGATTTGCATTTATTTTAAGATATGACCGAGACGGACTTAGTGGTTAGAAATTTTTATTTATAATCGGACGAAAAATAGAAAGAGAATTCCTTTCCCATTCCTAAATTAAAAAATGAATTATACTTAATACCCTAATATATTAAGGTTAATGACATAAATTACCTACAAAGTGACATTAGTTAACTAAAACACTAAGCTAATTTGAGTTTTCCTACGAACGAACCTATTCGGAATTGCTTTGGTTTTGTCTTAGAAAAATTGTACTACAATTAAGCATGAGACTTATAGATCACATAGTAATAATAATAATAAATAAATATTAAAAAAAAAAATTTAAAAAAATTTAAAAAATAAACCAGAGACCCAACCAAACCGCGGCCCCAAGCTAATTGGATCTGTAAACACTGAAATTGGGTCAAAAGACCTATAACCATGGATTACATCTTCTATGGTCGTGCAAATGGACCTAAAGCCGTGGGTCAAATCCCTAATTTCATCCTCAGGCAGCTCATCGAAAAAGTCCGCAGAATCGCAGTTTCACACAAATTCGATCAATTTCAATCCCAATTTCTCAATTCGACCCAACTTGTTGATTCAATCAAACAATCGGTGATCATCACCATCCCCAAGTGATTGGATTCAAGAAAAATCCGATAATTTGATAATTTGGTGGAGTAGATGCAATTGCAGTGCTGCTTGCTTCGAAAATTCAATCCAGCTTCATCAATTCGGCAATTCAGAACGGACAATTTGATCCTCATGACTTACGCACACACAGTTCCCACGAGGTGTTTACACAACTGGATTTAGAAACTACTTTGATTGGGGAAAAACAATCCCAGATTCGAAAATCTCCGTAGCATAAGGTATAACGACGAAATTTTGCAACAAATTTCGGTATTGATTTGTCAATTGAACCTTGTTTCAATCTCTCAAGCCAAAGGTTCGCAATTATCTAATCAATCAGTGAAAATTAATATAAAGAATTCTCGATTTTGATACTTTTGTACTTGGTGGGCTGGTGTTTTGATCTTAGGCTCTACAGCGCTCCTTCCCACTCCAGCCTTCCAATCTTTATTGCTCTTGATTCACCACATCTATTGCACCCACAGATTGTGCTTCCAACTGTGAGTTCTCAATTCCAAATTTCGTTGTCGGTTTGCTCCTGATCCACCAACATTAGCAAATCTTTCAAAAGTCAATCCCTTGATTTGAGTCCACACCTTTGTTCCAGCTTTGAATGCTGACTTCAATTCTTGTTCAAGACATTCATCACACTATTGCTACGATCATGCTCAAACTCCTCCGCAATCACTCAATGCTCTCCCTGGTGACTAAAATTACTTGCTCATCTGCTGCCTGATCAGATACTCCTCATCCAGTGCTCCATGTAAATTTAGATTTGAATTTTTTTTTTGACATATAAAATTTTATTGATCTTCCAGACTACGCCCAAGCTTCTCGAATCACAGACACCACTTCCCGCGTCGATGAATGCAATGTTCAAGTATTATAGACAAACAAGCAGTGCTACCTCGATTCCCTCAAATGTTTGTTTTTAATTATTTTATTTTACTCACAGACTCAATGAATTTACACACTCTAACAAAAACAATAATAATCAATATAACTCATAACACAAACATGCAATTTGCAACATACAAAAGCTTACACAATAAATTTATATATAAATAATGTGGGTCTTACAAATGCCATGAATGGCTTCACTTCACAGCTTTTTATAGTTTGTGAAACGGTGATAATGAAGGGGTGTGACCTAAGTCACACCTCATTCATCAAAAAAAAATTTATATATATTTTTCATCCATCCTATAAATGGACCTATTTACACTAATAAGTGTATTTTACATTAACTTTTACTTTATTTTTAATTTTTTAATACTAAGGGGCCCCTAATAGGCTAGAATAGGCTAAATTCACTATTTTTTAAGGTTTATTCTTTCTACAGGGATTACATTCATTGCATTGTTCATGGTGTCAATTCGGTTCCAAACCAAATAGTATATTTTTGACATAGTTTAGTACAATATGTAGACTTTAAGAACATTGTCACTTGATTTAGTTTCTTCCATTAACTTGGATTGTCTTAGTTCAAGAGATGCATTAGTGATGTACTATTGTGCTTATGCATTGAGTGTTAGTATGATAACCACTTCGATGGCAATTGTAAGAGTAGTTGGAGAGTGGGTCCCAATTTCATTTCCAGTGGGTATCTTGGGATATGCTGTTGTAAGTTCGTCTTGATTGAATGCGTGTTTTCTTCTTACAGAGAACTCGTTAGATATAGATGAAGAAGTATTTGACAGTTCAAGTGGTGACTTAATACATACAGTAGGTCAAGAGCCCATTGTCTTGGGCCCTGTTAGGCAATAGCATCTGCGTGTAGGTAGATATTTAGTATATGGTTTACTTCAATCTAATGTAGGAACATCCACTCTAGAAGGTATCACTAGAGTATCTAGTACTAGCACTTTCCAAATAGCATTGCTCAATACTATGAAAATCGAGCTTGGTGTAGAGGTTATTGCCATTGAAAGTAATGATTCTAATGGTTCTTCACCACCATACAAACTTTTGAAACCTACTTCGTGTCCTCCAATTCAAGGGTCTTCTACATCCTTTTCGCCTTCTCCAACCTTGGTGACACCATCCTCATCTTCTCGCGTGTCCTCTATCGTTCCATGTTTATAAAAATTGTATCATACTAAGGGCTCTAGGAACCCATTTAAGAAGGCCAATTGGGACTTAATTAGAATTTGTGTGGTGCAAGTTGTTCCTCCTTCGTATAATGGTGACGTGATTTTTGAATTACTTCCACTCAGAGATTATATGGTTTCTCGCTATCAAGCTAAGTTTTTCACTAGAATGAACAAACACTACGATGGCCACGTTTGGTTAAATTTTCATACAACGAGTATCAAGAATGGAGATGGTTTGACATTTTGTTTGTCATCTTACGTGGAGCATTTTTGGTGTGACAACCCAACTTGTGACTACTTCACTCGTCAACATCGTGTAGCCCTCATCAACAAGACTAAATGGGATGGTTGTTCTCCTATTCCATTTGAGGTTCGTGCTAATCCTCCACTTGGTTCAGCTATTGCGTGCAAGATGTGCTCTACTGTTCCATCATGTATTAGTAGTTGTTCTGCCAAAATCTACTATGTAGTTGGATCCAAGGACATGACTCGAGCTTGTGTTCATTTCGGTACTCATAATCACCTTGTGAAAGATGGAGACTATCGAGCATCCAAAGAAAGAACTCAGTCTTTGATTTCGAACCAAGTTGAACAGAATCCATCTAGAACAAATTCTGCTATTGTCTTGGAGGCAAGCAAGGAGTTCACTGAAGGGATGCTTCTTGGACCTGAAGGAGCACCGCCTATCCAATTAGGAGTACATGAACTATGCCCGTTCTTGAGAAATGCAAATTCATGAGCTCACCAAGTATTCAAAATGAAGTCACAACGTTCAAGTACTTTTGTCATTTTGGAGTTATGGATAGCATTACAAAGCTTTGTGGTTGTAACAATTGGGCTTTTGTATCAACACAAGCAAATTGGAATGCAATGCAAATGGTTTATGGAAATGGTGACCCAACTGATTCCATGCCCAATCGAGAATGTACATGTTTATTTCATTGGACTCAATTAATAGAAAAATACACAAAAGCAAACATTCGTGGTAACCTTCAAAATCAACATCAAAAGTTGTGCAAGTAGTATAAAGGTGCTAATTCCTTAGCAAAGTCAAAAATTAGGTTTCATACAGTTTGAACACGGTGGCATTTTTCTAGAGCTACAATTGAGGAGGGTCTTAGGCGCTTGGAGTTATGGTTAGCATTTTGGCACTTTCAATACAGACAGTGGGGAGCATTCATGGACATTATAAGATTCTTGAATCCTCTATGTGTAGTTGGTACCTTTTGTTTCTAAAGCTACATTTCATACTTCTATTGTTTCTTTTGGCCTTATTAATCATGCATTTCAAAAATACTTGCTCTCTTCAATTTGATGAATTCCTCATGCAAGAATTCTAAGCCTAAACTGTCAACCACTAAAACTTTGGTACTTTTTTTTTCCAGTAATCTTGACCTGTGCTTTGCGAAATAGGGACTGTCTAAAGATGAACTTGCGCAGGTTCCTACTTGCAACCTTGCTGAGATGGTCCATAACAAGTGGATGCAACAGTTTGGAAAGCGAGGGTCTGATTTATACATGGCCACTGTAGATGACTACATTCACATTTTCATACAAATGGTTAGATATTACCAATTTTTGAAAGGTGAGAATCCAAGAAATGGTCCAGAAAAAGAACTACTGCTTCGTGTAGTGCAGAGTATGTCCAACGTACAAGTAATCCAAAAGGATTGAATGATGCCATGGTATCTATACCAGGTCTCGAAGAGTATTGTACTAAAAAGCCTTATTTTGAAAGCAAAGAAGTTTTTGAATTTGAGAAGCAAATGCCCAACCTCCCACCCGGTTCTAAGTATGATTCACACCACCCTGACAAACAAAAAATTTCCCAACCCCATACAGAAACAAGGGCCACCACAGCACCTACATCGATTATTTGCTTGGGCAAAATTGCTGAAGAAGCGTAGCCATCTGTAGATGAAGACAATACAGAGTTGTTGGAGTCATGCAATCCAATGTCAGTTGATACAATAGTTCTAGCCTCTCAAGTGAGAAGTGTTCAAGAAATTAATTGTGACGAGTCTCAATGGCATATTGCCCGGTTGAATAAAACATCTTCCAAGGCGTGTTTTGCATTGTAGGCCATTACAAGGAAGAAGTGCGTTGCAAAGATAGTACAAGGCAATAGAGCCACCACTACACCTACGTACATTGGAAGCATGGACAATTACATGAAGAATAGAATTGAGAAGATGCAATTTTTCTTCTGCAACGACGACATTTCGCATTGCGTGAAAGGTTCATGACAAAAATGGGTTCTCTCTAAACTAGAAGTGCTAGACATTTGGCCAATGCAAGTTGGAACTAATTTAACGCCAAAAGAGATTTTGAATCTTCAAAATGGGGGGTTCTATCTTCTATAGCATGTTGAAATCTCCCCCCGTAGGCTATTTATGAACCATAATCTACCAATTGATGTTTCAGGGGTTCAAATTCTAAAGTCTCCTATAGAGCATCCTAGTATGCGGTCAAGCAAGAAGATTTGAAGGAATCCTAAAGCACCTACAACAAAACAAGCTAACAATTGCGCTTCAACCGTAACGTTGAAGGCAACAATTCATTAGGTAACTATGGTACTACACCCTGACTTTGGATGCATCATCACACTTGATTCAGGTACACCGTTTGCCATTGAACAGTACATAGCTACTATAGGTTCATTTCCTAAATGTACTTGGCCATATTTCAAGGAGATGTCAACAAAGGCTCTAGGAAAAAGAGGGCAATGGGAAAATTACAAGCACTTGTACTTTCTATTTGTTGGTATCTACCAATTAGATGCAGAAATAGATTTTTTTATTCATGCTCCAAACTTTAGCTTTAACGAAGTGAAATGTCTTCTTCAGAGTGATATCTTGAAGCTCAAATCCAATTAGGACATGAACATAGCTCTAAACCGTGAGTGCTAGCATAGAGCTAAACCCCCTCGGATGATATGTTCCAATGGGGTTTTATTTAAGAAGTGTAGTGAGACTAAAAAGGCTACTCTTTAATTTCAATTTGTTCCATTCATGTTGTACTAGCAAGTATTCTTGCTCATCTTCAATCCTCTAGGATGATTCATGTATATCTCTCACCATTGAATGTTCATATAGGGCCATTGATATTGTTAATGAATGAATGCCAGAAATTTAACAATGGCCTTACCCTGAACCCTGTCTAGTTCAATTGACCTTATCCATATTCAATTTTTATAATGAGGATGGTAGGACAATAGAAGAAAATGATGCATAAGGTGACCACCGAAAAGTTGCCTCTCGGAACTCGAGGATCAAACAACTATGCACTAAATAGTTTCCTAAATTCGTGAATTGACCAAGACTTGGTATGGTGCACAACCCATTTCAAATGAGCACCACCTCAATTCACATTTTGGTACCATAGGGAGTTAGCTTCCCATGCATTAAAGATGAATATTAATTATCTACGATGTAGTTGCTAACACTATTGTAGCACGTAATGATTGGTTGTAAGCCTGTCAATATTGCAACTAAGCCTTAGTCGAAAACCAAAGACCTATATAACCACAACGAGTTGAACCCAATCTTCAAGTATAGAAGACGTGGTAATTTTGTTTTAAGAAATAAAATTTAAAGTGAATATGGAATCACCCTAAACTTTGTTTTTGTTCATGTGCAAATTTGTTCAGCCAATATATCAACATTTTTGATATGCTAAAGTGCTTAAGTGGTCAAAAATGGATTGCCTCCCTCATGCATTCTCACTCTATTGCATAAAAATATTAAGCTAATCCTACACATTGCAATTACAATTGTTCAACAATTAGAGCTCCAATGTTCAAGTGACCATTGAAGCCCTTCAGCATAAGCACGTCAGTGTACAATAGAATATGAAGATGTACATCAAACAATAAGTAGTTTTCATGAAATTTAGACTCAAAATCCTACACCCTAAATCTTGAATCCTAAAAATTTTAAAGGCCATACAATAAATACAAACCAAAGTCAATAGACAATGTTCAATACCACATTTCCTTGCAACCCTAATTGTATGCCCCTGTTTAACCCTAAAAGGATAAGCTTGAGGTCTTAAATCCATAAGTATATCATGGTATTAGATAATGATTATAGGTTTATGATTACACCATAAATCCATGGTGACAGGATATGATTTTGGTCTTGAGACCACGGTCATAGATTAATGCCCCCCCCCCTAAATCCACGATGAAAGGATATATTTTTGGTTTTGGGATTATGATCATAGGTATCCATCCATACCCTATGTTTGCAATGAAACCTCAAGTCCATGGTCTTGGATGCACGGTGATAGGGCTACTACCACAATCATAGGTACATAATTATAGGATTCTTGTATTACATTTCCTAGAAATTTGAATAAAATCAAGTCTAATTTTTGAAGGACAATTGTTCAACCAAAAGTTATTTCAATTTTTAGGTACACTAGCGGTTGGTGCTTGCTATGCTATGCATTCATCATTAGAATTTCATAAGAATTTTTATGTATTAGATAGAATGTAGAACAAAAATTTCAATAAGTCTTCAAATAAAAATGACTAAAATCTTTGTATAATTTTTTTTATAAGTAAGCATATATTGAAATGTACAATAGAAATTTATTGAATGATGAATGAAACATATGCAATGGTAAATACTATAAAAGATACACATATATTAGAATGCATTAGAAATTTGACTCCATTGTTACAAAAAATGGCAACCCAAATTGAAAAATTGAAAAGAAAAAATATATAATCTTTATATAATCTCAAAAATTTTGTGAACAGCTTAATTGTTGTGGAATCCAAAATTGCTTCAATTAAATAAATTTCTCAAAATCATTTGGTAGTAGCAATAGAAAATTGAAATCATGAAAGCTCAAAGCTCACAAAAGCACAAAATCATAGAAGCAATGGATTTACTACCTTTATAATATCACCGTATTGATCCTCTTTAATATCACCTTCATTGCAACGACTATATTATTTCTACAATATCACCTTTTGTAAAAAATGATATTACAGAGGTAATTGTGAGCTGCTACTCTATTTCAATAATATCACATTGTGTGAAAATATGATTTCTACGTATGCATGATTGGAAATATTTTAATAAAATAATTAAAATAATTATTTTTAAGACTTATCAAAATCATTATCATGCATTCTATTCAAATATATCAAATTTTTACTAATATGTGATACAATGAATGCATAGCATAGCAAGCATGAGCCCCTAGTATTAATGATAGCATTTGTGATATTACAGAGGGACTTATGATTTTAGTAGTATGATAAGCCTAAATTCATGTGTTACTAAAGGTTTAAGGATATTCACACGCGATGTACAACCAAGCATCCTTTGTAGGGATTCAAAAATATTCCCAAACAATTGCCCACATTGAAAATTAAAGTATCTCAATTCTTTCTTTTGGGGTAACTTTAGCAGAAGTCCTATATCCTAAGTAAGATTTGGCACATGTATAGACCCTAAACCCTATAAAATAAAATTGCAAAACTCAACAAAAACGGTACCTTAATAATCCCATAGGAGGAGGAGTTCAATGTTGATGTTATTGTTAGGCAAGGCCCTAAACAAATAAATTCTTCAGATTTCAAACATTAGAATCCTTCATTCCATGTGGTGAAATCTTATAAAATTTGTATGCACATGTTCAAATATTGATCTAGTACAAATTTTGGTGTTTGAGTTTTGAAACCCAATGATTTTTAGACCTAGCTTTTTCATTGCCCTAAAATATGCCAATTTATGAAAAATGGGCCCAAAATTTACAGCCATTTTTGTGAATAATCACCCAACCTTGCCAAAAAAAACTAAATTTTTCACTTTCTATTGCACCAAATCACAGAAAAAGGCACTAAATCCATGCTTCACACTCTAATTCTACGCTCTACGCTCTACGTTCTATGCTCCTGTTTTACGCTCATATACTAGCTTCGTTGCCATGTAAGGTATAAATAGAAAAATCTAATGAGAACAAAGAGAGATCTATTTTACAAAATTTGGATATGATCACCCCAACATTGAAATCTCTATAGATGAATTTTTGAAGCTTTTTAAAAGATGTGCATATAGATGTTTCCTACATATCTACGCAATCAAAATTCAAAAATTCATCTCTAATGGTTTTCAATCAATGATAGTGTAAAATCACAAATTTTAAATGAAATGATTCACCAAAAATAAAGTTTTGATTTTTTGAAATTGGAACTTAGGTATGTTTGATCAGGATTGTATAAAGGTGCAATGATAATTATGCTTACCCAAAAAATACCAATTATAATCCACATTGTACAAAAAAATTTGAATGGCTCCAAAAGGCAATTTATAAGCTTTCAGTACTCGACTTGGTACATCTCCAAAATCAATATGTATACCTATGTGGAAGAAATGATTTTAGAACCTCTAAAAAGAAAAATGAGCCGCTTTACAACTTTTGCATATGATATTTAAATGTCACATTCTTTGGTACATTGAGACCTGCTTTCACTTGCCAATAAAAAAATATGAAAATTTGTCCAATCTAATAATAAGAACTAGGAGCAGTAGCCCATCTTAAAACGTTTGAGACAATGTGAACATTAGAAGGTTGATTCAAGGAATGACACATTCAAAAATCCACATTTAAAAATTCCATATTTATAGTTACATTACACTTGAAAAAGACTTTTGACTTCTCTAGTTTTTATTCAATGACCCTTTTTGATTCAATTACATAAAGAAGGAAAACTTCGGTACAAAAGACCAACGGGAATGAAGCCTACAAGTGTTGGGAATGGCTCAACTATCTAAGCCTCCTAACCTTCAATGGAATTACGTACACCGAGTGTGAGAGCGATCAAAGAGATAAGAGCCATCGTTCCCCACCCCAAGCTCCCGGAAATAACAGCCCCCAGACCCATCATACAAAAGCCTCTGCCTCGTCTCCGTAACCCCAATTGCCTCCCCCCTCACCGGCACCACCAGCCTCCCTTTTGCTTGCTGCCGATTCTTCATCGCACTGAAAAAACTACCACCGCCATAGCCAGCCTCCCCTCGACACTGATACTCCCGCTCCTCCTCCCACGCATGATCGATCGCCGCCTTCTGCAACAACGCCCCATTCCCATACAAATCCTGACTCAACGACATTCGCAACGGAAACCTGAAAATCTCATGCTCATAACTGATCCCCCTCTCGTCCGATTTCGCCATGCGAGTTTGCTCCGTGACGCTGTCCCGGTGGACACGAATTGCGTTTCCGGAGTCGGCGATGATCATGTTGTGGGAGAGTTTCGCGGAGATTTGGACTTTGGTGGTGATGTTACCAAACGAGGAGAGGATCCATCCTGCGTGGGAGAGGACCCGCAAGGTTTTGAATTGGAATGTGCCATCCACGGTATTGAAGTTGAGGGTTTCGCGTTCGGTGGTGAGAGACGTGGAGTGGTGGATTAGGGCACCGTGTGTGGCAGAAAATTGGTTGTCGACCCAGATGTGGAGGTTGAGTCCCAGGAGCCAGAATGGGAGGGCGTTTGAGATGGCGATAGTGAAAGTGTGGTGTGGGGTTTGGGGTTTAGGGTTTAAGAGATGAGGGAGGAAGGGGGTGATGTCGAGGTCGTAAGACGGGAGGACGAAGGAGCCGATGGCGGTGACGGGGCGCCAGAAGAAGGGGTTCACGCCGCCGGTGTAGATCACGGGGAAGGGATGCACCACTCCCGCGAGGAGGTCGTCGATGGTGATGAGAATTTCACGAAACGGACCGTTTTCGAATTCGGTGGAATTGTTGGAGGCGAAGTACGCGTTTGGTTTGTTGGCGTACCAAAACTCGTCGCTGTCGTGATGCGAAACGCAAAGCTCGAGCAAGGCTCGGTAGGCGTTTCGTGGAATGCTTGGGATTCGGTGCATTTGCACGTCACGCTCGTCGCGAATTTGGATCCAGCGATCGGATGACGACGATGGAAAGGGAAGGATCACATCAGCAGCTGCCACTCCACCACCACCACCACCACCACCATTACCATCGCCCGAGGATTTAGGGTTTCCAAATCTGGTTGTTCTTGTTTCGCCTCCTTGTTCAAGCTTTTCGACTTTCGTCGTTCTTGTTTCCTCCGCCTCGGTTGCGTCTTCGCCGGGCGCATCGTAGAAATGGACTGAAAGCGTGACGTCGTAGAGCCCCGTGAGAGACTCCGCGGGCGAGAGCACATTCGCAAGCTTCAATGCGACCACCTGCGGTCGTTTCCAGAGCGACGAGTAGCGCGTCACGTCTTTCTCCACCGTCCACTCGATGCCCCCGGGCTGCTGTACGGGCTCCGCGGTACAAGTGCGCAGAATTTCCACGCCCCCGAGCCAGACGGCGGAGATCCGGTCGAACTGGCGACCCGTGCTGCTGGCTGCCCACTTGAGCACGACGCGGCTCCAGCGATGGGCGTGGCAGAAGGGTGAGTAAGGGCGAACGACGGGCGCCTCGTCGATGCTGTTGCCGAACACATGCTGCACCAGCAATTGCGTGCAGAGCTCGCGGGCTCCTGGCGGCAAGTCTGGTGGCCTGGCGACTTCCAAAACCTTGATGGGGGGATGATGTTTCTCCGCCGCGAACGCTGCGTATGTGTGGGAGAGCAAGGCCGTGAGAAACATAAGCGCCAGGGTGCGCAGGTATTTGGGGTGGATCCTGCAGGTATTGCAGCAACTTTCATAACCAAGGTTTCCAGGGCAGCCATTTTTGGACATCCAATAACACGCAATGAGCAATGGTTACCAAGGACTGACCCCTCTTACCTACAGCAATTCGTCTTTTCGACACTTGTTTGGCCTTCAATTCCTACGCAAGTGGTGTATACATGACTTGGCTAAATGTCTATGGCCGCTACTCTTGGCCACTTGCACTTACAGTGTGGTCTACAAGACCTCACTATGAAATTGCGTAAGAAGTTAATGTGTGGCCTTCTGTATGCAGGAAATGCGTTATGTGGCGCATAATTACAATGGTTTTACTCAGCAGCAGTGATTCTACAGACTGGCGTGTATTCCTCTGACATGAAGCTGTGGCTAGTCCTTGTCGCGGATGAAGCATGTTGTGCATGCGATTTTTTCATACGCTCTGTAGCACACTGAGAGTGTGGTTACACTGTGTGCATCATGGCTCTTGGAAATGGGGAGGCTCAATAGCGTTGAGAGCCATGCATGCTTCAGACCACCAGTATGCCACAGAGACTAACATACAGAGACTTACATAGCGGTCAATAAGTTCAATAGATTATGCTCTTATACCCAAAGATCTTTCCACAGCCCTGTTCACCTCCCGCAAGTCACACTTCCTCTTATGTTAAAATGCGTAAGATTGGCTAATAGTATCCTCTGCATTTGTGGCTAAATTCTACTGCTTGGAGAATGAGCCGACCATCACCCAACAAATGGATTCAAAAACATTTGAAGAACCGAAGAGCAATGCAGAGGTGAACCTGTCCATAGATGCCGCTCAACAATTATCGACTCCTCTTCCTTTCGTCTCGAACCTTAAGTGGAGCTTCAGCTGATGTTTCACGCAATGCTCAGCCTGACCAAGAGGTCAGCAAAAACTACTAAAGCAATTCTTTTGAACTCTTTCATCGTTCACTCAAACACCAACTTTCACATTCGATCAGCTAATCTAGCATTGACCATTCTAGGATCAGCTCAGGGGTGGTTCCGGCTAGATGAAATCAGTTGTAATCCTCAGAACCAATGGAACACTTGAAGATGTTCAGCTTAGCATTGTTAGCCACAATTTCTGCCTTGGAGGAGATTAGGAGAACGGTGATATACTGGTAGTAGTGGAGGCCGCTGCAACATTTGCTGTGCATTCGGTACATTCAAGCTGGAATTCGCTATCAAAGAGGGCCATCAATGAGGTACTGTGATATGTCAACAACACCATTAATGGTAACCAGAATTGCATTGAATTTAACGTCACACCAGTCAAAGAGTCTCTTCGGATTCAATATCACCACGGTCCCTGTAACACCACTCACCTCCCATCCGGTCATCCCTTCATAGTTACTGGGAAAAAGCATTTAAGTTTGGCTGTCTGGTGTTCAAGTGAAAAAACACAATTCCTCAGCTGAGAGCATCACATAGTGGCTCAGCCGCCCCAGCAGATGGGCTCCTCTACAATAGAATAGAATCTCTCTGAAGTAATAAGGAGTGCTCTCTAAAGTAATAACTTTTGTAAGTTAATATTGATTGTCCAGTCTCACCTTGGGTTGCATACAAAGGCCATAAATGAAATGATCCTCCCTAGTGTAATATAAGTCAGGTGAATCCCAACCTTATTACTTTAGAGAGGTTCTATTGTACGATACTTTGGGTTGGTAAGAATCCATGTATAACTTCTTGGATTGGAAGCCAAGTTATTAAAAGTCAAGTTAAATGAATTATAGTGAATTTGTTTTTATTTGTTGGCAAATTTTATGTAGGAATGAGAAAATTTTGGTTGGGTTCTAGAGCTTGAGGGGTTTGGGGGGGGGGGATTTGAGGAGTTTGATGATATCTTTGGTTGTTAGTGTGCTTAGGGTGGTGTAGATTCGAACTTGGCCATAGCAAGATTATGTATGTGGGCATATCCACATGTATATTATATCATGGCCATTGTTTGGAGATCTGATATTTTGAGGGTTTCAAGCAAAATTGCGAGGCTCTTTTAGTACCACAACATGGAGATATCAAATATAGTCCAAGTAGGAATATTTTTAATAATTTTAAAATAACCTCAAGAGTGGAATTGATTCATTCCCATATCTACTCTTGTGCATGAGATTCACATGGGCAATATTTGCAAGCACTGTTTGGTATAAGGCAAGTTGGTATACCCATATATACATTCTATTCAAATCTTTTTTTAAAGTCTTAAAGGTATGTTCATACTTGGTGTTAAGAAGTGTTATTACTGAGGGTCTTAGGAACAAATTTAGACCTACTTCTAAACTAGATTCACATTGCAAACATCACCCTTATGCCAAGTGTGAACATACCTTAAATCAAATAGTATCAAATAGATTCTTTTGGCAAGAGTTGCCATATATTCCTTGCATCACTCAATGAAACCTTGCAGCTTCATGAAACCTTTTCCATGTGCTTTTCGGTGTAGTTTCATACTTACTCGCATTGCAGCAGGCTCTGTCCTTGTTATAATTTATATCTAGTGTAACTTGACCATGATCAGCGCCTCGATATCAGGGAGGAGCTGAACTCCAAATGATTCATGTGAGGAAGGAAAGTGTGCCAGGGTTGTGTGCCAGGGTGGTAGAGTCCGTCAGCTTCTGTGTCCATCAAAGATAAGCTTAATGACGTCCTGAAGAGTCACCTGAAGTGAAGAGATAGAAGCCCCGACATTGATCACGTGAAATAAAATTTGAAAACGACACTTTGAAAATTAGGTGCAACAGATGTTTAAAAGCTAATAATATTAACAGGATTGGAAATCACCACCCAAATTTGGTGTCCAAGTGTGTAATTGATTGCAGATCATAACTGATTCTGAGGTATCCACAACCACAATTATCACGTAGTATCAAATGCAGAAAACGAACTTCAGTATGCTTCAATATGCATGAAGAAACACTGTAAGGTAAACCAGCCCATGATAATTGCTAGTTTGTTTTCATGCCATTGTTGAAATTGTGAAACTTTTTTTTTCTATGCACAAGAGAAATTTGAGAAATAACGAGAGCAATTTAAATTACATCTTTCCAAGAAATTCACTATCTCAACCTAAAGTAGCTCAAATCTCATTTAAAATTTTCTTTTTGTCATGGGTTGATGCAAGACTTTCAATTCATGGGTAATTCCCTAAGTGTTTGTAATTGTTTTTTTGCATGTTATGTAGTGGTTTACCTTAGAGAAAAGGGTGCTAAAGTGGAAGTAAAGAATTTTAGCCCCAAAACAAAGAAAGTTTCACTTGTAAAGATTGTATGAGTAGAGCATTAGTAAATGACACTAGTTTGAGTTCCTAGTAAATCAAGCACAATGACCTCCTCTAGCAATAGTTTATGATGCATTTTACTATTTAAATTTATATTTTAGATGTCAATATTTAAGCAACTTTAATAATAGTTAATCATACCTAGCTTCTAAAACTAACTCTAAAATTCTTGTTTTGGTTGAGTATATAACTTAGTTGCATAATAAATTAATCTATACTATTTTTTTATATATTATATTAATTGATCAATTTAATATGTTTTTTAAAGTTGGCTTGGCATATAACTTGTTTTCACCTTTTACAGCATTATGCTTCAATTAGTATTGTTTTGTAACATTTGTGTTTATTGATTTTGATAAAAATTTGCTCAATGCATTGTGATTTAATCCTAGAAAAGCTTTTTGGTTGTTTCAAGTCATAAAATGTCCCAAAACAATAACTCCTAAATAATTCAAATTCATTTTTATTTTTTGTATTTTATGCTTAGCCAATTATAGGATCTCTTAATTAAATTGTTAAAACATGTCCTCCACAAATTTTTTTAAGAGTAAAAAAAATGATTTGTATTTATTCTTGATTGTTATTTAAAATGAGAGTTTGTACAAATTGACAAAAAACATTGAAGTACTAATAATCCCCCCCCCAAATGGAAATTATCAATTTCCTTGGTGAAAACATTACTATAGGCAATCCAAATCCTATTATTTGTCTTTCCTAAAATTATAAAAACTTGAATTTAGAAAAAAACTAAAAATACTATATTTGTATAAACAAATGCCTCAATTGTTCACAAAATCAAATTTGTAACCAATCAAAATAAAATATTTAAAGTTTCTCACAATCAAATTAAGTACAATGTAAAAAGCCAAAATTCTTTAGCTACCTAAGAAGATTTTTAAACTAAAAAAGCTTGTAAATTCAACAATTTTTACTTGAATTACAAAACAAACAAAATTTACAATGAAGAAGATGATTAAGAGTAACACTAAAAATGTAAATAAATAAATATAATTTAAGGTTACTAGTCCTTCCTCATATTTTAGAAACCATTTTAGTCAATAAAAGGCATTAGAATCATTAAATGACATGGAAGACATTGTTTTAATTAGTGATTGATTTAGTTTTTGTTGTTTCTTGTTTTAATGACAAGGTGTTCAAATTTTTAACAACAAATGTGTCTTAGATATACTACTTATTTTCTAATGTTTTCATGGAATAGATTTTTAAATCTCCTTTATGTAAATATTCTATTGTTCAAAGATCACAAGTATGTTTCACCTCAAAAGCTAATGTTTTCAATTCAAAACATGGCCCTTCCAAGTGACTTTTAATGTAAGGGCTTTTATGTATTTATTCTCAAATCTTCAAATTGAAATTTGATATTCTAACTTAAAAGAAGAAAACATATTTTCAAAACTATTATCATTCAATTTATAATCAAATTTTGAGGGAAATGCTAATTTTTGGTTTCAAATAAATGTTGGTTAGTGAAATGGTAATCCAACTAGTATATGGACGTGCTTTGTGAGTTATATTTACAACTTTTGATTGAAATTCATCATTAAATCCTTCTAATTTGGAATTACAATACATTTTTTACCTTTCTTCCAAATTTTGTACTACTTTTAGTCCATACCTTTAAAACACTTTGAAGTATATATTCCAAATGCTGAATAAAATGCTTCAATGCAATGTTTTGTCCAATGTTACTAGCCTAGGCTCAAAAGAGCTAACTACATATGCTTATCTATAAAAGTTGGCAAAAAATAATTCTAAAAAATAATTTCAATAATTTAAGAAATTTATTTTTTAGCATCTACCAAATTTGATGTTATAACTTTAATTAAATATTTGGCATGAAATGTCAATCTTTAATAACAGAGTATCATATTCTAATTTTAATTTATTGTAATAAAATATAAAGTGAATTTCCAAAGTAATTGGAAATCCAATCACACTATCTATATACTTCAAGGCACTTGCAACCTTAGTTTAGTAGCTTTGACCTTGTCACACTCATGAGGTGGTCAAGAATTCAAACTTGGATGTTGGTGGAGTGTTTACTATTGTAGTTTATCCAAATATATATAGTGGAAGGTCACATGACTTTGTCTTCATTTGGGGATATGAGAATTTATTAGAGGAAGGAATATGTTGATTTTTTATAGGGTCTACCTTCTAATGGAAGTATCAAGGGTAAAATTGGACATCCAACTTCATGAGATCTAAATAGAGAATTAAGCCATTCCCAATAGATGCTTCATTCATGTTGATCTTTGGGATTGGAATTGGCCTTCCTTCTTCACTTCCATAAACTTCAATCTCTACAAGATTGAGAGTTATGCATGAACATTTGAAGTGCTCACTTCACATG
Source organism: Climacium dendroides (assembly GCA_950106755.1). Classification (NCBI taxonomy): domain Eukaryota; kingdom Viridiplantae; phylum Streptophyta; class Bryopsida; order Hypnales; family Climaciaceae; genus Climacium; species Climacium dendroides. The sequence continues at coordinate 28,899,253 of OX467082.1, read as the reverse complement.
TAAGTTGTAGTATATGGATAGAAGGAAAAATGTATCTAATGTATATTTGCATATCCATTATTGATCCTCAATTCAATTGTATCCCTTTCTATAAATGTCCAATATTGACTCGGTGTTTGGAATTTAAGTTTGTGTAAGGTTTTGAAGGAATTGGATTTTGAAATACGATCTTTGTATACACATTATGCAATAAATCATATTAAGATTTGAGCTTACAAAACTTTCAAAACAGGTGATTGTATTGAGGTGCTTACATAATGAACATATGTTGCCATGAGAAAGAAATTGACCAACAATATAGAACAAACATAATTATTAGAAAAAATTAGTTTAGGCAACTATGGAGTTCCAATTAAGGATATAAAAGATGAAAAAAAGTTTGTAATTGAGTTTCATCATAAACGATGATTACAAAAGGAAGACACATTTTAAAAGTTGATAAATATTTAATTTTTTGTACCACATGGTATTTCAAAATTTTATACTATTGTTTTTTAAAACATATGTCCACGAAGTTATTATAGATATCCACAAATTAATTATAGATGCCCTTGCAAATTGAGAGAATATTGCCATGGTTATAATTGAGTAGGTGGTTGTGAAGTAAAAAATGAATGAATGTTTCTAGAACTTTGACACAAAATAGAGACATCCACTTCCTTTGTAGAATTTTTCGGGGGGGTCCATCCAATGCCTAATTGAAAAATTATCTTGCATTAGATGTTTTCCGGGCCTTTGGAAGAATGTGAATTCTCAAGCTATACGGGATGTGGGAACAAAGCCACATCAACAGTCTAATGTGGTTGGGAGACTACCATGTTATATATTAATATTTAATTTATTTTTATATATTTCAAAAAATAAAATAAAAAAAATTATTAAATTTTTATTTATTTATTTATAACATGACTATGGCGTTGTGGTTTACAACAAGGGAAACAACCTTGAAATAGTCTTTTAGAGGTCTGAAAAAACATCTAATGCCCTCCAAAAATCAAGCAAGTTAGGCAACAATAAACAAAGATGTAGGCAAGTTGAAGACAAATTAGTAGTTGGACTAGCAAATTCAAGCCTAGGACTTCTTGGTCAATTGGGGAAAGGGCTTGGGAAGGGGAGAGGTTTCGAAGGGAAGTGTTAGTATATGAGTATAGAATCTATGAGTCCATGAGCTTGAGAATCTATATTATAAACACCTTTTATTGCTATAGGTGTCGATGCTATAGATACTTATGTTATACAACATCCTTTCCATGTTATCGTGTACCTATGTTATAAGTACACATATTATAAACCCCTCAAATGGTTGTAGGTACATATCTACAACTTGATTCAAGAATTGTAGGCTCACATCTTTGCGCTCATGTGCTAGCACCATTGACTTTTGGAAGAATTGACTTTTGAATGGGGATCATGAGAAGAGTTGCCCATGTTTGCCTATGTTTGAGACACATTACAAACCTTCCGTGGCTATCAATTTTGAACAATTCTCCTTCTATTTTTTTCTCTCATGAGATTAATTGAACTACATATTTAAATGCAACTCAATTTGTTTCCACCTCTTCAAATTATACAATCATCTCTTCAACTCATGCTACTAATTTAATTATTCCAAGAAGGCTCTAAGCTTCAACTTTGGCTAAGAAATAGGCACGGAAATAGGTAGATTAGCATAAGTGGAAAAGATTACCCTTTTTTATAATGAAAAAATCTTATTTACAAAATATGATGGATTCTATGTTAGGATTCTATATTAGGATTCTATGTTAGGATGTTTCACTATTAGGATTTTTAAAAGCAAATTTTAGTCATGCACAAAAAAATGTAAAAAATTGCTATTGTAGTGTTGGTATTTTAAATCACCTTGCTCTTTCTATTGCAAGTTGATTTAACTCCTAAAGTCCCAAGGCCTTTATTTCAACAAAAAAACCCTCAAAACTTCCATTTCTATTGCAAAGAGCAAAAAAAAAATTTAATTATTTTTTTTACATATTTAACAGTTGGATCATATACTAGATTAGTGTAAAAATGTGTGAAAGGAATTTCAAGAACTTTGGCCATGCAAATTGCATTTAAAGTGAAAAGAACAAGTTTTTTTGCACTTTGCTTGATTAGATTTTTTGGCTTTGAATCTTCTTAATTAAAATTTTTTGAACTATTAATTTTGAATTTCTAATTTTCTATGTTGAAAAATTGAGCTAAGAGAATTTAACCCTTAAAGGTCCAATCAAAACCCATTTTTTTTGGCATCATAGCATTTTTGGGTAGCTCACTATGAATGAAATTTTTATTTTTTTCTTTGAAAATTTCACAAAACATGTGCCCAAGAAGTAGCTTTAAGGCACAACAATTCTTATAACTTTTGACTACATGGTTACAAATTTATTGTATGATATGTAATTTTCAACATTCGGCGGGCAGCTTGGGTAGCCTAAAAAACTTCTTTGAAAATCACTGTTTTAAAAAATAAAAATTTGAAATTGATTCTCTAGACTTACATATTTATAGAAAGCTTTGAATCATTTTATTTCGATTAATGAGATGAAAGTTATGAGGAGTTTTAGTTGGTTGGTTGGTATGGAATTTCTAGACGCCATACCTACCCACAAACTAAAACTCCTCATAATTTTCATCTCATTAATCAAAATGGAATGATTCAAAGCTTCCCACTTATATATAAATCTAAAGAACTAATTTCATATTTTTAATTTTTTTAAAAGTGATTTTCAAAGAAGTTTTTTAGGTTGCCCAAGCTGCCCGCCAAATGTTGAAAATTACATATCATGCAATAACTTATTAACCATGTGATCAAAAGTTATAAGAATTTTTGTGCCTTAAAGCTACTCTTTGGACACATGTTCTGTGAAATTTTCAAAGAAAAGAAATAAAAATTCCATTCATAGTGAGCTACCTCCAATTGCTATGATGCCAAAAAATGGTGTTTGGACCTTTAGGGGTTAAACAAAAAAAATGAATTTTTCATTCATTAAAAAATTGTAGATAAATTTATAATCTAGATTTTTATATATGTAAATTTATAATCTACAAAAGATAAAAAACGGAGAAAAAAATTTATATTTTTGTGGGATTTTTTTCTTGCCCTCTCAATTAAAATTTGGTCTTATTATGCAATAATGTTTGTTCCCAATTACTAATTGAAATGATAATTGTATTATCTTGAAGTATGGATGTTTTTCTATCTTCACAAATAGTTTCAAAAAATCAAGACAAATATTGAGATTGTAGGAGCCTATCAAAAATATATTTTGTCCCTTGAGGGATACTAGAACCTTAGGAGTTAGATCAAGCTTGAATTTAAATTTTCTTCTTAATTTTGCTAGAGTAGAATAAATCTAAGAGGCAATAATACTCAATGGTGGAGAGACTCAATTTTGTGTAAAACAAAAATTTTATTCGACAAAGGGCTTGAACTCTTGAAGTCTATTGTCCCTATTAGGTAGAAATGAATTTTTTTTTTCAACCTTCAAATGTATGTGGTCAATTAGCTCAATTTTTTTTACACATTCCCATAATAGTTTAGTACACTTTCGTATGGGTAAAGTTTAAGAAAATTTTAATTTTCAATATTGGTTAATCCACCTTAAAATGACACTTTTTTGCCAATGTTTCTTGTCCCCCCTTAAGTCCTTTGGAATTGATACATATAATATTTCAATAATGAATATACATACTTAATTATAGTTAAACAACTCTTACTTCATTATTTGTAATTAAATATTTCAATAATGAAATTTGTAATATTGAATAAAATATTTCAATAATGGGCCATTTACACCCAATAACTTCATATGCAAAGTTTGTACATGAGTTTAAATCCTCAACATTGAAATGAAAGTCAAACCGACTTGCTATCTCAAATATTTATAAGAGAAGGCGGGAGGATTGAATTTAATCCATGAAGAACTAAAGAGCTTGCTTTGGACTTTTTGAGAACTTGAGCAACTTCTATTGACTTTAAAATTTGAGATTTTTGTATGAATTTTTAAAAAATAGATGCTATTCATTATAATCTATATGTGAAGTTTTGCTTCATGTCATTTTGATAAATATTGTAAAAATTAAAAGTTTAAAAAAAATTTCAATATCAAAACCAAGCAACAAAAATTATATTCTAAAAAAATAACAATTATTTTTTGGAAATTTTACAAACTAATACCTACTAAAAAACATTTGAACCATTCAATTACAAATAATGAAGTAAGAATTATGAAGAGTTTATTTTTGAAGGCAATGAAGGTAGAAAAAACATATAAAGTTAACTTTTGCTCTAAATTTTGAAAATTTTTAAATAAAAATAAAAATGAAGGATACTAATTGTTTAGTAGAACATTTTACCATTAGGATTAAGAATTTTTAATTTCTTATATAATTTATTAGCACATCAGTTTTTTCTTTCATTCATCAGTACTACCTTTCAATTTACAGTTTTTTAAATGATGAATATGAAAGTATTTTTGATTAAAATTTGTTGCATATGTTTTCAACCCATTTCCCAACATACTCACTAAAATGCACAAATTGTAGGACATATGTGTTTTTCTCTCAAAATATTGAAAAACAAACTTCACCTTTTGGTAGGGCTAAAAAAGCCTTTATTTTGAAGTTTAGGCACACTGAATTTGCAATTTAAGAGAATATTCATTTTAAAATTTTAGGACAACATATTTGAACAAGTTAATCGTAAGATCTTATGGTTGGATTTGTTAAAATATAAATATTGATGAAAATTTGAACCTTACTTTTGGGACAAGTATTTTGTAGAAGTTTTGGGCCTCTAAACATGTTGTTCCTTTACGAGGTGAAGAATAATCTGAAATTCAATTGAACACTTCAACAAAATTCTTGCCAAACTTATATAAACCCATAAGCCTATAACTCCCTATTATCCGTTTTGACTTTTAATTACTGTAGTGTTGACTCTAGCAACACTTTTCAGCTGGCATTGGAAAGTCAACTGATGAACAGGTCAAAGCCTTTAATAAATTCGCTACTAACTACTGTAATCATTTCATTTCTTTTCATTAGTGGCCACATTATATTGAGAAAGAAAAAGAAAAAGAAAAAAGAGAAAAAGAAAAAGAAAAGATTCTACGGTTGCACTTGGTCAGCCCTTCTAAGAGGGAAAAAATACTTGGGCCTGCGAAGCCCACGTCACTTCGGAGTTGGGACCCTGAATTCCGTGCAACAGACCTCTTGTAGTCCGGGGAGATTTTTTAGCTTAAGTGGTTAAAATCCTACATTTTCTTGGACCAACCGGTTGTTTGAAGCATTCTCTCGGCTAGGCCTTTGAAAAATAGAGAATAATCTATGCTTTTCTTTTCTTCTTAAATGATCGATTTTTTTTCGAAGATTTTGAAATCAATTATGCAATTCTTAATTTCAACCGGCTAACTTGTAACTAAATGCCAGTACTCCCGTACATTGGGGTCAACCGCAATTACTCACTGGTTTTTCTCCCTAAGTATCTTATTGGGGCGCAAAAATTAGTATAACCTGCAACTTTGCAAGATTAGTGTGTGTAACTAGGAAAAAAAAATGAATTCTTCACGAAAATTAGTACAATATAGTGTGTCAATTTGCATTAAATTTAAATATACTTAGAATAGTGTACATAATTAAGACTAGTGTGCCTTGTGTTGTTGCCACAACCAAAATAAAAGTGAAAATCATTTTTTTATTTGTAAAAAAATTAAAATTTAATATCTTTTATGTAAGATGAGGTATAAGAGTTTTATTGCCATGTGAGAGGTTGCATTTATGATACAAATAGAAAGCTTTACGCACAAAGGAGTGGAAGGACTTTGTTTGGACATGTGATGTGGAAGTTATGTTTTTTCCAAAATAAAAGATAATTTAAATTCTTTTTTTTAATTTAAATTTTTTTGAAATTCAATAACTTTTACACCACCTAGAGAATGAAACCCAAAACAAAGTATTCACATAGCATCACACACTTTTACAACAAGTGTAGAGAATGGTGTTTGATGGTCTAAGAGCATCTCCACCAAGGCCCAAAATGGTGTTTGTTTTGGAGTGGCTAGACTTTGGAGAGAGTCCCACCAAAATACAACTTAGTTTAGTTTTTCCACTAGGATCTTCAAATTTTGCTTGTCATAGTGGAAGCTGTAGTGTCTTTTATGTTTTTTCTAAGCCCCACTTCAACAATGTTTAGTGAAGTATGGATTTTGTAGTCAACAATTGGCAACATCAAGGTCAAAGGTTTTCTACCACTTACAATCTCTTTAAGGGTCTCTTTACATGTATTGGTCATTAGGGGAATTGTAGAGCAAGTAGCTACAGGGAAAAATAAACATTGCACTTTCATGTTAATCTAATGGGTGGAGAGGGAAACAATAAAAAATTCACATGTGTATTAGATTCACTAATCTCCACCAATGAGGTTGTCGACTAGTATTGGAGAAACTTCAACCCCTTTCCCGCTTGCCCACCCCAGTAAGACAATTGGTGAAGTTGTTTTTGTCTTCTTGCTTAAATTAGCTATATACTTGTCCACCGCACAAGCATGTAAGGAGGCCTTTATGTAGCTTCATCTACCATTTACAACTACAATTGAAGAAGAATCTACCTCTTGAAACTAAAGTGTGACATTTATTTGTTATGTTGTTTCCATGTTTTACTCTTGTTTTGGGGCTTCTCTAATGTCTTCTCGTGTGGGCCCAATTGAAAGGCATCCTAAGATACAAAGAAATGAACTTGGTGTTTTTTTGTTGTTTGCAAGTGCATTCCTAGTGCTCCTTTTTGGTGGGAGTCTTGAATTTCAAAGAAAACATGCTAGAGGGTGATTGCAAAAAATACGTAATGGTATTTTTTTGTAATAACTCTTGCATTATGGCTCCAAAAGACTCAAGATTCATAGGTAAGGTGCTTGTGACTATTATACACCTTGACTATTTTTTTCCCACTTTTCAAAAATGTTTTACAATCCAAAAATAGCCCTGGATTTTGTATCATAGTTGCCAATTTGGAGGGCTTGAGTACTATGTTGTACCAAATAAACAAATTCAAAAGAGATGGTCTTCTAGCAGACTAGTAGCTATTTTTCAATAGAATTCTAAAAATAATAGATTGTATGTTGTATGGAAGTTCATAAATCAAGTTTTTCTTATTTTTTATAGATTAAAACATCTTTCTTTTTATCTATTTTCTTGAGATTTGGCACTTTTCTAGTTCTCCTACTTAGAGAATTTTTTTGTACTTTTCCTTTGATGATTACCTTCATCTAAAAAAAGTATACATTGGTCATGTTTTTAAAATTTGAAAAAAAATTCTCTAATTTTAAAGTACTCCAAAAAAATTAACTTGAGTACAACAAAAATGCAACAAAATTAGAAGATTTTCTTACAACCATTGTAGACCACCCTTGATATCTTCACAAAGACTTAATATTAAGGATAGTTACACCTTCTCCACAAAGCAAACTTCTAAGAACTCCAAGAAGGGTGGTTGCAAAAAAGATCAAATGCTTTTGCCATTTTGGTAGCATTTAGTCTAAACTGTGTTTTTTGTGCTCAATACTATGAGTACTATGAGTACTATGAAACAAAAAAAATCTTAGCCGTTGATTTGGAAAATCAATGGGTACTAGTATTGTTGACTATTTTGCAAGTATTGAAAAAATATTATTTGAAAAAAAAAACCCAGTTTGTCATAAAAAATAGATACAACTAGGTATAAATTTATAATAATTAGAAATCATGAACTAAAAATTGGCTGTTTATAAAGACTTGATAGAAATTTTACTTCATTTAAAAATGAAAGTTGAAACCATCTTCAATGTTCATTACTCAATAGTGTGTGTATAAGGAAGTCCTATTTGTACAAATACAGAGGTTATAAAATAAAATATTTTTAGATTTTCTTTGATAGGCACATGTTCCCCTATTGTGGGAATAGACCACAAAAATTTCATCTTTAAATCATTAATTTTGGGTACTCTCCAGTACTAAAAAAACCCTAAACTATAAATTTTAACAAATTAGCTAAATTTAAATTTAAATATAAAATGATTTTTGAATTTTTTGAAAATAAGGGATTTGAATACTATCAAGTTAGCCATCTCCAATAAAAATTTCAAGTTAATCATGTTCATTCTTCAAAAGTTATAGTGGATGATAAAATAGTCACTCTAATTCTAATGCAAAAGAGTACGAATCTTTCTTGGAATCATCCAAAAGTCGGTGAGAAAAGATAAACCTATAGGGAGCCATTTTACATGAAGGTATGACACCCCTTTTGTAGGTGAGCAACATGGAGGAGGAAAATTGGAGAATGAGAATCAATGTTATAAATGCTCCAATGGACTCACAGGTGACGCATGCGGCGCAAAACTCAAACAAAACTTAGAATGAAATAAGGTGAAAGTGAGCTATGGAAGAGTGAAAAAATTTTCAAGAAATTTTCTTCACACCCAATTCTTCACCTTCAGATGAAAAGAATGGACATTCTCAATTCTCGAAAAATGGGAGCTTTGCAAGTCACGCACAGCCAACCAACGAGGAAGCACCACGTCCCCATTCTCCGAGAATTGAAAATAGAGCGAAGAAGGTGTGACTACCCCTACTGTTGTGCTAGAAAAAAATCGCAACTAGATTATAGTTATGCCGAAGTTCTGGATTTTGACGGTGAGGATCTGATTTCTAAACTCACTGGGAGGTACGACAATGTTTCGAAAAAAAACTTAACAATTTATAACCTCGAACTTCGACAACCGACAACTTCGAACTTCGGCTGTAACAGCCAGAACTGTGAGTGTGAGACCCGAAAAAATCACCTGAAGTATGCTTGTGATATTTCATTCCACAGTGTCTAAGTTTGAAAATATTGTACAACGATCATCTCTTCTTAAGAGCAGGATCACACTTTCTCCACCCTAGTCAACGACAAGGAGGAAAACAACTAGCTCCAAATCTTCAGCTAAAACAAAGCTGAAACGAACACTAGCTTGATTCTAACACAACTGATTCAACCGCAACTTCCTTGCAGCTAGGAACCTGCCCGTTTCCGAACCAGCTGTACAAAATCATGAAGCAAGACCCACCCGTCTCTCTGTCTCGATCAATTTTAACTTTTGTGTCGACGAATGCATTCGTGGTTAGCACGCAACAGCCCAAGCTTCCTTCTTCACCACATAGAACTGAAACCCGCAATTACAGATGATCCCGAGGTCGCCGTCCGTGCCTCTTGTGTGCCAGAACTAAAATTTTGAGGACTAAAATTCGAAAACCTTCATGAAGATTCGAGTAAGTTTCTAGACTGAACTGAAGCCTTAGCTTCCCACGAAGCAACAAAGCAGACTGTGGTACTGTCGAGTTTTCCTGGCGGCTTTCATAGTCGTTGGATTGTAGTTATACAAATCTTCATTTCGTGAGGGCGAGCACGGCCGTTGCGTGTGAATCCGAATCGGCCCCCCGGTACGCTTTTCCTGGGCCACATTCTCAAACAACAGAGTGTAACAAGGGCCGTCGTTGCCATTGTTGTTGTTGTCCCAAACTCCAAACTTCGGTACCCTGACACTGCCACTAGTTTCCTCTCCGTACACACTTCCTGACTTGGGAATATAACCAGACTTGGGAATGTGACCCGAGCTCGGAATGAGATGCTGCACTGAAGGCTTAGATACCGAGGGTGTACCGGCGACGCTGGAGACGGCGCTCTCGGAATTCGAAGTGCTGCTGCTGGAAGGGAGTGACTCGTCCCAGTCCTTGGACGCGCCCGTGCTGTCGCTACTCGCGCCAGCTTCTCGACGTTGCTTCGCCAGTTGCCGAGCTCGGGCCATGGGCGATACGTAGGAGGTCTTCATGATGGGTTTGCCGTTCTTCGTTGCGATAACCGTGGAATCCTCGCTTGAAGCGCGCGGGGTTTCGACGTGAAGGACGGTATGTTTGATGAAGCTTTTGTCATGCAAGCCTTCGCCGCGCTTGAGCACGAAGCTCTGCTCCTTCATTGCCATTCCTGCAAAACTGAAATTGGGGGCTTGACCCTGCCTCACAAATCCTTACACGAATGGTTTCTACAAGTCGAAGCTAGCTCCTAACGCTGCAAAATCCACTACCGAAATCGAAAATCCGCATCACTAAGGACACTAAGCAACTGAAATCATCTGTTGATGTCTAAGCCCATCCCTGCACAAACCGAGAGAACACTTCGGCAACGCGCCAAAACTGTGTGACGACCAAGCCCTCATGCGTATCACGTGGAGAATGACTGTGTCCCGGACTGTGTCTCCGTGAGCAACAACTCGTGACTACAGTCCAGATTCACATAAGAAGCACATAAGAACCAAATGATTGTGCTAAAGAATAATACTCTCCAAACAGAATCCTCCCGCCACCTCACGACCAGTTCTTCCCCAAGCAAGATATCCCTCCCACGAGTTGAAGGTTCCGATTCCCTAGAAAGGTAAGAACTGAAGTGGTCACTTCCAGAAGTGAAAACCACCATGGACCATTCAACAGTTCAAACCAATAGTGTACGCGAGCACCGAAGTCACCAGGTCCGTTGCCACTGAACTCGGGCGCAAAACAAGTGAGAAGCTGCACAGACAGATGCGGGACCATGCGGGACTGTACCGAGCACTGCTATTTTGTGCCAACTACGTCACCTTCAATCACAAAAAAACCCTTCTGGAACAACGATCAACGTCATCTAATACTAAGCTTGGTAAATCCTCACGGGTGTCTCTGTTGTCTGGGCAGGTAATTAACCCGTACAAGCGCCAGGAACTTGCCTACATAGACATATTTTATATATTTATCGCATTGTGTGCTCCAGTTGTTGCGCCGTGCTAGAGGAGCTGTTGATGGGGCTTGAATTCAGGGGGGGTAAGCACGCACCGTGTTTTTCTTATGCACGATTTTTCGCCATTCGGCTATAGCCCAAAGACGTTCGCTTTTTCATTTGTTAAGGATTTTTTCCATTTTTTGGAATCAAAACAGCCCAGTATTTCTAGACAAGTAGCCAAATCATACACAGTCATCACCTAGTTTTTGATACAGGTAACACCAAGTATCACCCAAGTATCCCACGATCGAGTATTGTACGTAGAAATAGCTGGCTTCTTTTCCCGAAATGATAAAAGAAAACTCACTGAATCACTGTCCACGCATCACCTGACGAGGAATTGCTATTGCATTCGGGAGAGTTTTGTGGCCCTTTCAGGCGCCCCTCTAGTCTAATCTACAACCTGGGTTGACACCGCTGGCAAGCGCCACTCACCGTCGCCAGCTCATTAAAAAGCTCCGAAGTTCACGGCTTCTTTTCGACAATCATGAGTGCGGGTTTCTTTTGTTCCACTTGGGGTGGAGCCCGGCGGGACTGCAATTTCGGGAAGAGCATGAATGAGAGAAGTGTATCGTGAACTCCCCGCCAGTCAGCGAGGTTGGAGAAGACCCGCGGGGGCGATCATGACTGATGAGTGAAAGGTGGTTGTCGCGCTCGCGCCGCCACCGCGGCGCGAGGAGTTTCTTTCCCCTTGCACAGTATTTTAATTGATGTTGCGTTCTCTTTTGCGTGCTTTTATACCACCAGGCCGCGTTCCGGCTGGGCACTTGTATTTTTCCCTTGCAATGAAGGTAAAGCTTTACTTGTGTCAAAAAAGAAGAAGAAAAAGAGAGGGTGGTTGTCGCGAGCAGAAGAGAAGAGTTGGTGCAAGTGGATCATGTGCTTCGTAATCCATTTTGCTTCTGGACTGGCTGTGATATGGATGGCGTTACGGAGAGAACTGAGAATGGAACGGAATCCATGCCTTGACTTAGTTTGACTGATTGTAAGTTACGGAGTATTTCGTTGACTATGAGTGAGATCATTCACGAGGACAGTCGGCGTTTGCTACAGAACGGAAGTTTGGGAGAGGGAAGCATTAGAAGATTTTTTTTCAAAAATTTTATAAATTTTTTGTAACAAATAGGGAGACCCCACTGCATTAAACGAAACCAGAAACAAGTACAAAGCAGCCTAGACACGAGGACTTGACACATTAAGGGACCCATTTCCAACCACCACCCCATTTTCAATTTATAGACTACCCTGTTTCCGTGAGTTGTGGCGTAGTTCAAGGAGTAGTTGTGGCGCATTATGATTGGCTACAAGGCTGTTAATATTGCAACCAGTCCTAAGTCGATTTTGCAATCAGCCTATGGTTAGGAATAGAAAGGTCTATATAACCATTATAGGTTGAAGAGAATCTTCTATTAAAAAATTCATAGTAAATATGTTTCGTGTAATAAAATTTTGGAAAAATATGCAATCCTTCCAAACTCTATTTTTGTACATGGAAAAAAATTCCGCGCACTAAAAATCTGAGCTCCAAATATGCGTAATTGCTTAAGTGGTTGGAAATGGGTTGTCATCCCATAGGAGGCTCAAATTGTGAGTGGGCATTTGGGATCGTCTTGTAGAAATGTCATAAATGGTGCAGAGAGTTTTTAAAAATGGATCACAGTTTGTTCAATGCACTTTTTGCTTTTTAATTGTGTTTCTAAATCACTTTGAGTAAAATATACATTCATGTAAGGCTAAAATAAATCAAAGGATGATTTGGATCATTCTCTAAGAGCCAAAAATATAAGTTTGAAGTGCTCCATTTAGAGGGTGATTTTGATTGAAGGATTGGTTCAGTCTATGAGCACCGATAGCTATCTATGCACCTTTCACTTTGAAAATTCATAGTTAATTCATCGTAAGTCAAAAAATTACGATTTAAATTGTCAACAAATTGTTTATCTTTTCTCTTTCTACCAAAAATTGTGAAAAATGTTACACTTTGCTGATTTTCCTACAAAGGGCCATTATCCCTTAGATGGTTGATTTATGAGCTTCCTACCTTAGAAGAAATTTGAGCCCTCCATTGGGTAGGATCGTCTTGTAGATATAGGATACATGATGAAGTAAAGATGGCAACATTATTTGTTCTTATTTTTTGCATCTCTTTGAGTGTTGTCCAATTGAAGGAGATGAAGCTTTGAGAGATGGTACAAAGGTTCACACATGGTCTTGGGCCTATATTAACTATCTACAAAATGACACCTTATACTCAACAATTAAGTGTCCATTGGTGCTCCTTGAAAATGCCTCAAAAATTTCACTTTTCAATACTTCCAAACTTCACTTTGAAAAGTTTACCAAACTCTATTTGCAACAATTTTGTCCAACAACAAGTTTTTAAAATGTTATTTTAAGCCTTAATCTATCCCATTTTTTTCAACAAGAAAATCATTTTGGGATGGAGGGAGTATATAAAGTATAAGTTCTATAACTTTTTCAAAGTTTTCATCAAATAAAATAGTGTGCAATACAAAAGTAAAAAATATCCATGTGATCAAAATTATAAAACTATTTAAAAATTCCATTCAAATGAGTTTTGAAAAAAAAAGTGCATAAGATCTAGTAATGAGAACATCAACACTTTTCTAAAATATAAATTTTCCAACACATAACAAATTTTAAACACTTTGTGGGCTATTTCCCTTATATTTTTTGTTTGACTATAGCAATCTTAGTTTTTAATATAAAAATTGAAAGACAACCCAACCTAGTTTACAAGAAAAAAAAATAAGAATTTGAACATTTTTTCTCTACTTGAAAATATTGTCCAAAGTTGGATAGCAACCATAAAATGGACACTTGAGTGCTTAGGATTATTATGTATGTTAAATGCAAATTGTGTCATACTTTCATCTATGCTATCTTTATCCATCATATCATCATGTGATTATTCTTTCATTCATTAGTTTGTGCTAAACTCCAATGACATCCAAACATCTTCTCAATGAGAACCTTGCAAACTTGATGAATGTTTTTTTGGTATTGTTGCATTCAGCAATTGACTCTATTCTTGTTTTGTTTTATAAGATAACTAGTATTACCATCCTTTCTCCCTATATTCATTTTATTGTTCAATTTAAAGTTCAGTTTAACCCCTAAATGCCCAAACTGCATTTTTTTGGCAAAATAGCAATTTTGGGCAGCTCACTACGAATGGAGTTTTTTTTTCTTTGAAATTTTCACACAACATGTGACCAAGGAGTAGCTTTAAGGCCCAACAATTTTCCTAACTTTTGACTACATGGTCAAAAAGTTATTGTATGATATGTCATTTTCTACGTTTAGCGGACAATCCTGGCTACAAAAAAAACTTCTTTAAAAATCACTTTTTTAAGAAATAAAAATTTGGAATTGATTCTTTGGATTTATATATGGATGGAAAGCTTTGAATCATTCCATTTTGATTAATGAGATGAAAGTTATGAGGAGTTTTAGTTTGGGGTAGTTTGTAGGTAGTTATAAATTTTCTATTCTCAAATAAACTTTGAAGTCTTTCATCTTATTCATTTTTAAATATTTTTGAAAAAAAATAAAAACATTGGGTGTAGATTGTTCATTACAACATTGCATCCATTGGGATTGGCATTTTTCAATTCAGTAATTAAATTCTTGACAATTTGGTATTTTGAATCATTCTCTATTTTTTTCTACTTATTATTTTTTTCCTATATGTTGTACAATTCCAAATGATTTGATTTTTTTCAAGCATGTAGCCAACTTGCCTTGGAGAATGAGTAACCATCATTTTGGATTTTTTTTCAATTTGACATTGTGAACTGCAGCTGCTTGGTTTTTTGTAAGACCCAAAAGAGGATTTTTGTCCATTCAAACGCTAATATCTTGCAATATACATGGTGAAAAATTCTGAAAATTTTTCCACATCTTCTCGAACTAGTGTACTACAAGATCCTATGGTTACATGTATAGAAAAATGTTTTTTTTCTAAAATTTGGTACTTGTCCTAGAAATGGCAGTTTTTGAGCATTTTTGGTGAAAACATAGTTCAAATCATTTAGGGGTTAATGTCAATGAGTTTCACTGGATGAAGAGGAAGAATTGGCAAGAATTGTGATCTCCAAAGTAGAAACACCTTTAAGTGCTATTTTTCTACACTTTTCTAGTATCTAATTAATGGGCTAAAATAAGTACTTCTTGATTCAAAATCAACAAAAATTTTGAGATGCAACCAATATGAAGTGAAGAGTTTTTTGAAGCAACTAAAGTGAGAGTTGAGGTCTATTGAGGGTGAGTTCAATGATAAGCTACCACATTGTTTTTCAACTTTGAAAATTTGTAAAATATTGCTAGAATGTTGGAAAATTACGAAACCACTTGGGTTGCATTTCTCTTGAGTTCCCTCATAATCTCATGAAACTTTCTTGGACACTTGCCCTTTGAGACAGATGCTTATAGAAAAAAAGTGTTGCTTATAGATGAGTTTCTACCTCACAACCCACACCGAGATGGAACCCAATCTCGGGCCTCTCATAGTCCGGAACTCTGGATTGGGTTCAGTTGCTTTCACTTCGTTTTTCTCGTTAACTTTCTGTTGATGGACAGTCACGTCAAGTAGGCCTCGCACCACAAGTTCCTTGCGGCGGCAGCAGCAATTGATGCAGATCACTTCGAATCCCATGCCCGGACGGCCGGACCTTCCACCGAATTTCTCAAAGTCGGCGATGCCAGTGGCCATCTTGCAGTTGTCGAAGTCACTGTAGCGTCGATCGGGTTTGTTCGATTCATTGGCGCCACCCATCCATCCAGGGGAGGAAGATACTACGACGGTACGCTCAGCAATTCAAGCGGCCGGGCTATTTAAGACGGAGACTACAGTAAGTTACCGGTATTCGGGAAATGGGAAAGCGACGGACTTTGGACTGCAGTCGTTGAAGGTTTGAGTAGACTTTTTCTATTTTGGAAAAGAGCCACGGTTCCGATTCTTCCGAACTTCAGGCTTTGTTTTGCTGTACTTTCAAAGATGGTAACCTTCGATTAAAGAGCAAGGCGGGAAGCACAAAAGCAGGGGGTGCAATCCGAGTACCAGACAAGCCGCTCACTGGTGAGATTTGTCTCTGAAACACATGGACAGTTTCCATTGATAGAGGAAAAAAATCACATCAGGAAAATAAAAACAATTGCAATTATAGTATTGCAACAATGCAGTGGCAATTACTTTTGTTTGCAGTACAAAGACAATGATTGTTTCACACACATTGCAGTACTCGAACATTATCTTATGTTGCAAGGGTTGCTTTCTTAGAGTTCTTGCAAAAATATCTGAAGTTGTATACTTATGTTAGCAATCCTTTTGCAATATTGAAACTCAAACTAACTTTTCCAATATTGTTTCATTTTTGACGTATTATTGTTTGGCATACATTGAACCTGAGTGGGGAACCAGTCCTCAGCGAATGTTTTTGGTTTTCAGTTTCTGAAAACCGTTTTCAACAACTGTAAAGAGGAAGCAAGCAAGGTGAGATTGGCGGTCAAAGTAAGTGGCATTTTCCACTTTGGTTCAGATGATCTGTTGTTCAGGCGTTGGGGAGTTCGTCATTCGCTGCGTCCATGCTACAGCCACAGAAGCCGCTCATCGTGCCTGGCCGGGCCAGCACACTGACTGGCAATCAAGACGGCCCTAAATTTGACGCCAGTTTCTAAAAACATTTGGATGTCACTTTCCTCTAATTTTCTGGGTCCAAATGTCACTCTCCTTAAATTTTTGGGTGTAAAAAACTACTATCTTCTCCTAAAGAGCATGCCCACCCACCTTGCAAATTGAGTAACTTGTGAAGAAGTCATCCCATTTAATTTAATTTTTTTGAGACAAATGGAATTCCATTGCAAAAAAAAAGTCACAATACAACCAAGCCTTTAGATGAGGTCATCCCATTTACAAAGCAAGTAGGCACCCTAGATTTGTGCTTGTTTTATCACATGTGTTAGATGGCAAACAAAACACTCAGTTGATTGCATGGTGGTTGGTGGTTGATTATTTGGTACGTCACTAGACACGCAACAAATTCTAACATTTAATAAAACCTTGACCTACAAAGAAGAGAGTTTAGGGTTTGGAGGTTAGGGCAAGGGTTTAGGTAAATGCAGTTGCCTTAATAGGAAAGTAGCAACAACCATCTCCAACTTGTAAGAACAACTTAATGAAATGAATGCCTAATTCATTTTAATTATATTTTAAAATTGACCAATTCTGATATATTATTCTTTGGGCTGCCTAATTGTTTTTTTCACTTTCATTAATTATTAGGCAAAAAGCTACCCAAGCCTATTAGAAAGTTATGGTAGTAAGATAACAACATTTGAAATTAGATGTTTTTTTTTTTCAAATCATGCTTGATAGTATTAGCAATTGTTGCTTTCCTTTAAGATTTTTACACTACATATAATTTTCTTTAATATTTATATACTACATGATCAATTACACTAGTTATTTATTTATCAAATCTCAAAAGTAGAAGAGAATTTTGTACTTGTTGCCCAAAGCTATTGGCCCTTTCTAGTTGTTTTTTTTGTTTTTTTTTGGGGTGGGGGGAACATCACTTTTAATCTAGGCACTTAATTAGACATAATAAAATTACCTTGAACAAAGTACATGATTACATCCTTGGCTACCCTATGTCTCAAAAGCTCCATTCAAAATTGACTTCATATGAATGTACCCAAACATCCAATCATTGATTTCAGACCCCAAGTTGTCCTTACAGGTTAAGAATGTCATGGAAAACTTTTTAAAGTTGGTGTCATAGAAAGTTTTCCATGACACAAATTTGTAACATTAATTCTTAAATGTTGACATGAACATTTGGCATCCAATAGATGATAGGAAATCCTTCTAGTAGGACAAAAGTGCAACTATTCATCCTCAGAATTTTGTTGTGAAAAGGGGAGATCTTCTACAGTAGTTTGGCTTCCAATGAGTACTTTTGCTATTTCTTAAGCCAATGATTCACATGGTAATGAAAATGGATGATTTCCAAGGTCACACGTTCGTCCTTTAAGGGCTAAATTATAAGAAAGAACCAACTTTAATTTCAAAGTTGATTTTGATTTGCATTCCACATTCTTTCCATAAATCATGAACTGAAGGTCCACAATTTCGATTGTTAGTAATATGAATCTCCTGCAGATGTGACTGATGAATAGAAATACTGTATCATAATCATGACGAGGGTACAGTACAACATTACAGCGCTCCAGCATGCTGCCATCGATGTCGTTTCTTCTTCTCTTCGTCACTCAAGCTCAGATCACCTGGCTCTTCCTTCCATGTCTTCACCAGAGTCTTTGCTCCGACAATCACCAACCGCTCAACCATAAAAAGCTGATAATTGTTGTGAACAACTGGCTCCAAGATTGCAGAGAAATTCTCAGCCTTCATCACTCTGTATCTGGACACATAAGATCCATTTTAAGAAAGAACCATAAGATAGATACAAGGGAAAAGCAATTTATTTTCATACGTTTGTAGCAATGGCCAAGGTTTGCTAGAGCATACTTAGACAACAGCTTGTCGAAATAGTGAATTTGTTTCTCATCAGTGGCAATGTACAGAGTGCGGCCAGCAGGTATCCAGAGCTTGATACGTTCCATTACGGCCTCAGGCTGAGTGTCACGGTCCAGGTTGGCGTACATGGAGCGGACCGCTCCAGATTTGTCCTTGTGAACCTTCAGTTTATCGCCTCTCCGGACATGTAATGCGTCGTAGTCTTTCAGCTTCGTTTTTATCTGAGTAAACAACACCAACTACAGGATTAGTCTCATCCTCGACTGCGAGCTGCTGCAATTCATCACGTCTGAAAATTCAAGAAAGTGAGGATTCCCCCCATTCCCTATTCATTAAGATCTTGATAAATGGGGAATGAAGTCCCCTCAAAGTCCTCCAGTGCTTGCAACAAACCAGCTGAAAGCCAATTCGACGAGCATTGGAGACAAAGAATAGGAGGTGGAGAAGTTTGCTTGAAAATGCATTAGCGTTTGCCATCTGATCCTCCGTTTTTGTGCCAAAAGGATAGAGATAAAGTTTACATTTCAACAAGTTTGCTGAAATCTACTGTGACTCCCCCCATTAGAAACAAATAGCATGTCCTCAACAATCTTCCAGAAACTATTAAGGAATCAAAGAGTTCATGTAGCACACAACATATTAAGCGATTATTCATATCGTGTATTTAACAGGGGTGGTCAACAGGAGTCATAGTTACTCGCCGCAAGTAGTTCATAATTCTCAAGGAATTTTAGTGCTTGGGTTCGAAATTGTGCTCTATAAATTTTAGGGTTTGAGAATTCCTTGAACATTAAGCCCTTGAATCCCATACCCTAAAGTTCGTCAAAAATGATGAACTGTTCATGGGGAGTCACTATGACTCTATAAAGCTGTAAGTTGTCTTACGAGATCAGCAGCAGCTTGAAGTGGGCGAGCAGCTATAGACGGCAGAAAGGAATAAGGAAGCGTGATGGCACTTCGATTGTGCCGATTTTTGCATTCCATGAACCTGCCACAGCCTATCGAGTAAAGTGAATGAACAGTGGATTGCTCCCCATGTATCATTATTCTGTTGCTACAATATGAAAATTTTGTTAAGTTATGCTCAGGAGCATTAAAATAGGAGCAGCCATTCAAGGATTTATAAAAGGACCATTGCCATGGCCTTTTTTGTAATTCAACCCTCCGTTCCAACAAATGTCCAAATTGCTCAATTGCAGTATGCTTAAAGAGTTGAAACTGCTTAACTTAGCTTGAAGAGTTTTAATTTCATAATTTTGAGTGGGCTTCATATCTCTTGCGGTATTTGCAAACTCATGAGAATTGTCTTTCGCTTAAGGAAGTGAATAGCGAAGCACAATCTTTAGTTACCATGCCAGCCGATTTGCGGTGCGATTTATGACATACGCCTGTTGAAACACAGAATTTCTCTTAAGCTCCTCCCGCTTGATGCCTTCCACTTGAACAAATGATCCATATTTTCTGACAAGTATATCCTGCCATTCTTTTGAGTCTGATACAATCACAGGCACTCTGTGTGACATCAAGGCCAAATCGTAAAGCGTATCCATACGGGGTTGCAAGCTGCTGCAAGACAACCAATTGGTGACGGTTCCTTATATTATAATTCGTGCAAAATGTAATTTTGTTTCTCGAGGCTCTGGCTCGCATCAAACTAGTCATGAAAACATAACCAAATTAAATCTTTGTAGCGAGTCAGGGGGTCACGCAAGCAAGTCATGCCAGCAAGAGAGACCACATCACAGTAAAAGATTTCAGAACAGCTTGCAAGTATCATCCCTTGCGAACTGCAAAGAAGATTGAAGAATACCCTTGCAGCTCTTTGCTATGCTTCGGTAAATTAGTATTGGAATGTTCGACGGCAATGCACATTCTGGATGGCAACACGAATGTTCTGCATTTTCAAGGAGAAGAAGCAAATTAGCTGTGATAAGTGATGCTGCGAAGCCACCTATGCCTGAAAGCAAAATAACATAATTACAATGAGTACTTAAAACCTATAAACTACAAGTGGCAGGAAGCCGATGAAGAAGAGGAGCTGCATTTGGGTGTCAGAGTGCAGGACTTGCGAGGAGCGAATTTGAAACGAGACTTCAAAACTGTGAGGGCTAGTATTTCTGACTGAATTTGAGATTCAGAATTATTGTGTAAGGCTCCAAAAGGAAAGAAGCAGTGGTCCCAAATGTGATTTTCGTAATTATATCAAGTTTCACCTCAAGACACTGCTAAGTATTTTCAAACTTCAAATTTAATTAATACTGTGTTCTTCCCATATTTTGTAGCAGGATTTTTTTTTTTGGTAGAAGCTCTTTTTAATTTCGCCACATTTTTTTTTGTGAACGCTGGAAAGAAGGAAGAGAGTCTTGCAGTGGAAGTCACAACCACTCCTTTTTCTTCCTGGTTCTGTTTTGACACTCAATTTCCCCGAAATCTCTTGCGTCGCCATTGGAAAATCCACAACTATAGCAACTTCATTGCAATTGTTCTAGGTAACGCTAACGTGGTACTCTGAAAAAAATACATCCCTCCGTAATTGTGCGGCTCTCCTTGAACTACTTTCCACAACCATCTCCAGATGTCCAAATTTGAGGATGTCCATATCAGTGACAAGGATAGCAACCAAATTTTGCCCTAATCACAAGTGGAGATCAAGGTGGAGCACCTGTTGAGAACCATGGCTTCCTCGAGAGCACATCGCAAGCTGGACTCCTGGTGACCCAGACCCCCGCAATGAACACAATACTTTCCAGGACAATCGATTCGTGGACCCCAATACAAGTACTGCTTCTTCAGCCCATCACCGCCCTCCTGCACTTCAATTTGCGTTACGAAACGCCAAGAAATGCGAAAGCCGAAGCTCATGAAGCACATGACAATGAAGAGGAGCAGAGGGAGGTAGAAGACAAGGTGAAGCTTGGCGAACAAGGAGACTTTGAAATGTGAGAGATCCGACTTGGGAGGGGGAATACGACTGCTGGTAGAAGTGGTTGAGGTCAGTCTTGGACAGGCCATAGCTCCTGGACGCAACAAAGATTGCTGCAACGAAGAGCGAATTCATTCAGAAGCTTGCTGTGACGATGTTTGCAAACGAATGTGCATCCAGGGTTGGCATTGAAATCCTAATTGCATGGACTTGTTTTCGTGCTCAATCAAGAAAACTCGAAACCCTAATTGCATGGACTTACTTGCATGCTCAAATCAAGAAAACTCGAAACCCTAATTGTGCGGACTTATTTTATGTTCAATTCAAGAAAATTCAAACCCCCCCTTACTTTTTGTTAAGAGTGCCATGTATCATTTTGTGAATGGGGTGATGTAGACCCTTGAGAATCTAACATGAAAATTCAATTTCCATGCAAGACCTTCAAATATAATAATAGTACTTTGTAATTGCTTGAATCCATAAACCCACAATGGACAGGTTTAGGCAAGTGTTTCCTAATAAGCATCCAATGCAAAACTGCTATTTTCTCTACTTGTTTAGGGATAAGTGGGGGGCCAAATGATGATTTCTTTCAAGTGTTTAAAATCTTAGCCTCCTCCAAAGAAAAGCCATTCAAGCTATTTTGTTATTTTCTTGATACTCATACAATATTTCATAAGCTTTTAAGTTGAAAATATAGGGTACTTATTGATGCCACTAGGCTCTCCTTATAGTTTGGCCACCCTAGAAGCACAAAATGCTTGAATATCCATTGACGAATTCAATTAGTGTGTTGTGCAATAATAACCCTAACTTAAGCTAAATAATTAGGAAATTATACAAATTTATAAATACACTAATATGATAGTTTATAATATTCTAAATATAATCAATGTAATATAGTCTACCAAACTTTTATACTATCTTAAATGGTATAATTGTCATCCAACTTTCATCCCATTTCCATCTACAATCATCCAAAATCCATCCTTTCTAATCTACATTCATCCAACATCCTTCCAAATTAGTGTGAGGGAACTCATACTGTTGGCTATTCAAATTCTTACACCTATTGAATTAACTTATATACCATTATTTTGTTAACAAAATATATTAGAAAGGATTCCTTCATTGAGAAATTGTAGCTTGGATGTCATAAAGATTAAGTAAGACTAAACAAATAAAAAACTGTGCCAATGAAAATGATTACAAGAATAGATGAAATTGAGTACAAAGTTGAAACATTTTATTCAAATTATGCATACCATAAGCATCAATGGATAAAGTCGAAAAAGTAGATATACAGAAGTTGTAGTGTGCAACATACTACACATTATCATAGAAGTTTGAAGAAAGAATTACTTGTAATTTGAAAGAAATCAATTTCAAAGTTAGCAATGATTGTCTAGAACTCAATTTTGTTCAACCTAATGTGGAATTACATTACCTTTTACCAATTTTTTCTTAAAACTCAGAAATTTTTTCTTGTACCTTGTCATATTGGTCTACATCATTTCAGATTATTGTACACAAAAATTGAAGGAAATTAACATTTATAGAATTTAAAATACCAACAATTTTAAAAACTTTGATTTCATAAATTGCAATATATTTGTGTTTGAAGTGAAGAAAATCATTACTTACTCTTAGATGGAATTGAAACACAATAATCCCAATGGTGAGATTGTTCTAGCAAGCAAATTAAATCCTACTAATTTTTTTTTTTAAATTGTGAAAATAGCATTAAAAAATGAATCCTATAGGCTAGTTTCCAAAAAGATGCTTAGATTGCTTAAAAAACAAGTGAGATTGTTTATAACTTTTTCATCACTAGTCCAAATAGAACAAATCAAATCTTTCCACATAAACAAAAAAAACTTTTTATGAGAAATGAGATTTTTTTAAAATTATTTTGACTTTTTGTATTTTTGGTTGTTGCTTGATGAACCCCATTTTGAGCTTAGGGTAGCATAACTTTTACTCCCATGCATCAATTCAAATAAAAATTATATTCCTAAATTTGTTGTAAAACTTGGATAGTACACAAATTTGTTTCAAGCCATGAGTCCAGAAAGTGATAGTCAAGAAGTTTGCCATTTTAATGAAATAGATGATGTTTACAATAGTAGGTTGACTATTAACCCCTAATTGACTAAGGCCTTTTTTGAGCTTCTTGGAATTTGCTCTAAATTGAACAAAAGTCACATTTGCAAAATTGCATCAATTTTTTTTGAATTGTACAAATTCAAACTAGACATGTTAGAGAACATATAGGAAAAGAAAACACAACAATATCACTTATGGATTGAAAGATTACAATGTTTGATTATGAAAGTGTTAAAACTACAAAAGTGATGTGAAGTCTTTCAATCCTCTTTTTACATGTCAAATCTAAAAAGTTAGTCACCAAAAAAATATGAGGATAAAGGACCAAACATGCAAAATCCCAATCAATTTATGGCTTCTCAAAATCTAAGTACTTTACAATTTTTTAAAATGAATTTCTAATGTGATTTTTTCTCCAATATCTAGTGTATTTGAGGCTCATTTCCACGAGTCCTTAGTACTACATAAAGACAAGATTGCAATGGACACTCTTGCACAAAATTTTCAATAGAAAAATCATAATCAATCATTTTTAAAATAAACTTTTTTATACTAAAACCAGACTTTGAAAAAGTTTCTTCAAGAATATGAACTTCTATAAATAATAACTAGATTAGGTTTTATTTAACTTCAAAGTATTGTCAACACCAAAATTTGGTGCCTCAGGCATTTAGGGGTCAATCCATTTTGATTCAAGTTTAAATCTCACTAGTCTACGAAGTAATGATCACCAGATACTCAAAATTATGGTCTACTAAGATAGAAGGTCTATAAATTGCCCACGTTAGAGCTGAGACTGAATTTTAGGGAGGCGAAGCTTCTTAAAATATTTTTCGAAACGTTTTCCTTGAAAAATAAGTAGAGTTGGAATCTAACCCAAGTTGTTCATATTTTTTGGAGCTTTATAGAGTTAGTTATAAAATATTGAAGTTGAAATGGCATAGAGCTCTGAAATTGCCCACCTCCTCAAATGTACAGTGTTTGTACACTGCTAAAGGCTATGAAAATTCAACATGTACCATAATGTACATTTGAGGAGGTGGACAACTTTAGAGCCTATACTAAGTGTCAATCTCCAAAAAACAAAACTCCATTATTGGTGATTTGTTTAGTTTAATTTCATGATTTTACATGATAATTTATTGAAAAATATTGGTGGTGAATTTTTTAAGTTTGATTGTACAGATATGTAGGAAACATCTATATGTACAACTAATCTTCAATAAGAATCTCCAAAAAAGTTTCAGAATTCTTTTTAATTATAGAATTTTCAATGTTGAGGTGCTAATGCCCTAATTTTAAGAAATAGATATCTCTTTATTGTAATTGGATTTTGGCAAAGTATTTGCACCATCATGTTCAAATTTACAAAGTCAATCATAGTGTGACGACAAAATGGCAAAATCTAATTACAATAATGAAAATAGATATATTTTTACAATATTTAGGGCATTGACACTCCAACATTTAAGAATTTCTACTTTTACTCTAATTTAAAGTTTTGGAGTGATCTAAAACTTCAATGAATTGTTGCAATTGTAAGCTTTATGAGCTTAGAATCCAAATTTCACAATATGCTTTGTTTTTCATCCACATTTTCTTCTTCCCAAACCACGCTTAGAGGATTGAATTGCCCCAAAGATTGAATGTCAACATCATTCTAGTCTTGGAGCCTTTATACGGAATGAGTAACCTGCACCTTGCTCCCAATGAATTCTTAGAAGTTCCAAATTCTTGTAATCACATTCCATTAACCCTTAAGCTCTCCAATGTCCAATTTTGGGATGATGAACAAATTCATATTCTTATTTCTTTTTCATATGCTTAGATGAAAGTCATCTAACTTTATGGAGATACTTTATCAAGTTCTTATCCTATCTATCGTTCGGATTTGGTGTTACTAGAATACATATTTTTCTAAAATTATAAATGTGGAAGTATGTCAAGTGGTTGACTAAGCCAAAATTGCATTGACTCTAGTTCAAAATTGGATTTGCAAAAATGAGGTCATAGATGTAAAGAACACAAAAGATTCAAAAAATCACCATGACAAGAGAACCTCCTTTCAAATTCATTCCAAAAAGTTTTACTCCAAAAATGATGATATTTTGCTTGTAATCAAATTTTGAAGGAATTTTAAAATTTTCCTTCTAAATTTATTAAAAAAAATATTGGTGATGCATTGGTGAATTTAACCATATAGATGGAATCTAGGATTCAAAATCTACAAATTTTATTTGTGTTTCAATTCCAAAATGTTCTTCCAAATAGTATTTTATAATGATTTTTTTTCCAAATCGTCAATTTTGGAGAAGATTCTTGACATTTAGGGTTAAGTTAGTTCACTTCATGAAACTCTATATTAATTAAATTAGTACAACACTCAATGCTTCAAGTATAGACAACAAGCCAATAAGGTAGGAGGCTCGAAATATGAGCAGACATTCAGAACTACCTATATAGGTGGTTGTGAATGGATATAAAGTGTTCTTAAATGGACCTTTGTAGTCCTTGAATGAATGGAAAGAAAAAAGCATTGTTAATGACAAGAGCCAATCATACTCTTTGCTTTTCCATTTATCTTCAGAAGTTGCAAGTGAATAGTTCATGGAAGCTCTAGGGACATAAATAGGGACCTATACCACATCTCATTTGAAAATTCATAACTAGTTCAAAAATGATCCCAAAAAATATGAAACAACTTGGGTTAGATGCCAATTCCTCTTTTCTTTCAAGGAAAATTTACTAAAAATATTTTGAGAAGTTTCACTTGTCCTTACATGCTCGGTTTATGGACCGAGTACCTTAAATAATAATTTGTTTCAAAATCATTGAATCAAGTTCCTAAACCCTTTGTCATGTATAAGATAAACATACCTATTATCAAGCAAATTGGCTATCTAAGTATCTTGGAGAAGCTATTTGTCAACTCACATATTTTTTAGAGATTGAGAAATTTGAGAGAAGTCATTTGCAAGTAGAATCAAGACATTTTGACAAGAATTTTTTTTTTGTGATTTGTCACAATTCCTTGAAAATAAATTGGTAAGGTATGGGTACTAAACCCATGCTAAACTACACTCTAAAGTAACTACATCTAAAATGGACCACTCTTCAAAATCAACCCCTATTTTAAAAGGGAAACTGAATGGAGAAGATATTAGAAATGAAGAACATGATAAGGACAAATGTAAGGTGAATTTTGAGTAGTGTGTAATTCTATTAATAGTATTTTGGAAGTGGCAACCTTAAAAGTGGACAATTTTAGATACACTTTTTTGTTGCTTTAACTTCTTTTCTATTGATTTTCTTCATGTGCATCAAATGCATTTTGGCATCACCTACATGACACTTTCACAACACTCAGTAGTTTTTAGAGAGGCTACCTTTCCCTGTCTAGATGCCTCATCCATGAAAAACATCCACATGGAGAATTAAAGTAAGATCCAATGTCAGATGCTAGGATCGTGTCGGTAGATTTATGGTGTATACTATGAGTGGTTGAATTCCTACTAATTTTAATTTATATATCTCACATTGTTTGCTTTACCTCCTACCATCCTATCTATATATAAAGAGTTGTCTTCTCGTATCCAAAGCACAAACCATAAATAGCAATCAAAATATAGTGAGGAAATTGAAACATTGATTTTAGTGGGTAGAATGATATTTCTTTGAAATTTTTAATCAAAAACATTTATTTTGTTTCTAACCTAGTTGACTACATTGTTTTTTAGTAACCCATTTTGTATTAAGCTTAATTGTAGTTCTGGCCCAAGTATCCATGCGAGCAAGCTTCAATTTTTTGACAATTTGTGATGCAAGGATTATTAGTTACTATTGGATGTAGAATATTCCACACCATTCTGTCCAAGGGAAGGCAATCCTTCTTGTTGCTATTGAGTGTTATGTTTAGCATCTTACACCTTACATCTTTGAAAATTTGTAACTAATTCATATTGTATCCAAAAATTATGAAACCACTTGCATTTTGATTTTTAGTTCTCCATCAATGTGCAAAAATTATTGTTCATTTTCTAGAGCATATTGTCATGCCACATAGCTTCTTCATGCAATTCTAGGTGTAGTTACCTTCATGTGTCTCCTCCCAAATGCATTGTCATGATGCTAAAGGGTTGCTACAATTGTGGTAATGGGTAGGTAAATGGTGCCAATGATGAAAGCTTTGATAAATTATGTCAGAATTGGGTGATTGATAGCATTTGATAGCAAGCTTCAAATTTAGAAATACTTTTGTATCTATGCATAGAAGAACATTTTTACTAATAGAGTACTTTAACTTTTAAA
Organism: Climacium dendroides; assembly: GCA_950106755.1. NCBI lineage: Eukaryota > Viridiplantae > Streptophyta > Bryopsida > Hypnales > Climaciaceae > Climacium > Climacium dendroides. The sequence goes on along the minus strand of OX467082.1, from coordinate 28,871,537 downwards.
GGATAATTGTCTATTTGGAAGACAAATGGGATTTTAGATAGGTACTTATAGGCTAAATTTTTGTCATGATTTTTTGAATTTTTTTAAAAAATAAAAAATTGATTAGCTTTATGAGAATATAATTTTTTTCAATTGGGGCATGGGAACAAAAGTTATGCCCAAATAAGTTCAAAACAAGGGATAGGGGTCAACAAAAATCAGGATTTGAATTTTTTTTCATAGATTATATTTTTGTCTACATGGAAAGCTTTGATTCATTCCATTTGGATTTATTATGAGAGAATCTTCTTGAAAAAATAACTTGTAGGATTCATTTCTGAATGCAAGTTTTACAATTCTTCAAAAAAATAAGCTCCACATGAGTTCCACACTAATCTTGCAATGTGCTAAAAAACTTGTTTTTTTACTTTAAATGCAAGTATTTTGCAATTTGTACAGTCAAAATTTCTAAATTTTTTTTCACACATTCTCATACTAGTTGGGTGTAAGATCCTACAATTATATGTGCAAAAAAAAATTCAAATTTTTTCTCTTTGCTATAGAAATGGTAGTTTTGAGTGTTTTTTTGGCAAAAAAAGGTCTTGGTCCTTTAGAGATTAATATAATCTGTATACAAGATAATAAATGAGCAAATGAAATTTCTTCCAAAATTATAAAAATTTATTATAAAATGCAACTTAAGAGAATAATTTAATGATGAATCTCAAAATGTAGTTGTAAAATTTTATTTGTAGATTGTATCCATACAATTAAATCACCTAGTATACAAATTGATATTTTTCAATAATATTTGAAATCAAAAAGTGAAAATACCTTCTAAAATTGATTGTAGACTAAATATTTGTGATTTGAACAAAATAAATTTTAAAAAAAATTCAAAATGTTAAATTCTAATCATAGTAATTTTTTAAGATTTTTATTTTATTTTTTTATTCAAGTCATTTTTTAAGGGTCATTTCTTAAACTAAAAAAATTACTTTTTGAGGCTATACCTACCAAGTATCCTTTGAACTATAGAATATTTATTTTGCAAAGCAAAATCTTTAAAATCTATATTGTATAAATGTTAAAGAACTAACAAAAGAATTTTCTAAAAAATTGATGGATGAAAAAATGTATTTTTGCTTATTTGGAGTGTGTTTGTGTTCATCAATTGTTTTAAACTTAGAAGTCTTGTCTTTTAGAGGTTAAACTATTGCCTCATAAACTTTTGCAAGTACCACTAATCTTTTCTTATACCTTGTTTTTTTCTTTCAATCTATGAGAAAAAATTAGTGGTACTTGCAAAAGTTGAATCATTACTATATCACTTTTTTGCAAACAAATCAATTTTTTATCTTTATCTTTATCTTTATCTTTATTCTTCATGTATGAATCAAAGTACATATAATTAATTATTTTTATTTGGAATTTTTTTCTTGTATGTCTTTAAATGGGAGCATTTTTAAGTAATACATGCTAGTGTTTCACTAGGAACCTTGCCAATGACAAGTGCCTTGACTCCAACTGCATGTACCTTTGGGTGCAAATGGATCAACCAGCTAATGGATGACTTTGTGAAGGCTTGTAAGATGGAAAAACATACTTTCTAATCTGATTCTTTTTTGTGGAAGGTGTTTGAACATATTTTTGAAAAATGGTGTTGAGTATAACTTCATTGTTATATATTTGACTTTTGTACACTTTTGTTGAAATTGATTCCACCTAATGAAATGAAGTCAATCAAGTTTGGTTTCTAAACCAACTTGCAAATTTGAAAAATATCTGAAATTAACTATATTATTATTGAATTTGAACTCTAGATCTAATACCACGGTGTGTTGATCTTCTAATAACTGAAATACATTGTAAATATTTTTACTCCATCATACTACTAAAATCATAAGCCCCTCTGTAATATCACAAATGCTACTATTAATACTAGGGGCTCGTGCTTGCTATGCTACGCATTCATTGTATCACATATTAGTAAAAATTTGATATATTTGAATAGAATGCATGATAATGATTTTGATAAGTCTTTAGAGTAATTACTTTAATTATTTTATAAAAATATTTTCAATCATGCATACATAGAAACCATATTTTCACAAAATGTGATATTACAAAAATAGAGTAGCAATTCACAGTCACCTCTATAATATCACTTTTTACAAAGGGAGATATTATAAAAATAATATAGTTGTTGCAATTGAAGTGATATTAAAGAGGATCAATATGGTGATATTATAAAGGTAGCAAATCCATTGCTTCTCTTGGCTTTATACTTCTTTGCACTTCTATGATTTTGTGCTTTTGTGAGCTTTGAGCTTTCATGATTTCAATTTTCTAATGCTACTACCAAATGATTTTGAGAAATTTATTAGATTGAACCAATTTTGAATTTCACAACAATTAAATTGTTCACGAAGCTTTTGAGATTTACAATTTATTCCTTTAAATTTTTCTATTTGGATTGCCATTGTTTGTAACAATTGAGTCAAATTTCTAATGCATTCTAATGTATGTGTATCTTTTTATTCTTTTACCATATATCGTTCTTCATTCATTAAATTTCTATTGTTTATTTCAATATATGCTTATTTATAAAAAAAAATTATATGAAGATTTTAGTAATCTTTATTTGAAGGTTTATTGAAATTCTTGCTCTGCATTCTATCTAATACATAAAATTTTTAATGAAATTCTAATGGTGAATGCATAGCATAGCAAGCATCAACCACTAACTAGTGATATTCTAAACTCTTATGTATATCTATGGAAAAAATTTCAAAATTTCTGAAATTTTTTTGTGTTTGAAATGAATTTTCTTTAAGTTTTCCTTAAAACATTCACAATAATTTTGAACTTTCACCAAAAAAAAATCTGAAATTTACTTCACTTACAAAAGACATGTGATTTCATCTCTGAAAAATACCTGTACAAAATTTCGATCATAAAGAGTAAAAAATGGACACATAACAAAATGGAAGGATTTTGATTTTTGAAGTGCAAGTCTGTGGTCATAGGTCCGTGTTTTCAAGGTTAAGCCCGACCACCGGGGGGAACAACCCGGGGAACAAGACGGGTTCCCCAAGTTCTCTGCGCCGAGAATCGGGAGAGCGCCAAGTTCCCCAAGTTCCCCAAATTCTCCGTGCTGGGAAGTTGGGGGCCACTTGGGGCAGGTCAGGCTCACCGAGTAACTTCGTTAGGGTTTAGGGTTTTAGTGTTGGCCGAGTTCGATGACTTGACTCGAGGTTTCGCAGTGCTGTCTGCACGGGCGACGCCATGGCGAATCCCAAGTCCGGGAAACGTGATCGCCAGAGTGACGATGGCGGCGTCGTGGTTCTTCACAGGGGCGAAATCAAGAAGAGGCGCGGCGAGAAAGAGGAGGAGAAATGGAAGGTGAGAGAGAATCTTATTATAGAATCGAAACAGCACCTCGATCATCTGTTTTGAAACCCTTTCTCCTGGTCGCCCGACTGAAGCAGTTGAGTGCATTGGACTGCAGCATATTAAAGACAGGAAATTGAAGGGGCAAATTGTGGAACGGGAGAAGCTCTTCGGAGAGGCCGCGGAAACGGCAACGAAAGTCCAGGAGGTTTGTTCACCTCCTCTTCTTTTCTGGTGCATCAAATTTATTTGGAAGATATGTACCGAAAATGTACCGAAAATCGGAATCTTCCGTTTTTTTCCGGAACCTAATTGCATGGTTTTTTTTGCCTCAATCTTCTTTTTCTTAATTCTATCATGTAAATACTCTGTTCTTAAGCTGTAAGTACGCACACAGAGATTTGAAAATTTTAATGCACGTTCAAATTATTACTAAACTAGAAATTGGAGTAAAATGATCTTCTGCGGTAACCTTGGAGTTCAGGTTGTAAGCAACATTGAAGCTAAGAAATTGTGTGGTTTTCAGTGGTTGTTACCGAGTGAAGCTGGTTACTTGGAAGCAGAGGGCCTTGAGGATACTCGCCATTTCAGTCAAGAGGCCATCGTCAAGGAAGTAGATGTCACAAGCGCACGGAAAGCGTTTGACTTGCAACTTCCAGGTTGATAAGCTCTGCCTGGTTTGTGGTTAACATTCCGAGTGCGATAATTAGGGTTTAGGGTTTAAGCACTGAATTCCCTGCATTATACTTGTGGTTGTATGTTTGTATTCTGGACGTGCTTTGGGGCATCATACGTGGATTGTGACGTATGGATATGCAGATCTCGGTCCTTACACTGTGGACTACAACTCCAATGGAGTGTTTATGCTTCTTGGTGGACGCAAAGGACACCTTGCAATGATGGACTGGAAAAAGTCACGGCTGATGATGGAATTTCAGGTCATTATTGCGAAGATTTTCTTACCCGTTCGTGACTAGTGCAATTGCAGTGTAGAGAACTAGCTTGTGCATAGGACTATGCATGGCAGTGATCAACATTGGAATTCAAAAGAGTGATGGGTTGCTTTCATTTTTTTTTAAAGTGTAAATAACCTACAGAACCGCCCTAGCGATCACAAAACAGGATAAAATGACCTAGTCGATAGATAGTCAGGCTTGTAAGTATGTTGGGCATTCTGGTTTGCAATGTTAGTGCTAAAATTTTGGTTGAATAGCAAATTTTTTGGTAACATTTCCAAGAGTGTTGACGTTGGAAATTGTTTCACTTCAGGTGCGAGAGACTACGCGAGACGTGAAATTCTTGCACAATGAGACCTTTTTTGCCGTGGCGCAGAAGAAGTACGTTTAATTTCACTTAGTTTTCCGCAGGTTGTCTTCTAGGAAAATTTGTATATGCGAATCTGTCTTGCATTGTTGCTTTGCTGAAATTTCTCAGGAGTTTATTATCTCCGTGATACTAGTTTAGTGTACAACACCTTCAGAGTTTGTAATGACTTTAGTGATTTTCTAGTGTGACATAGGGCGCAAGTTATCATTTTGTCTGGTTAAAGGAACTCTTACCATATGCATTTGTATGGATTGGGCAGATATGTCTTCATCTATGACAGGAGAGGTGTGGAGCTTCATTGCATGCGGGTATGTTTATTCATATCTTGATAACATGCAATAGGAAACTAGTTTCTGATATCCCAGAGAGGCATGCTCTTTTATTCAAATCGTAGGTGAATCTCCGTGCTGCTCAATCATCTTCATACGGGAAAAAGCTGACGAGTTTCAAATTTGTGCAGGACCACATTCAACCTTTGAAACTGGAGTTTTTACCTCACCATTTCTTGCTGGCAAGTATAGACAAGGCTGGAATCCTGAGGTACCAAGACACTAGCACTGGGGTCCTCGTTGCTCAGCACCGGACGCATTTGGGTCGCGGCGGTGTTATGCGCATGAATCCTTACAACTCTGTACTAGGCTTGGGGCACAGCAATGGCACGGTCACCATGTGGTCTCCCAACATGTCAACTCCTCTCGTTTCCATGCTTTGTCACCGGGGGCCTGTGACGACTGTTGCCTACGACCCCGAGGGGCTACACATGGTAACGGGTGGAATGGACGGGAAAGTGAAGGTTTGGGATGTAAGGAAATTCGTCCCATTGCACAGCTACTTGGCACCAACTACCCCGAAGTCCCTTGACATCAGTCAGAAGGGACTGATTGCGGTTGGTTGTGGTTCTAAAATCGAAATCTGGCGAGATGCCTTGATTACCAAACAGGTACTATTGATTCTAACAATTCAAAAGTGGTCGCGTTCATTTCTTTAGGATTGGAAACTAATTTTTTAGGAAGTTTCAGGGAAGCTAATTAAATGTATCAAGAAATTATGTCCGACATTTTGGAAGTTACTTCACCCGTACTTGACTACTAATCTCCGAAGCGGATGTTCTTTTTTTTCCACCCTCTTTGAGTTTAACCCCTGAGCGCCCAGCGCAAATTCCAAAAGCAAGCTACAAATTGCCACTCAAGTAGACCCCACCGATTAAAAAATAAGATCCAAGAGACATGACCGTTTAGATTGCGAGAGAGGTAGGGAGGGCATCTTTGGAGAAATTTGTGGAAGTTTTCACCATACAACCTAGGACATTATAATGGTGAAATGTCTCATAGTAGGAGGCCACATTTGGGGGCGCTGGGGCGCTCAGGGGTTAACAACAGTTTTCAGTGTAGTCTGATCGTCTCTCTGGACATGCCATGGCTGTTTCTTCCCCTAGTTGGCAATAATTAGGTTGTCTGTTACTGTGCTCCAGATGCTGTTTACTTGTGCAATAATGCTGACATATTGCTTACATGTTACCAGGTGAAACCCTATTTGGCACACAGATTGGCAAAGGGTGCGCAAGCTGAAGACCTTGCCTTCTGCCCTTACGAAGATGTTTTGGGAATTGGACATTCATTGGGCATCTCGTCTGCCATTGTTCCTGGGGCTGGAGAGCCCAACTTTGACTCGTATGTGGCGAATCCATACGAGACATTGAAGCAGCGTCGGGAGTCAGAGGTTCACCGCCTTCTAGATAAGCTACCTCCTGACACTATTGCCCTCGATCCAAATTCGATAGGTGGTATCCTTCGGGGTGGCAGAGAGAACCAGATAGAAAAGGTTGCTCTAGGAAAGGAAGCCAATATGGCAAATGCAATTGCAGCTGGGAAGGACGTGAAGCTAAAGAACAAAATGAAAGGAAAGAACAAACCAAGCAAGCGACACAAGAAGAAACAGTTGAATGTCATCACTGCGGAAATGCACATGAAGCGTGAAATGCTTGAAAAACAGAAGACTGACAAGAAAATGCCTACTAGTAGTGAAGCTGATGCTGATAGCTCGCTTCCTCTAGCATTAGCACGATTTAAACGAAAGTGATATCAATTTTGTAACTAAGAATACATTTCCTGGTACTTCGATTTTATTCTCCACTTCATTTTCTTGTGTCTTGATCACCCCAATCTGAACATGTCCTCTCACGTGGTTCTCATCAGAACAGTTCTTCCGCCTGCCTTCACACAATGCAACATAACATTCTCCGGCAGTTGTGAGAATTCACAGTAGATGAACAAAGTCTTGAGTCCACATACAGAGCATGCGTGGCACTCGAGTACCCGTCTAACATTTGTATCTTTATTAAGTACCTCAAACCTAAGATCGTGCACAGAAAGCATGGTGCGCCATAACTGGATTCCTTCTGACACCTCTCATTCGAGATGAGCTCAAGATTGTGAACAAAACCACGGTACTCAATGAGCAGTTACATTTAATACCTATTTAATTACAGTAGATGAGCTCAAGATCGTGCACGAAAAGATCTAGATCCCTTTGTGTTACGGCACGGAAAACCAAGGTATACGCTTTTCTCGTGCATGTCCAGATTCTCTGCTTTCCCCATGAGTCAAAAGACGCATGGAGCCCAGTCACCGCAGTCCAACTCACCATCCACGTGGAACAGTCAGAGGAGTCCACCACTGCATGCCAAGCCATCACAGGATGATCCCTCCTTGTCACCCTCATCTTCGTCGACTCCGATTCTAATAAGCTCCAAAGTGCGTCGCAGAACAGACCCAGTGCTTATAAGTTTTTTACTACTGTAGCTCGTGCACGTCTCTGTTTTGAGCTTTTGTTTGTGTTTGACGAAGCTCCAGCAGGCCAGCTAGTCAAGATGGTGGATGTGGCGGCGCTGGTGATTGGGGTGATCCTGTTCGTGGTGCTGTCGCCAGGGCTGGTGCTGCAGATCCCAGGCGACGAGCGTCCCATCGAGTTTACCAACCAGCACACCAGTTTGCCGTCCATTGTGGTGCACGCCGTGGTCTTCGCGGTGCTCTTTTGGCTGCTGCAGCTCTTGTTCCACGTCCATGGCGGAGCCTAGCTTGCCGCACTAACAAGTTAGTGCTGCACATCCTGTAAGGTAGAGGATACTGTTGCCACCACAATTTCCACCAACTGTGAATTTGGCCACAAGGGACAGTCGACAACTTTGGCCGTCCATTTAGCCCTTACTTATTAAGTTCAACCAAGTGTGTTTGACAGGGATATGTAGTTTAGACTGCGTCACTCATCGTGGGCTCCAATGTGAATGAATAGACTCTTACTGTACGGCGGTTCAGAAATAAAACAGAGTTATTTCTCTCTCTTCAAACAAATTTATGAACAAGCAACTGCACTATTAGAGGCTTTGTGTTGTCCATGTAGTACTGTCTTGCTTTTTGAGTAGGGTAACTGCTCAAACTTCCTCACGGTAGCTTCTGTTGATGCAAAGCCTCCTCCGTTTCGGTCCATAGCAACGATCGAGTTGTTCTTGGTGAAGAGCGGTTAGTATGGGGACAGGTTCACGGCCCTAACAAATTTTAGTGTCGTCAACCTTTCAGCTCCAGCCCTTTTATCTCATCCTTTCAGCACAACCTTGTGGAGGATTTTTATGTTGCATGACGACAGATGAAGTTCGTGATTCTAAAAGAGACCTTGACGGCATCTGAAATCTTGATAAATGTACGAATTAGTGATCCACCAGTGGGGAGAGTACGTTGAATGGAACTTATGCACTGAATTTTCTAAGTTTTCTTCTCGATGGAATGACTTACATGGTTGTTGTTTTCTCCCTCTGCGCAGGAAATTGGAGGCATGAGGGGTGAGCGTGGCGATGACTTGTTTAGGAGATGATTGCATCAGTTATAATGTCCTGCTTGTGAGCGATGTGGGGATCTACGTTGATTGTCTGGTGAAGACCAGGATAGCTAGCTCAGCATGTTGATACGTACATTTCAATCTTCCTTTTTTTCCGTGAGTGAAGGTAAAATACAAAGTTTTGAGACACTTTGGCCTGGGGTTGAAGCTTGTTCTTCAGTTTGAGGTTACTTCCATGGTGAAGAGGGATTGGGTTTGTGGTGGTGTTCTGGATTTGAACATGTCAACGGTAGAAGAGAAACCTAGCTAGCAAATGCCAGTTAGCAAATGTTTCAGTTTCAAAGACCTCAATTGTAATGAAATAAAGCGGAGCTGAAGTTATTCATCAAAAAGCCTCCGTTGTTTCCGGTTCCCAGAAGCTTTCTATTCCACATAAGGCTTGCTTTTTCTCACAGTCTGCTCACTCTCATAACATTGAGTAGCCTTCATGCACGCTGCCTTTCCTTCATGCACATGGCTCTTCACACTGAGCCTCCATGTATCCACTTAGCTCTAATGAAGTATTGTTGGGTGTGAAATATTCCACACCATCTACTGTAAATCCTAGGTAGTGACAGTGCATGCTATTGAATGTTGTGCTACATTATCGTCCAGACAAGCATTCTACAAAGCACCCTAAGGGCCTCCTTACAGCTAATTCAAGCAAGAAGACAAAAGTAGCTCCACCAATTGTCTTACTGGGGTAGGCAAGCGGGAAAGGAGTTGAAGTTTCACAAATACCGGTGGACAACCTTATTGGTAGAGACTAGTGAATCTAATATGTATGAATTTTTTTATTGATTCCTTCTCCACCTACCGGGTCCACATGAAAGTGCAATGCTTATTTTTCCATGTAGCACTTGCTGTGCAATTCCCCCGATGACCTATACATGTAAAGAGGCCCTAAGTTTCAACAATAAGTTTCAAGATCTCTTAGATTTTTAAGGGGATGGTGTATGTAACTTTGGTACCATAGTAAGTAAAGGTAATCCTGTAAGCCCTTCATAACATTGTTAACCATCATTGAAGGGTTCCTTTTTCTTCCCCCCAAAGTGGGAGCCCCTAGGGTGGAACTTTTTGGCCCAGCAAAAATTATAGCTTGTGAAAAGCTAAGTACCTACTCCGCGGAATTTGGCATGCATTGTGGCCGGCATGTTGACTTCACTTCAATTTGTGTTTGATTGTTGGAATGTGCCCATGCGAGTTGACCAACCCATTCCACTACTACTTGTAAACCCATCTTCTAATTACTTGCGCCAGCCAATTGCATTATAAACTAGATTCCCCTAGGTATCTTGGGGGGAATTAAACCTCCACATGGGAGGTGCATGTTCTCATGTTTAATAATGTTATACTTCCTCATGAGAAACGTAGGTAAGCCTTGAATGTAGAAGATTACATCAAGGTTGTTGCACCTATTTCTGTTTGCCTCCATTTTTGTTACATATGGATCTCTTGAAGTGTTTCAATATGACTTCAAACCATCTATATGGGATGCCTTCAACTTTACATATGGCACATTATTGCAAAGTAATAAAATACTTTGAAGTCTTTAGTAAATGGTTTTGGATCTATCTGAAAATGCTTCAAATAGGCACCTATAGAATATTTAAGATTTGACTTTGAAATTCATAGAAAATACAAAAATTCTTCTCCAATTATTTTTTTGTTGAAAATTTGTGATTTTCATTTGTCTAGAAGTAAACAATAATCCCTTATTGTAATTTTGACTTCATCTATTCACATCAACTTGAGTGATTGATTTTAGACATTTCTACCTTAATTAGGATACATGAAGAGTCAAAATCCACACTACTTACAATTTTACTCATCCTATGCAAAATACTTTGAAATTTATACATTATTCATTCAATACCAAAATCAAACATATTTTAATGTATTGCAATCCCATTAAAAATAGGAACAAGATCCACATCCAAAAAATTATATTCTAAGAAGAAAAACATTGAAAGCCATTAGGAAGGATTCATTAAGGTAGGATGATGCAAAATCATCTTTTTTAATTCTACCATTTATGTTTAGGCCTTGGATTGTCCACCTATCTTTATTAAAAATTACTACAAGGTTTTAGGAGCAATTGGTGGGAGTTGAAGAGTTCTTTGAAGCAACCAATGGAGTTGGACATCTTGTATTTTTATGATTTCTATTTAAAAGGGTTTAGTGTACATGAATAGGTATCCTATGCTATCAACTTTGATAATTCATTTACAATTGCAAAAGTATAAAAAAATTATGAAACAATCTAGGTTGGTTTTCACTTCAGTACGATAACATTCTTCCCTTCTAATCATCATTTGAACCTCCCACCTTAAATGGCAACAAGAGTGTCAAGTTTTGGTGATTCTATTTCACTTGATGACTCTTTGAAACCTTTGATAACAATTTCCTTTTGAAGAGAAAATGTGTGTTTAAAATAGCTTACCCTTTTCCAACTAGCCACCCATTTTTACTAGTTAGGTTGCAATTAGTTGTAGTTTAGATAACTCAAAGCAAGAGCGCCACAAATGTCCAAGAGGTGTACATTGAAAGCATACAATGATCACAAGATGTACATTAGAAGCCACAATTGAAGCATTGTTGATTTTGTAATCAACATATGGTTGGGAATATAGTGACCTATATAACGAGAATAGGTTGAAAAAAATATGTATGAAAAAAATTCATGGTAATTTGATTTTTGAAAAAAAAATTGTAAAAAAATATGAAATCCTTCTAAAATCTATTTCTCTAACGAGGATATTGCAAATATTGTAAATTGCTTAAGTGATCAAAAGGGGTTGGCTACCCTAGTAATTGATGTTTCCTAATTGATTATTTCACTCTACTATGCATGAATTTAATCCCATGTTGATTCTAACTTTTCAAAGTTAACTGGAGGGACTTAAATGAACAGACTCTTCACACACGCCACCGTAGAAAAGGGTTGGAGTTCCCCACCCTCTCAAAACTGCCCACCTACGTAACATGCATTTCTCCACCAACAATCTAATAAAACATGGTACTGGTTAGGCAAAAAAGAGTTCCACCTTCCCTCAAGTTGCGTACGAACGTCCAAATCCATCAAGGGCGGTTGATGCGAGGGCCATGTGAACCAGTCGCAATCCAAAGACTAATTCTTCCAACACGTCAGACGTTTTCAAATATCTGAAGCACATGCAGATACCAAAAGAAACGAGAACTAAGCCGATTCCATCCAGCTGCTACAGAACATTCGTCCACTCTGCGATGACATGCTGTAAAATAAGGCCCTAATGATCATTCCCTCGAAAAATACAATGTTTCAAACCAGTTCCTATACTTAAGTCACCTTCTAACCTGCCCTTCTAGTGGGTAAGTTAACACAGTGCAGCTTGGGTTGAGCATTATTATTTTGCTAACCGCTTCCACATGGATCTTATATACACGACCAGAGACCACAAAGCTAATCCTGCAGAGATGTAGAGCAAGCTCACGCCTGCTGCTCCAAGTGCAATACCTCCTCTGCAGTAGCAAAAACACACATTTAGTACACAAGACTTTCACCTCAAGAAATGTGTAGATCACGTCAATTCTTAGCAATGAAAGTTTAACAAAGATGTAGGTGGTTGCATACCCGCCATCCCGGCCAGCCAGTAGCAACGTCAGAGCCACCATTTGCGCTGCTGTTTTCCACTTGCCTAAACTATTTACCGCCACAGACTGCAAAAGCCCGCAGTTGTTTCCAAGTTTAGAAAAGCCTGAAATCCCCATAGGATGACGGAAGCAAACAACACTACAACTAGACGTCCACTGCAGTGTGAAATGAAATACACTCATCTCCGGGAAGAAAAACTCGTACCCTGTGAATGTCCCCGCCCTGAGAAGCAGCCCATTCTCGTAATGCAGACATAGTAATCTGCATAATGCAAGAGTTCATTAGCTTGTGGCAGCAAAGAACAAGCAGAAGACTAGTGAATCCCTGACCATAAATATCCTTGATATGACCTCTGTGACTCTGCTAATAGCACACTTGAGAATTAAAAATATGGAGATTACAGTAGAAAGTCGTACCTCACGACTAATGATGGCAATGGCTGGCAGTGGGAGAAGCCAAGGGCCAACCTTCGCTAGTGCTGCCATTGGCGGTCTCGTGCACAGTAACACCAATGTGGTGGCTACCATCAACTGCACCAATCAAGCAGATTCGTTCCCTTAAGAGCTTAAGAGGATACTATTTGCATCATTTTAACACATGGAGGGGTGGGATTTTGGAGAGATATGGAGAGTTGTGGAGAGATCTTTGAAGATAACAGTCAAGTCTGTCAACATCAAGGTGTTATAATTATGTATGAATTTCCTATGCAATTTCTTATGCGATTTCGAAGCAGGAAATCACTGGAAGTGAAAGTAGACAACCCCATCTCCATTCGAAGATGGGTGGCCATAGGCGTTTGGCTAAGTCATGCTTAAGCCAATAGCTAATTGAAGGCTAACCAAGTAGACGAGTAGACGAGTTACTGTTGGTAACAAAAGTAGATAGGATCAGGACCCTCATGGTTTGAGTCTCCTCTACCTAATCACAGACTGCCATAGAAAATTCTAAAAACTGCAATTGTAGATCGTCTTGCGTCTTTCTAAATCCAACAACAACAACACTCGAGCAAGATGAAGAAAGATGAAACTCACCTTATCTGCAACAGGATCCAAGAAAGCACCAAACTCAGAGCTCGACCCCATCTAAACATTGTCCAACACAAACGATTGCTCGGATGAGTTTCTTAAGGTAGAAGACTCTAAATCTGCCCCACATTCTAACAGCGTGAACTCGTCAACGTATGGGGTGAATTGAATTCTTCAATATACAGATGTTGTACATTTAAGGGATGCAAGGGAGGTGAAGCTTCTAGACTACGAAGGCTGTAGACTTTGAATTTTCATAACAAATTCTGCAAGAATTCAAATGGTATGAAACAACTTCGGTTAGATACAGCTTCCATTTCTGTTTCAAGAAAATTTTACTGAAAAATGTCCAACAAATCCAGTCTTCCCCAAATCACGATCAGCTAGTAAATGCTCGCCTTTAGCACCTTCGTTCCAACACTAAACCGCCGCCAAAAAATGTAGCCAAATCTAACCTAAAAGTAGCACGAATGATTTGCCGCAAACAATACCTTTCTGGCGAGGAATCCATCCAGCCAGTCGGTCAGAGCCGCCACCACAAAAATTGTCGCCCCAGCCGTCGTTGCCCATGTTTCTTGAGAATAAAAAACTGCACCACAAATTACGAAATCCCATCAGAACCCGTTTCTTTCTTTCCAAAGAAGCTAACCCTAAACCCCTCCCACATTGCCCCCAGCGTTTGAAGCTCCACAATTGACCTAGATTTCTGATACACAAGAAACAAGCCCAGCATGGGCTCTAATTGCAAACGGTGGAATTGAGATTACTGACCAGCGAGCAAAGCAGGAACCGCAGCCACCCGACTCAATGTCAAAATAGTCGGCAAGGTCAGAAACTTCTGCTCCGCCAAAGAAGAACGCGCCATCCCAACATCGCCATCGCCATCGCCATGACCATTCGTGGTCTCTACAAAAGACCCACTCCTACAGCGAGCACAGAACTCCGCTTCTTCTGCTTCTTCTCCTCCTCCTCCTCCTCCACCTCCTTCTTCTTCTCTCACATGTCTGCTGCGTCGCCCTCCATCCGGCATCATCATCACCGCTGCAACCCCACCTGCATCTCTGTTCTGTAAAACAGATCCAACTTCACTTGCCAGCTAGCTGCACTCCAGATCTAGCACCACTACTGCAAATAGTCCCATACTAACCTCAGTCGTCCGATCCCTTTTAAGTTACTCTTTGTAAGTTACGTCTCCAACAAATGACAAAGCCAATGCAGGAAAGGACGGATAATCGAAGTCATCTACTGTACAGATCTAGAGAAAAAAATGGTAGCTAGCTTGCCAGCACCTGTAGTGTGAGTGGCACTCATGAAGGAGGTCTCGGCTATGACGGTTGTGTGAGGCAGGGGAGATCTATGGCCTAAGGAAGGTCTACAATAATAAGTTAACATACAAGCTAGCTGTGAAAGATCCCCCACTCAAAGGGGTCGATGGAGCTGGGTTGCAGCCAAAGCTTGGGAAGAGGGAGTTGAAGGAGTTGAAGGAACATGTCTGCGGGCCGGAGCTTTTGAATGAATGAATGCCAATGAATGATCAGTGAGAAGATCTGAGCTTTCTTTTTTTTTTTAATATTTCTTTGATACTTTCTTTCAAGCCGAGGGGACCGACTTTCCAGTGGCAGGCACACAAGCAGGCGCTCTCATGTGCAAATGGGGCAGTCTTGTCTTGCCACTGATTTTCTTACTGCAGCTACAGTTCCTCTCGGTGGGCATGGACGCGCACGTACAACAGACACTTTGTTTTGTTTTGCAACCAGCAATTGTGAACACAATTTGGGAAAAATATCATATCATATCACGATGTTAGTGAGTGAAAGCAAAAGCAAAGCAAAAGCAGCTGGTTTGAGAATTTTTAGAATTTATATGAGTATTGTACGAATTTTCAAAGTTCAGGTCATAGGAACGCCTATTATTGGCACTAAACTACGCTTAATCACTAAGCATCCTTGAAGAACAGCATGCTTCAACTCTCATTTGTTGCTTTAACCAACTCTAATACTCTTCAACTTCCATTGGTTCCTTTTGAAAACCATGGTTGAGTTTGAGCAAAGGCTTTGTCATATTTGGGTCATTGAGTGTCATATTTGGGTTAATGAGTGACTGTTGTGAGAACTCTATTCTAGGTAGTGGCAAATGGTTGGTGTTGCAAAAGGGTGAGAATATCTTAGAATTACATCATTCTTTCACTTGTGATTCTAAATTCTGCTTGGAGGATAAATGGAATGGGCATCTTACTCAAGATGTTTCATATTTTGGCCGGGGACCTTTACAGAATTAATTATGAATTTTGAAGTTGGAATCACATCTCTTATACTCAATTCAAATTGTATTATTGTTTCATCTTTTCATTTGCATAGTTTTTTTTATACATTTATTCTTATAAAATCTTGATGATCTTCTTGTATTACCCCCCAAAGGACCAAACACTTTTTTTTGGCAATATAGTGTTGTTGGGTAGCTTACTACAAACATAATTTTTATTTTATTTTTCTTTGAAATTTTCACATAACACATGTTAGAGGAGTGGCTTTAAGGCCCAACACTTTTCATAACTTTTGACTACATGGTTAAAAAGTTATTGTATTATATGCGATTTTCATTGACCTTTGGACAACTCAAAAAGTTCTTAAAAAATCACTTTTTTAAGAAATAAAAATTTGAAATTGGTTTTTTAAATTTATACATACATGAAAAGCTTTAAATCATTCTATTTTGACTAATGAAATAAAGTAATGATGAGTTTTAGTTTGCAGGTAGTTATGAAATTTGTATTCTAAAATAAACTTTTAAGTTCTTTATTTAACTCAATTTTCAATATTTTTGGAAGAAAATAAAATCATAGGATGTACATTACTTATTACAACATTACAACCATTGGAATTGGCATTTTTCAAGTCCATAACCAAATTCTCATCAATTTAGTATTTTAAATCATTCTCTACTTCTTTCTACTTACTATTCTTTTCCTATATGTTGTACAATTCCAATGATTAGAAATATTTTAGGCATGTAGCCAACTTGCTTTGAAGAATGAATCTACAAAATAACCAAAATTTTGGACATTTTTTCATACAAATGTGATCTTATAAAGTGCAGCTGCTCAGGTTTTTGTAGGGCCCAAAAAAGGATTTTTGTAACTTCAAACACTAATATCTTGCAATCTACACAACAAAAGTTTCTGAAATTTTTTCCACATCTTTTTAGACCAACACAATACCAGATCCTATGGTTACGTGTGTCCAAAAATACTTTTTTTTCTAAAATTTGGTATTTGCACTAGAAATGGCAATTTGGGAGTGTTCTAGTGAAAACCTAGTCAAACAACTTTAGGGGTCAAATGCAAACTGTCATGATTCCATCCTTCACATTTTTACGCTCACATTTTTCCATTCATGCATTCTTGCTAAATCCTAATGACATCCAAACATTTTCTCACTAGAACCTTACAACTTGATGAAACCTTTTGGGTGTTGTCACATTGCAATGAGATCTTTTCTAATAAGATTGTAATAGAAGTCATCTCTAGTTTGTTCAATATTAGTACATTTACAAATGCAATTGGTACATTGAAGAGAGAAACTTGTACCTCTATGTTAGATAATACTTTTAGAGATTTGTCACTTTTTTTATACCTTACTCCTATTTCTTTAATCTCTTAAGGACAATTTGGTCATTCAACACTATTTGGAAGTTTGCTATGTACCTATAAATGCATTTTAGAATGGATGTTGTTAAAATTTTCAAATAAGATGTGTGCTTGCCAAAGCTTTATGAAAATATAATTTTTTTCATGATTGGACTCATAAATCAAAAGTTATAGGATTAAAAAAAATAAGAATGGAACAAGATATAGTTGCCTAAGGGTGGGCTTCCATGTGGAGTTTGGGGTTGAAGGAACCCACCAATGAGATCATTGGTCAATTTAATGGATTTTTCAAAATTATAAAGTAGTATAAAAACTAGATTTGGAAAGCTATATTTTGTTAGTTTACTCAATATCTAAATGAAGATTTACAAGTCCTTGTCCTCTATCATTGTTTGCATTTGTCAGAAGGATGCAAAATATCACATTATTTAGACATTTTAAGGTTAACTCCGAATTGCATAATAGACCATATATGGGCGATCTAAAATTTTAGGCTTGTTTTGGTGTGGGCAATTAAATTCCTTTAACCATTTTCAAATTTTTATGAACAATATTGAAGGTTAGTTATTGAAAACTATTATTTTTCACAAAAAGAGGTAAATATTAGATTTTTGAGAGGCCTTCAAAAAGCATATATGTACCATTAGTGGAAGAGTAAAGCTTGTGAATTTTCACTTGATTTCCTGATTTTGAGCAAAACTTGCCAATTTCACTTAATTTGAGATTAAAAAAATTGTACTTATCCATTTGCTTTGAAAATGGTTCCAATAGAAAGAATAAAGTGTTTTCATGATTTTCACCATTAAAAATTTCAAACATTAAAGTGTTGATTTGGAGTTATTTGCAATTTCTACTTATCAAAAATTGCATGTCAACAATTGCAAGGTGGATTGTGTAATGAGTTTAATAGCTCTTCATTTGAATTTAAGTTTTTTGGAAATGCAGGTTAGTATACTAACACAATTTCTAGTTGTTTATGTCACCTCCAATCCAAAAAAATTCTTAAATGCAAATTTCTCAAACATTATGGAGAGGAAAAAAATAAAATAAAATAGAAATATATATATATATATATATATATATATATACACACACACACACATACACACACACACATTTCTTTTGTTATAATCTCACAATTCCTATGCAATTTTACACTCAAAACAAGTATGTATACTAATAAACAAGCTTTTTAAACATCTATATTGTTAGATTTTGAAAAAAAAAACAATTTGGATAATTGCAAGCCCATGCTCTTTTTTTAATAGGAAAAACACACTTGGAAGGCTTAGGCACTTTACACTTAGGTGTTAAAGCATTTCACACCAAATCATTGATTGACAATTTTTTTATTTTAAAACAAATATTTTATGGTTGTTAACTCCTAGAGCAACATAACATCTATCAAAAGCTCCCTATTAATTCCTTAAATGATAGAGGATATTTTAGAAGAAGAAAAGTACAAAATTATCAATTTTTGGCACATTGTCCAAAATTAGGAATTAAAACATTTTTAAAATTCTAGCCATGACAAAATGTATTAAACAAGCAAGGCAATGTGTAGAGGAAATTTTAGACCATTTGATCGCATGGATTGAAAGATTAATATAATGTTCAAAGTACAAAAATAAATTATTTTTCATTCTTCCAAAATTGGATTAGCAAATTTTGAACTCTCCTAGAGTAAATTTTTTTGCTCCAAACAAAAATGAGAATTTCTACTATTCATAAGTATATGATGTAAGGTTCACTCATCAAAAATTGTAGGAGAAAATATGAAGTCTAGCTTATTCTAAATCATGTTGCAATGTAAGGAAGTTAAATGAATTAGCAATATACTAGTCATAGTTTGATGATTTCTCGTACAATTAAAAAAAAAATTATTTGAAATCCAAATAGTGAAAACTTAGAGACAATCATATTGAATATGTGGGAAAAATTTCAGGAGTTTTGACTTTGTAGATTGCAAGATAGTAGGGCTTGAAGTTAGATGAAAATGTTTTTTTTTTCTCAAAATGCCCCAACATAGCTAATAAACTGTTTGACTCCTCTTAAAATGTGATTTAAGAATTAAAATTTGTTTTTTTAGACAATTGTCTGCTATAATTTATTAGTTAAATTCATGTCAAAATTCAAAAGTTGGTGAGGGTTTTAGTAAAAGCTGCCCCAGAAGCTGCCCCAATTGTCCACATTGACTAAAATGTTCAAGACCTCGTAACTTTTGATTTGAGCACCTAATTGAAAAATTTCCACTGAAGGAGTAAAAGTTCACACCATGTGTCAAAATTTTGTGAATATCTTACCAAAATTAACTTTATAAGAACCTACCTAGATTTTAAAATTAAAAAATAAAGTTAATAAATTGAGTTTGCATTTCATTTTAATTTTTTTTTAAATCCAAAAATCCATTGAATTATTGCAATTACAAGCTCCATATAATTTTTCAATTTTGTGTGTATTTTTTATATTTTTATATTTTAACCATAATTTTATATTTGAGTCATATCAATTTTTTTCATTCTAACCTTCATTATAGGTGAAAATATCAGATTATTTTAAAATATATATAAATGATTTGATTAATATTTTATTCTTTCAAAAAATTCAACAATCTGATTTTTGCACTAATAAGTTTGAAAGAAATCAATATCACTATGGAAAGAATTTTTTCACATATGAAAAAAATATAAAATTTATAAATTAATAATATAAAGATTAAATTTAGCTTATAGTGGTAATTTGACTTGAAGGTCATTTCAAATAGTGTTTAAGGTGTCCATACTAAGAAATTTATTTGACTAAAAAATTTACTCTATTCTTTATTGCTATTGATAGCTTGTATAGAAATTTCAAATTTTTTGGATTTTTTTAATTACATTTATCAATTAATTTTTACTTTTTTACTAAAAAAAATCATAAGCATGACAATTTTTCACAAAATTAATAGAAATATCTAAGGTAGATAAATAAATATATAGCTTCATATAATATAAATATAGGATACAAACTCAAATATAAGTTAAAATGCTATATTCAAGTTTAGAATGTTGTTTGACCATTTGGCAATGGACTAGTCCTTTTACTACAACAAAATTTTATGACTACAGAATATGACTGCAATCAGTTATAATATTGGAAAATGTGATTGAGGCAAAAATCATTGTAGATGACTCAAAATATGACTAGGTCTAGTCATTACTAACTAATTACATTTTTTTTGAGCCACATTTTCAATCATTTGTTTTTTGGTATAATTTCTTATATTTTGCCTACGTAGTGTACATATTGACCACCTTTACAATTTGACTTTTTCTTAAGGGGCCCAGGCAAAGAAACAAAATCCTATGTAATATGTGATTGAGTGCAGTCATATTTTTTTGCTAATGTGGAATATGACTACAATGAATCATATTTTGGTCGACATGAAATATGACTACAATGAGTCACATTTTGGTTGACGTGAAATATGACTACAATGAGTCACATTTTGGTTGACGTGAAATAACAATTGTGAGTCATATTTTTTATTGATGTTGAATGTGACTCTTATGAGTCATGTTTTTTATTGATGTTGAATGTGACTTTCATAAGTCATAATTTTATTGATTTGGAATATGACTTGTGTAAGTGATATTTTCTTTTGATGTATAATGTGACTCTTGTAAGTGATATTTTTGGTTGATGTGGAGTATGACTATTGTGAGTCATATTTTGGTTGATATACCAATTCAACTAAATGTCATTAGTAATTTTGTGATTAAATGTAATCATGAAGTTATACATCAATATAATTTAGCTACTAAATAAAAAAATTCATGCAATTAAAAATGAGTACACATGATTTACAAGATGTATAAGAAGCAATCATATGGAAAAAAAATGCAAAAAAAATGCAAATTTTTTTAAAGACATTTATTAGTCACTAATACAAAACATTGTAGAAATATTATAATGACTCATTATATGATTGAACATTTACACATGCTTGTAAGGTCCGTATTACTTACAATAATGTGAAGCCGTTGATTTTATTGTATTGTAAATAGCCTTCAATAACTTTGCTTCAACTTTAAGTGCCTACATACACAATCAAGGAGGTCAATTTTAGTGAATGAATAATAAAGGTTAATCTTCAAAGGTTTATGGCAACAAAAATATGTAGTATAAGTTGAGAGTGGAAAAAAGTCAAAACAACTTTTTTTTTAGAAATTACAAGAAATAAAAGAAAATAATAATATAAATTAAAAAATAAAAAGCTAAAGGTGGCAAGTACTAAGAGGTAGCAACAAATAAGAGCTAAGATGCAACAAAAGGCAACAAGAGGCAACAAGAGAAAAAAAGAAGCAAGACTTAAAAATAATAACAGGTAAAATCTAAGAGACAATAAGAGGCAAAAATTTAAGATGCAACTAAAGGCAACAATTAAGAAGGAACAACTAGTAAGCAACAACTAAGAGACAACAATTAAAAAGAAACAACTAATAGACTCACAACAATTAAGGAGCGACAACTAAAAAACTTACAACAACTAAGAAGCAACAAATAAAAGATTCACAACAACTAGTAAGCTACTAGTAAGCAACAACTAAGAGACAACAATTAAGAAGGAACAACTAAGAAACAACAACTAAAAAGGAACAACTAAGAGGTAACAACTAAGAAGCAACAACCAAGAGACAATAACAGAAAAAAAAAAAAAAAAAAAGAGAAAGAAAACAAGAGGCAAGAAGAAGTAAAAGTAATAATGAAACAAATGACAAGGAAGAGAAGTAGTGCCTAGGGTTTCAATACCTTAAAGAAGTGGAAACTAGGGTTTTAAAACCCTAAAAATGACAGCTAAGATTTCAAAATCTTAAAAAAGTGATGGTTAGGATTTCAAAATCTTTCAAAAGTAGTAGTTAGGATTTCAAAATTTTGAACAATAATATTTTTATATATTTTTTAAATTGTCAAAATTTTTAGGGGTTGCCCCCCAAAAATAAAATTTCTATAAAAATGTGACTATAAAATATGACTACACATAGTCACATGCAAAAATATTTTAATACATATGACTAGGTGTTCCCAAGATATGTTCCTTATAAAATACTTGATGTTTCCAATAAGTGTATATTATACGTCCATCAAATACAAGGGCAAAACATGATTGACAGTCATATTTGCAATCATCATTAGGAAAAAAATGGACCCTCAAAGGGACTGCTTCGTAGTATAAAGCATTTGGCGGGAAATTTTTTTACCTACTCTCTCACTGGAGTAACTATTGAGAGATTAGCTACTATATGAAATAAATGCAGTCCGAAATTTCATCCCCAAAATGAGAACCCTCAGTGCAATTTGACATCTGTCCTACTTCAAGTCGATCTGTCCTGACTTGTTACCTGAATTGGTTTCCTTGTTTGGTGTGAAGCTTGGCTCTTTCTTCGGACTTGAAGCATGCTTGTTCCTCTGGTGTAAAGCATAGCTCCTTCCAACCTCACTTTCCAATTAAAGCTCAATGCCTTTGAAGATACATGAATAAAAGCTGATTGAACTTGTGGCTCAAATGAGCTGCTCCAATTACACAAGCGATGGTCGTGCTTTTTCTCAAAGGTTGTAATTAGTGTTGGATTCAAGTCCCAAATGCTAAAATTAAGTTGTAATGCAGGTGTCCTAATGGAATTCAATTTGCTCCCAAGGAATTAGCCATGACTATCGGGAAAAGGGCACTAGATTTGCAAGATAGCAGTTGTATTGCAACAGTGTCGTTGAAGTCTCAAACTAGAAATAGAGATTGGTTACAGGGAAGTCGAGTTACTTTGAGTCTAGGTGGTTGCAGTGTTGCACTCATACCACCGTGGACCTTTTTTTTCCCTCTACTTTTTCAAAACTTAGTTATGTCGTAGTAAAAAACTTGCAGTCCCTTTGAGGGTTCATATTCCTCCTAATGATTTTTTTTCAAAGTTTTGGCATCCAAAAATGTGACTACAAGGAGACGTTAGTCATCCCTAGTCATATTTTTTTAATCATAAAATGTGTGTTTTGTTGTAGTGTTTATGTATTAAGTGGTGTCACATAATATAAGTGGTGTTACTTGCCTATGGTAGGCAAACCACCCATAATAGGCACTTAGGGAACCATCCATTAGAGTCTTACATCAACCCACGGTAGATTTTTTTATAATAAATGGGGTTATAACTACATTAGGTTGATTTGTGGCCATAATCCATGCCTTGGGAGATGGTCATGGAGTTGTTAGTGATTGTCATAGGACACTTACACCTTTATAATATAAACTCATTATAAAAAATTATTTTTTAATTCCTTCATGTCATGGCCATGTTAGGAAATCTTGTAGCCATAATAGAAAATGTTGTGACTGCTTTAAGTGGTAAGATGACCATCATAGAAACACTTTTTGTTGATTTGGGGTAGTTTATAGACTCTTTTGGACCAAATGAATAGTACACTTCAAAAATTTATAATAAATTCATAATTTGTCCAAAAAATAAATTTTCAATTGCTTTATTCATTTCTCACATTTGTCTTTGTATAGGAAAAAAATCTGAATTTTTTTGCTAATGGCAACAGAAGAAAACACTCAATCTACCTACCATAGGCAGATTTACCTTGAATACTATGTCTTCTCATTAGTACATTTAAGTATTTCAAAAGAAATTCCATATAAATATGATAATAAAGAGTTTTATAAATTTTGAAGAATTCTAAACCACCTTCCTATCTCCGATAAGGCATGTCACTTTTATAAAAGTGTAATGTCACCATGGTATAAAATTTTGCATAAAAAAGAACTACTATCATAAGGTCCCTAAGTTGTGACATTACTCATTCAAAAGAAAGTGAAGCTCCAAGAGGGTTGTAAGTTCTTTGCATGTTCCCAAAGTCAAGAGCTTTGTTGTAGTTAAATATTTGAAGCACATATAGATTATTAATGTGGCACAGACACTACTACATTAGATTAGATTATTTAATTGTTTTTACATATTTTTTATAAAATATAAAATATAAAATAGATGATAATTATTTTAAAAATATTATTACCATTTTTTAATTATTTAACATTTTGCCCAATAGTCATTTGTTTACAACTTGGAAAACAACCCTAAAAGAGCCCTTCCAAGACTTCATTTCTCTTCAACTAATTCCAAAAGTCATGATGTCCATTGAATGGATTATAAACTTAGAAACGTGGTTGTAGACATTCAAATTTGAATTGCAATAAAATCTTCATTTTAGGAATTTTTTCAAGAAATTTGAGCAAATAACTAGAAACTAAACTTGAAAAGCTTCATTTTGTTAGTTTACTTAAAAGCAAAAAGAACTAACTTGCTCTTTATACTTAGCAAAAAGAACTATTTTGATGGAGAATTGTATTAAAATTTATCAATTTTTCACAAATTAATAATGTTGAGGGATGACATAGCCTCATGTAATATAAATATAAGAAAAAAAATTTCAAATATAATTTAAAAGTCTAAATTAAGCTTAGAATGTTGTTCAACTATTTGGAAATGGATTAGTTCTTTGGGTGTTAAGCACTGTCACATAGTATAGTAACATTATCTATAAAAAACTTGTGTTTTATGTGACATTTTATAATTTTAGCAGACAAATTTTAGGTGATGTTGAATAGAACAACTTGTATTTTATGTCAATAATAGCATCTAATATAACATCCAGATGTTGTATTGGACATTATTATTGACATAAAAATACAAGTTGTTATATTTGACGTCACCTAAATTTGTCTACTAAAATTATAAAACGTTACACAAAACACAAATTTTTTATAATGAAAGAGTTGTCAAGGTTTGGCAAACCAAGCTATTTTAAAAGCCTTACTAAGCTACACTAAGGATGGAATCTTTGACAAAAAAGAGATTCACCTTATGATTGTGAATCAAGACTAAAAAGGAATATATCTCAGTTTACTATTCCGTGGTTGTTAGAAGAGGGTACTTGCAATGCACTTGTTTGACTATGATTTTGTGGTTGTCGAATATAAAACAATAATTGCTATAATTTTCCTCCATTTAGATACTAATACTGGTATACTATAAAAGAGTATTGGCAATGCTTTGATACTTGGTGACTTGGGGGGTATCAATGACAAAGACCAATAGAGAAAAAATTCTTGTATGGGCAAAATAAATGTAATCTTAAAGTCCCTTTGAACACTTTTTGTGTACTCGAGGTGCCCGATTTCAAAGGATTCATTATAGGTTCATTTGTTGATGGTGGAAATATCCTTATTGGGCATACAAAGTCATAACAACTCAAGTTCTATCTAGATTCAAATGGAATTCTAATCATGAAGTACAAGTTGTTGTGTATTGATGTGTAGTGGTTGGGGGACGATAGAAGAGGCATTAAATTGTGGAAAGAAGATGTTGAAGGTGAAAGTTTATGGCCACGTGGTGAACCATTGCTAGTTCAAATGAAGGCAATGAGAGGCATAGAGGATATTATGAAAGGTATTAATGGATTTGAAAAATACTAGGAGAACTTGTACATTGTAGATGTTTCTAAAGAATACTTAAGACATTGAGCATTTGGTGTACTGTTGTCATAATATAAGGGCAACGATGCTTGAATTGCTACCTACTATTATAGTTACAAAGGACAATTTCTAGCTGACTATTCGTATTGAAGTGATTTGAGCGGACCAAATAAACGAAGATGGAAGGGATCGTAAAGAGTTTGCAGGGAATGATACCTATGTGGGGGCCACTAAGTGGTTGCTTACATCAATCTTGTAGGGTGGCATGTGATCTCTTTAATGACTACTTTGTTGCATTTTGACTTGTAGATGGTGACAGTCCACTAATTTGGGTTGCAAGGGCGTTGTTTGATTCGCATTGTAATCCTAAGAAACCACATTGTATCCTCATTCAGTACTTTTGTCGAGCATCTCAAAATCAGGATGTTCAAGAAAACTACACTGGGTGGGATAGTGAAGGAGGTTTATGTTTGAAGAACAATGAAACTAAACCGTTGCTTTGAAAGAATATGAATGCTTTGATGACAACATGGAAGTCTCAAATAAGGAAAGATATTGTGTAGTGCATGATCAAGATCTTAGCTATTCAAATTAAAGTCATCAACCAAAGTCTTGAATTGTACACTTGATATTTGAAGTTACGTATGCATATATATTCTATGTTTTATATTAATGTTTTTTCCATTGTCATATTCTAATGGGTAGTGGGTATGTCCACTTTTTATTCCGTTCATGTGTTAAACACTTGTCACATTTTGGATAGCGGGCCAGTTGATTGTTACAATTTTCTTACTTACAAAGTTCACTTAGCACCACCAAGTCATGTGTTTCTCTCACTTGCTCATATAAATACAATGGAAATCGAACCTAGACCGCCTAATTGCCAAAATGAGATAATCAACTTCTTACAAGCAATTGTAGAGGGCATGACTTGGTATTCATCTAATGACCTAATTTTCACATATATATGTTTAGAGCCTTAATTATTATAGGGAATTGAATATATTGCAAGACTCTCTAGCTCATAAAACTTTCATTATAATGAAAATTATACTTTAGAACTAATAAATTTAGTATTTGTCAACCTAAATTGGCTACAACTACAATTCGAAGCTTAGCGTCTAAATGGCCAATATTATTTTGAGAGGGTCCCATACTTTCAAAATATTGAATATAGTGTTGGTAAAAGAAAATCAACTCTTGCATTTATTGAACTTAGTTTATAAGCGGGTGTCAGAAGGTTGAAATGTCCTTTGGAGACCTTTGAAATGTCCTTTCAACCTTCAACCTTGGTTGGTCTTCAAAGGACATTTCAATTGTTATAAGTTTGCTTTATTCTTGGTGTGTTTTGTCTAAAGAGTTGGATGGGCCCAATAGAGTTCCATTAGAGCATGTTGCAAGTTAGTTTTTGTTAATGTTTATTTTTAATAATTAAATTACATTTTAAAAACTAGTGCGTTGTTTAATTTGTTAGTGTATGGATGTAGCTTTTGTGTTTTTGACCTAAATTCTTTGAATTTAAATTTTATAGGTACTACGCACATTATGGATGATGTTCTTTATTTTAATTCACACAAATTATACTGGTGTTACTTTTATGAGTGTCTTGTGTTAGAGTTTCATAAAATTTTGACAAATAATAAGGAGATGGAGATATCTTATATACAATTTTATAGAAGACAAGTTTTTAACAATACTATGCATCAAATTTGAATTGAAGGAGATGGCCTTACCACATGGCAATGGAAGTTATTTCTTGTTTCTTGTTACTTTGTATGACTAGATTTTTCTACTTTTATTGATATTTCTATTTGTTAATAATAATTAGTTACAAATTTTTGAAGTAAAAATATACATTGTAGAATTGAAAAATAACTTTCACACTCCTATATTATATAAGAAAAAATTGTCTTAAAAAATCAACCAAAAATTCCTAAAAATAATTCTCTATTGAAAGTTCATTTTGAGTTGAATATTGATACAATGGTCATCTAAATGTGTTCTCTAAAAAAATTTGAGTTAAAAAAACATGCCATTTTAGTACATTTTTGACCTTTTTTAGAAATCATTCCATATTTTATTTGAGTTTGAAATTTTGGGAGTAGAATCCTATAGGCATTAGTAAACAATGCTCAAAATTTGAAGTTAAAATTACAATTTATTAGAAACCACTTGTTCACATGTGGTTTGTTGTAGTAGAACTAAGTGCGCCTAATGAGGATTTCTTCAAATGCATGCCATTTGACATCTATTTCAAAAGATATTATTGTGGGTCAAAAAGATACTAAATTGGAGATTATGCCTTATGAGTACAAGAAACATGTACTTTGGTATTTGAGTGAGAAAGGAATTCTTAGAGATTGAAATGATCAATAGTGGAATCGTGAAGTTGGCCTTGCTTTTTGGAAAGCTTTACAAATGTCGGTGTACAATAGTTATAGATAAAGACCTCAACAATGCTATTGCATACAAGGCCAGAATCAAAAAGTTCTTCAACCATGATTTTAGTGGTGAGATCCAAGTTTTTTTTTTGCAGAATATTTCTTGCATCTTGTAAGATGAGGTTGATAATGTATATATAGATAGATCTCATGGATGAAGTCACTTGTATGAATGTCATATTAAACAATCCAATGTTTCTTTATGATTACATATGTATTCATCTAGTGGAATCAATATTTTGCAATTTATAAAGGTTCCATGTCCAAGATGAATTGAAGCAGAGTTTAGTATTGCTTATGCAATGGATGATTTGGAGGCATGAGAGAGAATACATTTTGCTATTAAAAGATAGTATTGATGAGATTCTCTCAAAGTACAATCAATTCTATGAAGGACCTCAATTTATTTCCTTCTTTTTGTTTTACAAGCAAAAACTCTTTGTTTTTATCACCCTTACTAGTTCTTTTTGTTTTTATCACCTATCTAGTTTTGATTCTTCCTTTATCTTTTGCAGATAGATGTATCCTTGACTGATGAGATTGCGACTAGGAAGTCGTGAGCCTGCTTTTATCCTGCTTTCTGCATGTGATGAGTAAGGTATGAACCTTGGGCAGAGCAAATTTCTAGCCTTCTACATCTTCAAGGACGTCAATTGTCTGTCTCTGAGAGCATGCAATTCCGAGTGGTAAAAGAGTTGGATGTCTCAATTATATAATTTATCGAAATCATTTGGTTCAGTTTTTTACACACTTGTATATATGGTGTCTAGCACTTTCAATGACTTGTGTCTGGAACAGTGCGTTAAGGTCATTAATGTCACACCTGCATTATTTTGTTTCTTTTTTTCATTTACAAGAGTGCAATTCTTTTGAATACTTTGTATGATCAGATCCAAAGGTTCAAGTGATTGTGGAAGTGTGTAGAAAAGTATCGTTCTCAGAATCAGGATATATTCTGCTTCAATTGTTTGTTGGGCTTTGGGTTCTATTACTCATGTAAAGTTGCTCTCCATGACTCCATGTAGGTAACTGTCAGCAACTTTTTCTTGGGCAATCATTGGAGAATGGCTTTGTGACCATTCCATTGAGGGACGAGTTTAGGAAATTGCTGTCTTTTTCATTTTTGAGACTTACTGTCACATTCACGAGTCTATTGACATCGGAATGCTCTCTCAGAAGTTGAACATGAACGACGATGATGCGGAAAGATGGATAGTGAACCTTATTCGCAATGCTTGTTTGGATGACTAAAGTTGCTCTTATGCAAATTTACAGGCAATTTGTCAATTGGAAAGAAACGAGTTGGTGTATGTACATAGTAATTTAAGTTTGTTTGCTTGGTGGTGAGTGTAATTTAAGATACCACATTGTAAACCATTTTCTTTTCAAACTGGAAACTGTAAATCAATTTCCTTAAGGTAAAACTAGGTACAAGTTGTTTTTGAATAGAATGATCCCCTCATGGAAAAACATATATAAATTCCTACTTTCACCTACTTTACCATCATTTTCCCACTTACACATACTTGCCATGAGGGAAAGACCTTCAGGTTTGCCACTTCCTCAAGAGGGAAAGTAGGTCTTGTGCAGGGACTCTTTTAGGTTAAAGAGATCCTGATGTATATCAAGCAATTTTAACAAAACATAAATCCCCGAAAGCTCCAAAACTCCCACCCGGAGATGGCAACATCACCACCCATTCAATACAGTACCATTCCCCAAATCAAATCGAATTCATGCAGTCACCGAGAAAATTGCAGAGTCTTCAAGTATACAAGTTGACTGATTTTTTGTTTTTACTTAATTTCGTAGAGTACAGTGCTGTCCAGAATGTACAGATTGTACAGATCGTGGAGCGGCACGCTAGTATTTAACTGTGCGAGCATCCCGACAAATTATGTATCAAATCTTGAATGAACCTTCGACAGCTCGACCCCGTCGACGACACAAACCTGTGCAATTAGTGTGACCCACAACAATTTCCTATTCTGGTTTGGAAACCATCCAGCATTCAGTTTGCACTCAGAATATTTTCATAGTCGGATGAATGTTAATCATACGAAAGTCCGCACTAGGACCCCACTAGAAGTCTAGATTCATGGGGAATGTTCAGTTACAGCAGTTGCAGTTCCAGGGAACCTCGGCAGTTATGGTGACCGGAGCAAGACAATTAAGTAAGTTACTACCCCCAAAACAAATCGAATTCACACACCGAGAAAACAGAGTCGTCAAGTATACAAGTTGATTTCTTTCTTTTGTTTTTGTTTTCGTAGTGTACAGTATAGTGCTGTACAGAATGTACAGATCCTACAATGGCAAACTACACTAGGTACTACGTTTTACCTGTGCCAGCATCCCGAGTTCCCGACGAATTATATATCAAGAATAAACCTTCGACACAAACCCGTGCAATTAGTGTGGCCCACCGCAATATCAGGCTCTCGTTTTCAGAACCGATCCACCATTCAGTTTGCCGAAACTTTGGAGAATCGTAGGGAAGCCCACACTAATTGCACGATTCTGTGACACCAATCGGACCCTAGAATTCAACACTAACCACAGGGACTGTTTCACACAAGCCTTTGAATTGCTGCAGTGACACTGCGCCTCGGCAGCTATGGTGTCCCACGCGACTGCTGCACCGCAATCAGTATTCCCGCAGCATTTTCCTCTCCTTTTCGGAAATCCGGCATTCGTTGTGCAGAAACTTCCCCAAATCGAAGAATCATACGGAAGCCCACACTAGTTGCACAAATCTGTAGCGGGATCTGTAATCACATTCGAATCACGCTAATCCAGTGAAATGTTGCACTAAGTCTGTGAATAGTTACAGTAACACTGCTCCCCTGCAGCTATGGTGTCCCGAGCGACTGTTACACCGCCACGAGTCCTCGCTAGATTTCCCAGGAAAACTCCAAATCTCTTCACTCTGCATCCCCTCCTGGTGGAAGTACTTGTCCGTTGGGAAGAACCAGTTCTTGTGGGAGCTCACGCAAGTGAGACTGGCGCTGGTGGTGACGCGCCATGAGGCTTGTCCTGCGCGCACCACGGACGCAGGCACCACCCACTCCACGCGCGGCTTGAAATCCAGTCCGTTGAAGTTGCCCTTCTCATAGTCGGCGGGCAAGCGTGGGACTTTGGAGCCTGACCAGCACCGGGGGTTGTAAGACTTGGGGTACTCCAGCTTGCTGGAGGGGCACCACAGGTTGAGCTTCCAGTGCAGGATCATGACGCCGCCTTGGCCGCGTTCCCACCTGCAACAGGAACCACGAATTTGTTAAAATGGCGAAATGGCAAAAGTCAGAGTGGTACACTGCTGGAGCTTCAGATCTTTAGAGCTCAAGTTGTGAGATTGGCATGTGAATATGCCAATTTCGGCGCTCTGGGACATGGCAGTTTGTCGAATTGACCACAGTGATGTTCTATTGCATTATTGTCTCCAAAAATGGCGGGGAGATCATAAGATTCTTCAGGAGTTATCGTCGAATTCTCTAAGCAACATTTTCCATGATTGAAAACCGCAGAACCTAGATCCTAAAACCTTAGATCTATTCTAGTCGTCTTTAGAGCTCTGAGTACTTGGATGTCAGAAGTTTGGTGCTCTGGATCATGTCAGTCTATCGAATTTGGAAGGGAGTGAGGTTCTTATGCATTGCCGATCTCCAGGTGATCATTTAGGGATCATTTCGAAGTATTCGGGGTGGACCATGGAGGAATAAAACAGAGTTGACCGTCTCCTAAGTGGCAAACTCTGTTTCATTACCATGATGGTAAATTCTGAAATCTCCCTTGGGTGGGCGGGGAGGGGGAAGTCAGACTGATATTAGTCAGACCACAATTGGATATATAATCTCAATATGAAAGAAAAACCAAACAAACGATTAGGCTTCCTGTCAAAGCAGAATATACAGACCTAATTCTTTTTGCTACATCCCATCGAAACCATACTTCCATCCCAGTGACAGTACCTGCAAGTGTACATTTGCTGCGATGTTTGCTGCGATCGCGTTTTGCTCATATTCACCGCCACCGTGGGATTCCTTCCAACGAATCCTGTGATTCCCATTTGCGTGGAGTTCCCGAAGTAGGCCGCCGCGTTCACCGTCTTGGGATACAAAGCCCCCGTCACAATCTCTTCCTGGCACCACATGGGCTCGAACTTGATCTCAAGCTCATCAATGAACCACCCCCTGCAGCCATCCTCGTTCGCAAACATCTTGCTGTTCCACAAGAGATCGAAAATCTCCGCGCCCACGATGCAATTCTTCGGACCTTCCATGCGGTAGGAAGTCGTCATCCCGACGTCGATGACCACTTTCTGGTTGGAGTAGGGGGACAGGGTGTCGAACGTCTCTTTCGCACGCCACCGCACCACCCAGCTCTGGTCGATCTCCAGGGCGGAGGAGTCTTCTTGCTGGAATGAAGATGAGTCTTCATTATTCCAGTCGATGGATTTTCGGAAGGAGCTCGATCGATGCGAGGGTAACGAGCGCAGCTTCGCGGATAGATTACGATGCATGATTTCCGCCATAGCCAACGAAGAACGATCGGTACTCTCCTCCGAAACTTATGAAAATCAGTGTGTGCAATAAGGAAGTGCAGTAGCTAGGGAAACAGAATGGTACAATATGTGCGTCCTGTCATTCCTACAAACTCCAGTAGAAAACGAACCATAGTACAAATTTACACTGATCTTGAGCTTCGAAGCTGCAGGAAGAGAGGAGAGAGGAGGTAAGTTAGCTAAATCATATATGAACATATGAACATATGAACACTAGGAGCTAGGAAGTATGAGCAATCAGTGCAGTGGTGATGAGAATTCATATACAGATCGATGCGAAATAGAGAGTGAGGAGACAGAAATTCAGACCTGGGGACGGTTGCTACTTATATTCATGTGAAGCAGGGAGGCAAGGTATGAGTGTGCAAGGAATGCCAGGTTGTGTAGGTGCATGTGGTGGGGCTCCTGGCGGAGGCCCCAAGGAATTTCCGGGGGCCGGCGGTTTCTCTGGACGGTGCCGTCCCCAATGCAACATAATTCACCTCTCGGCCGGCTCAGGCGTAGCGCGCTGGTGGTTAGTGGAAGCAATTATGCATTCTACAGACAGGTAATATGTACTGCAAAGCTTGAAACTAACTTCATATTATTTGTTAAATTGGCACATTCCGAAAGTTTGGGTTACAATTGAGTTTGTTAAATTATCAAATCTCAGAGCACAATAGATGTGACTATTAATTATGAGTCGGGAGTTCTAAATCTGTGATTGGTATAGTTTGTAGGTTTTAGATAGGCCTTCAAAATCTTTAAGTCAGGATGGTCATTTACTCCACATCTGTTACAAATTAAAAGTTTCGAAATGCTAAGGATGTATGTGACGAGCGCCACAATCTATGATGGGTATTGATTTGAGTTGGGCAAATCAAAACTGCACGGGCTCGGTCCCTAAGCCTTCACCATGGGCACAGAATTTGTGAAATTCTACCAATTGAATTAAACCATTTCTCTGAAAAAAGGTAACTTGTCGATTGAAATGAAGGGCGTGAGTGGGTGAACATTGACTCCTACAACGCCGTTGAGTTCGGCAAACTTTCAGACAGGTAATTTGGGTGCCGCTACATGACCATTCTCCTCCAAATTAAATTAGAGACGGAGTGTCGGCAATTGGCAGGGGAAGAATGCCAACGGGCGGCTGCGAGACCAATCCGGAGCATATTCCTTTGAAAAAATGATATTCATTTCATACCGTTAAAGACGTGAGCCCCCAAACCTGGTGCCGCACTGCGACGCTGAGATCAGGACAAGCTCCGCCCAGAACCGGGACGGATGTTGGATCGCGATCCAACTCTCAGACAGGTTTAAGAAAATAATAAACAGTCCGTTGTTGATGCTTAGGTCTGTACACCCAGAAGCAACCCTGCCCCCAAATGCTACACCTACTGCATTTGGACCAAAAAACGTCACAAAGAACTAAAAACTAACCTAGATCTTGATGACACCAAATGTATACATTCAACACAGGAGAGCCTAGTGTTGGTTTTTGGTACACCTAGAAATAGTACTTTGAAATTCCATAACATATTCATACGGAGTTTAAACAACAATGCATACCAGAGTGCTTTGGATCCTCATTCGGGTTGCTAATAAGATGCAATCAAAATGATTTATGTTGAACTGAAAAACTTGGAATTACTGACAATTGTAGCCTAACGGTTGAATGATCCGGCCGGCTACTTCAGTTATGAACCAGTTTATTGCCAGAAGAATCGAGGTTTAGTTGTGCGTAGCCCGGCTCAAAAAAAAGTTTGATGTGATTAAGCACAGATAGATTTTCGGTTTTCTAAATCGTTTATTGTAATAGAATCATTTTAATTAAACCGAAGAAACCATACTGATGGGCAATTTCGTTAAAATGGCGAAATTCCATTGAAATGGCGGTTTTCCGGTAGCCGAGAAGACCGGAAACTTGTTGAGATGTGGCTTGCAGGGTTCTTGAAGTGCATATTGTATTGTTTGTTTAGCGCTCATGGGATGGAATGGGGCCCCTCCCCGACTGGGAAGCTCAGATTGAGTTCATGATGGAGGATCATACAATAGAAGACTCAAGCATTTTCGCCTATTGGAAAATATGAAAGCCAAAGAGACAGTGCAATGCGGGATTCTTTTTGGGCAATTCATTAGTCTGAGGTCTTAACTAGACTCCAGTCACTCCACGGTCTCAAAGGAAGATGGCATTGAGGGTCAGTTTAAGGTAGGGGGCTCATGAAGCGACCCTTTACGGGATGGTCGGCCTTCTTAATGGTCTTTAGATGCCTGAAATTAGTTTACTTTATTTTTCACTTGAAGAAAATTTGATTTGGAATTTAACCCAAGTGGTTTCATATTTTTCAGAGCATTTATGAATTACTTATGAATTTTCAAAGAATTCTGCCGTAGGTACCTATTTATGATCCCTAGGCCTTGCAAAACCTACACACGTGCGGTCTGAAAACAAGCACTGTAGCATGCAAAAATATAGTAGACAAGGTTCCTGAATGTGATGTGTACTAAACCAAACTCCTAAAGTGCCAAGGCCTATTTCTGGTCCAAAAACACTCGAAACTGCCATTTTTGCTCAATTCATCCAAGGCACCAAAAAAAATAGTTTTAAGAAAATCTAACCATAGGATCTTGTACTTTACTTATATGAGATCACGTGGTAACAATTTCATGAAGTTTGACCATATGGATTAAAAGATATTAACATTCAAAGTTTGAGTGCATTTTTTTTGGAATGCACACACATATTTTCAGAAATGGACCCACATTGGCTCTAATCATGTCCCCTATCAAAGTATGAACAAATAATTGATAAATGATAAACCTCTTTTTCATCATCCAAGGAACATTGATTACCTATTTACGAACCTCTTAAGGTCCATTTTAAAGCCAGCTAGGGGACGGTCTGAAGAAGAGGGTTGGAATTCCATCCACCTACCTTAGTGGACAGCATCGTTCACGGAACTTGCTGCAATTTCCTCCATCGCCACTAAGAAGTTTGCGTAGCCAAATGTACATGGGAGCAAAGTCCTTGGAAGAATTAGATTTTCGAAAAGATTGCAACAGACCATAGAATTTGATTGCCAACTTGCTACTTCCTTCACATAGAAACTAGCATGTACGCGGTCACTTGCCTATCACAATTTCCCCAATGGAGGGATCCCCTACAACTTGTCTAATCCTTTTGTTTCAATTTCATCAGTACAAGAGAAAGTGGCCAAATTGACAGAAACGGGTCTGAATCAACTAGTCCTAATTGACAGAAACTGACTTGAATCAACTAGTCCTAATTGACAGAAAATTGACAAGTTTAGACAATTCAGACACTTTCTCTTGTAGTGCATCGAATACCACTCCAACGG
This sequence comes from Climacium dendroides, assembly GCA_950106755.1. NCBI lineage: Eukaryota > Viridiplantae > Streptophyta > Bryopsida > Hypnales > Climaciaceae > Climacium > Climacium dendroides. The sequence goes on along the minus strand of OX467082.1, from coordinate 28,835,824 downwards.
ATGGCCTTCTTGATTTGATATGCACTGAATAACGTGATATGTGAATAACGTGATATATTAAAATCAACGTGCGTGCATGCCAACAAAAACACGGTTTTGGTTTGAAGAACAAATACTTTATTCAATTTGAATATGGATTTCTCGGAGGGATCCACCATTGTTTACATCATTCCTAGCTTCCCCTCAAAATACATGGTGCAGTGACTTTCTTTTCCAAAAAGGAAGGAAGGAAGAGAGGGATGAGGAAGGAGAGGTGCCCTCTTGAAAAGGAGGTCTGACCATCCCTACCTTCTTTGGCCAAAGCTTGCACGGTGACCCATAGCTTTCCAATGCCCAGTAGCTTGCCATATGATAAGATGGAGGGTCCGCAAATTTGCACTCGGCATTTTTTCGACCGCGCCTCTTCATTCGATCGTATCCTCGCACGTGTGGGGAGTCTTCCGCTTGATCAACACCAGCCAGTATCTATTTGCCAAGCATGTTGTTGAGAAGACTCTACAGGGCACTGTGAAGTCCACGATCAAATGCTGGTCAACAGCAACGCGAACCAATGTTGGCATTGCCTTTGTGCCCAATGGACCATTGTTAAATTTGTGGCTTGTGTGGTGAAGAAGCGGAAACAATGACAGGCCATCCACATTCCTATCAGGAATATTCATAGGGGAAGTTCGCTTTATCTTTTAAGATTCCGTAGTCGCGCATAATTGCGGGCCCTCTAGATACGGATGGGTGCCGCATTGATAGAGTGGATGCAGAGTTGACAGAGCTCCTTTGCATGACGGAGGGTAGTCAAGGGCACGCCCGAACCGTATATTATTCAAGATGGGATGGCAGGAGCGACCGTCATCCATTTTCTATGCCACTTCCCTTCGCGTCCGTCAGCTCGATTGGACCTGATGTACTATTGGCGGTAATGGTAGGAGGATCGATCTATCTCAGAACTTGCTCACTGTGCACAAACGAGCTCCGTGAACACTACATCCACTCTGTCAATGCCGCACCCATCCATATGTAGAGGGCTTGCAGTTATGCGTGACCACGGAATCTTGAAAGAGAAAGCTAACTACCCCTATGAATATTCCCGATAGGAATGTGGATGGCTTGTCATTGTTCCCGCTTCTTCACCACACAAGCCACAAATTTAACAATGATCCATCTCGCACATAGACAGCGTCAGAATTGGTCGGCGCCGCAATTGACGAGCGTGTGTCCGAGGTTCTCATAGTGCCCTGCATGGATCTCGCAACGACATGATTGACAATAGATGCCTGCTGGCATTGGAGAAATTAATGGTGATCCGTAGATGCTTCTTGTTATTTGCAAGAGCCCCGATGATGCAATTTGAGAGGGGGCCGATTTGCTACAATGATACCAATGACACTATGCTTTGGGAAAGAGTGCTATGCTATGTAGCGATGGGGAAGCCAAACTATTCATAACAACGTGGATATTCTTATTTCTATATTCAATGTGGGGGGTGCACTAGAGTGTATTGTAGAGAAGAATGATAAAATGAAAATGATTTTAGAATCCAATATTCATCTATAGTTCTATAGCTCAACTACATTCTACATCCAAGGCGGAAGCTCCGCGCAACCTTCCATCTTGACCTCCGCAAATGAGTCGAGGATGTCAGCCCCGGTTTAGAGCGGGCGGTCTGAACCGCTTGTAGTGGCATTCGAACCTCCACATCGATTTGCTCATTTGTTGTGTGGGCTGCTTTGGGAGGAGGTTGACTCCGCAAATGTGAATGGTGCACCCAGGATCCTGCACAACAAGCCAACCGTGAGGGTCCGTCGGACAAGAGTGGCCGTTCAATGACGGCATAAATAAGCCCAGGACATGTTCAGAGTGGAAATGGAGCGCAACAGAGTGTTCGATGGAGAAATAATTTCTCCCCATCCTAGACTACGTCATAGGGTAGGGCGGGAAAAAATTATTTCTCCATCAAAGTCACCGGTCGGGCCTTGCGTACCTGAATTCGGCCATCCCCATTAGCTATTGATGAGCCCACCTTACAATATGTGCAGCCCGTCGCATCTCCATGCGCCCGCCGACCGCGTCCTCCATTTAAATTCGAGCGGACGTGACGTCCTGGCCCGCCTCGTCGGGGGTCATGCAACCGTCGGAGGAGCCCACCCCTTCCGTCATCTGCATCCGTCGCCGCTTGCCGCGTCCGGTTCCCATTCGGGAATCGGCGGCGGTAGCATGCCCGCCCAGAGCGTGAACGCGTCGGCGCCCCTGCACACGCATCAAGTTTTTGTGTGGGCATCAGATTTTATTTTGGGCTTCCTCTTCCCTCTTTGTCGGGTGAAATAATCGTCCCCTTCTCTAGTGTATTTGCCGACAAAGTCCGGATATTCCAGCACGAGGTGCCTGTCCTGCCACGGCGCTAACACGCGAACGCGCAGTCCCAGATATGTCTGTCTCAAGGGTATCGTGAGGTGTCCGAAGAGTGCGTTCTGAGACACGTATTGCGACACGCTAAGCCCGGATGCGAGCAGGCCTTCGAGATACGGGCGCACAGTCCCCAAGAGAGTGGAATCGTGTTCACTGCCCACATACGACAAGGGAAACACGGCGTTGTGCACAGGGTTCAGGATGCTGCTCTCCGGAGAGGAATCGATGAGGAGGGTATTGGACGAATTGGCCCGGAAGTTCTTGGTGACGAACGTCTCGGTGTCCCACACAACCTTGTGCAACACCTTCAACCACAGCTGCCCCTCCGGATGGTCGCGGAACTGCACGTAGGTGTTCACGTCGATAGTAGGATCGCATGAGATATGGGCGGGGTGCCCCGGACAGGGTGGGTCGGGAAGGGACGGCAAGGGCGGGCACCTGCAATCCCACCACGGCCGCCTCTCGATAATCGAGGTGCAGTTCTCCAGCGCGAGGACCCGCATGTAAGTGCGGTTGAAGTCCCAAAAGAGGAAATCGACCATGGGTTTGGCAACGACGGCGGGCAGCCGAGTCCAGACGGAGACGTAAAATCGATTCGTCAAGCCCGTGAGGAAGCGGTGCAAGTCGGGACGGCAATGCATCGTGTATTTGCCGAAGACGTGGCGCCGTCGAGGGTGGTAATCCTCCTTCGAGGGCTTCGCCTTCGTGGTCGAGGGAGTTGGCTGGACGCGCCCAACGTCCTCAATTTGGGCGAGGACCCCTTCCAACTCTAGAAGGATGAAATAACTATATACAGGCAAAGCGACAGGGGGCGCCGTCGCGGACACCGGCAGTGGAGCCTGCGTATGCGAAATCTCGGGCTCAAAGTCCTCTTCTTTATGAAGAAATGAAGTCCACAAAAATGAACATGCGACTCCTCAAGCTTTGCCTTGCTAAGAGAGAGACGACAACCCCCTCTCTATGAAGATCCTAGTTCTAACCTGAATGAGATGTGCACTTCCTACAAACTATTTAGGCAAGTGTTGGACAAAGACAAGGAGCAGAGGGTTGCAAGGACATGGAGTCTCACCTTTCTTACATCCGTGGGAGTGGTGGCCGCGAGAGGAGGTGGTGCCGGTGGCGCCAGGACAGCGAGAGTGTCGACATCTGCGAGGGAGGGAGGCACCATCTTCATAGGTACTGGAGTGGCGACCTCATCGACAGCGGGAGCATGGACGTCTACGAGGGAAGGAGGCACTAAGTTTTGAGGCATCGGAGTGGCGACTTCCAAGTTGACGGGAGGGATGACCTCGACAACAGCAACAGCAGGAGAGCCGACTTCCATGGAGATGGCAGGTAGGACTTCATCATTCCTCGGGGCCGAAACGGGAAGTGGGGACAACGGAGACTCGTTGTCACGTGCGAGAGCATCGACAACCTGAACCGAAAATGCAAAGGGCGTAACTACAACGTCCAGAAGTAGTCGGAGACAAATCCCATAGAGCATTTCAACGAAACAAGAGTTATGTATAAAGAAAAGCACCCAATATATTACAAGTGGAATACAAAGTTTGTACAAACTGAACGGTGAATGCAGAGGTTCAGTGGTCACGTCCAAGTCTAGTAGTCTACACCTAACAGGACCACTACAATCCTAACCAAAACGAGAGTCCCCAGACCCCCGGTCTCGCGGCTGAACAGACTCAAGACAGACTCGTCGAGATGATCTTCGATCGTCCCGACGTAACACCCTAACATAGCGTCCACACCACTACGACTAACTACAAAGATGGGAGCTATGTGTAGGGGTTACCCACCGCGGGAGCCTCGTCGTCCTTGGCCGGCGAGTCCACCGGGGCTTGATCATCTCGCGTCACCTGGGGCTGCGGTGGAGCAACTGCTGCCTGCAGAGGAGCATACTGTTGAGTCAAGTTAGTGAACGAGGCCTCCATATCCCCCAATTGAACGTCCAGGTCGTAAGGATCATCGTCGACGACGCTGGGACGATGCATGGGTTCAGGGATATGAATAAACGGAAACTGACTGAGGGCCAAGTCATCGTAGTCTGGGTCGCGAGTGACACTCACCGAAATAGTTGCAGGCTCCACGGTCCCCAGCAATTGCAGGCCCGACGCCGCTGTGGCCGTCGCGGAAGCGGAGTTGGTGGTGGACACTCCAGAGAGGTTCTGGATTTCGCTGGCAAGATGGGCCGTGGGAGTGACGGGTGTGGGAGGTGCCTTGGGCATCGCCGAGGTGAACATCTCGAAGCGCTCGTTCATCATCTTCAGCATCTCCCGATCGCGCCTCCTGTCCTCCTCGTACTGCCTATCCTTCTCCGCTTGCTGCCTCCTCTGCTCCTCCAACTGCCTCTCCTTCTCGGCGAGCTCGCGGTCCCTCTCCGCTTTCTTGGCCTTGCGCTTGGCCTTCTTTTCCTGCTCCAGCCGCTCCTTCTCCTCTCTCTCTTTCTGGAGGGCCTCGATGGTCTCGGCACACTTCTCGACCACCACGGAATGCTTCCTCTTGTATCGCTCGGACATCATCTCGATGTACGCGAGGTTGAGGCCCGCCTTCTTGTCCATGGTGTCGGGCTTCGTCTCCTTCCTCCCCACGTCCGAGCTCCCCGACGCCTGAGGTGCGGCCGTTCCACCTCCAGATGCGGTCTCCGCGTCTGACGAAGTGCAATCCCCCCCTTGGGTGGCAGCCTTGACCATCTGGCTGTACTCCTCCCTGTTCTCCTTCGCCGTGGAGAGCCGCATATTCAGATCCTCCTCATCCACGTCGTCGAGGTCAATCGGGTTCTCCTTGGCATTCTGGAGAGCCAAATTGAGCTTCTGCTTCATGGCCCGCACATGAGCCAAGAGAACGAGTTCCTCGGGGCCGGCGGGAGGCAGTTGCGACCGCAAGGTATCAACGGCGACATGCACCGTGATGAGCTTGCTCACTCCATCGGCATCCAGTGGGGGTTGAGCACACTTCAACTCCCGAAGAGCGTCCTTGACCTTGGCAATTTTTTCATCCATCGATCCCCGCGCAGGTTCGGTGGAGTAGTCTCCGACGTTGGATCGGACATTCTCCAGCTCCACCCGCTGCTCTTCAGAGAGTCTCGCCTTGAGATCGTCCAACTCCGTCTGGAGATCCTCGATCTGCATCCTGGGAAGGGCGGGAGGAGAGCACTCACGAGAAGTGCCCGCACTGAAAGATGGGCTTGTGGATGTACGCGGAGCGGGAGTTTTGAAGATGGGGCCGCTCACTTCAGACCGCACGGTCTGAACCTCTTGGAGGCGAGGATGACTACGACTCGATAGGGGTGAGGCAGGATCGGCCTGGGCCCTCTGCAGCTCCGGAACTCTTGCTGGAGGAGAATCGAAACGTAGAGTTTGAAGGTGTGGATGGGAGGATGGAGAAGTGGGAGACAAGGAAGGGACTGAATCAGACCGCCCGCTCTGAACTGCTGCAGTGGGAGACGCGTGATCAGATCGCACAGTCTGATCGTTACGAGGAGCACCCGCCGATCTGATGGCAGCCTCCTCAGACTGTACCGTTGCCTCGCTGTCCATACGGTTTTGTGACGATTCCCCTATGATTTCTTCGTCATGGTAGAGCGTTCGATCATCCAATACGTCTTCGTCTAGATCATCTTCCTCGTCCTCGTCCTCTTCTTCATCCTCGTCATCATCATCATCATCATCATCTTCGAGCCCCTCCACTTCCTCCAATATTGCCCCCCTTTGATGAAGATCTTCTCCCCTTCGATCAAGTAGATCTTCTTTGTCCTCCCCTTCCTCTTCTCCTTTGTCCTCTTCTCCCCCCTTGTCCGCTTCTTCATCCTCGACGGGGTGTTCCGCGTCCACATGCCCGGCATCGACGATGTCCAACGCCTCGTCCGACATGGCTTCTTCTTTGGTTGGTGCGGGCTCCTCCTCTATGGTCGGTCGACACCTCTGCGTCGGGGACTGCCCGTCGTAGTCGTACTTGAGGGTGTAGCCCGGCACGAAGACATGAGGCCACATTTCTGCACCAATTCGCTGATGCACGGAATGGAGGAGAAGGGCTTTCTCGGTGGAGATCATGAAGGAGACGGAACTGCGACACAACATCTGCAGGACACAGTGTTAGTGAAAGGACAAAACGTGAATGTGGAATATCTATTCTTCTGGACCATATAGCCCCTGCAAAGAAAAATAACAAGAGTGGTGAAATCATTACCGTGCATGCCGAGACTGCTTTCACTCCAGCGAAGACGAGCATGACCGTCCCTTGATCCCTGCAGAACTTGTCGATGAAGCGCAAGTACACGTCGTACCGTAGCTCGCGCTTGGACAAGATCCAAGGGAAATCGTGACGGCAGACCTCCCGAGTCTTATACATGGGATCTGTGGCTATGAGGTCGTTGTCCTCGTCCTTGGACAATTTGGGCACCTTGCCCTTAGCGTCCACCAACTTGGAGTTCATGAAGCTCTTGGCACTCCGCTGCAAGTACATGACCTTGTCCCTGTTCCTCTCCTTGAAGGTCGGCTCTCCCTTGCAGATCACGTAGTCACATTCCCGCCTAAGTGAATAGGACGGGAAGAGCTCCGTCGCCAATCTGTCCACCGCAGCCGCCCGCTTCGAGTTGAAGATGAACATCCACGTGTGCACGGTCTTGGACATAGTGGAGTTGGAGACCTCCCTCACTTCCTCCATGATTTTCGCGTGCCCGGAAGTGACCTCCATGCCTTCCACCTTCGGAAATAGTCGGAAGTCAATAATGCCGACCTCGCAGTACTCCGTCTTCGCGGCTCCAGTTTCCGATCGATACGGTGACCACGCCCCATTCTTATGCACGTACAGCTGTGGGTCGAAGTGCTTCTCGCTTCGTATCCATCGGCAGACGGTGGCTCGGGAGCACTTCCTGACCTTCTCGCATCGGTCGGCATTTTGCACGACCTGATCCAACGCCGCCAGGAATGGCTTCTTGGGCTTCTCCACTGTCCTCCCTGACCGGCACTAGGACTTCACCCAATCCAAACCGAGGCTTATGAGATGCCACATGTGGAAGCCACCGATGCACAACGCGGTCTTCAGATTCCGCCAAGCCTTGACATTCATGTCTCCCGGCTCGGGAAATACGCCCTTGGCCTCCTCGATGCCGAAGGTGTCGGCCTTGTCGACAATCTCCTTTGCCAGTTGCATCTTGTGCTTCTTGTTTGTGCACCACATGAGGAAAGGAATGGCCGACGTCCAGACCGTCGGTCTTTTGTTGAGATACACCTTGGGCGGCACGTCCAGGATTTTTTGGGCCAGCTCGCCGACGGCGTCATCTTCCATTCCGAGCAAGGCCTTCATCATATTATTCGTGATGGGTTGGAACTTGTACACCTTGGCGTTCCCGTCCTTGCTCACCGCTTCATTGAATGGACCGCCCGTGTCCATGTCGTGCAGCGTGCCTTGCTCGTGAGCTTCAAAGACCTTCAGCCAAGCCGACCAAGTTTCCTCCGAGGCCATGATGATTTTCCTCTCCCCCATCTTATCCAAGTCGTACGTTCTTCGGTTTCCAGACAGCGGCTTGAGGAGTCCGGTGGACTCGAAGCTCTGTTCTGCCTTGTCTCGGAAGTCCTGCACACCGCAACTGACTAGGTTAGAGGATTTCAACTCTGAGAACATGCATCAGACCTCCCGCACTAAGCCAATTTGAATGGATCTGAAGGACAGCATCCTAGGTATACAATATGAAAGTTCAGAGCGGTCGCTCTGAAGTGGCTTGGATTCATTCCATTACGGTGGAACAATGTGACACGATTGTGCCATTGTCCAAGGCATTGGAACAACATGAACGTGGACTCGACAAGATCTACTGTATCACAGATCAGAGCGGGCGATCTAAACTGACCAAGTGGAGGAGACATACCTCGTAGGCCTTGAATTCGTCTCCTTTGTCCGCCTGCCTCGTGTTCTTCCGGAATTGGGTTGGTCTCCGCGCGTTGTCCCACAGATATCGGCAATGGCGGATCGTGGCAGGGAGCGACGACAGGTACGGGCCGGTGACGTTCCCGTCATTGCACTTGCAGGAGAGCGCGTGCAGGTGGTCCTTGTTTTTGGACCAGACGATCTCACAAGTCCACTTTTGCACCCGCTTCTTGACCGCCTCATCGTCGACGGATGCTGTCCCTGAAATGATTTCGGTCGCAGCCTTCCACGTGTGCTGGCTGTTGATAATTTTCAGTGGGAAGGCCTTGATGCAATCCGCCCAACAGGTAGGCCTCTCTGGCGTGTCCGGCATGACGGTCAGGATTTGCTTGGTGAAGTTGACCTTCACCATGCGGTCGAGGACGGCTAGGACACCCTTCTTCTCCAGTGGCCTGAAGATCATTCCCGACGTCTCGTCCGCACTTGTCATGTCCTCGAGGTCCAGCTCGAAGAAGTTGCCCCGTCCGAAAATGTACATGTAGGCGGACAACTCCTTGAACTTCTTGTTCGCCACTGCCTTGGCCTTGAGGCGTTTCCGGGCTTCCTCTTCTTCGCTGCGCTTGGGCTCCTTCTTGATCTCCAGATCCACAAACAGCTTATCTGGAACAGCTTTCTCATCGAACGGCAAGGTCACCGGGTTGTGAACCCAGTGGCCATTCACCTTCTTGAATGCCACCTTCTGTGCCTCCTCTTCGGATAAATCGGTGGACTCCGGGAAGGCGCTCTGCGTGGATGCGCTTGGGGCACCTTCACCCTCTTCCACATCATGCAAGGTCCGTCGTGTCTTGTGAAAGCGGGACGCCCCTTCATCTTGTGAGGCCGAGTGGTCACCGGTGGCGACGGGTGCGGACTTCCTCTTCCGTGACTTTTGTTTGTCCCGTGCCGTGGGCCTGGGACGCTCTGGTACTCCTGTGCTAGGTGGAGTGGGCCGGGACGGAGGGGATCGGGATGGAGTCGTCTGTGGCGCCACCGTTGCGGGAGCAGACCGTGCAGGTTCAGCCGGCGCATGAGTTGTCATGCCTGCGGACCCTGGCAGCGCTGACGCTGCTGGCGGACGGGAACGGTTGGTAGGCACCGAGGCGGACGCGACCGCTTTTTTCTTCTGGGTCCGCCCTTGCGCATCCATGTCGACGTTCCCTACTCCCTGTGATGCGTTACTACTAGTCAGCGACGACACGTATAAGGTGTTTGCATTAGTGAGATACGCGCTCGCGACCCGTGCGGTCTTCACGAAGTCCCCAGAGTGCGCTTCGCACCTAGCTTGTATGTCCAGCATGAGGATTTGGAACACATGCGGAACCCGGTCATAATTTTTGATGAGGCGCTCATGGCAGAATATCATCTCGTCCTCTACGCGGATGATGACTACTCCCAGAGCATTGTTGCACGAATTCACTACGTCGACGAGAACGGCCTCTCGCATCACAGTAATGTTAATGACTACCAAGTTCTTAAAGGATTTCCATCTAGGCCCTCCCAGTTTTGTGAACCCCAATTCTAAATTAAATATCAGGGAGCCGTGAAGGTAAGTCATTTCCACGGTCCACAATGCTCTGGTTGCAATGAAAGTCAGCGGAATTTTCCCTTCAACGTGGGCCTTCCACGACTCCATTAGCCGCTCAGGCGGTATTTGTGTAATGTAGCCCGTGAGAGGTGGCTTGCTCTCGAGGAAGGACTCCATGTCACTGCCCACATGAATCAAATCAGACCGACCGCTCAGAATCAGACAGGCCGCTTAAAATTGCAATCTTCATAGCGACCCCGTATTACTGGGGTTCTAGCCCTTCGATTAGTTCAGAGCGACCGCTCTGAACTGATCTGGATCCACGACCTATTTAGTGTAGACGTTCACATCGGTCTGCTTATAGACAATTCTATACCATTGACCGTGAGAGATATCTAGTGTATGGGCTTGGTATCCTGCTATTTAATTGGGTTTCAATTAAATTTCACAGCGGCTTTACTCTACTAATCGATCGGTTTCACTGGATCCTATGGTACAATGTGAAATGATCAGAACCTAGGTTCTATGCCCTTCTATTCTCTATAGTCTTCCCAGATGAATCATTCAATTCATCGGTCAGAGGTACTGGACTCACTGTACCCGATCTACGCGAAGATGTTATCACATCGGATGCTCACTTCAGGGAGCCATTCGAATGAGTTCGGAGCGACCGCCCTAAACCTCCGTAATGTTGAAAGAGATGTTACAGGATCAGAGATGCCTCTCATCACTGTAGGGAGCACATACATCTAGTAAGCTCCGGCCATGCCGATACAGCTTCAGAGCGACCGCTCTGAACCTGTAGTTCTAATTTCAACGCTGAGGATGTTGTGAACGGTCTGTCTGAATCTTGACAGCGCTCATCGCCGCCGTTGAGAATCAGAGCGACCAATGAGAACCATGACCCTAACTACCAAATGGAAGCTTCAGTGTTTTCGCTTTGGACCGCTTTCACTCTCATTGTGGAAGTTGTGGTTTGGAGTGACCACTATGAATCCGTTGCACTGATTTTAGCGAGTGCTTCATTTCAGAGCGGCCGCTCTAAACCGTGATCACGCTCCATGCGAACGATTGCGCTCAATTCTACCACTCCGAGTACCGATTTCATTTGGTTTTGAACAGCCTCTTTGAACCTCTGCTTTGTAATGAGCATGGTCTCGGATCAGAGCGACCGCTCTGAACCTCTTTCTGAACGAAATCAGAGCTCTGTCATTGTGTTCAAAGGGAGGTGTAGAAAGTCCGCTCTGAACCTTCTACTCCAATATGATGTCGCTCATGGTTCAGAGCGACCGCTCTAATCCTCCTCGTGCTGGATTCCAATGCTCTAGGTTCATAGTGGAGCAGGAGGTTCAGAGCGACCGCTCTAAACCTCCCTGTGAACGAAATGACAGAGTTGGGATTTCGTTCACAGGCAGGTTTAGAGCGGTCGCTCTGAACCTCCTGCTCCATTATGATGTCGCTCTAAATCAGTCTGGCCGACTTCACTAGTGCAAGTTCAGAGCGGTCGCTCTGAACCTCGACAACGCTCATTATGGAGTTGGAGGTTTAGAGCGACCGCTCTAAACCCTGCCAACTACATCAACAAGTGCGCGGTCATAGGGGGTCCTTGTTTTAGAAAATTCTTCTATGTTTGCATGGTTTCAAATTGTTTAGGAATGCTTGGCATTGCAATCAATTGGGATGTGGTGATTACCTGGGCTAGGTGCCTGTTCAATACTCTGCTTCTTCAGCCTAGAATAGCAAAATTGCTTCGTTTGTGAAGACTCCAGGAACTCAAAATCCCTGGCAGCTGCAGATGATGTGCAATGGAACTCAATGAAAACTAATAAGATACGCAATTGCATTCAGAGAACGCAAAGTAACAGCAACAGACATCAATGCAGAGTGAAGCCACCGAACTACAGTGCAAGAGGTATGTGGATTTAGGGTAGCTCGCACCAACATTCAAAAAAGCAAAGGAACGAGATAGCTCGCAATGAAATGACCTAAATCCTAAACCAATGGAGAGCGTACCTTGCAGACGAGGTGCCCACAAGCAACACACCAGGTACCGAAATGCACGCGGGAGGAGCACAAGAAAGGAACAACGCTGCGCGCGGGAGGAGCGCAAAAAGGAAATCACACTGCGCGCGGGAGGAACGGAAGAAGGAAATCACGCTGCGCCAGAAAGAAAGACCACTGCGCGGGGAGGAACGAGCACAAGAAACGAGCGCGAGCAAGAATGAGCAAGAAAAATGAGAAGAAGAATGAGCGCAAGAAAAAATGAGCGCTGCGCGCGGGGGAACGGAAGAAAGGAAGAGAGAGGCGCGGTACCGGTGGAAAGAGTGTGTATGCAAACCCTCGGAACAGGGAAGACGACCAACCAAACCTGGAGCCGAACCAAAACCCAACCTCCATCAAACCCAAACCGAAGCTGAACCGAACCTCCGCCGAACCTGAACCCAACCCCCTCAAACCCAAACCAAAGCTGAACCGAACCTCCGCCGAACCTGAACCCAACCCCCTCAAACCCAAAACGTACCCAAAACGAACCTCTGCCGAACCTAAGCCGAGTCTAAATGAAGCATCATAACATGGGGGGGGGCTCCATCATTTGATAGTCAAATAATACTTAAGTATATGAGTGTATCTACACTTTTTTAACCCTCAAAAAAATTCGATGTTTTCATATCCAAAATTGCTTCAAATTACTTAAATCCAATGCAAGGCTAAAACCTTCATTTATATTTCTTCATTAACAATTCCAACCATAGGATCCCTTAGTTAAATTGTTAAATTATATCCTCCTAAAACTTTAGAATAAAATACCTTACCATCTACAAGATCAAGTCGTCTGAATTTCAAAAAAAAATGTTTTCAACTCTTCTTGAATGGTTAGATTTCATCTTTCAAACTTTTTGTAGAAGGTTTTTGAGATTCTATAGCATGTTGCTCTCAAGAAATGAGTTGGAAATACATATACAAAATTTCAAACAAAAAATGTTTCATATTCATGCTTAAAAAAAATTATAAGTAGAAGAAGCTACAGTATGATTTAAAACACGAGAGTGTTAAGAATGTAGTTATGGAATTCAAAAATGTTTGTCATACTACTAAAATCATAAGTCCCTACGTAATATCAAAAATGCTACCATTAATACTAGGGGCTCATGCTTGCTATGCTATGCATTCATTGTATCACATATTAATAAAAATTTGATATATTTCAATAGAATACATGATAATGCTTTTCTTGGCTTCATATTTCTTTTGCATTTCTATAATTTTGTGCTTTTGTGAGCTTGGAGCTTCGAATTGCAATTTCCTATTGCTAATACCAAATGACTTGAGCCGAGTTTCAATTTCACAACAATTGAATTGTTTAAGAAGCTTTGAAGGTTGACAAGTTCTTCCTTTAAATTCTTCTATTGGGGTTGCCACTGTTTGGAACAATTCAATCAAATTACTAATGCATTCTAATGTATGTGTATCTTTTATAGTATTCATCATTATTTATTTCAATATATGCTTATTTAGAAAATTATAAAAAGATTTTAGTAATTTTTATGTAAACATTTATTGAAATTCTTGCTCTGCATTTTATCTCATACATAAAAAATTCTAATGAAATTCTAATGGTGAATGCGTAGTATAGTAAGCGCCAACCGCTAGTCATACTACTAAAATTAGAACTCCCTCTGTAATAGCACAAATGCTACCATTAATACTTAGGGGTTCGTGCTTGCTATACTACGCATTCACTGTATCACAGATTAGTAAATTTTTGATATATTTCAATAGGATGCATGATAACGGTTTCAATAAGTCTTTAAAATAATTATTTTAATAATGTTATAAAAATATTTCCAATCAAGCATACATACAAATCATGTTTTGCACATAATGGCATATTACTGAAATAGAGGAGCACTTCACAACCACCTCTGATATCACTTTTTACTAAGGGTGATATTATAGAAATTATATAGTCGTTGCAATTGAGAGGATATAAAAGAGGATCCAGAGGATGATATATAGAGGTAGCAAATGCATTGCTTCTCTTGGCTTGAAACTTCTTTGCACTTCTATGATTTTGGGCTTTCATGAACTTTGAGCTTTCATGATTTCAATTGTCTATCACAACTACCAAATGATTTTGAGAAATTGATTCAATTGAAGAAATTTGGGATTCCACAACAATGAATTTGTTCACAAAGTTTTTGAGATTTATTAGTTTTTCTTTTCAATTCTTCAATTTGAATTGCAATTTTCTGTAACAATGGAGTCAAATTTCTAATGTATGTGTATCTTTTATAGTATTTACCATTGCATATGCTTCATTCATCATTCAATAAATTTCTATGCTACTTTTCTATATATGCTTACTTAGAACAAAATTTATACAAAGATTTTAGGCATTTTTATTTGAAGACTTATTGAAATATTTGGTCTACATTCTATCTCATACATAAAAATTCTTATGAAATTTTTATGGTAAATGCGTAGCATAGCAAGCGCCAACCGCTAGTCCAGTACTGCAACGTTTCTTTTCCTAGTTCGCATTTCTTATACATGTAATCATATTAGCAATAGTATCATTACTCATGAAAACTCCTTTTTACTATTAATATAAATAAGAGTTTTAATAAGTTAAAAGCTTCTACGACATAAAAATAATTTTAATTTAAAAAAAAAAAAATTTGCTAATTTGCTAATCTACGAACTTAATGTTTTTGCATAGTTCATTGCAACAACATAAATTTGTTGGTTCAACACTACAATAAAGTATCTAACGACCAAAAAAAACTATGGAGGACTTTGGAGATTTAGGGTTACCTCATGTGATTTGAATTTCGAACATGATTTTAGGAAATAGTTTGAAGATACTTAAACAAATGAGCTATCAAGGAATGTAATATTCATTTTAATAATTGTCCTAAAATATAAGTTATGCCGCTACAAGTCCACCCAAAATGCAAGAAGTGATAAAAGAAGGTATTTTGAAGACAATGTAAGCATCTCTTGCACAAAAGTACATACTTGAACATCGCCTACAATGTAAAACACAAGAACATTAGAAAGATTCTCAATGCTTGGAAGAAGTTCCACATACCATACTAATCTCATCAACTGTTCACTTTTAATGAGCAACACACAGATAGTGTTGTACTTTAAATGTTTGATAAAAATTAGTTCTGCATGTAAAGTCTTTGGGGGGATCTACTAATCATCCAATTGAACATGTTGAATAGAAATGTCATGTTCTCCTGATGTGGCCTACAAAAAGGTAAATCCCAAGGTAACAAAGTGACTCCAGTTTATCCAAAAAGTAAGAAAGCTACTTATTAGAAAAACTTGTACAAAATAAAGAAACAAAACATAACGTCTTTTTCTAATAAAACTACTCCCGGTACTATGGTACTTAGCAAAAATTCATTATGTACATACAACAAGTAAGTAGAAGTCTTCCTTCAACGATAGTGGCGACGGGACGCTCGACGCTCAGGTGTGAGGTTATCCAAATTTGCTTGTGCTTGATTGAGCCGGGCACGAAATTCATCAAAAATATCCGTTCCAAAGTGAATTGTTTGAGACTCCCTATGCAAATGTTCAGTCCCGTACTTGTCATCCTAAACAATGCAGTACCAATAAGACATATTTCAATGAGAAATCTTTTATAAATCCTTCAAAATTCAAAAAATCACAACATTACCCAAGAAATTGACATCATCAAAAATTCAATATCATGAAAAAAAAATCAAAGAATAAAGAGATATCGAAGGGCATCATTTTTTCCTTTGCTATTGGAAGGTCAAAAGCAATGTATATTACAAACCTCAATGAGTTGTAGAAGCAAGGAACCATTCTTGGATGCGGCGAGCTCATCCTCATCATCGAATTCCTCCATGAGAGCCCTACATGCCATGTGAATCAAGACATATTATCATATCAAAAATTAACATGTCCAAGTACGTACATACTGTAATCTCAAAAACCAAGCAAAACCTTTGCAAACCTAAACAATTATCAACAAATGAACTAACAAAGAAACAATGCTAACAAGAATTGAGCATCAAAATCAATCAAGAAATGTTAATATGTAGTATAGCATGTTGTACTTGACAACCAAAAAAACTCACCGAAGGTTTGTGCAATCCTTGTTGTGACGCACATGGACATACTCCTCCATCATGGCCCACACATCTCGAATTGCAGCATCAAATTGTGCTCCCCAAGGAACTTCAAGTGTGCCTTGCAATGCACACATAACATGACCTGCAACAAGAAACCAACAAAGATTGCACTAAGGAACAACCATGCATGTGATACCTACATATTATCCAAAACTTACAGTTTTGCACATGCTTTTGAAGTACACAATTCTACAAATGGAAGAAGAAAAACATAATCCATGTAGTATTTACCCATCTTGGTGTCTTGGAACATCTCTTTAGACGTCTCGCAGTGAGAATAATGGGCAAAGCAATATAGCTTGTAGCCTTGCCAAAAATCGCGAGCCCTATTTCAAGCAATTTTGAATCAATTCCAATGAAGCAATCATAAGTATGGTAAAAAATCATGCAACAGCTGTAAACGCAGAAAGCCCAAAAAACATGTGTAGAAAAAGAAGAAGTCACTTACCCAAAGTCCTCATTGTCCAAAAGAACTCTAAGCTGCTCGGAGCACTTACTGAAGTTTGCAGCGCCAGCCATTGAATCTGTTTAGAACCAAAAATGCCCTACAATGAAACACATCAACCCTATTAATAGGTAGAGAGTGAAGATGAGGCAATCCTTCCACCAAATCCTTAAGCCCTAGAATGAAGAGATGCAAAATTGTTATTCTATTACAATCAACAATCCTTATCTTTCAATTTGCAACATCTTGCTAGAAATCACTGGTGCATGCATTTTCTTAGGTTCCACATCTTTGTTTCTTGCTAAAAAACATGATTTAGAAAGAATATAGACCAAGAAGAACAATGAAAAAGACAGATGAGCCCTTACAAGAGCTCTTTTATAGCATACAATCTCACAAGAATGAAAAAGAAAAAGTCTTAAGAAAATTTAAATATCTTCTAATGTGCTAACAAATACAAAATGAGAACTTGAAGCCTACTGAGAAGTTGCAAATGAGAAGCATTCCCAATGGAATCTCAAAACCACTTCCAAGTGGGTTCATTGACATTGGAAATTGACTACATTGGAAACTTTTCCGCAAACCTTAAACAAAATCAAGAAACCTTTCTTTCTTCTCTACCACTTAGAATTCCAGCATTTCCATTCCCAAACTCGAAATGAAGAAATCTCAAGCTATTATAGAAGATGTAGCGAAGTGGTGATGGTGGCAAATGAAGCCACGATGAAAGCCAGAACAACTATTCTTTGAAGTTCAAACCCAAAAAAAATTGCTGAGGATTATGGAAATTCAAGAGTGGCGGTGAACAAACCTTCTTGAAGTGCGTGCGATTGTGATCTCCACATGCAATGTCCTCCGCTTTCACCCTTTTGCTATAGAACTTGCTGGAGCGTCGTCGACTCCCTTCACCGGAGGCAAATGACTTTGGGAAAGCAGTTGGGGTTGTGCAAAAATATCTTGTACCCTCCGAATGCAAAAACCACGCGGTCGAGAACTGGTTCTGACAACACACTTAATAACCTAGCGTAGCGACTGGCGTAGAAACTACGCGTGACAGAGATGTCCGAATTTTTCATTTTTATTTATTTTTTTGTCGAATCCAACGTGGCCCTACGCTGGCGACGTGGCAGCCGCCATATGCGGCTGCCGCATTGAAGTACAGCCTCATAATACAAAACTGAAACCAGCTTCTGCCATTCTTCTTTCGTCGTCTGCAATTGTGTATGTCGATATTAGAGCGCGCACCGCTTTCTCCACTTCCGTCCGCGTTGTGCAGCACGTTGTCGACCGCTGGAGCCCATCTTTGTTGCTGAGAAGCGCCAATGACGTCGTACGTCCTCATTTCAGGTTCGATGAACAATTTATCCCCTGTTTCTCTTCTCTCGGTTCGCAGGATTGTTTTTTGTCTCTAAGAACTCAATTTCAACGGATTTCAACGAATTTCATGTTTTTCTTCAGTTATTTTGCATCTGTAGTACTGCATGAGCCACATTCCTAGAATCTCACACTAGCAACAGGCGAGGCGTGTCTTCGCGTTAGACAAAATGCTGCATTTGCTGAAATGCGAATTCTAGAACTATGCTCATTGTAGTTTGTGCTCATTCGGTTCCGAATAGTTATTCACATTCCCGTAGACAATCAATTATCCACAGTGCTGTGGTATTTCAGAGTCATGATTTATACAATGCTGATATACCTTAGCATTATCATCTATTACATGAGACAAAGTTCGGATGGCATTCCGTCCAGATTGATTTATGATAATTAGTGTCAGCCGAAATTAGTGTTACTCAGTTCAGAGCGGGCGCTCTGAACTGAACGTGGGGTGACGATTGGGAAGCAATATGACACTCCGTTCAGTTCAGAGCGCCCGCTCTGAACTGATCGTGGTGTGACGATTGGAAAGCAATATGACACTCCGTTCAGTTCAGAGCGCCCGCTCTGAACTGAATGTGGGGTGACGATTGGGAAAGCTATCCTCCGTTCGGATGAAAGCGGTCCCTCTGAACTGATCGTGAGGTGCCGGAAACGAAAGCTATCCTCCGTTCGGTTCAGAGAGACCGTTCTGAATTGAACGTGAGGTGACGGAGAAGAACTCTATTCTCCATTCAGTTTAGAGAGGCCGCTCTGAACTGCAAGCATATGACCGAGGCGAAGGCTATCCTCCATTCAGTTCAGAGCGGCCGCTCTGAACTGGACAGAGAGTGACAAATCATGATCGCTCGAAACAGACGGTGACTGAGCTCCGTCACCCTCCGTTCAGTTCAGAGCGGCCTCTTTGAACTCCAGGGAGGGTCACTGAGATCCGTCACCCACCCTGGAGTTCAGAGCGGCCGCTCTGAACTGAACGGAGGGTGACGGATCTCAGTCACCGTCTGTTTCGAGCTATCATGATTTGTCACTCTCTGTCCAGTTCAGAGAGGCCGCTCTGATCTATGTTTTGCATGCGCATTATTTAGATCCTAGTCCTCCGTTTCCCCAATTATGTGCGATCACGTGGATGAATCACGCATGCATCCTGTTCCTCGCAGTTCAGAGCGGCCGTTCTTAACTGTTATTCGGTGGGGCTCTTTCTTGGAGACTCTGGACTGTTCAGCATTCATTGTAGGAACGAGTTCTTCTTTGTGATTCTTTACATTGGGTTGTCTATCCTTTGGCGCGCTTCCTCTATATTGGGTATAGAACAATATCTGCGAGAGGTGTAACTCTTCCACGCAGTTCAGAGTGGCTCAGTGAACAGGCCTTGGGGGAATATGTGCGTAGACTTCCAGTCTCCTCGGACTTAGACTGTTCGGTCCATACTCATGTGCGGTTGATTGGCTTTCTTGGACATAGTGGCATTGCTCTGCGGAATGGGGTCCACGGTAGTCTACGTTCTATGGGAGCCGTCAGTTTCAGACTTCATTGCATTCTATACCAAACCTCACAGCAAGTGGGCGGGTTCGAGACAGTTGCTACACTATTTCATACTGTATTTGATTATGTAATGATGTCCTCATATTCACCGCTTTCGCCACTCGCCTATTTGTCATTTCTTCTAATACTTTTTATTTTACTGCTGTCAGGCGTGTTAGCCCTTGTGGGCTGAACAAAGAGGACGTATATGCTACCAATTCTTTCAAGTGTCACTCTCATGCTTCCTACGAGGCCGCTATTTTCTATTAGAAAACACTTACGATTTTAACATCTCCTATGTTTTCTTCGGACGACTCTGATGGTGATGAGGTATTGTATATAACTTTCTACTCCCATCAGTTTTCACGTTTCTTATTGTACATTGCGTTCCTTTGTCGTTGATGTCGTGTCAATTCTTCATCGTTCGGTGTGCAGGGGTTTGCAGAATGTCAGGAAGAGGACGTGGACTTGGAAGCATATGCCGAGGCAAACGTAGACAATAGTCCCATCCCAGATTGCGAGGGCATTGATCGAGACGGATGGTCTGGGAAGGCATTGCTCGCAAAACATGCGGACGGCTCCGACTTTGCGGAAGTCATCATCATCAATGCCAATCCCAACGCTTGCATTGATGGACAGAGCAGGCTGGGGATGGATGACGTTGGCATTGTTGTCTTGGACGTGTACAACGGGGACCCCAACGTAGGAGACATGTGCTTGCGTTGGCCTATGCGGCAAGTGTTTCACCACGGCGAAAATGGGTACGTCAGTGTTTATGATCACGCTCGCAAGCAAGAAGCTCTGGATAAAGAAATGGAAGGGATTAGAAAAAATGGGGGCGTGCGACGGTATCGTTATGATAGGAGAGCTCGAGCTGCCGCTTTACTAGATAAGAAGACGAAGATGGTATCACATGAATCCATTGCAGAGGTCTTCACACAAATCTGCTGCGATAATGAATGCACTCGTAAGTTCCGTCCTTCCACCATCCGTGTGCTTCGCGCGGAAATGCACCTACAGACATTTCAAGTAAAATCTAGCAAAAATTTGGATGTTCATAGGACAATGCACAAAGCGGTTCCGAGGGGGAGGCAAGTTGTCACCTTAGAAGGCATAGACGTCTGTCCACGTGCTTGGAGGATTCTTCACAACATCCCCCTCCGCACATTCGAAAGATACAGGGCCAAGGCCAAGGCTGGCGTCAGAGGCGCTCCACACGGGAACTCCAATCGAAAAAAGACAAGGACTGCCACTGTTCAAGGCATCGAGACTTTGCGCTCATTATTGGAGGCAATGGCCGACCACATGCCCCATTTGTCTCGCACCTTGCCCACTGGTGAAAAGGTTTGCCTCAAAGTTCTTCCGACCGGTACCGAATGGAGGCAATTACTAGCCGCCGTGAACAAGGTATGGCTCGCAATGTCACCTCTAGCATTCATATGAAAAGGACATGGTCGAATTGTCGCATCGACCACAATAGCTCATACAGTCCTCCAACATCCAATGAAGTGCTTGTTGAATACGCAGACTGAGTGCGCGTGTTTCTATTGTTTGTAGGCCAATGAAGAACTCGGGCTGTCGACACTCTCGCAATCATGTTTTAGTAAAATTCGAACAAAATATTTTGCTGAGTACGTCGTGAAGGGAAGGGGAGATTCCTTCGCAAGATGTAGTATTTGTGACAATCTAAAGCAACTACGAGCTTCTTTTGCTCCTGGATCGGAGGACTATCAACGAATCCAAAGGCGCTTCGAGAAGCACTTGTTTCTACAAGAAGCTTGTCGACATGCCTACTACCGTAGTAGATGGTTGTCCAAATTACGGCCTATGCAACTTTTATCTATCATGCACGACAAAATGGATCATTCAAAAACAGCATGTCCTGCATTGGCAAGGAAAACAAAAGCCCTAGATGGGTTCATGAAATTGCCCGTGAAGGTATCAGGGATTTTTGCACATGGACACGGGGATGGCAAATATGCACATTACAATTTGGACGTGTTTCCCAGCGACAGCAACTTTACAGTGGGATCCATCGCCAAATTGTTACGAGATTTAGAAAGGCCCCCCGCAATGTCTTCACGGACGTTGTTCGAAGGAGCCGGAAGCACGGAACTATATCGAGCGTTGCTGCAAGGTAGCGAGATCTGTATTGATTCTTTGGGAGCTGTTCCTCCTCAACCTATTGAGGCTCAACCATTGCCACCGGTACTACACGTTCAGATGGACAACTCTTGGAGGGAAAACAAAAACAGGTATGTTTTCTGTTTTTGGTCCCTCTTGGTGGCAAGACGCATTGTGAAAGAAGTGGTGGTATCCTTCATGATAGTGGGTCACACCCATGATGACATGGATGCATCATTTGGGCGATGGAGCATGCAACTCCGCAAGAAAGACCATCCCACCCTACCATCATTGATGCAATCCTACATGGAAATGGAACAAGGTCCGTTCATTCCACATCTAATTGAAGAAGTGCCCGACTTCAAGGCCTATGTCAAACCTTATATTGGGATGCACAATAAACAATTGGTGGGCCACTCTCATGGGAGACAGTACAAATTCTTCATGGATGACAACGGATGGCCTATCATGCAATACAAATTGGCGTGTACAGACATTCCATGGTTGCCTGAAGGGGGATTGAAGCTATGGAAGGAAGATGTCGACCATAGACCTATACTTCCTCAAGGTGATCCACCGCGCGTGACCCCCAAGAAGATGACAAACGAAGCTGAGATTTTGCGTGGACTTGATGGATACATCCAACATTGGAAAGACATATCCGAAGAAGATGGGACGGTGGAGTACAAAACCCACATGTCAAACTTGGTCACGTATTGGACCCGCGTGAGAAATGCCATGTTGGATGGAGGCGAAGAAGACTCCCCCCAATCTAATGAATTGCAGCAAGGATTTTGGCCTCAGACTCGACAACCCGGAGATCTTATGACAAATTTCATGCAAGATGGAAGGACACGTCAAGAGGTGGAGGCCGAAGATCCTTACATTGGTACTCTAGAGGGAAGGCCCCCACCAGCATACAATGTAGTCACTGATGTTCGTGAGGGATTCTACCTCTTTGTGAGGCCAGGATTGGATTGTCTTGAGCCCGTATGGCTCGGAAGGGCAGTAGAAAATCCACAATTTGATCCCACGGCCATTCACTTTCGCGAAGTCTTAGTGCAATGGTACACCCCATGTGGAACATCCAAAGATGTGCAACGGTTGTATACGGGGTGGGACACAAAGCCTAATTTTAGATGGAAGATTGACCGAACGGCCGACAAAGCTGACTATGTTTCCACAGATAGTATCATGGCATCATGGAAACCAAAGAAGAACGATGGAAATAGTTTCATTGCTCCTCGTCAACAAGTGCAGTTTGCAGTGGATCATTTACGTCGAATTGTTGAAGGAGAACAAGGTTGGTGAATATGAAGTCCTGGGAGACGACTATTCCAACAGTCATATTTCATGCTTGCGATGCCCCTTTGTATTGTAGAAGGTGGACCTTCACATATTAATTATGCAACAGGTAGTGATAGTTTTCCTCGTCCGATGACATTGCAACGGATTGTACAATTTTGAATAGACTGTAGGCATCATAGGTTGCTTGGTCCTCGATCTTTGTATGCAACCTCCATTTTGTTCAATCTGAAATACAAGTTTTTGCCCTTCTGTTTTGCATCCATTCCAACAAGACGTATTTTAGATACCAGTCCTGGGAGACGACTATTCCAACAAGACGTATTTTAGATACCAACTTCACTGACCACGCACTCATGAACGATGCAAACCTAAACAAGTTCCCAAACTTGTGCCCATCATGATGATGAACACAAATATTTCCCCCCCCCCCACTTGAATGGGCAATGACCCCCATGTTGAGCACCAACAACTCCATGACAAGATTTCCATGTTCTACCTATTAGTCTACCAAGACTTTCACTAACAACATCTATAGTCATTGTCTTTCGCACAAGTCCTGTATAGAAATCCTAAGGATTTGCACTCGTATGCAAGGGGCCCATTTGCCACTCACTAGCGCTACGCCCAACGACTAGTACATAGTACAATACAAAGGCAAGTTAATGGTCGCTCATGTCAACATGGGACATGGAGTACCGCCATTTTAACGAAATTGCCGACAAAGCAAAATCACCTCAACGGTTCTCATGTCAAAATGGCACATGGAATACCGCCATTTTAACGAAATTGCCCATACTGGAGTACAACACAGTATTACTGCTTGATTTCGCCAATGAAACCGGGGATCCGAACCTGTCAGGCTCAGATTTTCCCCGAATGCTGTTAAATTAACTGATGAGTGGTCGGCGACCACCAGGACTTTGGGTGCACTTTCTGAATATACTTCGGAGCTTGAGATGGAGTTCGGAAAGTTTCCAATTCATCGGTAACTTAACAATGAAGTAGTAAACAAGGTCGCTGAGTACCATAGTAGTCACTGCAACACAGTGCAAATGAATAGAGTGGCCTACAATTGGATGTATTGCAGTGCAAATACAGAGGATATTTAATCAAATATACTTTCAAAGATTACGCATAGACCTCTCTAATAGTATTGCCTTTATATTGTAGACATGCTAATGACAATATGCAATTGCGCATTTGGGTTTCAAATGGTTTTCCACAAGGTGGGTACCACCTTTTTTACTATTTAATCCTTAAAGTCCCAAGGCCATTTTCTAGCCAAAAACCACTGAAAACTGCCATTTCTGTTGTGTTCACCCATAAATCTAGAATTTTTTTTCCCAAAAATCTAACCGTAAGATGTTGTACTTAACAAAGATCATGTGGTAAAAATTTCATCAAGTTTGACCATACGGATTGGAAGATACTTGCATTCAAAGTTTGGGGAAAAGTTTTTTTGGGCGTTGCTCTAAAATTTCAGATGACTTTGATTGCCATTGGTTGAATTTTTTTGCACTACGAAATTTGAATTTTAAAATCTACCATATTCTAAATCATGTTAGGAACACGTCCACCAATGGTTGGAGACTTACAACACTCCCCAAAAAATCTTGCAATGTAACTATGTTGTGAAAAATGACAATATAAACCTTTTTATTTCTATGAGATTTTCTACCCCATTTTTTGAAATCTCACAAATCCGAACAGTAGATTGAAAGATGAAATCATGAAGACCCCCCCAAAATTGAAAAAATCAACATTTCCTAAAGTCTTTGCAATTTCAAAGGCTTATGGTATTAGCTAAATGGAAAATGCCATTCGGCAATTCAAAAGACGAGTCCATTTTGTTCCCTGTAAAACCCAACATGTTCCCATCTGCATTTCTGATGGAATTCTTGACATTAGGAACGCCGAAGCTCCCCACCTTCTCGAAAGGTCCTTCATCTATTTGATTCAATTGGCACCTATGATGTTTGACCATAAATTTTAGAATATCATAATGTGGAGTTGGGGACCTTATAGGGTCAACCAACCTCACCCGCTACCCACTTCTACAATTGGGTTTGCTCTAGAAACCCTACCCTTTTCCAAAGTCAAGGAAAAAGTACTTGACTAGCTTGACCCTCAAGTTTGGTTTCACTAAAAAAAACCTATAACTTCTTCATCTGGCATCGGATTCAAATAAAAATTATATATCCTCAAACCTCTTGGAAAACTACATGTCCTTGAAAAAGTTGCAAAAAATCCTAGTATAAATTGAGCTCAAAAGAACCTATTCAAACTCCAAATTGTCCTCTGAGGGGACAATGGGATTTTAGGGGTTTAAAAAAAAATTCTACTCTGTAAATGAGATGAGAGTATTGTAGTAAAATGAAATGACAATTGTATTTAAAAAGTTGTGACGTTTTTACAATCAAGTTCACAACTATATGCATCAATGTGTGATCAATGTGCCATCTACGAACTATGTATGTTAGGTTTTACTATAGGAGCTACAAATGTTGGCTTCTCCTTTCTAAGAATAGCTATGACACATTTCAAATAGAAGTATAACTCTAGGACATTTCCTATGCAATATCATGGTTGTCATACTAGACAAATTACTATTCATTTTTCGTCCTGTAGGACGAGTTACTATTCATCAAATGTACTTGAGAGGTACATACAAGAAATGAATAGTAACTTGTCCAGTATGACAACCATGTGCAATATGGTGACATGCACAATAAGTAGTGTTGCACATTTAGTAGCATGTCTACAATATGTATTTAAATATTGAATGTTTTCTCACCAACTCTAGCAAGTAGACATCCCTAACTCACATGTCACTTATACTCTCACTATGAGTAACATAAGTTCAAGTTAGAATCAATACCTTTGTGTCAAAATAATTTAATTTTGGCATTTGAACAATTCAATATCTTGATCCGATTTTCTTGACTTTTGACATGTTACTCTTTTTAATTTTTCAATACTTTGATGAAATGATTTGATTTTTTCTATTCATATGTGAATGTGTTCTTTTCTTCTAAATTTTCTCAAGAGTAATTTTTGAACATTCAAAATTTTCAACAATGAAATTTCTAAAATTTTCAAAAATAGTTGTACGATTTTTCATATTTTAGAGTGACATGCTCCAATTTTTTCATAATTATTTACAAAACTAACTTATGTGTAGGATACAATACTTTATTATACATTTAGGGTAGCAAACCTTAAGTGATGAGTCTGAATTTATTAAACTCATATTTGTACTAATAAGTAGACTTAAAATATTATAATTCTACCTAATATTAGAGATTGGAAATTTGAAGAGGTGTCAATAAGTTTCAGATTTGAAGATAAATTTAATTATTAAGATATGATAATTAAATTATTCTAAAAACCAATAATACTAAATTTTATCTATATAAAAAAGAGGAAATCATTCCATTTTTTAATTATTTATTGCTTATTTACCATTGATTGTCCGTCATATAATCAACTTGCTCAAGCTGTGAAATATATACATTATTTCCTAAAAATCTTAAGAGATAAAATTGCACCTCTATGAAGGACTTTTGGAAACTAATTTTTTTGAAGTTCAAGTGTTGCCATCTCACAATTGGTTGGATTTTTTCAATCAATTTTGAAAGCCTATACTACAACAATTAGCTACAAGAACTAATATGTTGAATTCAAAAAAAAAATTCAAAACTAATAAAATCATTCAATTGTATTTTGAACGAGCATTTAAAGATACTTTTGGACTTCCTATGTGAAGGAATTTTAGGAGAAAACCTTAAACAAAAAGTGATTAGCAAACTACACTTGACTTAGCAACACTCAAAGACAACCCACTAGCGACTTGTTTTGGTTAATAAAGGTATAAAATATTGAATTCGTTGGACTTGGACTAAAGGGTAGAAGGCTTTGCATCAACAAAAGCTACCATGAGGTTAGGAAGTTTGAACAATTGCTATATTCAAAAAGGCAAGTGAATGCTACATGGATAGAACCTCTTGTAGTGTAGCTACTTGTTTTAAGGTAACTACACTTGGTTGTGTCTAAATAAGTGATTTGAGTAGTGTTCCTATCCTTTGAAGGGCAGGATTTTTTTGTTGGATCTTGTGAAAAGTCAAAAGCATATTCTAGATTTTCTTCTTCATGGACACCCTATGAATAAACTATAAATTTTCAAAGTGCTTAAAAAAGTTGTACTAGAAAGCCACTCCAGGCTTTTGCAAGAATCTACAAGGATCACAATAATCAGTTGCAGTTACCTCAATAGATGTACAAAGGAAAACGGATCCCTCATCTACAAATGGATCGCTCGCCATCACCGTTGAGCTTACTTAGAAGAGCTCAACGGTGGCATTACCTTTGGTGACGGTGCGAGAGTCGTGTGGAGAAGACGAGCTCTCCGTGAAGGAGGGTGCTTGAAAATCAGACCAGACATTGGACTGCCCAGGCTCTGGGAGGGCGGCATCTGCGTCCTCAGTCAGCATGGCCAGCACCCGGAACATGGACGGCCGCTTCTCGGGCGCTATGTGCACACACCAAATGGCGGTGTTCAACACTCGTTGCACTTCGCTCATGTTGGAAGGCTCCAGCTCGAGCTTAGGGTCCACGAGGTCAATCACCTTCCCCTCGGATTGGAGTCTCCACACCTGCACAAATGATTTCCCAACCAAAACAACATTCAAAAGGTGTACAATTTAGGTGAAAATCTGTAACGATTGGTTTTGTAAACAAGAAGTTTTATACATTGGGTCGGTTTTGCAAAGATGGTGGCAATTCGATGAAGCTAACTTAGGGGACAATCTGGGCTTCGCATGAATAGGAGGTGCTTCGCCTTGTGGAAGGGGAAGCAACGCTCCAAGGAGTTTTTAAAACTTCACTGATAACTATCCTGCATTCTTCATATTCAACTGATTTTTCCATGTACCTACTCCTGTTATCACCTCTATTTGCCAACTATGATTTTGAAATTTTCTTTAACTTTTGATCAGTTTTTATCCTATAGTTTCACCATTAACGCAAATAGTGTGGACATGAATGTTTCACAATTCTCATGTCCACAAGTTCAAAATACACTAACCACAGAACTAGTTTGTTCCTGATACAGGTAGAACCTCTCCTCTGAATATGCAATAACAATAACAGAGATTGCAAACAATAGGTAGGCCTACGCGTGATTCAAGATGGAAAGCTGAATTAAATGTTTACAATATTTGTGGCCTCTCTAAATGCATAAACCTATGCACCATGCACCTGTAATTGACGTGAAGGACCTTTTGTTGCAGATTATGATCATGAGAGAAGGTACAGACTATGATCATGAGAGAAGGTACAAGGGAAGACTCACGTAGATAGGGAGATATCCGTCTTCGTCCCCAGGAATAGCAAGTCTGTTTCTTCTGCCACTCAAAATCTCTAGAAGCAAAATACCAAAGCTGAACACGTCTGCCTTCTCAGAAAGCCGGCCGAAAAACACATACTCAGGTGCAAGATAGGCTCTGCACAATCATAACAAGCCGTACTTTCACAAGTAAATAAAACAATGTCTCCGATAGTACTACCACACAAGGGCGTTTTCATGCAATTTCTGTCACAATATTACAGTATTGAAAATTTGGAAACTCATAAGTAATTCTTTATAAAACATGTGAAAAAAATATGAGTTTATTAATATTAATAGTTTAGGGTTATGAGTACATTTATAAATTGGTGACTCTGCTCTGTGACACTTCACCGTAGCTTTGAAATCCTCATAACATGATACATTGAGACTATAGAGTTTTTCTTAAGGTCCATACTATTTGAGATTTGAGATTTCTGATTAGGATTGTCAACACCTATTCAAATCATAAAATTCACCCCTATTTTCACAAAAACAATGAAAGTAAAGACCTCCCACTTTGTTTGAATGTGTTTAGGGAGAACTCTTGCTGCGGATGTAATGTATTACTCTATTCCTCAATCTGAATTCTTACAGTGTTCCGGCACAGCGTTCGGTGATGATCTTGCTTTGTTCATCTTGGATTGGACGGGCCAATCCAAAGTCAGCAATCTTAGGGTTGAGATTCTTGTCAAGTAATATATTACTGGCCTTAATATCTCGATGGAGAATTCTCGATTGAGAGGAAGCATGTAGATAATATAAGCCCTGTGCCACACCCAAACAAATGTTCATTCGGGCTCGCCAATTCAGCAATTTGTGCAGCTTGGCAGCGGTCATTTGCGAACCTGTAAGTAGAGAAAAGCAGAAGATCAGGATTGGTTCAAGATTATTATGAAATGAAAGACATACTCCCTCCGGCCACTTTAGACCTCATGTTTTTAAGGTTGGTTTGAGTAGCTTATACGGAGGCTTTCTTAAATATCATTTTATTCAAGTTGCAATGAACCAATGCAATGTTCTCCATGGATTCTTGTGATTTAAAATTTGGAACCCTTTTGAATTATGTTCTTTGCAATATGATCAATGAAATTGATACCCAAAAGTTTTGGAGCCCTTTCGAATTAGTTTTTTGCAATATGATCAATGAAATTGATACCCAAAAGTTTTGGAACCCTTTTGAATTATGTTTTTTGCAATATGATCAATGGAATTGGTATCAAACGTTTTCAACAAAAATGCAGATACTTAATTCTGGACGAAGGAAGTAATGGACTAAGGCAGCAAATAGTTATGCATTATTATCAACCCAGGTTCCATCCAAGCAGTAATATTGATGATTCACAATGCTAATCTATGCTGTCAATTTTATTAAAAGAGCACATTTTTTTCGCTCATTAATTTTTTAGATACTGGTGTGCATGACACATATACAGTCTAGCTTCAATATTATATCCATTGTTCTTTTATTATGGTAATTCAAATTACAGAGAGTAGACAGTCATCCTCCCCCGGTGGCTCTTTCCCAATATCTTTGATGATCATTTTTGTGCAAAAGATAGTTGACAAGATTTTAAGCTTCAAACACACTTTTCAACAGACTCGTGAACTTGGTATGACATAAAATATTGGGAAGTACTTACTCAGCAGCAGCTTGTTCAGATCACTGTTCTCCACATACTCGTACACTAAGAGCATCTCTTTGTCATGCAGGGAGTACCCTTTCAGCGTCACCAGGTTCCGGTGCTGAAGATTACTAATCAGCAGAACCTCATTGATGAAGTCGTCCCTGCCCTCTTTCGTTTTGAGAAACAGTTGCTTCACAGCTACCTCCATTTTGTTTGGCAAAATGCCCTGCGTAATTCATTTGATCAATGTACCCAGTGGATCCAACATTTGATATTGGAGGGGAGTATAATGGGATTATTTTTGAAAACAGGGAAGTAAGAATCTGGAGCCAAATAACTGTGCAATTACTTCTAAATGCAGTTTAAAATTTGTACTTCAGACATAGGCAATCGGAAAAGAATCAAACCTTGTAAACGGCACCGAAAGCTCCAGCACCCAACTTCATAGCTGGTGAGAAATTTCTGGTAGCAACACGAAGCTCACGGTACTTGAATTTCTTGGCGTTGACCTCAGAGCTTTCGAGTTCTGCACAGTGAGCTTTAATTAACGAATAGGTTTAAAATCTCTACACTAAAGCATCCAAAACATAATTGAGTAAGATAATAAAGCAGTTTTAACGAAGAAAAATAAGGCACAAATATCAAATTACCTTCATAAAGAGAGCGCATACGCTTTCTGTTGCGTTGAAGGACAAAGGAGAACACCAAAATCACCAACGTCAATATTACTGCAGAACATACGGAAATAATCACGGCAACCTTCTTCGTCTCATACTTGTTTATCCCTGTGTCTGCATCAAAGTGATGAGCTCAGACAAATGAAGCCAAGTCCAAGCAAGCGGATTTGAAACATTTCTCAACCAAAGCCTGAATTTAGTCTAACACAAGATTTTGATGGCCAGGAGTCACATAAACCATGTCTCTTGAACATTTACTAAATCCTTCATCACAAGCAGAGGAAAAGAATAGAAAGGCATCTAAGGATAGAATTGGAGGTCTTACTTGACGAAACAAAACAGATCTGCTCACAATAACACCTTCTACCATCATCTTGTGAAGTTGAGCCTTGGCAATAAGGGTTACCCTGCAAGCTGGAGTATCCATCAGTTTAATTTCATCATCAATATACACATTTGACCAAATTGGCTTGTGATGAAGTAGTGAACTAAGATGGAAGTGCAAACATTACTTGAGTGTTAACAATATTTTAAGAGAAAAGTATTGAGATAGTCGAAAAAAATTTCATTTTCACGTCAAACTAATATACTGGCAAGAAAAGTGACTTACAAGATTTTCGATTGTACTCCCATAGAAGCATCGGTGTAGATTACATCTGTGATGTTGTTTGCTTTCAAGCTCAACTCTTTCAGATTCTTCATAAAAACGGTGGAAATGTTCAAAACTCCAGTGAAATTGTTGCCATCAAGGTACCTGGAAGAAAGCTGTCAAACTCAGTACGGCTCTTAACAATTCGAACCCAAAAAGGTGCTTATATGGACGCTCATTTGAATCTAATGCTCTGATTTTTAATGTAAGTAATGAGCGAATTGCAAATTACAAATATTGAAGATTCGAAATCCCCATGGATTCCAAGCTTGGAACACCACCACCAATACTAAGGCCTGATAGGTCAAGCACTTGCAGATTCTGGGGAAGCATCTTGCTGTAAAATGAAGACAAAGGTGCCAATCCTGTGAAGAGGTTTGAGCTCAGATTTCTGCATCACCAGTTGAGAAACATTAGAATGAAATCATAATACTGGAACTAAGAATTAGGGTTTACTGGAATCAAGAAATCAGCTACTTATAATTCGCACACTAAACCCTAAACCCAAAACCTCCTCTTACCTAATGTAACATGGGTAACGAGCCATACAAAAAGAAAGTCATTGAGCTGGGGAATAATTTTCATGTAGCAGTAAGCAGGTCACCGATATTGTTTTTCTTACTCACAAGTAGTTGAGGTTGCTCATTAACGTAAAGTTTGGCGGAGGACCTGTGAATCTGTTACTGGATAGGTCCCTGCCAAAAGGAACCTGTGTCAACAATTAACATTATTTTCATGTACAGCTTCAGATGTTAGAATCAATGTACCTTGAAAATGAAGTATTAATTCAATAAGTCTGGAATTGGATACCGAGTAAAAGTACGTACACTGAAAGTAATTGAGTCATGTTTTCGAAAGAAAACGGCGGGATAACCCCGTCAAGGAGATTCCGAGATATCTTGAACACTTGCATTGTCGACTTCGTTTTTTTAATATAATGTGTTGGAAATTCACCAACGAATCGATTACCACTCAAGTCTCTGTAACGGAACAAGCGTAACAACAATCTCTTTAATACCCTATGGTGATGGATCAGAGCCACATTGTCTGTCTTCGAAATGACGGTTTTGAATAATACAGGAATTTTTTGTTAAAATTCTCAACACACAATCAAGGCATCATCACTTACAGCTGCAAAACATATTTAAGTTGCGAAAGCTCCGTAGGAATAGCTCCATAGAATCCATTGTCGTGAAGGTCTCTGAAACATTGCCGCCAACATTGCCGTCAGACAAAAAGCAGGTTATTATTATGCTTCTAAAGCTTTGCATGTGTGTTTCCGATGAAGAGGTATTAAAAATAATTCAAAATATTACTACGCTAGTGCAAATACTATGTTGAAACAACAGGCTAACAAAACTATTTGAACCCCACCCAACCCCCTCCCAGAAAACGTAGCCACATCAAATCCTGTCAAATGCAACGGCATATAAGACGATTTCTAATGCAGACCTTGCCAAACGAAATGCGGCTAGGTTTTTCTAGAACAACTCCACGAGTGGATTTTCTACTACTAGGCCAGCAATGCTCATGGTAATTAAGGTCCAGGCAGGGGCTTACAGTACGTTGAGAGAGGAGAGTCCACCAAGTTCTGTAGGAAGAGGACCTGTCAAATTCGCATTCCCAGTCAAGACCCTGCACAAAAAGGTCCCTAATTTCAGTAAACAGATTCAGAACTGCAAGATCCACTTCAAACAAGACATCACAAGTGAGCCATTGAATTAAGGTTTGAAGCTCACAAGGTGACGAGGTTATGAAGATTTCCTATATCCGGGGGCAGAATCCCTCCGATCGACGCGTCACTCAACGTTCTGTTGCAATCAACACAAACTGATTCACATCAATAGGTTCCGCCAGCTCAAACCCTAAAGGTCGACGAATTCTAGGTTTCAACTGAAATGGGCCAATTCAATTGGTCATATTGTGAAAAATGTAATTCCGATGAGGCCATTATTTTGTCACCAGAATCAATGAAGAGAATTACACGTGTTGGTCCAAAAATTAACCAGATTGAAAAACAATCGCCCATAAATGGCAAAAGCTTGAGGCCAAAATTGGACATCTTGGTCCTTTAGGGGGGTAACTTAACTCAGACACTCAGCTAGCTATCCTAATTCAGCTAGCAAATGAGTCATTGAATAGCGATCTGCTAGCTAATAACCCATTGAATTAGGGTTTGAAGCCCAGCCAGCTCCTGATTCACCTAATTCAAGACATGCCCACAAAGATTCATGAAATCAGCAATCCCGTTGGACACAGTTGAGGAATAGAGAATGCCAGGTTTTGATTTACAAGCCAATGATCCAACTGATGAGCGTACTGGCGTTCTCTTGATGTTGCAGGCATGTGAGTCCTCTCCATTTAATATCAATGTTGGTGTTGCAAGGATAAAATGTCTTCCCTCCGGACGACATCCACCCCGCCAGATTGACATTCAAGTTGGGCGTGCTCTTATTCCATGCTGCCCACAGGCTCTGCAACGCCTCCACTGCATGCCACCCGAAACAAACCCTTGTAAACCCTTGCAAACCCTAAACCCTCTAACCTACGGGTAGCTAGTTCCCCTGCAATTCAATCTAAGCTGATTCTTTCAAAATTCGGACCACGAAGGTTGAAAATCCGTTGTTCGATCACAACCAAGCTTGTAAGTGTCCTAGTTCCTTTTCCCCCCCCCGTTGAGGAAACTTGACATACCGTGCAATTCATGAGTTGTAAGCCACTCTCAGTCACTCACTCCAAGAGACGGATTAGTTCAAGCAGGAAACTCCACTCAAAATAAAAATAATTTTATTGTATTTTTGAGAACTTTCACTTTCCACACTTTCACTTTCACTTTCACTGTCCAAAGATTGCACTTTTATTTCCCTGCTACTGTTGGTATGCATGCATGCAATGCAATCCCGTGAACAAAAAGGAGCCTTCTAGAAAAGTGGGTAAGTTACAGAGAGATTATGAGTGGAGTTAGGAACTGAAAAACGTACGCTCGTCCATGGAGAAAGGTGCGACAGTCTGGGAGAGCACTGCAGGAACGAAAGCAGGGAGGCAGAGCAAGAGTCCGAGAGAGATGCAAGACACCATTTGCAACCGGACCACGACTGCCATAGCCAAAAAAAAGAGGCTCCAGACCTTCACTTGGCATCTGAAACTTCTACAATTTGCTTACAGCCGTTCTCAATCCTGCTGCTGTTGCTGCTGCTACAGACGAACGTCTATACATGTTCACAACCAGGGAGCAGAAGATTTCTAACACATACAACATGACAACTTTGGCGCTATTTAACAAAATTCAGGTATGTATATTCTAACACATCAACTCTTTGACTGACTATTCTAACATTCAGCAAGGTATACATTTACAAAGGATGTCATGAAGAATTAGTAACGTACAGTTCTCTTGGAGAATCTAGATTGGCTAAAATTCTGTAGCATAAACAGTATATGAGACTTTAACGCTTGTCGATCGAGGTAACAGAGGTTCGTCTGGCTTTACTGCGGCGCTGCCATTGATCGATCAATTATTTCTTAGTTCTCGACCACGTGCATGATCGAGAAAATTGTGTACAAGGAGTCTGGACTTCGCTGCAACCTACGGAGACAATCCGGCTTTCGAATCCTGTGCAGTGCTACGTTTTTCAATTCCTAGCTCCACTCATAATCCTGTGCAGCAGCGCTACGGATCGAGTCTGGACTGTGAACTGTACAGCACGTGGACGGGGTTCAGTTTAACATTGGTAGCAGGACGAGGAAGCCAGTTGACTCAGTTCCCAGTTTCGCAGTTTCGCACTGCCCTTCGAAGATGTTGAATCTGAACACCAGAGTAAGAAATATCTGAAATTTGATTCAATTCTCACTTAGAAAACTTACAGGGCCAAATCCAATGCACCAGACTTCAATCTTTTGTTGACGAAAGTGAGTGTTTGTTGCGTTTGATTGCAATGCCAACCAATTGGACCCTCTTTTGTATTGAATACGGCTTGTCAAGCACCGCATTTATTGACTATGAAGTCAAAGCACTAAGGTATTCACTATCCACTTTTGCATGTCCTAGTGAATACCTTAGTGCTGAACATAAGAAAATGAGCTTGGCATGCTGCTATAGCCCACTTTGTATAAGTGTACAACCTCTCAACGTGGCCCCTACCGAAAGCGGCAGAGAAGCCCTCCAAACAAGAACAAAAAATCCTGAAACAAAGATCCAAGGATGGAGGTACTTAGATTCTTTTTCCAAATAATGTACAACATTATTGTAGAAGGAGACAGGACTGAGGTATTAATTCACAATGCTCAAAAATTAGAAAAAAAAAGAGTTGAGGTAATATACAATACATAAAGTGATTTATACTCAATTGCAAGTAAAATACATGTAAAAATAGCAATGGTCATCAAAGTTATAAAATTTGTTCTAAGATAGCCTCAAAGATATAGATCCTAAGAATTTATTGTGAATAGGGTCAACTTATAGGATTGTTGACTTTCTCGGTTAAATGAAAAAACATTGGTAATGGTCTTAAAAAAATGGATGAATTCAATTGGTTTGGATTTGTTATTGAGTTTCGGGTGTGTTGGTTTAGATTTGGATTGAAGGCAAGGATTCATTCTTTAAAGTTTAGGGTGAAAGATTCATATCTTCAACTAGTGCACTACTAGTTAAAATATTAAGTAATAAAAATTAATTAACTTTAAGATTAATAATTAATATTTATTTATAAAAAATAATCTAAAATATTTAAAAATGAATTAAATAATATTATCAAATGTGCCAATGTCTACATACATCAACAGCCTACATGTGCTCCAAATATTTAACCATAGTGTCATTGCAAGAAACACTAATTCTATTCGCCATCATAATTGAAGTGACATTGTTATCTTCTAGTATAATTTTTAAATCCCAAGTCCTAAGAATATGAAATTTCTATTGGATATGTCTAACTTGATGATCATCACATCTTTTATTTTATAAAAAAAAAATTTAATCATTTTATATTTAAAAGTCAATTTTGTTAATTTGTCACAATTGAAATTTAGGGATTGTCACTATGTTTGGAGTACCCAAATTGAAGAATTTAGAGTTGAAATTTTGGTGGTCTATTCCCACAATAGGTAGAAATGTGCCTACCAAGAGGCATCTAAAAATATATTATTTTATATCCTCTAGATCCATGCAAATAGGGCTCCCTTGCACAAGCACTTTTGAACATTGAAAAAGGTGTCAATTTCATTTTTGGGGTAAAATTTGATCACCATCAAGTCTTTCAAATGGCCAACTTTATTTTTTTGTTCATGACTTTCTATCTATTATTAATTTATACCTCATTGCTTCTATTTTCTGTGACAATCTGTCTTTTTTTTCTTGTCGTACTATTTCAATACTCACAAGTAGTCTATAGTACTTGCGACAATACTTGTAGTTGTTGATTTTTCCAATTAATAGCTAAGATTGTTCTGCTACATAGTACTCCAATGCTGAAATGTAAATTTTTCCAAAATACTACATGAAGTGGACAGTGTTTCTTGCAATGACCCTACAACAAAGCTCCTAACCTTGGGAATGTGCAGAGAATTTGCGATTGTCCAGAAGTATCATTTTCTTTCTAATGCTAGCGTTTCTTCATTGTACTTTTTGTTAGGCTTTATGGTAGCATTGAAAGAGAGGCACATCAAATTGTAGACCATAAATTATTTGATCATGTCTATGTTGTAGGGCTTGATTGCCCGGCCCCCACAAATTCAAAGTAAGCCATGAAATCCATTTTTGAATTCCTTTTATGTTATTGTGTATTGTATGGTGTGTTGTAGTTAACCCCTAAAGGACCAAACAACGTTTTTTGGCAACCTAGCAAATTTTGGGTAGCTCACTACAAATGGAGTTTTTATTTTTTTTTCTTTCAAATTTTCACACAACATGTGCCTTAGGAGTAGCCTTAAGGCCCAACACTTTTCATAACTTTTAACTAAGAGTTATTGTATGATATGTCATTTTTTATGTTCAGTGGGCAATCTGGGCAACAAAAAAAACTTCTTTAAAAATCAATTTTTTAAGAAAAAAAAATTCGAAATTGGTTCTCTAGATTTATATATACTTGGAAAGCTTTGAATCATTCCATTACAATTAATGAGATGAAAGTTATGAGGAGTTTTAGTTTGGGGTAGTTTACAGGCAATTATAGATTTTCTTCTCTCAAATAAACTTTGAAGTCCTTTATCTTACTCAATTTTAAATATTTTTGAAAGAAAAAAAAAACATTGGATGTAGATTTTTTATTACAAAATTACAACCATTGGGATTGAAAATTTTCAATTTCATAAATTAATTATTAACAATTTAGTGTTTTGAATCATTATCTACTTCTTTCTACCTACTATTTTTTTCCTATATGTTGTACAACTCCAAATAATCTGAAAATTTTCAAGCATGTAGCCAACTTGCCTTGAAGAATGAATCCAAAGAGTAACCACCATTTTGGACATTTTTTCATAAAAATGTGACCTTGTGAAGTGCAGCTGCCTAGTTTTTTCGCAGGGACAAAAAAAAGGTTTTTGTCGCTTCAAATGCTAATATCTTGTAATCTACGTGGCGAAAATTTCTGAAATTTTTACCACTTCTTCACAAACCACTGTACTACAAGATCCTATAGTTAATGAGTTTTTGGTGCAATAAACATTTTGTCGTTCACTTATTCTTGCATGTGAATGTTGTATTTCTGGTTCATATATTGTGTTTTTGTCTTTTATTTTATTATTATTATTATTATTATTTTGGCTTATTTTGGTTTTGGATTTTCAGATTTTCATGTACTACATATTTTACAAGAGGAAGACAGTAACAATCTAAGTTATGTACTTCAAATTGTGTTATAAACACATTTCAAGCCTACTTCTATTTTGTGTTCTAAATGCACCTTGTAGGCTTTAGACATTTTTTAATTTGTTTTTCTTTTCCATTTTTTTTTGTTTTCAAACATTTTTGAAGCTATTTCATGTTGTTGTCTGTTGCATAGTGTTATGTTGTTGATAGGATAAATATGTAATATTGTGTTCTTCCCCTTTTATGTGATTGTTGTGTTTTTATTTCATATATTATATTTTTGTCTTTAATATTGAGGTAGAAGACTCATTCTTTGACCAACCCTCCATTTTTGCAGTGTAAGGTGGTCTATTTCTGATGCAAGTAGAGATGAGAAAATAATAAGTTATGGTGCATTATGATTGGCTACAAGACTCTTAATTTTACAATTAGCCCTAAGTTAAAAATAGGACAACCTATACAACCAATATGGGAGGAACAAATTTTCATCGTAATTTTGTTTTGGGAAATAAAATCATGAAAAAGGATAGAATTCTTTTTTAAATCTATTTTTGTACATAGGAAAAATTTCCACTCAACATGTCCGCATTCCAAATATATTCAATTGCTTAACCTTGAAGCGCTCTAACGTCCATTCTTTGGACAACTAACAAATTGAAACTCATTATTGCTTGGATGAAAGTCATCTTAATTTGTGGAGATACTTTGTCAAGTTGTTGTCCTATCTAATGGTTGGATTTGGTGTTACTAGAATACATCATACTACTAAAATCATAAGTCCCTCTGTAATATCACAAATGCTACCATCAATACTAGAGGCTTGTGCTTGCTATGCTATGCATTTATTGTATCACATATTAGTAAAAATTTGATATATTTGAATAGAATGCATGATAATGATTTCAATAAGTCTTTAAAATAATTATTTTAATTATTTTATAAAAATATTTCCAATCATATATACATAGAAATCATATTTCCACACAATTTTGAAATTCTTGCTCTGCATTCTATTTAATACATAAAAACTCTAATGGTGAATGCGTAGCATAGTAAGCAACAACCGCTAGTATTTTTCTAAAATTACAAATAGGGAAGTATATCAAGTGGTTGACCAAGCCCAAATTGCATTGACTCTAGTTCAAAACTAGATTTACAAAAATGAGGTCATAGATTTAAAGAACAAAAAAAAATTCAAAAAATACCAAGGGAGAGAACCTTATTTCAAATCCATTCCAAAAATTTGTACTCAAAAATGATGATATTTTGCTTGTAATTGAATTTAAAAGGAATTTTGAAAATTTCCTTTCAAAGTTTATAGAAAAATATTGGTGATAGCACTGGTGAATCTAACCGTATGGACGGAATCTAAAACTCAAATCTACAACTTTTATTTGTACGTGAATTCCAAAATATTCTTCCACGTAGTACTTCATGATGATTTTTTTGAGTGAATTTTGGAAAAGACTTTGGACATTTAGGGATTAACCCTAGAAAGGCTTGAAAGCCCATTGCAGCCATATAATATATTATAAATACGGTGGTATTTGGCCATAAAAACATTGACCAAATATTATTCAGTGCAAAGAAAATTAATGATCATGATAGTATGATCATGATAGTATGTCACAATTCATGTACTAAACCACAATTGAAGAGTTATAAGGCTAAATATAGGTTGTATAGAGGAACCCGAAGGGCCTTTCAAAGGTTAAGTGGTTGGAAATGGGTCATCTCCCGGCCCATATTGACTGTTGGATTGGGGATGAATAAGGGTCGGTTCCCCTAAGCATCATGTTCTCAATGGTGGTTCCCTCTGCTTGTTCTCTTTTTCCTACTTTTGATACTTGTTCCCCAACATCACTATACTATGAAGGTTTTTGACTATGTTTTCACCCAAAATGTTCAAAAACTACCATTTTTAGTACAAGTACCAAATTTTGAAAAAAAATAAAAAAATTCTAAACACATGTAATCCTAGGATCTTGTAGTACATTGGTTTGAAAAGATGTAGAAATTTTTTTAGAGATTTTCACCATGTAGGTTGCAAGATATTACTGTTTGAAGTGACAAAAATCCTTTGGGGGGCCTTGTGAAAAACTGAGCAAATGCACTTTACAAGGTTACATTTGTATGAAAAAAATGTCTATATTGGTGGGGATTTTTTGGATTCATTGTTCAAAGTAAGTTGGCTATATGCTTGAAAAATATTAGATCACTTGGAATTGTATAACATATAGGAAAAAATAGTAGGTAGAAAGAAATAGAGAATGATTCAAAATACTAAATTGACAAAAATTTATTTATGAAATTGGAAATGCCAATCCTAATGGTTGTAATGTTGTAATAAACAACTTACATCCTACGATTTTTTTTTTTTCAAAAAATATTGAAAATTGAGTTAACTAAAGGACTTCAAAGTTATTTTAGAGTAGAGATTCTATAACTACCTACAAACTAAAACTCCTCATAAATTTCATCTCATAAATAAAAATGGAATGATTAAAAGTTTTCCATGTATATATAAATCTAGAGAACCAATTTCAAATTTTTATTTCTAAGAAAATTGATTTTTTGAGAATTTTTCTGAACTACCTAGACTACTTACAACTCAAAGAAATTTACTTATCATACAATAACTTTTTAACCATGTAGTCAAAAGTTATGAAAATTATTGGGCCTTAAAGCTACTCCTTGGCCATATGATGTGTGAAAATTTCAAATAAAAATAAATGAATAAAAATTCCATTCATAATGAGTTGTACAAAATCGCTATATTGCCAACAAATGCAGTTTGGTCCTTTAAGAATTAATTGTATACTTTATTTTAACAATTATATTTTCCTTAGTTAATTCTAGGTGTAGAGTTGTCATTCCATTTGCAATACAATTGGAGAACAATTTTGAGAAAGATGATACGAATTGCACAAGTGATTCATGATTCAATGAAGGATATAGAAGGAGACCAACAACTAAAGGCATTACCCCCTCGAGTATTATATTTCAACATGTAACTTTATCCCTCCAAACTTATTTAACTTAGAAAATTTGGAAGATGGTAAAATTACATATTGAAATATAATGCCTTGCCATTTTCCTTGTGGGTAGATGATCATGCATTATTCTAAACTACTCCATAGCACAATAGAAGGTTAAGGATCCAAGCAACTTCACTACCCTAATAATTATTCTTTTGAATTAGCATGATAGCTCCATGTTGTTTGGAGTTTGTTTCAAAATGTTATGCTTGTCAATTATATTTTCTTATACTTCATAGGGTTTACTTCTGAAAGGAGGCATCAAGGATAGCACCCACTACCTAAGCCTACATGGCTTAAACAGTAAAACTATCCCCAACAAACTCTTCATTCATGTTGGTCATATGACCAGAGTTACTCTTCTTCAATTATATTTTGCTTATACTTCATAAGGTTTACTTCCGAAAGGAGGCATCAAGGATAGCACCCACTACCTGAGCCTACATGACTTAGACAATAGAACTATCCCCAACAGACTCTTCATTCATGTTGGTCATATGACCAGAGTTACTCTTCTTCTTTTGCTTACACTCCAAGGAACAAAGAGATTATTTTATGCAAGTCGTAATGCTCTCAAACTCAATTTGCAATGAAACTCATGTTCGTTTGTCCCCCCGAAATGACAAACGAAAGAATTTAAGAGAAATTCTGACTAGAAATCCAGTGATTCAAATGCATCATTTCAAAAACATCAAATGTATACACAAATTGTGAGCTTCAAAATCAGGGATTGATGAAACGCAGATTCAGGGATCATGGATGAACTGCAGATACAAGAATTTGCTATCATGCGGTATGAGACTGACGCGCAATGTGTTATTCATATTAATCTAAGGATGATTGACTGAGTTCCCAAACCATATTCACCACCAGCAATGTTTCTGAATCAAATTCTAAAAATGAATAAAGGAGGAGAGGGGGGAGAGGAAGCGGAACTGAGTGACAAAGTTTCTGTAAACTCTAAACAACTTGATGAAATAAGAGTCATAAAAACGACCAAAGGAAGGGACCTGAATGAGGTGATCAACAAGCAGATGACTCACAGCGATGGTGAGCCCAAACTTGAAGGGCTTGGAGCCCAGTACGAGCAGGGTTAGGGTTTTTAGGGTTCAGGGTTTAGGTTTTCTTTCTAAGGATGTAGGGTAAACTTAGGTTTTAAGGTTTTTTTAGGGCTTAACCGATTCTCATGCTCGGGATTCTGTGCTTTTGAAATGCTTGGACGAAGTTCAGGATTTGACAGAATGTTTTGCACGTCTGTACCGAGCGTGGCGAAACTATGACAGGCTTCCCAGCAGGTCAGCTGCTGTGGGAGCTTATCAGAGCTTTGGTGATTTTTGAACATGGGAAGAGCTTAGGAACTTATTATTTATCACCAATTGATCAAATTTTGGGAAATTTGAATTTATATTTGGAATTAGAGACCTTTAATTAACGAGGTGTAGTCATGAATCACAAAACAAAGGCTCCAAATTCTTACATTTATCCCCCTTTTATCCCCAAGTGGTGTAAAAAAATAAATTAACAAATGAACTCTAGCCATGGGCATTTGGGGGAGGGGTGTATTGAAATGATTGGTTGGTTTTAGAGGATGCGGGATGGAAGTCTGTACAAACAATAATCTGATCACCTTGCTTGGCGAAGGCATCACAAGTGTTGGAGTTGTAAAGCATTCAATTCAAACATCCACATTGATTTCCACTAAGGTAAGTTCATAAATTTCATTTGTAATTGATTTCATATGTCTACAAATCTACATGCATGGAGTACAAGTATGATTTTTTGTTGCAATGACATACTTTGTGAGGCCTCAAAGGCAATAAAAAGATTTCATTTGTTACATTTCCTACTTTAAAAAGTCTTAAGTCTTGAATGCAAATAGGAACTACTACCTAAATATAGGTAGTAAGTATTGATCAACCATCAATGGGATGTGAGCTACACAATTGGGGCATCTTTAGCAATAAGATTGCCATATAAAAGATTGTCACTAGAGCATCATATAGAATTCACAAGGCTATTTTCATTTCTTCAAATGAAGTAGGGGCTTGACATTGGCTCTTTTAAGTGGCCTTACATTCTATTTTTGGCATTTCAAACTAATTTACATGATCACTCAAAACTAACTTTGAAGACATGATATTTTGGATTTTTTTAATCATGTACTGATGACTTGAAATTTGGAATCTAAATTTTCACTGGGGATCCAATTGTAGATTTACGGCCTAAAGATTTACAGCCTAAACATTTACAGTCTAAAGATTTACAGCCTAATTACAAAGGCAACCCAAAGAACTTGAAGAATGTACAAACTATCAACTGTCAATCCCCAACTAGTGATCGTATAGCAACTCCATAATTAGAGTTTTTAATTTTTTTTTGACATGAAACTATGGATCTGAAAAACCTGTGTATGTACTGAATCATACATGTTTGCATTCATTTGGGTTACTGTCGTGGTACTTGTGTGGAAGAGGGTCGTCGTCAAGTTTGCATTCAGGCCGCTTGTTGTTTAAGTTGCTCCTGGAGATGGACATAGAAATTCAAGTTAATATCATTACACTTTCATTTAGAATATAAGGCAAAATCACATGTTAATGAAAGACACGTGTGAGACATTAAAAAATAGGCAAAATTCATTATGCTATGCGCAGCAATGTGGATCAAACCAAACTTAAAATCATTATTTTGATTCATTTCTAGGACAGCAGAAGTAGAAATAGAGAGTGAAAGCCAATGCAGCGAAACAAAATAGAATGAAACTTGCAACGAACCTCAGACACGAAGTGCGCATGAAATCCATGAGGAACTCGTCTTGGCAGTCTCACCACTGCCACCGGCTCCAACTCCATTGTCTTGGCATCAATGATAACCACTTCCGAAATACTGAAACGGCATCAAGAATCATCCGACCTTGAATGTCAGTTGCTTGATTCAACAGAACTCTACAAATGAAGAAACGATAGCAGATTCCTGGTCAACAGAACTGTTTTTTCAAGCTACGCAGATCGACTATTCTTATCTGCATTTACGAAGCTTCATATTTGTTAGAGAAGAGTAATTTCACAAAATTAGCATTTTCCAGATGAGATCTATTTCGGAGCTATTTTTGTGGACTTGAACGTTATGATTTTTACATTGCTAGATCTACCTTACGATGAATTGATGCACTTGAATGATAGATTTTTGGTGCTCTTGGAACGCGCCTATTTGACTAATATCACTATTACTTGAATAATCATGTGCTTGAGGTGATGCGAAGCCGTGACTTACTCCGTGTTGACATCGTGGACAAAGGAAATGAGGTATCCATCATCTTCGGGGACACCC
Organism: Climacium dendroides; assembly: GCA_950106755.1. Classification (NCBI taxonomy): domain Eukaryota; kingdom Viridiplantae; phylum Streptophyta; class Bryopsida; order Hypnales; family Climaciaceae; genus Climacium; species Climacium dendroides. Next base: position 28,791,540 of record OX467082.1, on the reverse strand, counting down.
ACAGTGCCCGGATTGCGTGGAACGAAGATGGAGTCGCCACCAACACGGCCTGGCCCATAATGAAACACTCCAGCAATGTTGCCTCCTACTTTCAGTTCTCGGCTCATGGTCGGCTCCATGCTGAGGTCGTATTTGACGACCCCAATGTTCTTGTCCTGCTCGTCAAACACTGCGAGGTATGTGTACCGGACTTTCCTGGAATCACCAAATGTTCACATACAGACAGACAGAGGATGTGAATCTGGAGCTTCATATATCTATGATCGAGCGCAATGACCTTGTTGAAAAACAACTGGGAGATTGACACAACTGTGGTGTCTGATTCTCAAAACAGCCTACAATGGCGGGTTTTCGAGTGTCAATTGGTGACATTCAAGTACTTTCAAGTTCCTCGAGCTTTGAAAACCTAGGACTCCCATGTGGTGTGTTTCACTTGGGACCATGGGTTTTTGAAGATGGCCCACGGAAACCTTGAGCTCTAAACTCTAGGAGTGGTATAGATAGGAGGTCAGTTATGCTTTACTTGTTGGTTAGACTATTCCAAATAGCACCAGTTTCCATTTGCCTGATTCAGAAGTGCTCTGATTCCTCAGAACTTCACAAAACCTGGTTTCTGCATGCTCTGGAAAATGCCATCGTGATAGTTATGACCACTTGAATCACTCATACAACTGCATTCCCATCAAGTAACACGAATGTCGACTTTTGCTGATTGCTCACCTGCCCGTGTACTCTGGGTGGATTCTGGGGAAATCTGCTCGCAAGATGGAGAGCTGTTTCTGCTTCACTTCACCCGTCTTCAAGTTCATCCGAAACTCGTATCTGAAACTCAGAAGGACAGTCATCTCAGTTAGTGTAACAACAATAGAGTGAAATGTTACAACATTCTCTGCATTTGGAGCACGCATGATGATGCAAGTTAGAGTAATTAACTGATGTAGACTAATTAAGTTGCGGATCAACAATCCAACAGGACAAGCAAGTGCTCTGAGGAGTAGGCTAGGGTAGGTGCTGACAATCTGGAACCGACACCCCAGGCCTTCTTTCCTTGGAACTTTTGAACTGGATTGAGGTCGATGCTGTCTTTGACGCAGGCTGTGAGAATTACTTCATCCTCCTCTTCCCACGCATTCACTGAAAAACAACAAGTCATAGCGGGTGAGAATGGGATTGCCACGAGCCATGCCTGCAAAGACTGCATCATGCTAACCTAATAAACCTCACATTCGTTAGAATGGCAGATTTCGGTGAAATTGACGAAATTTTATTCGCCCAATTGAAACCTCATATATATATCTAGTCCGCCTAATTTCTAAATCTCTACGCACTTGACAAGCACGATTTCAGCGCTCTGAAACATGTCATTAGTAAGCCTTAAGTGCGAGAGCAAGCCCCGTTTCAGAGTATTTTCAAATCCTGTGATGTGCTAGGGTTAATGACTGTATGACCTGTAACCAGAAATTGGAATAACAATAATCTCCTCCTGCTCGAAAGCACGCGGTTGAATTGACCTTACCAGTGTGAAAGACGTAACAGGAAGGAATTGTGAACCACCGGATTTGGGACCCATTGGTTGCATATCGAGGGAAAATTCCCAGCCGCGATTCTTTCGTGGGGTCGAACTTGATAATGAAGTCGCCTTTTGCAAGACCCTGAGAACACAAATTGCAAAACCCAATCCATTAGGGTTCCTTCATGCCAAATGTTGAAGCTACTTGTGAAGCATTAAATCTCTTTGACAACGACCTTTGAAGTATTCACCGCTTGCATTTTCATATTTGTTAAAAGCAGTTGGAGAAAGTTGAAGAGATTGGCACTTTTCCCAGGAACTCCAATGGTGAACCTCATATTTGAACCAGTTCAATCTAGTTTTTAGAGCTCTGTTCACTTGAATGTCACAATTAGGGCACTCAGTGTCTCCATTTTAGCGGATACGACCGGCGTTTACTTCTAGGCTTCATGACTTCTACATGTTGTACTTCAGTAAATGAATGCCTTGAGCAGTCAATTCTTGTTTTGATAAAAGGGACGGATCGAAGTCTGATGTTTTTGTACCCAGATATCGAGAAAGAGAGGAAGGTCCATGAAAACGGCGTAGTTCTCAGAGATGGCAAAGTCATGCATTATGATAGGCCTTGCAATTGGGATTGGCACGGGCACTCCCACAACGCCATCCTTGGATAGAACACGGTAAATCAATTGCGGAGCAAACAGGTTGTACGTGAATATGAACATCTCCCCTGACAATTCAAAGACGAAACAGAGATCAAACCCCAGTCACACAATGACATTACTCAATTCACAAGTGAACCTATCAGTAGCCACAATTAGTGTAATGAACATTAGCACCTCCCCAAGTATTCCTAATAAAATTCGATTGCTCACTGAATTTATAAGTTTCTTGCGAAAAGCATATTTGGTGCTGAGTAACCAAGTACCTGTTACAGGGTCTATCTTTGGGTGCGCTGTGAATGGGTGGTTTAGTTTCTGCCCGTAGTCCTCAATACCGACAGTCTCCAAATCTCCGTTTTCCAGCACCTTTATGCTATCTGCAGACATTCTCGAACTTTAGCATCCAAGTTGACTTATGAAGCAGCAGTTTGACATTCAAGGATGATGGATCTCGCACATCCTTATATCGATGACGAAGCTTGCAGCGTATTTTTAATATAATTCTTAATATTGATTGATGAAGGAGCTCACAATTTCGTTTTGATTTCATTAATATATACGATTTCATACTTTTATTTTGCATGATTCTGAAAATTGATCAGGAAACAAAGAAATACGTCTACACCAGTATGAATTTTCAATAGTATCAATTTATCTCAGATACAATTGATTTGAGGGTGGCTGACATACATGGTCTATCTCTCTCATCAAGCGCGAGAAGCTTCTTGTTATGGAAGATGAGCGCCGTGTTGCCTGCATCATCACATTGTATTCTTCATAAGAAAGGATTCGACAGCACACTAAAATTTTGTTAAAATGGCGGTATTCCACAAACTTGGCACTTAGTGTGTTTATAGACTGTGCAGTTCGAAATCTACACCAGTCTTAGGTAGACGTTAGAGCTAAAGAAGGAAATGAATGGAAAAATGGCATATAAAATATCGCCATTTTAACAAAAAAATTCATATAGGCACACCTGAGTATTGATCACATTTTGGTTCTTCAAAGTTGGTGAAGAAAGGATTCCAATCAAGTACATTTTGGATCACAAAATAGGAACTTATCCATACTTTAAGTTAGGCTGTTTTTTTTTTTTTTGTTATGGTGAGATTTCCTAGACTGTGCGTCCCCTAGTCGCATGCTTGGTACATCAGAAAGCTCTTTGCAAGGAGGGGTGCACGGGCTTTGTTTTGTGACGTTTGCATTTACAACAAAAAGATATTGAATTTCAATAAATTTATGGGTAAAAAATTTAGAAAATTAATTCTTTTACTTTCTTTTGACTGTGGCAACGGCACATGCAGGGTACACTACAGTAGTGTAATCTAAATGAGACTTTATGATCTACAGTCGCAGGCAGAGTTTCTGAAGACCATCGTCCTTCACCATTAAAAAATTCATTTTCGTTGAGACTAACTATGAAGATTGATAACTCAAGTATGACCGTGGAAAAAGTGCATTTTCGACGTCTTCCACAACTAACCATGATTGTCCTTTTTGCGAATACAAAGCTCCACAAGTAAGACTTTTTCTTGTGAGGACCTCCAGCAAAAGCCACCAAGAATTAAAAACGACTTTGACCCTTTTCAGAGCGCGCAACATGTAAATCTGTAGCAGTCGTAGTTTTAGAGATATTAACCATTGAATATCAAACTATCTGTCTCCCGAAATCATGCCAATTTAACGAAATTGATGCTGATAGCACTTGCTGCCTATGGTCACCGAGGACATAGATAGTGGAATATTCAACCCCAACCGAATCTTAATTCACGTGGGTTTTGGAAAACCCTAATTTTTAATAATTTCATCACTTCTTCTTTTCCACCAACTGTAGTGCTCACGTAAAGCTGTAAAGACCATTTGGAACAAAATCCTTGTGATTCGCCTTAAACTTGGGGTGAAAGGAGGCCCATATGAAGTGGTAATCAAACTTTCCTTTGCGGTAGGCCAGGTGGTTAGTCGCCATTGGCCTCCAAAGTTTTTAAGTTGCGTGAGCTTCATACCTTTGCCTTCGCCATTGGAGAAATCCAACACGCCTAGCATCTTCCGAAGTACACCCACCGCAACTATAAAGTACCCCAGCATGCCCTTCATGTCTCCCACCTGCACCGACCAACAAAATCGTCCTAAGTCTCTGCATAAGTCTCTGCATGATTTGACAATTTCGTTAAAGTGAAAGTCTTGCAACATGAATTTTTAAATTTTAAAAGAATAAAGAAAAAACGTAGTCTAGAAACGCAATTAATTTGATGGAATAAATAAAATTGAAGATTGATTCCGTGCGTCAACTGGTAATTCTGATAAGTTGGCCACCGTTTTCTTTAAAGAAATATGAAGGTCAAGGACAAAATCGCAATTAATTAGTACATGGAATAAAGCCGAAGATTCCGTGTGTTGGTAATTCTGTTAAGTTGGCCATCATTACTTTGGCAAGGCTCCTGAAACTTCAGTCTCGCTAGAACATTCATTTGAGCTTCAATATTATTTATTTATTTATTTATTTATACCTTAACGAATTTGGGTGCTCCGTAAAACTCCTCTTGTACCAAACGAGAAGTTCGAACATATCGTGCGACATAGGTGGCCTTCCCATCTTTGATATTCAATCCATGAATCATGCCGTCCCCATCAAACCTGCAATACCAGTACCAATTCAAGAAATTGGAATTGGTGTGTTCATAAAAATTATTTAGCAATTAAACTAAGCTCTGGCTCTCTCATACCAGCAGCTAGGACCACAGGCTTTGGAGATGGTTTGGACATCAGAGAGTGTAAAGAAGACTCTAATTTTGGTAATTGGAGAGACTTAAACGACGGGACTCACACCAAAAAATTGTTTCAAGGATTTCATTCGAAAAATTTGTTTGTTTTTGACAAGATTATTCTCTGACAACAGTGACAAGAGCCTCAAAATCATCATGAAAGCGAAATTTCAAGAGATTGGAACTCTGGACGCGGATCTCTTAGCACTTGAATGTCACAGTTTGGGAACTCTGAAACATGCCAATTAAACGAATTCGAATTTGAACACTGAGGCATTGTTGGACTGATTGACATGTATTCCAAAGATTAACAAATCTGACTTTTGAAAAATTGACGGGGAAACAAACTGTCTAACAGTTGGAAGAACTAAAATGAATTTCAAAATTACAATAATTTCCCCCCTGCAAACAGATCGACCAGATCTAGACTTAATGAATTTCATACTATATAATGAAATGGTCTGCCAGTCTCTATTCCAGCCTTACGTGGCCCTTTCTACACACAAGGTAGGAGCTGAAGAAGAAAACATTGGGCACTGACTCAGGCGCTCACAGTCTCATGTTTCACTCTTCCAGAATCCAGAACCCCATAATCTAAATGGAACCCTTTAAAATTTCCAAGCGAAAACCAAATCAAACTACAATGGAAATTAATGATGTTGTCGACTGTTCCAGCACACCACAATTAATTACCAGTGATAACCACCAACGGGCTCGAATTTCGGATTCGGACCAACTCGAAGAAATTCGCCGTTCATGCATGCCTGGTTTCACAAACAGATGCACAGGGCAGCCACTGTCAACGGAAGATTCAAATATCAATTGTCTTGAATAATTAACATCCCTATAAAACAGTTACTCGATCGATCTATTTGCGCTACTAGAAATAGATATTAAATAAAGGTGACGACCTGAGGAATCAGAGACGGATCGAGACGGAAGGGAAATTGGCAAGATCGTAATCATTGATCGAGTTTTGGAAGTGATCTCTGAATTTTCTAGATCTCTGTATTTCCCTCGATCCCTCCTCGATCTAATACCGGCCAGGTTCACCATTTTTAACTCGATCTAGCAAAGAAAATTATCAAAAGGATCCATCTATCATCACCGGACACTGACTGTGAAACTATTCAAAAGTTGCATACATGGACACAGAATGACATTATCCAATTTCCATACTTAGACTTAAAACAACATTTGAGTAATTTTCATACTGGATTTTCTCCTGACTGTACGTACAGGAATGGAGCCAGTGATGGCAAGGTCCGACGTCGGAGCCATCTCCGAAACAGGGGCATAATTCTCCCGAAGAAGGTAAGAAGCCTCCGTCTCGCAAGCCCCATCCGCCCATTGCATCACTTTCTTCTCCAGATGATCGCACAACGAAATCGCCCACTTCGTGTGCTTCCGTGTCGTCGAAATCAAGCTCTTGCCTGGCGACGTCGACGTCGTAATGGCTGCCACTGGCAGCACTGCTTTTCTGCGAAACTGCGAAACTCTCAATGGTGTTGGCTGATATAATTTCCAATGGAGCTTCACGAACCCGGGCAGTTTTCGTAACTGCATGGACGAAGACGAGCCTGCATCGGGTGCCAAATTGTAACTAGGGCGAGTCAGGCTTACAGGCGTCACCATCATGGCCATGATCGATCGATCGATCTCCGGACTCTTCTGATCAGATCGATCTAGCTCAAGACGGAGACACGAAGCTGGACTGGATCGGAATCGATCGAGATCAAGCCGATCAGCTAAGTTCTAGAAACACCCGCAATCAGCAATTGGCATTATTTATATATATCGTTTACTAGAAAGCGGTGGCCATTGATCCCATCGTCAAGTTTGAAACTGAGTCGTCCGGCAATGAAATACAGTTCATTGATTCAGTTCTAGACTAGTCAGAGCTAGAATCAGCAAGTGGCTATATATAGTATAATCATGTGTGTATGGCTAGTGATCGATCCCAGCTTAGAGCAGAGTTTTCGTACCCGAGTGTATGTTCAAGATCTAATGGATCCACATCTGCGCATACTCGACGCTATAGCTAGCCACCCTTGGATCCCTGTAAGTTGCCGTAACTGAAGTTGGTATTATTCTCAGAACTCCATAGATCGGAATCTAATATATTTTATTCATTGATTACTCAGACCGAGCTTCGATCAGGTGACACTCAAAGTCCTATTCAAGGCTGCCCTTCTACAGGCTGTTCCACCTTTTAGGCGAATAATATGAGGCCTGGTTGCACGCTATCAGGGCAGGAACCGGACACTGGGGTTCATGCCAAATTCGAGATAATCGAGATTGTTGGGTCGGCAAACGTAAAGCCGGATGAAGTCCCTCCGGATCCATCAGTTTGGAGGGACGTCATGAAGGCACGGAGAAAGGCTGGGAGCTCGGATTGGTCCGTCGCTTGGTCCCATTTGCTGCTTCCAAGGTTCGAGAAGCGATCGAGCGGGGTCCCGGCCCACCATCGTCGCCAGTTGACATCCCTCCACGATCGGAAAATGCGTGGACTGATGTGTAAATCGCAATCCATTGCCTCCCATCATGCTCCCTAAGGAGCGGTCTGCCGTACAAGAGTCAACAAGTGTGAGGCGCTTTAAGACTGACGTGTTGGAGGCGGTTAGCTACTGCACGCTGATGTTCTGGCCACTTAAGCAGATACACGTACGTGCAGGGCGGGTTTATTCAGTGGAGAAATTTTCCAGAGTTCAAAAGATTTCCATAGTTTTTCAGATTTTTATTTTGAAAACATAATTACTATGAATTTTTTTATAAAGATTTTGGTCGACTTACACTACAGTAGTCATATAGACCTTCTCATTCTGAACTAGGGCTGGTTGCAAAATCCACTATTGTAAGGGTTGGTTGCAATAGTGAGAGACTTGCAGTCAATCATAATGTGTCACAACTACGTTGGGAACTGTACCATAATTGATCATTGTTCATCTCTTCCTTCAACAGAAAGATAGCAACCTACATTGCAAAAATAGGAAGGTGATAAAGAATGGTTTGCCTCCCATAAGTTACTTATTGGAGATGTCAGACAGTAGTCAATACCAAGTTTACACTACTAATGCTAATGATATTTAACCCCTAAATGTCCAAGGCCTTTTTTGAGCTTTTAATCGAATTTTCTCTAAATTGAACAAAAAGTCAAAAATCTAACATTTTAATAATCCATATCAATTTTAAAAATTATAACCATACAAATTCAAATTAGACATGTTAGAGATCATATAGCAAAAAGAACACAACCATATATATCATTGACTTATGAGAATGTTTGATCATGGAGGATATTAAAACAATGAAAGTGATTTGAAGTCTTTCAATTTTCTTTTCACATGTCAAATCTAAAAAGTTGCATAATCCTAATCAATTTATGGTTTTTCAAAATTTATTTTACAATTTTTTAAACGAATTTCTAATGTGATTTTCTCTGCAAGGTCTAGTGTATTTGAGGCTCATTTCCAAGAGCCTTCAACACTATGGAAAGCCAAGATTGCAAAAGGACACCCTTGCACAAAATCTTGATTAGAAAAATTATAATCAATCATTTTCAAAATCGGACTTTCAATGCTAAAACTAGACTTCAACAATATAAACTTTTCAACCAAAGCAACTTGTTTAGGTTTTATTTAACTTCAAAGTATTGTCAACACCAAAATTTTGTGCCTTGAGCATTTAGGGATTAAGGTAGACAAGCCATTTTCTACCTTGATTTGCAATCTAAGTATCTTGGGGCCAATTTCAAGATAGGCACATTTTTTAGAGGTGTGTGTTAGTTTCATAAATCAAGTCCAAGAAGAATTATAATTTTTTTTTTTAAATTATAATTTTTGTGAATTTTTCAAGTGGTGTGCCTTAAAATTATAAAACTGTCCACAAAGTGAAGTCATAAATATATTATAATCCATCTATAAATTTCATGGTTGTCATACTGGACAAGTTACTATTCATTTTTCGTCCGATAGGACGAGTTACTATTCATCAAATGTACTTGAGAAGTACATTTGATGAATAGTAACTCGTCCTACAGGACAAGAAATGAATAGTAACTTGTCCTGTATGACAACCATGATAAATTCCTTAAGTATTGACCATTAAAAGATTAACATTAATTCACTAATTTTCTTAAAAAAATGAACAAATTTGGATGTTTATTTGAACATAATTTGAGCTTAAAATAAGGGATGAAATTGGATAGTAAAAAAAATTGGGTTAGTTTATCTTACACTACTAATGCTAACAGTATTTAGTGTAACCTCACTAATTGATTTGAAAATCTGCTATAAGTTTTTACTTTTGATGTATTTTTGTACAAAGAAAATAGATATCAATACTATTCAAAGACAAGATCTTTAAGAGAGAATCTATATAAACATAATTGGTAAAAATATTCATCAAAAGTAAAGGTTTTGAAATATGACTAAAATTATACACTCCAAATTGCTTGCTTGTTGGTCTTTGGTCATTTTAGTTATTGATCTCAAATTGTTAAATTCATCAATTATAAAATAAGCAATCATTTGTAGAGCATTGAGACCTCCAAGATGAAGCTATTGTGTACAAAGAAATTAAAAATTTATATAGCATTTGTAAATTATCTAATGTGGGTTCACACCAAAAAATCATTATTTATAATTTTGTAATCCCTAGCTATACTAATTTTTCCTATTATTTAGTTTGTATTCCAAAATGAACTTATCTACACCTAAATCTACCCAAAGAAACAATTGAACACTATTTCTATTATCAAATTCATGGTTGTTATATTGGACAAGTTACTATTCATTTTCGTTCTACAGGACGAGTTACTATTCATCAAATGTACTTGAGAGGTACATTTGATGAATAGTAACTCGTCCTACAGGACAAGAAATGAATAGTAACTTGTCCAATATGACAACCATAATTAAATTGCCAAGTTTCTTTATTGGATATTGTTGGAAGATCAAAAGAGATTCTTAATTATCTTTTTATGGATGTTTTGGACATTGGCTGAATAAACTATGAAATTTCAAATTGTTTAAAATAAATGTATTTAATTGCAACCCTAAATAAACTCTTAGAAATAGAGAATGTACATTTAAAGTAAGATTCTATAAGGGTTGGTTTTATAAAAGGGTCATAATTAGTTGTAGTTACCTCATGTTTAAGTAGACTTACAAGAATTGTTGGTTGATTTTGGAGCATTTTGGTAATTTTTATACTTTTGGAAATTTAATTGCTCAATCCCTAAAAGTCTAGAGTCATTTCCAAAATTGGCACCTAAATAATTATTTTCAATGTTTTAGAGATATTAAAGATTATTGATTAAAAAAAATTTACAATAGATCCACTTGGATTTAACAATTTCTTAAGTAATAGCTACTTATGTTTTGGCCTTGATTTTTGAGGCTTGTTCTTAAAAGTTGTTCAAGGAAAGTATAAAACTAGAGCTCCCCATTTGTGAAAGCGAAACCCAAACACTTACCTCAATACTGCCACAATATCAACATCAACAATTCAAGCTCCTCCACGAGAAACGCTCAACAGCCTACCTCATACACCACTATGAAGCATGGTTGTCATACTGGACAAGTTACTATTCATTTTTTGTCCTGTAGGACGAGTTACTATTCAACAAATGTACCTCTCAAGTACATTTGCTGAATAGTAACTCGTCCTATAGGACGAAAAATGAACAGTAACTTGTCCACTATGACAACCATGCTATGAAGGAGACGTTGATGAAGCGCAAGCCAAAGATCACCAAAACTGACAAGCGTTAGGTTGGATCTAGATTGGATTTAGAGAGTGGCAAAGAGAATAAGAGCAACGATCAATTAATAAGACAAGCTCGTGCGAATAGGGGAATCGAGCATGTGCAACTCTCATAAGCAAGGTTGTGCGGACATCCACCGTCACGTTTAGACGCCCAGCGGACGTAGACGTTAGGCCTCAGACGTCCCCAAGCATTCACATATGAATATTTTTCTAAATGGCAACGGACGGAAGACTTCGGGTACACGATCGTAGATGGGCGGACAGGCGGACGGCCCCAATGAGGCCAACGCCCGAGTGTTCACTTTAGTAAATGCCTGAATGTAGCGGATGTCGAGCGTCCACCTCATTGGGTTGTTTGATGCTGCATTGATATAAGTGGTCAATTTTTATTTATATTTTCAAAAAAAATCCTATTTTTTACAAATTAAAATATAAAAATATTGATTTTCTTGTGATTTTTCATTATTTTAGTCCTCCTTTTTAGAGGATTTTTTTTGTACTTCATCTTCTTGGAATACAATCGTAAAGGAATATACAGTGGTCATATTTTTAAATATAATTTTAGGATGCTCCACAAGAAAATCATGAGTATTGAGAAAATACAAGAAAATCAACAAAAGTTTCTTGCAATCACCTATTACACAATATCCAAAGATAAGAGATTGAAATAAGGGTGCAGTTCTAGAAAATCTACCAATTCTATAATGACCTTGAAATTTTTTTTGCATATAAAGTACAATTTCCATTTTTGGACTTCAACTAAGTTTGGTACCAATTTGTGTATTAAAGAACATACAACTTTGTCTAAAAAAATTGTTGTAAAACAAATTTGTTCAATTTTAAGAGATTATGCCTTAGTAATAGAGTCATTCAATAAATTGTCATGGATAAACAGTTGAGAAATTTGGGTCCCCCATAGGGTAATTTTATTCTAGACTAATAGTCATATGTGGTTGAATAATTTATTTTTTTGAGATGCCACATCAAATTTAGATTTCTAATTTTTTTTTAAATCCCATTTTTGTTCCATTTTTACTTTGCCACATTTGACTATTGGTACTAGTCAAGAGTCAAATGGCCTTGTAGAAGCACCATTTTTTTAATAGAAGATTGATAGATAGTCTTCTCTTCATTAAAAAAAGCACAAAAAAAAACACTACGATGAGATTTCCAAATGCAATTGTTCTCCCAAAATTATGTCACTGTCATTGAGCAAGTAAAGAGCATTTGTATTATTATCTACTTTCCCAAATCTATACATTGAACTTTTGTATTATCTATTATTTTAAGCAAAACTAAGCTCTTGAAAAATTAAAAAGCAAATTTGATCCTAAAAAGACAAGGCCTATCACCAAAATAGTTTGCCAAAAATGATTAGATTTCTTGGTACAATAATATTCTATACTAGAACATACATCTTAAGAAAAAATTTATAATTTGTATATGATGTAAATTTTCTTTAATTTTTCTTTAAGAATTTTCAATAATTTCAAACCTTCACAAAAAATCTAAGATTTTATCACTTATAGATATGGGATATCACCTTTACAAAATAAAATTAAAAAATCATTCATATATGGTGCAAAATAGAGCATAGATAGAAAAAGATTTTGAAATCTGACCAAGGTAAACCATCCTATGATAGTTAGGTAGAATTATCACTACTAGAAAATTTCATTTTTCTGTTGTTTTGGTCGCGTTGATCCGGTCAAAATTTGACAGAAATCTATTGGTTTCAACAGATTTTTGTCAGATTTTGACCGGATCAACGCGACCAAAACAACAGAAATACGAAATTTTCTAGTAGTGTATTAGATTGCCTTGTTAGCACTGTTGCCATTTTTTTTAATTCTACAAATGTCAGAAATGTGAAAAGCAACTAATTTTTTTTGACAGAGTATGAATTTGTCATGAATTTTTGAAGTATGTTGTTCAATTAGCCCTAAAGAATTTGTAGACTATCCAAATCCAATAAAAAGTGTATCCACAATGGTCAACTTATTCACCTAAAGTAGTCACAATATTTCCTAATATGGCCGCAATGCAAAGGCCTAAAAAAGTCACTTCATGTGATGAATTCACACTAAAAAGGTAGAAGTTATTATTGTAGTCACTAATCACTCTATGACCATCAACTAAGACATTGATTGTAGTTTATTCCCTAGGTTTCTGTCATAGATTGATGCAAAATTGTTGTAGTTCATTCCCTAGGTTAACTACAATATGTCATAGGTGGTGTTCTTATCATAGATTAATTTACCTTATATCATACTCCTATCCCCAAATGATTTTCATAACTAATGGACAAAATGTTCTAGATTAAGGCTAAAAACAACATAATTTTAAAAATTCATTTCACGTTGTAAGTAGAATTCAATGTATTCCTAATATCTTAGAAACTTTGAGTTTTGAAGCACTTTTTAAAATGTAATGTTGGAGTATTGAAAAATGGAATTTTAGGGGTATTTTCAAAGAGCATTGGACCACTAATAGACACTTAACCCCTCATCGCCTAAGGGGACCAAAAGAGTCCTCACATAATTTCAAGTCCAATTCAAAGCATTGCAACTTTTGCATGTGATGTTCAAATTCAATTAAATTTATTGGATAATTTTTGCTCTCTTCTAGTTTATGTGGTGAAATTTTCAAATCAATCCAAAATGTATTAATTTCTTGTTCCAAACAATCGAAGTTCATAGATTCAATTCGTATTCACTAAACTACATTTGAAGGTTGCAACTTTGAGGGCTTGTATCTCCTTCATCAATGTTTGTTTTCAATGAAATTTGTTGAATCATATTTCTCTTGAAGTCTAGTTTTTTGGTAAACTTTTTTATGTCAATCCAAGTTGTTTTGAATGTTTGGGAGCAATTCAAAATTCAAAATCTCGATATTTTTAGATTGCAATGAACTTTAGTGGCTTGTTCCTTCTTTATATAGTGTCAAATTTCAATAATTTTTCTTGGAAATTTGGAAAAGTTACTCATACTAGTTTAGTTTATATGGCTAAAATTTCATATCAATTCAAGAAATTATGAGTGATTGAGAAGAATTTTTGTAGGAGGTTGAGCCTTAGTTAGATGTTTGTTTTTTCAACTTTTCTTGCTATTTTTTGACATTTGAAAGCCATTTTATAGATACAATGGGCCAATTCAATGTTATTTTTTACACCAATGTATTTGTACATTGGTTTTGAAACACTTTAAATAGTTTAAATTTGTTTTCATTTGAGTAGGTGTACGAATTGGATTTCACCTCCAAATTTATTGCTAGGAAAATTTCAACATCATTTTTCAACACTAAAACATTATAATCTTGCAACCTATGTGGCCAAGTGACTCCAAATTCAATTCACACCATCTACAACACGTATACTACAAGATTGTATAGTTGAAATCTCTATAACTTAGTGACATTTAGATCTATAACAATTTGAAAGCAATGATGTTTTTTGAGCTCAAACATGCCTTAAGCAATGAGGGGTTAATTGTTGAGTGTGAAGTTGCCGTTTTGTACTTGGGCAATAAGTATGGGCCCAAGCCCATGGACATGGACCATTGTAGAATTGCTTCTTAGAATTTCATTCCCTTCAATCGGACAATATTCTCAAAGTTGCAATAAATAAGAATGAAAAATGTTGGTTGTCTCCTTCAATCATTTCATTAATCTTTCAATTAATGATTGTATGGATGGAGAGGGAAGTGGGGAACTACCACTTGGAACTAGTTGCTTTACTCATCCCAAATAAAATCCAGAAGCTAAATCTAATCAATTTGCAATATTACAAAGTAAAATAGGAAGATTATTTTTGAACAAAAAATTAAGGCCAACAAAAAAATCATTTTAGAATGGGTCATTGAAAGAAAGACCAATCCTATTTCAAGTCACAATGAAGGTATACCTTCTTGTCATCCTCTATAATTTTTGAAGCATAAACTTCATGAACTTGAAATTTTTATTGGTAATGTCTAAATTGATGGTAATTAGATCCCTTATTTTTAGAAATTAAAAAAATAATTTTATATTTAAAAATAATTTTTTGATAATTTTTTGATAATTTTTTTACACTATAAGGATTAAGGTTTTTTACTATGTTTGGAGCCCCAAATTTAATGACCTGGAGCTGAAATTTTCGTGGTCTATTTGCATAGTAGAAAAGCATATTCCTACCAAAAAATATATTATTTTGTGTCCTCCACATGAGTACAAATAGCACTCCCATTCCACACAATTTTTAAACAATGCCGATGGCTCTAAGATCAATCTTTTGGTGCAATCTCACCACTATGAATTCTTCCCAAATGGCCAATTTTTAGTTTTAAAAAAAAATCCTATTTTTTACAAATTAAAATGTGAAATGACAATACCTATTTTCATGAGATTTTGCACTTCCCTAATTCTCCTACTTAAAATTTTTTTTAATGCTTTTCCTTCTTACAATACCTTCTTCATAAAGGTGTATACATTAAACATTTTTTTCTCCTTTTTATGAATTATTCTTTTAATTTTAAAGTACTCCCAAAGAAAAAAAAAAGGAGTACTGTGCAAAACGCTATGGTTTTTGAGCGGTATTTTCTTGCAATGCTCCCAAACAGAAGGAGTAAGTTGGTCACATGCTCTGACTTTAAAAGGGCCAAAGTACCATTATTATTATCACTGGCAGTTCGTGTTCCATGCAAGCAAAATATTCTACTCCCAAACATGGAGTAAATCTTCGAGAAATCAATTTTAAAGGAAGAGTTCTTGCACTAGTGTCATTGTCTCTCTCCAGTACGTCTTCGGGTTTCACCCCCCTTCACGTGTAGTTGAAAATCCAACTGCAACCAAACTACTGAATATTCTCCCTCCTATACATTTAAAAAACAAACTAAAGGACAGCCTTTTTGCACCTTGTTAAAAAATTGTTATGAAGTCACGTCTCACCCCTATGATTAATTTGAAGTATAAGCTTATTGAGTTTAATATACAAGCACGTGAAGAACCCGTCCATTGAAAATTGGAGAGCCTGGAAATGATGATGTAAATTAAAGAGCAATTTTTCTGAGCACAAGTACAGTACGAACCCACACTCCCACGGCAGTTCAAGGCATGACGGAGTTCTTGCAGCAAGTTGTCTGATCGACGAGTTCTGTAAGAAAGTTGTCTGGCAGAGTTCCGTCTTGGATCGGAGCAAGTTGCACCGTCAGTCTTTTTGCTCGGCAGATCGATCGAGTCATGCATGGCCACAGATTCACGCAACAATCCGCATCGATCGCGCGTTCAAATCGAAGGCCGGATTTTTTCTGAATTATATATTTTTGGAAAGCTAGCTAGTACACTGATCGAGTAACTAATGCATGAAGAGCTCGATCGGCAGTAAAGTTAGGGGACCGAAATTTCACGCAACAATCCTCATCGATCGATCGATCAAATCAAAGGCCGGAAATTTTCTAAAATACATATTTTTGGAAAGCTAGTAGCCTAGTACATGCACTGATCGAGTAGCTAATGACGGAAGAGCTCGATCGGCAGTAAAGTTAGGGGATCGACCGTCCCAAATTTCACGCAACAATCCTCATGGGTCGATCGTTCACTGAAATCGAAGGCCAGATTTTTTCTGAATTCTATATTTTTGGAAAGTACTTGGAGTAGGTACTTTAGAGCTGCCTAGCTCGATCGGCAGTAAGTTAGCGGACCGAAATTGAAGGTGATGGAAGTGACACTGACTGTGGTTGTACGCAACTTTACACACAAAGCTAGCCGCAGCTACTAGGTGACTCATCTATCGATCAGTCTGTGTCATTCTAGCTTATCGATCAAATAGTGAGCGCGGCTTGCGATCGATCTTCAAATGTTTCACTGATCAGTCTAGTCAAATCGTGCGTGCAATCTTCAAATGTTTCAAATGTTTCACTGATCAGTCTAGTCAAATCGAGCGTGCAATCTTCAAATGTTTCCGACTGTTTGATAACTTCTTGATCTCTGCACAAGAAAACTGACTCTTTTTTTTTTTCCATGAGCAAATGAAACGGAATTTCATTGCAACAGGCAAGGTATAAAATCGGCAGGGAAACAAAGGGACCACAGAATCTGATTCCTTTTGGGAATGATTGGGCGTGTTTCAAGTGTATGTGTTTGTTTAACTCGGTGAGGCTGAAAAGTGGTCAATGGATGAGGAGACTTTATGTTTATTTTAAAAATAAAGAATGCACCTAAACTATTGGTTCAAATAATTGGAGTAGTTTTGGTGATTGTAGGGATCATAGGGGGCTACATCCTTTAAGGGTTAAGGTCCCACATTAATATCTAGTGAAAATTGTATAGGACTCAAAAAATATATATCCTTTTTAGAATTGAGTATATGGGCAATTTTGTTAAAATGGCGAAATTCTTCTACTTTGGCAATTTTTACAATTTAGAGCAAGCAGTCTGAATTGTACAAACATCCTAAGTGTCTAAAATCTGTACCATTCTTAAATGTTTGAAATCTATACCTGTAGGAGATGTCACTTTTATAATTCAGATCGTGCGATCTAAAATCTATAGTAGTCATGGATTTCTTAAATCTATAAAAGTTAAACTCCAAAAACTTTTTATGCCTTGGCACGTTGGTATAAGGTAAACCAACCCATTGTGGTCAGATGATCCATTGTGGTCAATTAGGTAGTGCTTTTTTTTATTATGTGAAATTTTGGCCTTGATGCATGTAAGAAATGACAGTCATGGATTAGTGACCTCATTAGGAGGCTTCAACTTTTCAAAGGGAATTTAATGTCAAAAATGACTTTTTAATCCTTCATTTTTAGAAAATATTCATAATTGCTTTGGATGAATGACATAAGTATCATGGAATCAGATTTTGTTGGTAATGGGATGATCTACAAACTCTTTTGGGTTGAACACTTCAAAAATTCATAACAAACTCATACTTTGTTGAAAAAATACAATTTCAATTGCTCTCACTATTTCTCACATTTGTCTATATGTGAGAAAAAAATTGAAAAATTTTAGCAACAGTATGTGGCTGAACTCCTAATTTTGAACACAATAGGCTAGTTTAACTTACATCATTTCAAATTGTTGTATACAAAAATTGAAGGAAGCAGGGTTTTCACAAGGTTGTCATAACAAGCGAACCAAACCGGATGGATGGGCAAATTGGATGGGCAAACCGGACCAGACGAACGGACGGTCTAAACGGCTTTAATTTTGAGAGTTTTGCACCTTCACGATCCCATCCGCGCCCCGACTACAACGTCCACGCCTTGTCGGGCGAATCGGACGGATGGGCAAACGGGATGGACGTCCGGTTCGCCCATCCGTCCAGTTTGCTTGTTCATCCGATTCGCCCGTCCGTCCGATTCGCCCGACAAGGCGTGGACGCTGTAGTCGGGGCGCAGACATGATCGTCAGGGCGTGGACGGGATCATCAGGGCGCGGATGGGATCGTCAGAGCATGGTCAGGGCGCGAACGGGATCGTCAAGGTGCAAAACTCTCAAAATTAAAGTCGTTCAGACCGTCCGTTCGCCTGTTATGACAACCCTGGAAGGAAGTTGAAATTTATAGAATTTAAAATATTCACAAGTTGACGAAAATACATATGATATTGGCTTTCACAATATTTGAATTTTTTTGAAATTGAAAGCATGGAATTGCATTAACCATAGTAGAGAGAGTATAGATTGCAATATAAACCATTGTTACATCTTAATGCCCATAAATTTGAAATATTGGATAGGACAATAGGACAATAAATTCAACTTATATAATAGAGCTATATGATGTGTTTTTATGTTTGGATTTCTATACAAAGACTAGAGTTTATAACACATACAATTGATTCAACCAATTCAACCAATTCAACTTTGTCCATATGCTAGTTCATTTTTAAGAAAAAATTCCTTTTTCAGTTGTGACTCTATTACTTCCAAAGAATCAAAGACCCCTCTTGGTACCAAGAGACCCTTTTAATAATTTAGGTTATGGAACTCTTAAAAAAATTCAAATTTTTTTTCAAATTTTTTTTGTCACAACTTCATCAACCTTGATAGGCCCCTCAAAGAATTTGTGTTTGGGACACTCAAAACTTTCTTTATGTATTGATGTGTTTATATGTTTATATTCTATATGTCTTTAGATCTTTATGTCTTCATGTATTTTTTTATTTATGTCTATAGATATTTATGTCTTTATGTCTCTTTTTTTTATTCTTTTTTTCTTTGTGACTCCATGATCCTCCAAAAACCCTCTTAGTATAGAAAGATCCTTTGTAGGGTTTGGAGTTGGGGACTCTCAAAATTCTTTTTTTAAAATTAATTTTTTTTTGTTGCAAATCCCACACCTTGAAAGGTAATGATGGTAGAGTGTAAGCATAAAAATAGAGCATGTGAACCTTGAATATATATATATAGAGAGAGAGAGAAAGAGACATCCTACAATTATTGAAAGTGCTTATAATATAAACACCTATAGCATAGGTGTATATTCTTCTAGGATCATCTGTTCATACTCCTAGGCTTTCATAATATTATCCCTCCCCTAAAAGGTTCATTGTAGATTTGTGAGTTTAGGACCCTAAAAAAATTCATTTTTTAATTTAAAAAAAAAAATTGGTTGCAATTCTTTCACTTTGAGAGTCTCATTGTAAATTCATGAGTTTGGGACTCTCAAAATTCTTTTTATTTTATTTTATTTTTTTGAGAAGGGCTTCATCCCCTCCCCCTTCTCCCTATTCAAAACCTTCTCAATTCCAAGGGGCCCCTTGAGGTGTTTGGGGATTGGGGCTTTGAAAAAAAAATTTAATTAAAAATATATTTTTTATTTTCTTAGAATTTTTTTTGTCAAGAATTGAGAGATGTCGAATGGGAAATTTCATTAAAATGGCGATATTCCATGTTCCATTTTCATAGTGTATCATTTCCACAATTCAGATTGGGCGGTTTGAAATCTATTAGTATACTAGATTTTAGACCACCCGGTCTGAACTGTGGGATGTCAAAGTTACAAAATATTTGTCATTTTAATGAAATTTCCCATTCTAGGATTTGAGATCCCCCCCATTTTTTTTATGTATGTATGTATGTGTCATGACTCCGTCATGTCCAATAAATCCTCCAATCATTGAGAAGCCCCTTGGACGGGTCTAGGGGTTGGGATATTTTAAAAAATTTGCACTCATTGCGGGGTAGTACCTACTCTATGAGCCCTCTCTCAACTATTCAAAAATTTTGTTTTTCTTTTGAAGTTCCTCTAGGAGCTTCAACTTGAACAAATATTTTCATGAAAAAAAAAATGGGGCTCAAGGTGCATTAAAACTATTGCCCATTGGCACACCAAGCTAAGAGCAGCGTGTATGTTGGTTACACACCTATGGTCATAGGTCAACTATAATAGGGCTGAAATTTTTCTATAAATAATAAAATTTTAAAATGTCTCCAATGTTCTTCTATTGGCCTCAAAAATTCAAAGTTTTTTTAGTTGATGTTTTGGGTTCTCGAAGTAAACACTCACAGCTCTTAAACTTGCATTTTCAAGCTCACAAACTAGCGTTGTTGGTTTTTTTATATTATCAAAATCAATAAAAATAAATTTTGTAAATCTCAACTTCCTTCAATTTTTGCATACAACAATTTGAAATGATATGTGCCAACATAACAAGGTACAAAAAGTTTTCTAGAGTTCTAGGAAAATTGACAAAATATTTCTTTTTTCCAAATTATGGCCTCATTATGGCACACAAAACCAAGTTTTAGACATGCCTAACATTGAAAACAAAGTTATTTCAATCACAACTAAATTTTTCTTTGAACTTTTATTGTGATGTTTTATATGTTGCATGCTATAACTTTCATATATCTATTTTTGTTATTTGCCATTGATAGTTATGGTATGGTTGTTTGAATGAAACTTTTTAAAATCTGTATTTAGTTTTGTTTAACGCTCATTGTATTTATCAATTTATGTTCTTCTTCTATACTAAATATTAAAAATCTCATATTTATAAAACTAATTGAGATTTTTCACATTGATAGATAATTTGAAATTTCATGTCATTAATAATGAAAATTGAAATTCATATTTCATTTTAAAGTCTATATAGATTCATATAGAGAAAAAATTTATTTGGAATAAAAAATTGATAGATTAGACACTTCAAAACATTGATTTTGCTTTAGGTAGTCTATATTTTGTGGATCCTACTATTGGAGAACAATACTATCTATGTATATTGTTAGTTGTAGTTTGAGATTTTGAGGGCCTATTGTTTTTAGAATAGTAAAATGGATACAAGTATTGAACCTTCAAGTGAGCATCTTTGGCGAGACCACAAGAGGTTTTATAGAAGATTAGATGGTCATTGGGAACAATCTTTATAAGAAGTATCACATTAGAGAAAATTTAGGGCCTCCATAGGGTCATTTGACTTTTGGTAGATGTGCAAATACAAAGAATTAAAAAATATATTTAAAAAATTAATTAATTTTTTAATTACCAATCTATAGGGCACTCAATGTGATCACTTGGTACCTATTTTTAAATTTTTTGTAGTATTTACATTGCTGTAGAAAGTTCAATGGCTCTTTGTAGGCTCTAAATTTTCTCTAATGACTTATGAAACTAAGATTCAATTAGGATTATTATCCACAAGGTTGCTTACATATAATGTTTTGTTTCATCTAAGTAACTATAGATTCAATTTCAAAATTTTCTTTCTGATGACTTGTGTCACCACTTGCAAATGCAATACAATACACCAAATCCAATAGAAGGCCAAGTGTTTGATTTTAGTTTGATTTTTCTAAGGAAAGAGTTGAAAGCTAAATACAATAGTTTATTTGTATACTTCCATTGATGCCACCATCAACAATGAATTGGATTATAGTGGATCAATTGCCCCAATCTACTTATTGTTGAGTGTTGTACATGGAACTATGATGTGCTCTACGCTACAACTAAAAGATGTGTCTGAGGCCCTTTTGAACCAAGAACAACTTGCAAGTTATGCACAAATATTGGCATCAATGGCAAAAGACAAAGTTAATACATTTTTTATGGCTTTCATATGATGTATTTGAAGCTAAATTTCACCATTAAGATAGTTCATATTATGTGTAGCATTGTTTGGTTCTATTGTTGAGTCATTGAATAGTAATAAAACTACTCATTCAACATTTAGATTGCCAGTTTCAACCTTGGAAGATTCAATATGCTTCATCAACAAACCATCAAGGATTGAAATAATATAGAAGGTTACTTTGATAATTTGGAATGAAGTTTAGGTGCAATATTGATATTGTTGAAAGTAAGCAAATTTTTGCCTAATATTACATGTTGTTCATAAAAGATCATGAGAGTAAATTGTTGGTGCATTGCTTTGAAATTTGAATTTTATGATGAAGCATGCATGTACTTTGATTCACACAAAATCATGTATTTGATTATTTTATCTATAGAAGATCAAGCATTTACAAGGTGATTGCTTGATCTCAAAAGCAACAAACTTTCGATACAAGTTGATGGTTCTATTGTAATTTACTTAGGAAAATAAAGCATGGCAATAATATACAATCATTGATTGAAGAGAAATATGATGATCTTGGATAGCTAGGGTTGTTTTTAATTGAATAATTTAAAGAATAAAAATTAAGTTGTTATGTTTGTCACAAAAGAACAATGTTGTTGATGGCATTAATTCTTGAGCTATAATAATTGAGACAATTAGATAGTCTTGGCAGCTAATATGACTACATTACTAGAAGCAAGACCAAACAATGCAAACATCTATTTGAGCAACTATTTGGATTTGTAAGAACTTCCAAGTTTCCAACTTCTCAATTCTTCTATTGTAAAACATTCTTCGATTAGGTGAATACTTATAGTTTTTTTTTATCCACATGCATTCTAAGGGTATTTAGAAAAGGGTATGAAATAATACAAATATTCTAAGAATGTTTTACAAAATTTGGATATTTAATTTGCCATTAATTCTTGAGTTATAATAATTGAGACAATTAAAATAGTCTAAAAATATTCCATAAATTTGTTTAGAATATTTTTTAAATATTTGCAAGAGAACTATTTCAGAAATAATCTAGTCTTTGTAGGTGGTCCACTATTTACACATTATGGGATACACAAACCTCTATCTTCATACTCATATGTTTTTTAAAGACTTTTGTAGAATGTCTCCTTTGAGGAAACATTGCTTCAAAAGAAGGTTTATATAATTCTTAGTGTAGACTTAATAAACTTTTGACAATTGACAAAATTTTGATGATTTTTGCCTAAAATTCATTTTATTTTATTAGGACTTTAGAAATTGTCAAAATTCAAAATTTATTTCAAAAGTAGAATCTTGTTGTTTATTTTACTTTTAATTCTATTTTTAAATTTTAAATTTAAATCTCTTTACTTTATCTTCAATAAAATATCAATGTTTACATTTCAATAAATATATATAGACTCATGTGAATTGGTACTTTGAAATTTAATAAGTAAAGATATAAGTGATTTAGAACATGTACAAAGCATTGTAAAAGAATCAATTATAAATCTCTCAAGAAAATATACTTTAATTCTCAACCAATCAACAATAATTTCATTGTACTACCCAAGTAACCTTCTTATTGAGAAACACAATTAAATATTTTTTTTATAATATTTTTGTACACTTATCTTTTGAATTTATTTTAGAATTTTCTACTTACAATTTTATTTCTTGTTCTTTAATATATTAAAAGAATCTCATATCTATTAAAACTACATTTTTCAATTTAAAAACCATGGATGAGGATGAACTTGATATATTGTTGACTTACCATGGACACTTGACAAATTATGAAAGCACTCCAAGAAGATATTTAAAATTGTTTCTCCACACATTGCCATCTCATAGTAACAAGAGCTTGTCCTTACTCTTAGACCCCCTCTTGAAAACCACAAATACGTCAACACTCGTTAACGTCATACAACCAAAGTTGCACATATTGTCCACTGGACCTCCATTTCTTTTACAAAACAAAACTATAACAATAGACAACAATTTTGTGGGACTGCAAATTCTGGGTTACATACTTCAAGAATATCAATCCGTCTATCTCAAAACTCCAATCATCCGCAAAACATTGAAAGTGTTGCACCATTTGGAAGATTATGGAGTGATTAGAGGGAGACAACTTTATGGTTGCTCTCCTTGCTTTTGCATGCTAGACTTTTTAAAGGTCCTTTTCAACCTAAGGAAGCACGACGATCTTCAAGTGCGAGAGTTGGCTCATGGATTGCAAACCCTAAGTTGTGCAATGCCCTTGCGCGATCCGTCGCACGAGGAATGCAAACGAGTCAAGCACCTCGAAGCGGAACTAGCGAAGCTAAAGAAACTGGTGGAACGAGCGAGAAGTGCGAAGCAAGCTGAGCTGCAGAGGCAAACGGAGCTCAAGAAGCAAGCAGAACTAGTGAAGGAAACGGGAACTAATAATGAGGCACTTAGACACATTGAAGCGGAAATTGCTTGGCGGGAGGAACATGCGAAGGAAGCAGAGCTTGAAAGGCAACTTGAGCTGTCGAGGCAAGGGAATCTAGTGGCGGAACTAGTAAAGCAAGGGGAACGAGTGAAGCAAGCAAGAACTTATGAGGCAAGTGGAAATTGCAAAGCAAGCGGAGCTACTGAGGCAAGCGGATCTAAAGAAGGAAGAGGAACTAGTGAAGGAAGCGGAACTAGTGAAGCAAGCTTCAACTAATGAGGTAGGTAGAAACATTGAAGCGGAACTCCTGAAGCAATTAAACGGAAACTGACGAGGCACGTAGAAGCATTGAAGCAAAGGAAGTGTTGATGCACTGAAGGAAGGCAAGCTCCGTTTCTGCGTCTCTTTGAGATTGACAGAGCAATGTAATGCTTAGGAGAGCGCACTCTAGGAGGTGTCGTTGCAAGCAGAGGCTTGTAGGCAATTTGAGAAGTTGTGTGATGAATAATTGAATACTTAGTTGTATATTCTCTTGTGCGGATAGAAGTGCTGCGCCAATGAAGATGCTGCAATGAGAGTAAGGAGCTTTGAAGGTTCCAACAATGCCTCCTAGCTTTAGTTAGATTTAGTAAAGCTTTGTATGAAAAGCATTGGACAGTTTCTTTTGTAATTCATATTAACTCAATATATATTTGAGAGTCGTGATTAGAGTTCTTTGTCTTTCAACAGTGCATGCCTTCTTTGCTTTTGTAATAAAGAATTGAAGCATTGAAGGAAAGCAAGTTTTTACGTTCTGCAACTCTCTGAAGTTGAGAAGACCATGTAAAGCTTACGATAGGGTATAAGGAGGCATTGTTGCTAGCAATTCGAGCAGTTGTTTGGTGGATACTTGGAACTATTATTGTGGATACCTCAATGCAGCTGGAATATCTGCATGAAATATAATGCTGTTGCTATGAGAGTAAAATTTTAATACTGGGTGAAGCTTTGTACAGTACAATGCGTTTGCACAAGCTTGCCTAGGCAAAGCTCTTCTAGCAACCTCTTTTTGTAATTGCTAATTCTTCAATATAAACTTTGCAGTACAAAAACAAGGGTGAGGGTGAGAGTCGTGATTGAAGTTTAGAAAGAGCACGCCTTCTTTGCATTTGTGAGAAAATCTAATATTCCATTGACAAATTTCATGCAAGAGCTTGAATAGAATTTCAGGCACGCTATAACGCAGGTCGTTCGAATCGTTCACTTCTCTAAGCAATCTCTACGGCTGTTGTACTATACTTATGGTAGAGCAGGCATATGGTGACGATTGCGCAAGCATAGACGCAAGGATCGTGAATTGGATGACAGTCATGCCCTTCAGGTTTTCGTCGTTTAACTGACCGATGCGTTTGATGTGAGGATGCTAAATCTTAGATGTTTTGAAGGTAACCTCATTCTTGGAACACCTAACCCTAACACCTAACACCTAACTGGTGGACATGGTTAGGGTTAGGAGCGGAGGCTGACATTCTTGCGAAAGTGCTGTAAATGTTCAGGCGAAGTCTTACGCAGTTTTGTGCAACCTTGTTCTATAAATTAATGTACCCATGAATTTATAGGAAGGGCCTACGTTGTTGCGTGTAACTATGTTCCTTTTGAATTTACCGGTGTTGATGTGATTAGTGTTACTTGTGTCAGAAGCGAGATATCTTCAATTGGGGGATGCAAAGGAGATAACATGAAACTCAGCACCCGGATTATTGGGAGCATTGTATTGTCTAATCTATTGTGAAGGAAAATGAGAAGTCTTTGTGAAATAATGTGAAGGGCGAGAACTTCAACATGCAGAGTAGCGAGGCGATTAAGGAGTGGATTGGCTTGAGATACGTAGTTTAGTCCAGAATGTCCGTTTGTTGGAATCATTTGTAAGAAGAATTTGTTGAAGGAGAATTTTTAGAACAAACCACCCATAACATTGTCTGGGGCAATAACGACAAATTTTTGAGAACAAAGGCAAAAGATGAGCATGCAGTGCTGATCTGGACTTCCTGATTTTGCGAGCAAGAGTATTGTCATGTCATTTCAAGGTTTGTCCGTCCCATTCGATGTGCACGCGATAGTTGATTGTTGCTGGTTCACTTAATTTACAAGGTTGCAACGTAAAATGGATGCCTATATTTCCCTGAATATGCAACTGAGGCAATGTTGTGACTCGCATGCTTGTACATTGCTTTCTTTTATAGCAGACATAGCTTTTTATAAACTTGAGTCATCACATTTCATCAATTGTGTGAACCGAAATTTTTTATGGTTAGAATGATTTTCAGGTATTGAGGACGATTGAGCTCTCAACTCCTGCCGGACCTTCGCATGCAAATATTTACTCCCTCCGTCCAGAAATAAGTGTTTACCTTGGACCTCATTTTTTTTAGGTTGTTTTGAGGTCATAAGCAGTTTTTTTGGTGTCCAATTTTTTTTAGGGTTTCAACGAGCACATGAAATGTTCTTCATTAATTCTGGTGATATAACATATGCTTTAGTGGTGAAGGATGGTTCAGAAATTCAAGCATCAATACACTTGAAAGAATGTTGTGCAGGGTTCTCAAGACGGTAGTGCGCTTGGAGCATGTCACCCCAAGTTCCTGAACCTGCAGGAACCTTTTGGGGTTGTGTAGTGATAGCAGCAGCTGTTGTGGTGGGATCTGTCGCCATGGCTCACCAGAGTGGGAAAATCGCGCACTATATGATGACCACTTTGGCCACCCAGGGGGACCGCATCACCAACACCGCGGAAAGGCTGACCAACACATCGGAGCGACTGGCTATGGCTCTGGCGCACCAGAGCGACCGTCTTGCAACAACAGGAGAGAGAATCGCTTCTGTTGCGGAAACGATTGACATCAATGTCAACTTGAAACGTGTATGTGGCCCAGCCATTTTATTTGGTCCTTCTGCTAAATTCCCTCTGTTAAAATTCCCTCTTCATCAATCTTGCAGCATCGCAGTGAAAGCTCCTTGAAGATTGTTCTGATTGTATATCAATGGCATGTAAGGTAAGAGGATACTAAATGCATCCGCTTGAGGAATTTAGAAAAATATGCATGAGCACTGATGTTTGGAAGAATGATCAGTACAGAGCCTTGGAGAGATCACTTTCGAATATGGGAGGAAAATGTGTTGAGATCAATTTTTTTTCACCGTCTACAATTTTCTAGTGCAATTTCAAAGAGGGAAGTTGAAGACCACTATAAATAACACCCATTTCCATTGAAAGATGGATGACCATAGACATGTAGCGAAGACATGCTCACCACTTGCTAATTGAAGGCCAGTTGATGAGATCAGGTCCCCATCAGTTTTAGTATTTTCTTTGTTCATCAGTAATTCAATTGCATGTATGACCTATGTTTATTGTGTACAGGATTGACTGCCATAGCCGCGTGATTGCTTCAAGAAAGGATGTCCGTTGCCAAGACTTTAATAGAAGTTTCGCTGTCTCACGAGCATTCCAAGTGAGACTTTTCTTGCGCCATGACTGAAATCTTAATAGTTTGCAACATGTGATGAGACTGCCAGTTCCAGAAATAACGTTCGCGTTTTGAAACAGTCAGCTACTAGATCATGATCGTAGCACCTCCTGAAATTCTTAGTTGAGAAACGCATTTGATGAGATTCTTAGGATTGCATGATTTTCATTCAGGTTCAGTCCTCGGTGTAACCTTTGAAATTTCTCCTCAGAAGCATGAACATCGGTTCTGGTTCCATTTCTGAGACTTTGAAACTAAGGAGTCAACTGCATGTTCCATTCTTAGATTTTGATTTTAGGTTCGAGGATTCCTTATATGTCAAGCATCAACAACATACCATTATAGCACATTACCAATGTGGAAAAGACCGATGCTGTAAACTTCCCCGGCATGGCACTATCCCATTTTTTCCTTCAAAGATACAGAAACTCCAACTTTCTCTCCTGTTACCATACTATCAACTTTTGTGCCACATTGGTTTCATGGGCCTAATCCCAGTCCTCAAATTTAAGAATGAGTAAACGTTAGTGGACGTCAGTAGAGCCTGGCTTGGAGAAAGCAATAACTTAACCCTAAATGCCTGAGGCCCCAACTTTTGGTGTTGACAAAACGTTGAAGTTAAATAAAACCTTACCAAGTTACTATTTTCAGTAGTTTGTATTTTTCAAAATTTCTCTTTGAAGTTTGGTTTCAGCATCAAAAATCCAATTTTGGAAGTGAATGAGTATGATTTTTGTACAAGGGTGTCCATTGCAAATCTTGATTTCTTAGTGTTTAGGGCTCTTGGAAATGAGCCTCAAAATACACTAGATCTTGGAGAATAAATCACATTAGAAATTCATTTAAAAATTTTCTAGAGTAGATTTTGAGAAGCCATAAATTGATTGGGGTTACGAATATTATGCCCTTTAAACTCAATTTTTTTTGGTGCCTTCAATTTCAAATTTGACATATGAAAAAAGAATTTAAAGACTTCAAATTCATTTTCACAATTTTCACACCCTCATGTCATGATTAAACATCATAACCTTTCAATTCATAAGTGATGCAACCCTTATGATCAAACATTATAATCTTTCAATCCATAAGCGATGTTATTGTGTTTTCTTTTCCCATGGGATCTTTAGTATGTCTAATTTTGAATTTGCATAGTTACATTTGAAAAAAATTGACAAAACGTATCAAATTGTTGGCTTTTTGTTCAATTTAGAGCAAATTCCAAGAGCTCAAAAAAGGCTTTTGATATTTAGGAGGGGCGGTCCTACAAAGATGGAAAAGACCTACATATACTCCTTTCCAATCAATTTCCTAACCCTTTGAAGATGTATATCCATACTTTTCATATGTTTCATTTTGTTAGAAATCTCTTGAACTATGCATCCCCGGTTGCATTCTTGATACCATATTCTTGGTACCATTGTTTCATTTTGTTAGAAATCTCTTGAACTATGCATCCCCGGTTGCATTCTTGATACCATATTCTTGGTACCATTAGAAAGCGTGTATGTTTCATTTTGTTAGAAATCTTTTGAACTATGCATCCCCCCGTTCTTGATACCATATTCTTGGTACCATTAGAAAGCGTGTATGTTTCATTTTGTTAGAAATCTTTTGAACTATGCATCCCCCTGTTGCATTCTTGATACTATTAGAAAGCCCTTACCAAGGAAGGGTGTACATTTTGTTTTGTTAGAGATCTCTTGAACTATGCATCTTCAAGGAGGTGCACATCTTGTTTTATTAGAGATCTCTATTATGTTAGAATGAACTATTCATCTCCAAGGAAGTGCACATTTTGTTTTATTAGAGATTTCTATTTAGTTAGAAATCTTTTGAACTATGCATCCCCAGGTTGCATTCTTGATACTATTAGAAAGCCCTTATCAAGGAAGGGTGCACATTTTGTTTTATTAGAGATCTCTTGAACTATGAACTATACATCTCCAAGGAGGTGAACATTTTGTTTTATTAGAACATTTTGTTTTATTAGAGATCTCTTGAACTATGAACTATGCATCTCTCAGTTGCATTTTTGGTACCATCAAAAAGCCCTTAACAAGTTTGTTACCAATTTTGTTTGCATTTTTGGTACCATCAAAAAGCCCTTACCAAGTTTGTTACCAATTTTGTTTTGTGATGTTTGGACCTTTAGTGTGAAAGTTATGGGGTTTTGAGTTATTTTCAGTTTTAAAAAACTAGAAAATGATTTTTACTTTTGTTTTGGTTGTGCCAATGGCATAGGGCAGACTAGTACTCCCGTATAATTTTGAATTACATCAATTTCAAAACAGTGTTGATTGCTCGACTTTTTCATTGTACTTGCACATAAGTTGGTAATCACTACAATTGCCTCACTGAATTGGCTGACTACCAAAGCTTTCACTCTTGAACTCAAGATGTGAGGATTTGTACCAAGGGAAGATGTCGAAGAATTGGAGCGTCTTGAAAACCCTAATTCTTCCTCGAAATAGCTGTTAAACCCAAGATGTTTTGCAGCTCCTTTCAACGACGTTACGTACTGGATATTGATAAGGTAGCAACTTCTCTCAATCCAGAGAAGAATCGTCTGCATAATAACAACTGAAAATCCAGGACCCCATTTTGACACGCACTATTGTTCTCCCATTGCCCTTCCTCACAACACCCCAACAATGGCGGCTCTTTCGTTTCTTGCCACATAAGAAAATTTCCAGTCATACGGGAAGGACCTTTAGTAGAGGTCTCCCATGATAAGAAGTATTAGTGACGTCCATCCTGTAAAAGGATGTGATCCCTTTCCCTTTCCTTTGTTGGCGTTATCATACTGCTCCCAAAGATATCCGCTCTCGTGGTACCGCTTCACCACATTTCTACACGCATCAGACAGAAGGTGGCCTTCTATTAATCCAACAGAATTGATCAGACAGGAGACCCAAACAAATATTTGAACCAAAGCTGGCTTCAAAAGGCAAGTGAAAAGGGATCTAAGAGAGAGAGAGAGAGAGAGATGTCTTGGAAAGTAGCATTCTATGCACCTGATCAGATTTGCTCGAAGCTGAGTATAAATTTCGCTGCATCTGCCGCTATGCTGACCTTCAGCTGCAGTTTTACAACAGCGTAAGATGTTATACAAACGACGTTTTTGTGAAGAACGTAAAACAACCCATGGATGTGGTAGTTCTAAATCTCTAAATATTGTCTGAACATTCTTTGGTTGCATTCAGACTTGAAAATTCATCCTATAATCCGAATGTCTGATGCCAAACTTGGGCAATCTTACATTAAAAAATTCTAAATATCTTTTGAAAATTCAACAAGTGGTTCAGGCTTGAACTAACCTTTTGAACAACGATTAAGTGCAGAGAGCACCAGATAGTTCATATTCATCCAGACAGGTCCTCGCCAATATGGTGCATCATGCTCTGTGTTTCGCTTCATGTAGAGAGAGCTACCCAAACCAAGAGAAACCAATCCCCCATGAGCACAAGAATTGAAATAGAAGACTCCAGATGTGGACTTAACATGGTGTTAGTCTAGGCAACCCAACAAGGGGTGATGAGCAGAATTCAAAATATATAAGGTGTTGAGCTTATTCGAAAAAACCTACTTGATGAAATATCTTTAAAAATTGAATGAGGGCTGGCTGGAGTATAATGAGAACCATAAGTGACAGATATCTCCCATTTGTGAGCATATTTTTATGCAATAGTTGACTATGTAGTATTACCTGGTTGTGGCAAGTGAACGAAGTCCAAAGGATGTCCACAAATTGGACTCATTGCGCAGAAGTTCTAGCTGGTTTTTAAACTCTGGCGAGTCCTGCACGGATGCTGGAACTTTAGGTGCAGAGAGACATTACGAAAACGAGAACCGTAAGGAAATACTGGACTCCTACACTACTATTAACGACATAAGACATTGGCCAAACAGATGCCAACGAAAATTCAAGATTGCATCAGGATGACTTACCAGAGGCAGGATGTCCATGAGCAAAGGGAAGAGACTGTTGTAACCGTAGTGTGGAACCCAACCCAGCATTGGAGGTTTCAGTACTACCCGTTCTAATTCCGATTGCATGTAACCTGTTTGATGGTCCACGAAATTCCGCCGCTCAAGCTTCACCTGTAACGGGTCCATTAAAGCGTTTACATGCAGTCATTAAACTGTCAAGATTTGAAAAGTTTATCAAATCTAGATGACTTTCATATACTTACCATGTAACGGTCTTCAGAACAACCTTGAAGTAATCACATTAATCTAAAGTACCCAAGCTACATATCAACCTTGAAGTTCACATATTGGAGGCTAATAGCAGATTATTGTAGCTCTCAACATATTGTAGCATCCAATCACTTTCCTAAATGATTCATCTCCACTTCCGTAGATAAGGACGAGGCCACTTTTAGCCAGTTGGGCATTTAGGTATTAAAAGCATACCCGTTTAACAGATTATGCATTCATTCAATATGATTCATTCAATGGGGGTGAAAGAACGTGACGTGCCTCTTCAGTGTGGAGTCCATAGTCGAGGTAACGCCCACTGTCTGCATCGTAGTGAAGCTGCACAATTTTTGCAAATAATTCCATCACTAAACCTCTGGAGATCCAACCAGAGAGATCGGATGAATGTAAACTCACAGCAGTTGAAGTTTACAGCGACGAAATAGTCAAGTGAAGCTGTAAAAATAAAAGCGTAAAACTGGATGAACACAAAATTCTTGCCTTGTTAAGGAGCCGTAGGTCTGTTAGCTGTGCCGCTGTTGCCATGTAGGCCTGCACACAAGAACTTATCTTAATGCTCAAGTGATTAACCACCAATCAAAATCATGGACCGATGATGTTTTCATGTTATGCCATTAACCATCAAAGAATCGCATGATGAGAACTCAAACAGTATTTCCATCGCTTCTGATATGTAGCATCAAAAGGGCCAGTAACATACGGTGGTGCCAACGCAGCTAGAACACGATGAAGAAGAATTGAGGTTTTTGATATCAGTTTTATTCTTTTCAGTTGAACGATCTCAAATAGAAATGTAAAATTGAACTCCAACTCGAGAAGGTCTTACCCCATTTGAAGCCCCAACAATGGACGCTATTTTGGCTAATGATTGCGCAGCCAAAGTCATCCAGCATCGCAGATCCAGATGCCGCTCATGGTCGGAAGGGTGTGATGCTCTTGGATAATCGTCCAAACCAGACATCAAGGTCTGCCACAACAAAAGAAAACCCCCAAAGTGTCAAATTCTGATACAAAAGATAATTCTTCGACAAATTTGCTACATACTGTTGCATTTGATCCCTACAATGGCATCGTCGCTTCAACAATCAACAGTAGGTTTGCAGCAAAAACAAAATGTACAAATGTAGCCCACTCACAGTCGGATTTAGTTCACGCTTTGTGTGTGTATTTCGTCCATGCCAGTAATAGCTGCTTGGCACGTTCCCTGCTCAAACTCCAACTATACGCTGTAAGTATCCCAACGGAGCTCACCAATTCAATGCACACCAGATTATATTATGAAACGGGAAAATTTCACAAGCGCCTACGAGAGCTACCAGACAGAAAGAATGAGAATTCAGGGAGCCTATGTACACACAAATTCTTAATTTCTCACAAGAAGCACCTAAAATTGAACAAAGTGCACGCTGAACAATAGTTACGTAAAGAGGGCACACCGGTTTGGGAGGTGTTGAACCATTGAAACCAGGCGTCAAGTCTTGGATATAACCTCCCAAAAAACTCTTCGTCTTCTTCGTTTGGAAGTCCTAACGCTTTCTCTACTTCATAAGCTGATGCAAGTTCTGCAGACATGGACCCAAGAACATCATCATCCCCGCATCACTCCAGCAATCTTCGAACAAAGAAATATAATCCCAAAGAGCTCAGCAAATCTTTTGCAGAATCTATAGAGTAAACGGGGAAACTTGACCGGATCCCATTCAAAATCAGAAATGACCTCCTAATTTATTTGGAGAAAAAACATGATATTAAATATGAGGAAAACAAGCAGTAGATTCATTACTGTGTATAGCCATGAAAAGTGCCGGAGGGTTTGCATTGCTGGTATGTTGCTTTATAAATTGGTCAGGAACTTTGCTGCATCACAGATCCAACCGTTATAGGGTCTCATCCCGTTCCCTCTAGTTTACTTTGTTCTTCTCAGTGTCATAGTCCATTGCATCAAAACATCAAAAGCCATGGCATACGCAGGCGAGACATGAAATAATTCACACTAGCTTGCAACGCAAACCAAAGGATGAAGAATTGAAATCGTGCTTTCCTACATACCCTTCATACATACCTGCGAGCTTCATCTCCAAGAATTTGTTCACGAGGTATCCAACCATCTATGTTAAGAAGATCAAGCCAGTGAGCTATGATCTCCTTACTGATTTTGCGATCCCATCGACTGCACAGTTTAGAAGTAATAAGTGGTATTTCAGAATTCCAAATTTCGCAGATGACTACCAGCTTCATGGCTTCCCAACAGGCCTCAAAAACGCACTCTCAAAGCACATTTATATAGCAGGATTTGGGGAATCGGTGACTGATTTCTAAGACTCGAATCCAGGCAGAATTTAAGTCAATCTTACCTTACCAGGAGCTGATGAAAACCCTCATCCCAAAGAAAACCGCGCGGGAAGAAGGAGCGGCTAGGGACAGCAGTATACAATGCCGCAGGCCAGTATTTCCAAACATCTCCATCTTTTGTTTCATGACCCTGCTCCATCAAAAGCACTTACTATCAATAAATCACCCAATCAAATACAAAGGCAAGTGTAGCACACAAACAATTCCACCTTCTTATATAAATATAAATATCTTAACTGATAGATTAGCAAAGCAACTAATATTTGCAGTGAAATTATGGAAGCATAAACAAGGAAAGCATGGAATACCCACTTGATGCTCAGGTGGAATTGCTATCAAAGACTGCCCATAGAAGTATCCAATGCTGCCCAGAAGGTTACTGAGTGCAACCCTTCCAACTTCCAGCTCCCTTTCACCCTTCACCTATCCATGACCATCCCAAAAAATGGCTTATAATATCAGGTTTCAAATGGCAACAATTATTGAGGTTCCTCTATGTGATAATATGAAAGCACAGAGTCTGATAACCGTCATGGGTAAAATTTAGACTCACAAGAACAAATAGCACCTCATCAGAAGTACTTTGTCTAAAACGTATTAATAATTATTTCAAAAGAAAAGATGAATGCCTGATACCACTTCAGAAAGAGGCAGCAACATGCACTTTAGAATCTATTCATCTTACATCCATCTTTCCAGGCACTAATTTTTCTGCAGTGATGACAGACGGACCGTTTATTTCCAATGAGCTACAGTCAAACATACCTTGTCTTGCAGTTTAAAGGTTGACTGAAACCGCTTTTCAAACATCTCTTCACGATCTGATAGTTTTTGGATGAGCTCGATACCTTAAGCAAGGCCATCAAAGGCGGGTATGCATTAGAGGATTGACGAGAAACCCGTGCTTTAAGGAGTAACCGCGTTGCCGGAACATATTAACAATCTTTACATCACATAACCCGTCTTTGTAAGCAAATAGGAACATTTTACACGAAAATTCCCTCCACAAATACTCAGTCTCAGCATGTATAAGTGTATAACTGCAGTTCATTAACAATACGTCTCTACTCTTATTTTTTTATTGAGAGAAGCTTTGAATAATTGAACAAAATACCTGAAAGCTTCTTAACACGTACGCCAGTTCCATCACCTTTTCTCTGTGTGCCAGACACAAACACAACGTCGAACGATAGAGGTGCCACACCAGTGATCTGGGCAGAAACAGGTTTCATTACAAATACATCAGTATCCTAGGAGGGAAACGCCGAAAATGGATCATTGACTCCGTGAAAACACGGGGAATGAATCAGGAACATGAGTGCTCAAATTCAAACAAACAGCTCCCAAATATGCTCACCAACTATCGAAGGAAAACACAAGATGGAACAGGAAACGAATACCTGGATGACACCAATGTTTGAAGACTTCTCGGCTGCATTTGGGAGTTCAATTCGACCATGTGTCCGTGCCTAATATTCTCAAATTCACAAAAGATTCAGAAGCACTACAAATCACGATACTCATCTCGATGCAAATTGGAAAAATTCTGAGCACACAATATAACTTCAGTTGGTTACGAATCTGAATAGCACTAACTGTCTTCGAATGCCCAGCCAGCTGATCAATGACGATTTCAAAATCTATGGTCTCCTTCATAACGTTGGAACTGTAACTGTCAAAAGGACCAGCTCAATTCATCTGAATCATTATGACAACGTTAAGGCTCAGAAGTGTACCTGCGTCTCGAGCACTTGCCAAACCAACTCAGTCAAATTGTGTGTGTGTCGGCGGCGGAGTCCCACAAAACTGGTCGAAGCTTTGGTTCCCTTGAAGCACAGCAACCAAGACAACGTTAGCAAAATTCCAGTCAGGATCGATGCAATTCTTTAACTTTCTAACTCAAGCTCACAAGCACCGGAGACTTTTCAACTCAAATGCGGATACGAACGTCGCATACCTGGCCTTTGATGTGAAGCTCCCAACCACCGACCTCGTTTGCAGTGCCAGATGCAAACCTACCATCTCCAGACACATCCGAAGAGAGTTGCACAGCATTTCCACCCTCATCTGCAATGTAGAAGAAAAGTGACACTTGACGACCAGGAGCTTGGATTTGTTCCCTTAACACCCAAAACCAAAATCCTCTTTAGAACAAGAGTTCAGTACCAAGCACGATTTCTATAACACATGCACACATTTTCAAGGCATGTCCTGTCCAAGATTGCTTTTAGCTCCTAAAAAACAAACCCGGCACACACACGAGAAGTGTGAATATCAAGGAAGATGCGACGTTAACTGAAGGACCAAGAAACACAAATTGGGATTTTCTTGATGATTTTCTTGGCAGTTTGGGGAACTTTCTTTCGTCCCGTTTTATTTCTTCACTACCTGTGGTGATATAAAAGTTAGCACCATTTGGATGAACAATTTGATTAATCAAATTGCTTATTTTCAAACCATGCACCCATCATCTTTTCGTGGTTAAGAGCAACGTTACAGATGGGGACACCTTTCTGTAGGTAGTTTCTCTACCACTTGAACACGAACTGCCCAATCCCCTCCATATCCACTTTCAGAATCTTGGTGCTTCAAGAATGATGTAGATATTGCAAGCCCTTGATCTACTATTTCCTGCAATGTAAGGAAAGCAAATCAACCACGTGTGCAGTATCTAAGGGAAACCTAGCACATTGATCTGAAAAGATTTCATTAGGATTTGAAAGAGCTAGTTGCAACTACCTGACGCCCATAGGTAGCTCCATCGTGACGCACCCAAGCATACTTTGTGAGTTTATCACCTTCCTCACATGTATGTCGAAGCGAATAGCGGTTATCCTTTACTCCCAGCCACATCAACCCCGCCAACAATGACTTAGGTGTCCT
Source organism: Climacium dendroides (assembly GCA_950106755.1). Taxonomy (NCBI): domain Eukaryota; kingdom Viridiplantae; phylum Streptophyta; class Bryopsida; order Hypnales; family Climaciaceae; genus Climacium; species Climacium dendroides. Next base: position 28,754,435 of record OX467082.1, on the reverse strand, counting down.
GCAATCAGACAAGGCGAGCACCATCACCATCTTTACACGACCTCCATTCGGTGTGTTGTTCTCTATCTAGTTGATTGAATATCAAAGCAGAGAGCCTCTCTTCAACTAATTGAAACATTGGGTTTAGGGTTTAGGATTTAGGATTTCGGAACAAAGAAGATGACCGGAACTTCTACAACACTTGATTCTCTACACCAAAATCCTTATTAGGTATAGGTGTACAACTACGTCGAATCGCAAATCACTCTGTACTTTATTGCCTCAGATGATACATTCTTTTGAAAACCGAAATCAGGTGTCCCTCAAAAACACGAACTCGAAAAAAATGAACCAGAACCACTAAGGATTGCAGTATCGTATTCTAGAAAACCTCAATTGACCTGGTTTACATTAGAAAACGGCATTCCAACGGGCAGGGTTTCAAGTCACTAGATATTCTAGAATACCTCCAGGGGATTACTATCAGTAATCGTAACCATGCTGTTGACCATTCACCAACCCAGCTCAATTCACAAATTCTCCTGATCCATGAGCACCCCCACCCATTCACACTCCAAATTTTGAAACCAATCAACAAGGCCAGGCTGCAATACCTAGCTCGAATCCCTAAGTAGAGCGTCGAACGATACGTTCCCCAAAACAGACGCTCTCGATGCTTCCCTTGAAACTACACCCCATTCCCATGCACAACCACAACTAAGAGAATATTCAAAGACCAACCAAACCAACTGAAATTCATGATCATCGAACTTCACCGAATTCACAATCACAACCTCAACTACCAGAACAGAGCAGCTAATCGTAGTACCTGCGGCAAATCGGAGACAAGCTTCCCAGGAAACGGCGTGAGAGCACGAGGCTTGGACCCCGACGACCATTGAAAATTGCCGTAAAAGTGGTTTCCAGCGACGAACAGGCCAACCAGAGCAGCAGCCACGAGCAGGAGAGCCAGCCAGCCATGGCGACACGGTTTGCAACAACAGGGTTTCTTCGATTCAGCTCGACGTGCTCGCAACGGAGGCTTCGGAGGGCGAGATTTCACGGACTTGGGATTTGAAGAATCGTCAGAAGAATCCCAAGCTTTAGCTCCTCGCCGATCCCGCATTGCTGCCTGTGCTCAATTGCACTCCAAAAGAATCCTGCTCGTCAGAAATCCTGCTCGACTTGCGCCACTGCTTTGCGATTGTGAAGAAACAGATGTCGATGCGGAGTGTTCAGGATTTGCTCGATGGGAGCAACGGATTGCAACCCTAAACTCCGATGATTTGGACGTGAGAATCGAACAATCGAGGAAGCCGATCGGACATTCAAGCCCAAGAGTGCCCAAATTCGACCAACAGTCTCTCCCCCTTTATGGTAGAGGTACCTATTTCCGATAACTTAGCTGGTCACCGTGGAAATCATCTGTTTTGGTAGCGTGTGAATTGTTGGGTTAAAAAAATGCAAAAGCACTCGTTGGAAGTCAAATTATTGTAGAAGATCCTTCCTTTTCATATAAAATTTGGAGGATGAGTAGTTGTACTTTTGTCTTGCATCGAGGGATTCTTTATCATTTATTGGATGAAAAACATCCTCAACATCATTTATGGGAGTACTTCAATTTAGCGTGTAGGATATGGGAAACTCATTGAGAAATTGAGCTTAATGTGTACAAATATAAGGATGAGGAAGAATGAAATAAATAAATAAATTCAAGAATGAATATTTTATTCAATATAAATATGGATTTCACATTTGGACCCATAAGCTCACCTATTATGATGAGCTTTGGCACTTCTCTCTAAGCAAGGAAGGAAGAGAGACAAGCAAAAGATAAGGTACAAACAAAGAATCTTTTTTAATGAACATTGCATCCAACTATTATCCACATATATCACCATCATAGGGCCAGACTATCCAAACTAGGTATTCTATGCTAATTCTTTAATATCCAATTTCTTAGAATTTTTACACACTTTTGTTGGCTTCTTTCTTCATAAAAATGTATTATCATCTTCAAAGATTATGAAATTGTTCATAAAGAAAGTATAGTTATTAAAGATTTAAGAATTACTTTGGATTCAAGTATGAGGTTTGTTTGAAGCATTTTGTTCATTGTTCAAGAACATGGACTTTAGAATACATAGGAGATAATTCCTTCATTGTCTTAATCTTTATTTGAGTTTTTTTTACATTTTTGCCAATATATTGGTAGTTGTATAGTTATCAAATCGGTCACAAAGAAAGATCATCTTTAAAGAAACTAAGATGATTGTGAATGAACAAGAAATGATTTGGACAAAATATTGTCCAAAAGCACTTTGTTCATCATCTAAATTATGGACTTCACAATGTTTAGTGGTTAAGGTAAGTACTCCCAAATGAAGTACCTTCTAATCTCTAATACAAAAATTGAAAATACACTTGAATGAACTATTTTATGAATCAAAATTATTACAAGTTTTTAAAAAGAACAAATACAAAAATTGAAAATACACTTGAATGAACTATTTTATGAATCAAAATTATTACAAGTTTTTAAAAAGAACAAATGAGAAGGAAGGAGCTTTTTAAAGCAACCAATGAAAATTGAAACATTCTTATACTCCAAGGATTTAATTTTAATGTGAATTTAGGATAATGTATCAGATTCATATGTTCTCAATTTAAAAAATTTGTAAAATGTTATTCCAATATTAGAATATTACAAAACAACATGGACAAGATTTTTCTTCAATTTGCTAACAATCTCATTAAAAAATAAGTATATACTAATCAATTTTGCAAAATTCATTTTCATCATATTTTTGCATCAATTGATTTAGAACCTTACACAAAAATTATAAAGAACCAAATGTCTAAATTAGCCACATCCCTAAAGAACAAAGAATTAAACTTATTTTTAACATATTTGGTTGTATGTGGCTCCTTTAGTAAGCTATTGAAAACATTCATAATAATCCTTGTGATAGAATGTTAGCTTCCATCAGGGACTCAATAAATGATTGTAGTATTGTAATTTTTAAAACAATATTTATAAAGTATTGATTGAATGATTTTCAATTTCATGGAGAACCATTCCAAGATGAATACAACAATTCATCTTGGCAACCCATAATGTTTTAGTTAACTATCTTTACAGTAGGCTTGTCATTTCAAGTTAAAGACAAAATTTATTGACATTTGGTCAAACATCATATCTTAACCCCTAAAGGACCAAGACCTTTTTCTATCCAAAAACACTCAAAACTGCCATTTCTATTTCTATGGCAAAGAGTAAAAAAATTTGAATATTGTTTTATTTGCACATCTAACTACAGGATCTTACACTTAACTAGCATGAGAATGTATAGAAAAAATTTCAAAAATTTTGATCACACAAATTGCAAGATAATTGCATTTAAAGTGAAAAAAAAAACAAGTTTTTTTAGTACATTGTAGGACTAGATTATTTGACTTTGAACCTTCCTAACTTTAATTTTGTTCTATTAATAGAATTTTGAGATTTAAATCTTTATGGTGGAGAATTGAGTTGAGAGTTTAGGAAGAAAAAAAATTTTAACTTAATTTTTATACTTTAAAAATTTATTAAATAGAAGTAGGTATGGGATAGAAGGAAAATCTAAATTATTAATATCTCTAAAATGGAATTAAATTGTAGTAATTCTAGTGGTGAGATTTTTCAAGCAAGCTAAACCATGTGGATTTTTTTTTAATTGTAAAAGTTGAATTTAGAAATGAATCCTATGAGTTATTTTTTCAAGAAGATGCTCTAATTGCCTGAAAAACAAGGTTGTCTATAATTTTTTCATAAATCCAAATGGAAATTAATTAAAGCTTTCTATATAAACAAAATAATACAATCCATGAGAAAACAATTTTAAAATTGAAATTAAATTTTTTTTTTGCTACCTTCTCTCCCCCTCCCTTCTTCCCCTCATTCTATTGTCTTGAACATAACTTTTGTTCCTGGGTACTGATTGAAAATATAATCATCATTAGATGAAATTTGAGGCCTCTAAAAGACTACGAGTTCCCGGGCTCTGAAAACTATCTCAACCAAGTAGAAACGCTACCAATTGCACAATTTGACGTAGTCAAGACCATGCCACGTCATTTTCTAAAAAGAATAAAAAATAAAAAAATATTTTTTCCATTTTTTTTTTGCATTTTAGAATTTAAAATTTAAAAAAAATTCTAACAATTGGACACATTCTTTTATTGTCGCCAGAACAAAATCAAGAACAAGTCTGAAAAAATCTTCCAATGGACTCAAATGTCTTCTAATGATTCCCACAAAACTAATCAATTTTTCTATCTTTAAAAAGAAAGTTAAAGAAATGAGGACAAAAAATGAGACCATAGGTACCTACTCAAAATCCCACTTGTCCCATTCCTACCCCTTTCCACATTCCCAAGCTCCTACTTTTTAAACCAAACCAACCTATTCATAATTCAATTCCATTGAAGTCTATTTACCTTCAAGAAGGACTCTCATCCATTGAATTCCTATTTTTTGAAGAATGGTTTTAGTGCATATCTAGGGATACTAAGGTAACTATTACTTTAGGTCACTTCAAATATTCAAATTTTTTTTGAAGGAAATGATTTTGAGATAAAAAAAATTTCATCAAGTTTTTCTCCAAAAGGTTAATCAACACAAATTAATCAATCATGACTCTTGATAATTGAAGAAGGTAAATTTCTTAAAAGGACAAGATTAGATTCCTTGATCTACTATTCTTTGCAAAAACAAATAAGGAAAAAAAAATCAACTATGTGTGGAGTATCTAAGGGAAACCTAGCACATTGGTTTACGAAAAATGTGTGTATGATGTGAATGAGTTGTTTACCACTCCATATAGGCAGCTCTATTGTAATGCACCTAAAATTCTAAATATACCTTGCTAAGTTATGATTTTAATTGTGCAAGTATTGCACTTTTACTATCAACATGGTAATTGGTATTGAAGAAGAGGAAAATAATCAATTAAGGATATACTACTAGCTAATTTTTGTTGTAATTTTATTGTTGTAATTTTAAATACTTACCATATATCAATAATATAATATAGTATCAAAGTGCATAGAATTGACTTAGATATTTATCCTAGGTATCGTGCGGATAGTTGTCCTAATTAATATCATTAGTGGTAAGAAATCACCAATGAAGTTGCCCAAATCAGTGACAAGGAGATAGGTACCCGCTATTGATACCATTATTGGTATTGATATCCATTTAATTGTGATTATTACGTCCTTCACACCAATGTTGAAGCAAAAAACTTATTTCTAGACACATCAATGTGTGTGCGCGCCTTGCATTCAAACAACAAGAGGGTAGTAAACTAGGAGGTCCATAAATCACCTTGTGAAGCTTCTTGAAATATTTTTCAATAAATTTTCCTTAACCCCTAAAGGGCAATTGTCCGTTGAACAAACAATTGAAAATCTGGATAGGTTCCTATGAAGTCAATTTTGGTCAAATGTTCACAAAATTTTGACATAAGGTGTGAACATGTACTCCCCTAGTAGAAATTTGATTTTTTTTACAATCGGGTGCTCAGATCAAAAGTTATGTTGCCTTGAACTTTTTGGCAACTTAGGTAGCTTTTGAAAACTTTTGCAAAACTCCTCCTTTACTTCTAAAATTTGGCAAGTATGTAACTTACATGATATAGGAAGCAAATGTCAAAAAAACTAACCATGTTAGTATTGTGTAAAAATCTTTACTCTGGGAGGAGTTAAAGGCTACTGACCTTGTCAAGTAGGATCAAAGAAAAACCTTTTTTGCTAACTTCAAACATTATAATCTTTCAATTTGTGTGGTCAAAGTTTCTGAATTTTTTTCACACATTCCTATTGTAGTCTAGTTTAAATTTGTATGGTTGAATTTTGAAAAAAAAAACTTTTATTTTAGGGGTTAAAAGATAAGTGGAATTAACATCTAATCCAAGTCGTTTAATATTTTGAGGGGGTTTGTGGAATTAGTTATAAAATTTCAAAATTGAAATCACATAGGGCTCTAAAATTGCCCACTTCTTCAAATGTACATTGTTTCTACATTGCTAAAGGCTATGAAAAAGCAACAAGTACAAACAGTGTACATTTGAAGAAGTGGGCAATTTTAGAGCTTGTGCACTTTTAGAACCTCCTACCTTACTTCCTATTACAACCGCTTTTGTATGTTTGTATAGGTTCTTTTTTCATATTTTATGAAGTATCAAAGTGGTAGTACATAGTGTTACAATGGTGCTCCAAATTTCAACAATCATCTACATAATTATTGGATACAAAATATCACATTAGTACATATCTCATATCTATAATTCAATTTTCATTCACAATCTAACAATTTCATCCAAGATTTTTTTTAAATTTGAAGTCGTACACCAAAAAACTTCACAGTTTGTCACCATTTTTTAGCCAAATTAAATTTTTTCTGGTGCAATCTAGCATTATTTCACTCCAAAATAAAGCCGTGCTTTGTATCAGTTTTTCTCCTATCTAGTTCATTGAATGTCAGGGTAGACCCTCCCTTCAGTTGTTTGAAGTTTGAAGTTTTGAAGTTTTAGGGTTTAGGGTTTACAAGCAAAGTAGTTAACCGCAACCCGAGAATCATCACTTCCGACTGCAGCAACGAAAATCCTTATTAGGTCTACAGGAACTGCATTTAACTGCATTGGAAATTACTCTGCACGCGATTGCACCTGTCGCCGCAGCTACTCTTGAAAAGTGAAATCGTGTGGCCCGGCCTCGCAGATAGAAATTCAAGCAAATCGGTACCAAAAACAAAATGGCCAACACCTTTGAAGAATTGCAAGACGGACTCCTCAGAGGTGAAATTTCAGAAATTCTACATTTGGCATGGTTTACATCAGAAAATACCTTACGATCGGCAGTGTGTAAAGTACCTTACGATCGGCAGTGTGTAAAAATTTGAAGTCGTACTCCAGTGGATTTCTCGTACTACAGTAGTACTTGAAGCCGTGCATTAGGTACGTATCTGAGTATAGTGTAACAAAGTTCGACAATGGTATGGGAAGAATCGTCAAATTGATGAATCCCAGGCTGACACATCGATCTTTGATCGATTCCGCATTGCTGTCTGTGCTCAATTGCACTCCCCCGGGCATGGAAGTCAGAAATCCAATCACAGTAGTTTTGTACTACTTTGTGGTTGCCGTATTCCAGTGCTGAATTCTGAGCGTTGCTTGATTCTATACGAACCCATTTCTATTAGTGATTGGAGCAAAAAACTCTACCGATTTAGACGTGGGTGTCCATCGGTCGATGGAGCTTGACAATAAAATCGACCAAGAATGGTTGAGAATATGGTCAACAATCCCGCTGGGACATAAATTTCCCAACTGCCTCCAATATTTGGATACAACCTCCTCTAATTTTAGGTTTTAGTAAAAAATGCCATCCTCCAAACAATTCGGTTGTGGTAACTGTCATATTTTTCACAAAAACTTGATTTTGATTCAGCCTGGGATTCATCAAACTAAAATGACCTTCAATCGCAATATTATACAAAAACTACAAAGAGTCGATCTATGTACAGTAATTAAGCATGTCGATCGATTTTTACAACAGCTTGGCTGTTGTAAATTCGTTCCCCTTGCTGAGCCTACGTACGGGGCATTGTTGAGAGATTCTTCTCTGTCTTCTGCTATGCAAGAATTTTTTCCAATGAGTGTCCATCCCTGTACGTAGCACTGCCTCACTTTCAACTAACGTCCTCCACATTCTTCCGATCCTCACATGTAAAGTTATGTTTTGTCTCTGCACAGCCTCCCTCGGTCCTCTTCTTCAGTCAGTTCTCATCCAATAAACAGCTACTTATTCCTGCACACCATCATCGTCTGGGCAATTCAAGAGAAACGAGGATGCGCGCAATAAAGTCTGAGTGTTGCTAGCTGCCTAGCTTCCCCTGATTGCTCTGACGTACCTTTGCCATCACTACGTTATTATCAGTACATTAATAACCACACCTGAGCTTTGTCCCAACTCGATCAACTTACCGTAAGTTAAGCTTAACCACGTCAACCACCTTGAGGCTTGAGCACTCTCTTGCTTGCATGCATGATGGTAGCTAGGATGGCAAGAGTACACAGCCTGACGTTAACTTAATTTGTAGTACTGATCATCGATGACACCCCATGCCATCCAGCCCCGGAAACTAATTATTTGGCGAGCGTCCATCGTCTCACCAACTCCGTTGCTGTTGTAGACTTCAAGTTGTACGCCATCAATGCTCTGCAACGCATGGCAGGCACGGCGTCAGCCTTCATCCGCGGACGGTCTGGCCGACATCATTCCTTTTGATTTGCATTCAAGGTTCAGTTGTGTTGGGACGCGATGGCATTCATTTTCAGTTTGTTACTTTTTGTTTTTTTTTGACAGTAAGATCAATCGATTCACCACGCTCCTTTGGGAAATGATGGACTTAGCTGCTTGATCCCTGCGAAGCTGTGAGTGACCAGCGTTTTGGGGGAAAAGTACGTAACGGTGTCAAGTGATGTCACTGCGTTGCCTTCAATTTGGAGGGACCTGCTTGTAAGCTTACTGCCCCAAACCTGCAGAGTGCAGACAGAGCGACATATCGCTCAAAACAGAAACGCTGTCTTTACTAATATAAGTTAAGCTGACTTATCAGCACTTGATCGGATGACATTGAGAGCGTGGTGGAGCTCGAGTTCGCAATTCCAAACCTCTTGCAGGACAGCTGGGGCCAGCAATCATTCACAGAACTGGCTAAAATTCTCTGCATTGCTCCTTAAAATTTTCAGTAGCTAATTGTACAGTGGAGAAAATCCTTGAACAAAAATTAGATTTTAGCCAAGAATGCAACAAACAATAGAATTTGATAGCCAATTTGCAACTTCCTCCACATTGGAATTAGCATCTATTTAGTCAATTTTGTGATATAGTACTCTTAATAATACTTTACAACTTGCAAAATCCTTTCTTTTCTATTTTTTTAAAACTACTCACTCTCAAGATAGCCAAATTTGATGCTTGTTTGCCTTGAAAGTAGCATATTGCACTAAATTCCATAAACTACTTCTAGGATCATTGGTTGGGGCTCATTTTAGGAATAAAACAGTCGTACAAGAATAAGACATTGGTATGCACCGGTGATAATTTGCAAAGAGAGGGTGATCACATGTAAGATTGCCTAAGATTTTATAAGGTACACAAGCCTATCTACACATTGATTTGTAATCTGAATATCTTGGGGCTAATTCTAAGGGGGGCACATATTTTTTAGAGGTATGAAGTTGTTTCACAAATCAAACCAAGTGGAATTGTAATTTTTGTGAATTTCTGAAGTGATCTAACCTGAAATTACAAAACCACACATAGAATGAATTCATAAATGTCCCATAAATAACCCATAACCATCTTAAGTATTCACCAATAAAAGTTTGACATGTTATCCCTTGTAGGTATTAATTCACTAATTTTGTTAAAAGAATTAACAATTTTGGATGCTTTTTTAAAATGGAATTAGGGTAAAAAATATGGGACAAAATTGAGTTGGTTTGTCTTAAGGTACTAAAGAGTGGTTGGATTTGGTAGGATGTTTATAAAGATGTGGTAGGAAATTTTTTATTCTAAAGGTTAAAAGAGTCAACGCCATTCATTACTTGTTAAAAAAACAAAAAAGCATGTTGGATCTCTAAACCATTCCAACATTGATTAATACCTATAGGGCCAACCTTCTAAATTTGGCAACATAACAATTTAGGACAGGTACATGTGATTGGAGATTTCCATGTTTTTTGTCTAAACTTTAATGGAAGGTGGGATGAGGAATATCTTTCATGTGTACTAAAATCCAAGACATTTGGAAATATGCATCAAAAGTTATGGCCTAATATGTTATTTTTTTCATAATCTGGGTAAATCACAAAAAAATCACTTCTTTCAAAAACAAAAATTTGAAATTGATTGTTTAGTTTTATATACATATGAAAAGCTTTTAATCATTCCATTTTGATAAATGAGTCAAAAGTTATGAGGAGTTTTAGTTTGCAGGCACTTATAGAATCTCTACCCTAAAAAAACTTTGAAGTTCTTTATTTAACTCAATTTTCAATATTTTTGGAAAAAAATAAAAATATTAGTTGTAGATTGTTTATTAGAACATCATAACCATTAGATTGGCATTTATTTAAGTCTATAGATGAATTTTTGAACAATTTAGTACTTTGAATCATTTTCTACTTCTTTCTACTTATTATTTTTTCCAATATGTTGTGTAAATCCAAAGGATTTGGAGATTTTCTATAGTTATATGTGTCTAAAAATGATTTTTTATCCCAAATTTGTTCCTTGTACTATGAATGGCAGTTTTGGAGCATTTTGGGTAAAAACATAGTCAAAAACCATTAAGAGGTTATTAAAATAAACCATCCTATGATTGTCAACTACTTTTGGCCCTATTTCCACTACCAAACTTATCCAAATTTGTTTATTTTATGACAAAAACAATGCATTAATGCCATCAAGGGGGAATGCGTCAATCCTTGATTGGTGAGTACTTAAGTACAAATATGAGTTGTTTATAGGATGTTTATGACCCCATTGTATAGGCAGAATTTCAAAACAAACTACTTCAGAAATTCACAAAAATTACAATTGAAATCAAAAAATTGTAATTCCACTTGGGTTTTATTTATGCAACAAGTGCACAACTTGAAAAAATATGTCCCCCTATTGGGGTTGGCTCCAAGATACACCAAGATATTTAGATTGCAAATGAGGGTGGCAATACACTTGTCTACCTTAATATTTGCTTCCCCTGTTTTTTTAATTTTTAATTTTTAATCAAATAAAATAAAATTTCAACAAATTACAAACCTATTAGCAAATGATCTTAGAAGTAGTTTATGGAATTTAGTGTAATATGCTACCTTCAAGACAAACAAGCATCAACTTTGGCTACCTTGAAAGTGAGTAGTGTTAAAAAAATAGAAAAGAAAGGATTTTACAACTTGTAAAGTTTTATTGGAAGTACTATAACAAAAAATTGACTAAATAAATGCTAATTCCAATGTGGAGGAAGTTGTAAAGTGGCTATCGAATTCTATTGTTTGTTGTAATTTTGGCTAAAATCTATTTTTTTCAAGGATTTTCTCCAATGTACATTTAGCTATTGAAAAATTTTAAGTTGCAATGGAGCAAATTTTAGCTACTTTTGTGAATGCTATTGCCAACTACAAGTGCTTCCTCCATTTCTACCATAGAATTAACTTAACCTAGAATAGCCAACCCATTCCCCCCCAATTTCCAACCTACAAATTGTCTTGTTTCCATGAAGTTGTGGTGTAGTTCAAGGAGTAGTTGTGGCGCATTATGATTAGCTACAAGGTTGTCAATATTGCAACCAATCATAAGTTGATTTTGCAATCAGTCTATGGTTAAGAATAGAAAGATCTATATGACCTATAAAGATCAAAGAGAATCTTCCATTAAAAAATTCATAGTAATTACGTTTCGTGTTATAAAATTCTGGAAAAATATGCAATCCTTCCAAACTCTATTTCTGTACATGGGAAAATTTCTGCACTCGAAAAAAATATGCTAAGTGGTTGGAAATGGAAATGGGTCGTCTGCCCTACGCAGGTGTGAACAGTGTCTTGATGAATCCATGCCACGGCAGATAGGTTAGTCATTATTGTAAGCCTTGCTCAACTGACGGTTACCATTCACACCACTTCCCCTACAACAGATTCTCATTTAAAGAGGACTGTCCAGCTGCAGGCCATGCTCACTGCTAATTAGTTTCCAAGTCAGAGAAAGAGCAACAGAGTTGGTGTGAAAGCTCCACAGTCCGATGTGTTTTCAAGGCGCTCTTACTCACAGTTGGTGAGCCATAAGCTTAGTGTGAAAATCAGCTTCAAAGTCCAAGCTAATGCCGTAACAAGGTAGCTGGCGGTACTTAGAACAGCAGCAGCAGCGCCAGCGGTAGCTAGCTAACGTTGTTATCACAGTACTACCAGGTCTAACTCACTACCACTCAAACCCATGCCACAGACTGTGAGGTCGCGTGCAACATCAGTACAATTAAACTGTCTGCGTCGATTGTGATGATCGAGTTTTAGCAATGCATTGGTTGTGTCGACAACCCAGATTATCATAGCTTAGCAAGCTCCTTGTAGTACTGGAGTTTAATAACTCATCGTTAGCTATGCGCGCTGGACCAGACCCGATCGAGACCAAGAGCTGGATTTTTAGAACTAAGCTTAGTTGCAAGCCTTCTGCACTCACTCTGCGTATTCCAAGTTTTGAATCTGCATTCAAAGTCTCCGCTGGTCGATTGATCAGTGTGTGTAAACTCACGTCTCATAATTCTCGACGTACCTTCGTCACGGCGTTTGTCATGCACAATTCACTCCTGAGGCTCTGCCAGTTCCCGTTTTTTGTTTTGTTCGTGCTGGCGTTCGTTGTCTGTCTGTTTGAACTGAGTTTCCAATGCGGATGTCAATCGCAACAACAGCTTGAATAAGTTACATACGCTTTCAAACATGTATTGATCGATCGGTTGGAGTGTGTAATATTCGTAGCTCGTGATCGATTTACTGTCTGTGGAGTTAGAGTATACATAGCCAGCCATGGTGGTACTGCAGTATCCATCTCTGATCACCAACTGGTTCCACGACGAGCGTTTCCTTGCAACAGCGGCTACACTGGTCGTTGCATTGTCTCTCTTTCTCTCCTACTACGCGTTTTCTTATCACAGGAAGCTCCCACCCGGTCCAAGGGGATGGCCCATCCTCGGGAACGCCCACCAAATGGGCTCCCATCCTCACCGCACCCTTCAAGCGCTGCACAAGAAGTATGGCCACATCCTCTTCGTCCGGCTGGGTAGCATCCCAACAGTGGTAGTGGACAGCCCAGAGCTTGTGGCTGAGGTCATGAAAGTGCAAGACAATGTCTTGTGCTCCCGCCCTTCCACAACATTCACTCATATCGTAGCCTACGACGCTCAAGACTTTATCATGGCGCCTTACGGACCCCACTGGCGTTACATGCGTCGTATCTGCGTGAATGAGCTTCTGACGCCCAAGAGGTTGGAGAATACAGCGAAGGAGAGGGGGGAGGAAGTTGCAGCCACGGTAAGGAAAGTTTTTGAGTCGGAGGGGTTGCAGGATCTGAGGAGTTTGTTAGCGGGCACGGCCATGAGAGTCATGTGTCGGATGATTCTGGGGAGAAGGGAGTTTGCGGCCAGAGGACGAGAGAATAAGAGGGATTTTCATCCGCTGATTGAGGAGATTACGAGACTGATGGGAGCGTTTGTGCTGAGGGATTTCGTGCCGTGGTTGGGGTGGTTGGATGTGAAGGGATACGAGCGAGACATGCGCAAGGTGAGTCTGTTTCCAATGTTCCTAATTCGTGGTTCCATTGCTTAGACGTCAATGGATACTACAACATGAGTGGCAGTTGTGATGGTTTTGTAGCGGTCTATTTTATTGAGAACCATTTGCGAAAGTGCAAACGTGTTACGAATGGCTTGAACACAGAACCAATTCGTATCTATGGCTAAACTGTTGCAAAAGCTATGGCAGACTTAAACAGTAGCAAATAGTACAAGATTGTCAGAAACCAGAGTAAAAATGTCAATAGATTTCTGATAGTGTACCATTACAAAACCGTTGCAAAAACTATTGCAATTGCAAGTGTAAGAGACTGTGCCGGATCTGGAGGCCTAAATTTCAGGCGGTGGTGGCATGTGCGAAGCACTCGCCCCATCGATATTTGGTTGTGATTTAGATAATGTCCGAGCGTGTGGAAGCTGGGAAACACTATATATCGTACATATTGTTCCCCTTCTAAACGTTCAGATTTGCGTATTTTGGTTAATCTCAGAGTTCAGAATGAGAAGTATGTTGATCCATAACCCTCGTTTTACGACCGACCTAATGAGGGATAATGACTGGTATTGTGCCTGATATTAGTGGGTTGCAGAATCTAAAGTTAATTGCGTTCAACAAACTTCGTTGTTTCCAAAAGTCTACTTTTAAGAACCGGTTTAATTCCGGTTCCACGAAGATGGTGAAACCCACTGCAAGGTCTGCTGCTCTGCAATTTCGTAGTATTCTGACAACGGCACTTCGACTGATTGTGTGTGACAGCTACGGATCGCCCTAGACGAAGTGCTAAACGAAATCGTTCAGGAGCATCGAGACTTAGCGTCGGGGAAGCTGCCCGGAGGAAATCCCAACGACTTCGTCAGCACGCTGCTGGAGATTCCAGGCGAGAATGGCGCACCGAACCTGGATGAGAAAGCCATCAAGGCCATCACTCTCGTAAGTTGATCCATTTCTCGAACACATGATTCTCTAGAAAATGTGCAAGTAAGTTGCTCAGGCGGGGAAAAATTGAAATCCATCACAGGGTAACTACAATCGACACTAGTTTGACGATTATCCCTGAAATGGCCATTGATGAAACTCGAAATGCTGCAATTCTCATTGCTTCAGAAAACGCTGCAACTCCTAGTCGTTACTCTTGAGAGCTTGCGACGCGCAAGGTGAATAAGTTAATGCGAAATCGAGGTGTGCACATAAATCAAGTGGTCCCCTCTGTGCTTGAGGATTCCTAGCCTGTACAGATCGAACGCAAGTAGTAGGAGAGAATGATATGTCTAAGATCGTTCTGTGCCTCTCTCAATCGATCATTTCTTTATGTCAACCTTTGGTTTTTGTCATTGGGATTTCTACAGTATTGGGGATCCTCGATACAGAATTTTGTGCTATATAATGATGTGCACTATTGTAAGAAAACATGCGAATGCTGAATCGAGTGGTTGATACATTTTGTCTGACGCGCGTGCAGGACATGGTTGCGGCAGGCACCGACACCTCCTCCGTCTCCAACGAGTGGGCGATGTCGGAAATAATCCGCAATCCCGAGATTCAGCGGAAGCTCCACGCGGAGCTCGACGCCGTCGTCGGTCGCGACCGCAACGTCGAGGAGACCGACCTCCTCCACCTCCCTTACCTGATGTGCGTGATCAAGGAGTCGCTGCGGATGCATCCCCCTGGGCCTTTCACCATTCCCAGAGAAGCCATGAGCGACACCACCATCAAGGGTTACCACATCGCTAAAGGAACGCGTGTGATCATCAACCTCTTCTCGCTGGGACACAGTTCCGAGAATTGGTCGGATCCCTTGACGTTCAACCCGGACCGATGGAAAGACGGGAATCTGACTTCGTTTTTTGACCCTGCGATGAGGATTGCTGTGTTTGGGTACGGAAAAAGGCAGTGCCCGGGGTACCATCTCGCCACTACCATGGTGTTGCTGGTGTTGGGGAGGCTGTTTCATGGGTTTCAGTGGTCGTTGCCGCCGGGTGTGACAGCTGAGAACTTTGATATGGCGGATGATTATGGGTTCACTTGTCCAAGGCGAACGCGTCTAATGGCGGTCGCCACGCCGCGACTACCACCGCACTTGTACGTGCAATAAACTGCCAGTCCGTAACCCTAAACCAAACCCTAAACTCTCACACGGCAATGCAACTGAAGGTTTGATTTCGATCGCTCAGCTGCAAATTTCGGCCTTCATCTCAAGGCCAGTTAACTCTCATTGCGTTACAGGACTTTGAGTATTTCAGAAAGAGAATTTGAAACTTCGAAGTCTGAGAACTGCACTTCGTCTTCCATGAGGCGAAGCAATGGGATTTATTTAGTATTTAGGGCGCGTGTCTGTCTTATTTTTTAGTGGTAAGATTGCTGCTTTGAATCGATCTAGCTTAGCTTGTCCATGAGCTGCAGTGGCAATTGCTGCAGCTACGCCCTTCCTACCATGAAGAGAAATTTTGTTGTCCGGATTTGCAAGGTTTCTCTTCATGATGTGAAGTGCTATAGCCCATTCATGCTTAGTTAAAATACCGGTACTATATTAGTACTATGATTTTTTGATTCAATCGTTTAAGCGTTCGATTTGCAGCCCCGGATGAGATGATTAGTGCGTGATCCAGCATTTTCCCAAGGCTGGTTGATGCCAGGAGAGTGCAGGTTCGTGTACTGACCAGTCCTTAATTATCTGTGAATAAAGCTTTGAAGTTGAATCTACTTAGATAGACATATATATGTTTGTGGGGATTCGAGTACCTGCTATTTTTAGTGCATGGCAGTGCCTGCCACTCCTTTTGGGTACATTGTGGTCAAACCCCAAACCGATCACTGCCTGCCACCTTTTCCGCCTCATTGTGGACCGTAACTTGCAATTTGTATTGCTTTGCACCTGTTTACCTATTGATCTGATCCTGTTCAAACCCTCTCTAATGACAGTTCTGCAGAGTAGCAATTACATCGACCCAGTGACTTACTTCGCATTTGATGAGTCCTCAGTCCTCCCTTTGCACTCCCTTGCCCACTCAAGTTCGGAATTCAATAAGATGTGAATACGAAATGTCAGATTCTTAACGAGGGCATACAGCTAATGCGCACCTCTTACAGACTGATGCGGCTTGTGTGTGTGTCCCAACGCTAATTATTTGATTGCTTCAAGCTTTAAAGAAAAGAAGTCAGTCAGCTTGTCAAGTTCCCATTTTCCCAACTCCAATACTCCCCATTCCAAGAGTCAAGATATGTGTTTAATGGAGTGTCAGGAAGCGGTCATCCTTTTCATGTTGGCATCACCACTCTCTGCTGCAGCAGGGGCATGCACATTAATGGGTTGTGCCATAAAGTCTGGGAAGTTCTGACTGGGACTATAAATGCCGCATCTGAATGAAGTAAAGAGGTGAGGTGCAGCAAATGAATGTCGAAGTCGGAGGGTCTGACTGCGTGACTGTGTCAATGCAACAGCTGGATCGAACGAAAGGAACAAGGAACTGCACTGTGGAAGTGTTGTTTTTCTTGCTTCTTGTAAACTGAAGCTCGGATATGCCCAGGAATTCGTGATGACGTCAGGCCTACCTGGCAGTTAAAACGCAGACATTCTTTCCAGCTCTCTTATTGCCTCAGAATGTCAGAGGGAATAAAGCATGCCCCAGCCCCCCCTTTTTTTTTAAGCTTTTCAGAAAGTGCCAAATGAAGATGGCGATCACTTAAAATTTGGTGAAGCATTGTATTTCTACATTCATCCATCTCAACTATATTCAGCATTTTCTGCTCCAAATTTGGTGACTTCATCCACATTTTAAATAGAAACTGGATATTTTTGACAAAAAGAAGAAATTTATTTTGAAATGGTGCAATTTAGCCCTGTGGTGTCAAAAAAAGGGGGTTTCTATGTTCCATTCAATGATGGAAAGACAAAGTACTATGGAGTAGAAGACAAGAAGAGTTACATTGATTGTCATGCTAGAGTGGGTGAGAGGAAAAATTGGGTTTTGTATTTCATTGAAATTAGTGGACAATCCTATTGGTTGAGATTGGTCAATCTTGAAGGAATTAATACATGTACATGGAATTCTTAGTGTATCTCTCTCCACCCACTAGGTCCACATGATGGTGCAATTGCTTACTTGGATTTTATAGCTCATTGATGGAGTATGGTAGGTGGCTCCAAGAGTGATGAATTGTTCATAAAAACGTTTGGAAAGTTTTTGGAGTACTCCGGTATTTTTCCCTCCTCTTTGTGGAAGAAGTCATTTTTTTCCAAAGGCATTAGTTGCATCCTCTCTTTATCAAAACCTCCTAGTTCATTTCCTCTAATTTCAACTTCTCACTAATCACTTTTCTTCAACTTCATATTTGCAAAAACTACAAGCAAAGATATGTTGTTTTTGAAACTTAACTTCAAATTTCGTTACATTAGATAGATACGGATGATGGAATAGGGATTGGTTGCCATGATCAATCCTAAAGTGATACCCCCCTTTGCCTTGTCTAAACACTCCAAGCCTTACAATTTCCAATCCTAAATCAATTCTTGTCTTATCCTAGAACATACATGCTTCCAACAACCTAGTTATTAGCCTTGTGTTCAAAATGGTTAGCAATTGAAATCTAACAATTTCATGAAAGTGGAGGCTATATATCCACCTTTTTATTTTTGTACATTGGTTGGTTGCTTGTCCTACCAATTTTTTGTCTAGTGTTAGATCTTTCATTTTTACACTTCATTTGGTCATTTTCCCAGAGGCATCAACTAACAATGAACTAAGTAACCAATAATTTTCCTCAAGCATTGGTTCCTAATATTGTAAAAGTAGTAAGGTAGACCTTTCCCAAATTACATTGTACCTTAAAGTGTCATATTTTGAGATGTTCACATTGTGCACATCTCCTATTCTTAAAGAAACGGATTTAGAACATCTACCCAAAAAACTTCAATCTTTAGTCATAATTTTTGCATATGGTAGTCAAATGATAAGTAAACAAGCTACTTTCCAAGCAACGGAGCTTTTTACTAATCCTATTGTTGATTATAAATTCTAAATAATAGAAATTGTTCACAATAAAAATAGAGGTGGTTTGAGTGTATCTATTTTATTATAAAATCAATTTGAAAACTAGCTAAATCATTTTTCTAATGTAATAATCTATTCTAATTTTTTATATTAAAACTAAACTCAAAAATTGAAGAAACAATGAAATATTTCAAATGAGATAGTTTGAGAACATTGCCACTCATCAACATCAAGATGGAGGGTTGACTACTTGTTTGGGTGGGGTTGGTTCGGATACACTCTGCACTAAGCAAGTCGGGACTATTCCCCACGAATGAGTGGTGATACTTTGAATCATTATTTGTCAATGTGTAATAAAGAACTAATCACTATTGTGTGTATTAATTGTTAGAGGCATCATTGCATTTACCCATTGAGCAACTAAGATGTTCTAAAAGCAACTCTACTCTAAAAGCAACCACTAATATAGAAGTACATTTTGCTTTCTTCAATGTATCAATAGTGTATATTTCATGAGGTGATTCTTTAATGAGTACTATATTTCAACTTCAAAAATTCATAATTAATTCCATGAAGGTTCAAAAAATGTGAAATGACTTGGATTTGATGTCAATTCCATTTTTCTTCCTACAAGAATTTATTGAAAATTGTTTTAAGGAATTTAGCTCCCCCCAAAATGCAATTTTCTTTTTAAAGGTTGCTTTGTGAGACTTCATATCTTGTATACTAACAACTTATTTATTCATATAATTTTGGAGACTCACTTGTGGGCTATGGTGGTCACTTTGTAGTATAATTTGTGCATAATTTTATTACTCACTTAGATGTTTTGTATTTTCATGCTTGACATAGATTCTTTTATCCTAATGCTCAAATTTTTGCCTTATCAAAACTTGTTACCTCATCAAAACTTGACTCCCTAATCTATAATCATAAGCTATAATAGATGTGTAAATATCATGGAAGTTGGCATAATCAATTATGATTTTTGAAAACTTAAAAATTATTTTTCAATTCCAATTCCACATAGAAGATTGAAAGACATTTATACACTACCTAGTTTTACAAGTTTAGATAGGTTCTTTGTCAATGCATTTGAATTTTAAATTCTACATTTTGGAATTCTAAGAGATAGAGTAAAAAATGAAAACTTTGAAGAAACAAATAAGGCATTGAAAATGCATAAAACAATGAACATTGTTTTTACATTGTTTCAATGCAACCTTTGGAAATTAAAACAATGTAAAAACAATGGCTAACTATTACAATGAAAAATCAACCTTGGCCCAAGACATATTACTATATATGAGAAGTTGAAAGGTTTCTATCAACATCCAAAGTCGAATCCCTCAACATAGTTTGTCATTTCATTTCGAGGACTCCAGAGTTGTCAACAGTTGACAAAGGGACTTGTCAAAAATGGCATGGAACAAAGAAAATAATTGCACTCACTTCATAACGAGTACAAAAACTATGTACTGCACGAAATTTGTACAAGTGACTAAGACTGATCAGCGCTTCGATTCCAACAGACTCACTCGCTGTCTTGAAAACAACTTGCTGACTATTGATACTGAATAGAAGGACGATTTGTAATATAAATACATACCGAAGGTAGGGTCGAGAATCCTACTCTTTGAGTCTGGTAATAACATCTTAAACATTAAAATCCTGCAACACACCCTTGAGACCGTGTACCACTTCAAATGGTCACGCTGTACAACAGAAAAACAGATACAAAAGCAGCAGAAATCGATCAAATATCCTCAGTAAATTCACTTTCTCAATGGACCCTCGGTTAATTGGTTTCTTCACAACTGTGTACATCGCCCAACGTGAATGCTAAAGCACACCCAAAAGACAATCTCGTAGACACTAGACCCTAAACCCTTAAACCCTGGTTACCCTGACAGAGCGTTCAAACTAGAGTCTGCGAGACAAACCTGGACAATGGTTTCCTTGAATTGAAATATGTCCATCTCGCAATTGCACAAGGATAATGTAGAGTCTCCACTCACCAAGGGAGCGGTTCCATTCACATACAGGTGTGTGCTTTAAACCATTTCCTACAACAATCTAGAAACCTCCACCATCTTAAATTTTGCACATTTAGTTGCAAAATCAGTTGCAAAAAACTAATGTCCACACATAGAGGAAGTATTTTCACACTTACCACGAATCAAAGCTCACATGTATGGTCCACGGAACTCTAATGTAATAACTAGTTTAGGGAGCCTCTACCTTATGTGTCATAATGGAGTTGCTATCCAGCGGTTGGGGTCCTCATTTTGGCCACAACATCCATCAAATCCTTGAGCTCCGAAAGAGCATCGTCTCTCTCTTGCGCCAGCTGCCCCGCCACTTCCTCCAGCGCTTGTTTCTCCGCCTCGGAGCTCGCTTTCAGCGTTGCAGTCTCCTTTACGGCCAGATCTCTCTCCTGCGCTAATTGCAATGCCACTGTTTCCAAAGCCTGATTCTGGGATTTCAAAAGCCCAATCTCTCGATCCAGCATCGCCTCGATCCCTTTCATTCTCTCACTCATCGACTCAACAGTAAATTTCAAGGCCGTCACTTCGGACATAGCCGTCTCTCGCTCTTCCGCAAGCTGCAATGCCACTGTTTCCAAAGCTTCTTTCTCTTTCAGGATTTGAGAGTATTCACTCGTCTGCCGCTTCATCTCCTCCACTTGGTTCACAGCGTTGTCACGCTCCCTGGCTAATCTCTGCATTGTGGCGACAGTCTTCTCGTCCAAGTCTTCTGGGAGTACTAGACTTGTTTGTTGGATCAATCTTCCGTTTTCCATGAATTCTATCACCGCCTTGACGGGGGACACTTTGAAGCTCGCAGGTTGGCCTTGGATCACTCGAGTAGCGACGAAGAGGGAGCATACCACTCCAATGAGTTGCATCGTTTCGGGGACTATGGGATAGGATTCAAGAGCAGTGAGTAAAGCTCCGGAGAGGAGAACTCCTAGAGTGACTGCACCGCCATATAAGAGATAGTCGCCTGGTCCTTGATCCTCCAGTCTGCTCTTGGCTTCCTCATATGATTTGGGCCATGTTGCTCTACTGGAATGGGTTGAGTCTTTTGTGGTTTTCTTCTCACCATCGCTTACTTTCGGTTGTATTGGCAAGTTGAAGTCCTTGTTTTTGAAATTCACCTTCTCTTTAGTAGGGGAGAACTCTTCCTGGATCGAGGATCTTACTTGGACACATCGAGCCTACAAAATTTATCATAGCAATGCCCCATTGAGGCAATACTATTTTCATAGCACAGGAAAGAACAATAACACAAAAATGTAACCGAACCTGCCTGGCCCACATGTACAAAAAATTTATGTGTGCGCAATTGACAATATGAGAGACGATAATAAAAAAATTAGAATTTTGAAACCTGATACCTGTTACCAACAGCAACTGAACTATTCAAAAGCTAGGTTGATCTTCAACTACACTAAAATTGGTAAATAGTGTTGGCTACACTAATTGTCAACAATAACACTAATTGTGATTTGTAAGGTTAGTGTTAGAACATTATTTACCCATTCTAACACTATTTTAGTTCTATAGTAAAATTTGGTCATTTCAACATTTCTACAAGAGTGCATTTAGTGTTAGATGGGAATAAAATATAGAAGTTGGAATGATAATATAATAAGTTAAGGCTATGATCCAATTTACTACAACACTAATTATCAAGCAACACTATTTACCAATTTTAGTGTAGCAAGTGGTGCCAGCACGACTTGCCTACACGTCTGTGGCCACAGATGTCTATATCGAATGGAAATGAGATTGTCTCCCGTCACTTATGGTGTCCAGGAACTCCCACTATGAAATTGCATAAGAAATTCATATACGGTGATAAAAATTTGGTCTCAACAGATTTGGCTATTGATCTTTCCGCAGTTCATGAGCGATCTCCCAAAAATCACACTCCTACTATAAGTAAAAATGCTTCAAGTGACGCAAATAGTATTCTCTACCTTCATGAATAGTATCCTCGTAATGTGGAGACAATTCAAGAAGGTGTCTGATAACATGCAGTGGAAAGCAAGCAATAAAGAAAATTAATTGAAAGATGCAAAAATGGCACCTGTTGAGCACAAGAGCCATGGCGCACTTTCAAAGACGCGAGTTGAGATTTGTTGCGCCAGGAAGCTGCCTCGGATGCCCAGCATCGAGGGATCGATGCCATCGTGAGCATCCCGACAGTTTCCTTCAAGAAGAAAGCATGAAATCCAGCAACAGTCTGCACAGCAAAACCCTGTTTTTAACATAAAGGGCCTGCATAGAAATAATCTGTCGACACAACAATCTAGGAAGGAGCTCCCAAAAACTTTGGGCCATTTTTTAATTCAAAGAAGAATCAAGGTATCCAAGATGCTCCGCTCCTTTTACACCTTCTTTCTTTGACACATCCTCTGAAATCCTTATTTCAAGAATTTGACAAACGAAGTCCTTCAACCCCTTCGCGCCTGAATCCTTTCTTGAATTTTTGCATGTGTTTTGCTTATATTTTTATAAATATATATATGTTTATTTACTTCAATTTCATCAAATTCTACATAAAAAAAAGTTTGGTCTTTTAAAAGTACAGCGTTGTCAAAATTCTGTTCATCGTCCAGAATTAGGACGTCGGAGCGTTAATGGGTTAACATCAATCTCTACAATAGCTCCGGAAATCAATTCAATACAATAGCTTCTGAATTGACAATGGTGAGCAAGCAGAAGTAGTCTATGGTTGCACACCATTCTCAAGCAGCTTTATTGATTGAATCCAAATCACATCCAATTTTTTTCCTATCTTGTATATGAACATTGTCCAATAGAAATAAAGATAGCTGCACTCGTCGAAAAACTTAAGAATGCACTCCAGAAAAGCAACAAAACGAAGCTCAAATTCAGCTCAAACTTCAAGGAATTTACCTCAAAGGTCTTCTACTCGGAATGCACTTCGACGGGCAGATGAATGCCACTTGTACAACGACTACAAATAAAAAATTGGGAACCCAGAATCAGCCCACAACCAACGAACACTTCTTCCTGTTACGGACAATCCACACGCCCCAAGAAGCTCAAATTTGGACGAGGTCAAGTTCCCCAGGAAAGAACAAAAAAGAAGCACACAAGTGAAAGTGAAGCAAGTGAAGCAAGCTTACAAAATTGCAAGTGAAGGCGGTGCTGAACCCGACGAATACGCCGCAAAACTTGTTTCTCCCAGGAAAACGAAGGCGCTTGCAAATACAAATTGCAAACTGGAGGCCAAGTGTGATACAAGCAGCAGCATTCGTCAGTGGAATTCAAGCCCTAATTTGAATTAACAAAGAAGTGCTGTTGCAGATTGTGTTGCGTCCACAAAGAGGACGCAATTGGTTGAGCAACCGAGTGAGGAGATATCTCGAATTGAAAACTGGGGCCTCCGTCCATGATGGCATTCTTGTGCTGGAAAGTGTCAAGTGGTTCAGGGGCAAAATTTAGTGTGGTTGAGCATCTCCACAAGGGCACTCTATTTAACCCGTTACGACAAATTGGCCGGTATGACGAAATAGCCGCCAACGCTATAGTAAGTTACTCACCGTAAGTTTCGCCGGCCCTTGAGATGAAAAGGATTTTTTTATTCTATTTTCCAAATTTTCAAACAACAACTAGGATTACTGATCCTAATTTTTGGGCGAACTTTCTATGCACCTATAATTAGCCAAACCTTGCTTCCGGTGGAAACACCCAAAACCATCAATAAAATCAATTTAGTGTACTTGGAGGCACTTTTTCTTCCTAAAAATAATATTTTTTTAGTTATTAGCAAGTGAAAATCATGAATATTAAAAAAAAAATAGATTTTTTAAATGTGGTATGTAATTTCTATGATTTTTTAAAGTGCCTACTCTCCAAACGATTGAAACTATCATATAAGTAGAGTCTAAATCAAAATCAGCAAAAATTAGTAGTCAATGAATCAGCCAATTTCAATTCAAGATATCTCCTCACTCGGTTGCTCAACCAATAGACTCAATTTACTAATTTTGAAGAGTATCTTCAAATGCATTAGCCAATCAAAGTTAAGCATTTGAAGGACACATTAACAAGAGTTTAGGGACACATTTAGTGGTAGTTTAGGATACAAGAATGGGAATTGGGACGCTTATAGGTGTTTCTATCTTAGGCAAAAAGTAATTCAAAATTCTACACAAAAGTGTCAAATAAT
This sequence comes from Climacium dendroides, assembly GCA_950106755.1. Taxonomy (NCBI): domain Eukaryota; kingdom Viridiplantae; phylum Streptophyta; class Bryopsida; order Hypnales; family Climaciaceae; genus Climacium; species Climacium dendroides. Next base: position 28,729,870 of record OX467082.1, on the reverse strand, counting down.
GAGAATTGGAATTGTTGGTAAATTTTTTTAGAAGAAACTCATAAGAAGTGGGGTAGGCAAGTTTTCAACTTAAGAAAAAATATTTTTAATAGCAGATTTGAATTCTTAAGTTTCTTTTAGTTTGACGAGAAGACAAAGATACTTCTAAAATTTTGTTTCTCCCTATTTACATAGAGGTGAAGGCATCATGAAACTTAGCATAGACAATTCAATCACCCCCTTAATTAATCACTTCCAATTCTTATACAATTTGGAAGTTCAATCTTCCTAGGTGGGAAGCATAGTTCAACATTTTGTGCTAGGATTAAGTGCTAATTAGAGTTTCATTAGCCGAGTTGTTGGATTTTCAAAGCTTGAGGCATTTCTTGAAGCACTATCTTTGGAATCTTGTCTACACCTAGCACCAAGGGGCATATTTACCAAATCATTGGAGATACTCTTTAAAATTAGTAAATTGAGTCTCATAAGAACAAACTTGAAATGAAAATTCTCATGAGACCCACCCCAGCTCAAATAGCTTGATGCCTATCTTCACCTTTTAAAGACTTGAGGTCAAAAAGTAGTCAATGAATGATTTTTGAGATCATTATAGAAATGATAAATGCATGTAATCATTAATTCAAAAATTGGATCATTTTGAGGTGACTATCTTGGTGACAAGTTTTTATCTTTTAGAGTTCAGATATAAACTATTTTTTAACCCCTATGTGCTCAGATGTTCAATTTCTAAACCAAAAATAGATTACAACTCTAGATTCTTTCTCATTCTCCGTGGATGAAAATCATCCTAATTTATGGAGATATGTTATCAAGTTGTTGTCCTATCTAATGATTGGATTTGGTGTGACTAGAGTACATATTTGTCTATAATTACAAATGTGGATAAATGTCAAGTAGTTGATCAAGCTAAAATTGCATTAACTCTAGTTCCTAAATTGAAATTGTAAAAATGATAAATTTTAAAAACAAAAAAAAATTCAAAAAATCACCATGTCAAAAGAACTTCATTTCAAATGCATTCCAACAAATTTCACTCCAAAAATGATAATATTTTTCTTATATAAAATTTAAAAGGAATTCTCAATTATCTCTCTTTCAAAATTTATAAAAAAATATTGGTAATAGCATTGGTGAATCTAACCATATGGATGGAATCTAAAACTCAAAATCTATAGCTTTTATTTGTACATGAATTCCAAAATTTTCTTCCAAATAATACTTTATGATGGATTTTTTCAAATCATCGATTTTGGAGAAGACTCTAGACGTTTAGGGATTAAAGCAAACTAAAAAGCAAATGTCCACAACCAAAAGCCAATGTATTACAAAAAGAAGTCAATTGTGGACCATTTGGTCACTTCTCATAGTTCCACTATCTAGATCTGTAATTTCTTTTTCTACTAAAGAATGACAAATCATGGAATATTTCACATGCAACTAATTTTTGGAATGTGAAAGACACATTATAGGTATTCAAAGTAAAATCACATAGAGGGGACTATTCTTGTACTTTTGAATACTAATATGTTTCTTTGAATTTCCTAAATGGATCTATTGGCAATCCAAAAGTATACCTTGAGACTGTGGGATAATGAATGAACCTTTTGCCATGTATAGAAGTCAACTCAATTCCATACCTTTGAGCCCCCAATTCGAGTCATTTGAACCTAATTCTACACTATCTGCAATTTCCACTACTAGTATATTAGGATGCAAGAGAACAAAATTAGGTACTAAATAGGGGTTTGCTACTCAATTTTGCTTTAGGTGAACCTTTGAGCCCCCAATTCGAGTCATTTGAACCTAATTCTACACTATCTGCAATTTCCACTACTAGTATATTAGGATGCAAGAGAACAAAATTAGGTACTAAATAGGGGTTTGCTACTCAATTTTGCTTTAGGTAGGACCGCCCATTCCCAACCAAAGACCATACCCAACTTGTAGGGTGTAGTTATTTCCAACCAAGGTTGGAATAAATTTCCAACCCAAGAAAAAAATGTATTCTTTGTTCTCCTTTTCAAAATTGGGACTAGTAAGGTCATGACACATATCCCACAATAAAGCAAGAAAGTATGAAGTAATGAGTGGGAAAGTAGTTCTTGAATGATTGGAATTGAAAGAGTCTTCATTAGACATGGATCTAGACCAACTTTTGCCTTTCAAAATTCATAGTAATTTCAGTTCAAGCAATAAAATTACCAAATTTTTGGCAATCCTCATCATTTCTATCTCTGCACCTCTGGAAATATTTGCTTTGCCTTGCACTACTCTAATCAAATTAGGGTGGCTTCACCTTAATCTACCATCTCTCTGCCATCATTCCAGCATTCATTATCCACATGGCAACACCCAACTGGAACAGAATTGGATGAGTTGGCAAGGACGACCCATCTGTATAAAGTCTCAAAAAAATTACTTCTCGATTGCTCAAAATTCCACTGGTCTTTCAGGAAATCAATCTGGAATCTAGTTTCAAGACTAGTTGATCCAAGACTTCAACCTCTGACCAGGCTAGGCTAACACCAATCGAAATAATGGTCTTTTATCAGTCTGCTTCATCCTTGTCCCTCAGTCTTCAAAACTTTCTGGCGCAGCTACTTGGAGTTGATTTGGAGATCTCTTTGAGTTGTTGAGTTCAAGCTCTACTTTTCAGGTCCTTCAATAGTCACATAAGAGGGTCTCCCGAGTTGAGTTTCCGGTCACAGGGTTTGTTCTGCAACGAAGATTACTCAGTGAATTTGGTTTTATTGGAAAGGAGTTCGTCATGTGAAAATAGAGCCTAGTTATGAGAAAATGTCATGTCAAGCTATACGAGTGGCAAAACATGTTATTTCATAATAATGGGATTGTATTTTCATGTTACCATATGTAACCTCAATGAATTAAGATCCAATTCCATCGTGTTTAATCAAGAGTCTAGAAAGGACAACATAACGCTACAGAATGGAAAAAATCATGAGATATCATCATGTCTTAAATATCCAATGCTTGGTTGCAACTTTTATAAAAATGGGGTTTGTTGAGGTGCTTATGGAATAATTTTGGTCAGGAGGATTTTATTCTATTCTTCAATTCTAATTTCAAAAGTCCAACGATGATGGAAAGTGGTTGCCACAGTTTACCCGTCAGCGACTTTGCACAGATCTTTCCGCTGGTCATCTCTCCAGCCTACTTCAGTGAAGTCTGTCATAGACAAAGTCACGGTCATGGGTACGCAAATTTAATTAGCTTAAGCCATAGGATGACGAGATCGAAGAAGGTGCACTTTTGTACCCATAAACAATACGTTTGGATGATAAGACAGACCATCTGATCATGATACTTAGGATTCAATTCAGGAATGACAGCCAAATCGAAGACTACTTTCGATGAATATTACTCCAATTTTAGACTTACCAGCACCAGTGATCACGGTATTTTTAAACGATGTGTTCCCGGTTACCAAAGCTCCCTCCAGATTGGCATTGGTCAAGTTTGCCTGTACAATTGATCATACAAGCAGGAATCAACTTCTCGTGCTCAATACACAAACAATCTCCATAACACAACCCCTTTAACATTTGAACCCGCTGATACTTCAACCTTCAAAAATCCACATCTGACCTCACATTCAAATATGTCTACTGAATAGTCTGCTTAACAACCTCAGTTACAAAAGAGGATCACTCCCAAATGATGCCCAGAAGTAACAGGAATAAATACCTTCTGAACATTTGCTAATGAGAAGTCACACCCCCGGAGGTCTGCGTCAGTAAGATCAGCTCCTAAAAAACAACACAAGTCGCATAAGCCCACAAAAACTTCCATCCACAACATCAAACCAATAGTTGAAATCCTCCTAGAGTCATGTATCAATGCAAGGACATTCTTGATCTTGTCTAAAAAATCTACTAAAAGTGCAATTTTGTGTGATAGAGGAAGGGCGACGAATGCAATTACCAGTCAAGTCTGAGTCGAAGAAACTAGCACCTAGTAGCTTTGCCCCTTTGAAGTTTGCTTGCCGCAATATGGACTGCATGTAACAAAAACATATGAAGTTTAATAATGATAAACACTCTCTTAATTGTGATATAATCATATGAAAATAGAATATAAGGAAATGTAATTTTCAATGAGACGTGAAATCAAAAGAGACGGTTACAATGACATTACCGTCTTGAAGTCTTGTTTGATCAATGTTTGGCCACTGAAGTCTCTTCCCGTCAAGTCTTGCCCACGTGTCACCTCTTGACCATATGGACCGCCACCCTGCAAAATCACAGAGTCCACTAATTTCATCAGAAATGGCATTCATCTTTAGCACACAAAAGTTTAAAAATAAGCATTTGGTCATGATAACATTTGGATACGGGTTGCAATTCGGTGTCGTTATATGACAATATGATTCAGTGCAAGTTTAACCAAGTCTAACTTGTCAAGCAATGGTATTATATAACCAGATAGTACACCACGCACGCCATTAGCTGTAGATCACAGTAATTACAAGAGGCCACAGTAATATATGTTCTCCAAATTTAAGGTTGGAGATTTCGACCTCTTTAGAAGCTGTAAAATAATTTACAACCTCCTTTGAACAAAATTGTTGGAAGAAACATTAATAGTTCGTTCAATGAAATGAACACCCACAGAGTATAATGTGTTTACTGTAGTAGAATGGTATCGAATCATTGGGATTGACTTACCCTAAAGGCAAGCGCAGGGTCTGGAGCTGAGTAACACAGTGAAGCTGCTGCAAGGGCAACGAGACTAGCACGTCCAAACCTTTGCAACCCGGCAAATTCATAATCTCGTTCCGTATAATCAACCTGTACATAACAAAAACTCAATTAAACTTTATCTCAAAAGAAGAATAAGGACCCCAAAAAAAACCGCTTGCAAACTGGAAGAGAGAAACTCAGTTACAATCCTTCATTGCCGCAAAAGAGTTTCTAGTTCCAGAAGCGTCATTACCACCAGTGAAATCGAATATGGCTCGATTAATATTTGTTCTTTTTCTACAGAACATGTTGAATCCTGAATTTGTAGCAGCATTTTAGTAGCATTCATAACATTCTTGAGGAGCTGACTTAAACATCTTTAAAATCAATCGTTGTTTTCAAAAAGAGGGTATTTTGTTCCTTTCAGGCACATTTGCAAAGCTCATTTAAGTCTTATTAAAAGAAGAATTCATTGATAAAGATTTACTCAGGATTTCTCTCGCTCTATCTGACAGTTCTCTACTCAGACAAACAATAAAAAGTAACTTCTCACAATAAACTCAGTCCCCATTAACAACCAACCGTAACTCAATTACTTTTCTGTTCAATCTGAGATCTACAACAGAGCCTTAACTATCCAAAGAATGTTACTATCCAATCAATAAAATCCTCAAAAACCACCCAAAAGCAATCACCGATTATAACCTTAAGTCTCTTTGCAAAAGAATCTGACATTCACTGGCATTGCTGATACAACACATTCATCCAATGAAAATACACTGAAATTGAAATTCTTGAAGAATGACAATGAGCAATTGAGAGAAACCCTAAAATGCATCCACCTCTCTAGACTTCTCATCAGCTTCTCTATAATAAAGATTCTCGTCCACACTTCTGGAGGCCGCCAAATACGTTGTGCCCGGAGACGAAGACGAAGGTTGTGCAGCATTGCTTGTCAAATGCACACTGGAAGGCGCAGCAGTGGAGCCATCGGCTCCATGAATGAGCGCCCTCAAAGCTGACAAACAAATAGTGGGAAGAGCAGCCATGGAAAAGTGCTGAATTCTCCCTGTTGTGCGGTTTCGCAATCTCTGCAACTGGAATTATTCGCAAAAAGCGAAGAAACTGAAATGGAACACAAGCATTACAAAAGAAGGGAATGCTGGAATTTCTGGTTGGAAAAAGCGATGAAGAATTGAGAGGAGCAAGCAAGGCGCAGGCAATGTGGATTTGAAAGCGGGAGAGCAAAGCTGCGAAGTAGCAATTGGCTACAGGGTCCAGTACAGAACTTGGGGTGGATAAGGAATTTTGCTGATAGGGCACTACGGCAGATAAGCTTCTGGTGCCCACAGGTCCCTCTTTAATATCACATCGTGGTTTTCTTTTTCGGGGCCTACAAACTTTTAGTTCCTTTCACTTTACTTTTTGAAGGCCCGTTGCGCCCGGAGTACAACTAGAGTGTATCAGCTCTACCCAGAGGCAGGCTCACCTCCTGGGCGTAATGTGTTACCTGAGATGGACGCCGTAACCGTTCACTTGAGTTGATCCCATTGTAAACTCCTCATTTCACTTTTTCGTTCAAGAACTGATATGGCACAAGATCGCAGCCAAATTGATTAGAGCAGGAGCCGGAGAAGCGTAGAGAGCTTCGTAGGATTCTTGCGGTTTTGTGTTCAAAGAATCGAAAACAATGAGGGTTAAGAAGCAGAAGCAGTTGCGACGTCATGTGAGCTTCTACAAGACCTGTTTCGGATTCCGGGAGCCTTTCAAAGTGCTCTGTGACGGCACTTTTGTGCATTACAATCTCACGCAACGACTTGGGGGTTTGCAAGATTCTCTGTCGGCTATTCTTGGCGCTCCTGCCAAGCCTCTCGTCACCAGGTTTGTCTTGTGGAGAGTTCGATTTTTCGGCTATGGATTGGCAGTATTAGGGTTTCGGTTCGCAGTTTTATGGAGTTTTGCGAATTGGGGTGAATCGCAGGTGTGTGATCGCGGAGCTGAAGAAACTCGGCGAGGCATACTCTGGATCTGCACTTGCTGCTCGGCGTCTTGATTTGATCAAGTAGGGTTTCATCCCCATTCTGATTTCTGTAATTGCGCGTGATGTTCTGTTTAGGGTTTATGATGCTGGGTTTAGGGTTTAAGGTTTCATTGTGAGCAGCTGTGATTGAGGAGTCTGTCGGATGCGTTAATTGAAATTTAGGGTTTAGATGCAGTGTGCAGGGTTTAATTGTCAGAAGTTGTGATCTAGGAGGTGGTTGGATTGAAAATGGGGAAATTTCCTTGTTTTTCTTTGTGTGAGTTTGAATAAACAACTTAAACCAGAGCAGCAGTACAAATGCCTTACTGCTTTTATTTGAAACCCTAACCAGAAAACTTGAATCAGTCACTGTAATTCAAAGATTGAGAAGCAAAACATGAATAAGGCTTCTTGGAAGTGCATATTCTTGAAATCCTTCCATGTGAACATGGATAAGTGCTATCACTTGCAGGATTTTGACCTAGAAATCTAGAAAATGCAAATTGCTAGCTGGCTCTCTGTAGTCGGTTTGCGTATACACCTGTGATTATTTCCTGCAATCTAAATGCTTTGAATTAGGTGGCGTATTTTAGGTCATTAGAAGTGCATTTTCAGTAGCTGTCCAACTTGATATCTCCCATTACATTCGATTGAGAATTGAGCAGGAAGTCTTCCGCTTGGAATTTTAAGCGACAATTGATTATGTCATGGTTACCAGGGCCTTTATACCCACCATTCCAGTTTAATTGTCAGAAGCAGAAACTGTGATCGAGAAGGGCCTAGGGTTTAGGGCTACATTGTTAGAATCTGCGATTGAGGAGTTGGTTCGATGGGAAATTGAGAAATTTCTTCGATTGTATCTGTGTAAGCTATTGCTGGTTTGCATAAACATCTTAGAAAGTGTAGCATATGTTTATAGTCTGTGGCATTGGTAGGTGTGAACATGAGCCTTTTCTCCTAGCAGCACAGTGTGTGGCTACTTTGGTGGGTAGCCACAATGAGGAGCACTATTTCGTGGCTACACAGGATTTGGACTTGCGAAAGCGGCTTCGCAAGGTGTGTACTCTAACAGTTCCTCTGTTTTTTTCCCCTTTATTAGTATGTGCACTATTAGTACGAGCCCTTCTTGGGGAGACTACACACACGTCTTTATGTCTCGTATGATGGTGGAGGATTAACTTGTATTTTATTGATACTAGGTTCATGGTGGAGCTTTGATATACGCAAACAACACATCACTTGTCTTGGAGCCCCCCTCAGACACTCAAAAACAGTATGCCAAGATGGGTGAGTTGGAACGAAACCGTTGGAGCGAGCGGGAGAAATACTTATTGAGACTGCGACAAGAGAAGAAAGAAGAGGCGGATGGTGTAAAAGGAAGTGATGTTGTTGCTGCCGATGGCTCAGTTTTGCCTGTGGAGCAGAAGAACAACATCAAGAGGGGCCATAATCCCCTTGGAGTGGCAGATCGACCGGTATTCAAACGGAAACATGCCAAGGTGCTCATCATTTTCAGACTTGGCAATGTCAGTAATGTTGCATAGGTGTTCTTGAACCATGATTATGTCTTCACTAGGGTTATGTCTTCCTATACTGTCGGAGTGGGATCAAGCAAGGGTTGTGATCAGTGGTTGGAGTAATATTGATTATGTCTACTGCTTCCATGCTGAGGACCTGATCACAGATTCATCATGGTTTCGGGTGACTGTGATTGACTGCTTCACTTCAATTCTATATAGTCTATCACATTCAGTAATAGAGGATCCACATTTAAGTGAAATGATCTTGAGTAGCAATTAATGTAAAGTCTCAATTCACCATACAGTAAGGGAGAGGTTCCATTCACAATGCATGTGAACTTTGAACCTTTTCCTACAAGAATCTAGAAACTTGAACCATCTTAAATTTTGCACACATTTATTTTGTGTTCAGTTAAAAATCAAGTGCAAAAAAGTAGATGTCAATAGATTGAATGTTTTGTATGATAAATTGCAGCTAAATGATGTTTCTTATTTTAACAGGGACCCAATCCTCTCTCTTGTAAGAAGAAAAAGAAGACAACGATTAAAGGGGAAGAGAAGAGCACCGAACAGGTCACTCATAAGGCTCTTTTGCCCATCTTTGTTGGTAGTATCTTTTTTGTGAGTGCTTCATTTTCAGTCGGTCCTTTGCAAACTGAAGTATCTTTTTTTTAGTAAAGATTCATGATCCCTGGTTCTCATAGTGACCCAGGGCATGCTTCCTGAGCTTAAATTGGTTGAATTTTGGTTTGTGTGTCGACATATTGGCATAATCAGGGAGAGAGCGTCTTTACTGTTTAGTTTATTCAGCTTCGTATGAAAAATATACTGTGGAGGTTGAGAAATAGTGTTGTTTACACGATGTGGTTCTGGTGGCTTTTCCAAAAGCAGAATTCGGCTGCAGCTAATGCTGGAGCTGAGGCTCAGGAGAAAAAGAAAAAGAGTAGACATCGGCGGAAGAAGTCATCATAAAGCAAGGGTCCGGACACAATTGGTACCTTAATTGCATCATAGGTTTTTTAAACTCTGGGCCAGTGCGATGCCTCAGCTATTGGAGAGTACTCTAGCTGGAGAGCAAATTTTTGTAGAAACACGTAGGGCACTGGATAAGCTTGGGATCGGTGTTGTCAGTCTCCATCAAGGTGAGAAAAAAAAACTATTTAGATCCTTTCAATACAAACTGAGTCGACATCTGGACATACAAGTGACTGCCTTAACGTGACTATGTTTTCAACAAAAACGCTCCAAAACTGCCATTTCTAGTACAAGCACCAAATTTTAGAAAAAGAATATTTTTGGACACATGTAACAGTAGGATCTTGTAGGACACTGGTTTGAGAAGATGTGGAAAAAATTTCAGAAATTTCCCACTGTTTTAGATTGCAAGATATTAGCGTTTGAAGTGATAAAATCCCTTTATGGGGCCTTTCAAAAAACTCAGCAGTTCCACTTTCACAAGATCACATTTGTATGAAAAAGTGTCTAAAATAGCGGTGCTTCTTTGGATTCATTATTTAAGGCAAGTTGGTTACATACTTGAAAATTTTTAAATCATTTGGAAGTGTACAACATTTATAAGAAAAAAAATAATAAGTAGAAAGTAGAGAATGATTCAAAATACAAAATTGTTAAGAATTTTGTTTTGGAATTCAAAAATATCAATCCCAATGGTTGAAATTTTATAATAAACAATTTACACTTTATGATTTTTTTTTAAATATTGAAAATTGTATAAAGTAAAGGACTTCAAAGTTTATTTTAGAGTAGAGAATCTATAATTGCCCACACAAACTAAACTCTTCATGACTTTTGACTTGATCAAAATAGAATGATTCAAAGCTTTTTACATATGTATAACTAGAAAACCAATTAAAAAAATTTGTTTTTGAAAAAAGTGATTTTTTTTATATGCCCAAACTACCCATTCACAAAAAAAATAACATATTAGTTCATAACTTTTGACTTGTATTTTCAAATGTCATGAGGAAAGATATTCCTCATCTCCACCATCTATTAAAATTTGAACCTAAAATATACAAATCTCCAAACATATGTATTTGCCCCAAAAAATTTATGTTGCTAAAAAACACATGGTGGTCCTTTAGGGGTTAATTGAGTTGGTATTTGCATCATTTTCTTTGAGAGGGCTATTCAACTTTCCTATGTGCATAAAAACTAAAAGTGTTAGCACAAAAGTTTTTGTATATAGAGGATTGTCTACTTTGAAAAGAAGTTCAACCTGAAGGATAAAATGCAAAGTGAATTCTAGTGTAAGCTTATTGTTTGTAAATAAATTGAATTCAATGTTGGCCACCACTTCCACTCAAATGTGTTTATTTGGTACTCCGTACTAGAAAACACCATGCAAGGGCCATCCTTGTTGACATTATTCCCAACGTGTCAAAGGTATCAAAAAACAGAGTATATAGTAGAGGTATCCATTCCTAACAAGAGCCCCATGAGCAATCAATAAGATGTGTTAAATTTGGAGAGGTTGGGACTCATTTTTGTTTTTTTAATATTTTAAAGGTTATAAGAGCTTCCCTATTTGATTGGCTATCACAAGAATTACAACATGCTATGTTATCTGTGCCGCTATGAAGTAGGAGTATCCAATGGCATCACTTTCTAAATAAAGTAATGATTTTAGAATATAAATGTAGGTCAGCTATAGATAACTTAATATTTTGGTTGATAAAAATAAGCTATCTACAATTTATCTACATTTAAGCTTTGAAATGACTATCAAATGTAGAAAATGACACCATTGGGTGGATGCTCCTACCTTAAGTAACCTCCAATCTATTAGTGAGCAGTTTTGGATGACTCTTAGCATTGGCCATAGGGTGACAAGAACTTTGAACTTTCAAAAATCATTGTAATTTTACTTTTAGGGCAAAAATTATCATAATTTTTGCAATCCCCATCATTCATGTCATTGCACCTCGTGCAATATTTGCTTCACCTTCCACTACTCATCATCATGTCCCAAATTCCTTATTTGATCAATTATGAGTGCCTTCACTATATATATTTGTTTGAATGGTGTTAGAATATTCTTAACTCCTCAAGGACATTGTGGCAGTTTTTTGGCTAATGTATGACAAAGAATCCTTCTTTATAGGGCAAAAGTGCAAATATTTATTCTTGAAATTTTATATGAAAAATGAAGGTATTGCATAGTAACTTGACTTCCAATGAGTGCTTTTGGATTTCTTTTTAAAACTACACTAATGATGATAAATAGTGTTACCTACACTAATTTATTTTTAAAATCCATAAGTTTTTACTCTTGATGAATATTTTTACCAACTATGGATGTAGAGTTTTTCCACCTAAAATAGTTAGTATGGGTAACACTATTTATCATCATTAGTGTAGTGATTAATATGGTAGTAAAAGGGATGATTTCGACAATCACTAGCCCATCAATTCTTTAAGGGTTAATAGAATTGAGGGCTACAATAGGGGTAGTCACACCTTCTCCATTCCGGGTCCAAATAACGTAGAAGTTCCATGTGATTACTTTTCATTGGACACCCGTGACTTTCGGAGCAACCATTCCCCATTAACGTGTCGGTCTCGTTCTTCACCTCCGACCCTGAAGAATTCGACGTCCGGAAGTTTTCCCACTTATCTTTTCATCTTCCGACTTCAAAAATTCACCTTCCTGCATTCTTCCTTTCACCCCTACGTTGCTTTTGAACCGCGTTGCCGTTGCTTTTGAAGAGACATTGTTGTTGGGTGTCGTTGCTTGTAAATCCATTCTTCGATTTTCATTCTCCATGCTTGACACATCAAAAAGAGGTGTCACACCTTCTTCATGCACAAGGGCTCCCCATTGGCTCCCTTTTTCTCTCACTACTTTCTCATTCTTGAAGAAATTTCGCTTGTTGGAGAAGGTGTGACTACCCCTAATGTGTTTGACCTAAGAAAATAAAACTTTTAGTTTAAAAAATGACACAACAAATATGACTTGAATAAATAAGTAAAAAAAACTATTAAAATCACCATAATTAGAACTTAATGTTTTGAACTTAAATGAAATTAATTTCTTGGAAAAACTATACATAATCAATCTGTAATCAATTTTACAAAGATTTTTTATTTTTTATTTTATTGAAAATGATCAGTAAGTCTGGCAGTAGAGCATATGGATATGATTGAACTAAGGTCAAAATATCAAGAATCATCAAAATAAAGAATTTAGTATTTGTGGAGGCAACTTTTCAAAAGTAAAATATTTTTGTAGTATTACCAATTGAAAATAATGAATTTAAAAATAAAAATGTTGGATAAGACATATTATTACTATAAATTTTCAAATTGGAAGCTCCCTAGACTAATAAAACTATTACATAGGTTGGTCATGAAATCAAAATTTAAAAAAAGAAGAGTCAACTAATTACAAATAAGTATGGGAACAAGTTTAGTTGCACTTTTGGAGACATTTTTAGAAGTAGTTGACTTGTTAAGAGTGGATCCATAAACAATTTTCAATGTTTTCACCTTCTAAATGTTTACAAATTTAACAATTTTGTTCAATCTCTAAAGGACGTTTGTCCCTTTAAGGGACAATTTGGATTCGGGTAGGTTCCTATTGTCTCAATTTGTAGTGAATGTTTTTGAAAATTTTGAAGATGTGTAGTTTTGCAAGAGCTTTGTGTGTGTGTGTGTGTGTGTATATATATATAATTTCAATTGGTGCTTGGGAGAAAAAGTTATAGCACAACAAGCCAATAATGGAGGTTTGTGGGTAGCACATAAAAATCACAAAAAGTCAAAATAAATATTATTTTTAAATTTTTACAATTTTATACTTTTCTCCACAATTGAAGTTTTGATGAGTGATGAGCTTTCTCCACTATTTGGACTAGTGATGAGAAAGTTATAGACAATTTTATTTTTTTAAGCAATCTAAACATCTTCATGAAAAAATAATAGGATTGATTCATTTGTGAATGCAATTTTTACAATTTTCTAAGAAAAATTATTAGATAGGGTTAGGTTTTCTTGCTAGAACAATCTCATTGTTGGGATTATTGTATTTCAATTCAATCTTAGGGCTATTAACTATTTAGTTTTTCTTTCAATTTTGAACCTATTTCTACTTTAAAAAAATTAATGAGTACAAATCAAGTTTTTTATTTCTTGAACATTTTTTAAAATTCTCAAATCAACTATTCAATATAAAAAACCAAAATATCAAAATCAATAGTATAATAATTTTCAATTAAGAATAATATTTGCAATCTTTAGATGCAAATTATCTTGCAATCTATGCAATCAAAGTTTCTGAAATTTCTTGCATACATTTTTATATTGGTTTAGTATAAGATCTTGTGGTTAGATATAGAAAATTAAAGAATCAATTCTTAAAGTTTTTTGCTCTTTGCAATAAAAATGATAGTTTTGAGTATTTTTTGATTGATAAAGGCCTCAATTCTTTAATCCTTTACATACTACGAATTCATGATTTTAACTTGCATATTGTGATTGATTATATTGTAGAAAGTATAATGGAAATGGAAAATTTTATTATATCATTAGCTTGAGTGAAGAACATTTCATGCATTGGTTTAAGTAAATAATTAGTAAAATTAATTTTTAAAATACATATAAATTCTTCAAAATTGTTTTAAAACTGTGAGGCCTAATTTGGGCTTCTTAGTCATTAAAGGGTTAAGGGTTAAAAATCATCATTATCTATCTAAAGTTCTTTTATGTTTAGAGTTCCAAAATTGCTTAAAAATACTAGTCTCCAAAGCAAGGCTAAAATCTTCATCTACATTTATTCTTTAACCAATTCAACCATAGGATCCTTTAGTTAATTTGTTAGAACATACACTCCTAAAATTTCATAATAACAAACCTTATCAATTGCAAGATTGCGATGTTTATATTTTAAAAAGAAGTATTTACAACTCTTTTCAAATCGTTAGATTTCATCTTTCAAACTTTTTACACAAAAATGCATTAATCTTGCAACTTAAAACTTTTCATAAAATGTTGAAGAAATAATTTAGGAAGTAGGGTATGATTTAAATACTAAATTATTAAGAATTTAGTCATGGAAATGGAAAATGCCAAAACCAATTGTTGTAATGTTGTAATAAACAATCTACATCCTATGATTTTATTTTATTTCCAGAAATATTGAAAATTGAATTAAAAAAAAAAGACTTAAAGTTTATTTCAAACAAAGATTCTATGACTAAAACTCCTCATAACTTTCATCTCATTATCAAAATAGAATGATTAAAAGCTTTCCATCTCTCTATATATAATTCAAATTTTATTTTTTCTTGAATTAATTTGTTTAGTTGCCTGCACTAATAAGACTCCAAAAGAAACTACACACAATACAATAACTTTTTAACCCTTAAAGGACCAAACAACGTTTTTTGGCAACTTAAAAACTTTGGCAACTCACTAAGAATGGAATTTTCATTTTTTTCCTTTGAAATTTTCGTACAACATGTAGTCAAGGAGTAGCTTTAAAGCACACAATTTTTGTAACTTTCCACTACATGGTTAAAAGGTTATTGTATAATATGTATTTTCTCTTACTAATAACGTAATTTAGAACAAAGCATGGTTGTTGACATAGAAGGCATGGTTTAATCCCTGTCTCAAAACATGTAATAAATTATTAGTTAAAAAGCTTGGGACTAACCAGAATAAGGTAATCTATTATGAAAGCAACCATTTAAGGGCTAGTCTACCATTTTCATATGTTTTCATGGACAAAAATATGTTTAGATCATTTTTCAAAGAAAGAAAAATGGATGTAGAACCTAACACAAGTAGTTTTGTATTTTTCCAAGCATTTTTAAAAATTATTTATAAATTTCTAAAGGTTTATGGCATAGGCACCTATTTGTGACCCATAGGTCTCCCCAAATCCATCCACTTGCAACTTGTAAAGAAATATGAGGAAATCAAAGACAAAGATTGACTCTCACAATAAATAAATAAAATACTTTTTTCTTGATTGATTCTCCAACTAATAATAGGGACAATATGAATGGTTGAAATAGCACACCCTAAAAGTTGCAAGTGTGTTATTTCCAACCTTTAGCTATTCAATTGTTTGGAGGGGTGGGGCTTTTCAAAGTTGGGGACTAATAAGGTCATGACACATGTCCCGATGTAGTAAACAAGAAAGTAGGAAGTAGTGAGCAAGAAAATAGTCTCTTCAATGATTAGAATTAGAATACTCTAAACATTGAATATGGGTCAACAATATTTTTTGACTCCCGAAATTCACAACAACATCAATTTCAGGAATATAATTTTAGAAAATTAAGCATCTCTTATCTCCTATCTTGAGTATCTTCCTACATGGGAAAATTTTCCACCACCTCATACTCCTCACTAGCTGCTCCAAAATCGCTTCAATGATCCACTACTGGTGCTTCTACCTTGTAAGAAAAAAAAGGTCTTCACATCTAGGCACACATCAAAGGCAACTGGTTACTGGAACAATTCACCCGCAATTCACACATCGCATTCAACGATCCTGAAACCAAAACTGCTAGGAAACAACAAGTGGGCCACCAGAGTTTGGCTACCTCGGCACTACACATTTCATCCTTAGTCACTGGAAGTGTAATTATACTGCAGGCGCTTAACATCATCCTGCTAAACCACAACCCGGACTCCTTCCTGTAAGCTTTGCTTCAGATCGAATCCTCAGAGTAGGAGCCAAACTGATACTAAGTTAGCATACAAATACAGTTCCAAGAAACAATTGCAACATAACATTGGACAGACAAACCACAAGCACCAAAGAGAAAGCACAGAACTCGATGACTTCGAACGACCTCATATCCATGCAGAGCACAACAGAAGCAAAAACACAAGTCGCTCAAAGATTGTTCACCTTAGTTATGCATCCTTTCATGACCATTAATTAGACTAAGTTGTGTAGGTATGCATAATAGTAGTGATTGTTGGAAGATGCAAACTATTCAATTTTCAGAAAATGAAGTTTCTAGCAACGTGGAGCCGGGTGTGGATTTTGAAATGCTGGCAGAGCTTACAGGTGTACTTTCAAATATTTCATGCTCAAAGTGAGAGTAACTTAGCATCCCTGTTTGTAAAATCCCACTGTAACTGCCTGCCATGTCGGTTCAAAGTATCCACCATTGCCTACAAGTGTAGTGAAGAGTTTGTGATTTTTGTTGGTCTGTAGTGAGTTACTGGAGACCACTCATGCTCATCAGAATGACAAACTCAATTTGGAAATATGTTACATGAGCACACCAATTTCTTGCTCAAAGTGAG
The DNA here is from genome assembly GCA_950106755.1 of Climacium dendroides. Taxonomy (NCBI): domain Eukaryota; kingdom Viridiplantae; phylum Streptophyta; class Bryopsida; order Hypnales; family Climaciaceae; genus Climacium; species Climacium dendroides. The sequence continues at coordinate 28,713,341 of OX467082.1, read as the reverse complement.
CTCAGATATTCGGATTCCATTTCAAGTTCAGTTTGGGAAGGCTTACTTCGTTTGCTGCCACATTCAAAGGAATAAGTGATACAGATTGTGACAAGCATTCCACGTCAATTTTAGTACCAAGGACGACGTCAGTGATGGAATCGCCTCAAATCTGAGGCAACTATATTGAAGTAAGTTTTCGACAGGAAATTTTGTTAGAATGGTGGTATTCCATACCCATTTCCCCCTTCATTTCCTTCTTCAACATCAATTTCATTGTGTTGGCATAATTTCACAAACTTTTACATTTAATCCATGCTTTCTAAAATCCATACCCATCTTAGTCTTTAGAGTTTTGTGCACATGAATCACAATTTTTGGCACCTTGAATTGTGCAAATTTAACAAAATTGTCCATTTTCACCCTTCCCCTTCCTCACCACTTTAACAAAATTTTGGTTTTTGATTGAGAGGAAAAAAAAAATAGAGTGACTTCATTAAACACATAGATGTGTAAGCACTCTTTGCTTCATAGGTTATGTAACTTTCAATTTGATGGCATATATTCCTTGATTGGTCAATTTACATGCTACGCATTTTGCGGGGCGTAGATATCCCGTACTTCACCAAAATTGATTGCATAGTATTGTAGAAAATAATTGGTCTAGTCCAATGGCTATTGATCCACACAGCAGGGATTCCAAATGACATGATTTTCATTAATTCCCAAATTAGCTTTGTAGTAGCCAATCCATTTCTAAGTACCCCCAATTCCCAATCTATAGGCTACTCTCTTTCTGTGAAGTTGTAGCAAAGTCCAAGGAGTAGTTGTGGCACATTATGATTGATTGCAAGGTTGACAATATTGCAACCAATTCTTGGTCGATTTTGCAATCAGTCTCTGGTCAGAAATAGAAAAGATCTATATCACCATCATAGGTCAAAAAAATCTTCCACTAAACAATTCGTAGTAATTATGTTTTGTGTAATAAAATTTTGAAAAAATATAGGATCCTTCCCAACTCTATTTCTGTACATGGGAAAAATTATGTCCTCAAAATCCTGCGCTCCAAATATGCATAATTGGAAATGGGTCAACTACCTTATTGACTTTTGCATTATTGTCAGTTCCTGTTGGGTAAGTGTAGCTGAATTATTACTACAACCCAGCTGTTGTAGCCTAACTTAAGCTTATATGGTAATTACTACCACCAATATCATGCCAGTATTGGAATGGATTGATGCTCATTACCTCCTCCTCCTATTACTACTATTATTATTTTACTTTTTTATTTTATTTTATTTTTTAACAAATGAAACAAGCGTGTTGAAATAATTGTTCAGGAGAGAAGGCCCCCTCTTTGTATGGCGAGATATGGAAGTCATTGGAACCAACCACAGTCCGGGGAGATTTTTAGCTTAACCGGCTAAAATCCTACATTTTCTGAGATCAAATGGTTGCTTGAAGCATTCTCTCGGCTAGACCTTTAAAAAATAGAGAATATTCTCTGATTTTCCTCTTAAATGATCGGGTTTTTTTTGAAGATTTTGAAATCCATTTGGAAATTCTCAAAATCAACCGGCTAGCTCGTAACTAAATGTCGGTACTCCCCGTACATTGGAACCAACCAGCACCGGCTATGGCTGGGACCTCCAAATCCATTAAACCAAAGGCCCCTTCTTACATTTACTCCTGGAAAAAATGACAATTTTGTCAACCGAGTAACTTACATTTTCTAGCAAGAAACCTCACTTTGAAGTCTACTTCTTCCAAGTGTTGCTTGGAACTCCCAAATGAAGACCGATTCTCTCTTTTTGTACAGGACTTGTTTCACGAAGCCAATGCTGCTCCTCATGTATAAGAGCATGCCCACCTGTCCTGCAAAAATGTGGGCCGGTATTTTGCCAGGCCTTCCATTTTGCAGGTCGGGGGAGCAATGAGTCTCACTGGTTGCAAGCCAGGAGGTCAACCAGTGAGGTTATAGGTGGTCAAATTATTTTTGTAGTGGTCATTTTTAATTCTGACAATATTAAAAGATTTTATGATTGAATGAGAGGTTTCAGGAAGGGGGACCACTTCTTGTCCTTTGTTGTTTTGCAAGCTGGTGGGTGGCTTGCAAAATGACCCCAATATGCAAGCCACCTTTGGCTTGCAAGCCCTCCCTCTTAAGAAGTCATCCATTTTGCAAGATGGGTGGAGCACTTTTGCAAGCCACTCTTAAGAAGTCATTCATTTTGCAAGACAAGTGGGGATGCTCTAAAGAGGTGACAAAGGTTAACAAAAGAGCTATCATTGGCCTACTTCGTAGTCTATGGGGTTTAGTTGGCATTCATTGCAAGGTTTCATAAACGACTTTACAAGGGGCACATGAATTTCTAACACTACTTGAAAACAATGTCCGAATTGACACGTCCAAATTGACAAACAATGTCCAAATTGACAGAAAAAACATTTGAATTGACAAAAAATTGACAGCATTCCCTTGTAGTGTAAAGACTGCTATAACATTCGTTTCATGAAGTGGGGATGTACTAGGCTATCTGAGGTTATATGGTGCAATAGAAGGGTGAAGGTTGAATTTGCCCTCCCATGCCCTGAGGTGGGCCCCCACCCACCCCACTCCAGCTCAAATAGCTTGGAGGTACAAGATTTATTTCCCCCTCACTTGTACACCACTTGGCTCTTGCACAACAGAGGTCAGAGGTAAACCACTTTTTCCATGTAAGCCAAGAATGCGAAAGCTACTTTCTCTTTCTAACTCTACTGAGTAGAATTCAAATGATTGGGAGCTTTGCTAGTTGGAGTTTGAGAGAGCAGTTTTGAGCTTGGAAGACCGTAAGCTTTGGACCTTAATAACTTGGTATGTGCATTTTTTTTCGTAATTCTTTTTCTAAGTGGTAGTACATATTGTGGGGAATGTTTCTTTGTGTTTTTGGACTTTTTTTGTGTGTTTAGGATGAGGTTTAGAGTTTTTCTTTTTTGTAGGTTTTAAGGGTTATATTGTTGTGTGAAATAAATATTAGGGAGTTTTGTGAATGGATATAGAGCCCTCTTTTTTGGCTCAAGTGGTACTTATATGGATGATGTTCTCTATGACAATGAGCAACTCTATGAATTACAAATCAAAGGCTTGGGAGATATTAAAATTTGATGGTGGAAGTTCAATGAAATTTCATTTTTTTTGGTGTTGTTGCTTTGCTTAAAGAAGAACCCCTATGCATCTCGTTTTTTTTGGATAGAGCCTAGGCAATCAACTCATTGGAACTATATAGAAAGAGTAGTGTGGAGATCAAGCAATGAAATGCACTAAAACATATTTTAAAAGTTTTATAGGATGAATTATGATGCATTTGAGAATTTATTGAATATATTGACTCCTTTCTTAAGAAGTAGGTGTATGAATCAAGTGAGGCCTCAAATGGACCTTCATTGAAACTCGCAAATGGAACTTCTTTGAAATGCACCAAAACATTAACATTCCAAGTAGAAACCAGCTTCAAAGCATTATCTCATATTTTCAAAAATTAACAGGTTGCCCAACATTTGTGAAACAATTGATGGAACATATATACCGTTAGTAGAGAACCCAAGTAGAAGAGTTACTTTACTAGCTATAGAGTTTTTTAACAGAAAAAATTCAACTCCTTTGTATTATAAGCGATATGTGATTCATACAAGATTTTTTGGAATGTGTATGCTAACCAACTTGGAGGAGTGTATGATGGTGGCCAATGTAAAGTTTCAATTTTGTATAAGAGTTTGAAAAAACAAGAAATTTACAAGAACCAGTGGTTTTAGTTGAAGGTTTTACATGTAATCATTTTTTTTATTGGAGATGTTACCTATCCAATTCGTACCTACTTGATGAAGAATTGGAAGGCCCCCAATGATGTACACAAGAAACGATCTAACAAGTTTATGAATTTTGGAAGAGTTGTCATTGGGCAAACATTTGGTACATTGAAAAATCGATGGAGAATTTTAAAGTACTTCAACTAAAGAGTGGACAAAGTAGCTAGAGTTACAATAGCTTATTGTTGGTTATACAATTATTGTGAGATGTTAAACCAACTGGAGTCTCATGTGACTAATGCAAGTTTGCAAAGAGATCCACTAATTGGATTTGAAAATGAAAGATTATTCGTGGATAGAGAGGGAGACCATGCAAAACGTCAAAGAGAAATCCTTAGACAACAATTGTTTAGGTAATGGGTCATTGAAAATCCTAATGATGAATGACTATAATGATATGTCATTTTTATTTATCTAAGCTTTGAATTCAAATGGATGTTTATATGTACAAATAGTCATAGAGGAAAGAAATTTTTTATTGAATGTAATGGAATTTGGAACAAATCAAAACATATTGAAAACAAATCAAACCAAATTCCATACAATATAGGAATAACATTCTAATGTTCTAAATTCCTAAAAATAAACACACAAGATGAAATTTCTATTTAGAAATACTGGAAGAGTCCTTAGATTTTAGCACTTCAACAAACAAAACTGCCATCTATAATTGCCCCTTCAAAATCATCTCTCTACTCTCCCTCTCCATATCTAGTATCTTCTTAGTCATTTGCAATTTTATCTTCTCAATTTCTATAACTCTCTTAGAGAAATTGGTAATGACAGAGGCAATGGATTCATCTCCTGTAGTTAACTTCCTCTTCCTCTTGGATGCATTCATGTTATCTTGTCCCTCACATTCCGGTTGATTAATTGCCTCTTGCGTGGAGACAAGGAAAAAGTAGTATTTGTATAGGAAGAAATAGGAGTACTAGACAATGAGTTCTCCTCCTCATCACTCACAATGTAAACTTTGGAATGTTACAAACAAACAGCTTGATCAACACCATGTGGCACCCCATTGATTTTTGGTGCCACCAAAAATATTGTCAAAAATTTTATACCATGGTATCCAAGTAGAAGGTAGTGCTCCAGTTTTGTCTTGCTTCACCTTCTCCTCCAAGTACGTTATCCTCATCTTGTTCCACTTGTCACGCGTTTGTTGCCAAGTTCTCCAAGGGTTGTTAAGAAACTGCGAATTGATTTCCTTCGCAAAGAACTCCCAATTTGATTACTTGAACGGCTTATGATAGTACTCCCAATACTTTTCTTCACACATGTCTACAAGAAATCTCAAAGTCCATTTTTTCTACTCCCTCTTCAAATTTGAAGTACCACCCCTACTTCTCTCTTGAGTTCCTTCATAAACATCACCCCTCTTATCCAACATACACTATAAGGGAGCAGAGCCAATTCGAACATTTTTTGTCAATTTTTTGTCAATTTGGACATTTTTTTGACAGAATTCTGTCAATTTGGACATTTGGGTCAATTAGGACGTGTCAATTTGGACACTGTTTTCTTGTAGTGATAAGAGCTAATAGCACCTTTGAAAGTTCTATAATGTGTACAAATAAAAAATCTACTCTCACACATTCAAACTAGACCTCACAGTCTTTTGGCATAGCTCTACTTTTGTGCGCAAAAGAGAGACAGTGGGGGAATTGCTACGACGTTGCCCTGCAAGTTGTTAGGCCACTACAGTGTTTTGACAAGTTTTCTCACCTCTATAGTAATTCCGGTGTAGTAACAATAGCATGAGGGTTGGGTCTCATGTTTAGTTAGCTCTGGACCGTGAGGGCTCCTTGGAATGAAACCACCTTTCCATGCCCTCATCTGCGACATCACACACCCTCTATTAGCCTCATGTGTGTTGCTCTAAAGATGGGCCATAGTAGAATTTCTTTAGTTATAAAGTAACTCCAACTTAAATCACACAAATAAGCAAAATTCACTATGGCTCTCATTATTATATTGAGAAGTCTTGTGTGGGGTCTTATTAGTAGTCAAAAGGAAATTCACTAGATTCTCTTAGAATGTATTTTTTGGATACTATATGAAAAACCTACAAATTTTCAAAGTGCTGAAAATAGGTATTTCTAAAACCGACTATAGATTCTTGTGAATAGTGTGAGTATACTTTAGGCAAGAATCTAGAGTGGTTGGTTTCTTAAAGTGGTCGAAAGTAGGTGCAGTTACCTTAAAAGTGTTGTGGATTAAACTGAAGATCTTCTATCAGATTGTTGCAATTTCTTGGATATATAGTTTGTGGAGTAGATGATTGAACTCATTGAAGTGTTGAATCAATTTAAGTATATCCCAATTTATTGTAGAGTTTGAATTTATGTCATGGTTCAATTTAGAGTTATGGGGACATTTGAAACAAAGAAGATTTGAGAGAGTGATTGCATGCAAATACATATTGTTTGTGAAGTTGTATACTTAAATCAGTTGGCCAAGTTGTTGAGTTGGAATGTGATATCACAAAGCAATTGCTGACTTGCCAACATTTGTAGTATGAACATTGCCAAGTATTATGCAAATTGTTTATCAATGGAGATCAATGCAATAATTGATAGTGGTACAAAGCATGCATGGACCCTAAACTTGTAAAGGAGGCACCTTGAATCTCTATTGTAGCTGATAATGGGGCTATATTGATACAACGAAGAAAAGATAAATATTAGTAACAATGGTAGTAGTAGAATTTTTGGGCCTCCAGCTATGTCATTCATATGGTAAGATAAAGTTGTTGTCTTACAATATTTTAAACTATATTTTTCAATTAGTGTTTTATAGTTTAGAGTAATAAAAAAAATTCTAACCTTCTTGTAGATGAATTTGGCAAAGTTTAATAAAAAAAGCCCAACATTTTTGATAAGTTAGAACTACCTATTATAGTTAGAAGATCCATGGAAAACACCTAGGGAATGACCACATTATTAGTTTTTTGCAATAAATGAGATTTCGGCCACAATCAATGTCTTAAGTAATAATAATGAAGTGATTAGTGACTTTTTTATGCCTTCTACGTTAAGAAAATATTGTGACTACTTTTAACCTCTAAAGTCCCAAAGTCCCTACGGGGGACTCTTGGGATTTTGGGCAGGCTCGTATGATCTCAATTTTTGACATAATTTTTGACAACTTTTTTCAAAGATAGGAAATCAGATTAGCTTTTTAGGAATATAATTTTTATTTCAATCGGTGCATGGAAACAAAAGTAATGCTACCATGAGTCCAAAAAGCAACTCGAGGGGCAGTCCAAAAAAATCACAAAAAGCTAAATTTTTTTAATTTTTAATTTTTCCCTCAAAGATTAAATTTTTGCCTACATGTGAAGCTTTGATTCATTCCATTTGAACTAGTGATGAGAAAGTTATGGACAATCTTAGTTTTTGGGCAATCTAAGCATCTTCTTAAAAAATCTTGAATTTGTCACTTTAAATGCAAATATCTTGCAATCTAAAAGGGCAAAGTTCCTAAAAAAATTTCACACATTCTTATACTAGTGTAGAAAAAACCTTATGGTTAGATGTATAAAAAAAAATTAATTAATTTTTTTCCTTTTTGCAATAGAAATGATAGTTTTGAGTGGATTTTTATGAAAAAAGGCCTTGAAACTTTAGGGATTAATTAGGTGAGTAAGGTGAGCATTTTGGATGCACTTTTTTTATTGTTTGGGGGAGTTTAAAAACTCTTTTGGACCATGATAGGAGAACATTTCAAAAATTCATAACATATTCATACTTTGTTGAAAAAATATAATTTCAAATGCTCTTGCATTTCCCACACTTGTCTTCATGTGGGAGAAAAATAAAAAATTTCAGCAATGGCATTACATCAAACTCCTAATTCCAACCGCAATGGGCTATTTTAATACCTTACACTTGTCGCAAAGGCTTGATAGGACCAAGGAACATAGTCATAGACCCCCTTATCAACCCCTTATCAGCCAGAGGCCTGACCAGACGGGAACCTTTCCTGACGACGTAGAGGCCTATCCAGACGGTCCCATACTGCCTCCGTCAGGCCTTAGAGCCGTTTTCCATTGGGGAGCTGGACCTCCCGGGCCTGGAGGGGGAGCTGGAGGGAACCGGAGGGGGCCTGGAGGTCCGGTGGCTTCACGGAGCAACCTGGACCTCCAGCTCAAGGACCTTCCGGGGACCTTCCAAAGAGCTCCCCAATGGAAAACGAAACTACTTTTCTTACTTCTCTTTTCAAATAAGTTACACACAAATGTTTGTTTTGATAAAAAGAGAATTTATTTTCAGTTATTTAATTATTCAATAATACATGTTTAATAGTAATAATAAGAAAAATAATTTTTAATATTCATAACATACATAATTAAATGTTGATTTTTATATGACAAAATTTAAACAATTTCATTTATTATTTGAGATGGTTTAGGTAAGTTTTTTCACATTGCAAAAATTACCAACACTAATTGATAATCAAATGAAATAATTGACAAACCTTCTAATGTTAGGAAAAAAATTCAAACACACAAAATAACTTGCCTCACAAAATTTGTCCACACAATGGAAGACCATGTAAAACATGTCTTTATTGACGTGGAGGAGGATGTGCAATAGATTGCCCTAAAACTGTCATGGCATTTGCCATGGCATTTAAAGCCCCTACTAGTGCTTGAGAGGTTTCTATAGTAGCCTCCAATTTTCTGTTTTCTAGGTTTAGGAGCTCTCTATGTCTTGCATCTTCTCTGTCTTGAGTTCTATCAAGACTTTCTACAAGTTTTTCCCTATTAGAAATGAGAGCATCACGTAGAGCTTCTGAAGCACGAGGTAATGTTTTCCTTCTTTTTGCAGTATTTGAGCGAGAGCCGTTTCCTACATGATCATCTTCACTGTCTTCTCCTAGGTCACGCACATCTTCTCCACCTTGCTCTGACCCTGAACAAGAAATTAATTGTAATTGAATTTCAAAACATTTAAAACCTCTTCATTTATAGAAAGAGAAAAGAAACTACAACATGCAGAATTTCAGAAGACATACATGACCTCACATACCTGATGGATTGTTGAATAAGGCAGAATCCATCAAATGTTCAGGTTGGACATCTCGAGATGTTCCAGGCAACCAAGAGCAAATGTGGTCGTAGACTTCTTTCTTCATTATGGTTTTCAATTTAAATAGTCTTTTCGCATCTGTTTCTGAATATGACCAGAAAGAGGGTCTTCCACTCGGAATGTTCGATTCATAATCATGTACTTTTTAAAAATCAGCTCTCATTTGGTCCCACTTATTTTGACATTGATTAGGACTTCTATGACATCCTAATTCAAAACACCTATCTGATAACCTCTCCCACTTCTGGGTTTGGGTTTGATGCAATACATGTTTGTTCGTACTTAATGGACCACTAATTTCAAACCACTCTTGGTAGGCAGTGCACAAAACCAACACTTCGTCAGTATTCTATGGTCCAGCAGAAAAGGGACGACCCGGACGCACACCTTGTATATCTCCCTCTATGACATCATCCTCCTGAAGTTGGGAATTCAAGTCAATAGCTTGAACTCTTGCTCTCACTGACCCAATGCTCGGAGATGCTTGACTATCCATTGTATTTTTCAAAGGTAAATCCTAAATACACACAATGTTCACAAGAATAAAGAAAAATAAATATATAAGCTTATAGAACAAAATTCCAATGCAAACTTGAAATCAAAATATGTGAAAAATGATGTTTGCGGTCTTCATTTCATTAATTTATAGTAGTGTGTACAAAAAAGTAAAAGACTATAAGACTTGTGAATTAAAAATAGAAATAGCACTTAAAAATAATAAATTGAATGTTATTTTTATGAGTACTCACATGACAATTGTGAACTCAAGTTTTTATAAATAATATATTTTATAAATATACACTACCAATGACTTGTAATTTTTTTTAAAAAGAACCCTAAATTTATATTTCACTGAATTTTTATTTTTATATTGTATTTGCAATATATATAAAAAAATTCTCTGGATTATATATTCATTATAGGTTCTTGTGTTGAATGCATTGCTTCAAGTTTACCATGGACACTAATAGCGTTTCAATATTAGACTTGTGGTCAACCTCTTGTACTGCCCTTGCTGTAGTTTTCTTGGAGAAGGATGATGGTTTTCTAGTGTCTAACAAAAGCATTTCATGGAGGGGAAAGAATTCCATGTCATCTGTAATGACTTCATTACGTTTTAGTGCAACACTAGCCTCTATTGAAGACGAAGACATAGTTGGCATGATAATGAATTCTCACTTACAACCGAAAGACATACTTGGGGTTCAATGGGGTCCATGGTATATAAAACCACGTTCATTGCATTGGTGGGACCTTTACCGTGAACAAATAATGCATGATGACCATGAACGATTTCGGAAGATGTTTCGAGTTTCTTTAAGGACTTTCAATTATCTATGTGAGTTGGTAGGTACTGACATGAAAAAAAACACCCCCCCATCTTTTCATAGTATTAGAGGTCAAAATTTGGAGATAGAGAAACAAGTTGCCATGTCATTACGTAGATTGGCTAGTGGAGATTCTTTACTAAGCGTATCAGAGTTGTTTGGAGTTTTTCTGGCTACAGTATCAAAATCTGTTAGAAGGTTCATTATATCAATAATTTCACGAGGCAAGCGCCATTTGCAGTGGCCTACAATAGATGACCTAGAAAATGTGAAGAACAAATTTGAACATGTATGGGGAATACCACAAGTTTGTGGCGCCATTGACTGTACTCATGTAGAAATTGATTTGCCCAAAAATGCTAGATCGACAGACTTCTATGATAAAGACCATGATTACAGCTATATTGTTCAAGCAATTGTTGATTCAGAGATGCAATTTTTGGATGTATTTGCTGGATTCCCAGGAGTGGTGCATGATGCACGAGTTCTAAAAAATTCAGCATTCTATAAAGTTGTTGAAGATGGTCAACGTTTAAATGGACCGAAGCGACGAATTCAAGGTACATGGATTCCAGAGCTCATACTAGGGGATGCTGGATACACTCAATTAGAGTGGATGTTGGTTCCTCTTCCAGGGAGGAATTTACGTGGTGTGTATGAAAGCTATAATTACAAACAAAGTAGTACACGTATCATAGTTGAACGCGCTTTTGGAAGGTTGAAAGGGGTGTGGAGAATTTTATATAAGCCTATTTGGAATCCTGATGAGGCTATGGTGCCAAAACTCATCTATGCTTGTTGCATTTTACATAACATTCTTCTTCAACAGAATGAGACTATTGACGAGGATGTTCCACTTCCTGGCCATTATGATGAGGGCAGAACGTCAACAAATATCTAGATAAATCATAACAGATGAAGTTGAGATTATAAGGGAATCCATTGTTCAACATTTAGGTGTAGTTGAAGCACGCACAAACAGACCCTACTATGTGCCTCGCAGAGAAAGCTTTTAGTATTGAATCAGTAAACTCTTGCTGTAATTAAAAATTCCACTATGGATTTTTTTAATTACATCCATTAAGTTTGTTTGTGTTAATTTTTTAATAGAAACAATTATTTTGTGGACAAATTTTGTGAGACAAGTTTTTCTATGTGTTTGAATTTTTTTTCTAACATTAACAGGTTTGTCAATTATTTTATTTGATTATGAATTAGTGTTGGTAATGTTGACCACTTCTCTTTTAAAAAAGCTTACAAAAATGTATGTTTTGATAAAAAAAAAATAACTTAGTTATTTTCAGTTATTCAAGTATTCAATAAAATATGCTTTAATAGGAATACCGTTTTTTACATTATGGATAAAGTTTGATTCACCCCTTGTTGCATAAAGTTTACGAATAATACGAAGAATGCCAAAGAAAAATGCACCATTCTAGAGATATATAATTTTTTAATATAATTTCAGCATTATGTATAATATTATTTAAGATTAAAAAATAATTAAAAAAATTTTAAACTTCCTTATCATAGGTTTAAACTCAAAACAATATGAAACAAGGCTTGGACACCCAAAGAAATGGGCAATTGTAAAATCAAAAGTTACTCATTTCGTAAATGAGGAATGAAAAACATCTCCCCGAGCAGTCCGCAAAAGCTCCGCTTTTCCTTTTCTGGGAGAGTCCAGGCCCCCCTATAAAGCCCGAAAACTCGGACTGGAGGCCTGGACCGAGCTCCTGGACGGCCCGGATAGGGTGTACCAAAAGAGCCACGTTCCGTCACCCTTCAAAAAGGCTGGATCACCCGAGGTTGAGGCTGGGTCACCCGAGGTTGAGGCTGGGACACCCGTGCTCCAAAACACATCTGGAATTCTGAGCTGCCCGTCCAATTTTACCATCCACTGTTTCTTTTCCGTTCATTCGAGGAGCCGCTGGAACTAATCCTACGGCACTGTGCGGCACTCTACGTCGCAAACCCCTAGCCCAACTGAATTGCCTTTGCCATCTCGCAATGATTTCTCAAGATCCTTCTCAATGTCTGCTCTACGAAGAAGGGAGGAGAACGAGCAGAAGCACCGGAAGAAGTTGCTGGGCCTGGAGATGGAAAAGTTGGTCTTCGAAATGCTGCAAAGATTGACGAAATCAACATTTTACAGGTACTTCGCTTGTTTGTGAAGCTGTCATTAGTGGTGTTTGGGAGCTTTGGCCGAAAAATGCCAAGTCCCTATCGTTCAATTACGTGAGCAGAGAATCCTGGGGTTGTTGAAATTGAGTGAAAAAGCTGTACTACTTTAGTATCGGAGGGCAACCGGTATGTTTTGCAGCATTGTGAACCCTTAAGTACCGTTTTATGCATTTGAAGCTGGACGAACGTCAATCTTGATGTTTACCGAAAAACGAAGAAGCCAAATTAGAGGCCTGATGTTTTCAGCACTTTTGAGGTGCTTATGTGGGGAATGTTGTTTACTTCTCGTTCAATTACTTTCATTGATCCTGGTGATTGTAAAATTGTGCATGTCTGAACTATAAATTTCACAATATGATCAGTCAAATTGATCATGAATTAATGTGAAACTTTAGGTTAATGTTTCAGTTGAGGTTCACAATGGTGGAATTTGCGATGTTGCATTTATGGATGTATTTGGTGATTGATTCCAAAACGCGCTGAGTGTGTGCAAGATTGGCCGTTTCCGCTCTAAGATGTGAACGACGAGTTTAGGGTACGTCCAAGTTTATACCAAGTAACTTGCTTGGCACGTCCACTGATTCAATTTGCGGAGATCTGGGTGGGGAATATATTCTCGAGGTACACATCAGGGATGAGTTCACAGAGGGATTTTCAGTTGATTGACAACAAGCTTTCATTTTATTTGGTTTGTCACTAATGAATCCAGCTTGGACAGCCATATGGTTTACCTTGGACATTGTTCTCCTAAGGTGCTGATTCTCCTTGAGTAGATCCTCTATCTGCAAAGTCAAAAACATTACAAACACATGTAGCGCATGTAGGGCATCAATCGATTATTCCTGCAAAAACAAGTCTTTGTCAATTGGAAGAAATTAAGAGCCCGTGAAATACTCATTTGAACAATGAATTGCCAAGACACATGTCTCACCATTGCATTGTAGCACTTAGAGTAAAAAGAAGTTCCTGATAAAAGCATTACCTGTGTCTCTAGAGCAATGACACTCTGTTGCTTTGTGATCTGCAAATCCAAAACCTGCAAGTATAGACGTGACCTCATGTTGATAAGACCATAAGATTGTTTAGAACAAGAATTGATGCCAGTTCAATCTACTAATTGCTGAGATTCAATCTACTAATCAACAGCATGAAATCACGGTGAAACACAACAACAAGCTCTCCTAAGCAGCAGTCCTCGGTCCCAAGAATTGTAGGTATTTGCCTTAAGCTTGGAATTCAGAGGGAAACTCCAAGCAAGTAACAGATCACCACAAGCATATTTAGAAACAGGCACAAGCACAATCAGAAAGAAAAAAATTGTAACGTTCTTACCCATGGCGTTTAGCTCCAATCGACAACTTCCAATTCTGCACCAAGCTTGCTGTGAGATCATTGTCATCTTCCTCAACATCAGAGTCCAAGCAGTTGGTATGTCCCAGTGACACGCAATCAACACAAACCGTTACTAAATTAAAGATGTTGAATACATCTTCCGTGCAAGAAATTCGCACCAGATGCTCCTCATTTCACACAGACATTCCATAGGCACAAAGGGAAACGGAAGAAAGCGTTTGGTTTGCAACGACAAGACGTAGAGTGCCGCGGGGTAAGTTTCAGCGGCTCCTACAATGAATGAAAAAGAGACAATGGATGATAAAATCCGACTGGCAGTTCAAAATTTCAGATGTGTTTTGGAGCACGGATGTCCCAACCTCAACCTTGGGTGACCCAGCCTCAACCTCGGGTGACCCAGCCTCAACCTCGGGTGGCCCAGCCTTTCTCAAGGGTGACGGAACGTGGCTCTTTTGGTACACCCTACCCGGACCCCGTGGGAAAGCCCCTGGACCTCCCGGGCCTGGAGGTCCAGGCCCCAATGGAAACTGGCTCTTACACGCAGAGCTAGGCACCGTCAGGTAATTCGTTACTGCAGGCCATCGGAAATGCCCCCAGTCGGTCTGTACTGATGCAGTACTACAGGAGGAGCTGTACTAGCTAGTATTTTGCAGTACTGCATGTATTACTGCGTTAATTTGAAAACAATATTTGTTTTAAAATTTTAACTTAATACTGCGTTTATATTCTATTAATATTGTTCAAATGCAATACTGCAATAGGATGCCCGAATTAGTTACTCTACACTGTTAAGCCCCTCCATGAGTACTAACGCAGTACTGCGAAAAACTGTGTGGATGATCAATTGGCGATTCCCTGTCCATCTGACGCCCACTCATACATCTTCTCGTTGCAGACAAGCCTCGTGGTAGATAGGCTTCCGCCTGACATGGTGACCCCACTTAAGCCATGAATTATTCGATCGTGGGACCATGCCCTGAGGAAACCATTAAAAACTGAGAACGTGACTTTGCGTGCAGTTTGGACCTCGTTACGAGGCCGGATATCCACGCATCTCCAGTCAATCTGGAGTCTATTCCAAGGCACCCAATCTAAAATCAACGCGCGCCCCTGCAACTTCTCATTGCAGACAACTGTTTTGTAGGAGGAGCTAGACGAAGTCACGGGTGGGCTGGCAGCGGGGGATGCGGACTCCGACTGGCTGGGTCGCAGATGAACAGTTGGTGTACAGTGAAACCCCAGGAGCCCAAGCAAGCGCCAGGGTTTGGTGCTTGCTCGTGTTTGTGTGGAGCTGCTCTCATTCTGGTATGCTCGGACATTGCTCTCCTCTGCGTCTTCTGCTCGGCGCTGCTGCCGTATCGATCTCAAGCTGTGGTGAGTGCATTCGCTAGTCCTGTTCTGCCGTATTCTGTCCATGTATTTCGAGCTAAGGTGACTGACTGGCTTTTGCTAGTCTTGTTTTACAGTATTGATTTCAAGCTCCTGCTTTTACCCATGTTTTTGAAGCCAGTCATGGTGAGTGGTTTGGCTCCTCCTGCTTTGCCGTATCGATCTCAAGCTTATGTCCAGACATGTACCTTAAGCTAGTGACCTTCAGATGAAGGCTCGTAGCTCGTAGTATTGTGGAGTCCCTTCCGACTTGCGCGTGACTCCACAAGCGTTGAATAATTCGTGGGCCATGCGGACCAAGCCTTGAGGAAAACATTTAATATATGTAACGCTTGTCAGTACGTTTGCCTTTGCTTAAGTTTAGCGATCGAGGAATGAGAGAGAATAAGGGATGCATACAGAATGTTACGGCATACAGGTTCTTGAATGAAGTAATCATTGATTCATCAGTGCCAGGGAAACAAGTGCATAAAACTTTCAAGTGATTAGATTATCAAAATTGTTGTGGTCATACTAAAAAACTATTGCAGAAGTTTATGTTGTAGAAGTAGAGTGCAGATAGCAAATGTAAGACTGGTGTGGTGAATTTTGTTAAGATGGCTGTATTGTGCATGCCATTTTCAGACCGTCCGGTCTAAACCATAAAAGTGACATTTAGGAGAAGTATGGACTTCAGAAATTTAGGATTGGTGTAGGTTTTAGATCGCACAATTTGAATTGTGAAAGTGCCATCTATGACACATGTAGATTTCAGGCATCTAGGAATCATATAGATTTAAGAAATCTAGGACTTGTACAATTTAGACCACCTAGTTTGAATTGTAAAAGTTGTCAAAGTTGTGAAATTTTGCCATTTTAACAAAATTGTCCATTAGTATCCTTATTGTATCTTAAATGCAATATTATATGTAGTTTCAATCTTTTCTAATCGCTTTCCTATTCATGAGAGTAGTTGGTCAAGTTTGGAGCTAATTCTTAGGGATCACTTTGTGTATGTACCTAAATATATATATTTATCTTGTACTTTAAAATTGAACAGATCCCATCTCCCACTCTCTTTGCCTCTTCTTGCTTGTCAAACCTATTCAACAATTATAGTTGACATTTAAATGAGATGATTCATCATGCAAGATGTTGAGAATCTAATTAATTAACTCTCTTGCACTTGTGCACATATCCATGAATTGCTACATTTGCAAGTTTCTTTAGAATGTCATCAATTGAATTACAATTCAATGATAGTTTGAATATGTTCATAAGCAATTGTTTATTTATAATTATTTAGTTTTAATATCACTGGTTAATGTGTGTTGATCTCTTCAAAGTTTATTCAATTTCACATTTGAGTATGTAAAACTTTGAGTATAAGCTAGTTCGTTAATGGCATTTGTTCGTTGTTCTTAGTTATTATCAAATATTGTAAAGGTAAATTACTTTGTCTTCTTCACTTTCAATGTTGAGCTTCCTGTAGTCGCTACTTGCTTGGCTTCTCATCCTATAGAAATTATTGTTATGGTGAGTGGTTATGCTATAGAAGCTAGCAATGGGGAGTTTGTTAGTCTTATTTTGCCATATCTATCTTAAGCTTCTGTCCATGTTTATGAAGCTTGCCATGGTGAGTGGTTTGGCTAGTCCTATTTTGTCGTATTGAGTCCCAAGTGGCATGTGATTCCCAAGCTTTGAATTCTTTGTGGGACATGGACCATGTGGACTAGGCCTTGAGGAAAACAATAAAACTTGGTAGTGTGACTTTGATGTGCACTTTTGCAATTTGTAGACATTGAACTACAAGAGGATAACCCCCATTGCATGAGGTTTTGGACCTAACAATAATGAAGTCTAGATATTTTTCTTTACATTCATTTACTTGATTTCTTGATTGTATATCAAATAAACATTATTTTCTATTGATGTTTTGTGCATTTAGTACCATTATTAAGAAATATTGATTTTTCTTTTTCACCTTTCTATAGTAAACTTCAAAGCGCTCCATTTTGGTACTTGTTTTTGGATATTTTTGGATATTGAGTTTCTTCATTGAACTTTTCTAATTTGGAAGAGCATGAAGTGATAATTAAATTCAATTAGTCCACTTCGTTATCAATTTATCAATGCAAGTAGTTATTCAATTGTATTAAATAATATTATTATTCATAAATAAGAGAAAAATACAAATGTGAAATTGATAAACATGATTACTTGAGTTTTCTTTTGGTGCAATTACAAAATTAGATATTGTCAAGCTCATTGGTTGTTAGAAGTTAAGCATCCAACCATAAGGTTTAGATTTAGATTTGAAGCTAAAAATTGAATTTCAGTGATAAGCTATGTGAGGTTGCTATTTCACAAGGCCAAAAAATAAGATTGGACTAAAGCAAGTGGGTGAAAAGAAGCCTTTGTGATTGATTGTCTTTTGATTCCATTTTGGGAAGTTTTTGTTCTTATTTAAGTTGTAAGATCGGGAATCATTCAAATTGTTGTTGAATTAAGAATTAGAGATTGAAAATGTTTCAGTTTCTTATGGTGAGCAGATTGCTACAAGTTTATGAGATAGTTTGGAGCAAATATTTTAGTATGTGAGTTGGATTACATTGCTTAGCACTTTATGAATGATTTGATTGAACTTGGACTCTTTGTGTGACAAGATTAATCAAAATTAGGGAAAATGCAAAAAAAATTGAAGAATGTATTTGTTGTAGTATTTGTCACAAATGAAATCACATACCTTCCACAAGTTGTAAAATTTTTAGATTTATTTGTTTTTGAATGGCTAGAGAGCAAGTGAGCAATCTTCGTGTTTGTACCAAAAGCTAATTACATTCAAGGTGGAGGGGTTGTGGTTTTAAGATCTCAAGAGATTATTGCTTATTTAGGTTCTTGTGTGTGTTATGAATTATGGTGAGACTGAGATGTTTGTGTATATTAGCAATGCCTGGACTTTTTTCTAAGATGCTGGTTTGATTGGTTTCAGCTAATAGTTCATGTATCTTTCTCCAATTAATTTAGAATGAATTTGAAGACACCCAATCTAAAATCAGTGCATGGCCATGGTGCATTGTCTCATTGCTTATGACAAGTTTGTGTGAGTTGTACATATTATAGGATTGTAGACAAAATTGAAGATGTGTTGAAGGTGAATAATCCATGCATAGTGAAGACCCAAGAGCCCAAGCAAGTACTTGAAGGTTTGTGTTGTTTTGCTTTGTTATTGGATGGAACTGCGCTTGTTGTGACATGCTTGAACATTGTTTTCATCTCCGTCTTATGCTCTGCCCTACTACCTTATTGATCTTAAGTCATGGTGAGTGGTTTGGTTGGTCTTGTTTTGCCATATTGATCTTAAGCTTATGTCCATTTATCTCAAGCTAGGTATGATGAATGGTGTGGTTGGTTCCATTCCATATCAATTTCAAGCTAATGTTGTTGCATCTCTAGTCATGGATTTCTAGTGTCTTAGTATCTTCTAGTTGTATTTTGCCATTGAAATTGATCTTGATCTAGCTTTTGTCCATGTATATGTTACAACATGTGATGTGTCGTTCTTCTAATCCTATTTTGCAATATAGATGTCAAACTTGTGTCCGTGTGTGTAATTTAAGTTGTGGTGAGTAGTATACATAGTTCTCTTCTGCAAATGTTGTTTTATTAGAATAAAAAGGAGGCCATAGGCAAGGAGGTTCCTTTAAACCACTAGAGTGCTTGCCAAAATGTTATATAATTATATAATAACATTAATAAAAATAATAATGGAATAATGAAATATTAATAACTAATTAACCCCTAAATTTCCAAGGCACAAAATTTTGGTGTTGACAATACTTTGAAGCTAAATTAAACCTAAACAAATTGTTATTTTTAATAGTTTATATTTTTGAAAAATTCTTTTGGAATTCTAGTTTTAGTATCAAAAATCCGATTTTGAAAATGAATGATCATGATTTTTCTATTTAAGATTTTGAACAAGGGTGTCCATTGCAATCTTGATATTTTTTTGTAGTATTGAGGGCTTTTGGAAATGAGTCTCAAATATACTATCTATTGGAGAAAAAATCACATTACAAATTTACTTAGAAAATTTTAGAATAGATTTTGAGAAGCCCTATATTGATTGGGTTTGTACATGTTAGGTTCCTAATCCTCATTTTTTTTGGTGACCAACTTTTTAGATTTGACATGTGAAAAGAGGATTCAAAGACCTCAAATTACTTTTGTAGTTTTAACATCCTCATGATCAATTATTATAATTTTTCAATCTATAAGTGATGTTGAGTTTTCTTTTCCCATGTGATCTCTAATATGCTTATTTTGAATTTGTACAAAAATAAATAAATAAAAATTGATGAAGATTACTAAGTTGTTGGCTTTTTATTCAATTTAAAATTAAAAAATTAATGCTCTAGATGCCAACTATTAAAAATTGGGCCTTGTTTAAATCTCAAAATAATAAATTTACCAAACTCTTAAAGTTCCTTGTGATGTTTATGTAGTAAAGGCTTCAAAATCAAGGCATCACTGATAAATAATTAATAGAGAAAGAAAAATTGAAATTCCTATTAATCCTAAAAATAATTGCCAAACTACTTTTTCCAACTCTAATTAATTATTGGGTATGAAAGTAATGCCATCCTTAGTAGCCTTGAATGATATTGGATCTTTTGGCATTTGATGGAAAGTGTTCTTAGAAGGCAACTTTTGTTTGTTTGTACTATTGAATGTTGCAAGTGAGGCAAAGAAACTTTACTTGTAGATAAATGAAAATGTATATTATGGATACATACAATGTCATGATTGACTTATTCTTTGGATTTTTGAATGTCTTTTATATCTTCATTGTTTCTTATATTAAGATGTGAGGTATTAGTTGATTAGCAATCCTATTGTTTAATATTCAACTTCTTCCACCAACTTGCTTGAATTGGATGGATCAATGAGAATTATTTTCTGAAATTGTTCAATTGAAATTGTAGTTTAATTGTAATTATAAGGATGTGAATTTTCTAATGGTGTCTAATTTGTCATTTGCAGAAACATTTGAACTGTGTTTTAGATAAACTTGTGATGTAAGACATCAATATGGATATTTTCAAGAAAATGGAGTTGGTGAAAGCTTTGGAAAATTGTGAAGAAATTTTGAGCAAGCAAGTATTCAATGCTAATCAATGCAAGAATTTGGTACATCATTTGCGCCATTTTCTCCAAAGGTTTCAAAAGATATTTGAGTTGGATACAAGAACCTTTCAACCTTTATTGAAAGATGTTTGTATAATCTCTTCAAAAGTTGAGATGTTGGTACTAAGTTGTTCTCAAACTTCATCTGTAGCGCCTCTTATTCAAATGCAAAACAAAGAAGCATTTCGAGAATTGCTTTTTGAAATGTCATCTTGTTTGGAGGGGTTCTATGACATAGTGTCAAACATTGATTCATGTTTGAAAGGGACGGATACTATCATGGATTCTCAATCATGTGGCACTCCTTTTCTTCCATGTGATTTGGTAGAAGTTGAAGAAGATCAAGTTGAATTATGTAAAATATTAGAAAACAAATTGCATAATTTGGAACTTGGAACGTATGATTATGAATTAGCAAAATATGTGCTACAATGGAGGGAGTGCATTTTGAAGGTTGAATGTGGAGAAAGTGATCTAATTCAATTCCTTCCAAATGTTCCATTACCAGATTTTGGACCTTTTCCTAAATCTCTTGCAAAGGATGTATTTTTGACAAAGTGGTTGGGCATTGAAAATGTCACAAAGAAAATAGACTTGGATCTTTACGATAAGGATGATTATATTACGTTGGAGAAGGAAGTGCAGATTATGGCTCAATTGAATCATCCAAACATTGTCAAGTTATTTTATTGTGGTTCTTTCAATGATTCTAATGGAAATAATCACCTTCAATTTGGAATGGAAAAAGGTGACATGAGTCTTTATAAAATGCTATTTGAAGATCTGGGTCAGAGGATTACATTCCATGCCAAGTTGGATTTAATGCTACAAATTGCTAGCGGAATATTGTACCTTCATGACATGAAAATTGCACATCGTGACTTGAAGCCACGCAATGTTGTGGTGACTAGAATGCAACGTCTAGAGTTACAAGAAGATGGTTATGTATGTGCCAAGTTAATTGATTTTGGTATTTCCAAGAATGAAGTGAAGGGCCTTATTATGCCAAGTGGTACTTGTGGGACCCTTATATATATTGCTCCCGAAGCATTAGAGGCCAATGTGGAGTTTGATCCTTTGAAGGCCGATGTGTTTAGTTTTGGATTAATTTGTTGTGATGTATTACTCCAAAAAGAATGTGAAGATTTTGAATCCACTCCTTTTAAAATTGCTAAAAGGCAAAAATCCGCCTTAAAGGGAATTCCATCTTGTGAAGATTTACGATTGACAAGAGGAAATCAATCATTTTTACATTTCAATCTATTCATGCAGTTTTCATCTTCTATTGTAACGATTAGACAATGGTGTTTATACTCATGGAGATTGATTGTGTGTTGTTTATGGGCATTTATGACTGATTATGTAAGGAGATTTTATGTGTCAAAAGTGGATGATGAATGTATGAAGGTAAGAACCAATCTGAAAAATGTTTTGAGTTTAGTACCATGTTTAAATTCATGAATTAGAGCTCATATTAGAAGGATGATTGATTTTTGACCTTTGAATTTAATTGAATAAGATTGTTAAACTTTGTTGATGGTGGTAATTTTTCAATTTTTCAATTGTGGTAGTTTGGTTGTGCACAGGGTATTATCAATCCACCAATACTTTTAAAAGGCAATGGTCTTGATTTCAAAATCAAGACTTTAGAAGCATTTCTTCAAAATAAATCTATGGTTGGTGTTGTCGGAGTGAGTGGTATTGGGAAATCTACATTGGTGAAGGCTTTGAAGGATCGCTTGAATAAGGCATTGCCATTTGATGATTCATCTAAATGGACTACAATTATGTGTGATCTCAAAAGTGACTATTTGATGGAAATGAATCGGATCTTGAAGGACTTGGGACAAAAACAAGAAGCCAAGGATCTTGTTGAGGGTAAATGCATATTGATATCTTTGCTCCAACAGAAAAAAGTCTTATTCATTTTAGATGATGTCACTGAAGAATATCAATTGGATATGTTTGTGGAAGCAAAAATGTTCAGTATAGAGGGTAGCAGACTAATTGTTATTAGTCGTGATTGGAAGATCTTGAAAGGCATGATCAATGAAAATAGCAAATTTGAAGTTCCAAAGCTCAATTATGACCAATCTATTGAAATATTCTCCAAACATGCCTTCCAAAATGAAAGTGTATTGACACCACTAATGAATCAACTTAGCAAGAAAATTGTTCTTGCTTGTGGTGGCCATCCATTAAGCTTAGAAGTTATGGGCTCTTGTTTACATGGACAAAAGCGCCTTCGTGTATGGGAGCAAGCTTTACAAAAATTGAAGAGAGGAGAATATGATGCCCCTAAGGATGTAGGGAGAAGGTTGGAGATTAGTTTTGATATGCTTAACAAAGAGGAGCAAGAAGTGTTTTTGGACATATCATATTTCTTTTGTAAAGATGTATGGTTTGAAGACATTCGAGAAGATACAATAGTTGACTATTTGGATGAGAACACCAAGACAATAATGGTGAGTTTGAGAGACAAGTCACTTATCAAAATAGATGATAATGGATTTATAAGCATGCATGATTCAATACGTGATATGGGGCGTAGAATCTCAAGAACAACATTTGGAGGACGAAGAAAATGGAAGGAAACTTTCAAGTCATTAGAAACATTAAAAAAAGAGGTATGTGATATTGAATTGACAAATGATTTTAGATGATTTGTTTTTAGTGTCATAGAAATCTTGGTTCAATTCTAAATTTCAAAGTGCATGTTCATTGAGAGAATTGTTTTGGTTTCAATGACAATCAACTTCATTAGTGTCCACCTACTTGTAATCAATTAACCATGAATCTATGTGATTCAGGAGTTTCAAAATGCTCGAGGCATTTGCATACAAGGGGTGACTAAAGAAATAGATTTGAATCCAATTGAGATGGTTGAACTCCCTGACTTGTTGCTTCTAAATGTTGAAGCATTTAGCTTGAGCAATGTTGCAAAACTCATTAAAAAAACACGTCGACTTAAATTTCTTCGAATTATATATAAAACAAGTGATGTTGATCATGGAGAAATTATTTCCAACATCACCAACCAACTTACAACCTTACTTCAACTACAAGAACTTCAACACCTTACGGTGTTAGATTTACAAAACTTTGAAATGATCGAGACTTTTCCAAACCCAACAATTAAACATATACCCTTGAAGACATTATGTTTGCGAAAATGGAATGACCTTACAAATATATCACATGGATTTCAAAATATGACCTCATTGAAATCATTGTACATCCAAAGATGCACCAAATTGACATCTATCCATGCAACATTTCAAGATCTCAAGTTTTTAGAGACTCTAGACTTTGAAGGATGTGAATCCCTTGAGTACATGCCCCTTGGTTTAAATCAGCTATTATTTTTGAAGGAAATGAACTTCAAAGACTGCAAGCAGCTAAAGATTGGTGATTTGGAACTTCAATCATCAACATCACTTACTACATTGAATTTCGAAGGATGTGAAAAATTGGAAGAAATTCCACTAGCCATTGCCAACATGACAGGTTTGCAATCACTTGACTTTGCCGGCTGCAAGAACATGCGAGTGGGACATGCGTCATTTGAAAATCTCAAGGCTTTAAAGGTTCTAGACCTTTCAAGATGTGACGCATTGGAAAACATGCCTCATGGATTGGGAAAGTTGGAATCTTTACAGGAGCTGTGGTTCATTGATTGCAAACAATTGAAGATCAATGACTTTGAGCTCCAACCATTGACATCACTTACTACATTGGGTTTCAGAGGATGT
This sequence comes from Climacium dendroides, assembly GCA_950106755.1. Lineage (NCBI taxonomy): Eukaryota > Viridiplantae > Streptophyta > Bryopsida > Hypnales > Climaciaceae > Climacium > Climacium dendroides. The sequence goes on along the minus strand of OX467082.1, from coordinate 28,689,242 downwards.
AAACAACTGGAGGAGATTCCACTAGCCATTGCCAACATGACAAGTTTGCAATCACTTGGCTTTGAAGGTTGCAAGAACATGCGAGTGGGACATGCATTTTTTGAAAATCTCAAAGCTTTACAGGTTCTAAACCTTGCAAGATGTGAGACATTGGAAAACATGCCTCATGGATTGGAAAGGTTGGCATCATTAGAGAAGTTGTGGTTGAATGATTGCAAACAATTGAAGAGCAATGACTTTGAGCTTCAACCATTGACATTTCTTACTACATTGAGTTTCAAAGGATGTGAACAATTGGGAGAGATTCCACTAGCCATTGCCAACATGACAAGTTTGCAATTACTTGACTTTCACGGTTGCAAGAACATGCGAGTGGGACATGCATCATTTGAAAATCTCAAGGCTTTAAAGACTCTAGACTTCCAAGGATGTGAAGCATTGGAAAACATGCCTCATGGATTGGGAAAGTTGGCATCATTAGAGACGCTCGTGTTCATTGATTGCAAGCAATTGAAGATCAATGACTTTGAGCTCCAACCATTGACATCACTTACTACATTGAGTTTCAAAGGATGTGAACAATTGGATGAGATTCCACTAGCCATTGCCAACATGACAAGTTTGCAATCACTTGGCTTTGAAGGTTGCAAGAACATGCGAGTGGGACACGCATTGTTTGAAAATCTCAAAGCTTTACAGGTTCTAAACCTTTCAGGATGTGAGGCATTGGAAAACATGCCTCATGGATTGGGAAAGTTGGCAACATTAGAGAAGTTGTGGTGGAATGATTGCAAGCAATTGAAGATCAATGACTTTGAGCTCCAACCATTGACATCACTTACTACATTGAGTTTCAAAGGATGTGAACAATTGGATGAGATTCCACTAGCCATTGCCAACATGACAAGTTTGCAATCACTTGGCTTTGAAGGTTGCAAGAACATGCGAGTGGGACACGCATTGTTTGAAAATCTCAAAGCTTTACAGGTTCTAAACCTTTCAGGATGTGAGGCATTGGAAAACATGCCTCATGGATTGGGAAAGTTGGCAACATTAGAGAAGTTGTGGTGGAATGATTGCAAGCAATTGAAGATCAATGACTTTGAGCTCCAACCATTGACATCACTTACTACATTGAATTTCAAAGGATGTGAACAATTGGAAGAGATTCCACTAGCCATTGCCAACATGACAAGTTTGCAATTACTTGACTTTCACGGTTGCAAGAACACGTGAGTGGGACATGCGTCATTTGAAAATCTCAAGGCTTTAAAGGTTCTAGACCTTGCAAGATGTGAGGCATTGGAAAACATGCCTCATGGATTGGGAAAGTTGGCAACATTAGAGAAGTTGTGGTTGAATGATTGCAAGCAATTGAAGATCAATGACTTTGAGCTCCAACCATTGACATCACTTACTACATTGAATTTCGAAGGATGTGAAAAATTGGAAGAAATTCCACTAGCCATTGCCAACATGACAGGTTTGCAATCACTTGGCTTTGCCGGCTGCAAGAACATGCGAGTGGGACATGCGTCATTTGAAAATCTCAAGGCTTTAAAGACTCTAGACTTCCAAGGATGTGAGGCATTGGAAAACATGCCTCATGGATTGGGAAAGTTGTCATCATTAGAGACGCTTGTGTTCATTGATTGCAAGCAATTGAAGATCAATGACTTTGAGCTCCAACCATTGACATCACTTACTACATTGGGTTTCAAGGGATGTGAACAACTGGATGAGATTCCACTAGCCATTGCCAACATGACAAGTTTGCAATCACTTGGCTTTGAAGGTTGCAAGAACATGCGAGTGGGACATGCATCGTTTGAGAATCTCAAAGCTTTACAGATTCTAAACCTTGCAAGATGTGAGGCATTGGAAAACATGCCTCATGGATTGGGAAAGTTGTCATCATTAGAGACGCTTGTGTTCATTGATTGCAAGCAATTGAAGATCAATGACTTTGAGCTCCAACCATTGACATCACTTACTACATTGAGTTTCAAAGGATGTGAACAATTGGGAGAGATTCCACTAGCCATTGCCAACATGACAAGTTTGCAATTACTTGACTTTCACGGTTGCAAGAACATGCGAGTGGGACATGCGTCATTTGAAAATCTCAAGGCTTTAAAGACTCTAGACTTCCAAGGATGTGAAGCATTGGAAAACATACCTCATAGATTGGGAAAGTTGGCATCATTGGAGATGCTCATGTTCATTGATTGCAAGCAATTGAAGATCAATGACTTTGAGCTCCAACCATTGACATCACTTACTACATTGAGTTTCAAAGGATGTGAACAACTGGAAGAGATTCCACTAGCCATTGCCAACATGACAAGTTTGCAATTACTTGACTTTGAAGGTTGCAAGAACATGCGAGTGGGACATGCATCATTTGAAAATCTCAAAGCTTTACAGGTTCTAAACCTTTCAGGATGTGAGGCATTGGAAAACATGCCTCATGGATTGGGAAAGTTGGCATCATTAGAGAAGTTGTGGTTGAATGATTGCAAGCAATTGAAGATTAATGACTTTGAGCTTCAACCATTGACATTTCTTACTACATTGGATTTCAAGGGATGTGAACAATTGGAAGAGATTCCACTAGCCATTGCCAACATGACAAGTTTGCAATCACTTGGCTTTGCCGGCTGCAAGAACATGCGAGTGGGACATGCATCATTTGAAAATGTCAAGGCTTTAAAGACTCTAGACTTCGAAGGATGTGAGGCATTGGAAAACATGCCTCATGGATTGGGAAAGTTGGCATCATTAGAGAAGTTGTGGTTGAATGATTGCAAGCAATTGAAGATCAATGACTTTGAGCTCCAATCATTGACATCACTTACTTTATTGGGTTTGGAAGGATGTGAATATTTGGAAGAGTGATTAAATTTTGATATGTGAGAGGTCTAAATGTCTCCAAGGTATAGAAACCTCAGCTTTGAAGGTACCTACTTGGAAACTACATGAACTACTTAGTTTGACTCTCAAATGGATAACAAAGGTTTAATTCTAAAGGCCCAATGTTATCTTTTTGGGTTCAAAAACATCATGGTTTTTGATGTATTATAGGTCTAATTGGCAGTGAGGTATATAGAAGGTAGCGCATTCTTGATGACCTACCTATTCTAGCAATATAAGCTACTTTCTTTTGATACATGAAGAGATGATCAATGATAAATTATTCCACAATTCCTGACATGTTTGTGGCACATTATGATTGGCTACAAGACTCTCAATATTGTAACCAATCTTAGGTGGATTTTGCAACCAATGCTTAGTTGGAATTTGAACGGTCTATATAACCAATATAGATTGAATAGAATGTGCAATTAAGAAATCATAGTAATTATATTTTGAAAAGTAAAAATCTGAAAAATTATGAAAACCTTTCAAACTCTATTTCTACACATAGGAAAATTTCTCCAGTGAAGAAACCTACCCTACAAATATGTATATCTACTTAAATGGTTAGAAATGGATTGTCTCTTTTAGAAATCTCAACCATACAATCTTGTAGTAAAAATGTTGTAGATGATGTGAATTAGATTTGGAGTCATTTGGCTATAGATTGCAATGTTATAATAATGTTTTAGTGTTGAAAAAGGACCCCTAAGGCGCTTATGGATTAATCCAAGGTTTTTTTTTCTGGCGTTTAAATGCCAAATTTGATATAAAGAAACAAATACCTTGATGTCCCTCCAAATATAATGCAATGGCATGCTGCTAGGAATACAAGTTCTACAGTAAAAAAGAAACGCTCAGGTTCATGTGACATAATCTAAAGTCCAAAAAGCCTACTATCATCATCTTAGAAGAACTTTAGAAGGTATAACAATAAGAGAGAACCACACTACAACACATATGGAGATCCATACAGGGAATACACAGAATGCCCATGGAAAATACAAAATCCATCTACCAATAGTAAAATTTGCAAGTGCAAATGCCTGCCGAAGTGGATCCCTACAAACATAGTATATACACCTCCGCCTGTGTTGTACAAATCCTTTGAACTGGAGATTTAGAGCTCTAGTACAAATCTCGTAAATCTCACACTTCAATTAGGTGCCTCGTATTTAGTTTTTCTTATGCATAGATGCATGATATCACACTTAAATTCAATGTTGCGTCACTTGGGAACACTCCTCATAGCTTTGTAGGTTGGCTTGTGAAACTGCCAATCCGCAGCTTGGCATTCACGTCCATAGTAGTAGATCAATTTGCACCCGGTGCATAGTTTCAATTTCACGTCCACCTTGCGACAAACTACACAAGCATCAGATGTTGAGGAGACAACAGTAGCTCGAATATCTTGAACAATCTCTTCTCTACAGTCACATTCAGAGAGGGTCCATAAGGGTACAATGAACAATGGACGGACAAATTTTTGCCTTGGTTTCCATCGTTTGTTGTACTCAGAAATGACGCTCTCCGAAAGAAGGCACTCGTGAGCTTGAAGGACCTACAAAAATGGGAATTCAAATCCACAACAAATTAAAGAATGTCAGACCCTTAGCTCCCAAATCCTTGATATTTGAAATGTTGTATATACTTTTTGCCTTATCTTTGTACAATAATACTACCTATGCCTCAAAATAAATCCGAGGTTTCTAGTGGGAATTTAGTCAGAGTACCAAGGATTATTTTGAGATAGAGGGAGTATTATTTATCTGGATTTCAGCAAATTGGTCACAAAGAAAGGGATTGGTTGGTTTTTATAAAGAAAAGCAATAGAGAAAAATGCTTTGTGAAGGAGCAAAAGTTATACCTAACATACGAAGTGGATTTGGTATTTGGTTCCCAAACAAATCCAAATCTTGCCTTTTGGTTGTTGGAGGTGATCCAATAAAAAATTCTCATGGTCTCTATGCGCATTTTCCTTATTCATGAATGTATATTCGACCTGAAATACATTCCATGTAAACAAGAGAAAGAAGTCTGACCATTAAAACCAGAATTATAGAATGCTAAAATAAACCCTAAATCCTGAACATCAATAAACAATCTAAAATCATCTACACCCAAACTTGTTTAATGTGCTTAGGTGCCCAACTGCCCATACTCCACATGATAATATGGAGTTCTGTAACATTAATGTAATGAAGAGTTGCATGTTAAAGTTACATTGAAGAAATTTGTACTTGAGGGTCCAAGAGTGAACAAGGTTGAATGCAAAGTTCTAGTTTGTTTCATAGTTATCAATTTCCTTACTATCACATTTGTATTCAACTTTAAATTGCGACATAGCAAAGTATGATAGTGAGAGTGCGAAATGAGTTTTGAATTGCGTCTCTCTCTTCTCTTCTATCGAGTGAATTCCAACAAACAAAGTGTGATTAGAGAAGGTGGGAAATGATGGAAAATGATAGGATGTCATAGTCGAAGGTGAGAGAAGAAAGGGTGTCATATTCAAAATTAAAAAGAGAAATGTATATATGTGATACTAGAGAAGGTGAGAGAGAATAGAGATCGTGACATTCCAAAGGAAGGATTGTATTGAGGATTGAGTGCACATCCGTTGTTCTACCTGGAACAGAATTGTTTCCTTATCTCCCCTAGAAACAACCCCCGCGTTGGCTTTGAACGAACGCAGCGCTTTGATACACATAACCAAACCAACCCTCTGCTCCTCCTCCCTCAAAACCACAATGCGGATGCCCTACTCCACTACTTCTGCCACGACACGAAAGAACACGTGGCATCCCAAAAAGTCGTCTGTCTCCAATGGAGGCTCCGTGAGACTCGTTGTGCCATTGCAGTCCATCAAATATAATAGCTCCTATATTTATCAAACTCCTTTTTTCAACTAAGAAAGTGGTCCAACCAGAAATTGATGTCACTTCTCCTACTTAATTACAGGTAATGCCAATCCATTTGAAATGTGTTACAAATTTGTCAAACCTGGGCTCTTGCGACACCAAGGTATAGATTTCCCGCTCGCTTATGGTGGTGAAGTAGGGCTTCATGAGAAGGGAGCGTCGGTCTCGTAACAACCGATCTTCCATGCTATCATTCCAAACCTCGAAGTGGGCAATCTCGAGCAATGCCGTGGGGTTGAAACTCTTCTTTGGAATGTTCAAGTCTTTGTGGCATTCACCGAAGAAGAGGAACTTCGCAAATGGAGCATGGAGATCGTGGTTAGATGCATGGGTGAGATGGAGAATCACCTCGTCCAAGCCTAGCTTCTAGATGACACGATGAACACAACTAGAAAATGACACGTCAAAAAGGGTAAAAATGATGGATGGAATAGATCAAAAAGTGAGATTTTCATCTTATGAAAATAGTTCCTAAATTGTGTCCACCTAACATGAAATTGGCCGTTTTTCATGGGTGGAATATGGGTGGAATTTGGGTGCTCCCAAACCTTGGTCCATCCATGAATTTTCGTTATTTTGTAGGCATAAATAGTGACCAATATCCATAGTTCAAAATTTAGCATTTTTTGGGTAGAAAAATTGGGACTTTTGTGTACATGATAATACATAAATTTCATTACATCAAATTGCACAATTTTTGTGGGTAAAATTTGGGAATTTTTATTGCATGAAAAAAGGTACATATAATTGTAATCTAGTGCGTTTCATGTCTATCTACATAATCTGCCTATGCATCTATCTACCAAAACTTCCAACATCTACAAAAGCCTTCCTGTTCCCATTCTCCTTAGATGCTTCCAACACTTTCTTCAGCTCTTGAAGGTCTTCCCATTTTTTTCTGATCAAGAAAATCAAAAATACTTCAAGTAAGCCTCAACAAAAGTACAAGAGTATATGCACCTCACTCTGTAATCAACCTTTGCACAAACCATTCAGTGTGTTTGATATTGAAAATGGTTTTGTTGTGATACAAGACTCTCCTTTCTGAATCTAGGTGCTAGAAATGGAAACGAATGCATTTTGAGGGCCAATAAACCTGAGCAACCTGAGCGTAGGTATCAATGTGATTGGATTTTGCAACAAGTTAAACTCAATGGTCTTTGAGAGCCCGGCATGCATTCTGCATTCATGTAGTCCTGTTGACATGTAAAAACCTCAAATTCAACAAATCCTGAAGACCTACATAATGACAAATTTACTGACCAAAGTGCACCAGAAAAATACAAAGGCTCAATGCATTTTTCATATATACACAACTCCGTATATTTTCAATCCTAAACCGACTGTACAGCTCGCAGTGAAACTATATGGAACTCCTAAATTCTGCTCATAGAATTTTACAGCTCAACTATTGAGTGTACACTACAAACCTGCGCATAGATTAGATCAAATGTCAGGTCCAAAGTATGTTGCACAAACAGCCAACGACACAAGTATACTTGCTCCCTTTTCGGTACAGACATGAAGATGGAGGGTACACCTTCCAAAGTTCTGCACCTTGAAGAACCTGAAGGTTTTGCACCAAGGGTTGCAATTAAACCCAGCACCTTCCAAAACATCTTACAGAAGGGATTTCTAGAAGGGTGCAGGTTGGTTGTTCTCTTTCAGAGATAAGTCAACAAAGAGTTGAAATCCACAATTATAGTTCTTGCAAGCTTGGGGCTTGGTGAGTGACTTAACTCATGCCTTGTGCGGTAATGTTGAATGTTTTCATTGAAGTATCCCATCATTACTTTGAAGCTTCAAATTACGGTCAAAATCTTAGTCGACAATGAGCTTCAGCTGGATGGTAGGAAATTAACGCCACTCACCAAACTGTCCTGAAGACAGACGCCTTACGACCAAGGTCCTCCGAATATTGCTCATGCTTTGCCGCCATCCCACTGATCCACAGCCGGAACTGGAACCAGAACTGTCAGGATTCGAGCACGAAACTAGGATCTTGTCGATGCTTCCCATCAAACCACCAATCCGGATTAACGAGGCCCATGTGGACTTTCCACTAATAACAATTGCTCAACAAGCAACATTCATACAAACTGTGAAACAGTGAAATCGAAGAGTTTGGAATCTAAACCTTGCATTGAAAGTATGTCGAGTGAGGGACATCGCCCCCCTCACTAGGCTATAAGCTAAAATCTCGTAACTGCCTCAGAGTAACTACTTTCTATAACTCCCTTCTCTTGGTTTGTTAGCTTCCATGGTGGCATCTCGTCTAGTTGGAACGACGTAGTCGTGACAAGAACCCCTCCTGGTGTATCTAGCCTCTACGCTGTGTGTCGCCTCCAAGCTCTCCCTCTGCAAAAATCACTCTGCAAATCTCAGTGCCAATCAACTAGAAAGCAACCACTGCAGAGGACAGTAGATCCAAAAGAAATCCAGGGCTTGCTGATGTAAACAAATTTGAAAGCTACCTGCACATGTTCATGAAACACTCTCGGTGTCAAAATCTCAGCTCTGAAGGCAGGATTACGTGGGATTCTCAAAGAAACAATGCGGGCATGCCTGTGTATTCCAACATCGATCAGAAAACTACCACAAGTCTGCTTAAATCAATTGTTGGCAAATGAGAGCCATCCAATGTAGCTTATTTGTCTTGAAAATCGTCAAACGAAAAGAGTGTTTGTAAAACAAACGTGGCCTGCAAAGAGAAGGTGTACCTGTCATGTAGGCATCGAAGCTCGCTTCATGTTTTAATCTAGTATCTTTCGCACCTCCATGTTGAAATCCTTGACTGAATTCTCCACATCAGGAGAGGATCCACTAGGGTTTAACAACTTCTCATTCGTCACTCGCCACTTTTGACGATTAAATAGCAGCTCATCACGCCATTCCCAACCTGCGATCGAATCTTCTCAAAAAGGGTGATATCCCCTGGTTTCGTCAATGGATAATTAGAATCTTGTTGTATTGGAATTGATAGCTTGTTGGGGACTAAACCCACCAACACCCTCGCAATAGCTTCTTGTTCATGCGAAAGATACAAAATCCCATCATAAATACAAGTATTAAAATCAAACCAATGCTTGGTCAAAAACTCCAGGGAGTTTGTCTGCGCGAAGAAACTCCTTGCAGGAAGCTCCAAATGTAGTTCGTTTCGAGGAAACACGAAGAAATTGTAAGGATAAACAATCCATTTTTTCTCTACTTCGTTCCACTTGAATGGACACACGCCACACTGCTTCACTGCAAATTTCTCAGCGGAGTACTTCAGATTCTGATACCTGCAGTTAAAATATATTGCAATACCTTTAGCCAAATGGCTAAAAGAGAAAATTCTTGACTAAGAAAGCATTGAGGGTAATTAGCCAAAAGCATAGAATTTGCTATCAAAACGAGCCAAAAATGGCTAAAAAATGGCTAAAAAAAATATAAGTTAAAGGATGTAGTAAGGTAACCACTAATGGCAACACCTACCTAAAGGTTGACACTCCAATATCTTGCACAATGATTTTGAGAATGTCCACCATCTCAATATCAAAACTTGTGTCCATTTCAAATTTACTAAAACTTTTTACCCCTAGTACTTTACACATGCTTTCCAAAGAATGATTTGTTTGGAGCGATGGAATCCTCTATAATTTGAGATCTAGAGAATTCAAAAATATAATGACTCCAACAATAAAAAGTGCTTAAAGTGTCACAAATAGTTGAAGTTGCTTAATTTTGGTAAGTTTAAATTTTGAAAAAACAAACCGAATAAGTACCTGGTTTCGTAACTATCGAATTCCAAGTTACGTCTCCACTTCGTGCTCTCCACACCCATCAATTTCAAATCTATTGCAACGAAATCGGCCCCTACTAGATGCAATTTCAGCTACTCTAGCGACTCTGCAAAATTGCGTCGCATCACATTGGCCATGGTTACCAGTCTTGTCGCTCCTTTCCCCCTCCTCCTCCTCCCCCTCCTCCTGCCTTCCCAAAAAACCCTCTCCCCTGCCCTTAACCCTAACCCTAATTCCGACATCACCTCCATCGCTGCAACTTCCACCTCCTCTCCGACTCGAACTTCCGTCCCTGTTGCCTCCTACAACCTCCAGGAACGATTTGCTGTTAAGCCAACGATATTGCACCAAATGACGCGCCTGCACACTCTTTGAAATATCGCAAAAGACTTAGTAGCGAAGGACACGAGGGAGGACGGAGAACGTGCGTGGCTGCAGCCACAACCTCAGGCACATCCTGAACCCTCACCACCCTCGCATTTTCCGAAAACGTGACAAATCAAGCTCCATCACGAAGGAATGCTGGTATGTGAGCAGGGAGCAGCGAGCGGGGAGCAAGGAGCAGGAAAAAGTGAGCAGGGAGCGGGGATTTTAGGAAAAAAGACCCCTATCTACTCCTATTATTGTGAAAAAGGTACCTAAAACCATGTAATAAGTTTGTTCCAAAAATATTAAATTAAAATTTTTTTAATCGAATTCTGATCTAAAGCCATGGGATTTGGGAAACTTAGATCTATAGCTATATGACATAAGCATTATGATCATATAATTTCAGACATTTAAAGTCTTCTACAAGAGCAAATAGTAGAGATAAGATAATAAAAAATGATTTATTAAAGTTTCATTTATGAAATTTAAGAGACCCTATTACCGTATACTTGTCATAAAATTTTAATTTATATTAAAAAGGGCATGTAAAGCCGCGGATTGTTAAAGAAATTTGGATACCTAATAAAATGATGGTTTATAGTTTTAATAAAAGTAGAAGGAAATCTATGACCATGAATTTTTGTCATTTAAGACATTAGATGTTTTTTGGGGCATTTAGAAGACTATGGATTTCCAAGTTGTGGGAACTTTGGGAATGCTACTATGTAGGCAGGCTCATGTTGTTGAGAGAATATCATGCTAGATTTTACTATCTTTTTAATTAATTATTAAATGTTTTTTAAAAATCAGTTTTCACTTTCAGTACTTTCTGATTTTTTTTTTTTTTCCTCCAAAAAATCAGACCAACAGTCGCTGGTTCACTGTACAATGAACAGTTTTAGGGAACAATCCTAAAACAGTCTCCTATGGAGCTAAAAAACATATAATGCTTATAATGAAAACATCAAGTAGTTTAAAAAAACTGAATGAAAAACTATAATACTACAATACCACCAAAAAAAAGACATATAGTTATGGCATAATATTGCAACCGTTATAGATTAGAAGCAAATGTGAATCGTTTATAAACAAATCTTTTGTTGTAAAAATTCACACAATGAGAAATTGAATACTCACCAAGATAAGAAGATACAATAAGTTTAAATATGTGGGTCACTTGGATATAGCATTCAACATTTAAAGCACACAATCAAATGCCTGTATAATATATATGATAGAGCAAATGCCATAAGATTGGAAGGCAATTTAGAGCCACAATAGTGAAATACACTGAAAAATAAAAACCACTCAAAGATCACCACTAGAGTTTAAGTCACTAGAGGTTGAACCTTCAATCTCAAATTCCTCTCTTTGATCTGCCTCTATATCCAAGAACTCCTTTACCTTTGGATTATATTGAAGCTTTTGTCGATTCACTATTGGAGATGGAGCATCAATATATGCTTGAGCAATCTTCTCTGCATAAACTAGGAGAATGAAACTGAAAAGTGGACTCTGCTCATTTGCATCTTGTACTTGCTCTACTACAGTGTCTCTATAAGTCAAGAAAAAAAAGGTTAGTAAAATACAATGTAATTCAAATATTTTCATAAAATGAAAAATGGTGACATAACAAATGAATCACAACTTACGTACAAGAGATGAATCGATTCCTCTTTGGCTTCTTTGTAGGTGGTTGATCAAGCGGTGGGGTAGTGGCTTTGTCCTTGGTTGTAGGAATAGAGGCTGTAATAGGGGCAAACGGGGCAATCATGGCCTTGAAAATAAGAGGATCATCTTCTAAAGCTAAGATGTGCCGTCCAGTCTCCAAACAAGCCTTGATGGATGAACCTGTTGAAAAACAAAAGATATATGAATAAATCATGAAAAATCAACTACAAAGAATGATAAATAGAACTTAAAATTGTAGAAGGAAAAAAATACCTGTTGCAGCTTTGCAATCAAGGACAATATCTCCGGGCTTGCAAAATTGTAGGATGAGATCTCGCATAAAGGTTAAGTTCTTCTCACGTGGACCTCTCCATGGAACTTTCTCGTTCATAGAAAGGTTTTCAATGTCCGTAAGATTGAAGAGAGCATCATTTTTCTCTAAAGGCTCACCATCATAAGAAGAGTCACGGTTTTCTTGGAATGAAAATCGTGAAGGAATCTCCCGCCGAATGAACAATTGAATCCAAAATCGAACAGACTGGAAACATCAAAAAGTTGAATGTTAAAAAGAATTGTATTTCAGAAATTACAATGTCAAAGGAACTACAGAAATTTCAGAAATTGCAATGTCAAGGGAACTACAGAAATTTCAGAAATTGCAATGTCAACGGAACTATAGGAATTTCAAAAATCATAATGTCAAGGGAACAACAGAAATTTCAAAAATCACAATGTCAAGGGAACTACAGAAATTTCAGAAATTACAATGTCAAAGAAATCACAAAAATGAAGGACTTTAATGTTTATTTTAGAGTAGACTTTAACAAACTTCCTAAAAACTGCCCACAAACTAAAACTTACAATGTCAAAGGAAATTTCAGAAATTACAATGTGAAAGACATCACTGAAATTACAATATTAGGAGAATTACAAAAATTTCAGAGATCACAATGTCAAAGAAATCACAAAAATGGACTTCAAAATTTGTTTTAGGATAGATTTTCTATAACTTCCTACAAACTTTCCACAAACTAAAACTTACAATTTCAAAGGAAATTTCAAGAATTACAATGTCAAAGGAAATGAAAGAAATTACAATGTCCAAGAAATCACAGATATTACAATGTCCAAGAAATCTTAGATATTACAATATTAAAGGAATTAGAAAAATTTCAGAAATCACAATGTTAAAGAAATCACAAAAATGAAGGACTTCAAAATTTGTTTTAGGATAGACTTTTTGTAACTTCCTACAAACTAAAATGTACAATGTCAAAGAAAATTTCAAAAATCACAATGTCAAAGAAATCACAAAAATTATGATGTCAAGGGAATTGCAGAAATTTCAGAAATCACAATGTCAAAGAAATCACAGAAATTACAATGTTAAGTGAATTACAGAAATTTCAAAAATCACAATGTCAAAGGAACCACAGAAACTTTTTCATTTACCGTTAGTGATGGATCCCGTGCAGATGCAAGATGTAGCTCATTGATTCCCCACCAATCTTTGGCCAACTTCATATCATACTGGTCAGCCAACTCATCAACTTCTTTTAGCAATCTCTGATCATCACAATGTATGAGTAGGAGGGCACCGTCATCATGCAAATACATATCAGCCATCTCAAAAAGAGTCTCAACATAGTTCTCTTTGCGCGTGTTCCATTCTGGAATTGAAGTTGAAATACTTGGAATAGGTAGATTCTCTGGAATGTCTACAATGATCAAATCAAGCCCTGTATGCCTATATTCCTTGCAAAAGTTGGATGTGACAGTACGATTGCGAGTAGCACTAATCTGCACATTTCATACATGTAAAGTTAGAATTAAAACCTTTAAATTAATGGCATAAAAGAAGAAATGTTGGAATTAAGTTGAGAATACAATACCTTAGCTATAGTATTATGCAACCTTATCCATCGAGGATCAGGGCCAGTGGGCTCTTGTAAACTATTCAAGAGAGTGCAGAGAGAAGTGCACTCTACAAAGACATGAAGGGAGTCCTTAGGCTCTATCATTGAAGAGCTGGTTGAAGGAAACATGAATCCTTTCTTCTTTTGAATTCGGTTACCAGTAGCATAAACAACATTCGATAAAGAGGAATCTAGAGCAGCAGGTGCAAGGCCATCATCATGGCCTTGGTCTGACATGGTGGTAGTCTTATGACTATGTGAAGGCACGGCTGGAAGCTCATTTGCTTGAGACTTCTCTCTTTTGGCTTCTTCTTTTTCCGCCTTCTCTTTAGCCACCCTCTCCATCTCTTCCTTCTCCTTCTTCGTAAGCTGCTTTTTCTTTGGTGCCTTCTCTTGTGGTTGATTGACTTCTTCTGCATCGTTAGGGTCAAGAAGAGCAAGCTGTCCACCATCAAGAGTTGTCCTCTCTGCAACCTCTAAGTCAGGGGTGTAATTTTGATGACAATCAAGGTACCACCCTCCCGCTTCCAAATGTGTAGCATTGAACTTCTTCAATTGCTCAAATGTGAACATGCAAAGATCAGAGTCTTTTTGCAACCAAGAAAGGAAAAAGGGTGGTACGGTTTCTGCTGAAATTGCATTTTTGGCAAGTAGAACCCGCATGAAGTACTTGAAGTCAAGGAGACAAATATCATAATCGGCAAGTAATTCATGAAATAAAAAACAATAAGAACAAACAAAGCATCATCAACTTCTAGAAGTAAAGGTAACAAATAGGAACCCAAAAAATAAGAAACAATAAAAACTACATAATAAAATATTAAAGCAAGTAGACAAGTGCAATAGTATGGTAGTACCTGTATACAATACGTCTCACTGCGCTCTCAGTTCCAGGGAACTCTTTAAATATAGACTTCTTTGTATAGAGTTTCAAATCTTTGTTTCCAAAGAACAGGATAAATGCTTTGTCCCAAAGCAAAATGCGCCAACTCTCAATATAATCAGAGGGCTTTCGAACTCTTTGTATGGTCCAATCTACGACAATGTTTTCATCTTTGCAAATATTTGTAACCATCTTAACAACCGCCTCCTCCATCTATTAAAATGAAATGAAGAATGTTAAAAATACAATAAAATGAATTCATAATAAATGCAAAGAAAAAAATGTTTTTTGGTCACAATACAATACCTCAGCCCAAAAAGATGCTTTGTTGATCCAAAAATCCCAAAATCCCAAAAGAGGTCCTTATCCTTGGACCCTAGAAAGCGATAAGATTGTCGAACTGTCAACGATGCATTCCACCATTTTAACCACCATGCCTTGTGTTTTGCTTCAATGTTAGCGGTGGCAATTTTTTGAAGCTTTTCAATTGTCATTTCAGGATTTGGATTTTCATAGAAGTGTTGATCAATCTGAGCACACAAAAACATTTACGTTAGATTGAAATGAAGCAATATATATAGATAAATTTAGATATTACAAGTTCAAATGGAGTAGAAATGAACTCATACCTCTTTGAGAAAATCATTTCCGTTCTTTGGATTTGCCACCGCTAGGTATTTGTCAAAGTCTTTGGCATGAACGGCCTTGACAAACTTGTCTGAGGCATTCTTCATTGCTTCCCAAATGCCTAGAGCAGTCCTCTCTTGGAGTGGTGTCCGCATCGTGTACTCTCGAGCTGCTTCATCGGCGGCCATTGCAATCTCCCGCTGCAATTGAAAATCACAGAAATTACAATGTCAAAGGAAATTTCAGAAATTACAATATGAAAAGAAATCACAGAAATGACAATGTTCAGGGAATAAGAAAAATTTCAGAAATTACAATGTCAAAGAAATCACATAAATAGAAGACTTCAAAGTTTATGGTAGAGTAGACTTTCTATAACTTCCTATAAACTAAAACTTAGAATGTCAAAGAAAATTTCAGGAATTACAATGTCAAGGGAACTACAGAAATTTTAGAAATCACAATGTCAAGAGAACTATAGGAATTTCAGAAATCATAATGTCAAGGGAACTACAGAAATTTCAGAAATCACAATGTCAAGGGAAGTACAGAAATTTCAGAAATCACAGTATGAAGAAAACTACACTAATTTTAGAAATCACAATGTCAAAGAAATCACAAAAATGAAGGACTTCAAAGTTTATTTGAAAGTATTCTTTCTATAACTTCCTACAAACTACTCACAAATTGAAACTTACAATGTCAAAGGAAATTTCAAAAATTACAATGTGAAAGACATCACAGAAATTACAATGTCCAAAACATCACAAAAATCACAATGTCCAAAAAATCACAGAAATTACAATGTCAAAAAAATCATAGAAATTACAATGCCAAAGGATTGTCAAAGGAATTATAGAATTGACATATAAATGTTGCAAGAAAAATAAATTGGAAAGATGGTTGTACCTTATACAAGAAGGAGATGAAGACATTGACCATTAAAGAAAACCAACTCGGTCTCATTGTTTTCACCTTTTCACAGTATTGGTATTCTTCAAGAGAGATAAGGTCCTTGAAATCAGCAAGAGGTAGAACTCCAAAATTTCTAATTCGCCGCAATCGAGCTGGAATTGTACTCTTCACATGATCATGCTCGGTAGACCTACAGATTACACAATGCATTTGCATGAGAATGAAATCAAATTTCATAGCAATGAATTCATATTTTGATCCAATGTAAGTAGAACAAGAAACATACTAATTAACATCACTCATTGCATTTAGCAAGTTTGCCACTTGACCTCTTGGATCAAGTATGATGCAATGGACTCGTTTGTGCCAATCAAGTTCTGTAGGATGATAGTTGGTGATGTGTCGCATCCATGCTAAGACACGATGATTTCCATCCCAAACATAAAACATCTTGCCTCTCAATTGGGCAAGGTCTTCATCTGCCCTCAACTCTTTTTCAAACTCCTCATTCACTTGTTGCCAATGAGGACTCCACCTTGCAATTTCTTCTTTAGTCACGTCCATAGTTTTTTCGAAATTGTTGTATGGTGATATATATAGAACCCGATCACCATCTCGATAGCCATTCATGAACTCACTCTCCAATCTTTGAACATCCATTTCACCAACTGGTCGAACCTCGTCCATAACAATCATTCGACAAAGAGGTATCTGCAGGCGTGATTTAGAAACTGGTTGGATACGCAATGTATTGATGAGTCCTGTAGTGTCCACCTTTTGCGGTGGAGTTGCTCACTCTCCAATACACTTATTACATCAGGTGGACATTCACGTCTTGGTTCATCATCTTCAGATTGAAGATCCATAGATGCAACCTTCAAAAGAATGATAGATAAAATAACATTAAAGAAGTTTAAGGTAAGGCTGTAAAGAGAGTGATTTACATTTAAAACTTCTTTTTTTGAATAATTATACATACACAAAATAATGGAAAAGACATAAAGTTGAGAACGTGTAGAAATTTCATTTACTTCAACAATTAGAGGTACAACTCTTCCCGTTTCTCCTATAACAACCCTCTCACCATCATTGTTGTTCTCACCTTCTTCCTCCTTGACATATGTGATTTCAGTTTCCCCTTCTTCATTCATCTGATTAGTTCAAATCATTGAAAAAATCTTGACATAAGTGTTCTATTATATGTAAATGAAGATGAAAGGAAAATGAACTCATTCTTGATCCTTGTTTACACTACCATAGTATACAAGTAAGACAACACAAATATAACAATTTTGACAACTGAATTCCTAAATCATCTCAAAGCTCTAAAAAATTTGCACAATGCATATTGAGTTTCGTTTGAATTGAAGTAAATAGCTCAAATTAGCTAAAAACTCATTCTCTTAGAAAACTAGAGAAGCTACAAAGAAATCATGAAATGACATCTTTTCTCGAAGTTCAGCTTAAAGTAGTACAAATTATGGACAACCTCGTCAACGAGGACTATATGAGGTGAGTACAATTCAAACCAAAATATTGGCATTGGTTCAAAGAAGGTATAAATATTGTCCTTCAAAATAATTATGTTAAAAACAACTGAAGAATCTTAGCATTTTTAATTAGATTAGTAGTTGTTTTGGATGTCCTCGTCAACGAGGACTCCCTGAAATGGTTGTGCTAATTCAACCTAACGCTTTAAGCAGAGAATGTGCAATTTTATGTTTCCTCGTCAACGAGGATTCCCGAAATGGTTGTAAACAAACCCATAATTATAGAATTCTTGATTAAAGTAGGCGCAATTTTGGGTACGAGGATTCCTGAAATGGTTGTAAACTAAACAACGATCGTCAAACTCTTGATTAAAATAGGCGCAGTTTAGGGTATCCTCGTCAACGAGGATTCCCGAAATGGTTGTAAACTAAACAACAATCGTCACACTATTGATTTGAGCGGGCGTAGTTTGGGGTATCCTCATCAACGAGGACTCCTCAAAACTACAGGTCCTGAAATTGTTGCCCCCCAGAAAATGCACAAAACTCCTAACAAAAAATGACAGAACTCAAAAATTGAAGAACGAACCTCAATGTCTGGCTGAATGTCTTCTTGCGTTCCACGCGAAGCCATCGCCGAATGCACTACAAACTCTCCCTCCTCCATCTGCAACATGCAATCAGTCCCAACAATAACGCCTCGTCAACGAGCACTCACCCTTTTGCGCCACATCCGAAGCAACTTCGACTCGCAGTTGGACTGGTTTGCAATGCTGGCCTGAAAAAAAGCGTGTTTCTGGAACATCCTTACTTGAAGGCGTTATTCTATTTATCCTTAGTCTCAGTGTTTCTTGTCAATTACTGGAATCAGCACATATAGAAAAGGGCTATTTTTACTTGTCATATATTTTTTTGATTCATCAAAACATCTTATTCTACTGATCCAATCCTAAGTCCCAAGCTTCTTAGTAGCAGACTAGCAGTTACTTAAGTATTTGTAAACTCCATCAGTACTAGTCCTATTATGGTCACTTTTAAAGCAGTAAGAGCAAATTTACATTGATTTTAGATAACTGTAGCATTAGAGCTTGGTTCTAAAATGCCACTCTATTGAGATTACCATCATAGATCTTAAACAAGATATTTTTTTGGACAAGCATAGCATCCATAAGCATCAGTTTTTAAACAAGTTTGTCAAAAATGCTAAAGAACTGAGTTCTATAACATATCCTAGCTATGTGGAAGTAGTGGTTTTGCGGAGTCATTGAATTGCTCCAAGAGGATGTGGCCCTCACCTGTGCCCATCCCAATAACAAAAAAACAAACAAATGTCATGTTAGAGAGGTGCAACGGGTGTCTTCAGGCCACAACGCTTGTTATCGCTTTCACAAGGGACAATTTAAATGAGAAAAAAACAAAATACCACAATGTAACTAATCCACAGTGCAAAATCTCAAGAACCTGGTTGCTATTGTCGCGTTGTGAAGAAGCCATGATTTGTCTTGGATGTTTATAAACACGCCAGATCAACCAAGTATTTTCGAACAGGTCAGATAGATCACTTATTTTCGAGCACGCCAACACATCCAAAATTCGAGCATGTCAAGGCTAGAGTCTCTCTTCCAAGCCTTGAAACAGGGCCAAAAGGTATCCACCTGGTACTCTAATGCTCCAGTCAGTAGTGACGACAAAACTTTCTCCAACTCTCGGGAATAAGGCAGCATCCAGCAGGCCCTCTGACGAAACAGCAGAGACTTTAAAAACAAACCCAACTGCAGCTTTTAAACTGGTTAAGCAAAAGCGATCGTTTGACCTTACATCGCGGGATCTGGGCCCATCTCCGTACAAGATTTGAGCATAGTCTTGGTGTGTTACCAGTGCGATAACTGGTTTGAATAACGATCCTGCTGCATTGGATTTTGGACATTTATTGGTAGTATCTTGGTAGATATCGAATCATCCAGGCATGTTGTTTACTTTTTAGGCTTGCTACATCAAGATGCTTGAATTTAAGTGTGTTTTAATAACACATACAAGCCAATTTAAGTGTGTTTTAATAACACATACGAGCCAATTTAAGTGTGTTTTAATAACACATACAAGTCGTAATTTTCTGTAAGGTCACATAGAAATTGTAAAGACAACTCTAGTGAAGCATAAGGTTTAATTTAGCGTAAGATGCTTTTAATTAGGCATGTGTAAATGGGTTAACAACATACCTTGAACCTTAAATGTAGGAACTTTACATCCATAATCAGCTCTACTACCATTTTTGGGAAAGAGTTTTTCATATTAATGAATGGACGTGTGCATAGTAATGTGTTCGTGGTTTTTAAGATCATATCTTAAGTACCTATTATATCCATTTCAGATTTTATGGAATCATTTGACTATTTATTTTTGCGAAACAAATAGTGTTAAACAGCCATTTTATACGTGAAAAATGACTTATAATCATAACTTGGTTAAAAAATCATGAGATCAACATCTATAAATAGCATCACTATTAACTTTTCTAGAAAGCATAAATAGTGATAATTGGTTAATTTCTTAGAGAAGATTCTAATACTAGGATATGGAATCTAAAAAAAAATGGAAAGAAAAGAAAAAAGCCCGCCTCCACCCCTAGAAGTGCAAAGCCTCAATAAGAGTACCTGGTGTACCCTCTTATTGAGGTGCACACCAGGCCTCAGAAATTTCGATTTTATAGAAACATACATTTCATTATAGTCTTTTTTTCCTTTCTGGTTCAAAGAAATCCACTTAGTCATTAACTAAGTGTCGCTATAAGCAGTTGGATGTCAAACTTGAGCCCTGGGAAGGGACTTCAGCTTAAAAATATCCTAATGGTGCGCTTCAATTGTGTTTGATAGAACCCGTTGCCGGTGAGGGTTTCAATCAGTTGCTTAATCTCTAACGCTGCCGCTTCCATGGTGCTCGACAGGTAGAGAATAGGGATAGTCTGTAAAACTGCAATACTGTAAGATTGCTTAATGGGCCTGTTTGATCGAAACTTAATATATTGCGTATACGGAAATGGGAGTGTTCGTCTCTTATCAAATTTCCTTGTACTGTAAGTTTGAAACTGATCATCGGAGATTGAGATCTCCATGTTCATGAAATTTGCCATGATACCTCGGGACGGATCTGTCATCGAGTGTTGCGTAACTTCAGTCTTGATTTCTAAAACATTTAACGGATATATCCAATATGGATTCTCATCTGTTCGGGCTTGTGACGGAGATAAAAACATGAGTGGGTTATTTGTGTTTATCCAACATAGATCGTCTATGTAGCGAAAACAAGTCTGGAATTTATTCATCAGATCCACTCTACCCAAACGTGCTAATCGCTGAATAAATGAAACTTCGTAATGCAGTAAATATAAGTTGCACCATAACGGTGAACATGAAAATCCCATGGGAATACCTTGTTGCTGTTTCCACACCCGGTCTTCGAGAGATATATAACAATTTTTCATCAACCACGTGTGAATGTGAATGAGTTGTGTTTCGTTTAGAGGAAACCAGTTCCCGTAGGAGGGTCGACAGGTTTCCCATGATGCTTTGGCAGCTTGCCCGTCTGTGTCCACTCTGATCCAAATTAACGGTGTGGTGTGCAGGTGCTTTGTTTTAGCTTGTTTGAAACCAATCTTGACGATTCGTGTTACTGCATCTGCTAAGTTATCATGACCTTTGAGAGGAATAGATTCATAGCACCTTGTGATATCTGCTACGAATACGTCGTGCATTTTATCTGGCAGGTTCAAGGCTACTTCGACAGAGGAGTTGACCATCCAAAACATTGAGGTGTTGCAGTTTAAGAACTGAGCATAGCTTTGTGTAGTCAATTTAGCCCATTGTTTTACCTGTTCTATAATCTGCATTAACGCAATGGTAAGCATATAGGCAATATTCGAGTAAACCGTCTGGAATGCATTCGTCAACCAGCGGTATTTGTTCTTGTGAACTTTGTACGTTGACATGATGTATGGTAATGCTAGAAATGGAATACTTAGTTCCGGAACTAGTTCCTTGATTTCCTTTGTCATCTGGTCCAAGATCTGAGATGGTAGTATCCATGAATTGTTGTCTTTGCATGGGAGAAACTCAGGGCTTGAGAGCCTCTCGAGTGCTTGTAGCCTAATGTGCTTGATGTAGACAAAACTAGCATTGTTAGATGCTTTGTCTAAACCTGCGCAGTAAAGTTTTGACGTGAGCCAGTTGATCTCATTTCTGACGTTGTCTTGCTGCAGTAAGTCTACGCCAGAAAATCTCAGTCCCGCATGATTGGTTCTTGATGCTGATTTGAGCTGGTCTAGACATGTTAGTCTCACCCATTCATTGGCTTCATTCAGATTAACGCTTTCGTTTTCCAAGTTCATGATTTGCGTAAATTGATAAAACGCATCCATTGCAGTGGCAATGCTAATGGCAATGTTAGTGGGTTTGAGAGGGATATGGTTAAGACCCATCCCTACTGCTTCTTTTAGTCCGCGGTGTTGGATAATATTTACATCCATCGTGCGAACGTGAACTTGTGTTTTTACAAAGCTCGACGTTTCTGCCAAGGTTTGCACATCGAGAAACTTGGAGAATCTATGCGATCCATCGTCAAGGGGATCCAATAAATGGATAAACGAGAATTTTTTGAACATTGCTGCAGGTTTATATAACACTGCTGCTAGATTCTCATGGTATTTCCATACAAACATTACATCCGTAAAATGTGGTACTAAATGTTCCAGATCGAAATGGATCAGGCAAGCTATAAAAATCCTTCTAAGGTTAATCCATTCCAAAGCACGGCAAGGGTATGTCAAGATGATAAAGCCGCTAGTTTTCCTATCTGTGTGTCTACGTAGAGTCTTGCGACCGAGTTGGTCTTTACACAGGGAACGTCGAGTCTCCGCTGTTCAATCAAACAAGCATGTGAGAGTTGTTAGGTTGCACAGTACCTCATTCTTCATCAAAACTCAGCATTCTACTGGTGGTGCTTCCACTTCTTGGATGCGTGGAGTTGTGTTGGTAGGTGCCGATCTAGACCCCATCGCTGCTCCAGGGTCATTGCCAATGGAGTTACGGAATGTTGGAATCCGTTCAGTCCAGGGCGTAGCTGGAAAATACTGAAATGCCGAATTCTAGACTGGGGTATTGTATCTACGATGCAGGTTCAAGTTGCCACGTCCACCGTTGTTTCCTCTGCCTCGAGCTACTGATCCACGTCCACGACTGTACCCGCCTCCATTCGGTTGGCGATTAGCGTGCGGCGGTGTGTTGAGGTTGATTTTCTGCCTCTTAGATTGTGGTGCATTGCTCGGAGTGCCGGGGTTTGCAATGGAAAATGCCGCCGGTTTGAGCATGCGCTCAATTTGTCTCGGGCCCTACATGTCAGGTAATTCGGCCAAGATCTTGCTTGTAGGATTTGCCGCAAACTGCACTGCAGCAATGCACATCCATGTTCGAGATTGCGAAAAAGCCACTTGACATCTCAATGCAGTAGAACCAACACCTTGCATCCAGATTAAAAAAGCAATAAATTTTGCCTTAAGGGAGGAAAACAACTCATCAGGGAAAAATTTGTCCAAATGATTAACCATGTACCAGCAGGCGTGATCCCACCATATGAATGAGCCGTTGCAGCCGTTGCTGGATTTGGGATGGCACGCACACCTTAAGTAGGGTCTGTGGACGTTCCACATTTCCTGCGGGTGTTTCTCCCTGCGATCATTAGCTATGGGGACTTCAAGTTTAATGTGTAACTTGACGGTAGTGACAGAGCATTTGCTGTGGTCATACCCGTATAACGCAAAGGCGTTCACCAGGTTCTGTCCGTTCACTAGTAGAAAACAAGCTATCAATGACTGCTGTTTATAACTGTGTAACCAGTCATTTAGGACACTAATGTCTATAGAATGACTAAAACTGGATTTTGGGCTCAGAGTCATTTAGGACAAGTAATTACGGACAAGGCAATCATTTGGGACAAGACCATTCTTTTTCATCCTATGCTGATGTGGAACTTCATTAGGGTGTGATTATATGGAGCACCTCCAATGGCAGTTTGACACGTGGCTACAGATCTAACATGTTGAGTTGGCAGTTTTTTATTCGTTGGTATTGGAGTGATTCTATTTGATGTCAAATAGATTGTTGGAGTCATATTATAGGCTGTTGGAGTTATTTTGCAGGTTGTTGCAATCAGTTTACAAGCTGCTACAGTCAATTTGTAAGCTGTTGGAGTCATTTCGCAGGTTGCTGCAATTAGTTTGCAAGCTGCTGTAGTCATTTTGTAAGCTGTTGGAGTCATTTCGCAAACTGTTGCAGTCACTTCGTAGGCTGTTGCAGTCATTTAGTAGGCTGTTGTAGTCATTTTTCTGGTTGCTGAAGTCATTATATAGGCTATTGGAATCATTTTGTAGTTACTATGTAAGCTATGGTAGTCATTTTCAAGTGATATTCATTCCAAAAAATTATTAGTTCGGTCACAATATTGTAAGCATAAATGACTACATTTATACTATTACTACACTATGTTTGCACTATGACTACACTATGACTATACTATAATAATTGCACTATGTCAAAATTTGAATTGCTTAAGTTGCCTAAATTGCATGAACTACTTAAACTCCTTAAATCACCTAAATTGCTAGAAATCAGGAATTGCCTGAGTTGCTTAAATTGCTTAAATTTTCTAAACCACCTGCATTACCTGAACTATCAGAATTGCCTGAACTACCTGAATTGCTTGAACTGCCTAAATTGCCTCAACTACCTAAATTGCCTGAACTACCTGAATTGCCTGAACTACCTGAATTGAACAACAACAAATAACAACAAACAAGAAGTAAATAGTAGAAAGCACTAAAGAAAAAGTAAATTGCTACATTCAAGAAATAAGGTTGGAAGTAGACCTGAACCTTCATTTACAAGCAAGAGGAACAAATGAGAGGAAGTTGATGAACAAGAAGCAAGAAGGAAACAAAAACAAGAAGAAGAAAGAAGCAAAGAGGAGGCAAAAGCAAGAAGAAAATATGAAAGAAGATGAAGCTTGAAGAAGAAGGCAAAAATAGGAGGAAAATATAAGAAGAGATGAATCTTGAAGAAGAAGGCAGCAGTAGCTGCAATGTGTGTTTGACAGCTGCAATTACAATATGCCACATGTCAACCTACATAGAAATAGAAAGGCGGCTGACCTAAAATCTAAGCCCTTCATTTACTATCAAGATACAATCTTATCCATCCATTTAAAGTCTAAACTATTCATTTTCAAATTGCCCATCTGATTCCACCATTTCAACCGTCCATTTGATCCATCCATCATTCCATCTAAGCCGTCCATCTGATCCATTCATCTAAGCTGTCCATTTGAAAAGTAGTTTGTGACTTAAAAATGACTACAATGCAATTAGCATTTTATAGAGAAGCAAATAATAAATTTAATAAGTTCAATTTCCATGGTGTCCTATTGTCAGTCATTTTTCAGTTTTACTGTAGTTATATATTGTGCTCATTTTATGACAGCACAACTCAAATATGACTCAACGAAAACTGCATCAGCAATAAGGCCACAGAATACAGATTGAACTATGGATGACACTAGTTCTGATCGTTTGTTTCATCTGGTCGCCATCCACTGCTCTGGGAAATCACTACTAAATGACTAGTGATTGTGACAGGTCATCTTTGGCACCATTTCCATGACTGTCAGTCATTTTTTAGTAGCCTTTTAGTAACCAGTCATTTTTTGACTAGTTACATTTGACCCTGTTTTCTACTAGTGGTTTGAAATCAGTCTCCTTCCGTGCAAGGCGGCGTCTTTACAGTCCTCGATATCTGATTTTTTGAGACCCCCCCATATACGCCAAGTCGACGTCAGTATGGGTGCTAGAGAGTTCACGTTTCCGGCCGCCCAGACCCGATGGTCCTTCGCAGTCATTTGGTCTTTGATGGTCCTTTGCGGTACAAAGAGGACAGCAAGGTGTCGCCCGGAAGCCACCAACGATTCCTGCTCCTTCTCAATCTGTGTCGATACAATTGTTTCCTGGAAATCCTCCAATGCCGCTTTATGAGCTTCATCAATGTCGAGGTTCACTAGGAAAGGATGGTGGAACTTACCAGCTTCAGGTATTGTCAGCTGCGATACTGGGCCGCAATCTTCTGTTTGATTATTGGCGTGTCGAATGGCCACCTCAACCACTGTTGTGTTGGTTTTGGCTTGCGCTAAGTCATTCTCATCGTTAGTTAGGATAAGATGCAGTGCTTCATGAAATTCACGCAGTTGAGCCAAAGCTTTGGGTAGGTCGGTGTTTGCTACTTCGAAGATACGTGTCCATTGTGCTAGATCTAGAACCGTAAGCAATAATGCAAGCTCACCCTCATCGCTAGAAGAGTTGATCGCCACGAGATCTGTATCTTGTACAAACTTGTGGATCTCCATCGGGTTGATTGCAGCTAGTGTCGCCTGGACTCCCGGAATCGGTGGAAGCAACGGCTCCTTGTACCCGAGCATACTCATATCCGGAGGCCAGGTATGTCCTGCCTTTGTATTCTGTACTTACAGCAATCTCTCATATTAGTCCAGCGTCTTGTGATGATAATTCTGTATCTAAGTTATATATAGAATAGCGGACGAACTTCACCAGCTCGTCATGGATAAATGGTAAAAAAAGCGTGTTTCTGGAACATCCTTACTTGAAGGCGTTATTCTATTTATCCTTAGTCTCAGTGTTTCTTGTCAATTACTGGAATCAGCACATATAGAAAAGGGCTATTTTTACTTGTCATATATTTTTTTGATTCATCAAAACATCTTATTCTACTGATCCAATCCTAAGTCCCAAGCTTCTTAGTAGCAGACTAGCAGTTACTTAAGTATTTGTAAACTCCATCAGTACTAGTCCTATTATGGTCACTTTTAAAGCAGTAAGAGCAAATTTACATTGATTTTAGATAACTGTAGCATTAGAGCTTGGTTCTAAAATGCCACTCTATTGAGATTACCATCATAGATCTTAAACAAGATATTTTTTTGGACAAGCATAGCATCCATAAGCATCAGTTTTTAAACAAGTTTGTCAAAAATGCTAAAGAACTGAGTTCTATAACATATCCTAGCTATGTGGAAGTAGTGGTTTTGCGGAGTCATTGAATTGCTCCAAGAGGATGTGGCCCTCACCTGTGCCCATCCCAATAACAAAAAAACAAACAAATGTCATGTTAGAGAGGTGCAACGGGTGTCTTCAGGCCACAACGCTTGTTATCGCTTTCACAAGGGACAATTTAAATGAGAAAAAAACAAAATACCACAATGTAACTAATCCACAGTGCAAAATCTCAAGAACCTGGTTGCTATTGTCGCGTTGTGAAGAAGCCATGATTTGTCCTGGATGTTTATAAACACGCCAGATCAACCAAGTATTTTCGAACAGGTCAGATAGATCACTTATTTTCGAGCACGCCAACACATCCAAAATTCGAGCACGTCAAGGCTAGAGTCTCCCTTCCAAGCCTTGAAACAGGGCCAAAAGGTATCCACCTGGTACTCTAATGCTCCAGTCAGTAGTGACGACAAAACTTTCTCCAACTCTCGGGAATAAGGCAGCATCCAGCAGGCCCTCTGACGAAACAGCCAGGGTTGCACGGACGCTAGGACGCCCGGACGTCCAACGTCCGCGTCCACGGGTTTTTGAGCGTCCGGGGACATAGAAATTTCGGACTTGTGCCCGTCCAGTGGACGGGCGGTCGGCCGGTTCAGTGAGCCGACCGAGCGGTCGGATGGCGAGGACGGGGCAGACGGGGCCGACCGAGCGGACGGATGCGGAGCACGGGGCGGACAGAGCCGACCACACGGATAGGGCAGACGGGGCCGACCGACCAGACGGACGCGGACCACGGGGCGGTCGGGGCCGACCGTGCGGATGGACGGGGAGGACGGGTCGAACGGGCCCAAACCTAAAACTTGTCTTCCCGAATCTACCCCGGACAACGCGAACCTACCCCAAACCTGCGGACGGCGTTCGATCGGACGATCCGTCCGCTCCCGAACCTGCGGACTGGCGGTCCGCCCGACCGCTCCGTCAGACGTCCCCGACTCCCCTCGACCGCTCCGTCGGTCGCCCTCCCGACCGCTCCGTCGGCCACCCGACCGACCGCTGCGACGTCACGCCCGACCGTCTGACCAACCGCTGGACGCCGACCGACCACAGTCCGGCCGCGTCCATGACGCCTGGACGACGGACGTCTGGACGACGGACGTCTGGACGTCCGAATTTTGGACGCGATTTCGTAATGGACGTACGTCCGAGACAACCCTGGAAACAGCAGAGACTTTAAAAACAAACCCAACTACAGCTTTTAAACTGGTTAAGCAAAAGCGATCGTTTGACCTTACATCGCGGGATCTGGGCCCATCTCTGTACAAGATTTGAGCATAGTCTTGGTGTGTTACCAGTGCGATAACTGGTTTGAATAACGATCCTGCTGCATTGGATTTTGGACATTTATTGGTAGTATCTTGGTAGATATCGAATCATCCAGGCATGTTGTTTACTTTTTAGGCTTGCTACATCAAGATGCTTGAATTTAAGTGTGTTTTAATAACACATACAAGCCAATTTAAGTGTGTTTTAATAACACATACAAGTCATAATTTTCTGTA
Source organism: Climacium dendroides (assembly GCA_950106755.1). NCBI lineage: Eukaryota > Viridiplantae > Streptophyta > Bryopsida > Hypnales > Climaciaceae > Climacium > Climacium dendroides. The sequence goes on along the minus strand of OX467082.1, from coordinate 28,661,090 downwards.
AGGTCACATAGAAATTGTAAAGACAACTCTAGTGAAGCATAAGGTTTAATTTAGCGTAAGATGCTTTTAATTAGGCATGTGTAAATGGGTTAACAATATACCTTGAGCCTTAAATGTAGGAACTTTACATCCATAATCGGCTCTACTACCATTTTTGGGAAAGAGTTTTTCATATTAATGAATGGACATGTGCATAGTAATGTGTTCGTGGTTTTTAAGATCATATCTTAAGTACCTATTATATTCATTTCAGATTTTATGGAATCATTTGACTATTTATTTTTGCGAAACAAATAGTGTTAAACGGCCATTTTATACGTGTAAAAATGACTTATAATCATAACTTGGTTAAAAAATCATGAGATCAACATCTATAAATAGCATCACTATTAACTTTTCTAGAAAGCATAAATAGTGATAATTGGTTAATTTCTTAGAGAAGATTCTAATACTAAGATATGGAATCTAAAAAAAAAAAGAGTATAAAACTGGTAGATTTAGGCCAGCGCTTTATCTTGAATAGCATATATGATTTTGAGTAATTTCGTTCAAATTTTTTTTCATACATAGATTATAACCTTACAGTTAATCCCAATTTTTTCCAGAATTTTTAGACTCACCACTGATTTTATAGAAATCCTCAAAGTTCACAAAAAAGTCTGCGGGCAAGATTTGCCTAAAAATCTTCCGATTCTGAAGATTTCAGACTAGGCTCCAATATGGTGAAAACGTTTTTAGGCCATAAAACATTCAATAACTATCCGTTTCTTATGTGCCATATACCGTTGGAATTGTCTTCTGTAAATACACGAGAAGGTCTTCACTAGCAAATGCAGCTTTATCAAAAAAAATTCATACTAATTCAACGAACCACCTAATCATTTTGGTGTCTACTCTTCTACACTTTCAAGCATCTACTAGCTTCGTTATGTAATTAACCAGTAAATAGGTATTTAACAAGTGTTCTTCTAAAGAAATTCTCACTACATCTTATTTAAAACATCAAATAATATGATATACTTACCAAATCTTGTCTACTTTGGGTAAGTTCTTCGCTATCATCGTCGCTATCATCGTCACTCTCGTCCTCGCTCTCGTCCTTACTCTGATCATCTTCTTCGCCATCTATGGTGTCCTCATCTCTTTCAACCATAGGTAGTGGTTCTTCAATAATCTTATCAAGACATGAATAACCGTCACCAACAATGTCGGTCACTTCTTCGTCATCAAAATGGAGTGCTTTACACGTCTCACCATAGCTATGCTCTCCTCTACCTAAAATTTTGGCCCCTCTCATCTTAGCTTTTGATCTTTCCTTCGGAGTTGTGTAATATAATTTACGTCTTTTTCTCTTTCTTTTTATCAACCTACTTGCAATTTAAGACTTAAGGATGTTGATTTCTTCAAGCATCTGATCTACCACACATACATCCCAAAACAACAAGCATCACATTACTACTGTCTCTATCACCTCCAAACTATCTATCATTCAACCTTACTAACTGTAGAAACTGTTCAAATAAACATTGAGTCTAATTTCAATACCTTTCTTAGCTATTCAAAGCCTTCAGAAATTGACAAAGTTGCATTATTCTCATCTCTCACAAATCTACAATCTTCTTTCACAACAAGAATAAAAAACACCTACTTCATGCATAGCTACTGTAACACAAACTCAACCCTCTTTCAAGACCAAAGAAGTATTACAATGATGTCCTACAACTCTTATAAAGATGGTAAGCAAGAGGTACTGACAAGAAGAGTTTAAACTCTCGGGCAACGGTAAATGACAATTGTACAAGTCTGAAGCTTATTCAAATTATGAAATCTGACGGATCTATTATTGTAAATGCCATCTGTTGTATAAATACTTTAGCAATCTTCTACTATAACGTAAACTTGCAGGTGGATTTGGCGCTCCTACTACTAAAGAATAAATATTTGTATTTCCTTTTATTCTTTGTTCCTATTTCATACAAATGACGGCTACTTCTAATGTGGGCCACTTCAAACCAAAATCTTGACAAATATTGTATTTCATTTATTTTTTAATTCGTATTCATTATTACATTAATTAACATTAGACATGTTTATTTTCATAATTGGATCATTACTAATCTAACTAACTTATTTAAGTTTATACTATTCTTAATCAATTTGGTATTATACTTTATTGTCTACTATGTCACCATTAGGTGTTTTTAGTGTGTTTCTCTTCTCTAATGAGGTTCTTTAAAGGGATCATAATTAATGTCACTTCTTCTACTCTTGTCAGGGTTCATCATTGATGATTTTTCAAATAATTCCTAACTATCGCTAAAGCCATTGTAAACTATTTCATCATCATACTATCTAATTACATATTTGTTTCCAACACAATCTCTTTCTTTTCAATTCATTTCTTCTGAGTGCATTATAGACGTAAACTAGAATGGTCTCCTCATGAGACTTCAATCTTTAAGCAATGGTAGACTTTACAAAGATGACTATTGTGAGGGTGAATGGTGAAGGGGTTCCAATAACATTTCCAGTAAGCAAAGAGGGATTTGCTGTGGTTTCTACGTTTCGATTAAGTCTTAGGTTCCAGTTGAACGAGGAGTCACTTTACATTGATGAAGAGGTGTTTGATGACCATAGTGGAGACCTTACTCACACAATTGGTCAAGTCCCTGCTTCAGATGGTGCTGGTAGATTGTGGCATCTGAAACCTGGTCAATTTAGGGTATATGGATTGCGTGAATCCATCATGGTAACTTCTACGAGCGTTTTTACACCTCGTCAGTCCTCTACATCCTCTCTTGAAACAATTCCGACAACACGAGTCAAATTAGAGCCTGGTTTGAATGATGTCACCATTCTAAGTGATGATTCTGATGACAATTCTCCCAAGCAACTGCAAAGCTCTAAGATTCGATGTTCTAAGTCAACTTTGCCAAGCTGTAGTACTTTGCCAACCTCAAGTACTTTGCCCAGCTCTAGTACTTTGCCCAGCTCTAGTACCTTGTCGAGTTCTTATGAACCAGTATTTGTCAATTCCTCTAGTAGCAACGAATCCATTACATCTGTCATTGATTGTTTAAGAGAATTGTGTACATTGAAGGGATGTAGAAATGTCTTGAAAAAAATTGATTATGACACTATTACTATTTATAGAGTAAGCGTATTACCTCCAACTTTCAATGGGGATGTCATTTTTGAGATTCCACCACCTACTACCTCCACTGCTCTATCTCAAACTAAACAAATGACTGGGATGGATAAGTGGTATGATGGCCATGTTTGGTCTAAAACTATTACAACAAATATAACAAATACCATGGGGTTAGCATTCCGTACATCTTCATGTGTAGGACATCTTCAATGCATCAATCCGAACTGTGAGTTCCTTAGTCGTATTCATCGAACCAAGCCTGTCAATGAACTAGAATGGGAAGGGTTCACGCCATCACTATTTGAAGTAGGAATTGCACATCCTCAAGGATCAACACTTGTTTGTAAAATATGCAAGCAACCTCCATCCTGTATTGCTAGGTGTTCTGCAAGGGTATATTATGTATTTGGAAAACAGAACTTCTCTCGTGCATTTATACATCTTGGCATTCATCAGCATCCTGTCAAAGATGGTGAACTCAGAGACATCAAGGAGCGAACCCGTTTTCTTATTGGTAAACAGGTGGAGAGAACACCAGTTGCAACAAACTCTTCAATTGTGTTGGAGGCTACGAAAGAGCTTGTGGGAGAACTATTGCTACGTCCGGATGGAGTTCCAGTGAAGACCCTCAACATTGATGAGCTTCTTCTAGCTCTTGACAAGTGCAAATACTTCAGCTCCCCAAATATTCGAAATGAGGTAACTTCATTCAAATACCTAAGGAGGTTTGGAGTTATGGATAGCATTACAAAATTGAAGGGGACAAGCACTTGGGCATTTATTCAGGAGAGTAGATTTCCAGAGCAAGGATTGGATATGGATAAAGTTTTTGTCTTCAAAATGTCGGAAGTTGGACCCGGTAGTGGACTGGACTTGGTCAAGCGAATGCAACCTAGCGGTGACCTTCAAGATGCTTGGTTAATGTTTGATCATGCTAAACGTGTTAAGGGTTGGACTACCATGGCATGTCATGTCTACGACTCCATGTATTGTCGCATTATGACTATTGCTGTTTGTGATATACAATCTAAAGACTGCGCTGCTCAAATTGTATTTTGGAAAAATTTGAATTCAGTTCTTGCAAGATACGGGGTATCTCACCCTAAATTCAAGGGATTTATAGCTGATAGTGCCCAAGCAAATTGGAATGCTGTGAGGACAATTTATGGGTCAGGCGACATTCATGTTCCAATGGAAAATCAAGAAAGGACTTGCCTTTTCCATTGGACTCAATCAATGGAAAAGCATACAAAAGCTAATATTCGATCAGACTTACAAGATCAACATCATTTGCTATGCAAACAATACAAGAATGTCATTTCCTTTGAAGAATCTGAAACTCGATATCTTGCCATCAAAGCTTGGTGGTTGTCATCTGGTGCTACGACAAAAGAAGGACTTCATCAATTGAAATTTTGGCTATCCTTCTGGCATTTCCGTTACCACCAATGGGGAGGATTTGAACAACTTGTAAGTATCTATTTTTCATCAATTCTATTTCAAATATCTATTTGTTTAAATCTATTTATAGAAAAAAATTTAAAATTTAGTTTTATAACCATTATTAATCATTTAGACAATGTATATATTGTATCCATGATTTCACTACAGCTCTTATAAGTATTATAAATAGATCATCAAAAATAATATGAATTATTATTTATTTCATTATTTATCAAACATTTATATTAAATTAGAGACCAAGAATCCTTGTCAATGACGATAATGAGATTTGAATCTTCAATCATTTTATTTTTGTAACACTAGAAGTAGACATAATTTAGCATGTCTTACCACTTCATCAACGACAATGACACAGCTTAACCTCCTCTCCTAGTTTTTTGATAAAAAAACGACATGAACTAAAGAAGAGGTTTGTTTTCTTTGTCTTTGATGATAGAAAGTTTATTGTCTTTTTTTTATTCATATTATAATTTTTTTCTTACTTTGATTATTAGTTATACTATAAACATTAATAGTAATAATGTAATACTTACAATACATTTATATTTTTTCCTAACAAAGTTTTCATTTTTGCTTTCATTGTCATTTCAGAATCTTAGTAAATCTGAGCTTGCAGAAATGCCTTCTTGCAATTTAGCCGAAACTGTCCATAACAAGTGGCTTCAACAATCTGGAAATCGAAGAAACGATTTATACATTGCCACTATTGATGACTATGTAAGAGCCTTCATGCAAATGGTCAAGTATTATTAATATCTTAAAGGCAATCAAGTTGGGACAGGACCCGAAAAGGAAGAATTGTTACTCCGAGTTGCCCAACGATCAGTGCAACGATCAGGAATCCAAAGGTGCTCACTGAAGCTATGTCCAACATTCCAGAAGTGAAGGAGTTTCTCAATAGGGAGCCTCATCTTGAAGGTGAAGAAGTATTTGGATCACAAAAACGCAAGCCAGATATGCCATTGGGTTGTGAATATGATTCACACCGCCTAGACAAAGTGAATTTTTCTCATCCACGCATTCAAATGAGGTCAAAGAAAGCCTCCACAAGCATTCAAAATTTGAATCCTATTATTGAAGATGTTATTCCAATTACAGATATAGAGATGGAAGATCTGATGACAACTGAGGACAATTTAAAAGAAGGTTCTATTTACAGAGTTCCTCATGTGTCAGCAATTCAAGAGAGCAACTATGATGAGCTTCAATGGCACATTGCAAGGCTTCCGAAATCCTCAGCAAAAGCTTGCTTTGCCCTCCAAGCTATTTCAAAGAAGAAATGTACAATAAGGATTGTCCAAAGCAACATTGCCACAACAGCACCAACGTATACAGGAATGATGACCAATTACAAAAAAAATCAAAATGAGCAAATGCAATTTTTCTTTTGCAGTGATGACATTGAACGTTGTGTGAAGGGGACAAGTCGGAAGTGGGTGCTGTCAAGACCTAATGTCCCTATCATATGGCCTGCCAAAATGGGCACCAATTTGTCAAAGCAAGAGATTTTGGCATTTGAAACTGCTGGCTTCTAACTTCCACAACGTCAAGTTATTTCACCCCGAAGATTATTTGGCGGAGAAGCAGGTTTAGATTTGGTCTCTGCTTATCCTATTCCATGTATACCAGATGAGCATCCAAAAATTCGGTCAGGGAAACCATTCGTCGGAACCCGAAGGCGCCAACAATAAAACACGCAAACAATTGCGCATCTGCAATTACACTGAAGGCTTCCATTCGTCGGGTAACAATGGTTCCTCACCCTGAATTTGGCTGCATTGTTTGCCTTGACTCTGGATTGGAGCCTAAAATCGAGCAATATATGCTTACTATTTCATCATTTCCAAAGTGTTCATGTCCATACTTCAAAGAAATGGCTACAAAGTCATTAGGCAAGCGAGGACAATGGGCAAATTGTAAGCATCTCTATTTTGTTTTTACGATCATTTGCAACCTTGAGTCAGCAATAGATTCCTTCATTCATGTCCCAAGTTTCAGTTTCAATGAAGTCAAGAAGATCCTTCTTAGTGGAATATTAAATCATTTAGCTCTAAGTTAGATTTTTTATTGCAAAACAGTATCAACTTTTGTACCTTCTGTACTCATCAATGTATATGTAGTGAGACTAAAAGGGCCACTACTTCCATTTCACTTTCAGCATTGAGATTATTGTGTAATTTTTGTTGTTTTCCTTCTACCTATATTTTGCATTATGGTTTATTATATTCCATCATTGATATCATGTGTCTGTATCTTCATTTTCTTCTAACCGTTGTGTTTTAATTTTAATTTTTTAGTTTAGGGTTCAAATTCTCTCATTTCTACTTGAAACAAAGTCTATACAATCATCAATTCTAAAAATGTCCACGATAATAGGTCTATTTGAGATTTATTATATGGCACAAAAGCAATTCAATTCAACTCTAAACTTCTTTGGTTTTAAGACAATTTACTTCCATGGTCATAGGCACTATAGTAGTGAAGTTAAAATTTTGAATGGTATGTATTCTAATTTTTACCTTTTTCATTTGCTCTTTTCATCCATTGTCTTCTATTTTTGCATCCACCTTCATCCATTTTTTCCATCTCCTTTCATCCATTTTTTCCATCCACTTTTATCTATTTTTTCATCTACTTTCATATATTTTTCATCTACTTTCATCCATTTTTCCATCCATTTTCATGCAACTTTATCTTTTTTCATCCTAAATCAATGCTCCCCGCTCACAACTTGCTGCTCACCGCTCACTACTCACGTACTAGCGACGTTGCTCCGTCACGAAAATTTCACGCATAAATTTGAGAGTTTAGAAGTTAGGGTTTAAAGAGCAATCATTCGTTAACACTAAAGGCTCCGGTGGCCGATGCCACCATGTGAACCTGTTAACTTTTTTATGGTGCGAATTTTTGGCAAATGGCTTATTTTTAAAAGGATTTATTTTGGCTAATTTCATCATTGAAGTATTTGGGGGGCAATTAGTATAGGATGAGACTGTTACATTGGGAATTGCCGAGAAAACAATCTTCATATGTCGTAAGAATTTCTACTTGAATTTTGAGATTTTTCATAAAAAATTTGGATGGATTGTGAAATTTTATCTTTGCAAAGAGATTTTCCATAATCCCTTCACTAAATAGTGAAATTAGGTTGTACCACATTGATTTTAATTCTCAACATTGTGCACTATACACATAAGGTAAAACAACCCATTGTGGTTAGATAAGCCCATTGTGGACACCTAGGGAATGACCCCATTGTGGGTTTTTTCAATATGTTAGATTTGGGCTACAATCAATGTCTTACATGATAGTAATGAATTGATAAGTGACCTCATTAGAAACTTCCAACTTTTTAGTGAAAATTCATTGCAGGAAGTGACTTGTCCGGCCTTCTATGTTAGAAAATATTTTGACTGCTTTAGGTGGGTACTGTGAGTATTATGGATTCAAATTTTGTTGGTTGGGGAGTAGTCTATAGACTCTTTTGAGCCCTGATGTACTAAACACTTCAATAATTCATAGCAAATTCATACTTTGTCGGAAAAATATAATTTCAATTGTTCTTACTATTTTCCACACTTATCTTTCTTTGAAAAAAAAGTTGAAAAATTTCAACAATAACATGAGGCCAAACTCCTAATTCTGACCACTATGGGCTATTTTACCTTATGTATAGTTATTGTAGAAAGATGTAATAATGTAGGAACCGTGTATGTTCCATGAGGTGGTACAATGGTTCATGGCTCAAGTTTAGAGAATGGCATGTGCCACCATCTAGACAAAGCAATGAGTCATAAGGTAACTTTTTTAGTCAAGGCAACCTAATTGATAAGGCAATCCAATTTCACTACTTAGTGTAGCTTGCAAGAAGGATTTTTTCATAATTTATCTCTCTAGAAGAAGTTGATGTCATTTCTCTATAATATTTGAAACAAATTTGTAAGAATTAACCACAATGTATCAAATACAAAGGTAATGACCAAAAATAATCCTCCATAAACAAATAAACCTTTGTATTAGACCGGTCTTGGCCCTATTCCTTTAGATAGGTTCTACTATACATTTGGTTCAAACAAATAAGATATTCGCATCCTCACAGACATCATCAAAATGTAATCATTGTAATTGCACATGTTTAGTGTAGTTTAACCTTGGAAATACTAAGAACTTATGAAAACAACCTAAACCATTCATTTCAACCAAACAATTACACCTCAAATTTTTTTTATTCAAATAGTTGCAACAACTTTGAATGTGATGCCAACATTTTGGGTTCAAAATGCATAGAAAGAATCAAGGTCCCAAGATATTCCAATTTTGTAACATCTCTTTTGGGCATGTAAAATCTTATATCTTAATCCTTAAAGGTCAAGATGTATCACCAAGGAACATTGTCAAAAATGATTCAATTTTTGGACCAATAGGTGCATTCTTCATTTCTACAATTATCTAAAAAGTCATTCATTGACTACTTTTTGACTACATGGTTAAGAATGAAAGTGCAAGTATGAAACCAATTATAATATGTAATTTGAATTATTGCCAACTATAGGTTTTATGTATAGGTTTGACCTTCTAGTTTCACCAACTCACAAAAACATGACATTTAGTATACCATATTCATTTGGTGTTGATCCAAATGAACATCCAAAATTGTTGAATAATGTTATGGAATAAAGCTCTTGAACAAGTCACATTTAAATCAATAAGCTTTAAAGTGTATGTATCTTAACCTCGAAATGCCCAATCAACCATACATGGTGGACTTCAAATTTCAAGCTTGTTTTGGTGTGGGCAATTAAATTCCTTTGCCCAATTTAAAAATTTTAACAAGAAATATTGAAAATTAATTATTGCGATTTTTAATTTTTCACTAAAAATGTTAAATATTTAAGTTCTGAAAGATCCTTAGAGGCATATATGTATCATTAGTGGAAGAGTGAAGCTTACAAATTTTACTTGATTTCCAACTTTAAACAAAGCTTGCCAATTTCAATTGAATTGAAATCTAAAAAATTGTATCTATCCATTTGCTTTGAAAAAGGCCCCAACGGAAAGAGTAAAGTGTCTTCATGATTTTCATTGATAGAAATTTAATCATTAAATTGTTGATTTGGAGTTATTTGCAATTTCAACTTATCAATAAAAATTGCATTTCAACAATTGTAAGGTCAATTGTGTACTGAATTTGATAGCTTTTCATGTGAAATTAAGTTTTTTGAAAGTGCATTTAAGTGAGTTACTATATGTAATTATTCATGTCACCTCTAATCCCAATAAACTTTATAATCTCACAATCCTATGCAATTTGACACTCAAAATTGACATGCATACTAGTAAACAATCTCCTTAACATCAATGTTATATGGTTAGAGTTTGAAAAAAACAAATTTTACTTCATTGGAGATCACTATAGCCCATACTCTTTTTTCATACTCAAAACACACTTAGAAAAGCTTGGGCATTTAGGGGTTAAAGGGAAACTTTTATGGTTGAATATTTTACATGGAATGTGAGGAAGTTTGCATAGCCACTACCTTCAAAAGCAAGCTTGATTGTGCTGTAGAAAATCAACTCTTGCAACTATTACTATAGTTGCTTATTATTTTTGGAAAATTTTATATTCAACATCTGTCAAATGCATAAACTCTACTAGTTTAAATTTCATTGTTTTACTCATATAAGTTTATTTAATTCAAAAAATTTGAAAACCTTGGCAACCACTCTAAAAATTGTTTGTCATAATCAAGCATCGAATGTGTAGTATTCATTATGAAATTAGTTATAAAATAAATTTGTTACCAAAATATTCAAGGAATTTTGTTGGATGATTGAAAATTCACTAGAAAGAAATAACATTTTGTAGCACTCTATTCAACCTGTAAAATATAGACATTGGAGTATTTAGGGGTGAAGGAAACTTTTTCAACTCCTAAAATTCTAAGGATCCCACTTTAGGAATTTTGAGAACTTGGGCAAGCTTTTTTAACTTCAAGTTTTGGAACTTTGTTTGAAATTTGAGGGATAGCTCATAATCATCATGTTGTACTTGTAAATCTTTGTTTTATATCATTCCAAAAGCTATTGCCAAAGTTATAAGGACTTTTGTGATTTTAATGTCAAAGTAAGCATCTAAAAATATAAATGTTTGTAAAATTTTTAAAAATTCATTTGATTGTATTGAATGACACCTATACTAAAAAATTATGCCATTCTATTCCAACAAATGACAGAGATGAAAGTTATGAAGACTTTTATTTTATAGGCAATGAGAAAAATACCATAGTTTTGATTTTATAAGTCTCTTTTTGAACTAAATTAAAAAAAATTCAAATGACTAAACAAAACATTGGATATGTTTTGTTTATTAATTAGATCCTTTTCACCATTAGGATTTAGGATTGTCATATCTTAATTTCATTCCAAAATTAGTTGTGATTTAAGTTTGTCTTTCATCATTACCACCTCCCATTTAGTAATATTTTTAAAAAATATTAGGAGATTATTTTTTATTACATTTTTTTCATGCATTTTCAACCAAATTTTCAACATGGTGACTCAAATGCACAATAAATGGGACACAAATATATTTTCTCTAAAAAAACTAAAAAACAAAACTTCACCTTCAGGAAGTGATAGAAAAACCTAATTTATGAAGTTTAGGCATTAAAATCTTGCAATTATTAGTGATTTGTACTCTTAAATTTTGAAAAGATATAGTTACTTGAACAAATTAACATAAAAGATCATGTAGTTGGACTCATAGCAAAATACAAAATGGTGAAGATTTTAGCCTTGTTTTGCCAAACAATATTTTGAAGCTTGTGTTAACCTCTTAACATCAAAGAACCATTTATACTTCTTTAAATGTAAATGTAAATGTCAAGACTCGATATGGTTATGTTACTTGTAGATATATAGACAAAAAAATTCAAAATAAAAGAGAGGGAGGGTTGGATGTTTCACGTTTGTGTTAATATATATTTGACTTTCTAGAAAATGGTTCAATCCTATCAATCACCTTTATTTTCAATTTGCATCTCCATTTCTATGAATTCTTTGTTCATAAATATGATTTTTTGTCAAGCAATGATTTTTAGTCTTTTAGCATTTTTCCAATGGGCTCTAGTCCAATATTGAAATCCAAATTTGATTGTATCTATTTCTAGAGTTTTTGTCTTTGCTTCCAATGATAGTAATCACATATTCTAATTTTATACCAATTAAAAGATAAAAATATATTTAGAGAGTTGTCTAGAGTGTTGCATTGATGATGCTATATATAATACATTGTCAGGTACAATAATCTTACAACCAGCCTCTTTGAGGCACTCAAATTTTCTCTTACAATGTAGCATATAATTGGTAGATTTTGGTAGATAAAATTATCATTGCATCCTTACATAGTCCCACTCAAACCCACCAAATTTCAGTTTTTAAAAACAAAATCTCGATTTTTGGTGAATTTTCAAAAGTCAAATTCCTTGGTTTTACATGATATTTTATTGCAATTGGTGGTGAATTTTTAAAGTTTGATTGTAGATATATGTAGGGAACATCCACACACACATTTTTCACTAGGCAAGTTTTTCCAAAAAAATTTTACAATTCCTTCTATAGAGTTTTAAGTGTTGGAGTGAAAATATTCAAATGTTGTAAAAATAGATATCTCTTTATTATAGTTAGATTTTTCTATTTACCATTCACATGGTATCTAAATTCATACATTTGAACACGATGGTACATTTACTTTTTTCAAAATCTAGTTAAAATATAGAAATATCTATTACACAAAGTTTGGTCATATGACACTTCATATTGAGCCCTTACTCGGAGCTTATATTTTTGTTACTTAATGGGGTATTTTTTTAATATGAAAGATGTGCATATAAATGATCCCTACATATTTATGCCATCAAACTAAAAAAAATTCATCAACAATTGCTTCCAATAAAATATTTTATAAAATCATGAAAATTGACTTTGAAAATTTTCCATAAATGGATTATTGTTTTTTTTAAAGCTGAAATTTGGTAGGCTTGAGTGGGATTGTGTAAGGATTGAGTGTTGACTATGCACAATGAAAAATTCCAACTCTTTTCTATGCTATGCAAGAAAATGTGCAAGGTAGAAATAGCCTATTTGTAAGTTTATTGGACCCGACTGTACCGAGCAATTTGCCGTGTGTCCATCAGGCTATGACTTTCCAAGTGTGGTACAGCACAGCTGTAAAGGCCAAATGCCAAACGCTGTTATGAATTCACTGCTAGTTTCTAATATGAATTCTCCATAGTGCAAAATCCAGTCATGATTCTTGCGCAGGTATGATTATCAGGCGAAATACTATTACAATCAGGTTCTCGTCTACTGGATTCCAGTCTTCGAAGACTGGAGAGCCGTGGTTCAGCCATCATGGTGCAATTCAATTCAAACTCAATCTCCTGCATGCAACCACAAAAGCAAGAATTCAAAAAACCCTAAACCCCTAAACTCTTGACTTGTTTCAATAGCGGATTGCAGTGGATTTGGCGCACACCGGAAAATCCGTATTAGTCTTATAAGAAAACAAATTAAAAGCTCCTCTAACTGAAAACCACCATTTGAACGAATGTGAGCCTATTCATACTTGACGTGAGAAGAGATTGGACAACTGCAAAACAATACACCTACACCAATCTCCACGGTGCTTGCTTGGCTGGGGAACTTGAACATGCAGTGTTCTTGTAACTAGATAGATGTGTTCAATTCTTGTAATCACTCTGTCTGGTTTAGAACAGGGCATGCATACCCATTATACGAGTGTCATTGGATGATGCACTACCTCAGAGAAGCGTACATGACGGCGATTACGAGGATTACAATGGAGCAATTACGAAACCTAGCTAGCATGAAGAGTGCAAATCAATGAGATTATCAGTATACATCACATTGGCTGCAATTTTTGAAACGAGCTCCCTGGAGGCTAGGCAATTAAGCTGGGTGAAGACTGTGCTAAGAGCTAGATTATTAGTTGGAGTTGCAAGAGCATGACAACAGAGAGTGGATTTGTTGAAGGTGCTGCACTATTGCGGGTGCGGGAACAAGAGCAGCTCACGTTGCAGCGCGAGAGACGAATTGATGAAACTGGATTGGCAATCTGCAAAAGCTAGCGTCAATAAGCTACCGCTGCAATTCCAGAGCGTTATGGGGCCTGGTCCACAATAGATAGACTGTGAATTGAAATGACGGCAGAATTGAATGCACCCTCGGTATTTTATTAGAAAAGTACCTGATTATTTCATAAGTAAGTTTATCTCCTTCTCATCACAGTCAGACCTGAAACATCTTGATCCTTTTTTTAATTTTGGCACATTTTTGCTTATATCTTTACACAGAAACATCATTTCTTGCAATTTCTTGAAATTCTTCATTAACCCTAAACGTCTTGACTCTTCTCCAGAATTGACAATTTGGAGAAAATCATTATGAAGTGCTATTTGGAAGAATATTTTAGGAGTGATATACAAAGGAAAGTTGTAGATTTTGAATTTTAGATTCCATCTACACAGTTAGATTCACCAATGCTATTACCAATATTTTTCTATAAATTTGGAAAGGGAAATTTCAAAATTCCTTCAAAATTTGATTACAAGCAGAATATTATCATTTTTTGAGCAAAACTTATTGGAATGGATTCAAAATGAGGTTCTCTTAACATGATGATTTTTTGAAATTTTTGTGTTCTTTACATCTATGACCTCATTTTTGCTAAACTAGTTTTGAACTAGAGTCAATGCAATTTGACCACTTGACACACTTCCACATTTGTAATTTTAGAAAGTTTTATATTCTAATAACACCAAATCCAACCATTAGATAAGACAAGAACTTAATAAAGTATCACCAAAAATTAGGATGAATTTCATACAAGCAAGAACAAGACAGAAATAAGAACTTCAATCTGTTCATCATCCCAAAAATGGACATTGGAGCGCTCCAAAGTTAAGGTTGTCATTTCAACATTCAAACATTACATTAGATGAATGAGAAGCTAATTGGACAAAAGAGTGCTTGCAAACCCTCTATTCATCATTTAGAATACAAATGTTATAGAGTTTCAAGGTGTAATTTTTGGCTTGCAAACCTAATGTTCAGTAAAAGACGGTTTTCATCGGAGGCTTGGATGTCTAGGTGCTATAGGGACTAATTGTCCATGTCCAAGGGCCACTAGAATCCAAGCGCTTGCTATTGTACCTAGAAGACCGGCCTTGTAGTACATTTTTGCCTACATTATCTCGTTGATTGAATTATCATGTCCTCACAATGTCATTGATTGAATTACCACCTCTTGGCAATGCGCAAATTGTTCGACCTTAAATTTGTTCTTTTCTAAAAATAGTGCCATCTAAGAGAAGGGCCAACCCCTCTAGCTCTACATTTATGAATTCTGCGGACTGGAGCCTAGAACTTTGGCCGTACCTCCAAGCAATCACTTTTTTGCAATGGAATCCCTCTATCCATCCAAAATTGAATGTCCAAGCCTTCAATGGAGACTAGCTCCAAGAGCATCTTCAGTCTAGACCATGTTATTTGGCATTGCATCACTATGTTTGAAGTTAATCCAAGTGGCCTCCAAGTTCACAAGAAAGGTGCAATTTGTTGCACCTCAACTTATGAATACCATTGCAAAGTCTATTTAGGCTAACTTGGCAAAATAGTTGTTTTAATGAATGCAAAAGTTGCAGAAGCCAAGTTGCCTCAATTATTGCCATAATTGTTGAATTGCCAAGCATGAGTAAGGATACAACAAAAGACATGAATTTGCCTTACAAGGATTGCTTTCTGTAGAGCTTACAATGGTATTGCCGTGCCCCTTAGTGACACTTACCACCTTAAGCTCACCCTCAAGTGCTTCTTGTAGCACTTAACTCTTAGTGACACCAAGGGTCACAATTTTTTGAACACTATACATGCCAAGTACATGCAACACTAGGCTCCAATTTTAATCACGAGATTCTTCATTTTTCCATAACTTCCAATTCTTACTATCAATTCTTAATTCCCACAAGACATTGGGTATGTCCTTTGATGATATAGAATGGAACTTCCATTGATGTCAAAGCACTTGGTGATAGCACTACCCCTCATTGATGTTGACCACCCTTGAATAGAGCCCAATCCCTCACTAAGTCCAACCCACCTAACTTCGGAAATCACGTTGGGACTCACTTGCCGAGACTCGCCAATCAAGACTCAAACTATGGCCTAGTATAGAGCAAGACACATCCAACTGGTATTAAGGAGTGCACAAGCACTCCATGGTAACATACAAGTGTATAAAAAGACATGTAAGATGTCACCCCAAGGGTATTATATCCCAACATAAAACTTTACCCACCCCACAAACTTCCTATCTTAAAAAAATTTGGAAAGAATAAGTTCCATAATGGAATATACTACCCTAGAAAGTGACACCTTACCATTCCCCCTGTGGTGGTGGTGAGGCTCTAACACCAACCTCACCACCCGTGGCTACTATAGTTTACTATGGTACCATTTGGGAAAGAGGAGGGAGACCACCTCTCTTCATAGTACTTTCTATGGAATTCAGTAGTCCTCCCCCATTCTAAAGCTCTATAAGACATTCTAAGACACCTCCCATTTTAGAAAATCACCCAATTTCATATTGTTTCCTCAAAATCGGACCTCAAGGTTCTAATCTTTTTATTATGATGACTTTTAATTCTACACTCCAAATCCAAAGTGCAAGTCATTTTTGTGATTTAGTCTTTGTAAATCATTGTAGACTACTAATATTCTCAATTCCAACAAGATACGGCTGAGACTTTGCCAAATTTGAGTAGTCATACCTCTTGACTTTCAACTTGGATCTTCATGCTCTTTAGACCTATGGATGCACCTTTTCACTAGTTTTTCAAGCATATGTAGCACACTATCCAATTTACCTTACCTTGACAACGCTATCACACTTTGTTTGCTCAAGATTCCCAAACTCCCTCACCCCATCTCTTGCAAGACTTGAGAAGTCACCTCCAATGTACCCCCTTGCTCATCAAGATAGAACGGGCATGCCTCATAGTAAAGGACGTGACAAGTATTGAGTGCAATATCAACCCACTGGGGTCACATTTTTATTGACCAACAACAACATACTGCTACCAAGTTTGATAAAGGTTGGACTAGAGATGTTCTAAAGTGGGTAAAGGTACGTCATTCTAAAATGGCCCATGTTCTAAAAGCAATTATGATACAAAGGTACATTTTTCTTTCTTTAATGTACCAAAAGTGTATATTTCAAAAAGTGGATCACTTTTAGTGAACATTGCATTTCAACTTCAAAAATTCATAACTAATTCTATAAAGGTTCAAAAAATATGAAATAAATTGGATTAGATGCCAATTCCATTTTTGGTCCAACATAAATTTATTGAATTTAAAAAAAAAGATTTAAGCTTCCCACAAAAGGCAATCACCTCTTAGATGGTCACTTTAAGAGCAAACTACCTTAGTGGGTACCCAAAAAATTGCCATTTTTTGTTTTTGTGCCTAATTACTATAGAATATTGTAGAATGAGCTTCTGTAAGCCAATTTTAATATAAATTCTCTGAAAATAAAATAAAATTTCATTGCATTTAGAATTCAGATGTCACTCTAGTAAAAGTGACTTCAATCCATGAATGTCATAAAATTGCAACCTATTAAAAAATCTTTGAATGTCATTAATGCCACAACCACTTTTTAAAGCAATAATTTCTTTAATGTAATATATTCATCTAGTCCATGACTTATT
Source organism: Climacium dendroides (assembly GCA_950106755.1). Taxonomy (NCBI): domain Eukaryota; kingdom Viridiplantae; phylum Streptophyta; class Bryopsida; order Hypnales; family Climaciaceae; genus Climacium; species Climacium dendroides. The sequence goes on along the minus strand of OX467082.1, from coordinate 28,643,684 downwards.
ACCTTAGAAAGTAGTTTGTTTATATTTTGCCCATGCTCTAAGAACTATTCCTACTTTTGTACCATGAATTGTTATTAGAAAAACTATCTAGTGATGAATTGGTCCCAATATGGGAATTTGTTGCACAATTTTAATGAGTGGTTGGGGACTAAAGAAGTAAACACAATTTCAATATAAATAATGTGGAGTTATGAGTAATGGAACACTCTGTGCTATTACTTGCACCATGTTGTTCAAGTCGAAGACTTGCATACCTTCATTTTTTAACTCCATTAGCACCATTGTTGGACACCTCTGTGACATTTAATGGTAGTACATATGGATTTCAATAACACTCTACTGTTGCGAGCTTTAGAAAATCATATCTAATTCAATTTTGAGTCCAAAAATTATGAATCAACTTGTGATGTATGAGTCTTTTTTCCTTAAAAATTTTTACATTTTCTTGTTGGCACTTGAAAAGAGGTTCCAACACACCAAAATACATGGCATTTGGATATTGTATACAAAAGTTATGAAGGAACAAAAGTTTTGTTCTAAAACAATTTCTTCCACTGAAGTACATAATTGGTTTTGAAGATGTACATGCAATTTAGAATCAATGGCACATCATTAGGGCACCTTAGATCTAAAGACAAGAAATAAAGAATTTATGAAGTTTTTAAATGGTTGAAACAAAGAAGTCATTGATAAATGAGTTTATATCATAAAATGAGAGGTCATAGGTTTCCAAGAAGATCCAATGAAATAGAGTACATTTTTTTCCTAGGTGGCAAAACATTCCTCAAATTTTGAGCCTTTTGGGAATTACACTTAGGCCCACCTCATTACAAGAAAGTAGATATGAATGAAATTTTGGGAGTTTTTCACTATTAAAAGCAATGATTTATTTATTTTTTCAGCCTTTTCATACCTTCTTGGTGATTCATACCAATCCAAAAGTCTTTTTTTCAACTCTTTCATCAATTGAGGGCTAGGGCTTGAGAAGGGGGGCTTCTCAATGTTTTTGCCTCTTCATTTTTGGTGTAAATTGGGCCTAAAATCAAGATTTTAGTTTATAATGTTTTAAACTACTTTCTTCTATTTGTATATTATAATTTACTACAATAATTTTTTTTTGTTAAATCCTCAATCACCCTTGCTTAGGTGACTGGAATTGGCAAAGTACAATAAAAAAATGAGTTCATTATTTTGGTCTTACGGTCTTTTCATCTTGGAAGAAGAAGTCATGGTATTGTTCATCAATAAGTTCAAAAAAGAATTACTTACCTCAAAAAGTGAGTGCAAAGTCTTCAACCAATTTGGAGAAGAAGATTTGTTTATCCAATCCGTAAGAAAACTTTACCAAATTAGAATAATATGCTATTGGTTTGCTTGTATGACTCTTTCTAGAAATGATTGAATTTGAAAATTTTAATTTGATAATTAATATAAATTCAAAGATTCAAAGATGGCATAGAAAGATTGCAAATTATAAAATTGGCCCCTCCAAAATAGATAGAAGATTTTTACATTTATCCCCTACTCATTTTGACATGGTGAAAAAATCACAAGAGTAGTTGAGCTTTAGCCCTAGGCAGTGAGGCATGTCTTCATTTGTTCCAATAAAAAAAAATTTAATAATATATGTGTGACTATGTATACATGCTTTTCTTATTTGATTTTTTCTACAAAAAAATAAAAAAATTAGTATTACTAGAAAACAATCATGTAGAAATTGCACAAGTTAATTTAATAAACTCTATTCAAAATTGTGTCATTTTGTAACCAATCACAAACAACTTTGGATGCCCCAAAATAAATCATTTTGGATGAGTTATTCTGAATGCCATCCATAAACAACTTATTTTTAGTGTTCCAAACAAAAAATGAGTTGGTATGAGCAATTTATTCCAAATGTGAGTAGTTGTAAAAGACCAAATTTCTACTAGTGAAATGGGCTATGTAGTAATAAGACTAACTTGAAAATTATATAAATTTGTAAGGTCAACGTTTATAATACTTGATAGTGTTTTCAATAAAATGAACATAATGTGGTCTACATTGTTTTTTACTATACCCAAAAGTATAATTTTCATCCTATTTTTATCCAAAATTATCCTATTTTCATTTATGTTTTCATCCAATTTCATTCATGTATTCACATTAATTAGATTGCATTCATCCATACTTTACTTATTTAAAGTGAGGTCTCTTGTAATAATTGAGCCACTGGCTAGTATAGTACAAATTTAAGGTATTATATATAATGTAGAAACACAAAAGTTGAGTTGAGCAATAAGGCAAAATGAGACTATTTCAACTACTAAGGTATGATTGGAAATTTGGATATATATCTTCAAAGGCACAAAGTCAATTTAATTTAATTTTTTTTCAAAATTATGATATAAGGTGCAAATAACATATGCTTTGGGCATGAAAGTAACATTTTTTCAATCAAAAGTTGTATCAATGTTTGGAATTATATAAACAAAAGTTGTATTCTTTGGCAAATATGTATCCAAAATATTATACCATAATATAATGTGCAAATATGAAAAAACTATGTGTGCTATAAAAATTTCATCCTAAAAAAGCAAAGTCTACTAATTCTATTGCGTGAGACCAAAAAATATTTCTATGGTTATGGCCTTGATCTAAAGTCATTGTAGTTCATAGATTTTGAGATTATTGGAGAATATTATAGAAAAATGACATTATAGAGTCATTTATATTTCATCTTTGGGGGGCATTATTAAAGACCATTTAGCCTTTAAATAGTCACCTATACCATCAAGAATTGCCACAAGTTTTTAAAATTCAAAAATAAAAGTTGAAAACGTTAAATTGATGTGGAAATTTTTAATTGAAAAATTTATTTGTTACTAATTTTTTTAAATGATCTCTCTCTCTCTCTCTCTCTATATATATATATATATAATTTAAAATTAATTTATAAATTAATGAGCACAAAAAATACTCAAAATTAGATTTTTATTATTAACATTGAAAATGTTTGATATATGGCTCTAAGCAATGATATATAGATTTTAAAATTTCACAAAGTTATGAAAGCCTCAAAATAATGATCACCAATATTGGCCTTGGAGAATGAGGGGAACCTCTTATGATTGAAGCCCTTAATTATGGAAACAACATACACCAAGTGAACATCTTAGGTGGGATGCAAAATGCAATGGTTGTGGCACACACTATCACAAAAAGTCCATATAAAGAGTTGTGGATATGTTGCTTGACATTAGCATAATGGTACCAAACAACAAGTCTTCTAGTTATGCCTTTACCTCAAGAGACAAACACCTTGCATGTAGCATCAACAAGTTGTAGATGGTACATAATTTGTAGTCATTGGGATTGGTGCAAACAATAATCTAATGGGTGTCGTAGATGTTGATGATTTGCAAACATTTGCTTGTGAATATGTGATATGTGGTAGAGTCTTTTGAATATCTAAACACCTCACAATCATACATCCATTAGAAGAGTTTTCATGGGCCATCGATCTTTTGCACATGCGGCTACATCTGAGCCGTCCATGTTGCAGGTGAATGCCGGTGCTCCTTCAGTGCTCCCCTCCATCGTCTCCCCCAGTTAGCTGAACGCTCCAATCCTGCATCATAGAGATTAGCAAGGAGTTAGTGCAAATTTTTACTTAGTAGTGCGATTAGCGCATTAAGGTAGAGGAACCTATTTCAGAGAAGCCCCCCATTCTGGTTTTGTAGACTCATCTATTCTGAACAACAATTGAATGCACTAGTTATTGAGAAAGATTCTATATTGGTACCTTCTCACTCAATCATCTCTTTTCTTTCTTGGTATAGAAAAAAGTGCCAGAGGTAACCACAATAGGTGAGTCTATGAAACCAGAATGGGTCCCGATGGAAAATCAGCTTTTATATTCAATAAAATATTCATTAAAGGAAAAAAAATTCCATTTTTGTCAACATTCTTTGTCAACCTTATTTTTGCACACCCTGAAATAATACGCTCCATGACTTTCCCAAATAACACACACTAAAATGCTTAAGTTATCCAAAATAGGTACTTCTACCTTAAGTATCACTAAGGTGGATCATTGCTGGCCTGTTGGGAGTTCTAGCTTGTTGTTCGTTTGTTGGTGTGGAACGCATGATGTTTTGATTGCGCAATGTTGATGTTGCATTGGATTTGGTGTCATTGCAATGGCGGCAGCTCACAACTGCCTATGGCTCAGTTTTGCCTGTGGAGCCAAAAAAAACATCGAGAGGGGCCATAATCCCCTTGGAGTGGTAGATCGACCGGTATTCAAACGGAAACATGCTAAGGTGCTCATCATTTTCAGACTTGGCAATGGCAGTAATGTTTGACATTACTGAACCTTGATTATGTCTTCACCAGGGTTATGTCTTCACTAGTCTTCCTATACTATTGGAGTGGGATCAAACAAGGGTTGTGATCATTAGTTGGAGTAATATTGATTATGTATTAGATAACTGATGAGTCGCACTAGCGGCGAATAGGTTATCATACACAATCAGTTGTACATTTTTCAATCACAATCTTTGATCTTCATGATCCAAGGGTGTAGGGAGCGAGTTGAAAGGAAAGAAGGTTATGAGTTGCAAATTGTAATGGTGATGGTGACACATTGCCAATAAGATGGTACCACGCTAGCGTTGAAAAGTCAACAACCGATTATGTCTACTACTTCCATCCTCATCATAGATTCATCATGGTTTCGGGTGACTGTGATTGGCTGCTTCTCTTCAATTCTATATAGTCTATCACATTTAGTAATAGAGGATCCACATTTAAGTGAAATGATCTTGAGCAACAATTAATGTAAAGTCTCAATTCACCATACAGTAAGGGAGAGGTTCCATTCACAATGCATGTGAACTTTGAACCTTTTCCTACAAGAATCTAGAAACTTGAACCATCTTAAATTTTGCACACATTTATATCAGTAGATTGAATGTTTTCTATGATAAATTGCAGCTAAATGATGTTTCTTATTTTAACAGGGACCCAATCCTCTCTCTTGTAAGAAGAAAAAGAAGACAACGATTAAAGGGGAAGAGAAGATCTTTGTTGGTAGTATCTTTTTCGTTAGTGCTTCATTTTCAGTCGGGCCTTTGCAAGCTGAAGTATCAAGTAAGCTTGGGATCGGTGTTTTCTGTCTCCATCAAGGTGAGAAAAAACAAACTATTTAGATCCTTTCAATACAAACTGAACATACAAGTGACTGCCTTAACCCCGTGACTATGTTTTCACCAAAAACACTCCAAAACTGCCATTTCTAGTACAAGCACCGAATTTTAGAAAAAAAAATATTTTTGGACACATGTAACCGTAGGATCTTGTAGTACACTGTTTTGAGAAGCTGTGAAAAAAATTTCAGAAATTTCCCACTGTTTTAGATTGTAAGATATTAGCGTTTGAAGTGACAAAATCCCTTTTATTGGCCTTTCAAAAAACTTGGCAGCTCCACTTTCACAAGATCACATTTGTATGAAAAAATGTTTAAAATAGTGGTGCTTCTTTGAATTCATTCTTTAAGGCAAGTTGGTTACATACTTGAAAATTTTCAAATCATTTGGAAGTGTACAACATATAGGAAAAAAATAATAAGTAGAAAGTAGAAAATGATTCAAAATACGAAATTGTTAAGAATTTTGTTTTGGAATTGAAAAATATCAATTCCAATGGTTGGAATTTTATAATAAACAATTTATACTTTATAATTTTTATTAAATATTGAAAATTGCATAAAGTACAGGATTTCAAAATTTATTTGAGGGTTAGAATCTATAATTGCTTGCAAACTAAAACTCCTCATGACTTTTGACTTGTTGATCAAAATAGAATGATTCAAAGATTTTCACATGTATATATAATATAATATATAACTAAAAAACAATTTAAAATTTTTGTTTTTGGAAAAAGAGATTTTTTTAATCTACCCAAACTACCCATTTACAAAAAAAAATAACATATTAGTTCATAATTTTTGACTTGTATTTTCAAATGTCATGAAATTTAATACTTATGAATGATATTCCTCATTCCCACCTTCTATTAATATTTGAACCTAAAATATGCAAATCTCCAAACATATGTACTTGCCCAAAAAAATTTATGTTGCTAAAAAACGCATGGTGGTCCTTTAGGGTTAATTGAGTTGGTATTTGCATCATTTTCTTTGAGAGGGCTATTCAACTTTCCTATGTGCATAAAAACTAAAAGTCTTAGCACAAAAGTTTTTAGTGTATAGAGGATTGTCTACTTTGAAAGAAGTTTAATCCAAAGGATAAAATGCAAGGTGAGTTCTAGTGTAAGCTTGTTGTTTGTAAATAAATTGAATTCAATGTTGGCCACTACTTCCACTCAAACGTGATTATTTGGTACTCTGTACTAGAAAACACCATGCAGGAGCCATTCTTGTTGACATTATTCCCAGCGTGTGAAAGGTATCAAAAAACAGAGTATATAATAGGGGTACCCATTCCTAACGAGAGCCCCATGAGCAATCAATAGGATGTGTTAAATTTAGAGAGGTTGGGACCCGTTTTTTTTATTTTTAATATTTTAAAGGTTACAAGAAGCTTCTCTATTTGATTGGTTGTCACAAGAATTATAGCATGCTATGTTTTTTGTGCCATTGTAAGGTAGGAGCACCCAATGACGTTAGTGTACCCAATGGAGTCACTTTCTAAGTAAGGTAACAATTTTAGAATATAGATGTAGGTCAGCTATAAATTACTTATTATTTTGGTTGATAAAAATAAGCTATTTACAGTTTATCGACATTTAAGTTTTGAAATGACTATCATATGTAGAAAGTGGTGCCATGGGTACACTAACGCCATTGGATGCTCCTACCTTAAGTAGCCTCCAATTTGTTAGTGAGCAATTTTGGATGACTCTAAACATTGGCCATAGGGCGACAAGAACTTTGACCTTTCAAAAATCATAGTAATTTTACAATCAAGGCAGAAATTACCATAATTTTTGCAATCCCCATCATTCATGTCACTGCACCTTGTGCAATATTTGCTTCACCTTCCACTACTCATCATCATGTCCCAAATTCTTTATTTGATCAATTATGGGTGTCTTTACTATATATATTTGCTTGAATGGTGTTTGACTATTCTTAACTCCTCAAGGACGTTGTGGTAGTTTTTTAGCTGATGTATGACAAAGAATCCTTCTTTGTAGGGCAGAAGTGCAAATATTTACTCTCGGAATTTTGTATGAAAAGGGAAGGTATTAAATAGTAGTTTGACTTTCAATGAGTGCTTTGGGATTTTTTTTTAAAACCAGTGATTAACATGGTAGCAAAAGGGATGATTTCGACAATCACCAACCCATCAATTCTTTAAGGGTTAATAGAATCAAGGACTATATGTGTTCAACCTCAAAAAGTAAAACTTCTAGTTTTAAAAATGACACAACAAATATGACTTGAATAAATAAATAAAAAACAAACTATTAAAATCACCATAATTAGAACTTAACATTTTGAACTTAAATGGAATTATTTTCTTGGAAAAACTATACATAATCAATGTGTAATCAATTTTAGAAAGATTTTTTATTTTTCATTTTATTGAAAATGATTGGTAAGTGTGGCAATAGAGCATACGGATATTATTGAACTAAGGTCAAAACACCGAGAATCATCAAAATAAAGAATCTAGTATAAGTGGAGGCAACTTTTCAACAAAAAAATATTTTTGTAGTGTTAGAAATTGAAAATAATGAATTTAAAAAATAAAGATGTTGGATAAGATATGTTATTATTAAAAAAATTCAAATTGGAAGCTCCCTAGACTAATGAAACTATTACATAGGTTGGTCATGAAATCAAAATTAAAAAAAAAAAAAGAGTCAACTAATTACAAATAAGTATGGGAACAATTTAGTTGCACTTTTGGAGACACTTTTAGAAGTAGTTGACTTGTTAAAAATGGATCTATGAACAGTTTTCAATGTTTTCACCTTATAGATGTTTACAAATTTAACAATTTTGTTCAATCTCTAAAGAACGTTTGTCCCTTTAGGGGATAATTTGGATCCGGATAGGTTCTTATTGTCTCAATTTGTAGGAAACTTTTTGAAGATGTGTAGTTTTGCAAGAGCTTTATGGATATACAATTTTTTTAATTTCAATCGGTGTTTGAGCGAAAAAGTTATGGCACAACAAGCCAATAATGGAGGTTTGTGGGTAGCACATAAAAATCACAAAAAGTCAAAATAATAATTATTTTTAAATTTGTACAATTTTATACTTTTCTCCACATTTGAAGCTTTGATGAGTGATGAGCTTTCTCCACTATTTGGACTAGTGATGAGAAAGTTATAAACAATTTTAGTTTTTTAGGCAATCTAAGCATCTTCATGAAAAAATAATTTATAAGATTGATTCATTGGTGAATGCAATTTTCTAAAAAAAATTATTAGATAGGGTTAGATTTTCTTGCTAGAACAATCTCATTGTTGGGATTATTGTATTTCAATTCAATCTTATGGCTAATAACTATCTAGTTTTTCTTTCAATTTTGAACCTATTTCTACTTTAAAAAAAATTATGAGTACAAATCAAGTCTTTTTTTTCTTAAACATTTTTTTAGATTATCAAATCAACTATTGAATATAAAAAACCAAAAATTCAAAATCAATAGTACAATAATTTTCAGTTAAGAAGATTCAAAGCCCAAAAAATCTAGTCAAGCAAGTTGCGAAAAAATATATTTTCTTCACTTTAGATGCAAATATCTTGCAATCTACGCAATCAAAGTTTCTGAAATTTCTTGCATACATTCTTATATCGGATTACTATAAGATCCTGTGGTTAGATAATAGATATGCAAAATAAAAAAATCAATTCTTAAAGTTTTTTGCTTTTTGCAATAGAAATGATAGTTTTTAGTGTTTTTTGATTAAAAAAAGGCCTTGGTTCTTTAATCCTTTACGTACTAAGAATTCATGATTTTAAGTTGCGTACTATGATTGATTATATTGTAGAAAGTATAATGGAAATGAAAACTTTTATTATATCATTAGCTTGAGTGAAGAACATTGCATGCATTGGTTTAAGTAAATAACTAGTAAAATTAATTCTTAAAATACATATAAATTCTTCAAAATTGTTTAAAAAATGTGAGACTTAATTTGGGCTTCATAATCATTAAAGAGTTAAAAATCATCGTTAACTACTTAAAGTTTTTTCATGTTTAGAGTTCCAAAATTGCTTAAAAATACTAGTCTCCAAAGCAAGGCTTAAATCATCATCTACATTTATTCTTTAACCAATTCAAACCTAGGATCCTTTAGTTAATTTGTTAGAACATACTTTCTTAAAATTTCATAATAACAAACTTTATCAATTGCAAGATTGTGATGCTTGAATTTCAAAAAGAATCTTTTCAAATGGTTAGATTTCATCTTTCAAACTTTTTACACAAAAATGTATTGATCCTGCAATTTCAAACTCTTTATAAAATGTTGAAGAAATAATTTAGGAAGTAGGGTGTGATTTAAAATACTAAATTATTAAGAATTTAGTCATGGAAATAAAATATGCCAAAACCAATGGTTGTAATGTTGTAATAAACAATCTACACCCTATGATTTTATTTTATTTCCAAAAATATTGAAAATTGAATTAAGAAAAGGACTTTAAAGTTTATTTTAAACAAAGATTCTATGACTAAAACTCCTCATAACTTTCATCTCATTATCAAAATGGAATGATTAAAAGACATCCATATATGTATTAATATATATTTTTTAAATTCAAAAAAAATAATTAAATTTTTTTAGCTGCCCGCACTACCTAGGCTCCAAATGAAACTACATATAATACAATAACTTTTTAACCCTTAAAGGACCAAACAATGTTTTTGGCAACTTAAAAACTTTGGCAACTCACTAAGAATGGAAGTTTCATTTTCTCCTTTGAAATTTTCGTACAATATGTAGTCAAGGAGTAGCTTTAAGACACACAATTTTTGTAACTTTTGATTGCATGGTTAAAAGGTTACTGTATGATATGTATTTTCTCCTACTAATAATGTAATTTAGAATGAAGCATGCCGTTGTTGACATAGAAGGCATGGTTTAATCCCTGTCTCAAAACACGTAATGAATTATTAGCTAAAAAGCTTGGGAATATCCATAATACTATGAAACCAACCATTTAAGGGCTAGTCCACCTTTTTCATATGTTTTCATGGACAAAAATATGTTTAGATTGTTTTTCAAAGAAAGAAAAATGGATGTAGAACTTAACACAAGTAGTTTTGTATTTTTCCAAGTAGTTTTGAATTATTCATAAATTTCTAAAGGTTTATGGCATAGGCACCTATTTGTTCCCAAAATCCATCCACTTGCAACTTGTAAAGAAATAAGTGGAAATCAAAGACAAAGATTGACTCTCACAATAAATAAATAAAATACTTTTTTCTTGATTGATTCTCCAACTAATAATAGGGACAATTTGGATGGTTGAAATAGCACATCCTACAAGTTGCAAGTGTGCTATTTCCAACCTTTAGCTATTCAATTTGGGAGGGGGGGGTTTTTCAAAGTTGGGGACTAATAAGGTCATGACACATGTCCTAATGTAGTGAGCAAGAAAGTAGGAAGTAGTGAGCAAGAAAATAGTCTCTTCAATGATTAGAATTAGAATACTTTAAACATTAGAATACTCTAAACATTGACCATAGGTCAACAATATTTTTTGGCTCCCGAAATTCAGAGTAACTCCAATTTTAGAGATATAATTCTAAAAAATGAAGCATCCCACATTTCCTATATTCCTACATGGGAAAAATTGCCACCACCTCATACTCCTTGGCATCTGCTCCAAAATCGCTTCAATGATCCACTACACTAAAATTGGTAAATAGTATTGGGTGATAATTAGCCCCTAAAGGACCATTGTCCCTTCGAGGGACAAATTGGATTTCGGGCAGGTACCTACGAGGTGAAATTTTGTCATGATTTTTTGAAACTTTTTTTGAAGATAGAAAAACTGATGAGCTCTGTGGGAATATAATTTTTTTCACATTTGGTGCCCGGAAACAAAAGTTATGACCAAATAAGCTCAAAGTAGGGGACGGGGGGCAGTCCGGGCAACAAAAAAAAATTTGCAAAATTTTGAATTTTGAATTTTTGGAGTTTTTTTTCTTGTAGATTATATTTTTGTCTGCATGGGAAGCTTTGATTCATTCCATTTGGACTTATTATGAGAAAGTTATGGACAATCTTGTTTATCGGGTAGTTAGAGCATCTTCCTGAAAAAATAACTTATAGAATTCATTTCTGAATGCAATTTTTACAATTTTTCTAAAAACAAATTTTTACATGATTTTGTTTTCTTGCTAGAACAATCTCACCATTGGGATTAGTGCATTTTAATTCCATCTTTAAAATATTAATAATTTAGATTTTCCTTCATTCTCATACCTACTTCTACTTAACAATTTTTTTAAGCATGTAAATTAATCTTTTTCTTAAAATTTTCTTTTTTTCTAGATTCTCAACTCAATTTCCCACAATAAGGATTTAAAGCTCAAAACTCTGTAGTGCAAAAAATTTAAGTTAAAAAAGTTCAAAGTCAAATAATCCAGTCCCGCAAGGTGCTGAAAAAATTGTTTTTTTCACTTTAAACGCAAATATCTTTTAATCTATGTGGTCAAAATTTCTGAAATTTTTTCCACACATTTTCATACTAGTAAGGTATAAAATCCTACGGTTGGATGTGCAAAAAAAATAATTTTCAAATTTTTTTACTCTTTGCTACAAAAATGGCAGTTTTGAGTGTTTTTTGGCAGAAATAAGGCCTTGGTCCTTTAAGGGTTAGTGTTGTAGTGAATTGGATCATAGCCTTAATTTATATATTATCATTCCAACTTCTATATTTTGTTCCCATCTAACACTAAATGCACTCCCGTAGAAATGTTGAAATTATCAAATTTTACTATAAAGCTAAAATAGTGTTAGAATGGGTAAATAGTGTGCTAACACTAACCTTGCAAATCACAATTAGTGTTATTGTTGACAATTAGTGTAGCCAACACTATTTAGTGTACTGGTGCTTCTACCTTGTAAGAAAAAAAGGTCTTCACATCTCGGCACACATCAAAGGCAGTTGGTTACTTGGTTAGTGGAACAATTCACCGGCGATTCACATATTGCATTCGACAAACCCGAAGCCAAAATTGCTCGAAAACAACAAATCGGTCACCAGAGTTTGGCTACCTCGGCACTACACATTTCATCCTTAGTCACTGGAAGTCTAATTATACTGAAGGCGCTTAACATCAACCTGCTAAACCACAACCCGGACTCCTTCCTGTAAGCTTCACTTCAGATCGAATCCTCAGAGTAGGAGCCAAACTGATACTAAGTTAGCATACAAATACAGTTCCAAGAAACAACTGCAACATAACGTCGTTAAGAAGCTCTCAAACCACAAGCACCAAAGAGAAAGCACAGAACTCGACGACGTCGAACGACCTCATATCCATCTAGAGCACAACGTACAGAAGCAAAAACACAAGACGCTCAAAGATTGTTCACCTTAGTTATATGACTATTAATTAGACTAAGTTGTGTAGTTGTGCATAATAGTAGTGATTGTTGGAAGATGCAAACTATTCAATTTTCAGAAAATGAAGTTTCTAGCAACGTGGAGCTGGGTGTGGATTTTGAAATGCTGGCAGTGCTTACAGGTGTACTTTCAAATATTTCATGCTCAAAGTGAGAGTAACTTAGCATCCCTGTTTGTAAAATCCCACTGTAACTGCGCCTGATACGGCTCTGCCATGTCTATTCAAAGTATCCACCATTGCCTACAAGTGTAATCAAGAGTTTGTGATTTTTGTTGGTCGGTAGTGAGTTACTGGAGGCCACGCATGTTCATCAGAATGACAAACTCAATTCGGAAATATGTTACATGAGCACACCTATTTCTTGCTCAAAGTGAGCTCAGATATTCAGATTCCACTCCAAGTTCAGTTTGGGAAGGCTTACTTCGTTTGCTGTCACATTCAAAGGAATAAGTGATACAGATTGTGACAAGCATTCCACGTCAATTTTAGTACCAAGGACGACGTCAGTGATGGAATCGCCTCAAATCTGAGGCAACTGTTTTGAAGTATCGTTTCGACAGGAAATCTTGTTAGAATGGTGGTATTCCATACCCATTTCCCCTTCATTTCCTTCTTTCAACGTCAATTTCATTGTGCTGGCATAATTTCACAAATTTTTACATTTAGTTTGTGCTTTCTAAAATCATACCCATCTTAGTCTTTAGAGTTTTGTGCACATGAATTACAATTTTTGGCTCCTTGAATTGTGCCAATTTAACAAAATTGTCCATTTTCATCCTTCCCCTTCCTCGCCACTTTAACAAAATTTTGGTTTTTGATTGAGAGAAAAGAAATAGAGTGACTTCATTAAACACACAAATGTGTAAGCACTCTTTGCTTCATAGGTTATGTAACTTTCAATTTGATGGCATATATTCATGGATTGGTCAATTTACATGTTGCACATTTTGCGGGGCCATAGATATCCCGTACTTCACCACAATTGATTGTATAGTATTGTGGAAAATAATTGGCCTAGTCCAATGGCTATTGATCCACACAACAAGTATTCCAAATGACATGATTTTCATTACTTCCTAAATCAGCTTTATAGTAGCCAACCCGTTTCTAAGCACCCTCAATTTTCAATCTATAGGCTACTCTCTTTCTATGAAGTTGTAGCAAAGTCTAAGGAGTAGTTGCAGCACATTATGATTGATTGCAAGGTTGACAATATTGCAACCAATTCTTGGTCTATTTTGCAATCAGTCTATGGTCAGAAATAGAAAAGGTTGATATCACCATCATAGGTCAAAAAAAGCTTCCACTAAAAAAATCATAGTAATTATGTTTTGTGTAATAAAATTCTGAAAAAATATAGAATCCTTCCCAACTCTATTTCTGTACATGGGGAAAACTCTATCCTCAAAAACCTGCGCTCCAAATATGCAAAATTGGAAATGGGTCAAGTACCTTATTGACATTTGCATTATTGTCAGTTCCTGTACTAGTTTATTTTATTTTATTTTTTAACAAATGAAACAAGCATGTTGAAATAATTGTTCGGGAGAAAAGGACCCCTTGTGTGGCAATTTGGAAGTCATTGGAACCAACCAGCACCGGCTATGGCTGGGACCTCCAAATCCATTAAACCAAAGGCCCCTTCTTACATTTATTCCTGGAAAAAATGACGATTTTTGTCAACCGAGTAACTTACATTTTCTAGCAAGAAACCTCACTTTGAAGTCTACTTCTTCCAAATGTTGCTTGGAACTCCCAAATGAAGACCGACTCTTTATTTACGTACAAGACTTGTTTCACAAAGTCGATGCTGTTCCTCATGTATCAAGAGGTGACAAAGGTTAACAAAAGAGCTGCTGCTGGCCTACTCTGTAGCAGGGCTTCTTTTATGGCAAAATTTCGTCAGACTGTTAGAAATCTGACCTCTTTGACTTCGTCCCTCTAAAAACTGGCCAACAAGGGGGACACTGGTCAAAAATAAAAGCCTTGCTCCGTAGTCTGTGGAGTTTAGTTGGTGAAGCTCTGCATTCATTGCAGGGCTTCATAAATGACTTTACAAGGGACACGGGAATTTTTGAAGACTGTTGTAGCGTTCGTTTCAATTAGGAAGTGGGGATGTATTATGCTATCCGAGGTTATATAGTGCAACAATATATATTTAATTTTGTAATTTTTATGTATTTTTTAAAGCATTATATTCTTGGGTACATGTGAAGATTTTATTCATTTTATGTGGAATAGTGATGAGATAAGTATGGACAATCTTTGTTTTTGGATACTCTAAGCATCTTCTTTAAAAAATCTCTTGTAGGATTCTTGTCAAAATCCATTTCTCACATTCTTTCAAATAAAAATATTGCAAATAGTAAAATTTTCTTGCTAGAAGAATCTCAATATTGGGATTAGTGTGTTTGAATTCCATCTAAGAACTATTAACATTCTAGTGTTCTATTCAATCTTAGACTAAATTGTATATAAGAATTTTCTAAAGTACAATAGTCAAATGTGTTTCTTTTGGAATTTTTTTAACAACTCCCAAGTCCAATCTTCAACATAAGAAACTTAAAATTCTACTTCCATAGTCAAAAAGATTTCTACAAATAGCCATCAAATTCAATGCAAAATTGCAAGTCAACATTCATAAAGCTTCTTTACCTACTTTGAATGTTGAGATCGTCCAATCTATATGGTCCAACTTCATAAAAAATTTACAACATGATTTGAAACAAGTGAAGTACATGTACAATATTACGTGGTTAGATTGTTAAGAAAAATATTTATGAAATTCAATGTTCCATATGAAGTGGAGCTTCTTATCTTCATCTATGGAGTGCTAGATTTCTAATTTCAAAATGACAGAATAAGTTGATTACCAATAGTAATGTCTTGATGCCATTGTTCCTCTTTGTAAATGTATGCTTTTTCCTAAATTTTCTCAAGAATACCTTCTTGGAAATTCAACATTGGGAACAATGAAATTTTGTCATATTTTTAGACATAGTTCTATAATTTCCCATAATTCAGACATGGTCTAACTTGCCCCTAATTATTTACAAAACTAACCTATATATAGGGCATATAGCTTGCATGGACTTTGATACCTATGCAACATTGTAAACTATAACAAAACTAAATGTTTAATGTATCAATGTTAAGGTCAAACTCTTCTAAAAATCTACTACAATTCAAAATCAAATTTTTGATACTAAAACTAAACTTCAAAAAGAATTTTTCAAAAATATAAAAGACTAGAAATAAAAAACAACCCAAAAATTGTAGTAGAGGTCAATCTTTGCAAATTTAATTATTCAATTCACCGATGAAAATGTCATATCCTTCTTCTAACCCATTAGAACAATCCAAATAGGATTTTTCATCGTGCAATTGTATGTAATTGATGTCAATTCCAATAGGACATTAAAATTCAATGTCCAATTCAACAATTCAAACAACCAAGGAAAAAAAAGATTTCTTTAAGGTACGGGTGGTCAAGGCACCAAATTCTTGTGTCAATGATATTTTAAAGTGAAATTAAATTGTATCAAATTACTATTTTATATTTTTGAATTTATTCCTGAAGTTGATTTTAGAAATCAAAAATTCAATTTTGGAAATGATTGAGCATAATTTTTCTGTGCAAGATTGGGTGCAAGAGTGTTCATTGCAAATCCTCATGTCCTAGTGTTGAGGGCTCTTTGAAGTGAGCCTCAAATATTGTTGATCTCGAAAAAAATCAGATTAGAACATTATAACCATTTGGATTGGCATTTTTCAATTTTTTACTTGAACTATCAACAATTCATTGTTTGGATGAATTTAAACTTTTTTTCTAGTGACTATTGTTTCTTTCTATATCGGAAGAGTCGAAGTGATTTGGAATTTTTCGAGCATGTAGCCATTGTGCTTTACAGATTGAATCCAAAGAGCATGCACCATTTTGGACATTTTTTAATACAATTATGACCCTGTGAAGTGGACATGTCTATTTTTTCACAAGGCTCTTCTAGTATTTTTTGTCAAACTAAATGTTATTAACTTGCAATCTATACAATGGAAAATTTGGGAATTTTTTTGAAATCTTTTCAAACCAGTGCACTACAAGATCCTACAGTTACATGCATCCAATTATTTAAAAAAAAATTGGTTCTTGTACTAGAATTAGCAGTTTCAGAGTGTTTTTGGTGAACACGTTGTCAAAAATCTTTAGGGCTAACCCCTAACCTTGTGTTGTTGCCACAATTGAAACCAAATGAAAAGTAATTTTCTAATTTTGCAACTCAGAATTTTTTTGAAAGTCAATGATTCTCACACCATAGTTCTTGACATTACGGAACAAAGTTCATGCACCTCTCCTTGTAGAGAGCTTTTCAATGGTATCGTAACTTGGGCAAAACCCTTAAAAGGTAGGTCAAGGCACTTGAGCGGCCAAAATTTGGCTGTGCATGCCAACCACAAGTATGCCGTAGGCTTTAGCTACATTTCTTTGGCTTGGTGGGTTTGTTGCCTTTGAAGTCTTTTTTCGTGCTTCAATTCCAATTTACTTTTTTAAAAATTCTATTGAATGTTAATCTTCATGTCCGAAGTTCTATGAATGATGTTCAATTGTTCTCCATGCTTTTTGGTTTGATTTCTTGGATATTTTATGAAACAAGATTTGTTATTTTAGAAAACTCATTTACACTACCATTCTACTATTTGCAGGTTTTTGTACTATATGTTTTAATGTGCAGGTGCACTAGACAAGGCACTGTTGGGTTTGTCTATCGTGAGATGTTATTACTTTTCTTTTCTACACGGACTCTAGGGGTACATTTGTGAAACCTTTAATTGATGACATTTTTTTCTTAGAATTGCCACTATATTGCTTGCTATTACAATGTTGCACTTATCATAGATTTTAAAATTGTTGGAAAGACTTTTAAAAATTTTGAAATTATTTTAAAATTATTTAAAAAGGACTTTAAATTGTTGTTTGAGTTACAAAAATGCTATTGTCAAGGAATTAATGTTTGATGTTTAAAGTTTAAAGTGTTACCATGTTCATATCCTCGACCCTTCTCTTCATATAATGGAAGTAGGTCAAAGATGTTAATGAATAAAATGCTATGGAAATGCAGAGTTAACTATGAAGAGGGGTAGGGATCGAAAAGTTCTATGTCCATGCACGCATTGTATGGGAATGGGAGGGAGGTCAGTGGAAATGGCAACAACAAATGTCCACATGCTTTGCCAACAGGAAGAGGTCAATTTAAGTGAAGAAAATTTTCTAGGAGAGAGCTCTGTGGATGTTGGAAGTCAACAACCTTGGTTATCAATGGAGGCGGATGATGTTGAAGAGGAGACAATCATATCTGAAGAATATGTTTATAAAGTCACAGAAGGAAGGTCTCTCGAAAAAGCCATTGTGAGCCAAATTATTCATGTACAATCTGTATGTGATTCAGATGGGGCTAGTAATGACTTACAAGATTTTTTATTCAAGCAATTTCTTGGGGGATTTAGTAATAGAGAAGGAGAAGAGGTGAATTTTGATAATGAACCTCTTGGATTTCTTCTTTCTCAATTACCTGTTGGATGGGATGGTAAATTAGAAGGCCATAAAGTTCCGGATTCATGGCATAAAATGATGAAGATGTACTCTAATATGGGAATGGTAGCTCCAAGGCGTTGGAGAATATGTGTTGGTGTGGACATTATATTTTGGATAATTTTGAAGTTTTTAAAGTTCGAAGACTAATAGACCATTCAGAGTTACTTAAAAGGAATATCGAATGAGATTAAAAGATAATAATCATGTAAAAGTAAAAAGGACAAGTAGACTATCGGTTAAGGAGTTAGAGTAGTTAGACTAATTGACTTACGGTTAGTTGGTTAGGCCCAAGAACATAAGGACTATTCGTCTTTGTTTTTTTCTCTCTCTTCCGGCGTTTGCAGTGATTGCCGCCTTCGTTGTACTTGTGCAGTCCTTCAATGCAATTTTGTCAATTCGTCTACTTGTTGTTGCGCAATATTTTGTAAGCCAGTGATTGGCTGTGTTTGTGTGTGGTTGTATTTTCTTGGTTTTGCCAGGGAGTGACAAGTTTTTGGTTGCAGTCAAATAGCCAGGGATTGGCAGTTTTTGGAGTCGGGACAATTAGCCAGAGAGTGGCGTTGTCATTTTGTTTTGTTCTAACTTTTTGATTAAGACTATTAGCCAAGGCAGACTGTGAAAGAATGTCATATCAGTAGGTAATTGTTTATTGTGATTGATCGACTATTAGCCAGTGAGTGGTTGATGGACTGTTTGTAAGTGAGAGCACAAGGTCTAATTGTCTGAGGTTGAGCCTGCGATCGGTGAACCTGAGGAGTAGGAGCTGACGAATAAAGCTGCGAGCAAGTGGACCAACAAGACTATTAGACTGTAAGTTTTCTCTAACCTCATACTGCGAGGTAATTGAGTTTTCTCGAACTTGACCAATTGACAAAATATGAAGAGAATATGAAATAATATTATTCTTATTAAAATGAATTTATTTATAATTGTTTGTGTAATTACCAGTGATTGGTATTTTGAGTCAAATCGACTGAAAGAATGGAATTGTTAAGCCAGTGATTGGCACACATATTTTAATTCATATTATAAGTCTATTAGTCTTAGAGCGTGAAGCTGACTAATAGCTAAAATCAGTAAGTAAAGACAAATAGACCAAGCTGTGATAGCTAAGTTCTTTACTGTTAAGATCATATTAAATAAATTAAGTTAAAAAGACAAATAGTCTGAAAAATATGAAGGTTAATAACCAGGGATTGGTTATATTAAAATAGAATTCAATTACCAGTGATTGGTATTATAAGACAAATAGACAGAGAAAGTAAGCTTGACGGTGTCAGTGATTGACTTGGTCTGTTTGTTAAATTAAAGTGTTATGCTTAAAAATAAAGCTATGTCTAATAGTCTTTGGGGTGTGAAACCCGTGTTGTTAACCGAATAGGAATTGACTAATAATCTGTAATCGAACTGTTGAGTTAAAGAGATTTAAACTTATAAATAAACCTTCAGTCAGTGATTGGTATCATAGCTTAGTAAGTTATCAGTCCAATAGTCTTGATGGATTATGCTAAGTAAAGAAATCAGAGAGACTGAGTCTAATTGACAATGCTGGATTGCAATACAGTATATAACTGAATTACCAATATATTCAAAGTGTTGATTTTGTGAAGTCAATTAGTCTATGTTAAAAATATTAACATTATTAAATTGAATTAAGGTATGTTTAATTAAAAATAATGGATTAAATTAATTCAATTGTGAAATTGTATGCAGTCAAATAGCCTTGTGTTGGAGACAACATTGGCCATTTAATTAACATTGTGTGACAAGTGATTGTTTGCAGGGAAGTTAGGGAGCAAAATCCTTGTTGGTAGTTAATAGAATTTTGTACAAGTGGATGTGAACTAATGTGTATGCATATCTGGACAAATTGACCAATTGATATTGAGATCGAAGTAGTTAGAAATAGTTAGTGGAATAGAGTAGAAGACTATTTGACCCATTGATGTGGTTACACTATTGTAATAGCTAACCTGTGGGTATGGACCAATGGACTTGTTACCAAAGCTCTGGAAACACAGTTACTAAGATTATTTGACCAAATGTATAATTAATTAAGGGAATGAATCAATACTAACCATTGTGGTATTGGCCAAATTGACAACACAGTATTTGAATTGTGCAATTAAAGCAATTAGGATAGTAAAGTTAGCTACCGGCCTATTTGACAAATACAAATTAAGGAAATAATGAAGGAATTATAAAGGTGTATCTTCACACCAGTATATATATATAAATTTGTGGGCTTGATTAAGTCGATAGAACAAGAGCCAAGACTATTTGACACACCTTGACTATTTGACACTAGAATACTAGAATAAGACTGTGACAGTAAGTCAAGGGTTAGTTTTGGGAAATGGACAGAAACTAAGATAGGTTAGGACAAGAATTACCTTTAGAAAACTAAATCTTTTAATTTAATCTTTCATTTTATAAAATGAGTGATAATCCTATGTAAAAGTGACTTTAGATACAAAACGATAGACTATTTGACTTTTCCCCAAACGAAAGAACCACCACTAGGGGATTCCTTGGGTTTTGTTTTCCAAGTAATCGATACTACAGTTGGTACATTGGATTTTGCTCATGAAGGAATATAGCATCCTCCTAGTTTGGAAGATGGTTATAAATCGGGACACATTCAACAATGCACAATCCACAAGATCAACAAACGAGAATGTGGTCTTTGTTGTGAGAGGTGTATAGAATGCAATTTACCGAGGAAAGACATGAAGTTGTTTGACTACTTACCTATTGGACCACAATTGTCTTTGATTTTGAAGTCAAATTCATTCTGCCATGAAATTTTAGAGATGTGGAGGAGCCGAAAGAGGTGGATGAAAAGAAATGCAGATGACTTTCCAAATCCAATTATGGATTTCTGGGATGGAATGAAAGTTAGAATTACTCAAGACTTTTGGAATCCTGAAAGGGAGTGGGAGCTCCCAATAGTTTGTTCACAACCAAGATGTCGAATGAGTCACAAGGCATTTCCAAGGAAGTGCGAAGAGCTTTTGAAGGGTTGGGATGAGAATTTGCAATGTTATAAGTTTCTATGCAGAAAATGTCGGCATACTATAGTCGTAGAGAATAAAATGTGTCAGGTAAATTCTTCATTTCTAAATTTTATTTGTCCATTTAAAAATCAATGTTGTCTTCATGTTATTTAATTTGTTCAATGTTTTGTTTCATTTTAGATTTTATTGTAAGAAAATAAATGAATTGAAATGGATTGAACTAATTTATTTATTTTTGAAAATGTTTTTCTAGGGTGACCCTAGAAACATTGCATTAGTTGCCCATTGGGATGGATTTCAGCCCACAAGACATACAACTCGAAGTTGTTGGGTGGTTGAAGTGCAAATACTAAATTGTGGTAAAATAGGCTCAATGGGCATCCTTCCGGTTTTATTCATCCCCTTACATTCAATTCATGAAGTAATTTTAGAAAGAATAAAAGATTGCAAAACTTTGTTTTTGCAACTTTTAGTTAATGAATTAGAATCTTTATTTGTAGATGGTTTTAATTGCAAGTTTGCATATCCATCACAGTCATTAGTAGACACCTTTCGATTGATAGGAAAATTGTATTGAGAGCCATATTGATGTTGTTCACTGGAGACCACCTAGCGTAGACCTAAATAGGAATGCTAAAGGCATCTGGAAAATCTCCATGCTAAAGGTGTGTGTGTCATTCAACACTTGTGGGTTCTCGTTATGTGTATGGAAATAACCATCAACAATTGTTGGAGCCTCCATGCAAGCATTCAAGTGATGAGCTTTATGCAATTGTGACAAAATGAAGTGAGCTTCACAGAGAGAGAAGGATTCAATATTGCAAGAAGGTGGTGTAACAGGGGAGTCTATATTGTGGAGGTTGTTTCATTTGTATCATTTCAACATTAGTTTGGATTTAGTGTTCGATGTGATGCACATTACTTGCCTCAATTTGTTTAAAACATATACTATGAAGTTTTTCTCCCAGTTAGAAGATGTTGGAGTACAAATGGATGAAGTAAAATCTTTGTGTGATCAAATGTCCACTCAAAGACCTCATGAATTGTGACAAGGTCGGTGGCCCAAAAATCCAGTTGATTTCCATTTAAGTTTTATGGCAAAAGAAAATCAACTTTTTATTCAATGGGTTTTGCCAAATGTATTGAACCTAGTGTATGGAAAGTGTCACAAGGTAGATTGAAGTTGGGTCAAATTCTAATTGATATTTTTCATTACTTATTCAATCAAACGAGGTCAAAGGGTTGGTCTTTAAAGGACATTTTGATCGTTACAAGTTTGCTTCATTCTGGCGCATTTTATCTGAAGAGTTGGATGGGCCCAATGGAGCTCCATTAGAACATGTAGCAGGTTTGTATTTTTAATGCAATTTCATGATTTTATGCTCTTGAAATTAGTATGATGTTCAAATTGCTATTGTATATATATGTCAATGTTTTGACATAATCCTTGAATTTGAATTTTGTAGGTGCCGCGCACATTATGGATGATGTTCTCCGGTTTGGCCCACATGAAGTGTACTGGTGTTTCTCTTACGAGCGACTTGTATCAAGGTTCCATAAAATTTCAGCAAACAATAAGGAGATGGAGGTATCTTACATTCAGTTTTTTGGAAGACAAAATTTTAACAAAGTTTTCTGTCATATTCAAGTTGAAAGAGATGGTCTTACCATACAAGAGAGGAAATTCTTTATTATTCACAAATTTCTTGTGATTTCTGAGGGGATTGAAGTTGATGCACAGGATGAAGTCACTTGCTTGAATTGGCATTCAAGGTGCATAATTCAAGTGCCTAGTATTGAGAAGGCTCTTGGCATTTGGAATTGCATTAAAGGGATGTCATCAAGTGCATGCCCTTTGACATGTACTTCAAAAGGTATTCTTGTGGGTCAGAAAGATAGGAAGAAGGAGATTATGCCCATGGAGTATGAGAAATATGTACGATGGTATTTGACTGAGAAAAGG
The DNA here is from genome assembly GCA_950106755.1 of Climacium dendroides. Taxonomy (NCBI): domain Eukaryota; kingdom Viridiplantae; phylum Streptophyta; class Bryopsida; order Hypnales; family Climaciaceae; genus Climacium; species Climacium dendroides. The sequence continues at coordinate 28,620,512 of OX467082.1, read as the reverse complement.
ATTCTTGGAGATTGGAACGACTTTCAATGGAATCATGTGATGAAGGAAGTGAAGTCAGTTTTGCTTTTTGGAAAACTCTACAAATCGGGGTGTAATGTAGTTGTAGCGAAAGATCTTGGCAATGCTACTGCGTATAAGGCCAGAATCAAAAAAAATTTAGTCATGATTTTGGTGGTGAGATTCATGTGTTTTTTGATGCAGAATATTTCTTGCATCTCCAAACTGAGGTTGATGGTGTACTAACGGATTTAGTGGATGAGGTCACTGGTATGAATGTCATATTGAACAATTGAATGTTCCCATATGATTATACTTGTATACGGCCGGTGGAATCGATAATGTGCAAGTTTATGAAGGTTTCATGTCCAAGACGAATTGGGGTAGAGTACAGTATTGCTTATGCAATGGATGATGTAGAGGCACGGGAGACAATACATTTTGATATTGGAAGACAATAGAGACGAAAAGCATTGAGTACAATCTTGAACCCTCAAAGATGGAGGAATGGGAAGAAGCAATATTACTAAGACGTTTCAAATGCATTGGTGCTGCGTTGTAGTTAAGGTAAATGATTAATTTTCTCATTACTAGTATGAAATGGATGTATATTTTTTTCTTTCATGATATTCCTTGACTTTTTATTTTTGACTTGTCCTTGTTTTCTAGTGGCATGTGCATGCATTTCACTTTCCCTAGTTATAAAATTTATAATTTTCTAATATTGTGTATTCCTTTATTTTGTAGGCTTATTTGGTCAAATATTCTTATTGGCATGTCTAGTTAGGTTTGGACAAGTGGAGCATGTTTTGTTGGTTTATGGTTGGAGGGATGCAACAGAGAAGCTTGGTTGTGCTCAAAATCAACAGAGTACAAGTGTGCAGCCTAACTATGCTAAGCTGGAGCTATAGCCTCAACTTCAATGCACTCAACCGTGAATCAAAAGAGAAATAGCAAGGAAACACTCTTGGTAAATCAGATGAAGCTTGAGAAAATGTCGTCATCAGAACTCATAAGTGGTACAATATTTTTTAAATTGTTTATGTTGAGTTCTTTAAATTTTGCAACAATGTAGGTAGATTATGTGTACCAAGGGAGTTTGTAATAGTTATTCAATGTTCTTTTCCTTACACTAGAAGAAAAACGTGTCCGTTGCAACCCACTGAGATGCGACTATGTGTCCTATACAACTGAGATGCGACTGTAGCCCTCTGTATTTGCACCAAATTTCACGTGTATGTAGTTGTAGTCGCAAAGTAGTCGGAAAATGAAGAATAGGGTTATGATATTGTAACAGAAGAACTGACATGAGGTATTCTACATCCAGCATTCATCGCAGTTGTCCATGTGGACAGCTATCCGCGAAGTAGAGTCCACCGTGGAAAAATGCAATCGCTCTGATTACATGCTGCAACTAAAAACTAGAAGATTGCAACTTAGAAATGACTCAAATGCAACTAGGAATCAACTATAATGCAACTAGAGCCCAACTATAGTGCAACTAAAAAACGATTCAAATGCAACTAGAGAACAAGTGCAATGCAACTAGAACATGACTGAAAATCGATTCAATTGTCCCATATCGATTGTCAAGAATACCATCAGCTTGAATAGATAAGAATGGTAAGTTATAGCATTCTTGTGTAATGAATTTTGATAGTGAAATTCTAATATGTATATATTTTGTAGATTTTTACACTTTGTAGATTTTTACAATTTGTAGATTTCTATAATCTACAACTCTATAAATTATAACCAAGTCGCACACTAGTTGCAAACCAGTTGTATGTCAATCGCAAACTAGTTGCACACTAGTCGTAAACGAGTTGCACATCAATCGCAAACTAGTTGCACACCAATTGCAAACCAGTTGTATGTCAATTGCAAACCAGTTGCACTCTAGTCGCAAACGAGTTGCACATCAATCGCAAACTAGTTGCACACCAGTTGTATGTCAATCGCAAACTAGTTGCACATTAGTCGCAAACTAGTTGCACACAAATAAGTGAAATAACTTCCACATCAGCAACCACGTCACAGCAGTTCATCGACGAAGTTCTCCATTGCCTATCGAATGACAAACAACCTCGCGACTGCAGTGCAACTCATGCGACTTGTCCACTGCGACTGCGGACTCCAGAATATCACCAAGTCGCAAACGTCCGATACAACTACAAACCAGTCGCAAATCGCAGTCGCAAAACCCTGCTTTTTCTTCTAGTGTTAGTGTAGTGGACATTTGTTTGCTTGTGTACATTGTTTGGATTGTGAAGGAGAATAATTTTGTGTTTTCATTCAATTATGGCTCATTGGGGTTTATCAAACTTCTATGAACACAAAATTTTCTACATGGAATTAAATAATCCATTCTCTAGCAACAATGAATTCCTATTGAAGATTAAGTTATATCCCCGAGCTCTCATTCTGCTAGTTGCAAATGTCACATTATTTTAGGATTGTTGTCCAGTAGCCACTTGCATCTAGACTAGTTTTGAAGTTTGTTTCATAGGTAGGGGATTGTTGTATTGGAGATAACTGGTAGTATCTAAGTGTTTATTCAATTACTACATTACTTTTTCTTATCTTTGGGGCATCATATTTATTTTGCTAGTTGCAAATGTCACATTATTTTAGGATTGTTGTCCAGTAGCCACTTGCATCTAGTCTAGTTTTGAAGTTTGTTTCATAGGTAGGGGATTGTTGTATTGGAGATAACTGGTAGTATCTAAGTGTTTATTCAATTACTACATTATTTTTTCTTGTCTTTGGGGCATCATATTCAAGTGAGGACATGATTTATGATAACTAACCTCCATTCCCATGTGAAACAGAGGTGAGTTATTTGAAAGGTCAAAGGAGGAAGAATTATCAAGAAAGCTGTAATTGATGTGAAGGCACCACCTCCTTCAGAAGACAAATATGTTCCCAAGGTTTGGTCATCTTATAGTTGTAATTTTTTTAATTCTCATTATTTTTTTGGTTCTCATAAAAAAATACTCATTCATGGTGAACCTTGCTAGTTGACTCACCTAATCTTGCTTGCTAGCTAGTCTTACAAAATTGTGTCTTTCCGTAACTTTAGACTACAAGTTAGTATCATAGGTTTCAATAAAGAATGTGGTTACTTCTATTGTAACTTACCATAAAATTTTAATTGGATTTTTCATTTTGCTATTGCGAAATAGGTTTCAAGAAAGACGTACAAGCACGTTTTGTGACAGTAAGACTGTTAATGGAGTTGAAAGGAAAATTGTTGCTCATGCATGATTGGGGGAGTAATTCATTGAAAACATTGAAAACATTGAAGGCAGATTGGTGTTTGTGGCGAATACAAACACCTATTGAGTACATGGTCGGCATGTCAATGAGGTATTGTATGTAAACAACCTTGTAGACAATTTTTTTTTGTAGCAACCTTTCGTATGAAGGATTTTCTCAATGTTGTCTAATAATAATGTAAATACTTAAGTGTGTGAAAGTATGCCTATAATTTTGGCCATTATTGAGTGTTTAATTTGGAAATGATGCATGTTGGGGTTTTGATTGATCCAAAGGTTATGAAATTGTGAAAACGCTAGCATTGACTTGAATTTGAAGTAGCAATTGCAAAAATATCCTAAATGTACAAGTACAAATGCTAGTTCTATAAGTCTACATAAGCAACATTGTGACGAAGAAGGTTTTGAGCTTAAAAATTGATCACACAGTTTGTCATAGTCAAGGGAGTCAGAGCTTTACTGTAAGTGGTCTAATACCACATGCAAATTTAGAAGACACAATGTCGAATGCCAGTGGGGGCTCTTAGTAGAAGATGTTTGATTGTGACACTTCAGATTGCTATGAAGAGGAGATTCTTCAATGATGTCTAAAACCCTTCACTATTGTTACAATTATGCATTAGAAAATGTGGGTTCTAAAATTCCAGAATATTTGAAGACCCCAAATGGAATGAATTGTCTACATTGCATCCCCATTTTGAGCCCCCACTTTGGCATCCCCACTTCTTATATTTGTCTATTCTTTTGGAACAACTATTGAGTCCTAGAGATTTGGGGGCAATTGAGTATCAATGACAATTACTTTTAAAACGAAGTCCAAGTTTTCTTTCAAATGAAGACCTACTTGTTCATATTAATTTTTAACTTCAAGATTGTAAGGTTTAGCTTAGAATAGAATATCAAATGTTAGCCCCAAAAGAGGACACCTTAAGAAACATTGAACAACGTAGTTTAGATTGTTGTGGCCACTTAGCTTATATGTTGGTACACTTTGATCAACAAAATGAATGAGAGGATTACATGCACAATCCTCTATTAACAATACCTTGAAGCAATGTATTTTTATGTGACTTTGATTGGAATTTATTGCTACTTTAATTTATATCTATAAGTTTCCCATGCACAATGGATGAACTCAATTTCATCTTTGATTGAGTTGTATTGTATTGCAGGTAGTGACCCAACCAACGATCATCAATGTTAGTGAAGACACCATTCTTGGCACGGCCTACAAGGTAGATTGAATAAGCACTTAGACCTTCTACATGAAACTCTTAAGTTACATATTGTCACTAGCCAATAGAATTTGAAGGAGAGTGATACATAAATTTGTGAAGACTGTTCAGATGTCTTAGATGGGTTTGTGATTTGTAAAGAGGTGATGTTGAGAAGAGTTCTGCAAGAGTGGGAGTTCAATGTTTCAAAAGCCATATGTGCACTTATCGTGTTATACCATATGGAAGTAGTACGAGGCTTTGCCACTATGGAAATGTGTGTTACTCAATTCTTAACTATACCACATGGTGAAATCACACTTTTTTGACAAACATATTAGTATATGGGAAAGACACAAGAGTTTACCTCTTCATGTGTTAAGTGTTTCTTAATTCACACTTTACCATATAGGAAACAACTATTATCCTTTCACAAACAGTGTAATGGAGGAAGTGTAGTATACTTTGCCTTTTAATACATCGGGTAAAGGCTGCTACCTTCCCTATGTTGGAGGTTTAGGATTTTTTGAATTCTTGATTTTGTGGTTGCATGCAGGAGATCAAGTTTGAATTGAATCGCACCATAATGGTCGAACTATGGCTCTCCAATCTTCATTGCGTCGTCCAGAAGTTAGGCTTGGACGAGGTGATTTCCCATTTCACCCATGTATCTCACCACGATCTCCATGCCCCATTCGCGAAGTTCCTCTTCTTCGGTGAATGCCACAAAGACTTGAACATTCCAGAGAAGAGTTTCAACCCCACGGCATTGCCCTAGATCGCCCACTCCGAGGTTCGGAACGACAGCATGGAAGACCGGCTATTGGGAGACCAACGCTCCCCTTTCATGAAGCCCTACTTCACCACCATAAGCGAGCGGGAGATCTATATCTTGGTGTCGCAAGAGCCCAAGTTTGACAAATTTGTAACACAGTTCAAATGGATTGGCATTACCTGTAATTAAGTAGGAAAAGTGACATCAATTTGTGGTTGGACCACTTTCTTAGTTGAAAAAAGGAATTTGATAACCATGGGAGCTATTATATTTGATGGACTGTAGTGGTACGGCGAGTCTCACGGAGCCTCCGTTGGACACAGACGACTTTCTAGGATGCCGTGTGTTCTTTCATGTTGTGGCGGAAGTGGTGGAGCAGGGCATCCGCATTGTGGTTTTGAGGAAGGAGGAGTAGAAGATTGGGTTGGTTGTGTGTATCGAAGCGCTACATTTGCTCAAAGTCAACGCGGGGGCTGTTTCAAAGGAAGATAAGGAAACAGTTCTGTTCTAGGTAGAGCAACGGACGTGAACTCAATCCTCAGCACAATCCTTCCTTTAGAATGTCACGATCTCTATTCTCTCTCACCTTCTCTAGTATCACATACATACATCCTCTGGTCTTTCTCTTTTTAATTTCGAATATCACACTCTTCTCTCATCTTCGACTGTGACATCCTATCATCTCCCATCATTTCCCACCATCTCTAATTACACATTGTTTGTTGGAATTCACTCAACAGAAGAGAAGAGAGACACGCAGTTCAAAACTCATTTCATACTCTCACTATCATATTTTGCTATGTCACAAATTAAAGTTGAATACAGGTGTGATAGTAAGGAAATTGATAACTATGAAACGAATTAGAACTTCGCATTTAGCCTTGTTCATTCTTGGACCCTCAAGTACGAATTTCTTCAATGTAACTTTAACATACAACTCTTCATTACATCAATGTTATAGAACTCCGTATTATCACAAGGAGTATAGGCAGTTGGGCACCTAGGTTGTGACATCAAATAGGTCTCGATGTAGATGATTCTAGATTGTTTATTGATGTTCAGGATTTAGGGTTTATTTTAGCATTCTATAATTTTGGTTTTAATGGTCAGACGTCTTTCTATTGCTTACATGAATGTGTTTCATGTCAAATATACCTTCATGAATAAAGAAGATGCACACAAAGATAATGAGAAAATTTTATCGGATCTCCTCCAACAGCAACCAAAAGACAAGATTCGGATTTGTTTGGGAACCTAATACCAAATCCACTTTGTATGTCAGGTATAATAGATCTTATCATTTATGTATTGTACATTTGTTGTCAACGAATGCAATGACTTTTGCTCCTTCACAAAGAATTTTTCTTTGTTGCCTTTCTTTATAAAGACCAACCAAATCTTTTTTTGTGACCAATTTGCTGAAATCTAGATAAATAATACTCCCTCTGTCTCAAAACAAATCCGTGATACTCTACCACTAGAAACCATGGATTTATTTTGAGACATAGGTCGTATAGTTGTACAAAGATAAGGCAAAAAGAATATGCAATATTTCAAATACTAAGGATTTGGGAGTTAAAGGGCTAACATGTTAATTTGTTGTGGATCTAAATTCCCATTCTTGCAAGTCCTTCAAGCTCATGAGTACCTTCTTTCGAAGAGCGTCATCTTTGAGCACAACAAATGATGGAAACCAAGGCAGAAATTTGTCTGTCCGTCGTTCATTGTACCCTTACAGACCCTCTTTGAATGTGACTTTACAAAAGAGATTTTTCAAGAAATCCAAGCTACTGTTGTCTCCCCGACATCCGATGCTTGTGAAAGTGTGCACCAGATGTAAATCAATCTACTACTGCGGACGTGAATGCCGCTACAGACTGGTAGTTTCACAAGCCAATCTGTAGAGCTATAAGGAGTGTTCCCTAGTGATGTAGCATTGAATTTAAGTGTGATATCATGCATCTATGTATAAGAAAAAATAGATACGAGGCACTTAATTGAAGTGTGAGATTTATGAGATTTGTACCAGAGGTCCAAATCTCCAGTTCAAAGGATTTGTATAATACAGGCAGGATTGTATATACTATGTTTGTGGGGGTTTGCTTCTGCAGGCATTTATAGTTGCAAATTTTATTATTGGTAGATGGATTTTGTATTTTCCATGGGCATTCTGTGTATTCCCTCTATGGATCTCCATATGTACTGTGGTTCTCTCTTGTTGTCATACCTTCAAAAGTTCTTCTATGATGATGATAGTAGGTTTTTCGGACTTTAGGTTATGTCACATTAACCCATAAGTGCCGTAGGGGTCCTTTTTCAATACTAAAATATTATTATAATATTGCAATTTATAGCCAAATGATTCCAAATTTAAATCACATCATCTACAGCATTTTTACTACAAGATTGTATGGTTGAGATTTCTAAAGGAGGCAATCCATTTCCAACCATCAAAGTAGGTATATGTATTTGTAAGGTAGGTTTCTTCAATGGAATAATGTTTCTATATGTAAAATAGAGTTTGGAAGGTTTTCAAAAGAATTTAAACTTTTATTACTCAAAATACAATTACTATGCTTCTTAGTTGCACATTTTATTTGATCTATATTAGTCATATAGACCATTCAAAATTCAACTAAGCATTAGTTGCAAAATCCACCTAGAATTGGTTACAATAGTGAGAGTCTTCCAACCAATCAAAATGTGCCAGAACCTTTCCCATAATTAATCATCGCTCATCTCTTCATGTATAAAAAGAGAGCAGTCTATATTGCTGGAATAGGTAGGTGATCAAGAATATGCTACCTCCTATATACCTCAATGACATTTAGACTTATAATGCTTTAAAAGAAATGATGTTTTAAACCCAAAGACAGCCTTAGGACTTTGAAGTTAAACGTATGTTATCTATTCAACAGCCAAATAAACAGTACATGTACTTTCCAAATAGGTACCCTTAATGCTGAGGGTTCTACACCTTGGTGACATTTAAACCTCTTATACTTCAAAATTTTATAACTCTTCCACTATTCACATTCCTTGAAACCCAATTTAATAAATCATGTCAATGGTTGGAGCTCAAAGTCATTGATCTTCAATTGCTTGCAACCATTCAACCATAGCTTCTCCAATGATGCCAACTTTCCCAATCCATGAGGCATGTTTTCCAATGCCTCACATCCTGAAAGGTTAAGAACCTTCAAAGCCTTGAGATTCTCAAACGATGCATGTCCCACTCGCATGTTCTTGCAACCCTCAAAGCCAAGTAATTGCAAACATGTCATGTTCGAGATGGCTAGTGGAATCTCTTCCAATTGTTCACATCCAGTGAAATGCAAAGTAGTAAGTGATGTCAATGCTTGGGGCTCAAAGTCATTGATCTTCAATTGCTTGCAATCAATGAACCACAATTCTTCTAGTGATGCCAACTTTCCCAATCCATGAGGCATGTTTTCCAATGCCTCACATCCTGAAAGGTTAAGAACCTTCAAAGCCTTGAGATTCTCAAACGATGCATGTCCCACTCGCATGTTCTTGCAACCCTCAAAGCCAAGTGATTGCAAACATGTCATGTTCGCGATGGCTAGTGGAATCTCCTCCAATTGTTCACATCTTTTGAAACCCAATGTAGTAAGTGATGTCAATGCTTGGAGCTCAAAGTCATTGATCTTCATTTGCTTGCAATCAATGAACCACAATTCTTCTAGTGATGCCAACTTTCCCAATCCATGAGGCATGTTTTCCAATGCCTCACATCCTGAAAGGTTAAGAACCTTCAAAGCCTTGAGATTCTCAAATGATGCATATCCCACTCGCATGTTCTTGCAACCCTCAAAGCCAAGTGATTGCAAACATGTCATGTTCGCGATGGCTAGTGGAATCTGCTCCAATTGTTCACATCCTTTGAAGCTCAATGTAGTAAGTGATGTCAATGCTTGGAGCTCAAAGTCATTGATCTTCATTTGCTTGCAATCAATGAATACAAGCGTCTCTAATGATGCCAACTTTCCCAATCCATGAGGCATGTTTTCCAATGCCTCACATCCTGAAAGGTTAAGAACCTTCAAAGCCTTGAGATTCTCAAACGATGCATGTCCCACTCGCATGTTCTTGCAACCCTCAAAATGAAGTGATTGCAAACATGTCATGTTCGAGATGGCTAGTGGAATCTCCTCCAATTGTTCACATCCTTTGAAACCCAATGTAGTAAGTGATGTCAATGCTTGGAGCTCAAAGTCATTGATCTTCATTTGCTTGCAATCATTCAACCATAGCTTCTCCAATGATGCCAACTTTCCCAATCCATGAGGCATGTTTTCCAATGCCTCACATCCTGAAAGGTTAAGAACCTTCAAAGCCTTGAGATTCTCAAATGATGCATGTCCCACTCGCATGTTCTTGCAACTAGCAAAGCCAAGTGATTGCAAACATGTCATGTTCGCGATGGCTAGTGGAATCTCCTCCAATTGTTCACATCCAGTGAAATGCAATATAGTAAGTGATGTCAATGCTTGGAGCTCAAAGTCATTGATATTCAATTGCTTGCAACCATTCAACCATAGCTTCTCCAATGATGCCAACTTTCCCAATCCATGAGGCATGTTTTCCAATGCCTCACATCCTGAAAGGTTAAGAACCTTTAAAGCCTTGAGATTTTCAAATGATGCATGTCCCACTCGCATGTTCTTGCAACTAGCAAAGCCAAGTGATTGCAAACATGTCATGTTCGCGATGGCTAGTGGAATCTCCTCCAATTGTTCACATCCAGTGAAATGCAATATAGTAAGTGATGTCAATGCTTGGAGCTCAAAGTCATTGATATTCAATTGCTTGCAACCATTCAACCATAGCTTCTCCAATGATGCCAACTTTCCCAATCCATGAGGCATGTTTTCCAATGCCTCACATCCTGAAAGGTTAAGAACCTTTAAAGCCTTGAGATTTTCAAATGATGCATATCCCACTCGCATGTTCTTGCAACTAGCAAAGCCAAGTGATTGCAAACATGTCATGTTCGCGATGGCTAGTGGAATCTCCTCCAATTGTTCACATCCTTTGAAGCTCAATGTAGTAAGTGATGTCAATGCTTGGAGCTCAAAGTCATTGATATTCAATTGCTTGCAACCATTCAACCATAGCTTCTCCAATGATGCCAACTTTCCCAATCCATGAGGCATGTTTTCCAATGCCTCACATCCTGAAAGGTTAAGAACCTTCAAAGCCTTGAGATTCTCAAATGATGCATGTCCCACTCGCATGTTCTTGCAACTAGCAAAGCCAAGTGATTGCAAACATGTCATGTTCGAGATGGCTAGTGGAATCTCCTCCAATTGTTCACATCCAGTGAAATGCAATAGAGTAAGTGATGTCAATGCTTGGAGCTCAAAGTCATTGATATTCAATTGCTTGCAACCATTCAACCATAGCTTCTCCAATGATGCCAACTTTCCCAATCCATGAGGCATGTTTTCCAATGCCTCACATCCTGAAAGGTTAAGAACCTTTAAAGCCTTGAGATTCTCAAATGATGCATGTCCCACTCGCATGTTCTTGCAACTAGCAAAGCCAAGTGATTGCAAACATGTCATGTTCGCGATGGCTAGTGGAATCTCCTCCAATTGTTCACATCCTTTGAAGCTCAATGTAGTAAGTGATGTCAATGCTTGGAGCTCAAAGTCATTGATCTTCATTTGCTTGCAATCAATGAACCACAATTCTTCCAGTGATGCCAACTTTCCCAATCCATGAGGCATGTTTTCCAATGCCTCACATCCTGAAAGGTTAAGAACCTTTAAAGCCTTGAGATTCTCAAATGATGCATGTCCCACTCGCATGTTCTTGCAACTAGCAAAGCCAAGTGATTGCAAACATGTCATGTTCGCGATGGCTAGTGGAATCTCCTCCAATTGTTCACATCCAGTGAATTTCAATATAGTAAGTGATGTCAATGCTTGGAGCTCAAAGTCATTGATCTTCAATTGTTTGCAATCATTCAACCATAGCTTCTCCAATGATGCCAACTTTCCCAATTCATGAGGCATGTTTTCCAATGCCTCACATCCTTCGAAGTCTAGAGTCTTCAAAGCCTTGAGATTCTCAAATGATGCATGTCCCACTCGCATGTTCTTGCAACCCTCAAAGCCAAGTGATTGCAAACATGTCATGTTCGCGATGGCTAGTGGAATCTCCTCCAATTGTTCACATCCAGTGAATTTCAATATAGTAAGTGATGTCAATGCTTGGAGCTCAAAGTCATTGATCTTCAATTGTTTGCAATCATTCAACCATAGCTTCTCCAATGATGCCAACTTTCCCAATCCATGAGGCATGTTTTCCAATGCCTCACATCCTTCGAAGTCTAGAGTCTTCAAAGCCTTGAGATTCTCAAACGATGCATGTCCCACTCGCATGTTCTTGCAACCCTCAAAATCAAGTGATTGCAAACATGTCATGTTCGCAATGGCTAGTGGAATCTCCTCCAATTGTTCACATCCTTTGAAGCTCAATGTAGTAAGTGATGTCAATGCTTGGAGCTCAAAGTCATTGATCTTCATTTGCTTGCAATCAATGAATACAAGCGTCTCTAATGATGCCAACTTTCCCAATCCATGAGGCATGTTTTCCAATGCCTCACATCCTGAAAGGTTAAGAACCTTCAAAGCCTTGAGATTCTCAAACGATGCATGTCCCACTCGCATGTTCTTGCAACCCTCAAAATCAAGTGATTGCAAACATGTCATGTTCGCAATGGCTAGTGGAATCTCCTCCAATTGTTCACATCCTTTGAAGCTCAATGTAGTAAGTGATGTCAATGCTTGGAGCTCAAAGTCATTGATCTTCATTTGCTTGCAATCAATGAACCACAATTCTTCTAGTGATGCCAACTTTCCCAATCCATGAGGCATGTTTTCCAATGCCTCACATCGTGCGAGGTTTAGAGTCTTTAAAGCCTTGAGATTTTCAAATGATGCATGTCCCACTCGCATGTTCTTGCAACCCTCAAAGTCAAGTGATTGCAAGCCTGTCATGTTGGAAATGGCTAGTGGAATTTCTTCCAATTTTTCACATCCTTGGAAATTCATTGTAGTAAGTGATGCCGATGATTGAAGTTCCAAATCACCAATCTTTAGCTGCTTGCAGTCTTTGAAGTTCATTTCCTTCAAAAATAACAGCTTATTTAAACCAAGGGGCATGTACTCAAGGGATTCACATCCTTCAAAGTCTAGAGTCTCTAAAAACTTGAGATCTTGAAATGTTGCATGGATAGATGTCAATTTAGTGCATCTTTGGATGTACAATGATTTCAATGTGGTCATATTTTGAAATCCATGTGATATATTTGTAAGGTCATTCCACTTTCGCAAACATAATGTCTTCAAGGGTATATGTTTAATTGTTGGGTTTGGAAAAGTCTCGATCATTTCAAAGTTTTGTAAATCTAAGACCGTAAGGTGTTGAAGTTCTTGTAGTTGAAGTAAGGTTGTAAGTTGGTTGGTGATGTTGGAAATAATTTCCCCATGATCAACATCACTTGTTTTATATATAATTCGAAGAAATTTAAGTCGACGTGTTTTTTTAATGAGTTTTGCAACATTGCTCAAGATGAATGCTTCAACATTTAGAAGCAACAATTCCGGGAGTTCAACCATCTCAGTTGGATTCAACTCTATTTCTTTAGTCCCCCCTTGTATGCAAATGCCTCGAGCATTTTGAAACTCCTGAATCGTATGAATTCATGGTTAATTGGTTACAAGTTGGTAGATACTAATGAAGTTGATTGTCATTGAAACCAAAATAATTCTCTCAATGAACATGCACTTTGAGATTTACAATTGAACCGAGATTTCTATAACACTAAAAACAAATCATCTAAAATCATTTGTCAATTCAATATCACATACCTCTTTTTTGGATGTTTCTAATGACTTGAAAGTTTCCTTCCATTTTCTTCTACCTCCAAATGTTGTTCTTGAGATTCTACGCCCCATATCACGTATTGAATCATGCGTGCTTATAAATCCATTATCATCTATTTTGATAAGTGACTTGTCTCTCAAGCTTGCCATTATTGTCTTGGTGTTTCCATCCAAATAGTCAATTATTGTATCTTCTCGAATGTCTTCAAACCATACATCTTTACAAAAGAAACATGATATGTCCAAAAACACTTCTTGCTCCTCTTTGCTAAGCATATCAAAACTAATCTCCAACCTTCTCCCTACATCCTTAGGGGCATCATATTCTCCTCTCTTCAATCTTTGTAAAACTTGCTCCCATACACGAAGGCGCTTTTGTCCATTTAAACAAGAGCCCATAACTTCTAAGCTTAATGGATGGCCATCACAAGCAAGAACAATTTTCTTGCTAAGTTGATTCATTAGTGGTGTCACTACACTTTCATTCTTGAAAGCATGTTTGGAGAATATTTCTATAGATTGGTCATAATTGAGCCTTGGAACTTCAAATTTGCTAATATCATTGATCATGCCTTTCAAGATCTTCCAATCACGACTAATAACAATCAATCGGCTACCCTCTATACTGAACATTTTTGCTTCCACAAACATATCCAATTGATGTTCTTCAGTGACATCATCTAAAATGAATAAGACTTTTTTCTGTTGGAGCAAAGATATCAATATGCATTTACCCTCAATAAGATCCTTGGCTTCTTGTTTTTGTCCCAAGTCCTTCAAGATCCGATTCATTTCCATCAAATACTCACTTTTGAGATCACACATAATTGTAGTCCATTTAGATGAATCATCAAATGGCAATGCCTTATTCAAGCGATCCTTCAAAGCCTTCACCAATGTAGATTTCCCAATACCACTCACTCCAACAACACCAACCATAGATTTATTTTGAAGAAATGCTTCTAAAGTCTTGGTTTTGAAATCAAGACCATGGCATTTTAAAAGTATTGGTGGATTGATAATACCCTATGCACAACCAAACTACCACAATTGAAAAATTGAAAAATTACCACCATTAACAAAGTTTAACGATCTTATTCAATTAAATTCAAAGGTCAAAAATCAATCATCCTTCTAGTATGAGCTCTAATTCATGATTATGAACATGGTATTAAGCTCAAAACATTTTTCAAATTGGTTCTTACCTTGATACATTCATCATCCACTTTTGACACATGAAATCTCCTTACATAATCAATTACAAATGCCCATGTATACACAATCAATCTCCATGAGTATAAACACCATTGTCCAATCGTTACAATAGAAGATGAAAACCACATGAATAGATTGAAATGTAAAAATGATTGATTTCTTCTCGTCAAGTTCTTGCTAAGACATTGAGTCTTGAAGTCTTTCTTCTTTATCTCCATCAAACTTGTGCATATCCTTGCAAATGAAGGTCTTCCATTTGGATCCATGGACAAGCAATCTTCAATTAGTGATCGTAAATCTTCACAACAGATTCCCTTTAAGGTTGATTTTTGCCTTTTAGCAATTTTAAAAGGAGTGGATCCATAATCTTCACATTTTTTTTGGAATAATACATCACAACAGATTAATCCAAAACTAAACACATCGGCCTTCAAAGGATCAAACTCCGCATTGGCCTCTAATGCTTCGGGAGCAATATATATAAGGGTCCCGCGAATACCACTTGGCATAATAAGGCCCTTCACTTCATTCTTGGAAATACCAAAATCAATTAACTTGGCACATACATAACCATCTTCTTGTAATTCTAGACGTTGCATTCTATTCACCACAACATTGTCTGGCTTCAAGTCACGATGTGCAATTTTCATGTCATGAAGGTACAATATTCCGCTAGCAATTTGTAGCATTAAATCCAACTTGGCATGGAATGTAATCCTTTGATCCGGATCTTCAAATAGCATTTTATAAAGACTCATGTCACCTTTTTCCATTCCAAATTGAAGGTGATTATTTCCATTAGAATCATTGAAAGAACCACAATAAAATAACTTGACAATGTTTGGATGATTCAATTGAGCCATAATCCGCACTTCCTTCTCCAACGTAATATAATCATCCTTATCATAAAGATCCAAGTCTATTTTCTTTGTGACATTTTCAATGCCCAACCACTTTGTCAAATATACATCCTTTGCAAGAGATTTAGGAAAAGGTCCAAAATCTGGTAATGGAACATTTGGAAGGAATTGAATTAGATCACTTTCTCCACATTCAACCTTCAAAATGCACTCCCTCCATTGTAGCACATACTTTGCTAATTCATAATCATATGTTCCAAGTTGCAAATTATGCAATTTGGTTTCTAATATTTTGCATAATTCAACTTGATCTTCTTCAACTTCTACCAAATCACATGGAAGAAAAGGAGTGCCACATGATGGAGAATCCATGATAGTATTTGTCCCTTTCAAACATGAATCAATGTTTGGCACTATGTCAAAGAACCCCTCCAAACAAGATGACATTTCAAAAAGCAATTCTCGAAATGCTTCTTTGTTTTGCATTTGAATAAGAGGCGCTAGAGATGAAGTTTGAGAACAACTTAGCACCAACATCTCAACTTTTGAAGAGATTATACAAACATCTTTCAATAAAGGTCGAAAGGCTCTTGTATCCAACTCAAATATCTTTTGAAATCTTTGGAGAAAATGGCGCAAATGATCTACCAAATTCTTGCATTGATTGGCATTGAATACTTGCTTGCTCAAAATTTCTTCACAATTTTCCAAAGCTTTCACGAACTCCATTTTCTTGAAAATATCCATATTGATGTCTTACATCACAAGTTTATCTAAAACACAGTTCAAATGTTTCTGCAATTGACAAATTAGACACCATTAGAAAATCCACATCCTCATAATTACAATTAAACTACAATTTCAATTGAACAATTTCACAAAATAATTCTCATTGATCCATCCAATTCAAGCAAGTTGGTGGAAGAAGTTGAATATTAAACAATAGAATTGCTAATCAACCAATCCTTTACATCTTAATATTAGAAACAATGAAGAAATAAAAGACATTCATAAATCCAAAGAATAAGTCAATCATGACATTGTATGTATCCATAATATACATTTTCATTTATCTACAAGTAAAGTTTCTTTGCCTCACTTGCAACATTCAATAGTACAAACAAACAAAAGGTGCCTTCTAAGAACACTTTCCATCAAATGCCAAAAGATCAATACCATTCAAGGCTACTAAGGTTGGCATTATTTTCATACCCAATAATTAATTAGAGTTGGAAAAAGTAGTTTGGCAATTATTTTTAGGATTAATAGGAATTTCAATTTTTCTTTTTCTATTAATTATTTATTAGTGATGCCTTGCTTTTGAAGCCTTTACTACATAAACATCACAAGGAACTTTAAGAGTTTGGTAAATTTATTATTTTGAGATTTAAACAAGGCCCAATTTTTAATAATTGGCATCTAAAGCATTAATTTTTAAATTTTGAATTGAATAAAAAGCCAACAACTTAGTAATCTTTATCAATTTTTTTGAATTATTTTTGTACAAATTCAAAATAAGCATGTTAGAGATCACATGGGAAAAGAAAACTCAACATCACTTATAGATTGAAAGATTATAATAATTGATCACGAGGATGTTAAAACTACAAAAGTAATTTGAAGTCTTTGAACCCTCTTTTCACATGTCAAATCTAAAAAGTTGGTCACCAAAAAAAATGAGGATTAAAAACCTAACATGTATAAACCCAATCAATATAGGGCTTCTCAAAATCTATTCTACAATTTTTCTAAGTAAATTTGTAATGTGATTTTTTCTCCAATAGATAGTGTATTTGAGACTCATTTCCAAAAGCCCTCAATACTACAAAAAAATCAAGATTGCAATGGACACCCTTGTTCAAAATCTTGAATAGAAAAATCATGATCATTCATTTTCAAAATCAAATTTTTGATACTAAAACTAGAATTCCAAAAGAATTTTTCAAAAATATAAACTATTAAAAATAACAATTTGTTTAAGTTTCATTTAGCTTCAAAGTATTGTCAACACCAAAATTTTGTGCCTTGGAAATTTAGGGGTTAATTAATTATTAATATTTCATTATTCCATTATTATTGTTATTATTTTTATTATATAATTATATAACATTTTGGCAAGCACTCTAGTGGTTTAAAGGAACCTCCTTGCCTATGGCCTCCTTTTCATTCTAATAAAATAACATTTGTAGAAGAGAACTATGTATACTACTCACCACAACTTAAATTGCACACATGGACACAAGTTTGACATCTATATTGCAAAATAGGATTAGAAGAACGACACATCACAGGTTGTGACATATACATGGACAAAAGCTAGATCAAGACCAATTTCAGTGGCAAAATACAACTAGAAGAAACTAAAACACTAGAAATCCATGACTAGAGATGCAACGACATTAGCTTGAAATTGATATGGAATGGAACCAACCACACCATTCATCATACCTAGCTTGAGATAGATGGACATAAGCTTAAGATCAATATGGCAAAACAAGACCAACCAAACCACTCACCATGACTTAAGATCAATAAGGTAGTAGGGCAGAGCATAAGATGGAGATGAAAACAACATTCAAGCATGTCACAACAAGCGCAGTTCCATCCAAATACAAAGCAAAGCAACACAAACCTTCAAGTGCTTGCTTGGACTCTTGGGTCTTCACTATGCATGGATTATTCACCTTCAACACATCTTCAATTTTGTCTACAATCCTACAATATGCACAACTCACACAGACTTGTCATAAGCAATGAGACAATGCACCATGGCCATGCACTGATTTTAGATTGGGTATCTTCAAATTCATTCTAAATTAATTGGACAAAGATACATGGACTGTTAGCTGAAAGCAATCAAACCAGCATCTTAGAAAAAAGTCCAAGCATTGCTAATATACGCAAACGTCTCAATCTCATCATAATTCATAATACACATAAGAACCTAAGTAAGCAATAATCTCTTGAGATCTTAAAACCACAGCCCCTACACCTTGAATGTAATTAACTTTTGGTACAAACACGGAGATTGCTCGCTTGCTCTATAGCAATTCAAAAACAAATAAATCTAAAAATTTTACAACTTGTAGAAGGTATGTGATTTCATTTGTGACAAATACTACAACAAATACATTCTTCAAATATTTTTGCATTTGCCCTAATTCTGATTAATCTTGTCACACAAAGAGTCCAAGTTCAATCAAATCATTCATAAAGTGCTAAGCAATGTAATCCAACTCACATACTAAAATATTTGCTCCAAACTATCTCATAAACTTGTAGCAACATGCTTACTACAAGAAATTGAAACATTTTCAATCTCTGATACTTAATTCAACAACAATTTGAATGATTCCCGATCTTACAACTTAAAATAAGAACAAAAACTTCCAAAAATGGAATCAAAAGACAATCAATCACAAAGGCTTCTTTTCACCCACTTGCTTTAGTCCAATCTTATTTTCTTGCCTCGTGAAATAGCAACCTCACATAGTTGATCACAAAAATTCAATTATTAGCCTCAAATCTAGATCTAAACCTTGTAGTTGGATGCTTATCTTCTAACAACCAATGAGCTTGACAATATCTAATTTTGTAATTGCACCAAAAAAAAACCCTCAAGTAATCATGTTCATCAATTTCACATTTGTATTTTTTCTCTTATTTATGAATAACAATATTATTTAATACAATTGAATAACTAATTGCATTGATAAATTGATAACGAAGTGGACTAATTGAATTTAGTTATCACTTCATGCTCTTCCAAATTAGAAAAGTTCAATGAAGAAACTCAATATCCAAAAAAATCCAAAAACAAGTACCAAAATGGAACGCTTCAAAGTTTACAATAGAAAGGTGAAAAAGAAAAATCATTAATAATGGTACTAAATGCACAAAACATCAATAGAAAATAATGTTTATTTGATATACAATCAAGAGATCAAATAAATGAATGTAAAGGAAAATATCTAGACTTCATTATTGTTAGGTCCAAAACCTCATGCAATGTAAACAATGCATGGAAGTTATCTTCTTGTAGTTCAATGTCTATAAATTGCAAAACTACACATCAAAGTTACACTACCAGGTTTTATTGTTTTCGTCAAGGCTTAGTCCACATGGTCCATGTCCCACAAAGAATTCAAAGCTTGGGAATCACATGCCACTTGGGACTCCACAATGCTAGCTACAAGCCATCTTTGAAAGATAATTAGTTCAAAGTGCATGGACAATAAGCTAACCTTGAGATTAGTACGACAAAATAGGACTAGCCAAACCACTCACCATGGCAAGCTTCATAAACATGGACAGAAGCTTAAGATAGATATGGCAAAATAAGACTAACAAATTTCCCATTGTTAGCTTCTATAGCAAAACCACTCACTATAACAATAATTTCTATAGGATTTGGTTGAAAGAGAAGCCAAACAAGTAGCGACTATAAGAAGCTCATCATTGAAAGTAAAGAAGACAAAGTAATTTACCTTTACAATATTTGATAATAACTAAAAACAACGAACAAATGCCATTAACGAACTAGCTTATACTCAAAGTTTTACATACTCAAATGTGAAATTGAATAAACTTTGAAGAGATCAACACACATTAACCAGTGATATTAAAACTAAATAATTATAAATAAACAATTGCTTATGAACATATTCAAACTATCATTGAATTGTAATTCAATTGATGACATTCTAAAGAAACTTGCAAATGTAGCAATTCATGGATATGTGCACAAGTGCAAGAGAGTTAATTAATTAGTTTCTCAACATCTTGCATGATGAATCATCTCATTTAAATGTCAACTATAATTGTTGAATAGGTTTGGCAAGCAAGAAGAGGCAAAGAGAGTGGGAGATGGGATCTATTCAATTTTAAACTACAAGATAAATATATATTTAGGTACATACACAAAGCGATCCCTAGGAATTAGCTCCAAACTTGACCAACTACTGTCATGAATAGGAAAGCGATTAGAAAAGATTGAAACTACAAATAATATTGCATTTAAGATACAATAAGGATACTAATGGACAATTTTGTTAAAATGGCAAAATTTCACAACTTTGACAACTTTTACAATTCAAACTAGGTGGTCTAAATTGTACAAGTCCTAGATTTCTTAAATCTATATGATTCCTAGATGCCTGAAATCTACATGTGTCATAGATGGCACTTTCACAATTCAAATTGTGCGATCTAAAACCTACACCAATCCTAAATTTCTGAAGTCCATACTTCTCCTAAATGTCACTTTTATGGTTTAGACCAGACGGTCTGAAAATGGCATGCAAAATATGGCCATCTTAACCCCTAAAGGACCATTGTCCTTTCGGGGGACAAATTGAATTTTGGGCACGTACCTACGGGTTGAAATTTTGTCATGATTTTTTGAAACTTTTTTTGAAGATAGAAAAATTGATGAGCTTTGTGGGAATATAATTTTTTTCACATTTGGTGCCCGGAAACAAAAGTTATGACCATATAAGCTCAAAATAGGGGACGAGGCAGTCTGGGCGACAGAAAACAATTTTGAAAAATTTTGAATTTTTTTTTTGAATTTTTTTCCTTGTAGATTATATTTTTGTCTACATGGGAAGCTTTGATTCATTCCATTTGGACTTATTATGAGAAAGTTATGGACAATCTTGTTTTTTGGGCAGTTAGAGCATCTTCCTGAAAAAATAACTTATAGAATTCATTTCTAAATGCAATATTTATAATTTTTCTGAAGAAAAAATTTTACATGGTTTTGTTTGCTTGCTAAAACAATCTCACCATTGGGATTAGTGCATTTTAATTCCATCTTAAAGATATTAATAATTTAGATTTTCCTTCTTTCTCATACCTACTTCTACTTAACAATTTTTTTAAGCATGAAAAATTAAGAATTTTTTTAAAATTTTTTTTCCCTCTAGACTTTCAACTCAATTTCACACAATAATAATTTAAAACTCAAAACTCTGTAGTACAAAAAATTTAAGTTAAAAAAGTTCAAAGTCAAATAATCCAATCCCACAAGATGCTGAAAAAATTGTTTTTTCCACTTTAAACGCAAATATCTTTTAACCTATGTGGTCAAAATTTCTGAAATTTTTTCCACACATTTTCATACTAGTAAGGTATAAGATCCTATGGTTGGATGTGCAAAAAAAATAATTTTCAAATTTTTTTACTCTTTGCTACAAAAATGGCAGTTTTGAGTGTTTTTTTGGTAGAAATAAAGCCTTGGTCCTTTAGGGGTTAACAAAATTCACCACACCAGTCTTACATTTGCTATTTGCACTCTACTTCTACAACATAAACTTTTGCAATAGTTTTTTCAGTATGACCACAACAATTTTGCAATGATAATCTGATCACTCAAAAGTTTTATGCACTTGTATCCCTGGCACTGATGAATCAATGATTACTTCATTCAAGAACCTGTATGCTATAACATTCTGTATGCATCCCTTATTCTCTCTCATTCCTCGATCGCTAAACTTAAGCAAAGGCAAACGTACTGACAAGCGTTACATATATTAAATGTTTTCCTCAAGGCTTGGTCCGCATGGCCCACGAATTATTCAACGCTTGTGGAGTCACGCGCAAGTCGGAAGGGACTCCACAATACTACGAGCTACGAGCCTTCATCTGAAGGTCACTAGCTTAAGGTACATGTCTGGACATAAGCTTGAGATCGATACGGCAAAGCAGGAGGAGCCAAACCACTCACCATGACTGGCTTCAAAAACATGGGTACAAGTAGGAGCTTGAAATCAATACTGTAAAACAAGACTAGCAAAAGCCAGTCACCTTAGCTCGAAATACATGGACAGAATACGGCAGAACAGGACTAGCGAATGCACTCACCACAGCTTGAGATCGATACGGCAGCAGCGCCGAGCAGAAGACGCAGAGGAGAGCAACGTCCGAGCATACCAGAATGAGAGCAGCTCCACACAAACACGAGCAAGCACCAAACCCTGGCGCTTGCTTGGGCTCCTGGGGTTTCACTGTACACCAACTGTTCATCTGCGACCCAGTCAGTCGGAGTCCGCGTCCTCCGCTGCCAGCCAACCCCTGACTTCGTCTAGCTCCTCCTACATGCACAGTGCACGTAGACTTGAGCAGTTGTCTGCAATGAGAAGTTGCAGGGGCACACGTTGATTTCTGATTGGGTGCCTTGGAATAGATTCCAGATTGGCTGGAGATGCGTGGATATCCGGCCTTGTAACGTGGTCCAACACCCGCAAAACTGCACGCAAAGTCACGTTCCCAGTTTTTAATGGTTTCCTCGGGGCATGGTCTTACGAATAATTCATGGCTTGAGTGGGGTCACCGTGTCAGTCGGAAGCCTACTGTAGCTACCACGAGGATTGTCTGCAACGAGAAGCTGTATGAGTGGCTGGGCGTCAGATGGACAGGGAATCGCCAATTGGTCATCCGTGCTGGACGCCTGCAGTAACGAATCACACGCAAAGCACGGCACCGTCAGGAAAGGCCTGTACGGAGTCAGTATGGGCACCGTCAGGAAAAGCCTGTACGATGTAAGAAAGGCTGACAAGTTACTTCCGTCTTGGCCTTTCCGTGTGGTCGGTCAGGGTGAACTGACCCCCTCATTGCCCCTGTCAGAAGGTAAATGTAAAAATTGCCCTGTATTGTGCTGCGTCAATTTTGTATTTCTTCACCTCCCACGGCTAATTTGGGGCCTCTTATTGCAAATACAAATTCAGAATTTGCAAATTTTATCATATGTGGCAGATAAAAAGAATTTCAGTGTTTTCTCTAGGGATAAATGAAAGGGGCAATGAGGGGTCAGTTCGCCCTGGCCCGTCTTGGTCAGGCCTCTATCAGGCTTGCGTACCAGTGTATTTTTTCTTTGGTGATTAAGGTAGGTACACCCAAATGTGCCACTGACCTTAAACCACCATCTATACCATATGTACATCTCCAAAATCAGTTCTGTACCTATCTAGAAGAAACACTTTCAAAACCAAACTTTGTTTCTTAATAACTTTTGCATACATTATCCAAATGCCACGTTATCTGGTGCGTTGGAACCTTCTTTCACTTGCCAACAAGAACATATGAAAAGTTAAGCAATCCAATATTAGGAAATAGGCTCAGAAGCAATTAGTGGCGGTTTTAGGTGTACCCACTTTAGTTCCATAAATCTAACCTCCCAAGGAGGATTGATCCCCTTTTTGCCCCGTGTTTTACCCCTGGATATAACATTGAATTTTTGTATTTCCCACCTATGATAGAATTTGCAAATTCTGAATTCATATTTGCAATTAGAGGTCGCATGCTTGCTGGGAAGGTGCGAAGGAATACAAAGTTTACACGGCACAAAATAGGGGGCAATTTTTATATTTGCTCTTGGCTAATTTCATATGGGGGTCTATGTTCTTTGGCCCTATTAAGCCCTTGCAACAAGTGTAAGGTAAAATAATCCATTGCATTTGGAATTAGGAATTTGGTCTAGTGCCATTGCTAAATTTTAAAAAAAATTCTCCTACATGAAGACAAGTGTGAGAAACACAAGAGCATTTGAAATTATTTTCTTTGACAAAGTATGAATTTGTTATGAACTTTTGAAATGTTCTCCCATTATGGCCCAAAAGAGTCTCTAAACTATCCCCCAAACAACAAAAAGTGTATCCAAAATGCTCATCTTACTCACCTAATCAACCCCTAAAGTCCCAAGACCTTTTTTTTTTTTTATCAAAATCCACTCAAAATTGTCATTTCTATTGCAAGGAATAGAAAATTTTAAAAATTATTTTTTTATACATCTAACTATAATTTCTTGTACTACACTAGTATAAGAATTTGTGGAAAAAAATTTCAAGAACTTTGACCTTCTAGATTGCAAGATATTTGCATTTAAAGTGACAAATTCAAGATTTTTTTAAGATGTTTAAATTGCCTAAAACTAAGATTGTCCATAATTTTCTCATCACTAGTCCAAATGGAATGAATCAAAGCTTCACATATAGATAAAATATAATATTTAAGAAAAAAATTACAAATTAAAAAATTTAACTTTTTGTGATTTTTTTGGGTTGTCCTTTAAGTTACTTTTTGGACTTATAGTGGTAGAACTTTTGTTTCTGGGTACCAATTGAAATAAAAATTATATTGCCCAAAAGCTAATCTATTTTCCTATCTTAAAAAAAGGTTCAAAAAATTATGTCAAAAATTGAGATCACACGCATTTGCCCAAAATCCCAAAAGCCCCTCGTAGGGACTTTGGGACTTTAGGGGTTAAAAGTAGTCACCATATTTTCTAACGTAGAAGGCCTAAAAAAGTCACTTATCACTTCATTATCGTCACCTAAGACATTGATTGTGGCCCAAATCTCATTTATTGCAAAGAACTCATAATGGGATCATTCCCTAGGTGTCTCCCATGGATCTTTTAAGCGCAATGGGTAGTTCTACCTTATCAAAAATGTTAGTCTTTTTTTTATTAAATTTTGCCAAATTCATCTACAAGAGGTTCAATTTTTTTTTATCATACTAAACTATGGAACACTAGACTATGAAATATTAAACTATAAAACACTAACTAAAAAATATAATTAAAAATAATGTAAGACAACATCTTTATCTTACCACATGAACGACATGGTTGGAGGCTAAAAAATTTCTATTGCTACCATTGTTACCAATATTTGTCTTTTCTTCATTGTATCAATGTGGTCCAATTATTATATATAGTAGAAATCCAGGGTGCCTCCTTCATAAATTTAATCAGCAATTTAACAAATTATGGAGTTATTCAGGACTTATGCACCAAAAAAACATTTTGAAGACATTGCCAGAAGCCTTGATTGAAACTTGAAGACATCAACAAAAGTATCAGTGGGTAGCCGACATACAGGTACTATTATGTAGTATACAAGGTAGAAAAGTATAGATTTGCAAGACAGTTATGTTGTAGTTGGTTAGTAGTGACCAACAAAAATTGATAACCACCTAAACCCTAAATTCCAAAATTTATATTTATGGAATCTGAAAATTCCAGAATTTCTTAAATTTCCCTTTTTAGGGTCCATGCATGCTTTACACCACTATCAATTACTACATTGATCTCCATTGATAAACAATTTGCATAACACTTGGCAATGTTCATACTACAAACATTGGCAAGTCAGCAATTGCTTTATGATATCGCATTCCAATCCAACAACTTGGCCAACCAATTTAAGTATACAACTTAGCAAAGAGTATATACTTGCATGCATTCATTCTCTCAAATCTTCTTTGTTTCAAATGTCTCCATAATTTTGAATTGAACCACAACATAAATTCAAACTCTACAATAAATTGGGATATACTTAAATTGATTCAACACTTCAATGAGTTCAATCAACCAACCACTACACAAACTATATATATCCAAGAAATTGCAACAATTTGATAGAAGATCTTTGGTTTAGTCCGCATCGCTTTTAAGGTAACTACACCTAATTTCGACCACTTTCTAAAACTAACCACTTTAGATTCTTGCCTAAAATGTACTCACACTATTCACAAGAATTTGTAGTTGGTTTTAGAAATACCTATTTTTAACACTTTGAAAATTTGTAGGTTTTTCATATAGTGTACAAAAAATGCATTCTAAGAGAATTTAAGATCTCCTTTTGACTACTAAGAAGACCCCATACAAGGCTTTTCAATATAACAATGAGAGCCATAATGAATTTTGTTTATTTGTGTGATTTTAGTTGGAGTTACTTTATAACTAAAGAAATTCCACTATGGCCCATCTTTTATTGAATGAGTTTGTTATGAATTTTTGAAGAATGCTACGTAATTGGTCCCAAAGTCTCTATAGTATTCCAAAATAGTCCCAAATTTTACCCATAACGGTCACCTTACCATCTACAATTGTTGAATTACTTCTTAACATTGCAACAATATTTTTTGACATAGACATGACAAGAAGGAATAAACAATTTTTTTTTTTGAGGAATTTATATTACAAAGATGGATGGTCCTCTTGTAGTCACTAATAACTCCACCATCACTAGAGGCATTGATTGTGGCCACTAATTCAACCAAATTAGTTCAAATCTCATGTGTTGCAAGAATTATGTCATAGATTGATGTAGAATTGCAATGTTCGAGTTATTTTCTAGGTGTCTTCATTGGGTGGCTTACATGTTATAGTTTGGTATATCTTCAATGATGTGTGGAAAGATGGTTTTTGCCATGGTGCTCTAGAAAAGCCATTTTGTGATTCACTAAAAGCATCTTCTTCACAAAGACAAACTCAGTAATAAGGGAATTTTGACCACCGTGCATTGCAAGTACACTTTAGAAAACATGAGAAGAACATGTAGAAACATTTCAAAACATCCAAGTCTAGTAGTGTTGAGAGTAGTGTGGAGGGTTCCACTCCCAAAGGACCAAGTGTCTTTTTCTAGGGCACTATAACGTTTGGGCAAATTTCAATGATTTCAATTTTTGACTCGAGTTTTTGAAATTTTTGTGGGAGATAGAAAACCACATTTGTTTTCTAAGAATGTGGTTTTAATTCCAATTGGTTCTACAAAACAAAAATTATGCCGCAAAATTCTTGAAGAATGTTTTGTTGAGCATCACAATAAATATCAAAGGAACTCAAAATTAATTTTTCAATTTAATTCCTCGTAGAAATTATTTTTATTTGAATAGAAAGATTTGATTTGGTCAATATGGGCTAGGAATGAGGAAATTATAGAATATCTTGTTTGGAGGGCATCCTAAGCTTGTTTTTAACAGATTAACTTATAAGATTTATTTTGGCATGTAATTTTGACAATCTCACGAAGAATTGTTTGATAGGATGAAGTTTTCTTGTTAGAACAATCAAACTATGTTTGAATTTCAACTTAGAGCTATTACAATTTTATTATTCATTCAATCTTGGAACTTTAGGAATCTTTTAACAATGAAAACCAAATGTGCTTTCTTTCTTGAAATTTTTTGGTGAGACTATCAACTAAATTCTTGAATGAAAAATATTTTAAATTTAGCACGTGTAGTAGAAAGAAATGAATGTAAAACGCTTCAAAGCCTTCAAATGTAGGCATATGAGATGCAAAGAGATGGGATTCTTCACTTCAAATTCATTGAACTAAAACACTTTGCAACATAAATTAAGGAAAAAAATGATTTTCTTCACCATGAATGCTCATTTCTTGCTTTGTTTTGCAAAGGTTGTTTTGATATTACATGTTTTGGATGTTTCAGGTCCTTCAGAGAATTGAATTTTTAAACTTGAAAGTCATTTTTCTAATGTGCTTGTATTTTGGAACTACACACAAATGAATTTTGAAAAATTTATTTATTTGTCGATGTAGTCACATATATTTTATATGTCATTACATTGTCAACCATTATTTGGAATTGAAAAAAAAAATTGAAATTGAAAAAATTGAATTGATTTTGGTACATGTTGAAGAAATTTAAGATGCTTTCCCTACAAGTATTACATTACTCTAAGCATCAAGTAACTAATTAATTTACTATGTCATTTTAAGCTGGGTGAAGACTGTGCTGAGAGCTAGATTATTAGTTGGAGTTGCAAGAGCATGACGACAGAGAGTGGGTTTGTTGAAGGTGCTGCGGGAGCGGGAGCAGCCCACGTTGCAGAGTGAGAGATGAATTGGTGAAACCTGGTGTCAATAAGCTGGCGCTGCAATTCCGGAGCGTTATGGGGCCTAGACCACAATAGATAGACTGTGAATTGAAATGACGGCGGAATTGAATGCACCCTCGGTATTTTATTAGAAAAGTACCTGATTGTTTCATAAGTTAAGGGCCGGTTTATACTTGGGGCTGGATTGAGGGCCGGCCGGAACTCTTCAAGTTCAAACCAATAGGAGTGTTCAATTTCTCCAAATCCGGCCC
The DNA here is from genome assembly GCA_950106755.1 of Climacium dendroides. Lineage (NCBI taxonomy): Eukaryota > Viridiplantae > Streptophyta > Bryopsida > Hypnales > Climaciaceae > Climacium > Climacium dendroides. The sequence continues at coordinate 28,592,360 of OX467082.1, read as the reverse complement.
AAGGCGTTTATACTTGGGGCCGGATGGAACTACAACTCATCCTACATGTCACCTTAGGTGGCATGGTTTTGGTGCCAAACCATCCGGCCCAAGGGAAGCAATCGGACCAAGGTTTTGGGTGGCCCAAACTCCCATCTAGGGCCGCATTGGGGCCAAATTGAGCTTCTCCATTAGATTGTACAAATCTCAACCATCTACGAATGTGAAGTCTTTTGTTTTCTATTTTGGTATGTGCTTGTTAATTGTGAGCTCAAGAAACTTCCACTAATATGCATTGCTAAATTTTTAGAGCTTGATCTGTTGCCAATATTTCAGTTTGACATTGGGAGTAGTGGGCTGGGAGCTTTGGAATGGAAGTGCATATAGTTTATAATACATTATATAAACTTGTTATAATAAAATATATAAATTCATTATAATACATTATATAAACTTGTTGTAATATAATATATAAATTCATACTAATATAATATATAAACTTATTATAATATAATATATACAATCTTGTTTGTTTGATAAGATGTTCTATAAAATTATTCTTAACTAAATATGAGATTTTTAAGCATGTTTGGTTCAATCATTTTTAACTAACTCAACATAAGATGTTTGTTTTTATTTGGAATTTGGTGCTTGTTTATTTGATAGAGTTGTTCTTAATTTTTAAATGGTACCAAATTTTGGTGTGAACAATATTTTGAAGTTTAATAAAACTTAACCAAGTTGCTATTCTTAGTAGTTTATATAAATTTTAAAGTCTTTTTAAAGTCTAGTTTTAGCATCAAAAATACAATTTTCAAAATCATTCATTATGATTTTTTTATTCAAGATTTTGTACAAGAGTGTCCATCACAATCTTGACTTTCATAGTGTTGAGGGCTTTTGGAAATGAGCCTCAAATACATTAGATCTTGGAGAAAAAATCACATTAAAGATTCATTTAAAAAAATTATAGAATAGATTTTGAAAAGCCATAAATTGATTGGGATTATGCATATTAGACCCTTTATCCTCATATTTTTTTGGTGACTTGATTTGTTTCATATTTTTTTAGATTTTTGTGAAATTGGTTATGAATTTTTTAAAGTTGAAAGGCAACGGGCACTAAAAGTGACCATGTCCTAAAATGTGCTAGTACATTCAATAAAGCAAAATGTACCTCTTTGTCATAATCACTCTTAGAGCATGGGTGTTTTTAGAGCAAACTCCCTTATGTATTTATTTTTTTAATTTTAAAGGAAAATCATCATCTAAGTGACTACAATGAAGTACCTATGTTTTAGCATTAAACATGTTGATTACAAATGCATGTTCTATATAAGAGGAAAACCAAAACATTAAATTTATTTTTTATTTTTAAGTAAATAAATAAATAAACTTCTTTTTTATTTTAGAAATAAAATATATAGGGAAAAAAAGGAGAAAAAAAAGAAAAAAAAAAGAAAAAAAACTTTGTTTTTAATTAAAAAGAAAAGAAGATAAAGATAAACATGCATGTTTTTATATTTTTTTTTAATTGAGCATTGAGAAAATCCAAGAGCACATGAATTGGAAATTCGGCCCTAAAATCCGGCCCAAGGGGTTTACATTAACTGGGGCTGGATGGAAAAACTTAGGCCGGATTGAAGGCAAATCCGTCTGGCCTTCCATCCGGCCTTAGGCACATTATAAACCCACCCTAAGCTTATCACCTTCTCATCAAAGTCAAACCTAAAACGTCTTCGAATTTTGGCACATTTTTGCTTATAAAGTAAGGTAGGAGGTTCTAAAATGGCTCCCGCTCTCACTACTAGAAATTTCAGCAATTTCAGTCGATTTGGTCGCGTTGATTTGGCCATTTTTTGACAGAAATTTGCTGAAATCAACAAATTTCTGTTGATTTCAGCAAATTTCTGTCAAAAAATGGCCAAATCAATGCGACTGAATCGACTGAAATTGCTGAAATTTCTAGTAGTGTCTAGAATGGCTCACCTCCTTAACCCCTAAAGTCCCATTATCCCTATGGGAGACAAAATGGATTTGGGGCAGGCTCTTATGATCTCAATTTTTACTAAATTTTTTTGAAACTTTCTCGTAAGATAGAAAAACTTAAGAGCTTTTGGGGAATATAATTTTTATTTCAATTGGTGCCCGAAAGCAAAAGTTATGCCACAATAACCTCAAAATGGGCAGACCGGTCAGCAAAAAAAATTCACAAAAAATCAAATTTTTTTTTTTAATATTTTTGTTCATGTAGATTATATTTTTTTTGTAAATGGAAATCTTTGATTCATTCCATTTGGATTAGAGATGTGAAAGTTATGGAGTTTCTTATTTTGTAGGCAATCATAGCAATTTGTTGAAAGAATTTTTTTTCTTTTACTTTGAATGCTAATATTTTTCAATCTTTACAGTCAAAAATCACAAAAAAAAATTATCACATGATCTATGACAAGTGTAGAACAAGATCCTATGGTTAGATTCTAAAAAATATTTTTTTAAATTTATTTTGTAGGTGATTGTAGTAGAAGTGGTAGTTTTGAGTGGTTTTGGTAGAAAAATGGTCATGGGACTTTAGGGATTAAATGTAAACTATTTGTACATGTTGCTTTTCCGTAGCCTTCAGCAATGTTCAGACAATGAACACTTTAGGAGGTGAGCCATTTTAGAGCCCTATGCCATTTCAACTTCAAATTTGTATAACTAACTCCACAAAGCTCCCAAAAATGAAACAACGTGGATTAGATGTTAATTCTACTTATCTTTCAAGGAAAATTTACTAAAAATTATTTCAAGGTATTTCACCTCCTCAAAATTCAGTTCAAACCCTTAGATGGTTCATTTATGGACCTCCTACCTTAGAACCACCCATAACTGACCAAATATGTGGAGTGTAGTAAGGCGAAGAAAATATTTCCACAAGTGCAAAGATAGAAATGAAGGGGATTTGGAAATTTTATGGCCTGAAGTGAAAGTACTATGAATTTTGGAAGGCAAAAGTTGGTCTAAACCCATTTCCAATGTGTAAACTATTTCAAAATTGCTCATTTAAGAAACTATTTCAAAATTGCTCATTTAAGAGACTATTTCTTGTTCACTGTGGCACTTCAAACCAAGTAGATGTGTCATGAAAAGAATGGAAGAATTGATGGGTAGAAATCAAGAATTCATATTTGGAAATTAGTCCTAGCCTCTTTTGCCAAATAGATCCTTTATTGATTGCTAATGGAGTTGTGGTTAATAATGGGTGGTTCTACCTTATCTTTGTATAGAAATTTCATTTATTGCAATTTCTTGAAATTGGTCACTAAAGAAGGTTGTCTTTTCAGCATTCAAGTATTACATTGGATGCATGAGAAGTTGGTTGGATTGCAAGTCCTTTGTTTATCATCCAGAATGTGGACGTCACAACATTTTAGAGTTAAATTTTTGGCTTACAACAATTGTCTAGAAGATTCAATGTACAATATTGTATACTAAGAGCTAGTCTTCATTGGAAGCTTAGACGTCCAAGTACTAAAGGGGCTACCTATCCACGTCGAAGGGCCACTAAGGTCCAAGTGCTTGCCATTATGCCCAAAGGACTGGGCTTGTAGCACTTTGTTGCCTACATTATTTTGTTGATCAAATTACCATGTCTTCACAATGTTGTTGATGGAATTACCACCTCCTCGCAATGCGTAGACTATTCAACCTCAAGTTTGTTTTTTTCTAAAAATAGTGCCATCCAAAGGGGTTTGATCCCTCCAACTCTACATTTATGAATTCCGCGGATTGGAACGTGGAACTCTGGCTAGACCCCTAGGTGGTCACTTTTTCTCAGTGCCCCCCCTGCTCGTCCAAAATCAAATGTTTAGGCCTCCAATAGAGAGTTCTAAGAACATCCTCAATCTAAACCATGTTATTTGGCACTACATTACTATGTTCCAAGTTAGTCCAGAAGGCCTTTAAGTTAATAAGAAGGTTGCAATTTGTTGCACCTCAACTTATGAATACCATTGCAAACTGTATTTTGGTTGACTAGGCAAAATGGTTGCTTTTATGAGTGCAAAATTTGTAAAAGCCAAGTTGCCTCAATTGTTGCAATAATTGTGATGACTACTAAATTGTTGAGCACAAGTGAGGGTACAAAGAACATGAATTTGTTGTACAAGGGTTGTTTTCTACAGAGCTTGCAACGGTGTTGTCAGGCCCTTTAGAGACATTTACCATCTTAAACTCACCTTCAAGTACTTCTTATAGCACTTAACTCCTAGTGACATCAAGGGTCACGATTTCTTAATATTATACATGCTACACACATGCAACATTAGGTTCTAACTCTAGTTACAAGATTCCCATTCCTCCATGACTCCCAACTCTTACTTCTAATACTTAATTCCCACAAGACATTGGGCATGTCATTTGATGATATAAAACAAAACTTCCATTGATGTCCAAGCACTTGGTTGCAACACTATTTTCCACCAATGCTAATCATCCTTGAATGGAATCCAACTCCCCACTAAGCCCAATCCACCTTACTTCGGGACTCACCTCAAAACTCATTCACCAAGACTCACCAATCAGGACTCATACTATGGCCTAATGTGGAGTGAGATACATCCAACTGGTATCAAGGAGTGCTCAAGCATTCCATGGTAATATACAAGTGTATAGAAAGAATGGTAGGGTGTCACCCCCGAGGATATTATATTATAACATGAAACTTTATCCTCTTCTATACTTTTTGTTTTAAGAGAATTTTGAGGAGGGGATTAAAATTTCATGCTAGAATACAATACCTCGAGGGGTGACCCCCTACCATTTTTTTTGTGGTGGTGGTGAGGCTTCAACACCAACTTCACCACCTGTGACCACTATAGCTTACTATAACACCATCTAGGAGGGAGGAAGGAGACTAGCCCTCCTTATAGTACTTTTTGCAAGATTTGGCAACCTTCCCCCATCCTTGGAGTCTTTGAGACATCCCAAGACACTTCCCATCTTGGAAGGCTACCCGATTCCATATTGTTTCCTGAAAACCAGACCCCAAAGAACTCTCAATCTTATTATCATGATAACTTTTAATTCCAGATTCCAATTCCAAAGTGCAAATTCATTTTTGTAACTTATTCTTTTGTAGATCACTATGGACTACTCATTTTTTCAATTTCAACAAATATTGAGTAAGTTATAGCCCTACAAAGATCTAAGTCCCTTAGAAGTGTAGTTCTTTGGAACTCTCCTCTCCTTTAATGCCTATGACATTTAGTCCACTTCTGATTTCCTCATAATCCATAGCATTCTAAAAAGCTAATCTCATTAGCTTCCCAACAATATGCAACATGCCCTATTTGGTCCAAGGGATCATCCCCAAACCCCTATTTCTACGTCCCACACCTCAAAAGGTGTGGTCAAGACTTTGCCAACTTTGAGGAGCCATGGATGCACCTTCTCACTAGCTTTCCAATCATATGTAGCACACTATCCAATTTGTCCTAACCAGAGCGCTACCACGCTCTATTTGTTCAAAACTCCCAAACTCCTTCACCTCATCTCTGACAAAGCTTGAGGAGTCACCCCCAATGTCCCCCTTGCTCATCAAGGTAGAATAGGCATGCCTCAAAGTAAGGGACATGACAGGTGTTGACTACAATATCAACCCATTGGAGTCGCATTTATGTTGACTAACAACAATATCTGGCTGCCAAATTTGAATAAAGGTTGGACTAAAGATGCTCTAAAGTGGATAAAGGTACTTTGCTCTAAAAGGGCCCATTTTTTAAAAGCAATCATGACACAAAGGTACATTTTGCTTTCTTCAATGTATCAAAATTTTATATTTCAAAAAGTAGGTCACTTTTAGTGAACACTGCATTTCAACTTAAAAAATTCATAACTAATTTCTTAAAGGTCCAAAAATATGAAATGACTTGGATTAGATGCCAATTCCATTTCTTCTTCCAATATAAATTTATTGAAAATTGTTATTAAGGATTTTAGCTTCCCACAAAAGGCAATCAACTCTTAAATGGTCACTTTAAGAGCAAACTACTTTAGTGGGTACCCCCAAATCCACCATTTTTTGCTTTTGTGCCTAGTTACTATAGAGTATTGTAGTAGAACTTCTATAAAGTGAAAATTTTAAGCTAATATTAATTTAAACTCTCTAAAGTGATCATTAGAAAAAAAATGAGGCTACTAACTTGGGAGGGTTGGAATGATTTACAGTGCCAGTCTAGTGCCAGCCCATTGATTGCCCGTGCATGTCCGAGTTGGCACTACTTGTGCCAACACAACTTTGGAAAGTTTAAAAACCTATGGTTCTTTAATTCCTCGCATGCCAAGACTGTCAATGGCAATAGACATATGGTTTACATTTTTTTCCCTTCTAAATTTCAAACCAACAGAACAAATATTCAAAGAAACATTAAAATATGTCAAACACCATAAGAATCCTTTGAATCAAAATCCAAATGTCATTTAACCTATCCAAAAAATAATTTTGGTAGACCTATGAAGGAATTGAGTAGGAAACATTTGAGGGAGCGAAGGTTGGAGATGTCATTTTTATATTGAAATTGAGTTTTCACCATACATCCTCAAAGGATATGGGATAATTTGAAAATGAGTGCTAAACCACTTATTGTCAAAATGTCAAAATGATGTTTATGTAGAATTTCAGACCTCATTTAGTCATAATAGAAGAACTTTTTTCAAAAAACTTTGAACTAAAAAAATTTGGGAAATCTATATAAATTTCATCTCCAAAAATCCTTTTCATATTTCAAGACTCCAATAAAAAGTTATGAACATTTCAAAGAGTATGTTTCAAGATGTAAAATGTCTCTTCCAACCCCTCTTTGAAATGTTCATAACTTTTTATTGGAGTCTTGAAATATGAAAAGGATTTTTGGAGATGAAATTTATATAGATTTCCCAAAATTTTTTAGTCAATTTTTTTTTGAAATTTCCTATTTTACTATGACTAAATGAGGCCTAAAATTTTACTTTAAATAGAATTTTTGCTTTATTTTGACTTTCCTATGAGTGGTTGAGCTCCTACTAACTTTAATTTATTTATCCCACATTGTTTGCTTTACCTCTTACCACCCCAAATGTATATAAAGATTTGTCTTCTCACTCTTGATCTATAAATTATGAAGGGTGTTCAAATTACAATGAGGAAACTAAAGCATTAATTTCAATGAGTGTAGAATATTCCACATTATATCATCTTAGGATGAATTGGTGTGAAATATTCCACATCATTTTTTTGTAAGGGAAGGTAATTTTTATTGTTATTGAATGTGATGTGTAGAAGTGAATCAATTGTTGTCAGTATGGTTTAGGAATTTTGGACTTGTGGGGCCAGTAAGATTTGTGATTTCATCTAGATGGTCCATTCTTGAGCCTGATTGTACACTACCCGTCTTTCAATTTGAGCGGGTACAGGGGAATAGTGCACTTCTGAAAACCACTAATGATGGTCAACAAATGTTCTTAACAACCCTCTACAGGGCTCAAATTTTTTGTAATGACTATTCTGTTGGTCCTGACTTGGACGCATTGAGGATGTACAAAGTAAAAATAAATAAATAAAATGAATGAATGAATTTTTATAAAAAAAACTCATTGCACTTGGAATTCAAATGTCACTCTAGTAAAAGTGACTTCAATCCAAGAGTTTCATGAAATTGCAACCTACTAAAAAATCTTCAAATGTCATTAATGCTACAACCACTTTTTAAAGCAATAACCTCTTTAATGTAATATGTTTGTTTCCAAGAACTATTCCTATTTTTGTACCATAAATTTTTACTATAAGAAAGAAAAACAATCCACTAATGAATTGGTGCCAACTTAGGTTTCTGGTGCACAATTTTAATGAGTTGTTGGAGACTAAGTTTGATTTGGAAGTAAACACAATTTCAGTGTAAATAATGTGGAGTATAAATGGTGGACACTTTGTGCTATTACTCGCATCATATTGTTTAAGTTTAAGGTTTGTATACCTTCATTTTTGAACTCCACTAGCACCATTGTTGGACACCTTTGTGACATTTAATGGTAGTATCTATAGACTTCAATAGCATCCTACTATTGCAAGCTTTAGAAAATCATATCTAATTCAATTTAAATCCAAAAATTATGAATAAAATTGTGATGGTTGCATCTTCCTCTCTTCTTTCCTTAAAATGTTTTTAGTAAATGCTTTGATCCGCATAGAAGAGATCCTGAGTCAATATGCTCTTAAATGGGCATTTTTTACACTTCCTACCTTAGAAGTTCTATTGTATTAGATGATTGGTTAAATTTTCATATTTTCTTGTTGACACTTGGAAAGAAGTTTTAAAACACCAAAATACATGGCATTTGGATATTGTATACAAAAATTATGAAGGAACGAAGTTTTGCTCTAAAATATAATTTTCTTCTATTTAGGTACATAATTGATTTTGAAGAACATGTAGTTTAGAATCAATGGCACATTGGGGGGGACCCATCTTAGATCTAAAGGTAAGGAATAAAGAATTTATGAAGTTTTGAATGATTGAAACAAAGGAGTCCTTGAAAAATGAGTTTATATCATAAAATGAGAGGTCATAGGTTTCCAAGAAGATCCAATGAAGTAGAGTACACTTTTTTCCTAGGTGGCAAAAAATTCCTCAAATTTTGAGCTTTTTGGAAATTACAATGAGACCCACCTCATTGGAAAAAAGTGGATCTAAGCAAAATTTTGGAAGTTCTTCACTATTAGAAGCAATGGTTGAGTTGTTTTTTCAACCTTTTTATACCCTCTTACCATTCCAAAAGTCCCTTTTCAACTCTTTCATGACCTTCAAAAAAAGACTTCTCAATGGCAAATGAGGGCTAGGATTTGAGAAAGGAGACTTCTCAATATTTTTACCCCCTTATTTTTGGTGTAAATTGGACCTAAAATAGATGCTAGTTTATAATGTTTAAATTACTTTCTTCTATTTGTATTTTATAATTTATTACAATAATAAAAGATTTGGCAAAATCCCTAGTCACCCTTGCTTAGGTGACTAGAATTGGCAAAGTACACTAAAAATAAATAAAAAATACAAAAACCATAATCTAAACTCTTAATGCAAAGGCCTAAACTAGGTCGTTTTCACAATATATCACCAAAAAATATATTGACCTAAAGAAGCTAAGGCTACGATGGAGCTCATTATTTTGGTCTTATAGTCTTTTTACCTTGACAGAAGAAGTCATGGTATTGTTCATCAACAAGTTCAAAAAAAATTATTTACCTCAAAGTATGAATACAAAATCTTCAATTAATTTGGAGAAAAAGATTTGTTTATCCAATCCACAAGAAAACTTTACCAAATTAGTAGAATATGCTGTTGGTTTGCTTCTGTGATTCTTTTATTATATACCACCTAGTAATTGAATAAGAAAATTTTAATTTCATAATTAATATAAATGCAAAGATTCAAAGATGGCATAGAATGATTGCAAATTATAAAATTGGCCACTCCAAAATAGGTAGAAGATTTTTATATTTATTCCCTACTCATATTAACATGGTAAAAAAGACCACAAGAGTAGTTGAGTTTTAGCCTTAGCCAATGAGGCATGTCTTCATTTGTTCCAATAAAAAATTTAAATAATATATGTGTGGATATGTATATGTGCTTTTCTTGTTTGATTTGTCCTATTAAAAATATACAAAATTAGTATTACTAGAAAATAATCACGTAGAAAATGGACAAGTTAATTTAATAAACTCCTTTCGAAATTGTATCCTTCTTGCATCTAGTCACAAACAACTTTGGCTTTCCCAAAACAAATCATTTTGGATGAGTTATTCCGGACGCCATTCATAAACAACTCATTTTTAGTTATTCCAAATGAAAAATAAGTTGTTATCAACAAGTTATTTCAAATGTGAGTAGTTGTAAGAGACCAAATTTCTACTAGTGAAATGGGCTTTGTAGTAATAAGACTAACTTGAAAATTATACAAATTTGTGAGGTCAACATTTATAATACTTCATAGTGTTTTCAATAAAATGAACATAATGTGGTCTACATTGATTTTTTACTATATCCCAAAGCGTAATTTTCATCTAAAATTATGCAATTTTCATTGATATTTTCATCTAATTTCATCCACATGTTCACATTAATTAGATTGCATTCATCCATAATTTACTCATTTAGAATGAGGTCTCTTACAATAATTGAATTATAGAAAAGTATAACACAAATTTAAGGTATTATATATAATGTAAAAACATAAAGAGTTGAGTCAAGCAATAAGGCAAAATGAGACTATTTCAACCACTAAGGTATGATTGGAAATTTGGATATGTATCTTCAAAGACACAAAGTCAATTTTAAATGTTATTTTTCAAAATTATTACATGTGGTGCAAAAAAATATATACTTTTGGCATAAAAATAACATTTTTGCAATCAAAAGTTGTATTGTTTGGAATTTTACGAACAAAAGTTGTATTGTTTGACAAATATGTAACCAAAATATATGCCTCAATATAATATACAACTATAAAAAAACTATGTGTGCTATAAAAATTTCATCCTAAAAAATCAAAGTATTTCTATGGTTATAGCCTTGATTTAAAGACATTGTAGTTTATAGCTTCCAAAATTATTGGAAAACATTTGGGAAAAATGATTGTCGCAGCACAGAGTAAGTGAAATACCCTATTATGCTTACAAAAACCTCTTTAAAGCATAATAAAGTGACTCTAAAGATCAAACCCAAGAGACTCTGTGAAGTATTTCGTGTTACTAGATGATTTGAGGAAAGTTTTTCAATTCCATTATTCTTCTTTATACCTCATTCACCCCTTTTCCCAAATACCGGATAATTTCCTGCTCTTCCTATAAACGAACCCGGTCCAGACTGATACTGACCCTAATCAAACTCGATCGACAACCCACAAGAACCAAACCGGAACTCACACTTCCGACCGGATCTCATACTACTTTAACCGATGACTTTCTTTCCTCAGCTTCTATTTCAGTTGTGCTTAGCCTCTGTTGGCACTTCAGAGGGATTTGCCGCTTATTTTCAGAGAAGTAGGCACTCCTCTCTCTCCGGTCTTTATAGTGATGGAAAATTCACTAAGCTAATCTATCCTTCTATTCTAACATGATCCAGTTTGATCTTTCACAGCAAACTAGAAGTAATCCCAATCTGTCGGTCACACAAAAATCCCCCGTACAATCCTCACTTACTACAACGACCTTACTACCTTTTGTAATCCATGCGAAACTAAGGTGGCTACAAGTGCATCTGCCCGTACCAGCACAATCTAGTGTTCTTCCGTTTACTTCTTCAGATGGTGAGACCTCTCAAGTGTTCAGAGGCTAACCTAGACATTCCATCTGGTAGCTCTAGCATAGTTTGAGAATCCTTTCTTTTACTGTCTAGCCTAGCACTGGTTATCTCACCCGGAATTATAAACTCTAAACCTACTGAGGTGTCTTGACTCACTCCCAACACTTATAACCTGTTCACATGCACCTGCAATCACAAGAAGACAACAAGGGGAGAAGATCCTCTCACACTCTGCTCATCTATACTCACTACAACAATGGCAGTGTTTTATAACTGCAAAATTATGACTGAGGATGACTAGCGACTGCTTGCAGTCATATTCTTGAAGGCCAACACTTTGGGGAGAAATATGACTGCAAAATATGATTGCCAGTTATTTTTACGCCTTGTACTTCACAAGCGTATACTATACGGCCATTAGGAATACCAAAGTACTTCATAGGGAACGTAGGGAACATATTTGGGAACATTGAGAACATGTTTGGGAACATGTTTGGGAACATGTTTGGGAACATTGAGTCATATTATCACTAATATTTTCATATAATAGTAATTTTTTTTTTTGGGCAATTCAAGAAAAATTTGGGCAATTCCAAAAAATATAGAGAAGTCATTGTTTAAAATTTTGAAATCCTAGTCACCTACTTTTTTGGATTTTGAATCCTAGTCACTATTTTTTTAGGGTTTTGATATCCTAGCCATCATTTTTTTAGGGTTTTGAAACCCTAGCCGTCACTTCTTGTGGCTCTTCTTCCTTACTTTTTATTGTCTCTTAGCTCTCACTTGTTGCTTTTTGTTGCATCTTAACTCTTGTTTCTTGTTGCTCTTTAGTTCATGCTTCTTGTTTCTCATTGTTGCATCTAAATTCTTTCTTTCTCTTGCATTTGAACTTTTTCTTCTTCCTAGTTCTTGTTTTTTTGTTTCCTCTTGTTTTGTAGTTCTTGCTTCTTATTTTTTCTTGTTGCATCTATACTCTCATTTCTTGTTGTTTCTTGTCATGTCTTAGTTGGTGCTTCTTGTTTCTTCTTGTATCTTAGTTGTTGCTTTTTATTTGTTCTTATGTCTTAATTGTTGCCTCATATTGTGTCTTAGTTGTTGTTTCTTGTTTTGTGTTGCTTCTTGTTTCTTATTATGTCTTAGTTGTTGCTTAGTTGTTGTTTCTTATTCCTTATTGCATTTTAACTTTTGATTCTTGTTATTTCTTAGTACTTATATTTTTTTTCTTGTTTCCTCCATCATCAATCTTATTCTTCCTATCCTAAACTTGAGCTACATATTTTGTGTTGATTGTAAATCTTTGAAGGTTAAGCTTTGTTGTTCAATCACTAAAAACTAACCTCTCATTTTTTTGATTGTATATGCAGGCATCAAAAGTTGAAACAAAGACATTGGAAGCTACTTGTAACTTCATGAAGCCAAAAATATGACTTACAGAAGTCATATTCCATAAAATATAACTGACGAGAGTCGTATTCTACATTACTGCAAAATATGACTCACCTCAGTCATATTCCATGCTATCAAAAAATATGACTGACTGTAGTCATATTCCATGTCATCCAAAAATATGACTGACTGTAGTCATATTCCATGTCATCCAAAAATATGACTCACTGCAGTCATATTCCATGTCATTCAAAAATATGACTCACTACAGTCATATTCCATGTCATTAAAAAATATGACTGACTGCAGTCATATTTCACGTCATTCAAAAATATGACTCACTACAGTCATATTCCATGTCATCCAAAAATATGACTCACTGCAGTCATATTCCATGTCATTCAAAAATATGACTCACTACAGTCATATTCCATGTCATTAAAAAATATGACTGACTGCAGTCATATTTCACGTCATTCAAAAATATGACTCACTACAGTCATATTCCATGTCATCCAAAAATATGACTCACTGCAGTCATATTCCATGTCATCAAAAAATATGACTAACCGCAGTCATATTTCACGTCATCCAAAAATATGACTAACTATAGTCATATTCCACATAGGATTTTTTTGTTTGCCCGAGCAACTCAAGAAAAAGTCAAGACTCCCCTAGGAAAGTCAAAGTATACGCCATGTTGGCATACTATGGCTAAAAATGGGTATTTATACCCCTCGGAAAATATGACTGCCAATATGACTGATGTCTGAAGCGACTGCTTTTAAACGACTGGAGTTAGTCATATTCCGAGTCATCTATAGTGATTTCTGCGTGAGTCGTATTTTTTTATTTTACGACTCACTACAGTCATATTTTGCAGTCATAAAACACTGCTTTTGTTGTAGTGACTCAATCTCTCCCTCCCTTATCCGGCCAATCTTTGGGAAGATAAGGAAAATAATAGACAATACACAAGAGACAGCATATGCAAGAAAGAAAAACTTCCAGTCTCAGTCTTGAGACTTGAATTATATATAAAATTTTACAAAAAAGGTCTCTCCGGAAATCCGGCACTGATCCAGCCGAGATTTTCGGATCTGAACTTTTTTTAACTTTCCGGAATGAAGTCCGGTCTAACAAAATTTTCTACTCTCTAATTTTTAACTACCTATCCCTCCTGAGGGGGTTCACACTACTAGAAAATTTCGTATTTCTGTTGTTTTGGTTGCGTTGATCCGGTCAAAATCTGACAGAAATCTGTTGAAACCAATAGATTTCTGTTAGATTTTGACCGGATCAACGCGACCAAAACAACAGAAATACGAAATTTTCTAGTAGTGTCACCACTATCTGGAGTAGCTATGGGGGAGAGCTCACTCAAATTTCTACTCTTATCTCCCCCTTCTGGAACTCGTTCTGGTTCTACAGGAGAAGTTACTCTTGTCCTCGTCCGTGGGGCTTCTGAAGTGGAAGTCCTTCCGGCCTCCTTCTCCTTCGACATTAGAGTTTCGAACTTCCCCTCCAATATCTCTATCTCATCGAACTCATCCGGGATCGAAATCCCGGATAAAGAGACTAACCCACTCTAGAATTTCCGGACAGTATCCTCTAATCCCTTTGTATCCTTCCAGAATTCCTTCATTGCCTCTTCTAATTCCCCGGCAAAGTCAGCCAAGATGCGAGCGATGTGGGTACCTGAAGGTTTCTGATCCTTATGTACCCCCTCATCAAACAATTTGGCCTTTGCCATTACCTCACCGGATGCCCCTACTACTGCCGTCATCTGGTTGATTGCAATCCTGGTCTCCTCCTGCAGAGACATTGCGGCCTTCACTTGGTCGCGACTAGCATCCAAGTCCTTCCAGTAGCTTTGGATTTCTCCTCGCAACTGGACCACCTGTTCGTCTGTCTCCCGTTGGTTGATATTCTGCTTCAGCAATCTATCCTCCAACTCCTTCACTTCGTCCGGATTGCTGCTGCAGTTCGCCACGGCTTCCGGCAGAGAACTGGTCGGAGCGCTTCCTACCAAATCCGCCACCTCACGAAGTGTCGTGGTCTTCACTTCCCAATCCGCTCTCACTACACTGAGAATCCGGATTAGGTCGTTGTATGGACCCATCAGGTCCAACAACTGGGGCAATGGAACGGGTATTGGCTTGACCACTTCTACCGGTTCTTGCTTCTTTGGGATGACCGGCTCCACTAGTTCCGGTCCCTTATCCTTCCGAAGCCCCGAAGGAGACCCCCTTAGACTGGGCGTCCTCTTCATCCTTCGGTTAAGAGGAATGTCATCTTCCTCCTCTTCCTCTTTTGCCCAATTCTTCTTTTTAGGGTTCTCACCCTTCTCCTCCGGTTCCGTCTCAAATTCTTCATCGGAGAGCCATCTGAGTCCTCTACTCCTTGTTCTCCTCTGACGTTAGAAGACTTTGATTCTTGTATAGGTGGAAAAGGTAGAGGCCTACCGGAGTAGCCCTACTCTTTCCCACAATTGAAACTAAGACATTCACCAATGTTTGAATGAATGCCATCCAATCCATTTGCTTCTCTCCGCTTAGGGCTCCAAAGATCGTGTTTCCGAGCGTGGAAGTCACCCGGGTGGATTTTTCCGGATGTAGGATCGAGACCAGGAATTCCAGTAGTCGTCTGTGCCGCGCATTGACACAGTCCTCGATGGCGTACCCGTCCTTGGAGTTAGTTGCTCCCCGGAACTTCCCGTGCACGTAGTCTCCCTTCCGGCTGGCCTGTTCCGCGCCGCCTTCCTCCAAATCATAAACTTTCCTCCAGATCTCTCTGGTCCACATAGGTGGAGCCGGTCGGATAGTGTTGTCGAACTGGTTAGGGGCTCCTTCGATGAGCTCCCTCACTATTGCCTTGTTCCGCAACCCCCAGGGTTTCCCCAGGAATCCTACGCAACCCATGGCAGAGAGGTCCTCCATCAATTCGACTCTCTCCCGCTCACTACTGGGCTCTAAAGGAGCCACCTTCCTCACTCTAATTTCTATCCTCTGAGCGCTCGCCTGTACTTGATTTCGTCCGCGCTTTAACTGCGGCATTTATCTCTCTTTTTAGATTGCTACCTCTCTTCTCTCTTAGCCGCACGTCCCGTTTCCTCACACACACTCTTCGGTCTCAACCAAATCGCTCAGTGCACAAGTCTCGCGGTGCTCTCTCTCTCTCTCCCTCTCTCTCTCTCTCTCTCAATTTGCTCACGCACTCAATTCTTCTCTAATCCCTGCGCCCGTGTAAAGAAAACAAACGCGCTTACTCACAACTCTCAAACTTTGCACAATTCACACACAAACACACTCAATTTGCAGACACAAACTCAAGACACTGAGAGCGCGCCAAGTATGCTAGTGCTCCCAAGTGCAAATGACAGCCAAACCCTAAAACAATCTCTTTTATACCTCGAAAACCTAATCATTACTTTTTTCCGATTATCCGGACGTGAATCTTGGATCCGTTCCTCCGGTTATGGGATTAGACCGGATTCGTTTCCGATATCCGTTCCGCTCCATAATCCGGTTTATTCAGGGCTTATGTTTCTAGTCTTTCTAACTTTTGGCTTTTTCTTTCCCTTCCGTGCTAATCCGGGTCTACTTAATCCGGATTCCGTGTTACAAAACACGATAGAGAGAAAAATCAAAAAGTTAGGTTGCGACAATGATATTATAGAATCATTTATATTTCATCTTTGTTTGGGTTTATTAAAGATTGTTTGGCCTTTGAATAGTCACCTACACCACCAAGAATTGCCATAAGTTTTTAAAGTCAACAATAAAAGTTAAAAAATTTAAATTGATGTGTGAATTTATTAAAAATATTTTTTTAAATAATATATATATTTTAAAATTAAAAATTAATTTATAAATTAATGAACACAAAAAAATACTCTAAATTAGATTTTTTAAATTATTGAAAATATTTGAAATATGATTCTAAGCAATGATGTGTGTGTGTCTCTCTCTCTATCTATACTTTCACAAAGTTATGAAAGCCTCAAAATAATGATCGCCAATATTGGCCTTAGAGAATGAAGGGAACCTCCCATTACTGAAGCCCTTAATTATGGAAACAACATAAACCAAGTGAACATCTCAAGTGGTTGTGGCATGATGCAAAATGCAATGGTCATGGTGCACACTATCACAAAAAGCCCATATAAGGAGCTATAGATATGTTGCTTGACATTTGCACAATGGTACTAGAGAACTCCATGCATGATTCAACAATTCCTCTAGTTATGCCTTGACTTCAAGAGACAAATACCTTCTTGTAACATCAACAAGTTGTAGATGGTACATGATCTATAGTCATTGGAATTAGTGTGAATGATAATCTAGTGGGTATCATAGAGAGTCTATTGAATATTCAAACACTTCGAAGCTCTACCTCACAATTGTACATCCATTAGAAGAATTTTGAGGGTCAAAAAAGACTATGAGTTCCCATTAGTTCTTGAATTGTGGGGAACTATAGGAACTTTGCCAATTCAACAATTTGATGTGGCATGTTAGATAATATTAATTAATTTTTAAAATATAATTTTAAAATATTTTTAAAATATTTGAGTTTTTTATTATTTTAAATATTCTAATGCTTTTAGAGCTTAGGGAATAAGCTTGAAATGGCCCTCCCAAGCCCTCAAATCCTTTTTAATGACCTTGAATGTAGGATACAAGTATTGTATGTACATTTGGATCATTGACATTGTCATTTCTATTTTGAATCTAAGGATCTCATTCAAAAGTGATTTAAAAAATGAGATAGCATTTGATTATGAATTCTCCAATGTTGATGAATGAAATCGCTAAATTTATAAAGAATCTTGAGAAGAAATCACTAACTTTTTCATGAATGTATTCACTTTGGGATGAATAAAGTATTTCATCTAAAATTAGCATGTCTTTGGTTATATATAGCTTCAATGAAGATGGCTTTCTATGTTGCTTGGTGGATTTTTTTTTCCATTTTGGAGAAATAGCTAGTTGTTTCTTCAATACTCATTTGATACTTGGGTGATACTTAGTGATATCTATATCAAAATTAGATGATATCTAGGTAAATTTTGGTTCCTCATCTTAAAATATCATACATTCAAGTCAAATTCAGCATTTGGGTGTCAAAATAATTTTATTTTTAGCATTTAAACAATTCAATAGCTTGCTAAGAATTTCTTGATTTTCGGCAAGTAACTCTTCCTAATTTTTTTGACACTTTGGATTGTAGTAATGTTTTTTTTACTATTTATGTGTAAATGTGTTTTTTTTCCTAAATTTTTTGAAGATTAGTTTTTGGATATTCAAAATTGGCAACAATAAAATTTTCTCAGATTTTCAAAAACAATTGTATAATTTTTCATATTTTAGATATGTTCCAATTTTTCCCTAATTGTTTATGTAACTTACTGTACCAACACTTAAGGTACAACAATAATTTGGCTATTTTAATCCAAAAAATGAAAATTTCCTTTACAAAAAATAGCCAACATCTTTTGGCTGGAGCCAATTGGCGAAAAATTGTGCATAAAAAAACCACTGGCGCTGCCCCCAAATAAATGAAATACAAACACCTGGGATGCATTTCAACGGTCTCTTTGAGGATGAGTCTGAGCTGCCATGTCAGACTTGCTGAATATGCGAACTGCAGTACTTTGAGTTACGCAAGGCTCTTTCGTGGCTCCTTCTACGTCTTCTTCGTCTTGGCAGACAACGGAGCCAAACCCTAGTAACGAGTGTGCAGGTGCTAGAAGAGCTTGTTTGTAACGGAATTCTCTTCCCTGACTCAGGGTTTCGATTCGCGTTCTGGTTTTCCTGCGATCGGACGAGAATTTCAAGCCTAGGATCGTCCTTTGTGTAATTTTGGAGTGGGAATTAGGGTTGGGAGTAGCCATGTGGGGCGGGAGAGGGCAGGACAAGCTGCTGGACCAAATCTTCCAGTTGAAGTTCACGTCCAAGACGCTCGTCCGCTCGGCGAAGAAATGCGAGAAGGAGGAGAAGAGCGAGAAGCTGAAAGTGAAGAAAGCGATCGAGAAGGGCAATATGGACGGCGCTCGGATTTACGCGCAAAACGCCATCCGGAAGCACAACGAGCAGCTTAATTACCTCCGATTGTCCTCCCGTCTCGACGCCGTCGTGGCCCGTCTCGGCACGCAGAGCAAGATGCAGACGATCTCCAAGTCCATGGCTGGAATCGTGAAGTCGCTCGACAGTGCTCTGGCTGTCGGTAACATGGAGAAGATTTCGCAAACCATGGATCAGTTCGAGAAGACTTTCGTGAACATGGAAGTTCAATCTGAATTTATTGAAACGGCTATGGCTGGTAGCACTAGTCTGTCGACTCCGGAGGATGAGGTGAACTCGCTTCTGCACCAAGTTGCCGATGATTATGGTCTGGAGGTTTCGGTCAATCTCCCGCAAGCAGGTGCCACGGCTATGCCTGTCAAGGAGTCCGCACCTGCCAACGCCGAAGATGATTTGAGCCGCAGGTTGGCAGAGCTCAAGAGCAGGGGATAGAGAACTTCTCCGCACTGTCCTTCCATTTGATTTCATCCGCGCCGATTGATTTCTTCCAGCTTTTGCAACAGGTTCGACTCTGATTATTCTATAGAAATTGCAACTCCGATCCGTAGTACTTGTTAGAGGCTGGTTCTTCATGTTCTATCAATTCCTTGTTGATCTTCGATAAGCTAGATCTAATCATTCCTTACCGGATCTCCGCTGTAAAATATTGTACCTCAGGATATCCAGCTTGCATCTAAAGTCCTCGAGGATTTGTTGAGCCTCTGCAATTTTAAAAAACTAGCTACTTAACATCCTAGAGGAACGGGGAGGCCACACCCTCCTTATTGTTCCCCTAAAGCTTGACCGACACTGTAGAGTGCCTGGCTGAATTGAGTAAGAAATTGAGGACTTTCGAGCTCGAGCTTAATATGCTATGCGAAAAGAATATAGATTTTTCTTGCAGGTGTGTTGGAGCAGCTTATCAGGAATGTTATGACCTATTGGTTTCAGATTAAGGATGATAGCGGATGACAGCTTTAAAATCTTTTTCGATTTCCTGATTCCTGTGTATGTACTTGGGTGATTATTCTAGTGTAATTTGTTTTTTATGGAGACAACTTATTGGTTAGTGAGCATGAGGTGACCTGTAAACATATGTTGAAATCCACTCAAAATGCAGTTTACATGTAAGTGCTGGCAGTAATGTGTTTGTAAATTATCGTCTTTCATTCCTGTTCTGCATCTTGCTCGAAAGGTAGAAAGATTTATATCCTCTTCGCTACCAAATTCCTTGTGATTACTGGCATAATATATTGCGTTGATTTTAAGCAATTTCTTCTTACTCATTTTTATCAACCTTGATTTTTATTCCTCAGTAGGAGACAGGTTTTCAACTTATACGTATCATGTCTTATTATGCGGTGTCGAGTTGGGGGTATTCTTCAATATCGAAAGTAGCTTAATCCTATTGTTTGATGCTCTGGACCCTGGAGGTAACATACATAGGACGTCAGGAACATTCTGTTGAAATATTGGAAGCGTCTGCACGGTGTTTGTGTTGAATGTTGTCGTACTTGTATTTATGATCGGCTGCTGCTTCAATTGGGTCAGGTGAGTCCTAGGCACGATAACTGGTTACTGAGTGCATTACTATCATACCGTTTGTCTAATCAATACAATTTTTCTATTGGGTAATTACTCAGTCACGAGCTCCTCCACCTGACTGTACTGTACCTCACATCAGGATTACCGGTACTGCTCTGCACCACAATCGTTTTCACTAAGCACCAAAGAGGTGCCTCTTGGAAATGAACTTTGGTCTCCATATGAGGGAGGTTTGGGGGGCCTCAACTCGGCCTGCAAAACTGGAAAAGACAAGTCGAGCATTGGTCTCCACGAGTTGCGCATTGCTCTCCGCAAGTCTGATTGGAATGTCATATGGCCTCTTAAGAGGCCATGGGTGAGGCGGTCATTCCCACCTGGCCTCCATACCTAACTGAGCCTATTTTTTTCATGCCAAATCAGCCTACAAAGTGCCTCCTGGGTGGTGATGCTTTAACTTGGATAGTTTGGGGGTGAACACCAGAGCTATAAAATCAAACAAAGTTAATGTCCAATTTGGCATATTAATGTATTTCTTCTTTCATCAATTGAGAAAAATTACAAAATTTCAAAATTCAATTTATGAAAGACTTAATGTGAGTAGTGTGTATATAAAAATTGAATCCTATTAATATCATTATTGTGAATTTGCAAAGTCATAGGAGCATTATAAAATACTTAATATTCATTATTTAGAATATGTTCTATAAAGTTGTGGTACTTTAACTATAAAATGCCTTGATCCTTTTTTTAATTTTTGGCACATTTTTGCTTTATCTTTGTACAGAAATGTTCATTTATCACAAGTTCATGAAATTGGTCATTAAGAAAGGTTGTCTTTTCAACATACAAGTATTACATTGGATGAATGAGAAGTTAATTGGACTCAACAATGCATGTAAGCCCTTTGTTCATTGTTGAGAATATGGATGTCATAGCTTTTAAAGATTACCCCAAAAACATCCTTACATTCAAAAAGATCAATGAGTAAGGTTTGAAGATGTGATGTAATTTAGATCAACAAGTTAAAAATGTTTATGATAAGTATAAGATAGAGGGAGCTTATTTTGGTCCTTTATCTTATGAGGGTCTAAACAATGGAAAAAAAATTAGGGTTTAGGTGCCACTTAGTCAATACTCAAATTTGATTGTAACTAGTCAAACATTTGCCTTTGATCTTTGATTTAATTTAATTTAAACTAAAAATAAATAAAGTCCAAAAAATTCAATTTGAACTCCATTTAAAAAAAAAATAATTCAATGGATTATTGCTATTACAATTGCAATTTCTTTGTATTAGAATCCAAAATATATAATAAATTGGGTTTCATTTGTATCTTTTATATTAGAAATAAATATTAAATTTAAATTGTTAAAATATTTTCTTTCATCCTAATTTTTTTTCTTAATAGAAAATCAAGATCAATTTAAATTAGAGTTTATAGAATTTTCCATAAATTTAAAATACTTTAAAATTACAATAATTTTATTTGAATTTAAATTTGAAAAATCAACATCAATAGTAAAATCACTTGATGTCATATAAAAATTATCAAAGGCTTTATCAATCAATGTGTATGTATTGAATGTAGTTGATAGTGGTAATTTGCATTGAAGGTCATTTATGAGTTTGTTTTAGGTTGAAAAAATGAAAGTATTTCTAGAGAAAATATCATATTACTCTTCATTGCTACTTGAATACCACAAAAACCTTGAAAGAGTTAATTTGGTTAGATCTATTATTTTCTATCCAATTTTTTTTTTTATAAAAATTAAATCAATGACAATTTTTCACAAAACTAAAAGAGATTTTTTCAGATTGATAGTCAAAACAAAGTCTCATAGAAGAAAAAATATAAGATTGAAAATTCAATATAGTTTAGCCCATACATGCATAGGTATTATGAGCAAAATTAAGTATACAATTATATATAGGGTTTGTAGTTCCTTTGAACTTGAGTACAAGTTTAAAAATTTAATCATAATTGAAAAATATTATTTAATAGCATGGATTTTCAAAAAATATTTTTCAACAACATTTTCAATTATTTAATTCAAGAATGATCTTGTATTTATGACAAATGTTTATAACCAATGAAGGGTGAAAGTGGACTCAAATATCTTGCTTAAGTCTTCATCAACAATCCTTAACATTTGATCCTTAACCTCTAAAGGACCAACATGCATTTTTTGGCAACATAGAAGTTTTGGGCAGGTACATGTGATTAGAAATTTGCATATTTTAAGCTAAAATTTTAATAAAAGGCAAGGACAAGGGACTTTCATACGCACCAAATTTCATGACATTTGAATATATGAGTCAAAAGTTATGGCCAAATATGTTACTTTCCCTAGCAAGGCAATATGGGTAGATTTAGATTTAGAGATTTCAAAATACACTAAATACCCAATTTCAAGAGCTATTGGATTTAACATTTAATAACTAATTCTTTAATAACAAAACGATGATTCAAATTTCCCAAAAATTAAAAATTGGTCATGAAGTATAATTAAAAGAACACCAAATTTTAAACAAAAGTTGTAAATTGTGACTCAAATTACATCAAAATAATTAGGTCTACTATATTATACATACTAATATGTTAATAATCTTAATTAAATCCTAAAAAATGAAAGTAAAGGCAACAATTAAGAAAAAACAACTAAAGAGCAACAACAACTCACTTAGAAAATCTGATTAACGTGAATACTTCATGACTTTGAATACTGAATTTTGAATATTTGTCCACTGAGACCAAATCTTCATTTATTTAGTGTGTTGGATACTTATGCATGTCGCAAAGAACACTCATTTTCATTATGACATCATTGGTTTGGCAAATTTTCATTTCAACTTGTAAAAAAACATAAAAATGAAAGAGAGGTTGTAGAAATCTAGAAAAATTTCCATTTTTTATGTAAATGTTTTGACTTTTGATTTTTGTGTCATACTTTTGAAAATCATGGTCGCATATAAAATTTACTAGTTCATTAAATTATTTTTTTCTTCATCATCAAGGAATGATGATAATGTGTCCAAATTCCTGAGTGTGTCCTACAAAATTACATGATGGGTTGGAAGGAAGAGAAATATTTTTTATCCAAAATGTATTCCAAATATGATTCGTCCTTGGAATTTGGCGCTTGTTTGAATGCAAGTTATGGTAGAAATATCTATTTTAAATATCCTATCATGGCTTTTTAGGTTAACCTGTTGTGGACAATAGTTGGATGTAGTATTCATTAAGAAAGACTCTTTCTTTGTACCTTCTTGTCCACTCATCTTTCTTCCCTCCTTGCGTAGGGAGAAGTGCTAAAGCTAACTAAGGTAGAAACACCCAAAACTATTACTTTAAGTAATTTAGCATAGTTAGAGGCATATTTTTCTAAAAATAATATTTTTGTAGTACTAGCAAGAGAAAATCATGAATATTAAAAAAATTAAATTTTTACGATGTGATATGTAATTTTTATGATTTTTCAAAGTAGCGGGTCTCTATACCACTAGAACTGTCCCATAGGTGCACCTAAAACTGAATTGTGCAAAATTCAGCTATCAACAAATCGGAATTCAGTATGTGTCCTTCAAGTGTGTCAGCAAATCAAAGTTAAGCATGTGTAAGACACATTAATGGAACTTTAGGGACACTTTAAGAGCACTCTACGGAACAAGGATTAGGTACAAGGACGGAATTGGGTGGTTCTACCTTAGAACAAATGAGTCTATGAAACTGGAATTGGTCCAAATGAAAAATCCACATTTACGTCGAATAAAATGTTCAATTTTGGAGAGAGAGAATGCAAGGGTGGTTATCGTGGCCACATGCAAAGTGAGCGGTGTACTGCGTACTCAGATCGTTCCACCAATTCACAGTTCAGAAATCCTAAATGTTTACAGAAGCGTGATTCCTTCGGTCACGTACGGCGATGATACTCTCGTAGGTTTTTGGGTTTCAAGTGGAACCGTCAACTGTAGACATCGATATCAGGAATATCAGGTACAGTAGATTTATCCTGAAAGTCTTTGGAAGTGAGGGTGCTGACCTTGCTTCTGTGAAGAAGTCGGGGTAAATTTCATGAATATTGACTTGTACATACAGTACAGTATAGCTGTTTGTCAGCCTTTTTTTTTACTGGCGCATTGGCGAGTGGTTCAGAATCTCCGGTTGGTTTCTCGTTGGAGCAGACCGATCTCGTTGGAGCGGATCTCCTTCATAGAATAAGTTCACAGTCCAGAATTGGTGTATTGAAACACACTGGCGCAATGGCGATTATTCCAGAATCTCCATCCCGCAGGACGTGCTGGTACAGTAAGCTACGGTGGACGGGACCATGGCGACTTGGCGAGCAGAATGTGCGCGATTTCGAGGATCGGAAGGGAATCAGGCAGGAATTAGCGGTACAACCTTGCCCAGCCATTGTAGCACTTTGCAGCCCAAGTAGTTCATGAAAGAGCTCTGACTAGTTTCTAGAGCAGAATGGTTATGTTTTTTGGCTCATCTTGTTTCTTCGCTTTTCCGCTCTTCAGTTTCACCAGCCTCCTTCGACTGGGGTTTGGAGCTCATTGTGGTTCCTTCTTTCTTTTGTGAAACCGTAGGGGTTTTCGTTTGACCACCGCGGCGGTGCTGGTTGAGAAACTGACGTTGGGCTTCCCCTCTACTGGTGATGGAATCAATGCTTTTCTTCTACTCATGGGAAGCTCGGAAGTATTAAAATCGTGCTGGTGTGGTTTAGAATGCAGTTTAGTTTTCTTCCAAGCATTCCTGCTCAGAAAATTTGAATTTTGCTTGTTTTTTGTTTTTTTTGTGATAAGGGTGGAGAATAGGTGGAGCAGGCTCAGAGGAATGAGAAAGAGAATTCCAAGAGGTATTTCCTAAAAACAATTTAATTGCTGAATTGCACGGTTTGAAGTTGAGGACAAGGTCACCGAAAAACAGAAAATTCCCATTTCATTCCGTTTTGTAATTGCGTTTCTGCTTTCCTTAGCCTGTATTTTTTTAAATTCTATTTTCAAAGAACTCCTTCTAAATCTGTAAGTACACATTCAGAGATTGAAAACCATGAAAAAAAATTGTTTCAAGGAATATTGGTATACAATGTACTAGGTTTTTTTGGCTCCTAAACCATGGCTAATGTATGGCTAGTTGCTTTGCCAAGCTGGCTTATTCAAAGCTTTTGTTTGTTTTATGATAATGAATGTGCTGTTCGCTTGGTTGGATTCGGTGGAGGAGTTTGCTCTATTGTATGCTTCTGAGGAGCTTGACAAGATTCAAGCAAGTGATGTTGAGTCTATATATTCTTTTCTTATGGTTCTTCGAGATTGAGTGATACAACTTGCTCACTTTCAGGAATGAAGTAATCTGAGTTTAATTTGAGGTTCCTGATTTGGGTCTAGGAATGGGGGTGATGGTTGGAATTGGATTGGTAGGGTAATAGGATTGGTAGTGTCATTGTTTGCTGTGTTTGTGTAGAATTATGTGTTACTGGCTACGCAACTCTCTTTCAAGGGTAGAGGACTGAGAATCACAGTGTCGTGTTTTGCAGGAATATCTTGGTCATAGTATAACCGGGCCCTTCAAGTGATTTTTATGGTCTTGTTATTTGGAGATTGCGTTAGGACAGGCTGCATTTGCTATTGAGGTGAGTTGTTTATTGTTTTGGCATTGTTTTAGCAATTCAAAATTTCCTTCTAAATTGCTTAATACTTCCACAATAATACTTGTAATGCAACCATTAATTACTTAGCTGAAAGAGAAGTAAAGCAAAATGAGACTCTAGTTGGATTTAATTTGAACTTAATTTGAAACTAATTGAAAACGATTAACAAGATTAAGTTCAATAAAATGCAAAGCAATTTAGGTTGATTTGACTTGAATTGCCTTTTGTATGCAAGTTAGGTCAAGATTGCAAAATGCAAAGGTGACAATTACATGTGCTGCAATTGAGAGGTTCAATTCCAAGGTTGTGGTATTTGAGGCAACGAAGCCACAAGTAGTGTCGCCGCTAGAGATGGAGAGGAGGAATTTGGATGGCATACAACTATGCAAGGTTTATCTCTTGTGGGCTATGGCATGCACTAGTGTGCTGTCTAGATGTGTGTTGTGTCTCAACGAAGAAGGCTGGGTGTTGTTCAAGTGGAAGCAAGATTTTTTGAAGGATGTAGATGATAGCTTGAGCAATTGGAATGCCTCAGACAAAACTCCTTGTTTGTGGAATGGTGTAAAATGCAACCAAGACTCTGTAACCGTGTTGGACTTCTCTCCTCTCCATTTTTGCCACCTAGTTGGAGACATCCATGCCCTCACTCCTTGTAAGTGTCTTTGTTGTATCTTGGATTTGTTATTTTAGATCATTTGTCTTTGATTTTGAAGTAGTGCACTAAATAGACAACATATGGATTTTGAGCTTGGGTGAGGTTAGCTTAATTGATGTAGAGTGTGTTGGCATGCAGCAAAGTTTGTCAATCTTACAATCTTGAATGTGGGAAACACGAGTTTGAGTGGAAATTTCCCTGAAGACATCGTAAATTGCTCCAAGTTGGTGTACTTGAACACAAGTTGGACAAGTATCAGTGGAAAATTTCCTCATAACCTTCCTAAACTCAAGCATCTGCAAGTGTTGGACTTGGGTATTGCAAACCTCAAAGGCACTGTAGAAGATAGATTTGACGAGCTCCAAAAGTTGCGAGTTGTGCGTCTTGGTTCGAACTATTTCGAAGGCCAAATGCCAAAGTCTATTCTTTCATTGACAAAGCTTGAGGAATTGACTCTATCGCATAACAATTGGAATGGTACACTACCCTTGAACTTCTTCAGCATTCCAAACTTGAAAGTTTTGTGGTTAGGCTCAAATTTGGATGTCATGGACATGGTGCAATGGCCAAATGTGAGCTTATGGGAGGGCTTGGAGGATCTTCGCTTGCATGGTGTGAATTTTCCACCATCTCTATTTCCAATAGGGTTATTGACATTGACGAAGTTGAGGACTCTTGATTTGGAGAGGTGCCACATTATGGGTCCCATTCCCTCTCTTGAGAGTCTATCACATTTAGAACAACTCAATCTAGGCAACAACTCGCTTAGTGGCAACATTCCAGACATGTTCGGAGGCATGCCAAACTTGACGATATTGTGGCTTTATTCAAATCAATTGACGGGGTTTTTTCCAGCCTCCTTGCTACAATGCAACAAGCTTTGGCAATTAATTGCTTTCTCTAATGGTTTGAGTGGTAATATGGAAAACTTAGCAAATCTAAGAGGTAGCTTGACCTGGATTGACATTGGAATTAACAACTTCAGTGGAGAAATTCCGATTAGTTTTGGAAATCTAACGCTTCTCACATTCCTTGCCTTAGGTACAAATAATCTCAGTGGACAGATTCCACTAATTTGGGAGAACCTATCACGTCTCACTCTTCTTGACCTGAATTCAAATAATTTAAGTAGACAAATTCCACCCATGTTGGGGACCCTGTCACTCCTCACATATCTGAACCTGAATTCAAATAATCTCAGTGGACAAATTCCATCCATTTTGGGGAGCCTACCACTTCTCATACATCTTGACTTGGGTTTAAATCATTTAAGTGGGCCGATTCCTCCTGAAATTGTTAATTTGGAACAATTAGTTTACCTTTATCTCCAACGGAACCAACTAAATGGTGAAATCCCATATGATTTGGGGAGGAAGGCTTTGCTTCAACACGTGGACATAGGACACAACTTATTTGAAGGGCCTATGCCTCCATATCTTTGTTGGGGCAACAATGTTAGTTTACAATTTCTTGGATTGTATGAAAACAAACTGATTGGTACAATTCCTAATACGTATGACAATTGCACAAACTTAAATGTATTGCAATTAGATGGCAATCAACTTGAGGGGCCTATGCCGGTAGGCTTGTGGGGAGGCATCAACTTGGTGAGGATGCAATTGAACGGGAACCGTTTGAATGGAAGTATGGATGCCCGCATTGGAAATGCAAAGTCTCTTTCCATCTTGTTTGTGCAAGACAATCAATTTTCAGGCCCCATTCCTGTAGAGATTGGACAGACTAATTTGGTCAAGTTCCAAGCCAACTCCAATGGGTTCAACAACACCCTCCCTCCCTCGCTAGGAAACTTGTTGAGCTTGATGCAACTTGTACTGGGTGCCAATTCATTCTATGGTACCATTCCTGCAAGCCTGGGCAATTGCTCTGAACTTTTTCAACTAGACCTTTCTGGAAACCATTTGGACGAGGCCATTCCCGACGAGCTAGCCCATCTCAACAAATTGAGCATTTTAGATGTCTCAGAAAATGACCTCACGGGAACCATCCCTACAAGCCTGTTTAGCATGGTGAATTTGCAAATGTTAAATGTGGCCTTCAACAATTTGTCGGGGGTTATCCCAATGGAGGGAAATGGGGTGACGTTTGTGACGGTGAACTTCTCTGGAAATCCGTACTTGTGTATGGAGGGTTCCTGTGGCTCCCAGTCATCCGCCCATGGTTTGGCATCCAAAAGGGGTAGAAAGCAAACATGGATTACACTGGTGGTGGTGTTTGGTGTTGTGGTGTTTGTGGTATTTATTCTCATTTTTAGAAGTTGTATTAGTCGCGCTTTGTGGTGGAACATTTTACACCTTCATGAGGATGAAAGTTCGTGGACATTGATGTCGTTTCACAATAAAGTGTATCACAAGGATGAGGTCACAGCCTTGGAGGAAAAAAATTTGATTGGATCTGGCAGTTCAGGCCAAGTGTATAAGGTCACACTAAGTGACGGTAAAATAGTTGCTGTAAAGAAATTGTGGAATGTGAAGAAAGAGGAAGGGCAATCTGATCACGGCTTCGGAACTGAGGTTTGGAAAGTCTTGTGTTCCTTCCATTGATTGTAAAGTTATAAGTGTAGTTCTTTGCAAATGTTGAGTTGTTCATGCAAAAATTTGACTATGGATGTGGATGGGATTTGTTTGCTTGGATGGAATGCAGCTGAAGATAGTGGCCAACATCCGCCACCAGCACATTGTAAAGCTTTTGTGTAGTTGTACCAAAGGCAACAACAACCTTTTGGTGTATGAGTACATGCCCAATGGTAGCTTGGGAGATTTGTTGTATGGTCCAAGGGCAAACCCAGTTCCATGGGAAATACGCTACAAAATAGCCATGGGGGCTGCTTTGGTTCATTACTGCAACCCATCTTTCATTTTCCTAAATTAGAATTGTGATTACTTCATTTTCTTCTTTGAGTGGATTGCTTGGGATTCATTTGTGTGTATTTGGGCTCTTGGAGAATAACTATTGGAATTTGCATTATTAGGGATTGGAGTATTTGCACCATGATTGCTCCCCACAAATCCTTCATCGAGATGTGAAATCTAACAACATTTTGGTGGACTTGGAGTATGAAGCGCACTTGGCTGATTTTGGAATTGCAAGAATGGTGGATCCGGTAGCATCACTTGACTTGTCTTCAGTTGTCGGCTCAATAGGCTACATCCCTCCAGGTGAAGAGCTAGAGTCATCCATCCATAACTATACTTGCAGTGGGTAGTAGAGTTTTTAGAGATGTGGGGTTAGTCAATCATTGTTCTAAATTGCAATGGATAATTTCTAATGACGTAACTAGGGTGTGACTGGGGTTGGAATGTTGTATGCAGAATACTTGTTTGGAACTCGAGTGACGGAGAAAATTGATATCTACAGCTTTGGTGTTGTATTAATGGAGTTGGTGTCTGGAAAACGTGCTATGGACCCATTGGAGGGCATGGATGGAGCGAACTTGGTGCAATGGATTCATAATAGAGTACTTACACCGAAAGGGTTGTGTGAGATCTTAGATTCCAAATGTGGGATGAATTCACAAAGTGAGATGTTTCAAGTCCTACAAGTGGGGATGTTGTGCACCAATTCCACACCTAAAAATCGTCCCTCAATGCGTGAGGTGGTGAAAATGCTTAGGGACGTGGGTACCTAGTTCAGACATGAATATTGACTACAACAAGGATTTAGGAGGCTCTTTTGAATTTGATGTAGTTATATGAAGTTGACCATGGATTTGATATTGCACTTATTTTGGAGTTTATTATGGAGTATTTTGGTGGGCCTTCCTAGTTGTGATGAGTGGGAACAATTGCAAAGATCAACTTAGGTGTGAGGTTTCATGAATTTTATGATGATAAGAATTGTAGGTGCTACCATTGGTAGTAGGTTGTCTTGAATTGGTTTTACGTGATCTTAATTATATTTTGTTTTAGCAAATTTATATCATTTGGAGAAAGAACAAACTTGAATTGTTACATGAAATCAAATAGCCTTTGTTTCACATTAATAGACTTGATTAAGAATTGCAAACAAAAGGATTTCAAGAACAATCACCACCTTACCTTATTGAGTGGTCATGTTAATATTCATTGCCCAACATTACAATTCATGACCCTCAAGTAAATTAGGTCCTTTCCATTTTTTGTGAATTATGGAGATTTCAAGACCCCATTTTGATAAGTTCCATATTCAGTAAGTGTAGTGTTAGAAGGTGAAGAAAAATGTAGTCTTCCCATACAACCATATAGTGCATTCCCAATACCATAGGTACATTGAAGAAAGTGCTTATGTATAGAGTCAAAAGTATTGAATTTTGGCCCATTCAATTCATGTAGATTTAGAAATGTATACACAACTTCTTGTGGTCAAATCTAGAAGAATGGAAGGATTCATACAAAATTCAAACAATGCCACAACAAAAGCATGCAAGATGAGAAATTAGTTCAATTGCACAAAGTTGTAAGGCTAACTTTGTTCTTACCTTCACCTCCAAAATCTGTAGAACAAAACAAAAGGTCTGGAATCAACAAGCTCCAAACTTACAACACCCAACCTTCAACACTTCTCCATCGCGGTACTGTTGAATCCCATGGATGCGATTGCAACAACTATTAAGTCATTTTGCAGCTTTCTCCACGGGCTCGTGATCATTCACTAACAGTCGAGATGTGTCTCGTCCATGATCACACCTTGCATCGGCATCCTACAACTTGCAATGCACCAGAGTACCCTTCTGGTCCGGATGGCCAGATTAGAATCAGGGGTCGATCCAACCCAGACTCCAAACTTGGCTTTTCTAGAGGCTGGTGAGCAAACTAGCCACAACGTCCACGACGTCTGTGCAGGCCGGCAAAGGGTTCGCAATGCATCCGTTTCGGTCAGATTCCCTCTCTCCCGGCCAGCTTCATACGCGTCGAGCCCGCAGCAACAACGAAGGTCGAACGTGCTACAATGTATGGTGCAATTCGACTGAGGAGAAGGAAACGACTGCCAGTGGACAATCGGGTGAGCCAGCGCAGTGTCTAGGGGCGATATGATTTCTGCAAATGCATATCCTCCTTCAATTCCAACAGAAGAAAGGGACGGAACCCACCTCTGCGAAAGTCCACACGGTTCTCGAAGATTCGCCATGGTCACCACGGCGTTACCAAACTCACAACGTCGCACGTACATCCAGCGGGAGACAATGAAACTCTCCACCATCGCCAGTGCGTCAGTAAGCAGCATTGGTGATCGATAAAGGGCTCCAAAGAGCAAATCAGCCAGAGATTCTGGAACAATCGCCATTGCGCCAATTGCGCACCATGGATGCAATACTCGAAGTAGACAGGCAGATCTCAAAATTGCGAAGTTACTGCAAATTGCAGGCAAACTGGAACGGGTACCAAGTTGGAGAGCAGTACCACCGTCACCATACTTCCACATTCTTCCACATTCTTGTCTGCCATATCAACTAAAGTTCTCCGATCTCGCATCCCAGAGAAAAGCGCAAGTTCGGTCCGGATCTTCGTTAAACTCTAATTTCTTCAAGCACCCGCCCAAAGGATCTGGTCTCCAAGATCTGGATTCTGATAAATTAGGGTTAACCTTGAACCAGAAGCTGTCAGCCTTCGGAAATCTCCGTAGCAAGGACTACCCGACAATCAGACTCATGCATCAAAACCCAACTAGGTCATTAACCCTTAAACGTTGAGGCGGATGTTTTGCATCCGATGAATGACAAGGAATTTTCTTGTGTAGGACAGAAATGCAACTATTCATCCTCAAAATTAGGGGTGGAAAGGGGAGATCTTTTAACAATAGTTTGACTCCCAATAAATATTTTTAGTTTTTTTAAACTAGATGATGTCACACGGTTTCAAAAGGGCTGATTTCCACGGTCACCGG
This sequence comes from Climacium dendroides, assembly GCA_950106755.1. Classification (NCBI taxonomy): domain Eukaryota; kingdom Viridiplantae; phylum Streptophyta; class Bryopsida; order Hypnales; family Climaciaceae; genus Climacium; species Climacium dendroides. Next base: position 28,559,874 of record OX467082.1, on the reverse strand, counting down.
ACCAACATTTAAAGGTTAATATTCAGCAACTACTTGATCAAGGAGTTGTCCAATGTACACTATCTATAATAATTAAATAATGTTTTTTTAGTGTTTATTTCCCTTTATGGGACTCCCTCTAATTCTCATTTGTTTGACAAATAATGTTGAGTTTGAAGTTCAATGTTGTTTAATATTTATAGTAGTGGTATTCTTGACATTTAGTGTATTCCATGTCAACATTAACACTACTAAAACTTAGAGTATCACTTTGCTTTGCACATCCATTGATGATTGTGTTGCAAGTAAGAGATATTGATTCATACTTATTATTTATCTTTTTAAAAAGAAATTTTGTCGGCACTAATGAAGGAAGAGACATTGCACACATACAAACTCACACTCACAATTTATATTTATTTATATATTTATTTTGTTTCTCTTCCTCAACGACGATGCCATTGACCAAAGATTCATACTACAATCCAAGGAAATTGTCTCTAATATCAAAATCACAATGGAGCTAGAATAATTGACAAATAGTCTTCTAGCTAATTCAAAATATGAATTCAAGATTATCAAATTTTATCATCAATGGTAAATAATTTGTTTTGGTATTTTTTTGAAAGTAGAACCTTGGAGCAAAGCTCCATATATTTGTCTTTTTAAAGAAGGCTCTCAATATAACTACAATGGAGTTTATTGATCACAATAACGTTGACCACAAACAAATTTGCATGATGAAACCACAAATCAGTTTTCTAGATGAACAACCTCCAATATAGTATCCATCACACAAGAATGAGAAGAGAGGTATGCATTTTCAATTTGTATTGTAAATCTCATTGTGTCCCTATTTTCATTTGTCTAACATTTCAATATATAATGATTGAAATGTCAAATTGATGTAGATAAGGATGCAATTGGGTTGAAGGTCTAGATCATTCAATGAATATGTGCATTGGACATCCCAAAATAATGCTTTTGTCTTTTTTATATAATATTGATATCACTTTCACTATTATACTACACTTTTATATGAACTTCATATGATTTGAAATTACAATGACTTTTTTAATGTTATAACTAAAAAAAATTACAATTTTACAAAACTCTTAGACCCATTCTACTCTTGGATTTTTTGTAAAGCAAAAGTGTTTAAACTAGCTTTGTTAAAGTGCAACTTCCTTGAAGATGTAACTCTTAAAAAGAGATTGAAGTTTTCAAATCATATGAAGTTTGTAGGAAAGCTACATCTAGTGCGGTATTGAAGTTTAATTTCTACCAAAAGTAATGTTGACATCATATATTTGACAATGACAAGGAGACTTTAGAAGATGTAATTTAAGATGCTATAAGCATGGCCATACAAGCCAATTAATGATCCTTTAATATTCCTTTTTTCTTCAACTCCTTCACCACACTTCCATCAATCTCACACTCTTTACACGTTCTTAAATCCACTTTGTAAATATTTTCTAAATGCAAACTTGTGCATGTAATGAATCTTTTTATTTTTAAACATTTGTCAAATCACAAATGCCACCTTTATTTAATTATCTAACAAAGAATACCAAACTTGATTATTGAATATAGTATGAGGACTAGGGCTTTGCTTCTCTCTAATTTACTAGTGACAACCCACTCAATGCTTCAATCTTTTATTATAGATAATATTAGAAATATGGTTCAAAAAGATGATGTTTTTCTTGGGGGAGTTTATTTCTATAGATTTCGCATAGATATTAGAGGCCCAAAAGAATAGTTGTCATTATCAACCATAGAAAACGAAGTGAACCTACCATTGTCAAGGCACTTCTACACATGTGCTCTCATCAAAGAGTCAATATGAATGGATGTTTTAGATAAGATATAGAACATGATGTTAGTGGCATACACTATTGCAAAGAGCTCGCATGAAGATTCGTTGAGCTATTGCATAATGTTGGTGTATTGATACGAGATGGCTCAACAATAAATCTTCTAGTGAGGTCTCAACCTCAAGAGACAATTGCTCCAAACACAACATCAACAAGTTGAAGATGGTGCACGGCTTGTGGTCATTAGAGAATAAAGTTGAAAGACATAGATGTAAAGATTGTTGATCTTAACCCCTAAAGGACCAAATTGCGTTTTTTGGCAACATAGTGATTTTGAGTAGTTCACTATGAATGAAATTTTTGTTTTCTTTCTTTAAAATTTTCACACAACATGTGCCCAAGGTCTAGCTTCAAAGCTCAAAAATTTCATAACTTTTGACTACATGGTTAAAAAGTTTTTGTATAACATGTAATTTTCAAGATCTAATAGGCAATTTATGCAACAAAAAAAACCTTTCTAAAAATCACTTTTAAAAAAAATAAAAAATTGAAATTGATTCTCTAGATTTATATATACGTGGAAAGCTTTGAATCATTCCATTTTGATTAATGAAATGAGAGTTATGAGAAGTTTTAGTTGTGGGTAGTTTATGGATAGTTATGAAATCTCTGCTCTAAAATAACCTTTGAAGTCCTTTATTTAACTCATTTTTTAATATTTTGGGAAAAAAATAAAACAATAGTTGTAGATTGTTTATCACAACATCACAACCATTGCAATTGGCATTTATCAATTTCATAAATGAATGGTTAACAATTTAGTATTTTGAATCATTTTCTACTTTCTAGTATTTACTATTTTTTTCTTTATATTGTACAATTCCAAATGATCTGAATTTTTCACATATATCTATGGTCAAATGACTCAAAATCCTTTAGGAGTTAATCTATTTTATTTATAATTTTTATTTAAATATAAACATTAAAAAAATTCAAATATCCAACCTCAAAAAATGCTTCATCAAATTTTTTATTATATAATATTTATAATTATGAATAAATATTACATTTTATTAGTGTATACAATTGCAATTAACATGGTTTGATTTTTCAAGATTAAGTCAATGTTTCACATTGAAGGTTGATCTTTCAATCTTGTAATAAGTATGTGAGTCATCCCTACCCTTTGAACCATATGTGGATTGTTTTTTTCTTTGTACCTTTGAAATTTAATAGAATATTATTTAGCATTGCATGTATGCTTGCAATGTACACTTGGAAGGCTTAAAAAGTCTTATTTTGTATCCAATTTTGCACTAATGTTTTGTTCTCTTGTCTACTTTGAAAATGAAAGATCATTTAATTATGCAATCATTCCAATAATCCAATCATATACGTTGCAATGTATAAATTTTGTAATATTGGATAGAACCCAAATATACTAGTTCATGGCACTTCTACTTTATGTACTTCAAATATATCTATACACTTCTATGTTTTTATAAAAGATAGCATTTTATTAATCAATACTAAAGTAATATTCTTTAAAAAAAATTAGATGGGTTCTAAAAAGTTGATTGGAATTCTTATATCATATTTATACATTGCACTAACTAATACTCTTAATTAGTAATAAAAACATGAAACTAAAATCTTGAAGATCCTTCTAAAGTTGATTGTAAATAAAGTAAACTTTTTTATATGTAAATTCCCTTGGAAGGAAATAGCATTGGATGGGTATAGCCCTATTGACAAGGTAGTCAACCAAAAATTGTTGAATTCCTAAATGAATAGTTGCATTCTTCAATCCTAGAGTTTCTCCAAAACTTACACATTACACTATTAGTCTTCAACATCCTTAGTGGTTTAACCTTTCAAGGACGAGATCCAACATTATATTTGAGTAAACTATTAGATTGTAGCTTGAATGTAGCTTATTAGATGTGTTCAACTATCAATCCTATATTCTTATTACTTGAAAATATGAATTGTATATCATTGTGAGAAATTTCAATTTGCTTTATAAAAAAATAATTGTCACCATTTTTGTTGAAGTAAAATAACCAATTGAAAAATGACTTTATACATCAATTAAATAAAAGGATAATTACATTTTTGCAAAGACCTTGAAGTCAAATTTGGCTATCGAACCAAGTTTATCCTTTTATTTAATTGATGTATAAAATTTTATTATTTTTTGCTAGTGTAAAAAGTGTTTTTTAAATTTTTTTTACTTTTTTCAAAAATTTGATGAAAAACCAAATTATTGTAAATTTTTAAAGCGAACAGTGGAAATAAAATTATATCAATTATTCCCTCTCTCCCCAAATGATATTTCTATTGGCCTTAATTTTTTGTCCCAAAATGTGAAAATGATCTTCATGTTGCACTTTCTAATGTTGCAAATTGGTCAAATTTGTTTTTTGATTGCTATTTGGGACCAATAAAACAACTCCAAGTAGTAGTTCCCCTCTATCCATGTAATGATCAAAGAGGTCAATCAACATTGTTCATTCATATTTTTTGCATCTCTTTGAATATTGCCGGATTGAAGGGGATGAAGTTCTAAGAGGCGGAACAAAGGACTCATATACTAATTGCCTACAAAATGACAACCCTACACTCAACAATTAATCAACCACTGGTGCTCTTTGAAAATGACTCAAAAAATCTACTTTCTAATATTCCAAAACTACATTTTGAAAAGGGCTCTGAAATTTAAAAATTTTAGAATTCTATGAGTACACCAAACTCTACTTTATAGTGTAAAATTGACAGTTTCTTAAAATGTTATTTTTAACCTTAATCCAAAACATTTTGTCGAACAAGAAAATCATTTTGGGACAAAGGTAGTATTATATATATGATCTGGATTTTTTCCCATACATGAAGGTTAGAATGAAAAACTTAATTTTATAATTAAAATTAAAAATCCATTTTAAAAGCAGAAAATATCACTCAAAAATACAATATAGTGTGTTATTTGGATTCTAACACATAAAGCTTGCAATTGCAATAATTCTTTCAATTTTTGAATTCTTTCAAAATTTCAAGCTTCATTTTCTTAGTTTAAATCAAATACCAAGAACAGTTATATTGAAAATTACAATTAAAGTTGATCAAGACACACTTTCTGCATCATAGAACTTTAGGGGTTGAACACATATATTCAACACTTTGAAAATTCTTAATTTATTCATCGAATGTCCAAAAATTACATAAGAGAAACTGCAATCCTCCTTTCTCTTGTAACAAGATCCAACAAAAAATTAGGCAATTTCATAATAGGAACAATGCTCAGTTGCTTACTCAGACACATTTAGGTGTAGTTACCTTTCTAAGCACACTTGATTATGGCCGAGCCATTTGAAACGTGCAGAGTCCTGTGAGTGAATCTAAAAACTAGCACCTAAACAACTACAGTGGTGTCCAGCAAGCGTCTGTTCTACAAGGAATACATACTATCAAGTCTCTAACAACCGACGTGTACAAAATGGAAACAAAGTGTTACAAGTCTCGGCATCCTGCAAGCACTGTCACAGGGTGCAAGATATTCTGCTAATGAGCACCAGGCTTGTTGAGCATCAGTCTCTCGTACATGTCAAGAAGCTCTTTCTTGTTTGGATTCCGTGCTGCCAACACTTCTGCCCCAAACCCAGCCTCTGTCAACTTCTGTTTTAACTTCGCAATAGTCAACTTCCTGTAATTTGTGGTCTCCACTACATCACTGGACGTAGCTCCGCTGCCCCCCCCTTCATCACCTTCGTACTGGTTACTACCATTGTCAAATGGATCCATCTTGTTCTTCTTATATGCGGCGGTCTCAATATCCATATCCTGTGCCGAAATGTCAAATCCTGGTTTTCATAGTACAAAACATTGTCAGTCAGTACACAAATTCATGGCACCAAAAACAATATATAAGAATCTTCACGGTCAGAGTGATCACAAAGAGGCCTCTGCATGATTCAATGTGATGTCTCACCGTCTCAGAATGATCAGTCTGACAATAGAGAGTCGACCTCATGAATCGTGAATCCGAGTCTCAAGTACTTGAAAGTAAATTGACTCTCAAGTACTTGAAAGTAAATTGTGTTCATGCGGAGAAATATACAAGACCTGGACTAGTAGATGAGTGCACAAACTCATGAACGGCAAACTCATCTTAACCAACGAGCCCTGCACATGGAAGCTGCTCAATCAAGCCCAGCCATGTGCAGCTAAAAAGCTTAAAGAAAGTAAATAGTGAAGTCAGACCTTCATCTTGGAAAGTTCTTTTGTTACGAGTGGGGCCCATAGGTGACCTGCCAGGTGGAGTGTCGGTAAAACCTCGGACTCGGGTCTCCAGAGCTGTTTCGTGGTTGCGAACTGCTGTGAACTGTCCCTGAAGGTTGTCTATCTGTCCCTGCATGTGTTGAATTTGCAATGAAAGAGACTCGGCTCTTTGGCTTGCCTCCGCTTTCGCTGCTCTTTCACTAGCCAACAACTTCTCAAATGTCTCCACTGTCTTCGCACGCTGATCTCGGGAAGACCCTAGCAATGCTTCCATTTCCTTCTCCCTTTCGTCATGACGACTCTCCAACAAAGTGACCCTTGAGAACGCCTCTTGTTGCAAGTCCCTAGCCTGTTCCAAACTCTGAAATGTACCAATGCAGTACACATTGCACAATCTTAAATCGTCAGAGAAGTCAAACAGAGACTACCGGTAGATGTGCACCTACACGATTAGGTCAAGAGGGATTATATGCACAATACTTGTTCTGAAAGACGTAGATAATACATTCTTGTTCAGGGAAGTACATGGGCCCACACCAACCAAGTAGCGCCAATTTGCTAACTGGAGCGTTGAAGTCCATTAGCCAAATGAATGTTAACTAACATAGGTCGTGTCCGCACAATTGGAGGGTTAGGCTTCCAATTTTCTAACTCCTGCTGCTTGATGCAGGTGGATTCAGCACTTCAACCCAGTTGTATAGGTGCAGTTAATTTACATGATTGTGCAAAATTGAGGAGTCAACTGTTAGAAATAAATGTAAACTCAATGCGATTTAGCGGGAGTTAGCGCCAATTTGCTGACACAACTTGGGCAGTGCAGGCATGCAGGTTCTAGTTCCAATTAGTTAATTGGCGCTATTAAGTTGGTCCGGGCGGGGTCTTAAGGTGACAACAATTTCAGTGTCGAATAGCTAAGAAGAGACACTAACCTGGATCAACTCGATTCTTTCCTGCTCCAACAATTCACAACGCCTATGAGTTCGTTCCACTGCTGTCAATCTCTCTGCTGCCAATTTCTGAGTCTCCAACTTTTCTCTCTCCTCAGCAGCTGCTTCAGCACGAGACTTCTCCGCAGCTTCGATTGCACGCTTATAATCCCGTTCTGCAATTTTCCTCTTGTGGTCTGCCTCTTCCATCCTCGCGATGCATTCTTTCATGTGTTGTTCTGCGAGTGACTTGTCTACTTCGGCCTTCTCTAGGTCTCTCCTCAGGGTGATAGACAGTGACTTTGTGCCCTCTAATTCTTGCTGTATATGTTTCAGCTCTGATCGCAGGCTCATCGCCTCTTCAGATTGATCTGATGTTATGGATTCAAGCTCCTGCAAAATAGGTAACCGGATTTGGAAGCAAAAGTTAGTCACAAAGCAAAAAGCGTTGAAAAAATCACCATAACCACAAATCTTAGGAGTTTTCATTCTTGAACTACTCAGCAACACGAAAGATGAGGGTATGTTACATTAAGGCGAGTTGTCAGACCAACAATGCGACGCTCCCCTTGCTCTAACTTCGATTGCAACTCCTTTGTCTCATTCTCCTGCAACACGAATTCACATTTGTCATTTCAATAGAAGAATCCAGAAGGATCATGCCCCAAAACAGAAAAGCTTTTGGTATCCATGGACACAGGACGCTCAAAAGTTATACATACGCACGTAGCGCACGAGAATAAACACTACTCATCATACTGTAACCATCTCTTCCTGATTTGTTAGTCTCGTGACACTAAACATATTCCTGATGGTCCACACAGAAGGAATTCTAAATCTGATGACAATATTCACTCTCATAGCTAAATTCCCTGCAGATACACATTTCCTGAACAGGAGTAAAATCTGGTAATTAGATTGTCAGACACAATATCTTAGCGTACTTCAAGAATATCAATAATGATAATGCCATTTTATTGGATGCATTTCAATTTTCATTACGTCAACAAGGAGGGTGCGATAAGCTGAGAATTGCACCTTTTCAGATATTTTCTGGCCATAATCAGCTCGGATAGAATCCTCACGTGCCCGAGCTTGCGCCAGTGCTCGCTCCTTTTGCGAATTTGCCTTGCCAACAGTAATCTTGGTTTCAGCAGTAATCGACTCGTACTTTCTCTGCCACTCTGCAGCCTCTGCTTTAGCCGACTCAGATTGCTCTTTCACTGCCGCCAACCTTGCCTCCGCAGTACTGCACCGATTCTGCAAGCATAGATAATGAAAACGACCAGTCAATCCACATGCCAAAACATACTAAAGTGCAGAGGTAAAGTTAAGGCCACGATAAAATCAATAATCAAAATTAATACCTGAAGTGATGCAACCTCTGCGTTCTGTCGCTCGATCTGAGCTCGCAAAGATGAAAGGTCCTGCTCATACTTGCTCTTTAAGTCAACAGCCTCCTTCTTAGCACCTTCAACTTGAGTTGAAAGAGCAGAATTCCTCTCTTCTAAAGAAACATTTTTCTTCTGTACGTTAGCATATTGAGCAGCTGCATTCTCAGACGCTCTGTTGTAGTCATTCATGATATTTTCATAACGCTTCTTCCAGTCTTGGGCATCGCGTTGGGCAGCCTCTGTCTGCTTGGCTGAGAATGCTAACCGTTCTCCCATTGAACGCCCTTTCAATACAAGGCTCGAATGCTCAGCTGCAGCATTATCACTTGCTCGTTTAACGAGATCGTGTATGGGGCCAGCCAAACTGCAGTTCCACATATCAGTTGTCACATACCAACTCAAAGAGCAAAAACGCTTTATTATGATAGGAGATAGTGAAAAGATATTACTTTCAAAATCCAGGGAGACAGAGATGACTGACAGATGTGGAAAATAATGGAGAATAAATTCTACCCACTAGAGTCACCATGTAGCACGTTTTCGGTAAGTATAGAATTTTTTTGTTTCGAGGTGAACTCCAGCATACCTCTTCTGCAAAAATTGGACGAGCTTCTGATACTTGAAAGCACCAGATGCTTGGGATTCATACTCACTCACCATCCCATCCAGAACCTGGAAAAGAGAAGCTTACGTCAATACCCCTTGAAACAGATGATGAAACGTTGCTTTGGACCATTGAGCCCGCGGTGTACACAAAATTGTATATATCCAAATACTGAAAGAACAAAATCCGAAACACACCTTGATAACGGAACTGAAGGTTGCCTCGGGGGCATTACATGCATTTCTCAATCTCTCTTCCATTGTGCCCACAGCTCTTAAACATCTCAATTCAGCTTCCATGGATGACTTCCGCTTGAACTCCTGCAAAACAAGTTGCAGAATCAGAAGAAGGATCACTATGAATAATAATCCAACTTATACTACCACAGAAAAACTTTCTGAAAACTCCTTGAAACATCAAAGCGCGAATGCAAATACAGAAGCTCAAAGAATCATTTCGTACATCAAACTGCCGTTTCAGAGTAGCATGCAGTTGCTTCTCGTAATTTCTACGAACAGGACCATTTCCGACAGCCTCCGAGTTGAAAACAGAAAATGCTGCTTGCACAGCTTCCTCTTGCGCTTCTTGCATTGCAGCCTGCACTCAGATGATAAGAGTATTCACAAGTCAGTCAGCATTTAGTACAAGTGCCTATGACAAGTCTATCCTCGCCAAGTTCTCCGTTCCACGTGTCTAGCGTGAAATAATCAAATAAATAACTCCATCTCATTTGGACAAGAGATTGATATCTCACCGCATCAAGAACAGCATCCTTATTGAAGACTTGGGTATACTTTTGAATTGCGAGGTCATGAGCGCGTCGGCACTCACTCTCTTCCACACTCTGCTCAAACACTCGTCAGTCAATACTCGGAAGAAACAATCAAACAAAACGATCCGAGATTCACGTAACTCTTTCTGATCCTGGCCACACCCGATTGCATCATAAAAGAAACTGAACATCAGGGGCTTTCTCAGTTCGTAAAGATTAACCTGCCATGACGTTGCTATAGTGGGAACAGCACCGGCATTGATAGCATCTAAAAAGGATTGGGTCAATCCAGCGAACATGGGGCCATTCATAACAAGAGAGCCGAGCTGTTTAGGTCGCGTCCTTTCGAAAATGTACTTCGTCAAAGCGTCGAGTCCTGACCTAAACTCGGGACGCATTTTCTCCATCTGTAAAATCAGCAATACCAAAATTTTAGAGCCGTCGCACTATAACAAAGAATTCGAAACATACATGAGCAGCAATAACGGAGATTCAGGGATAAATATAAATATAAATCGATATGCATTGAATATTGTAAGGCATGCCCAGACTTACGCTTATTTGGTCAAGTTTCTGCAGCTCTTTCTCCTCGTTAAGCGGCCGAACAAGTGTGAAACAATCACGCTCAGGAAACAAAGCCCGAACTGAGTTTCGAATCTGGGGATATCAACAAGCAACCGACTAAGTTTGATGTGAATAAACTCGACCCAACTGCGTTTCCATGCATCGTATAAACTACCATCGTAAGCAGTCTTGCTAAGCTCAATAAACTAAAAAACATGTGATAGACTGACCTCGTTCTTTGATGCAATAGCTTTACCCGTGCCGGAAATGGGCTGCAAAGCTGACTCTAAATATTCTCTTGGAGTGATGCGCCGACCATCTTCAGTCAAGTCCAAGTAAAAATCCTGCATAGTATACCGTCAATGGCTTTGATTACTACAAAAGTAAAGGAAAAAAAAGTAGATCCCAAATAGGAAAAATTTGAGCCAGGAACAATCACGGAAGAGCTAAACAGGAAACGCAACTTCGTGTTTGCCAATGCAATCAGTGCCACTGCTCTAAATAGACATCAATAGCAAATAAGAGCAGAGACTGTTAAAAGTAACAGTGAAAGTAACTCACCCGGAGCAACCATAGGAAGAGAGGAGAGAATTGTCCAATCTCAGATGCTGAAGCTCCTTGGGAAGATGATGATGCCCGGACTTGTATGTGTTTCGTCATCTCTGTTACGAGAGATAATTTGTCCAATGCTGCCTCATCAATGCCACCCATCTGTTGGATGTAAAAAGCAATCCATCCCGGTTACCACACTGCGGAATGAAACATAGACTCCAAATTTACCTTTCGACCTTCATGTATGGTGCCTCATTCAAGACTCCTAAATCCTCCATTTCACGTCGCTTGCACAGGCATAAATGATCAGGAATGATTACAGGAAAACACTGAGTACCATGATGAAATGGAGGGGCTAACCTGGTTGTACACAAACATACTTGACAGTAAGACAGCCAAGGAGAAAATCTGTGTGCTGTATGTCCCCTGTCCAAAGTCCAGACATTCAACAATAAGTAAAACTCAAAATCAGAAACAAACGTAAGGATCGAGCACAAGCATTCTTCAAAAAAAAGAGCCCAAATTCCGCTAATCACGAAAATCCAGTCAATGTAAGCACAAAATTGTCATGGACACTTTAATAAAAAAAAACTTACAGTTTGATCATAGGCATCTATCCCTTCGCTGTCCAGAAGTAACAAGCTGTATTCACTGCCATCAGGAGCTGTCCTTTTCAGCGGAGAACTCCACATCCACAAACCTTTTGTACAAGGTCTGTGTGTGGGCGCAACAGTAAAACCACTACTCCGTCCAAGCAGCTGTACAGAATCAAACAAAATCAGCATGTCTGTACCTATAGCTATAGCTACAAGTCTGTCACAATCTCAAAAAAAAACGAAAACTATATATCAAGTTAAGGATAATACGATCAGAACAAAAGTGTAACTCGTAAGAGCCCAACTGGCCGAAAGTGGCTGCTGCTTCCATATCAACAGAAATTGAAATAAATCATTTAGGAAGATTAAAGTGAGGTATGATGATGTACTAACAGGTCTGTTACACAAAATATCAAACCCCATATTTCTGACCGATGGCTATTGTCAAGGTTACAATAATCGAAGATTATATTCTAGATTGAATTTTTAGTTTTAGTTTGGCACAGAGAGGTTTAAAATGCGGGACTTCCACAGTTCTAAATGAGATGAAAAAGAGACCTGAAGTTAAGACAAAACACTCTACAAGAAAGTAGACAAGTGCTGTTCAGCCTAGATAACGAAAAACCGACAGAACAGAAAAATTGTCTACGTTTTCAATCCCTACGCTCCTATCCTGGCCAAAGCAAACGATCTCGGCAATACCAGGAGTAAACCCTAATAATTTCCACAGCCAGTACATCAAAACTGACAGCAATCATCTTCCAAAATCCTTTGAAAGTTCACAAACCTGATTCAAAATGAAACTCTTCCCCTGCCGCGCCCGCCCGCAAACAGCTACTACACCGAGAGGGCCTTTCACCATGTGCAAGGCGGCCACGGCTTCAGGATCCATCTTAAACTTCCCTCGCTCATCGCAATACACCAGTCGCAAAGGACGAGCTGGACCCCCTGCGACACTCGTGGTACTGAATGCATACTCGGGTCGCTTGGTTTGAATAACAATCGGCTTCTCAAACTCCGGTTCAGGCGATTCATCTGGTTGTGGTGATTTCTGTGCAGACCCAAAACCAAATCTAGACAACATCGCGAATCCCGCGAACTTGACAACAATCGTCCCTGCCTATTGAATTCGAAGAAAAATCACCAAATGTGTGATTTTAGCTCGCTCCTTATCGTCTTACCACTTCCAGAACCTGCGTGACAAAACTACGTCAAAACAACAGAACCAAAGAAAACAAAGAAAGGGGCCCACACAAAGCTCATAGAAAAGTATGACAGCCAAAGCGATTACAAAATAGAAGAAACCTAGCTCATGAAGTAATTCAAGGCAACGAAGTGAGCTTCGCCAAAACCAAAAAAATGGTTAAACCTGGCCTCCTCATTGCACATTGTCTCACCTTCAAGAAACCCTAAACTCATTCTCCAAGGCCAAGACACTCCATCACCGACCACAAACCTCAAACGAAGGCCAAAGCTGAGGGTCCCCGAAGTGGATCTTGATGCCCCAGAATATTTCGAAAATCCTTTGAAAGGTGTGCGACGTGTGCAAGTTTAACAGAATTTTTCCAAATCAGTTGAGCCCGAGGAAGAGATCGGACAAGCAGACGGGAATGGCGGAGAGGAAGGCGAGAGCTTCGTGAGACAAAAGAGACTCTCGGCGGGAAGTAGCGAGCGGGGAACGTGAGAGCGGGAGGGAGGGTCGGGAGCGCGGGAGCTTTAGACGTTCAAGCTTGAGAAAGTCCCGTTTCACACTTGCACATGGTGACTCGGCGCGTCCGTATTGCGAGACTTCGCCACATGTCGTGGATGAATTGACGACACACGGTCTGTTGTCACTCAGACATAAAGTCGTTGGATGAACAGAATCTTCGCGAGTAGGGATGAAAGGACTTCCATGGCCGGCCACTCAACAAACTCAATCCTTGCGCATAAATTCATTGTAAGAGCATCTTCACTCACACTTTTTTTTATTTTCTTCTATTGATTTTCATTTTTTAAGAAGGGCTAAAGTGGAGATATAAAATGTTATAGTGGTGCTCCAAATTTCAACATTCATCCACATATTGGATAGAAAATAACTCATTAGCACATCATTGCATATCTATAATTCAATTTTCATTTAAAATCTAGCAATTTCACCTCAATTTTTTGACATTTTTTAGCCAAAATATTTTTCTGGTAGAATCTAACACTAAAAACCTAAAAAAAGAAGCTCTAATCCTCAGTCTTGACAATACATTGCCCTTCTAAATGTATTTCTAACTTTTGAATGGTATATAGTTAAAACTTGAAATTTGTATCATTAGAAGTGCATCCAAAAGAACTTCGAGAAGGTACAAGAACATTCAAATTTAGACATTGGACAACCACTTCAAAAGCAAGGTAAAAGTCAAAGTGACTAGCGTGTGCACACGCTAGTCATTAATAAGTTAAAACTTCCTATAAGGCATTTACAAGAGTCCTTGGAGTCGTTTTTTAGTTGCTTTATAGTAAAACACAATTACAATATATGACAACAACTTATTTGTTTTTTATTGGGGCTTCAACATTGGAATTTATTATGTTCACATCAAAAAGTCAATGACAATATACCCAAAAGAGGCAACCATATCTAGGTTGGATGAAAATCGACCCTTTCACTAGAAAAAACCCAACCATTTAATGAATTGAGAATTTAATTTTTTTTTTAAAACCAACAGCCATTGATGGTGGAGGGTGGGAAAAAAATTGGGCCATCCAATCATACTAATCTCTGCCCTTCTTTGGTTAGGGTTAGGTTTCTAAGGTATGCTTTGTAGATTTGGCTTCCTAAGTTCGACCTCCTCCACAATTTGATTCCTTCAAGGTCCGTCGCAACTTCTTGGCTTCCTCAGTTTGGCGATTTCTTTAGTTCGCAACCTCTGACTTCTTGAGTTTTGTAGTTTGGGTTCTAAGTACGATACTTGGAGTATTTGGTGATTAGAGTTTGGATCCAATTTGCAGCTCTAATTTCTTGAAGTCAATGTTGGCGTGTTGTGGGTGGCTCGAGGTTGATACTACAGAGAAGTCAAGATCAGCTCAATTTTTCTCTTAAAGTTGACTTCAATCTATTATGGTGATCTGAAGGTCGACTCAAGTGGGGGGGCATGTTTTCAGTGTATGAGGCAAACTGAGGTTGGATGGCTGGGCATTTTGGGAAGGTTTTGTAATAGGGTTTTGACAGTTTGAAAATTTTGTTGAAGTAATGAGAAAGTATAAGGTTTCTTTTAAGGTTTGTAGGGTTCTGGTGGAAAATAATGGCTTATAGTAAGAAGTTTGGTTAGGATTTTGGTTTGGGATTCTAGCTTGCTTCTTAGATTTACAATTGATCATAGAGGGTTGGTTTCCTAAAGAGATTGTTTTTTTGAAGTGTTGGATTTTCAAATGTATGGTGGAAAATACCAATCTTTATTAATTAGAGATTGATTGCTTCTTGGATTACTTTAGGTTTTATAGGATTTTGTTGGATTTAAAGTTCTAATTTAAAGTTCGATTAGGAATTCAATTTAGGATTTTCCAGCTAACTTAATCGCTTGTGGAGGATTGGTTCTTAAAGAAACTGATTAATCAGAGATTGATTGCTTTTTGGATTGCTTTAGGTTTCATAGGATTTTGTTGGATTTGAAGTTCTAATTTAAAGTTCGATTAGGGGTTCAATTTAGGATTTTCCAGCTAACTTAATCGCTTGTGGAGGACTGGTTCTTAAAGAAACTGATTAATCAAAGACTCATTGCTTCTTGAATCAAAGACTCAATAGGTCAATTGGGTTTTTGAATTTCAATCCAACTTGCAGGGTTTGATTTTAAACAAATGCTTGTAATGATGTCGTTTCCAACAACGTTCAAAAATGGTGCGTCCTATGTTACAAATCATGAAAGGAGCAATAAGGAAAAGAAAAACTCTAGACAATGAAAACTCTAAGCTTGACAACCCAACAATAAATGTTGGTACTCAAAATGTTGCAGTACCTCTATCTAGAAATAGAGAATGTTGCAGTTACCTCTATACAAAAACTGCCAAAAAAACTTATGTGAAAAACCTTGGACATGAATTCCTCCGTAGCCCAGAGAATTGGATGTAAGTGTCACCAATTTTATGGGAAGTGATGACATTGCCATTCAGCTATTGGACAAGGTGGACAAATTTCTTGAGAAGGAATGCATCTCAAGACTCTATTCCATTGAAAGAGGTCGAAGTTTAAGTAGGCAACACTTCCAAATGGTATGCCAAATTCTAACCACTTCAATAACAATGGTTAGTAAGAAGATCAAGCATTATCTTGGATCACTATAAGAAAACTGTATCTACTGCAACATCGCAATTTGGATACCCGGACATTGCGTGTGACGCGTTCTATGTCTGGACTGATGTCCAATCACTTCGTGCTACTGTGGACATGCCAAAAATATGGTACGTTGCATAAGATTTGCAGGCCCAGCATCGTGATGTCCAAAAGACATTGGTCAACGGGTAACTTCAAGAGTTGACATGTGGCTGCCACCTAAGCGCGGGAAAGCCAGAGTGTCATTTTTTTCATCCATTGCCCGTCTATGATGTGGCATCTGAGGGGTAATTAACGTGGCATGCCACATCGGTGCTGACGAAATTGGCTAATGTGGCATCCACGGATGTTGACATGGCGTTTTGGGGGGCCACTTGCTTGGTCTACCTAGCATTTTATGATGTCTTCTGAGACATCGCTGTGGACGTCTAGGTGTCTTAAATGACGTCAGGTGAAACAGTTATATGCTGATTGAAATGTCCATCCGAGCGTGTGGAGTTTGCATGTGCGTACTTCTTAAAGCATACCATGTCATAGGAGATGTCTGCTTGCACAAGCCAACACAAGTTCATACTAGGGTAGTAGATGGCTTCTTGCATTGTAGGATGTCAACATCGACGTCCACTTGTTTGATCTTCGTAGAAGGAGATGCATTTATGAACACACTTATTTTTTAGGACATCTCTTGGAACACATGTATGCATTGTATTGGACGTTCTAATGTTGTCAATGTAGTAATATGTTGTACACAATATAAAATATGCAATATATAGTATATCATATGCAATACAACATATAAAATATGCCATACAAAATACACCATACAAAATATATACAACATATCATACAAAATACACCATACAAAATATAATATATATACAACATGCCATACAAAATACACCATACAATATATATACAACATGCCATACACTATATTTATCAAGTATATTGAATGGCTTAAAAATCTACTTATTAACTGATGAAAAGACAAGCATTTTATACTAGTGGGGTGTAGGAGGCATGACAAACAATATGGGATACATAAAACTAAAATATGAACAGCAACATAAATACAATAATGTTTGAAATGATGTTTTAAAAAACATTTATATGTCTTAGTTATGTTTTTTTCGACATCATTGTAAACATTCAAAAGAACATTTGTAGTATAAAATTAAACATTCGCATCAATGTTGTTTTAAACATTAGCTTCAACTATTTCTAAATTTTCTACAAATCTTATTTGTTGTTTATGATGTCATGATGAACATTTGCATGTCATTTCCAACATATATGGAGATGTCTCCTTGAACATTTAATTGATAAAGTCACATTTATTAAATCTAGGTTGTTTGCAACATCAACTTCAATATAGTATGGCACAATAATACATTCAACATGGAATTTCAATTGTAGATTATATTTTTGTCTATCTGGAAAACTCTGATTCATTTCAATTGGATTTGTTATGAGAAAGTTATGGACATTTTTTAGGCAATTAGAGCATCTTCTTGAAAAAAAATAACTTGTTGGATGCATTTCTGAATGCAATTTTTATAATTTATTCAAAATAAAATTTTTACGTGGTTTGGTTTACTTGCTAGAACAATCTCACCATTGGGATTAGTGCATTTTAATTCCATCTAAAATTTATTAATAATTTAGATTTTCCTTCTATCTAAATTGTTCCTTCCTACTTAACAATTTTCTTAAGAATGAAATTTAAGTTTTTTTATTTTTTATTTATTTTACTGAACTCTCAACTCAATTCTCTACTATAAATATTTAAATCTCAAAACTTTGTAGAACAAAAATTTTACAAAGTCAAAAAATCTAGTCCCTCAATGTGCTAAAAAACTTGTTTTTTCTACTTTAAATCTATGCGGTCAAAAATTCTGAAATTTTTTCTACAATTTTTTCTACTTGTTAGGTGTAAGATCCTATAGTTAGATGTGGAAAAAAATTAAAATTTCTTTTACTCTTTGCTACAGAAATGGCAATTTTCAATGTTTTCTGGCAAAAAAAAGGCCTTGGTCCTTTAAGGGTTAAGATGTCAAATATTTCAAAGTCCAAGAATACTAGAAAATCATCCCACATTAGATATGAATGATTTGAAAATAATAAGTTAAGAAGGTGAAATAGCAATAAAAATTATTAAAATTTGATGCAAAATTTATGATTTTAAACTAATAAAATTTAAAATTTAAATCTTAAGTTAAAAATAAATATTTTTATATAATATAATATTGATATGATTTTGTAAACCTTTTTTCATAACAAATCCATTCATCTAATTTATATAAAATTGTTATATAAATTAAATCTATATAACTTATAACATTTTGAAAAAAATTCTGGACATTTTTGAAAACATCTGATGTTTACAACAATGTCTTAGATTGCATCATTGTTTTTCATAGCACCAATATGTTGTGACTGAAATTTAGCAATGCTTTCTACAACATCAAACCAAAATCTCTGCTTTTCCAGCGTCCGTTGACGTGACATCCCAATGTTTTCTCAGACGTATGATGTTATTCTGGACGTACAACGTTTTTGGCCTGACATCAGAAAAAATACAGTTTTCTTATATGGTGCAATTGGTGAATGATAGGGACTTCGATGGCCTACAACCACTACAACAAATCGTGGACCCGGTGCGCCAACCAGCAGACAATGGTGGAGAGTATGTTGCCGTAGTTAGCGATGACATTGCATCTGAGGAGGAAACATAGGGTGTTCACATCACTAACATGTGTTTGTTGTGCCAGCATTTTGACGTCACGTAGGACGTCTAAGAAATACAAAGCCATCAGCATGTTCATGTCTTCTAAGTAGACCTGTTGCATCTTGAACGTGCATTTTATGGTAGAGTCTATTTTGTTTGGTGCTACAAGTGACATCATATTTATAGGGTGGAATTTTATCCTAATGAAGTTTGTTGAACGTGCGCAAAATGTAAGACTTCAATAGCCCAAAAATGAACCTAAACCAAGTAAACATATAAGTCATTTTGTACTATATAGGAAGGACGTGCATCATGTGCAAATTCAACCTTGGGCATAAAGTCATGTCATGCATCTATAGTCATTTTGACATCAAAGAAGACTACAATTGCTTCCACAACACCTACAAGTCTAGTTAGACGTAATGAAATGCACAATGGATAGTATATGGTTTGAAGTTACATTCGTAGTAAGTACAAAATGTTGATACCAGAAGTGACGTCAATGTGGACGTCAGTACATCACTTGTAACGTTCACGAAGACATCCAAGATCGGAACATGGATAAGCCAAGTATGCTGACGTGGCATGCTACTTCATCACCCATGTCCACGTCACGTCAGATGCCACATAAGCTTTTAGAAGTCACCACCTGCCTATTGTCCTCTTTTTAACCTTGGGCAGTCACTTTACCTCTGACCACAACAAAATTCTAAATCAACTTCTGAGCTAAGTTTGACCAAAGATGGTGACGTGGCTGAACATGTTATTGTGGACATCCTTGAAAGCATCTCGTGTCTACTTGGATGTCTTACATTGCATCATTGTTTTTTGTAGTATCAATATGTTGTGATTGAAATCTAGCAATGCTATCAAAGACATCAGAGCAAAATCTTCACTTTTTCGGCCTGACACTCCAACGTCTTCTATGACGTATCGTGTTTTTGCGGACATACATCGTTTTTGGCTGGATGTCCAGGCAGACGCAGTTTTCTTATAGTGGATGGAATGAACTTGAAAAAGCCCCAATGGGACACCACATTCTCACGAAAATCCTTCGTAATACTTAACTCCATATTTTCATTGGAATACTTAGGTATTGCATCAAAGACAAGGATGAGGATCATTTTCAATGTGTTCATAGGAATGTGACATCTCAACAAATTGAAGGAGTTGACGAGTACATCAAACACGATACTTCATTTGCAAAAAATAGAATCATTCTAATTTATACTAATCTTATCTAAAGAGCTGCGATTTATTGTAGGTTCAAATTGAAAAAACAATTGGGGAGTACTCTTCCAAGCACTCTTCTGCCTATACTACGTTCAGAGCAGTATATTCCATTAGCTTCTTGGAATTTGCCTACCCATCAAGGTAGATTGGAATACAACAGAGTGGTAGTACTCTACAAAAGCATAATCAATCTAAGCAACAATGGTTTTTTTACCTTTTTTAAAATAGAGTGTGGGTGGCCACAAATAGACTTCGCATATAGAAAGGTTGGCTATATTTAAAAAGAGTTTAGCGAAGAGTATTGGCTCCGTTCTTTTTTTCAGAGCAAAAAAAAATAAATTATTGTGTGCCCTAGTTGATTTTGCAGTCTCCGCGCCTTGCACAGACCGAGATCCGTCCGATGATAGAGCAATGATTTCGACAACAGAATCAGTAGGCGGAAGGAAAGACACAGCGCGTACTGGATCCTCAGCAGTGAGCAAAGGCACAGTAAGATTAGACCTGCGTCGCGGGACTTGTGGAATGCACTCCCCTTCCTCTTCCATGAATTGTCGCAGACAGACATCCCGCCGCTCCGATTGCAACTGCCATTTCCAACACTTCCATTACACGCCACAATGGATTCTGAGGTCGTAGACGGAGCAGATTCAGAGTGCAAGCTCGGTGGAGTGAGTCCAGACAAGGAAGACGAAAAACCAGTGTTTGGAATCTGATTGCAATATCGGAACAAGGCCGATCCAACAAGAACCATTGTGACTGCGACTCCAATTACCCTAACGTCAAGCTAGCTTTCCTAAAGTCTCACGAACGTGCACTGCAATCTCACTTCACTCTCAGTCGCCAATTGTAGGATACCCTAAATTGATCGCAACAAGCAATCAGGAGTAGATGGACAACAAGCAATCAAGAGATTGAACAACACAGCAACCAACTTCGAGCACATCCTCCGAGATTGAACAACACAGCATAAACCAGTGAGCTCACAACTCATGAACTCAGCGTACATGTATGAAATGCAAACCTCTATCCGTGTTGGCCAAGCATATATTTTGAAGAAGAATTCTTGCAAACCAGCGGCCAAAACGAAGTTTCTCACCCGCGTGCCTTGCTCCCGCCATGATCACCAACGCTAAGTACAATTTTCGAACTGGAATTCGACTTCCACTTTCCTTAATGAAACCAAAATCTCAAGAACATACACATACGAGACCAAACCGTTGCCAACAACAACGTGAACTCATGAACTAGCCTAAACTGCGTATAAAAAAATGGCGAAGAAGTTCTCATGATGGGCGAGGACAAGGCCAACAAGCTGGCGACGGCAAGAAGGCGCGAGGCGATTGGTTGATTTGGTTCCCAAGTCGGTTGGCCCCAACCTGGTCGTTTCAGCCTAGGAGATGTCACTACCTAGCTGCATCCGGTTCACCGACTAGGACAGGGCGCCAAAAGCAGAGGGCGACATGCCCACGTCAAGCCACGACGTCAGGCTCCCACAAGATCAACGGTGGTGAGATTCTGACGAATTACATGCATCTGTTGCCCTTGATTTCATAAGCACTTTGGAACATGTTAAAAAAAATCGCAATTTGGCCTTTTTTTGCCGCTTAAAAAATCACTGCTAGGCAATATTGAAATGGAGGATAACACTCATATATTTTTTGAGTACAAGAATTCAAGTTCTCAACTTGTTGATTTGAGCCGCTAGTACCTTGTAGGAGATTTGAATGAAGCACGGGAAGGTGCAGTTCACGATTATGAGGTCCTATGTAACTCTCTCAAACAAAAATGGTATTTTTAAACCACTACAGACCAACCATTTTGTTTAATGTATATTTTTTGTATGGAAATTTATAGTATGATTCTATTTGCATGACTTATGTAAATTTGTTGTTGTAGATGATATTCTCAAAGAGTTGGAGTGTGAATGCAACAACGTCATTCTCATTGAAGGCACTCAAGATGCAGATATTTCCAGTGTGGACTTGCTTCAAACCACTACAGACCAACCCATGTATATTCTAATTCTTTTGGAAAATTGTAATGTACACAATAGTTTAGTGTTGTAGTTTTCCAAATCTGCCTTTTATGAACTTTGAAGTGTTTTATGAACTTCAACCTTTTTTAACCAAATTTCATATGTTGGACTCTCTTTGAAACTTTTTAGTATCAGTATATGTTTGCATTGTATATAAAATACACTTTTCGAACTAGCTCAAATTCTTGAAGCTACATGTCTTTTAATGTTCATTTCTATGTCTTTGTGTATTAATTTGAATGTCTTTAAATTTTCATAGTATTGGATTATTTTGGTACCCCTTTAAAAAAATTTAAGAACAAATGTAGAGATGCCATGTGGACCCCTTTGGTAAATAAAATATAGTTTTGATTTGGATTTGCAGTTGTTACAATGTACTTAGAAGATGCAGTTACTACCTCACTACAATACTCAACATGAACGAAATATAGCAAACGAACCTTGCACTTCATTCACTCCTCATCTTCAAGTTATATTACTAATTGCGAAATGACTCAAATGCTTTAAAGAAAACAATACTTGTGCAATTAAGGATTGCAAGTCATTATTTAGTCATTCCAAATAAGAAGTCGTTCTTTCATAATCAAACATTTGCCCATTTTTTTAAGTGTAACCAAAACCATATCATTATGGAAGAATATTTACATGTATTCAATGAATGTTGCAAGTAAAACAATGCGATACCCAATTCATGCTTTGTCTTCTTACAAAGCACCTACAATCCTTTGATAACATTCTACTTGAAGTTTATTTGATGCTATTTAATGAAAAATAGATTTTTGTGTTCTATACATACATACTAATCTTTTACATATTGTTGGAATAACCTACCAACCTTAAATAGTACATTAAACTTAGACTACTTTTGAAGTATATATTAGACCGCTTTTGAAGTATGAACAAGGGGAGGTCACTCTATGGGGATTTTGTGTACCACATTTGAAGTGATTTTTTGACCCCTTATTTACTTTGGAATATACTATAATTTCAACCTATAATTTTGAACTTTGATTAATAATGACTATAAATATCTATTGCCAAAAATTCCCAACTCAAATGACATTTAAAATGACTATTATAATAGGTTGAAAAATGAATTGAAATGACATGATTTTCAACTCAAACATTTATAGAGAATATATTTGGATGACCATTGCGTCAATATTCAAGAAAAATAAACTTTCAATAAAAAATTATTTTTAGGATTTTTTTGTTAATTTTTTAGACAATTTTTTATGAAGTAAGGGGTCCAAAATTATTTTCAGCTCTACAATGTATCTTTTTTCTTCAAAAATTTGTAACTGATTTTTTTCAATTTAAAAATATCAATAATTCAAAATACAAACTTTTAAAGTAGAAAAATCTATTCAAATTTTTTTATTTTCTTTAAATTAAATTTTATGAAGTAAGTAAGGGGTCCAAAATCTTCACCTCACATGGGTTGTGTAAATGCATAGAGTGACCTCCCCTTGAGTCAAATTTTTCTCAAAATAACTATATAGAAAATTGTATACCTTAGAAGCATTGTTGAGCTTGATTGAATATATGATCATCACTCAATAAAGTTTTTTCCTCACAAGCAATGGTTACCAAAATTGAAAAATTGAAATGACAAATTTGAAAATTTGAAAGACTTTGTGGACACATGAATTGTTGTAAAATCTAAAATTGCTTCAATTTAACAAATTTTTAAAATTATTTGGTAATAACAATATAACATTGACATTATGAAAGTTCAAAGCTTACAAAATCACTGTCACTTAATTCACATTCACATCATACACATATGTATGTAATTTTTAGTCATATGAATCCAAATGGTGAATAACTTCATTGTTACAACTTATAATTTTGTTTCACAATTAATACATTTTATTGTAGAACTTCCTTCTACAAGCATCGCACAGATTCTTCTTCTTTCGTCACCACATTCACATTATCCAACTTACAACCTTAAAAATCTATCACGTCTCACTTTCATATACACAAAAACATCTTATCATCTTCATTCCACAAATTCTTCACCAATTAGGACATACATACATTCAACATATAACTAACATTCTAACACACAGACTTCTCACTTAAACTTCAAAACACACACACATAAACAAGAAACACACGGCTCAAGATGGCCGGGACACACACTAGCTCTCTCAATAGTCGATGAAAATCAACAAGAAAACACAAATCAAATAGGAAACACAAACTAACGGTTACCTACTAGGACAAAGAGACAACTAACTACTGGCAACTACCAACCAACTAGGATGCACTAAAAAGAAATCCAAATTGGAATACAACTAGAGTACATGGCCCTATCGTTGCGCAAGCCGCTATCTTTATGCATGTAGGGCCCTATACTTGTGCACAAAACTCTAACATACAATTAGAGTTTCCTTCATCCTCGTAGAGTAACTTAGTTTTTGTTCTTCGTTGCTTTGGTATTTCTGTTGCACTTGTACAACTTAGGGTAGTTTATGCATTGAGGTGCCACCTTGTTTGCAAACCTAGCCGCTTGCAAACCACTTATTTCATCTCTGCTTCATGCTTCCTCTCCCCATGCTTCACGCCTTTGGTTTTGGGTATGTGAGAGTTATGGTGCACCCGCACGCTTGCACTTTCCATCATCTAGGGGTTCAATGTTTCACTTCTAGATACATAACTAGATCTTGTACAACTTTGAGTGTATGAAGCTAAATTGTTAAAAAAGAGACATAGATTTCATCGTATGCTTGCTATGATATTGACAACATTTCAGGATTAGAGAGTGGAGGCGGTGGCTTCCATAATTTTTAATCAAGTGCATTACACGAAGAAGAACTCATTTGCTTCTTACGTAGTGGTGCTTATGTATACGGTGTTGAAAGAATTGGCTTGAAGAACTGGTAACATGACTAATATTTTCTCTTGGACTCTTCAGTTATTTGGTTGTAGTTTTCATACTTCTCATGCTTGGTTGTGTATATCTGTGTTTTCTTGTGCACTGGTGGAGTTGTATGCCAAGGTAAGATAACATCAAATACTGTCCATATGACATTGTTAACGATCAATGAGCGTCCTTGCGAATTGACTAGTTGTGCTTGAAAAATTGTGACTCGAGGATTTATAAGCAACGGAACTTAGTGTAAACAAAACTCTAGCAAAGAAGAATCACAACAGGAGGTATTGTATTGTATGCGAATAGACGCATGATTTTCTTCAAGGGCCATGTGGTTGCACAGTTCAATTCTTGGATTGGAAATTGATTCATATCTAGTATGTACATCTCAAGTGAAACTACTATATTGTATATATGTGAAATATTTTGAAAATTCATTGAATTTCAACTTCCAAGGCCATTCAACAAAGTATTTCAACAGTACTGTCAAATCTGACCTTCACAAAGAATATTGCATTTATCTCTGGACCTTTATGAAGAGTATTTTGTAATTAATTTTTTAGTGCTTTCATATTCTCCAAATAGTTGTTGTTCCCACTTACATATGAAGCTATCAAAACTAGGGCAAATATTGTTTTTTCTTTTCATATGAGATATTTAGTATGAGTTCCTTTTCTTGTTCTTGGTTTTTGTTGATCAATACTTCATTTCACATCTAAGAATATAACTGATGATGTTTCTTTGTGGCAAGTTTGCTAAGCCGGGACATCCTCACTAAAAGATTTACAACCTGGAGGAATGCAGGTAATAAACACTATTGAAGATCTTCTCATTTACGTATAGGGCTTCAATTGTAGCTTGTCAAGTGATCGTAGTACTAGGTGCAGATGTTTGTCTTGAATTTAAGTAAGGGAGCCAACCCATTCTGGATACTTAAATAATTTCACATATGTGGAGTACTGTTTTCTTGAGTAGAGAAATTTTTCCATATACGGAAATAAAGTTTAGAAAGATTCCATATTTTTTCACAATTTTATTTCTCAAAATTTAATTACTATAAATCGGACACTCTACAATGAATGTTCCTTGCGAGTGTCTTTTTGAATTACTTAATCCTGCTGATGTGAGTAAATTTTGAACAAAAATGTTTGCTCACGATAGACTATTTGCATTGCTTTGCTCAAGTGGTGCAGAAAGGCTATGCAACTTGACAAATGAGAAGATGTACAATATAGTACAGAAAGAGGGTTCCAGAGACCAAGAGGCCAAAAGTCCAACACTAGAAGATTGTATGGAAACATAAAAGTTGAGTGTAGAATTGGGAATGTACAATTGCAGATTGAGTACATGGTCATCAATTACCCATCCAATAGGATTGATTTGGGTGCTTGAAATAATGTAAGAAGAATGAACAATTAATTAATAAGATTTAAAGGATAGGTACTTGTGTAACTTGATATGTTGTGCTTTGTGTTTTTGTGATATATTGTATATTTGTGTAACTTGATATGTTGTGCTTTGTGTTTTTGTGATATATTGTATATTTGTGTAACTTGATATGTTGTGCTTTGTGTTTTTGTGATATATTGTATATTTGTGTAACTTGATATGTTGTGCTTTGTGTTTTTGTGATATATTGTATATTTGTGTAACTTGATATGTTGTGCTTTGTGTTTTTGTGATATATTGTATATTTGTGTAACTTGATATGTTGTGCTTTGTGTTTTTGTGATATATTGTATATTTGTGTAACTTGATATATTGTAAGTTTCATCTATAGGTTGTTGAAACTCTTTTTTGAATAAGATTGAGGATGGTGCTTAATATTGTATTATAGTGTTGATGAAATGTGTGCATATGTGCAATTGTGCAGTCATACATGGACCTAGAGAGTTTGAAGTGGGGTTTGACCTGTTGGTGCAATGTTAACATGTCGTTCCAAAAATGAAACCTATGCGTGGCAAAGAAGGGAAGGCAAAATGGACTGCAAATACTATGTAGTTGGTATAGGAGGATATTGCAGTGGGGATAAGGAAGTTGAGAGAGGCTACTAGGTACTATTGTATTCCAGAGTCATCTATCAAAGTATGGAAGAATGAAAAGGTCTCCTCAAAAAAAGTAGTCCACCCACTGTACTTACAACAGAGGAAGAAAATGCCTTAGTTGCTTAGTACGAAGAGAGAAAGAATAGCTCATTGTGTCTCTCTAACTTTACTTAGATGTAAGGTGCAACAAATCTGTGAGGGTAATAGATACCATTCACAAACACTAGAAGAAACCAAAATTTTCGATGTCTAAGGGAACGGATTTTAGGTGACGTTGAAGAAAACAACCTATGTTTTTCTGTCAACAATTATCTCCATTAATGTTCCATTGGACATCATTATTGACATGAAAAATACAAGTTGTTTTTTTCAACGTCACCTAAAATTCGTTCCCTTTGACGTCGGCTGTTTTTTTGAATGTCACCTAAAACAAGGTTTTCTTATAGTGAAATGGCATCCCAAAGAAGCATTGGTGGAGGTATTTCTGCAAAAAGCATTCTAAACTTGTTCTTAGGAGGCTTGAAAGTTTAGATGTTCAAAGGGCTAGGAGCCTCTCAAAGGAGGCATGTGATGGTTTTTACAAGTTTCTAGGAGAGACTTACTTCAATGGGGGCTATCTACCATCTCGAATATGAAATGCTAATGAAACTGGATTGTTTGTTTCTCAAAAGAATGGTAGTATCAAAGTCATTGGAGTGAAAGGTTCTAGGAATGTAATGAGTACTACATCTAGGAACAAAAAATGGATGACAGTCATCGTTTGCTCAAATGCTTTAGGGTATTCCATATCTAGTCTCTACATCTTCACAGAAATTAGAGTAAAAAGGGATTGTGTAGGTGATTGTAAGTAGGGAGCTAAGATGGTCATGCAAGAAAATGGTTGGATCATTGAAGAAATCTTCTTAGGTCAGTTGGATCATTTCAAAAAATTTGTTCCAAGAGGAGTCTCACAGGAATATAAACACTTGCTCCTAT
Source organism: Climacium dendroides (assembly GCA_950106755.1). Lineage (NCBI taxonomy): Eukaryota > Viridiplantae > Streptophyta > Bryopsida > Hypnales > Climaciaceae > Climacium > Climacium dendroides. The sequence continues at coordinate 28,532,195 of OX467082.1, read as the reverse complement.
TTGATAGACACAAGAGTCAGATGACACTTGTTGTTGTTACAAAAGCTGTCAATTTGGAGGTTGATATAGCTATCTTGCCTCCTCATACTACTCATCAACTCCAACCACTAGATGTATATGTGTTCAAGTCTTTTAAGACAAATTTCTCAATTATTCAGGATAAATTTACAGTTAAAAATCCATCATGGGCTAATGGTAATTTCAATAGAAGATCCTTAGCAGCTTTAGCCTTTGAGGCACTACAACAAGCTCTCAATGTTAGCAATATCCAATCAGGTTTTTGAAAGACATACATCTATCCATTGAATCCTAAAACCATGGATTCAAAGCATTTTCCAAGTACTCTATTTGAAGAATTTAGAGGTGATAGTACTTGTTCTGACCTTGAAGAAGAGGATCCTTATACAAATTTCAATCATGCTAAATCATTGCCTGCATCAACCATGGTTGCTTCAATTGTGTATCCCTCAAGGTAATAATCTTGACTACTTTTAATTGAAGTTGATTATTTTAATTCATTTTTTTATATGCACTACAATAATGACAATGTTTTATGACTGCAAAATTATGACTGAGGATGACTGACGATTGCTTGTAATCATATTTTTGAAGGTAAAAAAAATATGACTGCGAGTCATATTTTAGCCTTATACATCATGGCCGTGTAATATATGGCCATTGAGAACACCAAAATACTTCATAGAGAACAGTAGGGAACATATTTAGGGAACAACCAGTCATATTTTTTCTTTAGTCATTTAGTCATATTTTGCAGTCGCATCTCTATAATAGTAAGATTTTTTTTTCGGGCAGCCCCAAAACAATTTGGGTAGGGAATATGTTTAGAAAATACCTAGTCATATTTTTCCACGTAGGATTTTTTGTAGTCATATTTTTTGAAGTTGCCACTAATTTAGGGGTTTGAAACCCTAGCCGCCACAAAATAGGGTTTTGAAACCTTAGCCACCACTTTTTGTAGCCACTCCTCTTTTTGCCCCTTCTTCTTTCTTTTTTGTTTTTGTTGCTTCTTAGGTTTTGTTTCTTTTTGCTTCTTCTTCCTTCTTCTTGCTTCTTCTTCCTTCTTCTTGCTTCTTAGATTTTGCTTCTTCTTCCTACTTAGCTTTTGCTTTTTCTTCTTTCTTTTTTGTTCCATCTTTTTTGTTTTTGTTGCTTCTTAAGTTTTGTTTCTTGTTGTTTCTTAGGTTTTGTTTCTTCTTGTTTCTTTTTCTTTCTTCCTTCTCTTTCTTATTTTTTGTTTTTTAGGTTTTGCTTCTTCTTCCTACCAAGTCAATGAGCTCACCAGTCAAATTGGCCATAAGGGCAAGCCAACCGGACAACCATGTAGACACTAAGGTTCAAACCCAGGAACACATCGATGGAAACTGAGTGGTCTAACTAATGCACTCCACCCAAGCTTACATGTCAGTATTGAGAATAGTTTATATATTCAATTTCTTCATTGTTTTTCAAGTACTTTGTTATTTCAACAGACTTTGGAAGCCATTTAGGCATACTAAATCAACTTTTTTGAAGAAACTTTGAACTAAAAAAAGTTGGTAAATGAAGCTAGCTTTCATGCCAAAAACTTCTAATTGGAGACTCAAAACTCAAAACTTAGTCCATAACTTCTGATTGGAGACTCAAAACCACAAATTTAGTCCATAACTTCTAATTGGAGACTCAAAACCACAAACAAATTTTTAGACATGAAATTTAGTTTCATTTACCACCACTTTCTAGTTTTAAATTTTAAAAAAAGAAGTTAATTTACTATGCCCAAATCGCCCCTAAAGTCTACTAAATTGACAAAAAAATGAGTAATTGTAGAATACTAAAGTTAAATAAAAAAAACTACATTGTACAATACCCTACATGAAATACATATTTTGATCATTTAAAAGTATTTTTTAACTTGAAAGATGTCCATTTAAATTATGCTCCTTCAAAGTGCACTGCCCTATTTTTCCATTGACTTAATAAACTCAAATATTGACTAAATTCTATAGTCAAATAATTTGAATTTGTTTGAGTGCTCACTCTCAATGTGAAATAGAAGACCATATGGTTAAATTCTATAATATTTAAAGGAAAAAAATGAGAAAACAAATTACTCAAGCTCTTGACAGTTTTAGAACATTTTGAAAGTAAAATAGTGTATTCATTACTGACCCTTTAAAGGCTAGTCAACCTTTTTGATGGATTCTATATGCACAAAAGTATTTTTTCTTATTCTCCACTTAAAGAAAAATTGATGCAAAATCTAACACAAGTGGTTTCATATCTTTCATAGCATTTATGAATTACTCATGAATTTCCAAAGAATTTTGTCGTAGGCACCTATTTTTTATTGTAAGCCTTGCAAAACCCACACACGTAGGCTAGAAAAATATATGACTTTACCAAAAATAAACATTGTGGCATGCAAAAAGTAATACACAAGGTTCCAAAATGCAACCATTACTAAACTTATATGGACTCTAAATCCTTTTATTAACATCCGTAAGAAGGACAATTCTTATTTTGAAAAATTTAGTGGACAAGTGTCAAGTGTCCACTTAGTTCAAAATAGACCCACTCTAAGGTAGTGGGCTCATGAAGCGACCCTTTACGGGCTGGTCGGCCTTTTTGATGGTCTTTACATGCGTGAAATTATTTGTCTTTATTTTTCACTTGAAGAAAAATTGATTTGGAACCTAACCCAAGTGATTTCATATTTTTCAGAGCATTTATGAATTACTTATGAATTTCCAAAGAATTCTGCCATAGGTACCTATTTATGATCCCTAGGCCTTGCAAAACCCACACACATGTGGTCTGAAAACAAGCACTGTAGCATGCAAAAGTATAGACAAGGTTCCTAAATGCAATCTGTACTAAACTTAACTCCTAAAGTGCTAAGGCTTAATTTTTGTCAAAAATCATTTAAAACTACCATTTTTGCTCAATTCATCCAAGGCAACAAAAAAAATAGTTAAAAAACAAACAAACTATAGGATCTTGCACTTTATTTGTATGAGATCATATGGTAAAAATTTCATGAAGTTTGACCATACGGTTTAAAAGATATTAACATTCAAAGTTTGAGTGAAAAAGTTTTTTTTGAATGCACATACATGTTTTCAGAAATGGACCCACATTGGCTCTAATTACGTCCCCTATCAAAGTATGAACAAATAATTGGTAAATGATAAACCGCTCTTTCATCATCAAAGGAACATTGACTACCCATTTACCAACCTCTTAAGGTCCATTTTAAAGCCAACTAGGGGACGGTCTAAAGAAGAGGGTTGGAATTCCAGCCACCTACCTTAAAGCTTATTCCATCCATTGGTAAAGTATGAACCAACATCTAACAAATTTTATTACACTCTCACACCATTGATAGTCTATTTAGTGGCCATCACGTATCAATTTCAAAACCATGTATTGTCTATTATAGATCTTTTTAATATAGAAATGTTCAAGGTTGTTTTTTTAGGCAATTAACAACTAAAGGCCAAGTAGGTTCTTATGAGTTGAATTTTTGATTAATTTTTTTGAAAGTTTTTGAGGACATGTAGTTTTGCAAGAGCTTTGTGATTATATAATATTTACTTCAATCCAATGCTGGGTGAAGAAGTTATAAGAGATTTTAGGCAAATTCCAACTTAAGGGGTAGCTTGGGTTGCCAATATTTGGTTGACTAAGGTCAAGGACAAATGTACATGCACTAGAGTAGGCAATAGGTAAAGTCTAGGACCATTGGCTACCTCCCCCCACATGCCAAAGCCTATGAAATTTCATACTATGGTCAAATGGAAAAAATTCTAGAATTCAAGAATTAAATCTACAAATACACAAAAAATATCCATGTCATTTGACAAATTTGCCATCAGTGAAAAACTCATTGGTAGAAAGTAGGATTTGCTTCATTAGCATTTGATGGGGGTCTAGGATAGAGAGGTTGTTTTTATAATGAAATCCATTGTCCATCATGAATTGTCAAAGGGTATGGGATAATTTGAGGATGAAAGCTTGACCTCTCATAGTCAAAACTTAGAAATTTTGTTTGAAGTATAATTTAAGACCCCATTTAGGCATAGTGGAATAACTTTTCTCAAATTTTTGGAACTAATTTAATGTAGAAAATCAAGAGAACTGTCATCTTCAAAAATCCGTTTGAGATTTAGATACTCCAATCAAAAGTTATAGACAAAATTCAAAAAAGATGTTTGAAAATGTAAAAAAGAAATCCCCTTCCAACCCTTGGGGTTAATGTAAAATTTGTTTATAACTTTTGATTGGAGGCTCCAAATCTCAAATCGATTTTTTAGAAATAAAATTTAGCTTGATTTACCAACATTTCTTGTTCATAGTTTTTGTAAAAGGTTATTCTACAATGCCTAAATGAGGTCTGAAATTCTATTTCAAACATAATTTCCACTTTTGGCTTAACTATGAGTGTTTGAGCTCCTGCTTATTCTAATTTATATATCTCATATGAGTTTTTCTACCTTCTACTACCCCATGTGTATATAAAAAGCTTTGCTTCTCTATTAAAAATTAAAAATAAATTAAAAATGCTTCTAAAGCCATGCAAAATTATTCTCAATGAATTTAAATTTAAATTTCTTATAGTTTAATATCCAAGCAACAAAATTACATCACATAACATACCTCACTTAGGCCCATTTCTTGGCATGGACACCATGTGGAAGCCCTAAAGGAAGGTGGATAAAACAGGTCAAGTTTAAAGTTCCCAATAGAGGGAATAAGTTGGGAATTAACTGTGAACACAAGTAAAACCATTCTCCGGCAAAGGTTGCCCAAAGCCTTTGCCTATGTATTATTCACATAGGAAGTATGTACCACCTTAATTCTAAATTATATAGGAAGTAGAGGATTTGTTTTTTTACAAAAAGAAATTTTGAACTTGTAAAACATTAGTATATCTTTCAATCCACTATTTAGATTTCCAAGTTTCAAAATTATGTGGTGGAAAATGTGCTCAAAAAATTGTGTTATGAATTGTAGTCTCTTGGACATTGCTGTATTGCAAGATTTTTTTAGATGTGCACCACATCTTTTTTTGACTTGAAATTTTTTAAAGACATGATTAACATCATGTTGAGTATGATAGATTTTTAACTTCAAAATTTTTAATACAAAAATTTGCCACAATCAATGATCAAAGACATTTGAAATTGTCGGGTATAGTGGGAAAAAAATTCCCTTCAAATCATTAAACATCTTTCAATCTGTGCAGTCAAATGTCATGAAATGTTTACTACTTCTTTTTCTACAGGTCTTCTACAAGATCCTATAGTTAGATTCTTAAGAAAAATGTTTTGTTGAAAATTTTGATGAATGCAACAATAGAGGCACTTTTGAATGTCTTTTCACAAAAAAATGGCTTTGTTGAGCCTTTGGGGGTTTAAATGACCAATTTCCTCAAAAGAAATGGGTAGCTTCAAGCCAATGTGTTAAAAAATACCAAACTATAATGATGGCCTTGCACACTCTTGCCACAATGTTTCCAAAAACTCATTTCATCCATCATGCAAAGTCAACATATATAAAAATTGCATACAAAAATTACATACTCGAAATTGGCCTTTTTCAATTCAACTTCCAAATGAAGGAGCTATGAAATTTAGAATCTTCTTGAAGGAAAGGCCACAAAACCATTTGTCTAAAAACCAAAAAAATCTCATTGGAGATGCTTTGAAGAAGAAGGCTATAGTAAAAGCCCACTCCTATACAACCTCTTTGGATCATTCAGGAGTTAACCCTTTAATGCCTCTGAATTGGCCAATGATTTTTGATACAATACAATATATATGAATAAATTGAAAGTTTGACACTACAACAAATTTCCACCAATTGATTACTATTTGTTTGCATAATTTTGTGCTTTTGCCCTACATCCCAATAGTATGAACATTAATAAAAGGATTGAGGACTTCCACAAGTTAAGGCACCAACAATCAATCATTTAAGCAATTTTGGAGTAAACCGTGTGCGATATGAGGTGGTGAAATTTTTTCCCATGTAGGGAGATAGGAAATATGGAGATAGCAAAATTTTCAGAATTTCATTCTTAAAATTGAAATTACAATGAATTTTGGGAGCGAGAAAGTGCACTTTGCCAATAGCCATTGTTTAGAGTCTTCCAACTCTAATCATTCAAGAATTAAGGGAGCCGATCCATTCCCGACCAAGGACGCATTCCTATCATATAGACTACACTCTTTCCAATTAGCAGGAGAAAGCAGAACTTTAGTTATGGCACCTTCTCCATGGTTGTCATAGTGGACAAGTTACTATTCATTTCTTGTCCTGTAGGACGAGTTACTATTCATCAAATGTACCTCTCAAGTACATTTGATGAATAGTAACTCGTCCTATAGGACGAAAAATGAATAATAACTTGTCTAGTATGACAACCATGCCAATCTCCAATGTAGTTGTGGCACATTATGATTGGCTGCATGTTACGAACTAGTTCATAATGACAGTTACGTTGGTTGGAGGTTGGTTACTCTTTTTCCTTCCTTCTTAAACCATGTGAGGAGGTTTGTTCCTCACTTGACATTTTGCTTAATACAATGGAATACTTTCAATGTCACGTTTGCGTCTCTTAGTGTTTGTTTCTATATTAGGTTATGACCTCAAAGTATGAAAGGAATGTCGACTCTTGATTTTGTATCGTAATATAATGTCAAGTCCTTGAGAGTCCACATTTAGATGAGGAGGCAACCAAGTAGAGATGTATTTGGTTCTAACAAATGTGGGATGTTGCCTTTCGGAAAGTTATTGTGAAGTAAATAGGCTCGAGAGCTCTTGCAAATTTTCTATGGTAGTAGGAGTAGCAAACTATTTGTACGGGTTTCTTTTTCCAAAATTTTGCATGTTCTACTCAACGCTTCAATGCAATTTTGTGTTGTTTGTTAGTTCTATTGAGGAGGTGATTTTAAGGTTCTGATGCATTCACCGTGGTTGATAGATAGGATAATGGCCAATTAATTGGTGGCAGTTAGGGAGGAAAGATAACAATGCTTGTCTACAATGGCAAGATTGTGGTGGGTGAAGAAGGTTGGAGAAGTCATGTTGTGAAGTTAGGTTAAGCTACTATGAATCGTGAGCACGTAGTCGGAGATCCGCGAGGGCTTACAATGCTGGAAGGGGTGGGGTCGGAGTTGGCCTCATTCATTCAACAACAAATTCAAAATGTGTTCCAAGTGGCGATTCCCCACTTGGTGCAAGAACTTTCAGGCGTACGACGTTGGGGTCAGGACTGGTAGCGTCATCTACATCCGGGGAGGAAGGGCGAGCACCAAGAAGGATGGAAGAGCCTCGAGGTGATGGATTTCACATCAAGGAATCAAAAGTGGCGGAACCAGACAAGTTTTCTAGAAAGAAGAGTAACAAGGTGTACCGGTGGCTTGCACAATTGCGTTTGGTATTCCGAGGTAAGCCACGCACTTATAGTTCTGATGCTGATAAAGTCACCTATGCTCTTTCATACATGACAGGGGCTACACAAAATTGGGCAATGCCACTTTTGCAAACCCTTGATGAAGGACGTGAACATGAGTTGTTGACGGACTATGATGCTTTCTGGAAATCCATTATTGGGGTTTAGGGTGACTTGGATAGGCAAGGTAATGCAGAAGACCGTTTAGGCTGGCTTAGGCAAACCGGTTTGGCGGCATCATATATTTCTACATTTAACGAATATGCCACTCAAGTCAAATGGAATGAAGCTAGCTTGGTGGCTCAGTTTCGAGGAGGGCTCACAAATGAGATCTTGGATTCTGTAGCCGCCGCAGAGACTCAACCACAAGGACTTCAGGATTGGATGGCAATGGCGTCACGGATTGACGAGAGGCTATGGGGCCGACAGCAAAATCGGCGGGTACAATCCAATTCCCTAAATGTTAGAATTTCAACCGCTCCTTTCCGAGATCCAAGTGTGAGGTCTCAAGCAAATTCGGGACCGGTGCCTATGGAGTTTGGTGCGACTCAAGCCACACAAGCTTTGGCAAAAACGGTAGCGGAACAACTCGAGTATCAACGCTAGGGACGATGTTGGGGTTGCGGCGGACTAGGACATATCAGAGCTAAGTGCCCCACAGATCCCTCTGACTAGACCACTATCAATTTTAGCCACTATGGAGATGGAAGAAACGGCCTCGAGAAAAGAGGAAGCCCGGGACTGAGTGGGAGGATTCAGTACCCGGGCATCGTCTAGACGACAGCGGCTACAATCCCGAAGCAAAGCATGATCACAAAACGAGGGGATGATGGTTTTGATCATGAGCAAGGTTTGCAATGGATGGAATCTCTAGTGATCCACAAAGATCCGGAAAGTGTATCGAGTCCATTGTCTCTACGGGCCACCTTGGACCCGGAGGCCCATGTAACGTTGGATGCCACAATTAACTCCATGGCGGCCTCCACCCTAGTGGACTCAGGAGCCACAGGAATCTTCATGCATCCTAGGTTTGCAGAGGAGTGTAATGCAATCCTACAACTCAAGGGAGCACCAAGAGAAGTCCGGGTAATCGATGGCCGAATGATCAATTCCGGACTTATTACACACGAGGCGGTGAATTGGAAGTCATCGTGAGAAGTTGGTGGCGGATATCACTAACACGGGAAGATACCCATGTATTTTGGGCATCCTTTGGTTGATTCGTCACGACCCAACTATTTGTTGGTCACAAAGGAGTGTAATGTTCAACTCAACTTATTGTCGAGAGAATTGTACAATGCTGGAAATGATGAGCCTCCATTCCGGAATTGGAAATGATGCTTGGCGACGGTGAACGGATGGTGGGATCACTACGAGTGCCTTAGATTTTAGCAAGCGAAGTTCATAAAGAAAAAATGGAAAACAAGATTAGCGGAGGAAACAAAAATAAAAATAAAAATAAAAAACAGGAAAAGGAAACAGAAAAGGCCCCGTTACAAGGAAGTTAATCGCCCCTACGCACTCATTTGTGTCAGCGGCCTCTTTTCGTCTTTCGGCGAAAGATGCAGAGATTTATGCGCTTGATATTTCTAAGGTGACTCCTTCAAGTACAAAGAACTCTTCTATTCTAGAGGAATACCGCAACTTGAGGGGAGCTTTTAGTGAGCAGGCATCAAATGAATTGCCAAATCATGGCGTGGAGGATATGAAGATTGAATTCAAGGAAGGTCAGGAGGCACGGAATATCAATCTCCGATCTATGTCACCGGCGGAATTAGAAGAGCTTCGCAAGTATCTAGATGAAGATCTGGGTAAAGGATGGATTCGACGATCCAAATCCCGATATTGGCACCAATTGTATTTGCCAAGAAGAAAGATGGTTCCATCAGAGTTTGCGTGGATTATCGGAATTTGAATAAAGTCACAATCCGAAATCGCTACCTGTTACCCCTTATTCCGGAGCTCACAGACCGGTTGGTGGGGGCAAAGATTTTCACCAAGTTGGATATAAGACAGGCATACCACCGAGTGCGTATGGCATTGGAGCATGAGTTCAAAACGGCATTCAAAACACGGTATGGGTTGTTCGAGTATTTAGTGATGCCTTTTGGATTAACCAATGCACCTGCCCAATTTCAATCTTACATGCAGGAGATCTTTGGAGATCTATTGGACATTTTCGTAGTAATATATTTGGACGACATCCTCATTTTTTCAAAAGATCTGGAAGAACATGTACGAGTGGTGCGGGAAGTTCTTCAACGATTGGAGAAACATGGGCTTTATGCCAAGGAATCAAAGTGTTAGTTTCATTGTCAATCCGTTGAGTTTTTAGGAATGGTGGTGTCTTCTAAAGGGTTGGAAATGTGCCATGACAAGGTTCAAACCATCAAAGATTGGCCCACACCAAAAACTGTGAAGGAAATGCAAGCATTCCTTGGCTTTGCCAATTTTTATCGGCATTTTATATGTGACTATTCTAGGATTGCAGTTCCCCTTACCATGTTGATAAAGAAGGAATAAAAATTTGAATGGCCCATAGAAGCGGACCGAGCTTTTACAGAACTTCGATCAAGATTTCTCCAAGCACCGATATTGCTCCACCCCAATTTCAAACGACCCTTCATTGTAGAGGCGGACGCATCTAATGTGGCAACGGGTGCCATTCTTTCGCAGCACGGGGATGATGGGCATCTCCACCCTTGTGCGTTCCGTAGTTCAAAGATGTCTCCAGCAGAACATAACTATGATATCTATAACAAGGAGCTCTTAAGTATAATTTTGGCGTTTCAAGACTGGCGGGTATATTTGGAAGGATCACCGCATCAAACTCGGGTATTCTCATACCACAAAAATTTGGAGTATTTTCTTACTACAAAACAGTTAAACCGATGCCAAGCTCGATGGTCTGAATTCCTGTCCACTTTTAATTTTGAAATTCACCACCGGTCAGGCTCGCTAAATGGAAGGGAAGACACTCTTTCTAGACAAGTGGATGTCACCGAGGGACAAAATAAAGAGAACCGACCCTTACTGCGATTGGCTGCACTTGAGTCTCATAAACCAATATGGGCAGATGCGCAAATTATAAAACGCCTTAAGGCAGCGCTGCAAGAGGATGCCACACTACAACCACTACTGTCATTTTTCAAAGACAACTCCAAGCAATCACCTCGGGATATTCGCCGATGACTCCAAGGATATACTTTGGATGATGGAATCCTTCGCATTAAGGATTTGATATACGTACCAGATGATGAAAAATTCAAGCGGCAAATTTTGCGATCTCGACATGATGCACCAGCCGCGGGATACCAAAAGAGAGCTAAAACTTTGGATTTGGTTAGGGGTGAGTGCAAGAAAGACTCACCAGTTTTCGTAGTGTTTTATTTAGTACCTAGTTCCAGCGACTCAATACTATGAATACTACAGTACTGTACTGCAGAATTGGAAAGCATTACATGGACCGTTGATAAAACTGCAAATTGAGGTTACAATTGACAAGTGTCTAGCTACTATATACTTGGGCAGAACTTGATGAAGGTGGGTAGCTATAGGAGTATTACCAAATACTAGATGTTGTCTTACAGTATTGTTGTAGCTTGGGGTCCTAGTTTCTCACTGAAAATAGTGAAGTCCACTTTTAAATTTTTAGAAAAAAAAGATAACCATTATTTTTAAAAATAAAAATGGCCATTTTGATAGACTTTGTCCTCATTACATTTCACCCGGCCCCCCCCAAAAAAATCATCTATATTGTTCAAAATGGCGCGCGCAAGTGACCTTTATTCGAGCACTCGTGACGCACTTGAAATTGATTTTTCTTTAAAATCCTTTGGTAGGATCATGCAAATACATTATAGGAAGAACCCATAAAAATTTCAGCTCAAAATGATCAAAATTGAATACTCCCCAATACTAAAAAACCCTAAACTACAAAGTGTGACAAATTAGCTAAATTAGAAATTAATTAGAATTTTATTTTTTTTAATTCTTAGAAAATATGGACTCTCGTGGCTATGGAGTTCTCCACCTCCCAAAAAAATTTCAACTTCATTTTCTTGAACCTCCAAAAGTTGTGGCCAATGACAACTCTATCATTCGAAGTGTGACGCAAAAAAAGACTAGTCTTTCTTGCACTCACCCTTAGCCAAATTTTTTATTGCCCCACATTACGCTGTTATGTTCACCGGTACGTTGAGGGACGTGACTTGTGTCAATGGTCGAAATCAACTCACCATCCTAGATATGGACTAATGCAACCTATTCTGGCCGGTTATGCACCGTGGAAAAGAATTTCTACCAATTTCATAGAAATTACCAAATAGCAATGGACATGACTATCTTGGTGGTGGTCGATAAAAACACGAAACTAGGCCACTTTATTCCTAGAAAGGAAACGGTTACCTCCAACGAGACCGCTTCATTATATGTACATAATATTTGGAAGCATCATGGCACACCGGAGGAGGTAATCTCGGATTGTGGGCTAGTTTTTGTCTCTAAGTTCATGAGAAGACTTTGCGAACTCCATAGGATTCGGCCATCTCTAACCACAACTTTTCATCCTCAGGCGGACGGGCAAACCGAAAGGGTAAACCAAGTGCTTGAGCAATTTCTTCAAACTTTCACTACAACCCGGCAAGATGATTGGGCTGATCTCCTCCCGATAGCGGAATTTGCGTACAACAACGCAAGTCACTCTACAACAGGGTTCTCTCCTTTCTACGCCACTTATAGTTATCATCCGGTGTTTTCAATTTCTACACCAACCACATCTACAGTGCCCGCCGCGGAAGACCGAGTACAACACCTGAAACAAGTCCACGAAGAACTTAAGGTCATGATAAAAATTGCAGGGGAGGACGCCAAATGCAACTATGACCGAGGGGTACTATTACAACCAACATTTCAAATAGGCGACAAGGTTCTTCTTCGACACAAGAACATAACAACAACGGAGCCGTCTCGAAAACTGGCCCCAAAGTTTTTGGGACCATTTTTAGTAATTGCTAAACTCTCCGACATTGTTTATCGCTTACAATTACAAAAAACATTGCGGATCCATGATGTGTTCCACGTCTCCTTGCTTGAAAGATATCGTCATGACTCCATTCTGGGACGACGCCAGTTACCACCTCCACCGATTACCACTCCTAATGGGGATGTTGAATGGGAAGTCCACGAAGTTCTTAATTCACGGATTTTTGGTCGGGGAAGAAGACTGCAATATCTTGTCTCTTGGGAGGGCTATGGACCGGAAGAGAATTCTTGGGAGCCGGCGGCGAATTTAGAGAATGCACCACTAGCAGTGGCAAAGTTTCATAAGAAGCACCTTGAAGCGCCGGCACCGAACCATAAGAGAACTCTACCTAAGAAGGGGGATAATGTTACGAACTAGTTCGTAATGACAATTACGTTGGTTGGAGGTTGGTTACTCTTTCTCCTTCTTTCTTAAACCACATGAGGAGGTTTGTTCCTCACTTGACATTTTGCTTAATACAATGGGTGTTTGTTTCTATATTAGGTTATGACCTCAAAGTATGAAAGGAATGTCGACTCTTGATTTTGTATCGTAACACTGCAGTTTTGGTTGATTTTGCAACCAACCCATGGTTGGAAATAGGAGGACCTACATGACAAGAATATGTCAAATAGAATCTTCCACTAAAAAATTCGTAGTAATTCGTAGTAATAAAATCCTGAAAGAATATGAAATCCTTCTAAACTCTATTTTTGTACATGGAAAAATTTCTCCACTCAAGAAAACAAGCTTCCGTTGGAAATCTGTTCAGCCTTGGTCAGAAATACTGCACCGCACCCTTACCCGATTACGGGCGGGGCATGGTTGACAACTGGTGCCTCAACCTTAACCGTCCCACTGACGCACTGATTAACTCATTAGTTTCAGTATTTAAACGAGTCCTGCACGCACAGTCAGAGCTCCTTTCGCATTGAATCGTCTTCGAGCGGAAGTGAACTTCAACGTCAGGATTCAGAATTCAGATTTCAGATTTCAGAATTCCGGTAATTATGTTAAGTTAAAGTTAACTGAAGTGAAGTAGACTAAGCAATGTGGTGATAGAAATTGATGGAAGTGGGTACGGTACCAAGCATTAAATGTGTCCCAGGGGATGACTACTTGTACTGAAATCCGAATCACAACCCCAGTTTTTTTTAATTTCTATGCAGGACGCGAAATCCATCCCACGAAGCGGGACCAGCAGGAGGAGAACGCAAGTTCTCCAGGGTCAAAGTAAAACCATGCCCCCTATTTTGTGCCATGTTTAAGGTATGTTCTTCATCTCCACGTGGAACGGGTTTGTCGTCCTGCATGAAAAATGACCACCGGTGATTCCATAACTAGTTTATGGATTTTGGTTCAATATGCTACCTAGTTTATGGAACTTAGTGCGATATGTTGCTTTCAAGACAAATAGGCATCAACTTTGGCTACCTGGAGAGTGAGTAGTATTAAAAAAAAAAAATAGAAAAAGAAAGGATTTTGCAGGCTATAAAGGATTCTGGGGAATAACACAGAACTAACTAAATAGATGCTAATTCCAAAGTGGAGGAAGTTGCACGTAGGCTATTAAACTCTATTGTTTGTTGCAATATTGGCTAAAATCTAATTTTTTCAAGGATTTTCTCCAATGTACATTTAGCTACTGTAAATTTTAAGTAGCAATGGAGCGAATTTAGCCAGTTCTGTGAACGCTGATGGCCACTGCCCTATTTCAACTGCAGTAAGTTATTTACTCCCTCTTTTGGAAGCTCCTTCTTCTTCGTCTTCTTCTTCTTTATTTAGCGAAGGTTTTAGCTCCATACAATCCTATGTTGCAGCTCCAGTGAGCTTAGCTGAGCTAAGCTAGCACACGGCTGTGACGTATGAGCTGGTGAGTTTTGGAGCTTCAAATGTGTGGAAATGGACTTGGTGGAGTGACGTCTGAAGTTGGTAGACGGGGAGCGAGAGTGAGTACACTTGGACTGCTAATGAAGATAGCTGCTGCTGCTATTCTCCTTTTGTTGTTGATGACGGCATTGCTGTTAGAGTGAAATTTGAAGATTGTATGGATTTGGATGATCACAAAAGGAAGCTCGAATTGAATGCCTTCGTGCCCTGGGTTTAGTAGGCTCCCGGCCACATTATGAAGCTGTATGTTTGCGGAGCCCAGGTTTCGGCCTAGCTACAGTAGTAATGCTTTGGTCTTGTAATGCTGGTTTTTTTCTGTCTGACTCACAGCTTTGGTTAAAACTTGTTTTTGCACTATGGTTTTTATTTCAATGCTATTTGGTCTCACAATGCTGCATTCCTGCTTCGCAGCTTTTGGTTTGAACTTGTTTCATCGTGATGTTTATGAGATGATATAAATTTTTGTGTCATGATGCTGTTTCCTAGCTTAAAAACCTTCGTTCTGGTTCCACATTCAGTTGGAGCATCCTTCGAAAGAGCTTTTCGTTATTTCTGTGTTCCATTCTAGTGAAGTATCGGTAAAACTTACACGACTAGTGGGAGTTTTGAATCTTTGGCATGTCTAATCAACTGCTATTGCAGAGTTCAAGGGTTCTCTACAGAGATAAATTAGCCAAATGACTTGTTATTACTTTCAGTTTGCCGCGACAATGTTATAATGCCATAGCTACCATCTTTCCCTAAGCATTTTTTCTCAACCAAACGAAAGGAAATAACCGACAAGCTTCACATTAAAGAGTTTTGATGCTTAATTTATATGGCCGGCCTATACACAATGTTGTCACACTATTTGTTTCCGAGTCTGCTTCCCTACCTCACTTTGCCAATCTCTTTACCAGGGTTTGGAGGAATAGAATGGTAAGCATGGAATGCACAATGATGTTGCTATTCGGCCTGATTGCGTTCCTAGCTGGTGCGGAGGCCCAGAGCAAGAAGGCTCCAGCTACTTTTGTACTCGGAGATTCCCTTGTGGATGTGGGCAACAACAACTACATCTTCACCATTGCCACGGCGGATCACAAACCCTATGGAGTGGACTGGACGGGGGGGAAAGCCACGGGCCGGTTCTGCAATGGAAAAATCATCCCAGATCTCGTCAGTACGTTTTTATTGAGCTCTCAACTTTCACATTCTCCTTAAAAAAATAAAATTCAAATCAAATTTCCTTTAAAAAAAAATGAATGGTTGCAGGGTGCTGAATTTGAACATGTTGTGCAGATGACTATCTTGGGACTCCTTACCCTCTGCCAGTGCTCGCCCCAGAAGCGACGGGAACTAATCTTCTGCATGGGGTCAACTTGGCTTCGGCTGGTTCAGGCATCCTTGAAGAGACCGGCACAATCTTTGTACGAACAATAAACTCTGGTGACAGAAAATTTGGACCCAATCAATCATTTGGATTCTGCTTTTCATACTAACGAATCTCGAAATTCGTGTCGAATGCTTGACGAACTCGAATTTCTGGATGAATCTGGTATTAGATTCCCAATGAAAGATTCTTTGTATCTGTAAGATTGAGCATGTAATGGTTGTCATGCATTTAGTTAGCATTTTAGCATGTATACGCAAGACGTATCACATTGTTTCATGAAGACGTGGAATATTCCAGCGCTGATCCTTCTGCGATGGATGTTTGCTTAATATACGAATCAAAATTTGACTCTCTTAATGTTGCTGTTGTTCAGCTTGGGCGTGTGACGATAGCACAGCAATTTGTACACTTCCAGAAAACGAAGAAGCGGATTGCGGAACTCATAGGACAACAAGGGGCCGATGAGCTTATCAACAACGCCATCTATTCTTTCACAGCCGGAGGCAATGATTGGGTCAACAATTACTTTGCCTACACCACCACCACCAAATTCAAGTACACGACGAAACAATTTGGAGATCTTCTCATCACTACCTTCCGAAGTCAGCTGAAGGTAAGAATCAAGTTTCCATGTACCGTTGTCATTTCTGAAGCGTTTGAGTGTAGAATTTCATTAATTAGAATAAAATTCCAGTGTCATTGTTGGTCGATCGCCAACACTCGAGTCTCCTTCGATTCCTTATTCCTCAGAAAATTTGTGTTTTAATTGCACAAAATCTGATTTGGCCCCTCGAAGTTTTATTTTTATGGCAGCACTTCAATTTCGAACACGTTCTGATCGAATCCATCTGGTTTGATTGCAGACGGCATACAGCCTAGGGATGAGGAAGTTCATTATTTCCAATATGGGTCCTATTGGGTGTGCCCCTTCGATAGTGAATGCCAGGAGCGTAGCTGGCGAGTGTGTCCAAGAAGTTAACAACTATGCCCTCAATTTCAACGCCGCTTTGAAGCCCATGTTGGAGACTCTGCAAGCTCAGCTCCCCAACTCGGTGTTCCTCTACGCCAACGCTTATGATGTGGTCAAGGGGGTCGTTGACAACCCCTTGAAATATGGTAACTTTCATCACAGACACCGATTGAAATTAATTATCCCATTCTTCCTGAATGCAGATCGAACCAATGAAGTAGTTTTCTTGTGTCGTCCTCAAGGGAAGAGACTAATTAAGCTACCCAAAAAAATTGATCTTAACCTGAGTGTTTATAATGCAACAGTTGTATGTCAGGGTTCTTCATTAATTTCCAGAGAATGAGTACCCCTCCATCATCAAAGTGGTGTAGAAATAGTAATGCTCTGTGGTTGTTATGCACATGGGATATTCCAAATTTTTCAATCAGCCGAAGATTTCTATCAATGATTGCATGAAAGATTGTAAAGAAATGTACGTACTAGATATTAACAGGATATCCATATCATGTACACTTCAATATCGGCTTTGTAAAATCCTGTGTTTTTCTGTCTGCAGGATTCACTGAACCGGCCACCACAGCTTGTTGCGGCATCGGCAAATACAACGGCCTGGACGGTTTCTGCCGCTCTATCAGTCACCTCTGTCCAGATCGCACCAAGTCTGTTTTCTGGGACGCGTTCCACCCTACGGAGTCGGTGAACAAAATCTGCATCGAAAGATTCCTCAACGGTGGCTTGGAATCGATCAGCCCTATGAACGTCAAGCAATTGCTGGCCATGCCATGAAGTGAGAAATACTGTATATTGATAGAATCCGATCCTCAGAATGGAATGGACGTCGATACAGATCGATCTAGCTAAGTAGAATGAATGATGTCCACGTAAAATTACAGACCACTACATTACCAATCTAGCTGAGTTAATTAATGCTTGTTTTTAAAACTGCTTCCTGGAGGGTATGATCAAGTTGTGCTCATCCACGCACTGATTCTAATTCTTGGGTGGGGTGTGATTAGTCATTCATCTAACCAATAAATTACTGAGGTCAGAGTAGCTCTAATGGCGTACGTGTTTCACTCAAAAAGGAAAGGAAAAATATCTCGTCAAACATTCCTTATAAAAAAAAATTTATTGCTTTTTAGAGAAAATTTGCTAAAAGAAACAACTTTGGCATTGATCCCAGAACTAGTTTATGGAATTTAGTGCAATAAGCCACCTTCAAGACAAACAAGTATCAACTTTGGCTACCTTGAGAGTCAGTAATATCAAAAGAAAACAGAAAAAAAAAAGGATTTTGCAAGTTGTAAAGGATTATTGGAAGTAGTGTAATACAAAAACTCGCTAAACAGATGCTAACTCTAATGTGGAGGAAGTTGCAAATTGATTATCAAATTCTATTTTTTGTTGTAGTCTTGGCTAAAACCTAATTTTCTCAAAGATTCTCTCCAAAGTACATTTAGCTACTGAAAATTTTCAATAGCAATGGAACAAATTTCTGTAAAAGATGAACCTTAGTGATATTCTTTATTGTTGACCAATCAATTGACTTTCATTTGTCGGACTCTTTAACCCTTGGACTCCTAGATTCTTGGAATTTGACTCTTTTCACTTGTTGGTTTTGTTGGTTGTACAAAACTATTATGGAGTACTTCACAAATCAATATTTTTCAATATAATTTGAAGCCAATGAAGTCAAAAATTAAAAATTCATTTTTAAATGGTTTGTAGATTGAATACTTGTGTTTCTTACAAGATTTTTTTTCAAATTTTTTTCAAAATCTAAAGTTCCCAGTATAATGATTTTTGAAGATTTTTATTTGACTTTTTTATTCAAGGTGTTTTGTAAAGGGGCATTTTTTGAACTAAAAATGTTATTTTTTGATGCCAATATCCTACCAATATCCTTTGAATCATAGAATACTTGCAAAGAAAAGTCTTCGGAATGTATATCATACAAATGTTAATCAACTAACACAAGAATCTTCAATCAAATTGATGGATGAAAAAATGCATTTTGATGTGCTTGGGATGCATGAGCATTCATCTATTTTTTGAATTTTGAATGTTAGGTCCTTGTGGGGTTAAATAAGAAATGTTTCAACTTCCATTTGTTGCTTTAAAGAACCTCTCAATCTTCATTGATTGTTCCTGTAACCTTGTTGAAGTTTTGGAATAAACATAAGTACAAAAGAGGCTTCTTCCATCCCATATTCTACTTTTAAAAAGGTGGAAAGATTAGAAAAAATAATGACATTGTTAAGTTCAACTACTCTACACAATTCTACGAGTAGTGACTGTCATTAGCTTAAGACCTACAAGAACTTACGATTTTCTATTATAGCTATTTTAGCAAGAGCTCATTATTCAATTGTCAAAGGTAAATGTGTAGCATTCATGTGCTCATCATCTTCAAATAGAATTATAAAACTAAGCAGTTGGTGCTTCCTATGCTACACATTCATCATTAGAATTTTCTAAGAATTTTTATGTATCAGATAGAATGTAGAACAAAAATTTCAATAAATCTTCAAATAAAAATGACTATAATCTTTATATTATTTTTTTTATAAGTAAGCATATATTGAAATGCACAATAGAAATTTATTGAATGATGAATGAAACATATGCAATGATAAATACTATAAAAGATACATATACATTAGAATGCATTAGAAATTTGACTCCATTGTTACAAAAAATGGCAACCCAAATTGAATAATTGAAAAGAAAAACTTATAAATCTCAAAAACTTTGTGAACAACTTAATTGTTGTGGAATCCAAAATCACTTCAATTGAATAAATTTCTCAAAATCATTTGGTAGTAGCAATAGAAAATTAAAATCATGAAAGCTCAAAGTTCACAAAAGCACAAAATTTTAAGGTAATAACATATAATTGTGATTCATTTGCAAAATTGTCCTATTTAGATTCTTGCCTAAAATAAATAATCTCTACACATAAAAGTTTCAAGTCACTATGGCACACGATCCAACTCAGGTGCTCGAATGATGTGAGCCCTTGATGGAAAGTTACTACGATTCAACAATTAAATACATCCAAAAAATGTAGACAAGGGCCATGATACTAAAGATAATATAAACCTTACTATATTGAATTTATCTAAAATACTACAAACTATCGTATTATCTAGTGCAAATTTGCAATTTTCACATAATTCCACAATTGATGCAAATTAAGCTTTACTTATTATTGTGGGTGTCAATTGAATTCAATTGTGTAGCAACTCAAGTTTCTTTGGTAAAACTAAATTTGCACCTTTACTAATACAATAAATCATTGTAGAAGCAACCAAGGCCTAATGAATTGAACTTCGCTAAACCTCACCCTCCATTTTGCAATTAATTATGATTTGGTTCCTCATAGCCTACTTCTTGTCTCCCACCTAACAACCAAGTCTGCAATCTTTTTCATCCGCAAATAACTTCACACAATAACTTAACTTTGCACTGTTTTAGATGGAGTGTTTTTGGTGCATGCAACTATAATTAGTTTTGCCTTGTGCATAGTTGATGTGTCAGCTTCCCATTTGTCTTGAGAAGCTTGGTCCTAAATTGATAACCAATCTCAAGAACTCCAAAATAGCATCCAAAAATCAAATATGAACAGAATTCAACCAATTATGAATAAAATGTAGACTTCACTCCAATCCCACAAAACTATACAAATTCACATTTTAAAAGATCAAATATGAACAAAATTCAACTAATTATCACCAAATTGGAAAGTGGTATTCAAAAAAATTACATTCCACTGTCTATTTCAATAAAGGTTTGAAATATGCATAAAATTGCTTTCAAATTGTAATCAACTATTTGCAATTCTACTACCTAAAATTGCCAAAATTCTGATAGTTCACAATAGTGAACACTGGAGCAATAATAGATGGCATTGTTGGCACTCCAATATTTCTTTGATTGTAAACAAATGGAGGCTACAAGTTAGAAAAAGTAAAACCAAACTGATTTACATGTGGATGATTGAAAAGATATTGATTCTCTTGTGGATTTGATGGAAACCAAATTTCATTCCCACTAGGCTGCTGAAGCTAATTAGCATGTGCAAAATGCTTTGGATTTCCAAATTGCTTTCCATTTGCATTTGAAGGAGATGACATGTTATCAAAACTATAAGAGGTTTGTGGGAGATGTTGAGGCTTAAAATAATCTTGATAGTTGGAATGAAAACCTCCACCCAATTGTTGTTGCTTTGATTTCTTGTTTCAAATGTGAATGAATTCATTCACAACTTGTTTTTGCAAAGTGGACAAAGTAGCTACTTGTACTTGTTACTCATGCATGGCTTGTGATAATTGTTCCTTCAAAATAGCATTTTCCCTTCATAACAAGGCAATGTTTTACTGCATTGCAAATCTAGTCCTTTGTAGAGCTTTAGTGACTTTTGTTGGTGGAACCAAAACATTTTTTAATTCAAAATAAAATTCTGCCCAAAACCTCATTTCTTCTTCAAGAAGAGCAATTGGAGTTGATAGTGAAACCTAACTTGGATCAAGTAGGCTTGATGGAGTACATTCATTAGATATTGGCATTGTTGAGGACGCAAAGGCTACATTGTTTGAAATGAAACACGGGCAAATAGTAGAAGGTTCAGCAATATCACAAGGCAACTAACTACCAGTCTATTGAGTATCACTCAATGGAAGTTCAATACCTGTCAAACATTGCTCATTAGATTGACGCAATATTAACGTAAAGAACAAAATTGCAACTACTTCACTCAAAGACTATGGAACTTGTCAATGGTTGTTGAATGTTAGTCAAATGTTGCTCATTAGGTTGATGCAATATTGATGTAGAGAACGAAACTACGACTGCTTCACTTGATGAAGGTCTAGAAACTACATTTGATGAAGGACCAAGAAGTTCACTTGAAGTAGCATTAAGTTCTATTGACAAAGGTCTCCATTCACTATGATCTTCATTCACCACAATTGAACATCCAATTGTATTGTTGGCATGGTTCTACTTTGACATTTCAATTTCATAGTGAGATTGAAAATCCCTTGGCATTCCATTTTTTGGCCTAGCTAAAACTTGTGTAGCCCTTGTCCTTAGTATACATGATCAATCATACCGCTGCAAACTGTTTACATCTTGTAACCAATATTTGCCACAATGGTTGCCAAAGGAACCTATGCTATGCTCATTTTTTTTATTGTAGTTACACACCCTAACTTATTTGTATAATTACCTACCAAACTACTAGTAGATGCCATCTTATGAAGACAACTACGTAATTTGCACTCATCTAAATTGATCTTTGCTTTGAACCATATACAATCCTTGGAATTCTAAATCAAAGATAAGAACAAATGAGCAAAATCTAGTAAATTGTGGCATGTGCACTGATAAAACCTTGAATGTATTGATCACATTAAGGTCATAGGAATAAATTGACTCTGAAATGCTCTTGTTGATATTTTGTCAAACTTGGTTGATGATTCTTAGAAGTAGGCTCGGTATACCTTAAGACCTCTCTACCTCACTCATCATATCAAAGAGTGAAAATCAATCAAGCATAGTTGTCAAAGCTTATAATCACCACAAATGATAAAACATTGTAGCAAAAAAACACAAATTTGGTTTGAACACCAATAGGAGAGTTTGCCTAATGATCAGGATGTGCTAAAATCCTCTTTTCATCTTCATTTGTGAAAGAGTCAACCTTCCTTCAAGCCTTGTTCGCTCCATTCATGATGTTCTTTTTTATGACAAGAATCACAAATTTGTTAACTTTTCTTAAGTAAGGATGCGCATGCATGACACTAGAAGAAAATGAAGGATTTTGTAATTACACTATGCAATTGGTTTTTAGTTGTATAGGACATCTGTAACTAGTTTGTGATTCATGATCACGTTGGTGATAATTTGATGACCTTTAGTTGCAATGGACACCCTAAAATCTAAAAAAAAACATGTACCAATTGCAAAAGTCATGCCTCGTTTATGACTCATCTGCAATTTGTTTGCAATTTGTATATTTATAGATTTTAAATTATTAATCTCAATGATTTGTAGATTGTAAAATTTCATAACTACCTTTTTTTGGATTTAGAATTTCAAATCTACCTTTTTCTAGATTTTTAGATTTTAAATCTAAATTTTTTTTAGACTGTAGAATTTCAATTCTATTTTTTTTAGATTTTAAAATTTCAGATCTACCTTCTTCCTAGATTTCAAAAATTCAAATATTAGTATTTAATAGATTTCATTGGTTTAGAAAACCTTACAATTTTATAGATTTAAAATATTTTATAGTTCTTGAATTTTAAATATTTTTCGATTTGTACAAATTGTAGAAATTTATACTCTATATATAGAAATCTATAGACTTAAAAGTGACTAGAAAACAACTAGCTTCACTACTAGATAATTTAGTTTTTTGTTGATTTGATCGCATTCATTTGGTTCACTTTTGTATTGATTTCTATCCAAATCAATAAATTACTCTTCAAATCAACAAAAAAGTGAATTAAATCTATGCAATCAAATCAATAAAAAAAGTTGAATTTTTTAATACTATAGGAAATGATTAAGAAACAACTAGTATATGACTAGAAAACAACCCAGAAACAATTAGAAAGTGACTAAAAAACAATTGTGGTAATTTTACAATTGCAATCTTTTCTTAGTCGTTTCTTAGTCATTTTTTGCAACTATAGATTGACTACTTTGTGACTAAAATAATATATCAATGGAGGAAAATAACAACATAAAACAATTTTACTACAACAAAAGCAGTGTTTTATGATTGCAAAAATATGACTACAGATGACTAGTGACTGCTCACAGTCATATTTTGGGATGCCAATACCTTGGGGAGAAATATGATTGCAAAATATGACTGCTAGTCATTTTTGGGCCTTGTACTTCACAAATGTATACTATATGCTCATTAGGAACACCAAAGTATTTCATAGAGAATGTAGGGAATATATTTGGGGAATATTGACTCATATTTCTAATCATATTTTCATGAGAGTGATATTTTTTATTTTCGGGTAGCCCAAGAAAAATATAGACAATCCAAAAAAAATATGGACAAGTCATTGTTTAAAATTTAGAAATCCTAGGCAATTCTTTTTTCGGATTTTCAAACCTAATCAAAATGACAGCTAACAATGATGGCTAAAGTTTCAAAATGATGGCTAAAGTTTTGAAACCCTAGCTGTCATTTCTTTAGGGTTTTGAAACTTTAGTCGCCACTTTTCTTGACTCTTCTTCCTTGCTTTTACTGTCTCTTAGTTCTTATTTGTTATTACTTCTTAATTGTTGCTTCTTAATTGTTGTTACTTGTTTTTTGCTTCTTAGTTATTAGTTTTTGTTGCATTTTAGTTCTTGTTGCATCTTAACTTTTGCTTCTTGTTGCTTTTTAGTTTGTGAATCTTGTTTTTTCTTTTTGCATTTAAACTCTTTTTTCTTTTTAGTTGTTGCTTTTTAATTTATAAATCATGTTTTTTCTTTTTGCATTTTAACTTTTTCTTCTTCTTAGTTTTTGCTTTTTATTTCCTCTTCTTGCTTTTTAGTTCTTAATTCTTGTTTCTTTTTGTTGCCTCTTAACACTTGTTTCTTATTACCTCTTAGTTGTTATTTCTTGTTGCATCTTAACTCTTGCTTGTTATCTTTTAGTACCTACCACTTTTTTTTCCCCTTCATCACCACTTTTATTATTTTTATTCTAAACTTGTGCTACATATTTTGTGTTGTTGTAAACTTTAGAAGGTTGAGCTTTGTTGTTCATTCACTAAAAATTGACCTCTCATTTCTTTAATTATATATGTAGGCACCAAAAGTTAAAGCAAAGTTGTTGGAGGCTACTTGCAACCCAATAGAGCCATCTTCACATTATTGTAAGAAATATAGGCCCTATTGAATTTTGTGAATGATTTATTGTGATATATATGTTTTATATTGTTGGCTAATAAATGTCAATGAAGAGAATTGCATTCCTTTTTGCATTCTCCCTCTCCAATATGATTGTCTCATGTATATTTTTAAAATCATGTGTATGTGTTTTTTAACTACATGAAGGATTTTTTCAATTGTTGAATCATCTTAATGTATAATTGCAATGTATCATGTCCATTTAAAATGCATGAAAAATGTACTTGTAGTTTATAATTAAAGCTATTTTGAACTTCAATCACCCCAATTACAAACTACACACAAATTTTAAAAACATGACTCTCAATTATCCAAAATATCACTTACTTGAGTTACATTTCATAATATTTATTGACCAAAATATAATTAGTTAGTCATATAATGCTCATACTTATGTGTATCAAAATGTAACCTTACACATCCCAAAATATGACTACAATCAGTCATAAAATTACTAATGACATCCGCATTAACTACCATGTCAACCAAAATATGACTCACAAGAGTCATATATTTGGTTAACAAAGAACATGATTCACAAGAGTCATATTCATATTCCACATCATTCAAAAATATAACTCACAAGAGTGATATTTCACAATTCACATCAACAAAAGAAATGACTCATCACAGTCATATTCCACATCAACAAAAAATATGACTCATTGTAGTCATATTCCACATCAACCAAAATATGACTCATCATAATCATATTTCACGTCAACCAAAACATGATCTGCCATAGTCATATTTCACTTCAACCAAAAATATGACTAAACGGAGTCACATGCCACGTATGATTTTTTTTCCCGGGTAGCTCAAGAAAAAGTCAAGTCCCCCCTAAGATAGTCAAAGTATACACCACGTTGGTATATTATGGCTAAATATGGATATTTATATCCCTCAATCCATATGACTGCCAATATGACTGATGTCATAAGCGACTGCTTTTAAACTACTAGAGTCAGTCATATTCCGAATCATCTATAGTGATTTTGCGTAAGTCATATTTTCTGATTTTACGACTCATTGCAATCATATTTTACAGTCATTAAACACTGCTTTTATTGTAGTGTAACTTTAAATTTAGTGCTAATAGAGAGGGGTTACAATCACAAGATAGTTGTATAGGACACTAGTTGCATAGTAGCCGGTTGTGCTAAACACGTTTTTTCTTCTAGTGTGACAAATTGAGGCTCATTGATCCTAGTAACATTAATCCTATTCCTTTATACAACACAAAATATTTGATGAAGCCTTTATAAATGCCCATGATTGACTGCGATGGATAGTATTTTCCATTTTTTTTCAAAATATAGAAGAATTTGCAATGATGCTTTGCAAGCTTACGAAGTAGAATTGATTCCACTGGAACTAAAACATCTAAGCCAAACTTCAATTGACACTCATTGAATTTGTTTTTTACCCAAGAATTGCTCTTCATGGTACTGTTTTTTTTAAAAAGCTTACATTTCCCAATCCAAAGCCGCTTGATTAAATTCATCAAAACCTAAATCCACATACAAGTTCTTCTACCTCTACATCCATAGATGCAGATTCTTGTACTTCATTCAAAATAGTTTGTTCCTAATTCTATTCCATCAAGACTAAACTACTACTCTCGTTCACAATATCAGGAACAGGTTCAATCTCAAAAAGACCTTCACTTTGAAATTTTGTTGAACTAATTTTGGAGATTTGCACATTACCATTGTGAATTAAATATGATCTAGGTTCCACACAATTATCAGGAATCAAAATCATTGATGGCGACAAGGTAGAATAAATCTCTTCAAAACAATGATAACACCAAAATCAGACTCATCTACTAGCACATGTTTGACTCTAGATCACTTAGATATGGACAACATTGAATTCATTTGACGAGGAGAACCATCAAATTCAACACCAATATCAAAGGATGGAATTGCTAATGTTAGCAGTACTATTGGCGACACAACAGATTGACCTCGATTGCGATATAGTCATCGTTTAAGGGTAGCACAACGAGCTTGACAAAACATTTCCCTTGACCTTAATCACTCACAAAATCTCAAGCAAACACTACAAAACTAACACCAAAATGATATTATCACAACACCACATAGAGAAAAAACCAAAGAAAATTTGAGCCCTACCCTAACATAGAAACCTTAGTAACTAAAACAATAGTTTCCAAAATCAGTTATGTTTGGTAATCAGTTTGGAAGACCGGTCATCGATCAAGAACCAAGTTTGTTGCGTTGGCTTGTCCCTTTGGGCTTGCCTACTTAACAACTCCAGTTCCCAATCAATAACCAATCTTCCAAAACCGATTAATTACCTAGTACATATTTCATCATTGGCCATAGACTTGTCCATTACATTGCATCCCATGTCCTACACCACATGCTTGATGTTGCATGTTCCTTGTAATTAATTTGCAGTGACATTTATATGCCACCCCTATGTTTCACTTTAGCGGTTTAGGATTACAATGGTGTTTCTCTGCAATTTGGGGGTACAATAGTGTTTTTCTATGATTTAAGGTTACAAAGGTACTTTTCTATTTTTTTCTCCATATATAATTGTAGGATCTTATAGCAAAATTCTATAAAAATGTGTAGATTAGATTTTTAAAACTTTGACTACATGGAATACAAGAAATTTGCATTTAAAGTAAAAAAAATCATGATTTTTGTACCTTGTTCAACTTAGATTTTTTGGCTTTGAACCTTCTTAGTTAAAAAATTTTGCATTTCTAATTTTTTATGTTGAAAAATTCAATTGAAAGTCTATAAAAAAATTAAAGAAAAAAATTCAATTTTCACTCATTAAAAAACTATTATATAGATGTAGATTGAAAATTGTAGAAAACCCCCCCATTAATAGCTCTATTGTAAGGTTGAATTGAAGCACATTAATGTAAACTATGAGATTGCTCTTGTAAGAGATATTAACCTTGTCAATTTCTTTTTAAAATTTTAAAATACGTAGTTGAATTTGGAAAGGAAGCCCACAAGTTATTTTTTCAAGAGCATGCTACAAGATTGTCCATAACTTTTACATTAATAATAAAAATGGAATAAAACAAAGCTTTCCATGCAAATAAAGATGCAATTTATGAAACACAAGTTTTTGAAAAAAAATTATTTCAAGTTTTTGTGGGTTTTTTCCTTGCCCATCAAACTAAAATTTGGACTTCTTTTGCCATAACTTTTTTTCACAAGCATCAATTGAAATAAAAAAATTATTTTGTTAGAAAGCTTATGTATATTCCTATTTTCATAAGAGATTTAACAAATATTGAGAATGTACGGGTCTGTTTACAATCTATTTTGTCTTCCAAAGGAATAATAGAACTTTAGGGATTAAAATGTACATAAAATTTTTGTCCTTTTCAAAAACAAAATATACTTACGTCGAAGTTGATTGTGCTAATTTTCACATATTCTTTTTTCATAGTTGAGAATTCATATTTAGAGTTCAGGGCTTAAAGTTGTAGTGGTTAGAATTATATGTCAACACCATTGATAGTTTATTTAGCGCATGTGCATTGCATTGAATTTATTAGAAAACGTATTGCCTTATTTTTGAGGCAAACATATTTCTATATTTAGGAAGACAAAAGCATTGTCATATTTTGGGAGGGAAGTTCATTGTCCTATTTATTTTGGCAAATGCATTGCCATATTTTGGGGGCAAATGTGCTGCTATATTTTTGGTGTCCACATTATTCCTATATATTTTAGAGCAAACATTTTGACGTAATTTTTTGGACAAAAGTATCACCATATTTAGGGATTAGAAGAATTATTTTGTCATATTTCTAAAGTCAAATGTATTGCCATATTGTTTTGAGCAAACATATTGACATATGTTTTTGGAAAAAAAAATATTGTCATATTTAGGGGGCCAAATTGCAATAAGTGTATCTATAGCTAGTACTTAGACTTATTGGGTGTATAAGTTAGTTTTAAGAATAGTTTTTTCACACTTCAAAGACAACTAATGGCCTTTGTTGTAGAGCGCTATCAAAAAAAGTGTCACCAATATTATAATGTCTTGTTCTTCATTGACTATGTGCTTGACATTGCTTCTAAATCACTTTCTATTGGAGCAATTGCAAACAAATTAGTATGGTGAAGAATATTTCAGATATACCAATGTTATGAGCAATGTTGATAGAAATGATTTTAGACACAAGAGCAAGGAGGTGCATGTTGCAAAATCACTAAAGTGTCTCTTATTTAGCAACATTTAGTAAAAACAATTCTTTGGATTCTTTAAAGTCTCCATAAAAAATTCTTAGACAATTAGAGACTTGAAGGATTGCATCTTTATTTATACAAATCTTTTTGCCAACACAATACTATTTAACAGCACAAGAAGACTTAACAACTTCCTTCTAGACCTTTGCATTGGTCCTCCTTGTTTCTCCGTGCATAGTAAAATACCCCCTCTCAACAAACTTGCAACTAGAATTTCCTTCATCATTGAAAATTTAGAGTGAAAGAATTATGAAGTATTGCTTCTTAATCTCACCATTGTGGGTTAAGAATTAGAGAACTTGATTGAGAAGAACAAAGATATGTCCTATGAAATGATTTCTTTGACAAGTGGAAAAAGACAATTGAATTTAGATGATGCAACATTGAAGGAATGTAACTTAGAATCTAGATGCTATATTTCCTTCATGTATAACTTATTTGATGGGGCTAAAACTTAAATTAGAATATTAAAGAACCCTAAACTAGAATTTAGAGCTTTGAAACAAATTTTGAATTGAGATCCAATCATTACTAAAAAATGATGTCCAAATCAAAAAACTTAAATAATTTTTTGTTGATTTGCACATTGCATCAACCATTTTACACTTTTTAGTTGATTCAGCACAAACTAACAAAATGGTCACAAAATTTTTGTTGATTTGAATAGTATAATGTTCAAATCAACAAAACAAAAAAACATTTTTTGTTCATTTTTACTTACAAGAGCTTCAAATAATTTTTTGTCACTTGGGAAATACTTAAAATCATCATGCTTGAAATTCTAATTACAAAGGAATATTTTTTAACTTCAATCATTCACAATTCGGTGTTTATTAAAATCAACAGACTTTGGTGTCCGTTTTGGCATAGTAGAATAATTTTTTTCAAAAAACTTTAAACCAAAAAAGTTGTAGAATCAAGTCAAATTTCATCTCCAAAAATCTATTTGGTAGTTTGAGTCTTTGATCAGAAGTTATAGACAAAATTCAGAGAGGGCTAGCAAGGAACATATTTTTTTACATTTTCAAACACCCTCTCTAATTTTTGTTCATAACTTTTGATCAAAGACTTTAAATCCCAGATGTATTTTTGGAGATGAAATTTGGCTTGATTCAACAACTTTTCTTAGTTCAAAGTTTTTTGAAAAAAATTATTTTACTGTGCCTAAATGGCCATCAAAGTCTGCTGTGGTGAATGAGAAAAAAAATTAATGATTAAGTACCAAAAAATATATCAATTATTCATGTACAATCATATTGGTGTGATGATTAGGGCTTCAGGATGTCGTCCCCAAGGTCTTGGGTTCAAATCTCCAAGCCCTCACTTGTGAACATTGTGTAATTACTATGTAGATTGTTTTGTAGCCATGTCCATATGACTTGAATGCTTGTGGGCTGCTTTGTTGGTGGTGTCACATGGGTTGTCCATGTGGTAGCTTTATGCCTTGATGACGCATTTGCTATATGGAACCCTCCCTATGGCCAATTGTTAAAAAAAAAATTTGACCAAAATACCAAAAAAATTAATAATTTTTTGTTAAATTGTGTCTAAATCAACTCAACCTCTTGAACAAAAGTTATTAACACTTTTGTATTGGATTTTTGTTAATGTAGTCACTAATTTTCAAGTAGTAAATTACCATATTTTGTTGGGCAAATGTTTTGCTTTATTTATTTGAGCAAATGTATTGCCATATTTTTTGAAGCGAATGTTTTAAATTATTTTTTTGAATAAAAATATTGCCATATTTACAAGGAAAACATGTTGCCTTATTTATTTGGGCAAAATGTATTGTCATATTTTTGGAATTAAATATATTGGCATATTTATGTAGACAAAAGTATTGCTATATTATTTTGGGCAACTATTTTGTTATATTTTTGAGGGCTCATGTATTACCATATTTATTTTGGCAAATGTCTTGCCCTATTGTTTTGAGGTAAATGTATTGTCATAAATGTATTGCCAAATTTCCATGGGCGTAAATATTGTCATGTATTTCTTTTCAAAATATTGTCATATTTTTTATACAAAAGTAATAGACTCCAACCCTTAGCCGCATGTCCCTATGTTTTACAACGCAACATAGGCCCCCATGCTTTAAATACTTTTTGTATTTTATCAAGTCATAGTTTGCATTCCTTTATTCCACAAATTTATATTGGCAATAAGTTTGAAGCATCAGAGTTCAAGGATTCCACTAACTTAAGTAGATTGCCTAACGACACCCCTAGTCTGGATTCCTTTGTTGAAACACCGCCTTCCAAGTCCAAATGTTTCTAGTAGTGACCTAAACGTGCAAGTTGTCCTTTAGTCTAGGAATTATGAAAGGAACATCATAGTATAGTAGTATTGCATGTGTCATTTAGGATCATTGATGATGTTTCATCTGAAATTTTTATTGTTAGTTGATTTAAGAATATAATTACTAATTTATTAAAAATAAGATGGGTTAGTATATTGTTATGCTCTTATACATCCCTTTTCCTATTTGATCAATATTCCAATTTATAGAAAATTGTAAGGTAGTTCCTAAAAGTACAACACAAATCATGGTCCAATGATATTCCATGATTTTTGTCATGTTTAAAAATTCCTTCATCTTCAATATTTTTAATTCCAAGACATAGGATGCAATCATGCTGTTTGGAACCTCAAAGTGACATGGAAATTTGCCTCCAAATTCTATAATTGAAAGAAACCAAAGTGAAGCCAAATGGGAAACAACCAAATAAAGATTTAAGAAAAACAAGAAAATATACATGATGCACATTTTAGAATCTTAAATGCAAAAAATATTGAACAATTTGCTTGCATCTTGTAAGTTTCTTTAGAAGTTCTCGTTTGACCATTATTTAGTTTATTGACTTGACTAATTGCAATTGAAAATGAAGAAATTAAAGTTTGATGCATGTCATACCCCTATCTTTTGGGGATACCCGAAGTGCCTTAGTGAACAAGGAGAACCTTGAGAGTGACTTCCCAAGCCTTGCAAAAGTTTAGAAAAGGAAAAATGAGAGGCTTTCGAGCAAATAAAGTGGAATAGCATTTTGAATTAAAAGAGTATGGTAGAATATCTTATATATATTTGAAAAGTTATTGAAAAGAAGCTTTCAATTGTCTAAAGAACACATGATTTGGACTTGTTAGTAAGAAGTTATGTCCATTTAAAGTTGGTAGTGTTGTAGTGGTACTGAGACGCTTAAAGACTAGAAGTGAGGGGTTTCCAATGAATCCTTTAATGAAGTATGGTATGTAGCATATCATTGGGAACTTAAGAATACAAAAAGATAGAATGTCAAGCATTATGAGGTTCTAAGTTACAAACCCAAAGTTATGGACAAGATAATGGCCGTGATGAAGGCATGATACTGCTCGCAGTGAACCTAAATCTTTGGAAGGCTATAACTTTGTGGTAATATATCCAATTGAAATAAGTGAGAAATCAATTGACATCTATTCATTGCATAGATATTCAAATTTGATTTGCATATAAGATTTGGAGCTTGGGACACAAAGTTATGTCATTTGGAAGTTCAAGAATCAAAACGGGGTTGTAACTTGATGATTTTGGTTGAAAATGGGTGGTCTTTTAAAACTAAGGTGGGTTTCGAAAGTTCCTTTGACTTATTAGGGTGGTTTGTTGAATCCAAGAAAGAATACTATAGGAGGGGTTGGTTTTCCTCCTCATTCTCTTTTGAAGCCTTGGTAAGTCTCAATGACTCAAGGTTTGGTGAAGTTGGTGAGGCAACTTCACCATTGATTTTCAAAGCATCATGGAACACTTGTATGTGTTGTATGGCATCGGTTGAATGGTCTTCCGCTCTTTGCTAGGCCATTTTTGATGTGTCATGAGTTATGAGTCTCGATTAGTTCCGATTAGTCCCGATTTGAAAATAACAAATATACAACAAATTTAATATAGAATAGAGTGACATTCAAGGGTGGTTAGTACCAATGGAAAGTAGTGCTTCTATTGAGTGCTTGGACATCAATAGAAGTTCTATCCCATATCACCAAGTGACGTACCATGTGTCATGTGTGGAGTGTGTATTAGTAGTCTTGGAGATTGGGACTTAGCAATATGAATTGGAAATGGGAACTAATGTTGTGAGTAAGTGGCATGTGTTGTATTAGTTAATTGTAATTCAAGTAATATTGAAATTGAAGCGTGGTAAGTTCATTAAATTGTGAAGGGGCTCTAGAGGTTGTTTGAAGTTGTGAGGTATTAATAAGGTTGCGACAATGCCTTTCTAGTTAATATTGAAGTTGTGAGGTATTAGTAGAGTTGTGACAATGTCTTTTTAGTCAATTGAAGCGCTAGCAACATTTCTTCATTGGTTGTTGTCAATAGTAGATGCATTTTTTGCTACAATTTTCTAACTTTCAACGTTGGCTATTATGCTTGAGTTGATGACTCACCCTAATAAAACCCAAACATTAGTAGTTGTTGCTTGAATGTTGGCACCTTTCTTTTCCCATTGTTTGCCATGGTGTTCATGTATATAGATTCAATTCAACAAAATAAAAACTCTACAATTTTGGTTTATACTAGCGGTTGGCGCTTGCTATGCTACGCATTCACCATTAGAATTTCATTAGATTTTTTATATATTAAATAGAATATAGAGCAACAATTTCAATAAATCTTCAAATAAAAATTACTAAAATCTTCATATAATTTTTTAAATAAATAAGCATATATTGAAATAAACAATAGAAATTTAATGAATGATGAATGAAATACATGCAATGATGAATACGGTAAAAGATACATATACATTATAATGCATTAGAAATTTGACTCAATTGTTACAAACAATGACAACCCAAATAGAAGAATTTAAAAGAAAAACTTGTAAATCTCAAAAGCTTCGTGAACAATTTAATTGTTATGAAATCCAAAGTTAGTTCAATCTAATATATTTTTTAAATTGTTTGGTAGTAGCAATAGAAAATTGAAATCAGAAGCTCAAAGCTCACAAAAGCACAAAATCATAGAAATGCAAAAGAAGTATAGAGCCAAAAAAAGCAATGGAATTGCTACCTTTATAATATTACTATATTGATATTCTTTAATATCACCTCAATTGCAATGACTATATTATTTCTATAATATCTCCCTCTGTAAAAAGTGATATTACAAAGGTGATTGTGAATTGCTATTCTATTTCAATAATATCACATTGTGAAAATATGATTTCTATGTATGCATGATTGAAAATATTTTTATAAAATAATTAAAATAATTATTTTAAAGACTTATCAAAATCATTATCATGCATTCTATTCAAATATATCAAATTTTTACTAATATGTGATACAATGAATGCATAGCATAGCAAGCACGAGCCCCTAGTATTAATGGTAGCATTTGTGATATTGCAGAGGGATTTATGATATTAGTAGTATGATAAGTTGCAAAAGATCAAAAGAATTGAATGCAATGTTGCATGGCACAACAATATAACTCCTATTTAAATCTCAAATTTAAACACAATACAAACCTTCACTTGTAGCACTTACAACTCTCAAACTACTTGCATAGATCTTTACTTGCAACTCTTAGAGATCTAAGACTTGTAATACTTAGAAATCTCAACTCCCACTAGATCTTGACTTGCAATACTTAGAGATCTTGACTTGCAAATTCATTTCAAGCAAGCATCAATATCAATTCATCATGTTCACCATATGATCAAATACTACTATAGTTGCAATACTCATAGATAAAGACTCAATTTGGTGTTAATCTCTTCTTACAACAAGGTATAGATTGAAGCTCAAGTTTGTTGAAGAACTAGCTAGTTGCAAGTCATTAAAGGTTGTGGAAAGGATTTTGTGAGTCCTCGATGACGAGAATCTCAATTTAGAAATATGAGTGAAGAAATTTTTTGTAGAGATCGAGAAAAGGCTAGCTACGTGGGCTGTGGGGTTCCCAACTTCTCGACTTCCCACTTTCCAATAAAGTGAATGAATTCAACATGCAACAATTCAAATCCCCAATTAAATTCCAAAGCAACTCTAGTCCAAGTTCCAATAGACCCAATTTGCTAGTAGCCAACTTCCAAAGCTTGGTGTCAACGCCTCAGTGGCTGAACAAGTAGAATGACAATTATGGCATGGCTGAATTTTTTTTAGAAAGTTGGCATGAACAACTCCCGATTACAATGGGCATCATATCCACCTTGCTTGACTATAGGATGTACTCCTTCTCATCG
This sequence comes from Climacium dendroides, assembly GCA_950106755.1. NCBI lineage: Eukaryota > Viridiplantae > Streptophyta > Bryopsida > Hypnales > Climaciaceae > Climacium > Climacium dendroides. The sequence goes on along the minus strand of OX467082.1, from coordinate 28,497,090 downwards.
GAAATCCATAAATTCAATGGAGAGGGTGTCTCACCTACAATTATGGCAAATTCATTGTTTTTAAATTGTGCCATTTCCATATCCCAAAACTCCGCTTCTAATATTTTTTTTTCTTTTTAAGTGACTTTTCGTGCAAAAAAACAACACCGGTGAGATTTAGTGCAACGGGGACAAATCAGTGTAAAGCTTAGCGGTTCATTTTCAACTGAGAAACTCCATATTATCACGTGCATTTATTGCTCCGAGGATGTCACATGAAAAAGTACAGGCGCAACCAGTCAGGTATTCAGGTTTTCCTGTATGTGACTATTTTGTCTCCATCGAAGTCGCCAGAACGTATATTCGGAAAGTGTAGACTACTTCTATATACGCCAACGGCAACGAAGCCCAACGAGCGCTGTCCGATGATTGGCCCCGTTCAAATTTGCCATCCTCCACGAATTAATGAATTTCCCCCCATTCCCGAAAGTCCAAGCCTATTCTTGCCTCAAACGCCAAGTCCTTTTGGATGAATTTATATCGTTTCATCCGAAAAAGCAGTCTCATTCGTCCGTTTCGTTAGCCTGCTTCCCTTTCCCACCCTCGGCGTTTGAAATTGGACCTTCGTTTCTCTCGAGGTGCTTGTGTTTTTGTGTTTGTTTCCTGCTGAGATCACGGCGCGCGAAGTGTTTCGTCCGATCGTCAAGTCAAGAAGAAGCACCAGTGCATTATTTTCAATTTCCTGTGTTCCGTTGCCGACCGTTGTAGTGGCAGTAATCGCTGCCTACTGACTGAATGGCTGATTTACGAGTTCATGAGTGTTTGAATTCGTTTCGGTAACATGTGATACGGAGGTCGAGGGCGGGCTCCGCGAGAGAGATCGGTGAGATGGTTTGAGTTCGTTACAGGAATTGGAATGCAGAGCGCGTCGGAATTTTCTTTCTGACCGGCGATTGCTCTTTGCATGGTGAGGACATTAGAATTGAGAGTGGGAGATTTTCGAACGCAGCATTAGGGAGATGGATTGCAGGATTCGTGCTTTTCTCTGTTTATATATGTAGTTTGAATTGAAATTTTTATGGTCGCGTAAAGTAGTTCTATTCGATTTCCGACACGGTTTGTTGTGTTCGTTGTTTGAGGTTGTGTGATTGAGGTTAATGTGGTGGCGAGGTGGTCCTATTTGATTGTAGAGTTTTGTGTAAGTGTTATGGTGACGGAATGTATGAGTGTCTGATATGGTAAGGGCTTTTGAAGGCAGTGGGAACGTCTTCTTGCGAGCTGAGGTAATGTATTGAGCGTGTCTGTACAGGGGCGAATTCTTTGTTCTCCGATGAGAAGTATCGTTGTAAGGTAACTTAGGTTTTACTTTGGCGCAATCTTGCGTTGCGTTCAGTTTCTGCAGTCGTCGCTGTAGTTTTGCCAATCGCAGAACGACGGGACGGTCTGGTTGTCAGTGATCTTCCTCTTAATTATACCTGTTGGAAGAGAGAGAGAAAGAGAGAGAGAGACTGTGCGTGTGTGTCAAGATGCTATTGAAGCTATGGAGGAGCGCGAAGAGACATATGTTTGTACGTTTTGTAATAATTATTAGGTCCATGGCGAGGAGAAAGCAGGGGAAAATTGTCGCTGAACGAGGCAATTGTTACCAAATTTAAGGTTATATTCTTAGGTTGAAGATTATCGCTCTGGCGTATTGGTTATATGTCCAAGGAGAGATAGGATTGAGCTACGATTTCTCTTGCGGTTCCTTACACAGCATTCTGCATTCGAAGTCGCACTGCCGTTCCAAGTGTAAAGAGGGTTTTGATTGCCGTCTCGGAAGAGGGACTGTGTAGATGGGGTAGAAGCAGGAAGGCAGTATGATCGTAAATAGGGAGTGAAAGGAATTCAGAGGAGGTATGACGTCAAGGGCATCATCCCCGCGACGCCTCCAATCGCAGAATTCGGTTAAGAAACAAGAGAATGGCATGGATTCCCCGGTGCGTCCTGGGAGGCAACCTCTTCGTGCTATTCCAGAGGCGTCCTCATCAAGATCCTCGTCAGCATCGGAGCATACAGAAACTAGTTCGCCTTCTAAACCTCCTACTCCGAGAGGCAAGAAACGAGCTGCTGCCGTGTACAGGCAGTCTGAGAACGTTGATGGCAATATTAGCTCCGCCTCCAACACTCCCGAGAAGCCTCGCGAGAAACGGACTACTCTGACAAGAGTTTCTAAGTCAACAGCACCCTGGCCGTCTAAGCTTCCTATTACGGCTTCCTTAGCTCGCGCACTTCAGGACAGCCAGCAACAGACAGACGCTGCGAATAAGAGTTGGGACAGTGATTCTGTTGGCGGCACTCCTACCACGAGTTATCGAACGCCTTTGATTCCGAGCACTGGAGCTGGCAAGTCAGGCTCAATTGAACAAACGTCCCGTACATTTAAAATTTCAGGGAAGCCGCCACTCGATTCTGAGCTCTCTAGGACTTGCTTCGGCTCAAGCAACTCGTCCTTCCTGCAGTCCACTCCTAGCCGCAGCGTAAATCGATCCCTTAGGTATGGGGCTACTCCTGGTAGCGCAGCCAGTGTAGGGAGCTCACGGGCGTCTGGGAATGGGGCGAAATCTTCAGGATCATTCCAATTTAACACTGGTCAGCAGATTTCAACGCAGCAATTTGATTTGGAGGAGGACAACACGTTCTGGGAGGATCACAATGTCCAGGTGGTTAACCAAGACCAGACTTACGTGTTGCTCTCGTTCCTGTAATTGATTTTTTGATTTTGCATCTTCTGGATGTTTGATAAATTGTGAATGCAGAGACATTCACAATACCCCTTAACAAACTAAGCTAGTCATAGCGAATTTAGCGATAGCTAGCAGCGGAGAGAACTGTTTTCTCGCGCGATTTTGGAATCTCAATTGAACCTGATATATTGCAAACCTGATAGTTCCCATTTATGCCAGTGACTGTTTTAGGCAAAGGTTAAATGCCTTGTCATTTCAGTTAATTCAAGCTCGGCCAGATTATAGTCTTTGCAAGTCCGTAATGCAATATATGATATGCTTCATGATTATCAAGGGTAGGAGACGTTGACTATGCTGATGATGAAATGGCACAGGTGATACTTCGGACTCGACCCATCAACGCATCTGAATCGGCTTTGAAGGGCTTCAGCAGATGTTTACGGCAAGAAAACTCCCACAGCATCACTTGGATAGGTCAACCTGAAACTAGGTTCACCTTCGATCATGTTGCTGGCGAACACATCACACAGGTTTGCATTATTGCATATGCTGAAATTTTGTTGGAGATTGTGGTACAAAGTGTCTTCTCTGCTTCCCAGGCAACTGAGAATTTGTTGTTTCCGAGGTTGTAGGAGAACCTTTTCAGAGTGGCTGGGGTGCCCATGGTCGAAAACTGCATGGCTGGATACAATAGCTGTATGTTCTGTTATGGCCAGGTATGATTTATTTCTGTTCTTTTTGAAACGACTTGTCTCTGCCAGCACCATTTTAAACCACAATATGCCTTGATGACAGTGATTTCTGGATTGGATTATCGTGAAAGTCTTTTGATTTTACTAGTGAGGTTCCAGATCTGTGGCACTTATGACATGAGTTTTGAGCATGTGTACAGACAGGAAGTGGTAAAACCCACACAATGCTGGGGGATATCGTGGATCTTGAACATCGACCCAGCGCTGACCGCGGTATAACACCACGTGTATTTGAGTATCTATTTTCCAAGATACAGAAGGTGAGAGGAAGGAATCTGCGATAATCATCTGTGCGTCAGCCCTCCAGGTTATATCTCGGTATCCTAACCCGAGAGGAACTTTAATGTTTCTAAATGCTTTGACGTTGCAATTGCAGGAAGAAGAGTCAAGGACAGATGAGCACCTGAAATATGTCTGTAAGTGCTCCTTTTTGGAGATATTCAATGAGCAGATCACTGATCTTCTGGAGCCAAGTTCTACGAATTTGCAGGTATTTTAGGTGCTCTATGAATGATGACCTTGGGTTACTTGATATACAACTTTCTGAATGTCCCAGTTCACTCTCACTTTCTCATTGTGTCTTTATGCCAATGCACTTGGATTGCAGGTTCGAGAAGGCGGCAAAAAGGGAGTGTACGTTGAAAATCTATCTGAGGTGGCGGTTGGAAGCGTTCAAGATGTGGTTCGTCTTCTCCTTCTGGTAAGGGTCGCAAATGACGAGACTATGCACGAACGGATGCTGCATCTTCATTATAATGCTTGGATTCCAGACAACTAATGATGTTGATTGGAACTGTGCAATATGGTTATTATTGTATTTTTCAGGGGTCTGCTAACAGGAAAGTGGCTGCTACGAATATGAACCGAGAGAGCAGTCGTTCGCATAGTGTGTTCACCTGTACCATTGAAAGCAAGGTATATCTTGACGCTGGTTTATCCGTCAGGATGGACTTCAAGTATTTGAATTTTCTTTTGCCAAGTATGATCCTTTGGTGTTAATGAATGGCTTTGTCTTTTGTTATGCAGTGGGAACTCAACTCGGCTACGAATATTCGATTTGGGCGATTGAATCTGGTGGATCTTGCAGGATCGGAGAGGTAAACGACATTCTGTCGAGTTCACCTTAAAACTATATTTAGGAATTGAAGGAATTCATTTGATAATACTTGATAAACACCGACGTATCTGCAGACAGAAAACCTCGGGAGCTGAAGGAGAACGGCTGAAGGAGGCAGCCAATATTAACAAGTCGCTCTCCACCTTAGGGTATGATATTTTCAGCAGTGCTTTGAAATGCTTTCTCAAGTTGGCGCAACTTGGATTCCGTATGGTGGTTTACGATTGATGTGGGTTTTCCTAATAGACTCGTCATCATGATATTGGTGGATGTTGCAAACGGAAAGCAACGGCACGTGCCCTACCGCGATTCAAAACTCACATATCTACTGCAGGTTTGACAGATAACCAGTCTCAGACTATCGATGAGTCAATTCATTTCTTAAGGAATACATGTAGCTCGGGATGTGCCACTCAGTTTCTATACATGCATGCAATGTTATTGTATCAAGGAGTGCTCGGTGCGATCACAATTTTCAACTACATTGGGTGCAGGATTCTTTGGGTGGAAATTCGAAGACCACCATGATAGCAAATATAAGTCCTTCTAGCTGGTATTAGGCTCTTAACTTTTGTTGATCCTACCCCAGTAGTGTGTAGTTTCTGTTGCATGCTGTTTGGTGCTGCAATGCCGTTCTAATAGTTTGACGGATATTAGATGCTATTACCCGTGTAATGCACCTAAAAATCTGAAAAATTTCTGTGTCTGGCAGCTGTGCTTTGGAAACTCTGAGTACATTGAAGTTTGCTCAACGTGCAAAGTTTATCCGAAACAACGTACGACTCTACTAACCAAGTTCCAACTCATGGCTAAAATTCATACTTGACTAATTTCGATTTCAATTCAGTGACTGTGTGGGCGCTGATCAGTCTTGTACATTTGTCTTCCTTTAGGCCGTCGTGAATGAAGATGCCTCAGGAGATATGAATGGACTCCGCCAAGAAATCCAAGAACTGAAGGTTGGTAGAAAAGAGACGCAGCAATGCCCTGTTATGCGAATTGTTTTCAAGAAAGCAATACTCGGATTTCTACGAGAGTGTTCTGTATGTTCCTCTGTATGTTTTCAGTTTTGCCTTGTTTTTAATATGCAGTATATTAATTTGATACGATACTTCGGATTCTAGGAAGAGTTGGACCGTATAAGGAGGCAAGACTTGCCGAGGACGCCATCTATGCACTCAGTAGCATTAGTCGCCCAAGATAGCTTGCGCACAGGAGACAATAATCTGGGAATGGCAGTGATTGCGGTTGATGAACAGGAGCACTCTCGTTGTTCATTAGATGCATGGGAATTCAGCAAAGCATTTTCTGGACCACGATTCTCTAATAAAAAGGTATGCTGACTTCCCGAATTCTAACTCTTGTCTCTTGTGTTAAATTGAAGGCCTGTGAAAGTACTGTACAGTTACTAGAGCTGCAACCTCTTCAGTCCCTTGTTAGTTTGTCTCAGAAACGGAGGTATATGATCACTTCAGCCCCTGTATGCGATGCTATTTTTGTGCTCCTTTATAGTGAGGGTGTAAAACTTTTTTTTTGGTGGGGTGTCATTCATGGAGAATAGCTTGAAGCAATGGAGGCAGTCCTGGCTGGAGCACTGAGAAGAGAGCAGGAGGCAGAGTTGTCTCAAAAGCGACAATCGACTGAGATTGACCAGCTGACTCGCCTTGTGAGTTTCAACAGACGTCACCTATAGTCTTTTGTACATAGAGATGGAGAGATTATGAACGGGAAGCAGCCAGATATCCTATTCGACTCTGTTCTTTGTATCTGAGTTGGAATTGTATTACACAGGTGAAACAACGGGAGGATGACAGCCAATGTAGCAAGATGCTGTTACGTTTTCGAGAGGATAAGATACGAAGGCTAGAAGCTCTGTCTGCCGGTTCAATGTCAGCGGACGTTTACCTCAGGCAAGAAAATGACTTTCTTATGAACGAGTTACGGCTCATACAAGAGAAAGCTGACCGCAACCCCGAGCTTACACGCTTCGCAATGGAGAATATACGACTACTGGAGCAACTTCGCAGGTTGCTTTCATTTTGGTTCCACTGAGTACCTTAATTTTCCTTAATTTCTTCGTTAACTAAGTTTGCAATTTCAATAGAACTTGAAATTTGTTTTGCAAGGCTTTGGTGGCAAAACATCACGAACTGAAATTCAAGTCTCCAATCTTACAACTTGAATCTCCGAATGCAGGTTTCAAGACTTCTACACTGGCGGAGAGAGGGAAGCAATGGCTGATGAAATATCTAGCTTGAGGGATCAGGTGCAGAATTTTTATATTAATAAATGAAATTAGTTCGAGATAGCAACGTCAGAGAATTCTCGTGAATTTTTTGGACTTGTGAAATCTGAGTAGCTGCAGTGTCTTCGCGCTGAGGCTCATTGAACTGATTGGCTTGCGTGTGTGAATCTTGCAGCTTTTGGAAGCTTTAGATAGTAAACTATCGCTGACAGCTCTCACTTCACCTCAGGTAACTCGCATCCTATTAATGAATGTTTATTGCTCAAGAGTGTATCTTTCGAGCCTATGAAATGTAGATTTCTCTTAAGAACGTCGAAAAAGTGAACAGGTCATGTAGCTGAGATGACCACGACAGGATGCTCAATTCCTCATTGGATTTTGTAACAGAGAGAAGCACTGGCACCGGAACTTGCTGCTTCCCAGCGCGAAATTGAGCTGCTGCGTATTGAAGTATGCCTCCATTTTCATTAGAAACCGTGTGGCCTTCTTGATTATTCCAAGAGTAATCGCTAGTTGATAGTTTGTAACTTGATATAACGTCTCAGGTTTCGCAGTCTGGAAATTCTCATTGGATATATTTGCTCTCCATCATGTTTAATATCTTCTTCGGTGTGAAGCGACGAGGCCTCAAGTTCACCATCACGAAGCCATGTTTCTCAAAACGAGTAGTGTACCACGTTCTCTTTGCATAATTTGTGACATGGTTCATAAATGCAGACAGACAATTATCGAAGGGAGGTTGAGGATTGCCGGAAGAATCTTAGTTCAATTTTGGAAGCAAACTCAAGAATAACTAAGTATGACGGTCTTCTTCTCTTATGCTTTGATGTTCTCTTGCATCACTCTCATATACGTGACGTGTACAATTATTTCAGTAGGATTGCTTGTTCGGAGTTATATATGAATGAGCAGGACATGAACAGTAGTATATGATTAGAAATATTTGTCTTTGTGATCGATAGCTCAGTGGATAATCGCTGCTGTTGGGCTTGACATGGTTTAGTTAAACTTTTTGGGCTAGAGACCTTATTTGACTCTTCTGGCAGGCAACTCGACGAATCAAATGCTGAGCTTCGGGAAGTCAAATCGAAGAACCAAGTTCATCAGGTGGAGCTCCAAAAGCTCCGGGTAAACTTAACTATTCTGGAATATAGTAAATAAACGTCTGGGTTAAACTGTGAAGCATTACATGACTCCATCTCACTTAACAAAATCTTTTGTCCCCTTTTTTTTGCAGGAGCAGGCACTGGATGCTGAAGCTATTGAATGGGGCCATGCCCAGCATTTGGAGCTCATATCGAATCTGAAGATCAAATTGCAGCAGGTACGTTCCCTGCAGAAATTGGTCACCTGCTGCTATCAGTAAACGAATTTGAACGGCAGTTATTTAATTCAGTGGGCGTTGTGTACAGAGCGAGGATAGAGCAGATCGTGAAGCTACCTTGCGTTTTGATCTCAATGAGCACCTGAACGCATCTTTAGGGGAAGCAGCGGATCTGCATGCAGATCTCCAGGTACTTATTGTTTCGAAAACATTGTTTCTTACGTTGATGGAATTCATGTTTTTCGATTTGCTAATGTCTTTACGAAGATTACCTTACTTGAATAGCAGGTTCGGTCTAAAATGGTATATTGAAAAAAAGATAAAAAGTTGAAAATTGTTTGGTGTTTTGCTAAAAAATCGTGAGGAATATACATTAGTCAAAATTAGTCAAAATTAAGTTATTTATCGGACAGATTTGCATCAGTGCTTTGAAACCTAACAATGACGTACATCAACCTCACAGCGTATCTTATTGTGCCTCAGGAAACTAGGGGAGCATTGGATGCAGCTGAGATGCTTGTGTGCAGGTTACAATCTGCGGAATCGGACCTGTCAGTTGCTCAGGTATTGGTTTCGCCCTTAAGATTTTCAGTTTTGAAGAGATGGTCGCATGCTCGTACTGCCTATACAACTGATTTATACAACTTATTTATAGTAGCAGTAATTTCAAATTTATGAGCTATCCTGCAGGAGTTGGCTATTTTAGCACAGAACGCTGTTAGACAAATACATCTGGAGACCAAGGAAATTGCAGAAGATCAGCGTCTGTATTTGAAGCATACTGAAGATGCGGTGGTTGCAGCTTGCATGAAGGTAATCAGCGTATGATCGCCGATGACTCTGTTAATTTTTCAAATCACATCTATGCGGAGTAATATTATAAGGTACCATATGTTAGGAACCTTTGGCAGCATGAAGATGCAGACAAAGACAAGTGGGGTGCGAACATTTTATGTGTTTCCCCCATAACAGGATATAATGGAATCCAGTGGATGTAAAGCTGTGGAATATGATATTGGTGGCAGGAACTTGAATTGCGGGAGGAGTTGAAGCAGGCTCAGTCTTTAATACAAAAGTTGTCTTCAAGAAAGGACGAACCAATGTGTTGTAGCTGTTCTGTGGCATCAGAGAATGAGCCAGAGCCAGATATTCTAGTTAGCAAGACTGTCGGCATCTGTCAGCTGGAGCAAGACCTGAAATCTCTGGACCTTTTAGTTGGAAGCGGGTGCACACATTTAAATACCAGATCAAGGAAATCTGCCGAAGAAGAGATAAAGAATATTGCTAAGCTATGTGATGAGACGTCGACGACCCAAAGGAAACAATCATCGTATCAAGAACAGGGTAAGGATTGTATCTTGAAATTAAATTTCACCCTCGAGGAGAGTCATACTGTGGAGGATCGAGCTCTGTTAGAGGTAGAGCCGGATGAGACTAGAATGGATCTCAAGGATGCGGATTCGATAGTATCCGATCGTAAGGGAGATCGAGACCACTATGTCCTCAAGGGAAACGACTTAAACCCTGAAGATCTGGAAGTGGTGCAAGCTATTCGTTGTTTGCAGGGTGAAATCATGAAATTGAAGCCACAGTGTACATCCGATCAGCCAAGGGAGACAGCCACGAAGTTGAGTTCAACTGAGCTTGTCAAGGAGTTACAGGGTTTGGTTTTGGTCGTTCAAGCTGTCCTGGAGGAGAGGAAGAACTTGGCCGCACAGAATGAGGCTTTGTTGAAAGAGAATGACAATGCCAGCAAGGCACGCGAAGAGAGGGATACGGCTACCTTGAAACTCCTGGAGCATCTTAATGAGGGTGAACACGCCCTCACTGATGCAGTCCATGAGATGCAAGGGATACTTGATGATTGTTTATCACAACCGACTGCCCTTGACAAAGGCAGATTGCATGAACAAGAGTCTATCAATGTGCAACAATTGGATATGACAACCCCTACCGCTAGAAAGGACACTGATAAAATCGGACATTCAGGCGGTAACGACCACTCCGACGACATCATGAGGAATTTTGCCGTTTGCACAATCATGTTGCAATGGTTTTCAGACACTCTGACTGCAGAATCTTCTGCTAAGGATAGTCTCAGGACTCAGAATGATCGTGCTGAAGAGGATCTAGGCAATAAAGATTGCATAATTAAGGAAAAGGAAGAGGTTATCGCTGTCCTCCAGCGAGACTGGACCGAATTGGAAAGCAAGGCTGTGAAGACTCAAGAGAAACTGCGTGCGTCGAACCTCTTGTTTAAAGAGCTTGCTCGTTCGGAAGAGGAACTGAAGCTTCAAACCGTAACTCTTGCAGCGGAGAATAAGAGACTGACAAGGTGCATGGCTTGTCGGGAAATGGAATTTTCATCCTTGCAAGGCCAGATTGAGGGCCTTGAGAAGAGCTTGAAGGAGTCGCATGAAAAGGAGCGCATAACCACCATGACCCTTGGCAACTTAAAAGAGAGTTTCAAAGTTTTGGAAAAGCAGTGGCATGTTGAGAGAGAACAGATGAAAGACAGAATCGTTACAGCTGACCGAGAGCTCTCGGAGAGCCAAGAAAAGAACCAAATCTTTTACAATGCGTTGAAGGAGTTGGAGGGCGAAATAATAGCAACCGAAAAGAAGAGTCAAGTGACATTCAGCGAACTTGAAACTCATTGGAGTATTGCAAGAGGAGAAATGTCCAGCCATCTCACTCAAATTTCCCTGGATTTCATTGAAGTGAAAAGCAGCGCAGAAATGATGTACTTGGATCTTGCAAAGGCTCGGTCCTTATTATCTGATGCAGACATAGCTATTGAACAACTTGTTGACAAAAGTTCAGAGTTGAAAGACACCAATAACCAGTTACTTGTAAAGCAGGAAGCCCTTGAGTCGGAGCTGTCATGCTGGGAACAATGTTCGGTGGAGCTTCAGAAAAGCAGTTGCTTCGTCCGTAGTCCTTGCAAAGATAGTAATGCAATTGCAAATTCAGGGGTCAGCCCCATCTATAATTATTTTGAGACACTCAAGACAGAGGTTGAAAAAGTAAGACGTGAGTGCGAAAGACTACGAGCAGAGGTGTTCGACAAGGACACCACTCTCTTGTCAGTACAACTGGAGCTGAGTGCTACTATTGCAAGCAGCAGGGAGGAAGAAATTGAAATGGCAAGCCTTGTTGACGAAAGGAGTGATCTTAAGCAGCAGCTCACCAGCATTAGCGAAGCACTTGCGAATGCGCAAGATGAGGTGAGATGCAGAGATGTGGAATTGAAAACTTTTGAATGTGAGTTGCACAAGGTCATGGACGTCCTCGCAAGAACAGAGGAGAAGATGGATGAATCAGCTCTTGAATGGCGTAAGCAGTTTGAAAAATTAAAGGCAGAAATGGAGGATGCTAAACTTTGTGCCAGTGAGAAGAGCACTGAAGCGATAATGTTGAGGAAGCAATTTGAGGACGGGCAGGCCACTGTGAAGGAGGCAGAAATGCTTGTCAATGCATTAGTTCGAGCCAATGAAATTGCTAAACGCGATGTGCTCAAATGGAAGTCGAGAGGGGAGAAAATAACTGTCCATAGTAATGAGGTGCTCAGCATGATTGATGAGGAAGTCTCTGTGACCATGGATCATGTGGAGAAACATTTGCAGGACTTGAGTTCGGATATTCATGGAGTGAAAACGCTGCTCACGGGCATTTGTTCGGAGAGAGCAGCTGGCTTCGACCATGAATTTAAGGAATTTATGAAGATTCAAATTTCTGAGATCGAAAGTGCCACGGATGGAGCACATATGAAGCTTGCTAAGATGAGTTCTAAGGTGACTGAGTTAGAGCAGACAGTGCAACGAAGTGTCATGGAGAATGAGGCTCTGCAAGTTTCTCTCGACAGAACTCAAGATTTGCTTGTAGGATCGCAAGCAGCTCTAGATGATGCAATGCAGAAGATGGGGGTGCAATACAGAGAGCATGCAACTACTAAAAATGAACTTCAAGGAGCGCTGGCTTCCTTGGCTGGAAAGAGTGCATATATTTCTGAGTTAACTTTTGAGTGCGATCACCTCTCTACGAGAAATCAAGAGCTGGAGAGGTTGTTTACAGAGAGTTGCGAAGAGTTGAGGATTAATGTGGCAAATTCAAAAGAGCTGGAGATGGAAAAACTTACATTGATTGAGGCAACTGAAATGCTGCAGGTAGAAAACAATCACTTACGTGGTCAGGTTAAGCAGCTTGAGATTTCACTAGTAGATGCTATGCGCATGAAGCAGGTGGTGGAGATGGAAGTTAATAGTCTCAGGCAGCAAAAGGATTCTTATGAAGATGAGATCCGTAAATTCGAAGTCGACCTCGCTGCTTCTCATGATGCCGTAAACGCAGCAGCTGCGAAGCTTTTGGAAACAGAAGTTACTATACATGCCCTCATCTCTGATCTAGAGAACAGCCACAATGAGGTGGTGTGTTTTCAGGGGAGTTTGGATGAGGCAGTTACCGAAGTTCATGATCTCCGGTTGCTTACACACGAACTAGGTGAAAAAGAGGTGTACTTAATGGCACAAGCAGAATTACAGAAAAATTTGCTGGAAAGTACTTCGGAAAAGTTCGTGCAATCTGAAGTTGAATTCCATGAAGCCTTGGATATTCTGGCAACTATGCTAGAAAGCACTTCCAGTGAACTGCATGCTGCAGAGACCTCGAAATCTGATCTAGAGAAAAACAATATCAAATTTTCGTCTTTGCTTGCTTCTTTACAGGTGACTGCTTCTCAGCTGGGACAAGAGAAAGGGTTTCTTTCGGTAAGAGTAAGTGATCTGGAAGAGGATAAGAAGATCCTCCTAGAAAGGTTGGAGTTTCAAAGTAAGCAGCTTTGTAAGCAGTCGCTGGAAGCTAGTGCTGCATCCTCTGCACAGGAATTACAGCTCGAAATTTTGAAAACCATTATCGAAAGTACCTCAAGGGAAGTGCAGGAGAAAGGTCACATGATATTTGTTCTTGAGGAGAAGCTAGAGCAAAGCAGTGCGCGTTATTTGGCTTTGGATGAGAACAAGAATGACCTTGTGGAGCGTCTGGAGATTGAGAGGCTGGAGCTTTGTAAGTTGTCTCAAGAAGCCACCGCTGCATCCACTGCGTATCAGACAGAGCTACAAATCCTGAAAACCATGAAGGAAAGTGCCTCGTGGGAATTGCAGGAGAAAGATCACATGATATTTCTTCTTCAAGAGAAGCTGGAGCAAAGCAGTGTGCGTTGTCTGACTCTGGACGAGAACAAGAAAGACCTTGCGGAGCGTTTGGAGATTCAGACCCTGGAGCTTTGCAAGCAGTCTCAGGAAGCCAGTGCTGCATGCACTGCACATGAGACAGAGCTAGAAATCTTGAAAACCATCATGGAACGTACCTCGTGGGAATTGCAGGAGAAAGACGAGATGATGATGTCACTTCGAGAGAAGTTGGAGCGAAGCAGCGCGCGCTGTCTGGCATTGGATGAGGACAACAAGAACCTTCTGGAGTGTTTGGAGATGCAGAGCCTGGAGCTTTGTAAGCAGTCTGAGGAAGCTAGCGCTGCATCCACTGCGTATCAGACAGAGCTAGAAATCTTGAAAACCACCATAGGAAACGAGTTGCAGGAGAAAGACGAGATGATGATGTCACATCGAGAGAAGCTGGAGGAAAGCACTGCGCTTTGTCTGGCTTTGGACGAGGATAAGAATGACCTTGTGGAGCAGTTGAAGATTCAGAGCCTGGAGCTTTGTAAGCAGTCTCAGGAAGCAAGTGCTGCACGCACTGCATATCAGACAGAGCTAGAAATCTTGAAAACCATCATGGAAAGTACTTCGCGGGAATTGCAGGAGAAAGACGAGATGATGATGTCACTTCGAGAGAAGCTAGATCAAAGCAGAGCGCGTTGTCTGGCATTGGATGACAATAACAAAGACCTTGTGGAGCGTCTGGAGATTCAGAGGCTGGAGCTTTGTAAGTTGTCTGAGGATGCTACCGCTGCATCCACTGCGTATCAGACAGAGCTAGAAATCTTGAAAACCACCATAGCAAACGAGTTGCAGGAGAAAGACGAGATGATGATGTCACTTCGAGTGAAGCTGGAGGAAAGCACTGCGCTTTGTCTGGCTTTGGACGAGGATAAGAATGACCTTGTGGAGCGTTTGGAGATTCAGACCCTGGAGCTTTGCAAGCAGTCTCAGGAAGCAAGTGCTGCATGCACTGCACATCAGACAGAGCTAGAAATCTTGAAAACGACCATGGAAAGTGCCTTGGGGGAGTTGCAAGAGAAAGACGAGATGATGATGTTACTTCGAGAGAAGCTGGATCAAAGCAGTGCGCGTTGTGTGGCATTGGATGAAAATAACAAAGACCTTGTGGAGCGTCTGGAGATTCAGAGCCTGGAGCTTTGTAAGTTGTCTGAGGAAGCTAGCGCTGCATCCACTGCGTATCAGACAGAGCTAGAAATCTTGAAAACCACCATAGGAAACGAGTTGCGGGAGAAAGACGAGGTGATGATGTCGCTTCGAGAGAAGCTGGAGGAAAACACTGCGCTTCGTCTGACTTTGGACGAGGATAAGAATGACCTTGTGGAGCAGTTGAAGATTCAGAGCCTGGAGCTTTGTAAGCAGTCTCAGGAAGCCAGTGCTGCACGGACTGCACATCAGACAGAGCTAGAAATCTTGAAAACCATCATGGAAAGTACTTCGCGGAAATTGCAGGAGAAAGACGAGATGATGATGTCACTTCGAGAGAAGCTAGATCAAAGCAGTGCGCGTTGTCTGGCATTGGATGAGGATAAGAAGGACCTTCTGGAGCGTTTGGAGATTCAGACCCTGGATCTTTGCAAGCAGTCTCAGGAAGCAGGTGCTGAATTAACTGCACATCAGGCAGAGCTAGAAAATTTGAAAACGACCATGGAAAGTGCCTTGGGGGAGTTGCAAGAGAAAGACGCGATGATGATGTCACTTCGGGAGAAGCTGGATCAAAGCAGTGCTCGTAGTCTGGCATTGGATGAAATTAAGAAAGACCTTCTGGAGCGTTTGGAGATTCAGAACATTGAGTTTTGCAAGCAGTCTCAGGAAGCCGGCATTGCATATACTGCACATCAGACAGAGCTAGAAATCTTTAAAACCATCATGGAAAGTTCCTCATGGGAATTGCAGGAGAAAGACGAGGTGCTGATGTCACTTCGAGAGAAGCTAAATCAAAGCTGTGCGCGTTGTCTGACTTTGGACGAGGATAAGAATGACCTTGTGGAGCAGTTGAAGATTCAGAGCCTGGAGCTTTGTAAGCAGTCTCAGGAAGCCAGTGCTGCATGCACTGCACATCAGACAGAGCTAGAAATCTTGAAAACCATCATGGAACGTACCTCGTGGGAATTGCAGGAGAAAGACGAAATGATGATGTCACTTCGAGAGAAGCTAGATCAAAGCAGTGCGCGTTGTCTGGCATTGGATGAGGATAAGAAGGACCTTCTGGAGCGATTGGAGATTCAGACCCTGGATCTTTGCAAGCAGTCTCAGGAAGCAGGTGCTGAATTAACTGCACGTCAGGCAGAGCTAGAAAAATTGAAAACGACCACGGAAAGTGCCTTGGGGGAGTTGCAAGAGAAAGACGCGATGATGATGTCACTTCGGGAGAAGCTGGATCAAAGCAGTGCTCGTAGTCTGGCATTGGATGAAAATAAGAAAGACCTTCTGGAGCGTTTGGAGATTCAGAGCCTGGAACTTTGCAAGCAGTCTCAGGAAGCCAGTGCTGCATGCACTGCACATCAGACAGAGCTAGAAATCTTTAAAACCATCATGGAAAGTACTTCGCGGGAATTGCAGGAGAACGACGAGATGATGATGTCACTTCGAGAGAAGATAGATCAAAGCAGTGCGCTTTGTCTGGCTTTGGACGAGAATAAGAAAGACCTTCTGGAGCGTTTGGAGATGCAGAGCCTGGAGCTTTGTAAGCAGTCTCAGGAAGCAAGTGCTGCATACACGGCTCACCCAATAGAGCTAGAAATTTTAAGAACCATTATCGATGGTGCTTCAAACGAATTGCTAGAGAAGGATCACATTACATCATCACTGCTTGATAACCTGCAGAAAAGTAGTGCAGAGACTCTGAAATTGCTTAACTCTTTGGAGATTTCCATGGTTGCTTCAGCTCAGATGGAGCTTGAGAGGGATGAAGTCCTTCCAACTGCGAACAACCTGGAAACTGAAAAAAGAGTCTTGAGAGATGAAGTTATGATGAAGTCACGGAGTTGCACCGATTTGGAGATGAAGATATTGAGGCTGCAGACCGAGGTGCAGGAATCCTCTTCGGCGTCCTGGAAGCTGAAATTGGAACTTGAAATCTTGACAGCAATGCTTGAGTGTGCAGTCCAGGAATCAAGAGAGAAGGATGCCATGGCATCTGATCTAGAGAACCTTCTTAGTCAAAGTCAACTGCAGAACGCAGAGATGCTTCAATCTTCGCAAGAGGTTGTGAACCATTTTTCGCTCTTTCAATCGCAGCTTGACGATTGCTTCCAGCAAAATAAGGAGCTCGAGAGGAATAAGTTGGTGCTCACTGCTGAGGTCTATTCCCTTTCTCAAGAAATAGCTGATATAAAAGAACTACGACAAGCTTCGGAAAAATGTTTGGAGGAATTCAAGACTTCTTTTGCTCAGCTGGGAAAACAGAAGGACGAGGAAGTACGTTTGCTCTCAGATGAGGTTGAAATGCTGAAATCCCAGGAGGCAGCCATGGAAATGGATTTATGGGATTGGGAACAACGATGTCAAGACACCGAGGTACAACTGGATGAGAGAGTCTCCGAATTAATGGTTCTCAGGGGTAAGCTAGTTGCAACTCAGGAGGAATCCAAGCAGCAATTGGAATTGGTGTATGAAGCGCTGCGAGAATGTCAGCACAGAACGGAGGAGATGGATATTGAAAGACGAGATTTGATCAATGAAATTGAAGAAGGGTGTTCCGTAGTGGCTGACCTTCAAGCAAAGCTCCAAATACGGGAGAGTGAAATGGAAGAACACTTCAGCAGACATTCTATCGAACAAGAAGCACTGGAATCCCTCGAAAATGAAAAGAGTGAGTTGGAATCTATTGTGAAACACCTTACTGCTGAAGTCGTCGCCAACCAACAGCGGGCCACAGCTGCAGAAAACATGCAGGTTGAGACGAGACTCGAAATGGAAGCACTCGAGAGGGACCTCAAACAGAAAGACGATCTATTACAAAATCTAGAGTCTGACCTCAATTTACTACAGGAGTCTGCTTTCCAGGAACTCCGCCTTAACCAGGAGCTCGATTCGTTGCGCGTTTCAACAGATGTCTTGCAACAGGAAGTGATTATGCAGAAGGAAAGGCGGACAAGATTAGAGATTGATATTGGTCAAGTAACAGAAGAGATCGTCCAGACGAGAAACCAGGCCGGTACCTGGAAAGCAAAGGCTTACGAACTGGAGACCGAGCTAGACAAGAAGCGGCAAGCCATTGAAAGCCTTGAGGATGAGTTGCGAATGGCAGAGCAGAACATGACGAACACGCTTGAAGAGGTCACTGTCGATCTTAAGGAGGTCGAAAACGAACGAGACCGGCTTCAGATCGAAGTCCTTGAATTAACCGAGCAGCTGGAAATGACGCACACTATGGTAGAGGAGCGTGATGCGGTTATCTCTGAATTACACCAGGTAGATAAGACGAATTCATTTTTTTGTGGTTGGGTTCCGTCTTCGATACCGGACTCTGTTGAAAAACCAGGAGTCAAAAGCTCCTTAAACCTGTCTTTGAAATCAGTTACATGTTGTGCAGGCTGGAGAACTAAGCAGAACTCATGCCAAGGAGAAAGAGGACGAAGCCAAGCTCCTTACAAGATCAGTGCACGAGTTGGAGAGCACAGTCTACGCTCTTGAAAACCAGGTGGGTTGAAAGTTTTCATCTCTTAACTGAAGCGTCCCTTACACCTGATCACATTTTATCTTAAAATTTCGTCGAGATTTTAGAAAATATGGAAATTCTTATTATTAATGTTATGTTTGCAGCGGGATCATCGGAACTTTCGTGAATGTGAAGTGTTAATTTCTATTCTTGTTTGTTTGTAGTTGGGCTTACTGAAGAGAGAAGCAGAACGGCAGCGCCTGCTCAGGGAAGACATAGAAATGGAGTCGCAGAAATTGAACAATCACATTTTTGTGACTCAATCTGCTCTTGAAGAATCAAATACACGCAATGCTGAGGAGTTGAAGCATGCAATTTCTGCACTACAGGAAACTGAAAGGTGCCCAGAATTTCCTCATCCTCTACTAGCAGTTGAGTGACCTGCAGAAGTTCTGCACTATCATATGCGATCTAGGTTGACTTACTACTTTTTTGTTCTGCTTCAGGAAAGTGGAGGATAAAGAGTCTGAAATATCTCACTTCCGAAGAAAACTGGAAAATCTTGAGATCGCATCGAAAGACAAAGATGTTCAGGTGCACCCACATACTACTGTATAGAGAATCTGGAGTTTACAGGTTTATTGTAATCCTGCATGAAATTGCAATCGACGAATTTCTTTTATCTCATTGAATGAGAAAGTTCAGTTTCTCAATGCTCCCGTGGATAATCCATGTATTGTAAAGCTCGCCACCTTCAGAGTAGTTTGTAGACTACGAGAGCACCAATAATCAGTGCCTGACGTGTGGACTGAATGCAGATTAATGATGCCATGGCTCAGATATCGGACCTCTTGCTTGCTGCTGAAGTACAGAAGTCTGATTATCAGCAGAAGGTAAATTCTCGTATTTCATTGTCCTTTTCTTGGACCAGCATGAACGTAAGTTATTGATATGTGAAGATTGATCAATGAGTTTCGACTCTCATTAAGCTCGAATTCTTGTTCCTCTTGAATAGCTGAAACGGATGGAAAGTCAAGTGGAGCGATCGAAAACAGTTAACTGGGAAGTCCAATCTGGTTGCATTATTCCAAACTCAATCGAAGTAGCAACCGAGATTGTGTCTTCTGACGCCAACCCAGCACAGGAATCATTTTCACGAAGAGACATAACACATTTCTCGTGTCAGAGCCGTATCAATGAGCTCGAAGAACTTGCTTTCTCTCGCCAGAAAGAGGTATTTCCAGGCCAGCACTCTCAGATTCCTTAGGATTACAGGAAGTTCATACCAGCAATTACTTTACCTGGAAGATGTATACCAAGCGCAAATGAATGCAATATTATTTTGTTTCACGGCGTCTGTTACCTTACGCAACGAAGTTTTGGCCCATGAACAGTTACACTCTCTTGTTTAGAGTTTGCTCTTCTCAAGACATTAATCCGGACCGGCTTCACTTGTAGGTATTCACGCTGCATACGAGACTAGCTGAGGCTGAGAGCATGACTCATGATGTGCTCCGAGATTTACTTGGTGTTAAATCGGAATTGAACAACGTTGTGGTACGTACTCTGTTGCATGTGAAGACTTTCTCAACCTTATTTAGGCGATATATTTCATAGTGTGTTTCTGGTTCTGAGTATCGAAATTGTGACTTTGCAGTCGATGCTAGATCACCAACAGATCAAGAAGCTGGCAGAGACGGCCTGTCGGAAAAATGTGGAAGCTGAAGAAATGGTATGTCCACTTTCTTGATGAATGGAATAACAGTAACAGCACCTTCTGAAGATGCAATGATGTACTGGACTCGAGATTTTTCTCTAGCGTGTGCTTTGACCCGTATCCATCCATAAGCGTTTGTAGTAACGTTTGCTGTTTCCGTTTATCCTCACATCATCTTTCTCCTCATGCAGGAAACAGAACTTTCCAGCTTGAGGTCACAATTAAATGCCTACATTGAGGAAAGAGAGAGGTATGAAGTTTGGCTTATCTTGCTACCATTTATGATCTTGAGAGTGAATTTAATTGGTCACCCGTTGTTGAACATAGGGGCTTTAGCTGATTCTGAACCTAACCTTTTGTTTCTTTGTTTTCAGCTGGATTGAGGAGATCAAGCTGAGGCAGTGTGAGAGTGTGACTGCCCGTGTGGCTGCTGAGAATTTACGCCAGAAAGAGCAGGTTCTGACGGAAGAGATTGAAAAGTTCAGGGTAAACTTCCAAGACGTTCATGAAGAAATGTCTTATCGTTGCCTAGACAACGGGAGCGTCTATAACTTGTAGTGATATCATAGCTGCTGTGGCCTTAAATCAAAATCAAAATTTCGTCTTTCGCCACAATGGCTCGACCCATGCCCTGCTCAATGCGTAGCGTTTTACTTGTCGATTATAACGCGGTGAATATTTATCACCTAGGAATTTGGTTTTGGTACTGATGCGGGACCTCTTACTTTCTCTCACTGACCCTTGTTATGTCGTTTCTGCAGATTGAGAACATTAATCACCAGGAAAAGATTAGTGAACTTGAAATGGAGATCAGGAGACTTCCCTCTAGTCAACAGTCTTTCTATCAACAGATCAACCATCATGCTAAAATTAAGGTACGCTAGTACCACAGCGTTGTTTTTGGATTGTTGTTGGATAGGAGATTCAGTGCTGGACAGGGCTTGAAGACATCTGGGTTGAGGTGTTATCAACGCTAACGGATACTAGGCAGCAGTTATAGATGCGCTTTGAAAATTCTTGAGCATCGTCCGTTAAACCTCTTGTTAGCGATTTGTTGCTGTCACCAGCCATCATCTGCTGTCATTCTCGTCCCTTCAGCGAGATCTACTCATGGATCTCGCTTTCCTTAATCTGGGTAGGTCTGAAGCCTGTGTCGATTTATTTGCATTCATTTACTTTTTTTAATTCATGTCCGTAGGAAGAAAACCAGGCTCTGAAATTGGCCAATGAGGAATTGAGCAAGGAACTGCGACGCACTGAGCTCCTGCATGCGGGGATGCATGATGAATTGGTAAGATACAAGTCAGTCGAGCCCAAAAGTACATCTCCAAGCTTCGATGAGGAGCGACTGAATCTTCGCCATCTGCTTCAGGTATAGATTGTGAAAGGACATTTGTTTATGTATTTGTCACCATTAGTATATGGAATGCCATATTTAATACCCCTTTGTAAGCAGGTCGGCTTGATGTTCGTTTGGAATCTGAGCAGAAATCATGGGTGATTCGTATTGAAATGACTTCTGCTAAAGAAGGCTTCAACTGCACCTTACAGAAATCTTCTATGAATTATGTGCTCAGAGCCTATTGATAATTCTAACTTGGGTACGGGTGAGTGGTTCAGGAGGCAGAGAACAGTCGGGCCGAAGCAGCACAAAAGCTCTCGAGCTTGTGCTCCGCCCTCATGCAGGTAAACCTTCGGGACTTCAAGGATGTTCAGTGTTTTTAGCTTATCTAAGAACTTTTTGCCTCTGGTGAGATTCCAATATATCTGTGAATTAGTTGCTAATTCTACCCTTGCGAAACTTCATGGAGTTTCTAAATTTCATTTTGCTGTTCAACAGGCCGCTGGCTTGTCAGTCTCCGAAACTGTGGATGTACCTGGAGCCATGGACGCCCTTGATCTGCTTGAGAATCGGCTTAGAACTACTGAACCAGAGCTTTCAGATTCCAAATATAAGGTTTCTTCATTTCACTACACTTCAAATCTTCCTTCTGTGAACTTATATGCCCTCAAAGTTTTGTTTAGGACCTGATCGTGGTAATAGACTTCTAACTCTTCTCGCATAACTTGCAGATAAAATTCACGGGAGAGAGGAGAAGGCGTACTGACGTTAGGGCTAAAGACTCCCCACTGAGGTCTATCAGCAACTTCACTGACCTGCTCCAAAGAGCGTCGAGCGGCAGCCCTGCACCTCGCTAGGCTGTGTTGGCAACTGTAGGACCTTTGTACCATTGTATACTAGCTCCCAGTGAGTACCAATTTTGCAGCTCATGTGAATCGATGAGACTTGTAATATATTACAATATTGAGCAATTGTGCAGAATCACTTCAATACCATTGATTTTCAGTTTTATTCGTTGTCATTTCTTCTATTCATTCCGTTGGATTCACCTGTTTCGTTTGGATTAATTTTTTATGAACCAAGATACTTCGGCAAAAATGATCTGAATTGTGGACCAATAGGTGCTGTCTTCATTTATACAGTCATCCATCAGCCACGTTTTGGCCCCTAGTTTAAGGGTGTACTTCCAGGGTTAAGGGCCTCAGGTATGGTCTTGTTTAACCCTGAAAGGATGGGCCTAAGGCCATGCTGTGGAAGGCCAGTGAGAGTGTATCACTGTGTCGTTGGCAATATGACATTTAGATTTGGAAGTGATTGATTCCATGAAGGGAAGTTGTGAGGGATCACTATCAGTGCCAGTTAGTTTGCTGAAAGCCGTTCAAGAATAAGAAAACCGACCTCTATAGAGGTTGTGAGAAGTCAGACTCGGACAGATCTCGTGCAACTTGCTGAAACTACAACCGTATTTCCTTCATCAGTTGGGAGAACAGGTATGTGAACTGGCACTACGCCTTGCTGAAATGACGCTTGGGATGCAAAATCAGGACCTTGCATAGCAATACAGGCTAGTATGTGCATCACTCCGGTTACTGGAGTGAAAAAATGATCCTTCCATTCTGCAGTTTGTGAGCTTCACACAAATTCATTGTTTGAGTAGTACAGCAATTACTCTCTTCTCCATGAAAACGAAAATCATACAGAAAGGGTCAACATCTGACTCCGCACTCAACATTTTGAGCAAGTTTGTTTGTAGCTACCCCCCCCCACTCCAAGGGCAGACTCATCCCTATCCCCGAGGTACAAACACTGACCTCTGGACTGATATATACTGAGCGACTTTCTCCTCAAGTGGAGTTTCGTGATTTGGTTCTGTCAGGCAAATCTCATTGCTCAAAACGGAGATGTGTAACCTCAGGCGAGAATTTAACAGAGAATATTCAGTTCAGTGACGTTGCTTGTGACAACAATGATTGGATCAGTCATTGTTGTCAAGTGAAGACTGAGGGCTAGTAACCGCAGCTATGTGTGAACCAACGAAATTTTCTTCTCTTGGCATTCACATTGCAAACACACAATTGAACAAGATTGGCAAGAACGTAGAAGCTGCTGACATTCTACAGACTTGTGAATGATCATTCTGGTATCACTCTTGGAGGTTATAGATCGACTCATAGCACTTGCGATATTCAAAAGATTTAATGAAGGGAGCTCTTCAATTAGCGGGTGAAGGTCTCCGCATGAGCTGCTTAATTACCAGTTCAAATCCTCACAACATCTCACAGCTCTGATCAGTGCTAAATCTGAAATTAGCAGAGTATATTTCGGTTGGTGCCAAAAAAAAAAAGATCCAGTTCAACCTACCTGCCACATGCTCTATGGCCTCTGAATATTCGGCAGCCGTCACAGCGGTTCTAGACACTCGTCAAATACCTGCCCCGCCTTCCGGTTGCCCTCCGGAAACGAACCATTCGTCAAAACACTTTTTGATAAGGGAAGTTCTCAAGGGTGAAGATTTGTTGAGAGAATATTGTGATCACCACCTGAATGTTCTCCTCAAGATTGTTGCAAAGCTTTTACTTGAGAAATCCGATGCTTGAAAACAAGCCGCTCGTCCTCCACTGATCCCAAAACATGTACTACAGCCATGTCAGCAAGCTTGATGAACTCACCAAAGTTCTACGGATTAACATCATATGGAGGGAGCATAGCTACACATGAGTTAGACTTCATGCAAGTCTTATATAAAGCACGTTGAGAAATGAATGTGTCACAGTCAATGAGCGGTTTTATCAGGAGTTTCTTGTCACCCTCCCCCAAGATTCTGCCATGGCGGTAGGTCTCCATCAAAGTCCATAGGTGATCGTCAAATGCCTCCTCAACATTCAATTGGCACCAATATTAAGGATAGAAAATGCCAAACGCATTCATAACATTGTGAATAGGGAATCGAGCATCCAACTCTATTATAAGCATTTTAGCAGCACCTACATGGAATGTCACAAGTGATGAATATCATGTTTTCATTTATCATTGATAATGCACACAACAAAGCCAATTATGAAGAAAGTGATGAATTGAAGAGATCAAATAAATAGTCAAGCATAGAATGATAGAGATTACAGAGACAACTAAAACATGTATGACAGAACAAGGATTGATAAAGAAAAAAGAATTGTAGTTACCAATGCATTTTGCCTTGACTTTGGCCACCAAATTGGACCAGACATCGTGATCCACTAGTCCTCCCTTATATTCTGCATGAATCTGCTCACTATGGCAAATGAAAGGTTTTCACTACGTTCCATGTACCCAAATTGATGCATATAGAACTCAAATTTGGATGGTGTATTCATACACTATATGGACATGTGCTTAAAAAAGGACATGAAAAAATATTATTTTTATGTGTTATACATGCAAGTGAAGAGGGGTAATTGGTGTATGTGTTTTTTAACAATGACAAGTGTAAAAAGCAAAAAAATTGGATGAGTGTGAGTAACATCTTACCTACACAAATGGCCAATTTTTAGTTGTTGTTTTTCCTAAACCGCCTTTTTTTTCCCATGAATTAAAATATTTAGTTCAGTGATTTTGTGGAAAATAAAATCCGTGAGTTTTCATAATACTCATATAGTATCCTAAAATACATGTGTCAGCACTGCAGAAGATCGCAAGTAAGATCGACAACCACTAGTCATTGTCCATAGTACTCATAGTACTCAAATTCAGTAAAATCTAGAATCGCAAGGAAGACCCAAGAGGGGCCAAAAACACCCAGTGTTTCTTACAATGACCTCATAATCAAGGCCCCCACTACTACAAATTGCCTCTATAATTAACTAAGTAAGATTCTCTATATTTGGAGTGCACTCAACTCGTTGTAGTGATACTAGTAGTAGAATATGGACCCAATTTTGGACAATCTAAATATGAATTGAGAGAAAACTATTGTTGTCTATAGTGATTACTTTGTCAACTATAACAACATACCTTGTGGAACCTATCAAGCGCTTGCTTTCCTCAAGTACTTGCTTGTACATGAACCCTGCTATGATCCAATCTAAACTATCGCACCAATGAATCAAGGGAAGATCAAGGACACCAAGCAATTTATAAAGACCTAGGCAGGACTCAATCTCTACTATGCGACAACCATAAGAAAGCAACTGGAACAAAGTGGTGAATTGAACTCAATGTTTCCTAGCCTCCAAAGTTGTATAGTGGTTCATCTTCTCCAGAATTGTCACATTGGAGGCTTTGCTGCATACAACTTCTTTTTTTGGTGCTTGCATTGCATAGCAATGTATTGCTCTCCTGCCTCCACCTTGAATTGCAACAAATCATTTTTGACAATCCTTTTGCCGTCGTGCTTAAAAAATATATTTGACTTCAACGCCATCACATATGGCTTGTGGTCAATTGTGCTACAAATTTTTTATTTCACCATGTGGAGAATTCCATCCGTAGCTATGATATCCTCTATTCACAACAACTTAGTGGCCCACATAGTTTAGAACTTTCAATGATGGTCATAACAAGTTTGAACTCTTGATCAATCGCAAACTGTCCAAATTGCCTCGACTTGGGCCACCTCTCTTCAACAAGGGAGATTGGAAGTCCAAGTCTTCATCAGAGCCATCAAAATCAATTGGGACTTCAACAAAGTTAGCATTCTCAAGTTTTGTAGAGTCCTCAGAAATAGTAATCAATGGGGATTTGGTATTGAGTACAACCATGTCCCTATAACCGGAGGAAGAATCAGGAGTTTTTGTTGTCTCAAACAACAACGATGTGCTTTGGCGCCTTGTAATCGGCTGGCCTCCATTATCACTTGGGTACTCTTCACCAAACATTGGCTCCACCCCGGCACCTCAGGTATTGTACATGTTGTCAAAGACTAAACAAAGGAACTGACCTGCTCCCGCACTTCGCGAAGATTGAAAGTAAGAGTTCATAGTCTTCTTGCGCATTTCAGCCTTTTGCTTTGTCTGCCTTCTTCTTTGCTGCAACACCAACATCAATTGCACATACACTTGTAGCCACTATATCCTACCCACAATCTTCTTGGCCAAACTCCATTGCAAACAATTGAAACTCCACAAATCATACGACAACCAACACATAATCACAAGGAAGTGCTATGTTAAAACACAACACGTTTGATGTAATAAGGACAACAAGCAAAAACAAAACGAATGACACTCACAAGGAAAACAAAATTTTTTGCTCAAATTCAAGTGCATGCAAGGTAACCAACGTGCATCACAACAAAACAACTCCATTTTCATAAACACCTAACACTAACAAGCACAATTAATGAGCAGCATTAAAATTCAAAGAAGTAGACTACAACCAGCCTCTAGGGTACATTCTACAAATTGCTAAACCTTGGCAAGATGAGTAGCTTTCCTACAACAAGCGAAATCTATGAGCAATGAAAGTGCATTTGGCGAACTCATGAAGGAACTCCACCAAATCCATGGTAATCTGAATGCGAGCATCAATGCCAAATCAAGAAACTATGGTGACATTACAAAACTGTCCAGAACATGAAGTGGAAAGCAATGAAATGGAGTGGCAATCGAAGTAGTGTATTTAATTTCTGGTTTAAGGCAAAAACTTCAAAATGAAGTGATGACAAAGCCCTAATTTGACGATGAGACCGGCGCGGACTTGGCTACTTCCAATCAGCCTTAGTCGCTAGGGTAGTGAAGAACCCATCCAAATCATCCTGAAGTCAATCCTATACCGAGTTCACTAGAGGGAACCAAAGAGCACAATCTAGCGCCTCAGCACCAAAAAAAGGAGCCCTACTTATCATACATGCAGCAAAATCATCCTAATGAATACATTGAAACTTGTCCTAATTATCATACAGAAAAAATCATGCTAATTAATTAATGCATTGAAAAATGCCCAAAGCTCCAAACAAAGACCTAGCAGTCCTTGACCACACACAAATTGAATGCATCAATGGAGGCACCAAAAGTTACTTCATCTCCTACCATCACATTTCAGTATCTTACAAAGTCTTTGAATGGCACTGATATGGGATGTTTTTCTTGACTATGGACTCATCCTGCTTATTTTTCCTACATACTTTTGTCTTGACAATGAATATGAGATTATTGCTTGCATGGGTCTTAGATTATAGAGGCTGCAAATCACACAATTCAAAACATTGTGGATCGAGTACTAAAAACCACTAGTGTGAGAATTTGTGAGATCTTGCCCACACATTGCAAACTCCTTTAAGTAGACAAAACCTTATTATCACCCAAATTCCAATTCCACCTTGATTCATAAGCTTATTGTATTTCAGTCCTCAACACCTGAGGGGCAATTCACTTATAATCAGTAGGATTATGCAATACAATACATCAATTAAGACTTGCTTATTCATTTATAATAACTTACTAGTGTGCCTTGTGCTGGTCCCACAATCAAAAGAAAAATTAATTTTCTAATTCTTACTCATAAAAACTTTGAAACTCAATAACTTTCACATTGTAGGTTTGAATGCCATGAAACAAATCCCATGCACCCTTTCTCGTCAAGAGCTTTCCGATGGTATCAAGTATATAACTAGGAGATTCATGGCCCAAGAGATCTCACTATAACAAACAAACAAAACAAACAACTTAATGGATGGATAATATGTTCTAATCATAGAAAGTTCTATTGAAAACATAGTAAAACCTAAAATAAGTCCAATAAATCAAAGACTTTCTTGTCCTCACACCCTTGCATAATAAAATGACTTAATTTTTATTTTTTATTTATTTTATCTAATTATAGATAAATATTTTTATATCCAAAGTACATATTTTGAAAGTTCTCAATGTCCTCTTTTCAACAAAACAAGTGTGCCATGTGCCGTTGCTACAACCAAAATAAAGTAAAAATAAGTTTCTAATTTTTTTACTCAAAAAGACTTTGCAAATTCAATATCTTTCTTGCTCTAAGTTT
This sequence comes from Climacium dendroides, assembly GCA_950106755.1. Classification (NCBI taxonomy): domain Eukaryota; kingdom Viridiplantae; phylum Streptophyta; class Bryopsida; order Hypnales; family Climaciaceae; genus Climacium; species Climacium dendroides. The sequence continues at coordinate 28,469,082 of OX467082.1, read as the reverse complement.
GATCATCCCAAAACAAAACAAACAAACAAACAAACAACGTAACTTAATGGATGGATATATACCATTACAATCAAAAGTGAATAAATCAGTATTTTGTAAAATAAAACATAATAAATCTCCTTACAATAAATGGGATTCCCTTCTTGGGTAAACATCCATATGGTTTACACTTGCCCTATATCAATGATTATATATTGCAGTATAGAAAAGCTTTCTAAGGTGTGTTTGCATGTTTTAAATTATTATTATTTGTATCACTAGAATGGATGTACTATTCTCTAAATCTACCATGTTTGGAAGAATAAAAAATCAAAACAAATAATTTATTTTTCAAAATTTACTACATCCAATGCTTGTCTTCAAGCCTATGGCTACAAAGGGTTAAAATATCATTCAAAAATCTTTGGCCCAATTCCAAAAGTTCATAGCACTATGAGATTGATGTCAAGTTTTAAGAAAACTATACTTCTCAAAAGAATTTATCAACTCTTTTAAAGCAATTACACCTAAAATCACTTGAATAAGCATTTAATCATATTTTATTTTTATTAAACCATTGTGGTATTGGAAGATTTGATTAGGCAATTGAAAAAGGATTAAATTTTTTTTAACGTACTCTTATATTCTCAACACAATTTGAATAAATCAAAAAATTTCAAACTACTTATAGTAGGTGTACAATCAATTATGTAAATATCTACTATGTAAGAGGTTTGAAATTATATATAATTGACTATGCCCGTAAATCCCTTCACATTCTTGCCTAAAATGTATCACCTCTTTTTATGAGAACCTAGAGGCACTTTTGAATACACTATTTTTATCACTTAAAAAAATTATAGTGTAGTTTATTCATATTTATATTCATTCAAAAAATGAATAAAAATCAAATCTTGAACATCATTATAACTTCTAGCAAGATCCAATATGATTGTGTTTAAAATAACATATATTTAACACAAAAGCATTATTTGCGATGGTTTTATCAACATATGTTTGTGCTAGTGATATATTATAATAAGAGCAATGCTCAATCACTTCTTCAAACCCAATTAGGTGTACATTCATTTGTCTTAAAAGTACTTGTGACACTAAATTTCTAAATCATACTATTTTGAATTAATGCAAGTTCAATATTCTTATGAACAAGTATCCGAAAAACTAAAATTTTGTGGTGATATCAATTTTCAAGGTAACGCTAATCCCACACACAATTAGGACAAATCAGTGTAGGTACTTGATTTACCTTTAGTGAAGAAACACACTGAGATAGGATCCATGTGGATGAGGTACGCAACGGGTGTCCCAGCCCGGGTACTCGCATTACCGCCTGACCCCTCGAAACTCCGGGTCTCGTCTTCCTTATCCAAACTGCCTTCGAGCTTCCCCCGCGAGCTTCTCCTTTAGTTTGCTTCAGTTTGCTTCCGTTTCCTTCACAGCTGCCGCACTTGCGAGGTGCGTATCAATTCATTCCGATGGCGTCCCTAGCCGGAGTTTCGCTTTCCGTGAGCTCGGGCTCGCATCTCTCTCTCGTCTCGTCCATGGCCGGAACCAAGCTAGCGCACACGAGCGCCCCAGCGGCGATGTCGCCCCTCGCGGGGCCGTTGCGAATTGAGGCCATGAAGAAGATTCAGGGCCGCGTGGTGTGCGCCTCGAGCGACAAGACCATCGCCGTGGAAGTCCTCCGAATTGCCCCTCATCCGAAGTACTTGAAGCGGATCAAGTCCGCGAAGAAGTACCACGCGCATGACCCCGAGAACGAGTGCAATGTGGGCGACATCGTCACGCTCGCCAAGTGCAAGCCCGTGAGCAAGAGCAAGACGTTCATCGTGGTGGAGCGGAAGATTGGGCGGCCGCGCGGAGAGAGGCTCGCCGCGCCCACGTTGCCTCCGTTGGAGAGTGAGAGCACGGAGAGCGCTGTTGCTGCTTAGGTTTTTAGGGTTTCGGGAATCAGTAGGAAATTATATGGGAGATGGACGGAAGAGTTCAATTGAATTGTAAGAGCCTTATTATCCCTCGGCATTGGATTTGCTTCAGAGTGAATTCTTTGTCTTTAGGAATTCGCTGCGTAGTCCTTGCAATTATTCTACTTCCCTTTCATTCTTTCTGTGGCGAGGTGAATTTGTTCTAGCGAACACTGCAAAGCGTAACCGGAAATTTGAGCAAATGGAAATTTGTAGGAAATGGTTGTGACTATCGAGGGCAATCTCGGATCGTAAATGTGCATATTAGTTCAAATTTGTTTGGTAAATGGGACCACTTTTTCTGAAGATTTTAGGGTTTTGCAATCAAATTCTTTCTGGTTTCGGAAGGCAGTGGGAAAAACGTAACAGGGAAAGTCGGAGATTGGTAGTGGATGGTCGTGAGTCTCTCGGATTGTCAGTGTGCATGTTCGTTGTTCAATTCTTTGGTAAATGGGACCGATTTTTTTGAAGATTTTAGGTTTTGGAGATTGACTGTTCATTAGTTTCTTGCGTGACAGGTTTCCCATCTGCAGAATTTAGAGGTGTTGATATCCCCTGAACTTTCAGTAAAGTTTTCTTACCCTAATGTCGAAAGATGTCGATGCTTCTTTTCAATTATGGAGTCGTGGTCCGAAGGCTAGGATTCAATCCCTCCGTTAAGTCTTTGAGGTATTTTCATATGTGAAGGCAATGCTTTATTAGCTTGAGGAGATCTCGCAGGTTCAGATTGAGCTTAACTTTTTCAAACAAGGTGTTACGGGTTACATTAAATTCTGATTGAAAGGATGTTCAACATCAGTTTTCTAGAAACGCAGAGCTGAGCGTGACGTGCAATGTGCCAAGCAATGACCATTATTGGGAACACTTGTCTCTATAAGAATTGAGTTTTTTTGCATTTTAAGGAACCAGAATCCATTGATCTGTTACATTGGGAAACTATTTGTCAATTGGAAATTGTTTTAAGATATGTAGGAGTGGGATTCTTGGAAGGTGTATTGACTTTTGAGGGAGGTATTTTGGTACAAGAGTCATATATGTCGGACCAAATGTTCGGACCAAATGTTCGGACCAAATGTTCGGACCAAATGTTCTTAATTAGTCAATTGAAGAATCACCAAGTGAAGTATAGCATAAAGCTTATCAAACTTAGGTTTGAAGAGCCATTGCTTGACAAACTAGGATTGAGTGTCATTGGAATATTTTGAGGGACCCAAAGCACTTGTCATTTTAGTTTGGTGTGTATCAAATCTTTTGAGGGCCCTAGTGCTTTAACCCCTAAAGTCCCTTTGTTCCTACAGGGGACAAAATGGAATGGATTTCCGACAAGTTCCAACAATGTCATTTTTATTGAAACTTTTTCACAAGATAGAAAAATTTATTAGTTTTTTGGTTATTTCAATTGGTGCCTAGGAGTAAAAGTTATGTCACAATAACCTCAAAATGGGAGAGATCAGGCAACAAAAAAAATCCACAAAAAATTGAAATAAAAATTTAGGATATTTTTTTATATATTATATATTATTTAAATGGGAATCGTTGATTCATTCCATTTGGATTATTGATGTGAAAATTATGGAGCTTCTTATTTTGCAAGCAATCAAAGCAACTTCTTAAAAGAAATTTTTTCTTTTACTTTGAATGCTAATATCTTTCAATCTATATAGACAAAAATCACAAAATTTTATCGTGTGATCTAAGACAAGTGGAGAACAAGATCCTACGATTAGATTCTTTTAATTTTTAAAAAAATTAGGTGAATGTAGTAGAAGTGGTAGTTTTGAGTGGTTTCTAACAAAAAAATGTCCTTGGGACTTTAGGGGTTAAATGACAATAGATAATCCTATTCCTATTCAATAATTAGTAGTCACTAACACTTATTAGTCAAGTCATGCTTACACCACCTTCTAATCATCTAAGTGTGTTTTTTAGTATGAGAAAAAGAGTATAGGCTTATAGTTATCCCCAATGAAGCAAATTGTTTTTTTTTCAAAATCTAATTGTAAAGATGTTTAAAGAGCTTGCTTATTAAAATGTGTAGCAATTGTAAGTGTGAAATTGCATAGGAATTATGAGATTATTACAAGAGAAATGTACATATCATGTTTTAGTATGTTGCCCCTTTCCACAATGTTTGAGAAATTTGCATATAAGAGCTTGTTGGAACTTAGGATTGGACTATTGGAGGTGGCATGAATAACTAGAAATTGTGTTAGCACTCTAAAAATGCACTTCCAAAAACATTAAGTTCAAATGAAGAGATATCAAACTCATTACATAATCCATCTTGCAATTGTTGAAATGCAATTTTTTTATAAGTAGATCAAAATTGCAAATAACTCCAAATCAGCACTAGCATGTTTACATTTTTAATAGTAAAACTCATAAAAAAACACTTTACTTTTTCCATTGGAATCATTTTCAAAGCAAATGGATAAGTACAATTTTTTAGAATTCAAATCAAGAAAAATGGGCAAGCTTTACTCTTCTACTAATAGTACATATATTCCTTTCAGGACCTCTCAAAAATAAAATATTTACCTTTTTCAATAAAAAAAATAAAAAGCTTCCAATATTTTACCTTCAATATTTCTCATAATTTTTTTTAAACAGGCAAGAAAAGTTAGATACCAAAATTGGGACCAAAATAAGACCAAAATTTTGGATCAACCATATACAATTGATTGGAAAATTAAAGGTTAATTTATTGATCATTGTACACACAAATAACTTTAGGTCATAGTAATGCATGGTGTTTAAAATATGTGAAAATCAATAAATTTATCACAATATAGAAATCTAAGACAACTTTGATTGTATTGATGAATGGACACTTCATGAAGTTGGACTAATGAAGTTGGAATTAAATAAGAATCATCTTTAATATATCTTTTAGTATTGGTGATATTTTAATTTGAGTGATTTGGACATTACCGATTTGTACTTGAGACTTGTTTTAGAAATTGTTGGATGAATTTTGTTCATGTCTTTACCAATAAAAGATTCTTTTGAATTTATAGTTTCTAATGCTTCTACAAACTTTCATTTCACAAGAAAACTCTCATTTTAATGAATACAATGTTTCTATATGATTTGTTCATTTTTTAATGTTTGGGAAGTAATAATTATCTTAATTTTGTGTTGTAATCATCTTCTTTTTTAATCAAATATGAATTTAGGAAGCATTTCCAAAGGTCTTTTAATTTAGAATAACGTCATTCGTCATTATGTAGAACAAATAATAATTAATTTTAGAATGTCAATGTGGTGTTTGTATTGCAATTTTGGCAAGTACATAGGCAACTTGATTTCCTTACATTTTAATTTTTTTTTTTACTTTGTGAAGTGCAAGGGGAATAGTTCCAACTTCTAGCATTATTAAAAAGGATGTAAGCATAGATCAATTGTGGTGTTAATAGAGACTTGTTGGATTTTTTATTTGGGTGGATAATAAGTGAAGGAAATTGAGACTATTACTTAATATGTGAGTTGGTTCTATGGATAATTTTTTTTGAGAAAATGAAGATAGAAATGTAAATGAGATTATATTATTAATTTATTTTAAAGTAATGAGGAGGTTGTATCCTCTCCACCTTTCAACTTCCAATTTTTGAACTTATCATAGATAAGTGAGGTTATATTGATTTATATAGATAGGGACATTAGTTGGAAGATATGGTTTAATTAGCTTTGATACTTATACTTATTTAATCAACCACATGTAGTTTGAAGAATTTTTTTGACTTTTACGTAGAAATTAATTAAGTGAAAGAACTTTCAAAATGAGCTACAACTTTTAAGTCAATGATATACAACTTGTTTTTCACATATGAGACATATGAGCCCACCTTGAAGATGGATTTCAAAAATTCAAAGCACATAAAAGAAGAGATAGTTGCCTTTATTTACTTTTAGGTGTTTTGCATAATGTCAATCTATTGTCAAATTATATATAGATTCTAATATGGTTTTGTAGATTTTGTTGAATAACCATATTAAGTTTTGTTAGTTCAAAGCTATTAATAATATCTTTGTAGACTTTGAATTAACAAAATCTACTAAACCATATTGTTCTTGATTGGATGAGTGGTGATGAGCAACTTGCCAATTATGTCCACCTACAATTCTTGATTAGTTGAAATGGCAAATGCAAGTGAATGTGTTGGCCACATGTGATTGCACACCATCACTACAAGGAGAATTGTGGTCGAATTGACAAAAAAATGACAAAATTTTGTCAATTCCTTTGTCAATTAGGAGGGACTGATTCAAGTCAATTTGGACACCTGTTTGACAAGATTTTGTAACTCCATTGACAAAATTATGTCAATCACATGACAGAATTTTGTCAATTTGGACATTCTATAACTTCAAAATTTTAAATTACACATAGGGGGTCTGACTACTTAGAGGCTACTACGTGACATATGCCATGTCAAAATTAAATATAGAAAATTGCCGAGTAAGCACATCCACCTACATAGCACAGTCACCTTAACAAACAACCCACATGGCACAACCACCTAAGCAAATAACAACTCTACAAGGCCATTTAAGCAAATACAACAAGTGATCAAGCCATTTAAGCACCCAACAAGTACCAACACACACATGTCAAAGAACATGAGTGTTGGCTAATATATACAAGGCAGTAAAATATTTACCAATACATATGGGATAAGTGTGTTAGGGGAGGAGGAGGAGAACCAAGTGAATTTCGACCAATGTATTGGTAAATGTTCTACTGCCTTGTATATATTAGCCAACACTCGTTTTCTTGACAAGTGAGTGTTGGTGTTTATTGGGTGCTTTAATGGCTTAATCACTAGTTGTATTTGCTCAGATGGCACTCTATGGTTTGTTGTTTGACTAGGGTTTTGGTGGATTTTTTGGGTTTTGTGGATTTTATTGATAAAGATCTTGATAAATAATCAACAAGAAGTTGACAAAAAATTGGCAGGTCTGTCCTAATTGACAAAATAAGGTTGTTAAAAGTAATTGCTGTCAATTCGGGAAATTTTTTGTCAAATGTTTGTCATCTAGGGCTGCAATCCCTTGTAGTGCATCTTTGCCTATCAGAAAATCTTGCTCCAACAAAACAAAATCAATCATCTCAAGTTAAAAACAACCAAGTGGGGGGCATCAAATTTGTAATAATAATATCCCACATCAACTAATTAGATCTCTCATTAGTACTCAAATTCACATGATCTTGTATGTAGATTTTTTTCTTATTGTAAACCATAGGCCAATTCTAGCATTGAATATCCTAAAGGGGTTAAGGCAATTTAAAGACCCAATTAGTGGAGCACATACCAACACAATTGAAGGAATGTAGAGCACAACGAAGCATTCTTTGCCAAAATACAAAACGATGAAATCTCATTATAATAGATATATTGCAAATACATATGAAGAATTATTTTTGTTAGAACAATGGATATGACATTTTCACTTGATTTGGTCTAAGTGGGGTTCCCAATTCTTAGCTCTACCCTTGTGATTTTCATAAAATTTGATTAACCTAAACATACATAACATTATTCAACCACAAGGTATTGCCAATTTCCTATACAAATCTCCCCCCATCATACAACAGAATAGTCCATGTTACATTCCTTGCCTCCTTAGTATTGCTTATAATGCCAAGCACTACAATATTCATCTTCCACGTTATGGCAAGATTTTTTGTGGTTACCCAATCACTACTAGAAAATTTAGTTTTTTTGTTGTTTTGGTCGCATTGATTTTAATAGATTTCTGTCAAATTTTGACCGAATCAACGCAACCAAAACAAAACAAAAACTAAATTTTCTAGTAGTGAATGCTTAACATAGTGGGAACCCTCCTCCGCTTAGGCCTTCTGCAATGTGTGAGCCCTGTCCTTTAGACTCAGGCTCTCACATCACGGGAGCATTCGGGTGGAAGCCTCCCACTATACATTAAGGCTTGTTAGTAGTTGAAATTGTTACTATGATGTACCCAATCATCATTAGCCAAGTACCAGTTTTCTATTCTCCTTCCCAATTAGTCTTCACTTAAAAAACTTGTTCCTAGTCCGTTCACTTTCAAACATGAAAGAGTGAGTCTTTGTAAGCTGCGTTGTTGAATTCTTAACCACTAACAAAGGCATAATTTTTTTACTCTTTCTAGTTAATTTGGCAACAATCCACCTTCAACTGAATTCTACATAGCATTACATGCTCAATTTCAATGGTGATTTGCAATTTACAAAGATACAACCCTCACTACCAAAACTTGGAGGAAGGCCAGAATTTGCAAGTGATTCACACTTGAGTGGTCAAATGGTCCAAATTGGTGGCTTCTATATCATCTAGGAAGGTAGAAACGTACAAATACAAAGAAAAAAACATACCCTACATTTGTGAAAGTTACTATGATCCGCTATTAGCTAACAAAATGGACTTCCTATTTTTAGTTCAAGCATTTCGAGATAATACCTATTGGTTTGCATCTTTTCACTTAGAATGGGCATTTAATCAGTAAAATTTTCTTGTTAGAATTGTACCCACATGGCTAAAAGAAAAATTTCTTGGCTAATTTTATTAAAGGAGCTTTTTGGTAGGAATTAGCCAAACTAGCACCCAAAGTATGTCAAAATGACCCCCAAAGTATTAAACTAAGAGCATCTCCACTCTTGCATGGAAAAGGGTTCTGACCCAGCATGTGTTGAGCCTAAGCACTTTAACTTCCCCCACCACAGGTGCCAAGTTAGGCTCGATCACCCTAGCCATAGGCAAAAACTTAGTTTGGTTGCCATCTTGTAAAACCTAGTCATTGTTCCTCTATTCTTGTCAAAGGATTTTTGTTATGACTTGTTTTGCATGCTTAATTTGGTTTAGAAAGTAAAAAAAAGAGTACTAGATGGCTACAATCACAATTTGGAAGGTACAAGGTGTCAAGGAAAAATGCATAATGAACAATTTGAGGTGTAGTTTTAAGATTCAAATAACAATTAATAAAAAAAAAATTACACTATATAGAAAATTATCTCTATGCTTTGAAAATGTAAGAGGTGAATTATGATGAATGGCATCTAAAGCGTCTCCTTATATTCCAAAGTTCTTGATTAGAGAGAGAATTGTGAGTCATTTTTGTATTGCAAGTAGAAGATGTGTACTCCGTAGATGCATTATATGCCCAACTACAAACAACACTAAAGTAAAAACAAGCACCTTAAACTTAAATAAGAATTCACAAAAGAACTCACAATTGTAGCCACAGTCAAGGTTCGACAACCCAAGAAAAAAACAATGCCAAGCTATTACAAGAAGGGAATAATATCAAATTGTCAGAGTATTAATTGAAATCCAAAAATTGAGTGGGCTTGGAGGCAATGAGGGTGGATATAGGTGGGGAAGTACTCCAACCACAAATACTTTTCTATTCTTATACAAGAAAGCCACTATAGGAAACTCCCTTTGGTGGACTTCAAAAAAAAAGTATTCGTAGTTGGAATACTTTCCCACCTATATCCACCCTCATTGCTTTCAAGCCCACTCAATTTTTGGATTTCAATTAATACTCTAACAATTTGATATTATTCCCTTTTTGTAACAGCTTGGCCCTATTTCTTTCTTGGGTTGTTGAACCTTGATTGTAGCTATAGTTGTGAGCTCTTTTGTAAATTTTTATTTAAGTTTAAGGTGCTTGTCTTTACTTTGGTGTTGTTTGTAGTTGGGCATATAATGCATCTATAGAAGACACATCTTCTACCTGCAATACAAAAATGACTCACAATTCTCTCTTTAATCAAGAACCTTGGAGTATAAGGAGACACTTTAAATGCCATTCATCACAATTTACTCTTTACATTACCAAAGCATAGAAAGAAACCAAAACAAACAAAACATCAATTGAATGAATATTTTTAAAGTGTAAGAGACTTACTTAGAGATAGTATCAATAAATATATATAAAATAAAATATACATACAATGTAAAAAAAAACTTCTATTGTACATCTATATGTAGATGTGAGACTCAAAATAAAATTTTAAATACTTTTATTTAAATAAGGCTATTTTACTTTTCTAAATGTATACCATCTAATAAATTCAAGCATTGAAAATTGAAGATCCTAATGTTTAATTTTCTATAAAATGTAAAATTTTTTGTTGTTATTCATTGTTATTTGAATCTTAAAATTACACTTCAAATTGTCTAATATGCTTTTTTTTCCTTGACACCTTGTACCCCCAAACTATGACTAACCATTCATTCTTCTTTTTTTGACTTTCCTTAAACCAAATCAAACACACAAAACAAGCCATGACAAAAATCCTTTGACAAGAATAGAAGAATACAATGACTAAATTCTATAGGATGGTGGCTAAACTAGGTTTTTGTTCATGGCTAAGGTGACCAGGCCTAACTTGGTGCTCACAATGGAGGGAAGTAAAGTGCCCAAGCCCAACACATGCTGGATTGGAACCCTTTCTCATGCAAGAGTGGAGATGCTCTAATTAGGCACGTCTAGAAAAGGAAGAGCCAGATTAGAGAAACGCACCTGCCAATCGTTTGTCTATTTTGTTGGTCTATTCTATTTGTCTATTTTGTTGGTCTATTTTGGTTAGGATAGAGTAGGCTTCTTGGTGAAGCTCCTCATCGGGCCATAAATCTCGGTACGTCTCCGGGTTCTGTCGTTTGTTTCTCGAGGTTGCTTCGTAGATTTTCATCCTCCACGTCTCCACACAAGCGCTCCCTGTTTGTTTCGCAAGCCAGTTATCGTACTCGTACTGCAAAGAGGATTCACACAAAAATGGTCCATCAGAACTGAAATCAATGGTCCATAGCTCAAACAATGTGAATTGATCAAACGAACGTCTGCACCATCTCAGCACTTCAGCCTCTCAAAGTTATTAAGGCTAGCATAATGTCAAGTCAATGTTGACATGATGCTAACTTAATAATTACTAGTATAACATCAAGATAATGCCAAGGATCCTAACATCACACTAACATCACAGTGACATTAAGTTAACACCACAATTGTTACTCAAACATCATCTTGACATTAACCCAACATGAGGATAATATGAATCTAACGCCGATTAACTTAGCGTTAAAATCTTCTGTGATGAATTTCAAATGTTACAACCTGATTGGTAGACAGATTATGTGCGAAGCGTTTCGTCTTGTCAGAAACAGCGAGCTTGGCATAGAAGTCCTGAACTGAGTTCATCATCTCCTGCCTGGAAGGTAAGGTAGTCTTGCCAGAGAGAGCCATGGCTATCCACCGACATTGCAGCTCACACAACTGGAACGGTGCCACCTGTTGCAGCACGACTCTAACAACAGTAAATAGCTCGTCACAAGCATGCTGCAAAGTCGGACAAAAAGAAACTAAAATACGACAAAACCTACACGAAAAGTCCCTTGCAAAACCGTGCAATACCTTCCAAGGCAACCCAACGAAGGCAAGAGAGGGAGCAAGCGAAGGTGGGAAGACATGCTCATATAACGGACCGACACAATTGTCATCCACACCCACTTCTCCCTGTGTATCCAGAAATGGAAAGTAGTAAAAATACCTGCAATCAATTTGTAATACAAGGACTGCGTCAGCAAACAGTAGAGCAAACCCAAACCCCAAAGCATCTGTATATATTTGACTACAAGTTCCAAGAGCATTCATCCACCGGGAAAAGTTCAAAAAGAGGTTTTCAGTCAAATTATACAGTATTAGAAGGTTTTAGAGATAACACTATAAAGAACAACTTCCTCGTGATTTCTAGGAGGTCTCCCTATAACCTCCGTGATCACACAGGATACCTACACCTCCATATCTTATTAATGACCATAGTAATATCTCCCTACGAATCTCCCTATGAGAAGGATTCCCTTTATGATATCAAAAAGTCCCTGACATAGGCGAATTTTACTTAAACAATGTCTACGAGAGCAGAATTGGAAATAAAAACATCTGCTCACCCCGTACAGTGCAGAATAACATCCGCTGACACAGATCCCCCACTTTTGAACTTCACAGTTCCGTCCTCACAAGCGCACTCTATCTGCATACAACAACCCTCATCCAAAATTCAACTATTTTCCTATTGCAAAATGCACAGTATTTCCAGGAAGGTGATCCAAGAACTGTTGAGGGTTGAGTGATACTCCCTCCTCCCGAAATAATTGTCCACAGTGTTGAGTGTTGAAAACGTTCGATACCAATTTCATTGATCATATTGTGAAAAAGCATAAATTCAGAAGGGTAAAAATTTTGTATCACCAAAACAATGAAGAACATTGCACGTGTTCATTGCAACCTAAGCAAAATTGGACTGAAAAAAGCCTCCATAGGACCAACCAAAAACAACCAAAAAAAGCAAGAGGTCCTATTAGGACACTTATTTCGGGACGGAGGGAGTATTACCGTAGAATGGCGATAAATGTTACTGTGCTGGTGTACAGGCTCACCGAAGTCGACTGGAGAGCCCCAAGTACGTCCGCTTATGTGCACCTCTTTGGCCACTTGAGCGATGTCTCTCGAGATGTCCTCCCCACTGGCCGCATTCCCTATAACCACCACAGTCTGCCACACCGCATTATAATAAAGACCATAAAAAACCCCATTCTTATCTAAATCAAACCTCTCCCTTCCGAACATGAAAACAAACAGTCAAGGTGCTCTCTCACTCACTCTACCTGATCAATGAAAGAACTCGGCTCCCTGTAATTATGACTATGCATTTGCACTCCCGGCCATTTGCTTATCCCTGCACTTGAAAATCATGGAATCGAATCGAAATTAATCAAAATACTTGAGTAACAGTGATACGACACTTTTTGAGAACAGTGCCAACAAAAGAGTTGCATACAGCGAAGTCATGTCAAATCGGAGTGTATCAAACAAATTAAACCTCTATAAATCTCTCAAATGTGAAGAGAATGGCTCATGGACTTGAAAAGCTCTCACTTGTTCAAATTGAGATGAACTTTGCATAGCAAGATGTCCAGGACTCAAGCCAATTCAGAGAAACTTAACATGTAAGAGACAAGCAATCAACAAACTGACAGCTAAAGAAAGAAGAAGTACGCAAAATATACCCGGAACTTCAGCAAGCTTGGGCTCGGAGTAGTGCCCATTGCAGACCACCACGGCATCAAAAATGTCCTCACGCACGCAATCTCTTCGTCTCGTCCTCACTTTCCAAGAATTTTCACTTCCGTTCCTATGCAACCCCACATACTCTACAACAGTGGAAAACTCCACCAAATTCAGAATCCCATAGAACTCTGCAAACTCCTGTAAGTAAGAGGCCACCTCCGCATGGCCTGGAAAGCGGCGAGAATCTCCCCCTGCTCTCGGAAGGAAAGGAAAGTCTGTGAAACTCATGACCTCACGCGGGAGATTGGTGCGCAAGGATGCGTACATGCTGGAATGCACACGTTTCCGATGTGCCAGAAGTCCTAATACATCGTCATTCTCGATCTCCGGGTCGTAAACCCAAACGCCGCCCACGCTCTCTGTCTGCTCGAATAGGGTTACAGAGTGGTGCTCGCGAAGAAGCTCCCGGGCTGCCACGAGACCTGCGGCGCCTGCGCCAATCACCGCCACTTTGCACGATTGCAACGCTCCTGCACCCATGGAAGTAAGTTATCGTGCATGAGAAAATGACGATCTGTAACCCAAAATTGGAAGTGCCAAGAAATTTGACATGCAATTGGGGTAATAGAAGCGAGTCATCGCTTGAATTGCCTCCGTTTCTTGTGCGAAATCGCAGCCACTTCGGATCTAGTTTTTCGGGACACATTTAGAGTCAGTTGTGATTTTGGAAGGTGAAAGTGGCATGTTGTAAATCTGGAGCACGAATAATAAGGGGTTGAATCTACAGCAGAAGGTAGTAGCTTAATTTGAACTCTACCTCTTCATGAAATCTGACCTCCGAGGTGTCACCAACCAAGCCTATACGTGCCATGAGATGGAATAGTACCATACACTAGAAGGAGACGAGTTCTGAACCCTAAATTACAAGCGTCTCGAAAAATCCGACCTCCAATTGTGGCGTGGTATAATAGAAGCGCGACATCGCTAGAATTGCCTCCGTTTGTAGTGAATTCGAAGTCACTTTGAATCAATATTTTCGGGACACATTTAGAGTCAGTTGTGATTTTCGGAAGGTGGTAGTGGGATGTTGTAAATCCGGAGCAAGAATAATGAGGGTTTGAATCTACAACAAAAATTGAGGAGCTTAATTCTAATTCTACGTCTCAATAACAAAAATCTGACCTCCGAGGTGTCACCAACCACGCCAATAAGTACCATGAGATGGAATAGTATCATACACTAGATGAAGACGAATCGTGAACCCTAAATTGCAAGCGTCTCGTTGCAATTGTTGCGCACTTGCGCATGAATTACCTCCATTTTTTGCGAAATCATAGCTCCTCCCAGATGATTCCATGGTGCAGCAGCGACTCGCTGCACTGTTGCTCCGAAGTCGTGCCGCAGCTCCTGATGTGCGACGAATTCGCCTTCTGCACTCAATAGGAATGGAAATGTTCCACGAAGCTGTAGATGATGTCGACGACGTCGAGTGTTGGCAGTGGGCCCCTCGCGAAGTGCACGGCTCCTTCAACCAAATTCGAGCAGCTTTTGCACTTGTTGTCGCTGTTGTTGTCAGAAGAATCATGGTGGAGCTTTGGTGCAACATCCTCATCGGTGAACGATTGTCCTGGAGCTCAATGGCACTTCTATGGCAGCCCCGTCACCCCATTCGTGCTTATTGTACTGTACCGCACTCCAATCCTGTGATTTTCCATTGAACTGGTTCTTCTGATGTGATATTTCTGTGCTTCGCTTTCACCCTTTTGTCGCTCGGCACCAGTGATCCCAAATATGATTTTCATAAGCTGTTCAAGTTGCTAAGAAATCTGCTAAATGGGTTGAAATTTCTAATTTAAACACAGGCAATCGCACGTATAGTAGCAAGAAAATTCTTTTGTTCGAAGCTTTGCTAAACTCGGTCACATTTGTAAGCATGTGAATATCACACCACTCACTAGGCACTTTGGAAGTCCCAATTCGCTGCAGTACTGTAAGCTAGACCAGCACTTCTGAACAATCGTGTATTTTGAAAAATATGTAAATCCAAAACATGCTATGATTTTAGCACAATGTGCGTTCAGAGAGTGCCCAAATCTGAACTTCAAAATTAAAATCCAGTTCCTTTTGTTTTTCCGGAACATTAATTTCCAAGCACTCGGTGACCAAATTAGTCACTCGGGCAATAAAGGGTTAAGAGTGAATCCTCATGTATATTTCCAAAAATAAGCTTGAAACTGCTCCCACTTTGGAAGGAACAGTTCTGGAAAGAAATGAGACTTTCAGGAACAACAGAGCCATTGTCTGTGTTAGTCCAAACACAGAGCCATTGTCTAAATTACCACTTTGAAGCGACCAACTTTGAAACGACCAACTTTGAAACTCCAAGAAAGAAAGGTCTCAGCAGAAACTGAAGAGCGTGGAAATCAAGTAATACATGGTAGTTAGCCTCTTCACTTACTTACATCGTCCTCTAAATTCTGACCGCTGCGTACAAAGCCAACAAGCCTCTCACTCTCTACAAGGTTTAATTTCTTCACTCTCTACAAGACTCGCACCAGAATCGGATGCTTTCTACAAACCAGATCAATGATATCTACACCTACGCTCTACAAAGCGCAACGCTCGCTGCTTTAACCGCTGGGAAAAATTTTAAGGTCGAGAAACGAATTGTATCCTCTGGCTACATAATACCATGAAACTAAATTATAGTGTACAAATATCCTAGCCCTAGCTTCAATTGAATAGTTTTCCCTTAGAATTCCAAACCTTGGGTCATGCCGGAGTTCACAATTTCAGCCATGAGTTTCCCAATCTGGCCCCGAACGATGCTGAGTCTCAAAATCTCATCTCAAAGTATAGTCCCTTGTAGAGATTTCAAATTGCGTCTCCAAATCACCTCCATTCACAGAGTAGTAGGCTTGAACTTTGATGATCCCAAAAATGAAATGAATAAACTACCGTCGACGAGATCCTGGAAGTGACAATGTTCTTCCAACTGCAAGAGTTCACCGCACAAAGATTCAGAAACACAACGAAACTGAAACAGCAATTGCGAAAGTCAATTGATTAAGCAATAGAATTGGAAGGAGCAGGAGTTGAAATCAATCCACTTACATTGCGAGTTATGGCGAACAATCACAACAGACAAGGGCGCTCTGTTTGGAGGAAGCTGCAATCGCATCTTATACAACTTCGAAGTGATCGGATTTCGCATACATAACACAACGTCCTCATCAATCCCCGTCTCCAGCTGCAAAGCCTCCGTCAAATCCATCAAGGTGTGTCCCCTGAACAGAAAGCTCCCAAACGTGTCGTCGTCATGGGCGAACACTTCCCCATTGTCTTCAGCCACCGTGTAAAAGATTCGTCTATAATCAGAGGGTGATTTCACTATTGAGGAGTAACCCGGCGAGCTCGTGTCAGTGACATTGATATTCGACACTTTCGGCTTCCTCGGCGACGGAGAAAAAACCTCGTCCTCATCATCTTCGTCGTCGTCATGGCGGGTGCTGAAATGAGTGGGAATCTCCGAGACTGTAGCCCGGTGTCTGGGTTGCCGTGGTGGAGCTCGTGGGCTTGGCGATGGAGAATCGTCTTCGTCTTCGTCTTGGACAGGATCAGGATTTGGAAGAACTGGAGCTCGGCCTCGTCGCGGCGAGTTGTCTACCGATTGTTGTGAAGGTGGTGGTGAAGGTTGTCGCTGGCGTCGTGGGGGACTTGCAACGGGCGAGAACCTGTCCGAGACAGGAGAAGAGCTCTCGGAGGCTGATGGAAGAGGAAATTCAATATCTTCGGGTGCTGAATGGCGGCGTGGCCGCGGCCGGGGCACGTACAGAGGTGTTTGCACCGAGTCTTCTGGATTTTTTGAGCTGCCTGGTCCTTGTGCATAATGCAGTGGCGGTGATTTGGGTGGTACTACGGGCATGGGCTTCTGTGAACACACACACCGGAAACAATAAGTATCGTAAGAAAACAACACAACATTCTATGAACATAAGCACCAAAATAATAAGCATTGAATGAAAACACCACAACATTCCGTGAACACACACCCCAAAAACAACAAGCATTAGTAAGAGAACAACACAACATTCTTGACTAATTTCATAAATAGATAATTCATTAGCCAATTCGTTAACCAATTCGTTACAAAATGTCAAAATGAGCCAATAATGTATCAGTATAGTAAGGTTGTAACAAAATATTGAGGAATCTATAATATTCTGTTAAAATGGCTATCAAAGTTATGCCTGTTGCAAATCTGCTAGGTTTTAAAAGCTCTAAAAACCATTGTTAATTAGTCCATAGCTGCAATCCTCCGTGTAGCCTTTTCTCTACCAGGCAGCAATATTCTTTCTTGTTTTCTCAAAACTAGAACGACTTGATAGCATAATCTCTATCAAATTAACATTTGATAGATAATTTTACAGAGTATTTTAGGGTGTTTGGTAATCTCGTAGAAACTTACTATGTTTGGCACATCATTCGCAAAATTTGTCATTTTTTAAACAAACTGATTAATTGCCCCCAAAAGCTCCTAGAATGAAAATTTGGCATCTACGTTCTAACTATCTGAGCTAAAACTCCACAAAAACAATCGCTGCAGCAAGCCTCTCCAACCCCTGACCACGACGAGACATAATTTCTGACCATTCGAGCTGAAACTCCTGCAAAAACAATCTCTCCAACAAGTTTCTCCAACCCCTCACCCGACGAGACAGCCCTTGCAGGAGCCAGAGCAAGCTAAGGGAGGCGCACCTGTTTGTGAGGCGGTGGTGCAACTGGAGCTGCAGCAGCCGGACCCTTCCTCCTCACAACATCCACCTCCCACAAAACCACATGCTGGTTACTCGCCAACACAGGCACATCATGCGTGACGGAGTTCCGATACGGAGGCATGCCTCCATTCGCCCTCAGGAACTTGTCGCCCCTGGTCCGCAGCTTCACAAACTCCCCCGCAATGAGCGGCTCCCACTCCACATTCTCCGCCCGCGAGTCGAAGCTCTGCATCACCTTCTTACCCGTGGCGCCCAGCAGAAACGGATAGTCGGAGGCGATGAGGTAGAGGTCGTACACGCTCTTGAGGCGGATGGCGTTCCGCTCGGGCACGAGCTCCACGCGCCAGATCACGCCGTACGAGTCTTGACCCTTCTTCTGGGCCACGCTGCGGCGGTCGTCGTCCGCCCAAAGAAACTTGCCCTTGTGGCCGAGCAGGCGCACCGAGTGCACGTCTTTGAAGAAATCCATGGCGGGGCTGCCAAGAGGGTGCCTGCGGAAGACACACACACACACACTTGGTTAGCGCCCATTGCGCATTAAAAGTCATTAAATTCTCAGTGTTCTAAATTGGCTGTTGGCAATGAGTCGCAACTTTTTCAAGTCCAATCGTATTGAGGGGATTGTTGTTCTTATCTCATGCTTAATCTCAAATTGAACGCTTCCATATCTAGAGGAATAGAAAGTTCTCTCACAAAGGAAGGCGTAAGCTCAAATGAAAACATGGCAATACAATATCGCAACCAGTATCACGAGCTCTTACGTCGATCCTCTGAAAAAGCGATTCACAGCGTAATCTCAAATGAGAGCATGGCAATACAATACCGCAACCACGTTCACGAGCTCTTACTTGGATCCTCTGAAAACGCGATTCATGACCGCTATGAAGCGCCTAAACCCAAATTTCATAAGCAAGTCTAATCGCACTCTCTACAAACACTGAACACAAAATACTCCTCACCCGCTACACACGCAAACTATATCGCAAGAACTGCAAGCTCGCTCGTCACTCGACAGCTACACACCCACCCTAACCTAAAAGCGTGAATTTTGCAGTGTCAAGACAGCAATCAACCTACCTCGCGGTACGTCCTTGCACAACCTCCAACGCTTCAAAGCAGCTCCCTCCCTGGTCCCAGCTGCTGCACCAAGTCAAGGTTCCCAATTCCCAAACGAAATTGCAAACCCAATGCCACGACCACGTCCAGAAGCCGCCCAGACGCCCCACGAGCTAGTCAGAACTTCCTAAGCTCACGCAAACCGAACACTGTCCGCAACGATGAGGAAGAAAGAGGAAGAAGAGAAGAAGAAGAAGAAGGAGAAACAGCAGAGGAACAGGAAAAATGCTGAAAATTCAGCACTGCAGGACTTGATTGCGATTGCTACGAAGACGCGGAGAGTGTGGTGGGATGCTCCCGAGTCCCAACACAGCGTGACTGAAGTCGGTGGGTGGGGATGGCAAAGCATCCGAGGAGGCTGTTAACTTAGGTGTGTTAGTGGGACCACTGTAGATGTCTGCAAGCTAGCTGGCGCGAAGGGTAGAAGCTGGGGACGCGTTACTCGCGGCGCTCGCGTTGTGGGGAAGCGAGGGAGGGGCAGGGGAGGGGCCGGGTCGTTGCGGGGATAGCGCTAAATTGAGTAGGGACTAGGTTTAGGTGGCTAAGGTTTTGGACTTTCCACTAGACTCACAGACACTCCGTACCTTCTCTCTCTCAACCAAGCAGTACAGTGCTGATTTGGTCTTTTGTAGGCGAAGAAGAATTTCGCCCTTTTCTAGAGACCGGTACAGGACATACCAGTACACTGTTTTCTTCCTTTTTAACCCTTAAACAACGAGCCGGTCACCATGGAAATCATCTGCTTGAGAATTGTTGGCTTAAAAAAATGAAAAAGCACTCACTGGAAGACAAACTATTATAAAAAAACAATTTCTTTTTCAGCCAAAATTTGGAGGATGAATAGTTGCACTTTTGTCCTACATGGAGAGATTCTTTGTCATTCATCGGTCAGAAAACGTCCTCCATGTCATTTATGGGTTAATGGTGTATCAATCTTGTTGCCACTCTTCCAATTGATTTGCTTTCGCTTTCTAGCCTCCTCCTTCTTTAGTGGCCCAGGTGCAATTGTCCTCTTGGGGACTTGATTAAGGTATGTGCATCCAAATGTGACAAGAGTCTATTATCGACACCTAAAATAAGCCCTTCACTAAAGCGCAAGTGGATCCAATGTTGACATGTGAGTTTCCATGAATGTGTCAAAGTGATGGGGCAGGGTTTTGCATTGGCCAATAAAACGACCATGATACAAGCTTAGGGGCTGTCGCTTTTGGATGTTTTGGTGTCCACTTTTGTCATAGTCTATTGTCTATAATAGATGCATCAACACACTTGTTTTTAGAAATTTGTATTGTATTCATACAAGCTCGGAAAAATACAAAACTAATTTTGTTGGTTTCCTAAACCATTTCCTAACAAGTGCACATCATTTTATTTTGTCCCTACCCTCAAGATTTGCAAATCTTGAATAAGTGTCACATTACAGTGCTTCTACCTTATGCCCTCATGAGAAAAAATTTGTTTGCGTCAATCCATTGAATGATGCTTATAGTACGATTGTTTGAATGAAAACATTTCAAACTTGTACTCAAACTTAATTGTTACAGTAGCTACACATTATCACTACATTTGAGAAAAAGTCCAAAAAAGGAGATCATGTAAATATATTGTGTTTGTAGCCACTCTATTTTGGAGTTTGAGCTCTTTTTCTATTTATTGTGTACCACATCTTTTTGCACACCCAACTTGTACCTCCATACTATGAAGCGGGTGAAGATTGAGTGTGTCCAAATTGTCCATGGTGGTGTGTATTTTAGAAGCTCAAAGCACAAAATCATTCCTAAAAATTCAATATTGTTATTAGTAGAGGAACAAAATGTAGGAGTGCATTGAAGGCTTTTCTACTATATGGCCAAAATACACTTGAATTCATAGAGTGGTTTTTCAAATTTTTGCTCAATTTGAATTGAATTTATACAAATTTTCTCACATTCATGAGCCAAAACCACATGTGAGTAATTTGAATGTACATTATACAATGTTTAAAAAAATACAAAATATTGCACAACTTTTACAAGTACCCCAACTTGCTATACATGGAAAAAAAATCTCAACTTCATTCAAGAGTTTTCAAATTACATGCATTTCTTTGTACTCAAAACTACACTTGATAAGTTAAGAGGTGAATTCTAGTATGGAGCACTTAGTCTAGAGGTCAAGCCCTTCCATGAATCAATAAGTACAAATATAGACTACTTTGACTAAGTAGAGTGACTTACTTAGCATAATGGACCACCTCTCGAGCATCACTTAGTCCGGATAATTGAGTAGAGAGGCTTCCACATTGATATTTTATGATAGCTAATGAAAGTGAGTGGTCTCGTTCATTGTTAGGACAGATTCAATGCCTTAATCAGGGTGTAATATCTAATTGCACAATTTGGCACTCGTAATCAAGCATTACACATTTTTTATGGTGATTGTTTATGTTCATCTTATATTTCATCCAAATTTTCTTCCTAAAGGTTATGCCAAGCATAGCTTCTTGTTGTTGAGCATTGCACAATGAAAGAGCCTCCTTATTGGCTCTTTCCATCACGCAATGCCCTATACTTAGTGACGTTCAAACCCCAAGGCAAGTTGGATTCCATCCAAGAACATTTCTACCAAATCAACCCATGTATGGTAGTATGCTATAAAACGGACCATCTACTTCAAATGGACCTATCTATAGGGACAGAATGGAGATAAGGTGGTCCTTGAGTGGACCACTTTAACAATTGAATGCATCTAGGAAAGATTATTTTTTATTGCAAGGCCAATCATAGTCTTTGAATCTGCACATCTCTTCACAAGTTGCAAGTGGACAGATTTTGGGAGGCCTATAGTCACAAATAGGTGCCTATGTCCTTAATCTTTGAAAATTTATAAGTAATTCAAAAATGATTAGAAAAATACAAAACCACTTGTGTTATGTTCCATATCTATTTTTCTTTCTCTGAAAAATGATCTAAAAATACTTTTGTCTATAAAAACCTATGAAACATATGGACCAGCCCTTAAATGGTCACTTTTAGAGCATACTACCATAGAATACTCATGTTGCCACCCATTGCTGCAAAACTTCTTTGTGTTTTCAATAGGCAACAAATCAAAGGTTGCTTCCAAAACCTCATCACCTGCTTCTATTTCTCTCGTTCCGCTCTGGTCACCACTCACCACCAGGTTCACACGGTTTGATTCAGCTGCCAGCAGCATTTCTGCACATGTCACTCGTGTCACTCGCTGGATTTTCACTGTCATACAGTCTCTCAATTTTACAGTAAGGTAGCCACACCTTATTCTGTCTCCTGACCCAATTCTGTGCAAATGAAGTCCCTGCATTCATTTCAGAATAAGAATCTAGGAGGGCACATGATATCTTATCACCTAGCCCAAAAGAGAGAAGAGATCATGCACACTCTGATATTTTCATGTTGAAATGAATGCATGGGCTTCATTTGCATAGGATTGGGTTAGGGAACGGAATAAAATGTGGCTACCTTAGTTATATAAGGTGGGCACCCCAAAAATCGCACTCTGTCCAAAATTGTCATTATCACTTTGTACAACTCCAAAACCAATGTGTGCAATTGTGTGCAATTGTGCATGAAACGATTTTAGAATAGCTACCATCAATTAAATCTTGATCCTTTATAACTTACATACAATATTCAAATGTTGTGGTCTTTGGTGCATTGGAAACTCCTTTCACTTGTCCATACAAGAATATGAAGTTTTTAATAGTCTAAAATTGTGACAATGCGATGATGCATACTTGCATAGTAAATTTGGGCATAGGAAATGCTAGTCACAATACTAGGGCAATCGATAAGATAAGTGTGAGTCAAAAGAAAGTGATTGGAAGTGAAACGGGGCTTAATTAATTGCAAGTTTTGAAAGTCACCCTCTCTTGGGTTGATGCCACATTTAACCCCTAAAGCCTTGAGGCATATTTCATGCAAAAATTGTGAAAACTACCATTTTTTAGGGCAATGAGAAAAAAATGAAAAAAAAAGTTTTTTTTCAAAATTCAACCATAAAAATTTGTATGAGACTACTTTGGGAATGTATGAAAAAAATTTCAAAAACTTTGACTATACGGATTGAAAGATTATAACAACTGAAGTTAACAACAAAAGTTTTTTTTCAACCTTGCCCGATAGGGCTAATAGCCTTTAATTCCTCCTAGAGTAAGATTTTTATACTACATATATTTTCTTACATTTACTTCTTATATCATTTGAATTACATGCCATACAAATTTCAAAAGTAAAGCAGGAGTTTTGCAAAAGTTTTCCAGAGCTGCCCGAAAAGTTCAGGGCAACAAAACTTTTAATTTGGGCACCCAATTGAAAAAAAATTAAATTCCCACTAAGAGGGTACATGTTTACACCTTGTGTCAAAATTTTGTGAAAATCCGACAAAATTGACTTCATAGGAACCTATCCGGATTTTCAATTGTCCGTTGTTTCAACAAACAATTGTCCTTCAGGGGTTAACTATTTCTAGACTGTTCAATGAATTGTGGACAAAATATTTAAAGATCTTTGTATAATAACATCTAGAGATCTCCAAATGTTTGTATAGATCTTTGGATGTCTTGCATCATCTTCAAATGACCATTTTTTATTGTTAATTCTAGACCCTATCAAAATATAGAAATAGTTAAATGTGATCGTTGCAAAGTGTAATTGCAATTCTAATTCTCATATTGTATTACAAAAGGCAAGCTTACAAGGAGTAGAGAATTATGAGTACTTCTTGTTGCACAAAACTTGGTTACCATTAAATTGTTGGACAAATAAGTTTCTTTGCCATCTTGCATATGATGTTTACTAGTTTCATATTTCAATTTCAAATTTTCTAGGACTTCCAATCTGCAATGTTCTAGCACCAACAAAGTACAACAATACTTGTAATTATTGTAAATCTATGGTAATTTAGTGATACCTTATATCATCAAATTAACATATTGGTGCCTCTTGGGTGACCACTATTCTAAAATTTTGTTTCATTGAATTAGAAAATTGTAGTGAAAGGTGTTGCAAGTGGAGTCATAACTTTATATTGCTCAAAGACTATGCTATAAATTTTCAAAGTTACACATTTTATACTCCTATGATCAATCCTAGACTTCACAAAAAAGAACTTTGAAACCATGACCACCAACTTACCAAAAAGAGATGCCTTAGTAATCAAAAATCATCATTGAAGCTAACACTCGTAAATTACAATTTGCATAACCTAGGTAGACTCACAATACAAGGCAAACTATTCCAAGTGAACTTTGGGTTTGAAGAATGGGGCTTCAATAAGGCAACTACTTCTAGATTAGCAATGAAAAATTCTAAAAAATTAATATTAAAATAAAAAATTAATTAAAAACATAGTCCACCTTGGTAAACAATTTGTTAGGGTGGACTATGATTTAAATAAGTGTTTTTACATATTATTTTTTATTTAGCAATTTGTTGTTCATTGTTGATCACAACTTTTGAAAAATAGGTGCTCTTCTCTTGGCCCCATGCTCTTTCTAATGCTTTGAGGCAAAAAATAGAAATTGGTGTTTGGTACCTAGTGGTCTTAGGTGCCACCACCTTAGTTTGAAGTTCAAATTCATTGCAAGATTTTTTAGATCATACACAAGTAGAATTAGGTATTTCTTTTTACCATATTTTGGCATCACTTAGGATAAGAATTTGACAAACATTTTTATATTTCAACCCTAGAAGGATGTTGTTCCTACTACTAAGGGGCTAAGCCAAAATATTATCAAATTTTTAAATGATTAAATGTGTTTTAAGTTTCTATAGTTTTTTTAAAATCATTTGCAAGGTACTATTAATCTTCAATGTCCTATTAACCTTAAAGGTTCAAAGTTCTAAAATGGGATTTTAAGAATTTTGGTTCGGTTCTATAATATCAACTTTTTTTGAGAGGTCAAAGAATGTACTAGTTTTATGAAAATATAATGTTTAATTCACTTGGTGCTTAGAAGAAATGGTATGCCTGAAGGATGTGTTTTCGAACTCAGTTTTACAATTATTCAAAACTAAAACATCAATATTAATGGTGTAAATTACTTGCTATAACAATTTGACCATTAGGATTGACACATTTCAATTCCATTTTAGAACTATTAATGATATAAAGTCTCTTCCATCTTATAATATCTACTTCTACTTAACAATTTTTTTGGAAATGAAAATTTTGAATTTAAAAAAAAAAATTCTACTTAGATTTTTAATTGATTCCCCCACCATAATCATTTAAACATCATTGACAACTTTGAAGAAAATAATTAAGTTAGGAGAATTGAAAACCTAGTTAAGCAAGGAGTAAAAAAAAGTTATTTTCACTTTGAACACTAATATCTTGCAATCTACATAATTAACCCCTTAGCACTCCAACATCCTATTTCTGAACAACTAATACATTGAAATTCATGTTTCTTTCTCATTACTACTTCGATGAAAGTCATTCTAATTTGTGCAAATACTTTATCAAGTGTTGTCCTCTCTAATGGTTGGATTTAGTATTACTAGAATATATTATTTAAAAAAAATTACAAATGTGGAAGAATGTCAAGTAGTTGACCTAGTTGAAATTGCATTGATTGTAGCTCAAAATTGCATTTGCAAAAATACAGTCATGTATTTAAAGAACATATAAATTTCAAAAAATCACTATGTCAAGAGAACCTCATTTCAAATCCATTCCAACAAATTTACTCAAAAATGATAGTATTTTGCTTGTAATCAATTTAGAAGGAATTCAAAAAAATAAAATTGATGATAGCATTGATGAATCTAGTTGTATAGATGGAATCTAAAGCTCAAAATCTAAAACTTTTACTTATATATCAATTCCAAAATATTCTTCCAAATAGTATTTTATGATGATTTTTTTCAAATTGTCAATTTTAGAGAACACTCTATATGTTAAGTGTATGAATTTTTTTTGGACATGAATCTTGTGCAAGATCTTATAGTTGAACATGCAAAAGAATAATTTTTTTTTATTGTACTAGAAACAATGATTTTGAAGGGTTTTTTTGGTGAAACATATTGATGAACCTGTTTATTCTATAGTGATTCTATAATAGTAATATAATACTTGAGATTACATCCCTCTTCATGATTGTTCTACCCACATTTGTTTGTTGGGAAAGTTCTACAAACTATACTCATAGACAATTTTCTTTTTCTGATTTCATGTAGCTACACTAAATAGTAAAATTAGGGTGCCTTAACAATTAGGTTGCCTTACTATAGTAAAGTTACTTTACAAGCCATCAAAATCAACAAATACTTCTACAAATATTCCTATTTGTACACATGGAGGTTCATGAGTCCCAACTACAATAAGACTTAAATCAAAAGTAGTGCATTCTTGTATGGTAACAGTAAATATATTTATATAGTGTCACATGTGGAGAAATTAGTATGGGGCAACCTAATTTCACTATTTAGTGTAGATTACAAGTCTTGTTGCAGGATTTCAGCCAATGTACCTGGCTCCCTAGAAATATTCTCCTTTGCTACCGACGAGGGCAGCAGGGCTCTACTGTTGCAATCCTGTTAAAAACACATACGCTGGTGTGGATGTTCGCCGCAATTGCTTTGCTTACGCAATGGACAAGGCCATTGCTTGCTTTGCTTACACATCAAAAAACAATGATCTAAATTTCATGCTCCACATCTCAAGCCCTGCACAATCACTTTGTACGCCAGCTCTGGACTACACAATTTCAAGAGCTGAAAAGGCAGGTTACTGGACATACTGTCAAGTCAGTTCATACAATCTTGAGATCCTAGATTTGTAATTTTTGGTTGATAGAAGGGCTAACATGAAGAATTATAGCCTTCGCCAACAAAAGAGTGACAAAATTGCCTTGAAACTCAGACTTGGCATTATGGACCAGAGTCAAGGCTCGTTCACATTTCTGATGCGCCATTGGCTTTTTCTCGACTTCCGGCGTCCAGGTGCAGATTTCTTTGAGAGCTTCCACTCATCAACTAGAGGCCCTGTTTTCTCGTCATGGCCGATGGAATTGTTGGCATCGTCTGAAGGATTTCCTTCCCGAAGTCGCCTGGCTTCCATTTGTAGCTCCTGCATCATCTCCATGGTCGTCTTTGTGGTGATGCCACGGACATAGCCACTGAAGGGCGGGGGCGGCACAATCACAGACTGCCAAACCTGTCCTCCAAACAACGTAACAACCAACAGCCAATATTAACACCAAAAGAACCAAAGGCATGTTCACACTACTTGGTGGTCTTAAGAGTGGTGTAAGAGAGGGTCTTAGGAATGAATCTAGGTACACCTTTGAATTGGATTTGCTTCACTGACACCTCCCCCTGGCAACCAACCCTAACACGTGTAAACATACCTCAAGAGATTGAGACTCAACTATCTGTTGTCTTCTTAACAGTTTTGGGTACCAATATTTGGAACCAACACTAACAATGCTCTTCATTGATTTGACGACATATAATTTGGCCCTATCTCAATCATATTTCTCACTAATACGATCAATCCTGTTGGTCAGGTTAAAATCATGAACATAACATTGAAGAGAACGCTTCTTGAGTACCCATAGAATTGGCATGACAAGGAATCCTTGGCACCTTGCTTCGCAGAGTTGAACTCAATTTGAACCAAGGGAGAGCAATGAGCCATAGTCGCAATGAGGCATAGTCTTTGAGAATGCCAGAGCTTCAATTTCGATTGCTTTTCTCTAAATTTAGCATGACTTTGCTCAACATCACTCATAGTTGCCACTGCTCTCAGAAGGTGAAACGCCAATAAAGAAAGTTACAAAGATTTTAAGAATGCTTAGGACTCATGAGGTCCTTTAGGGGTTAAGACGATATCTCTTTGGCAGCAGAGAGAAATAAAATTGAAAGATGGAGATGCTGTGATACCTGTTGCAAGGTGACCACAGAAGCAACGCGTTCGGTTCCACTTTCGGAGACGAGCACCGGGGCACCGGACTCGTCAATAAACAGAGGCTCGATTCTCCACGATCCCTCAAACTTCTTCATGAACCCGGTTTTGGCAAGCCGGTATTTCACCTGCAAGAACATTTATTGTATGGGAATGGGGCAATACCTTTCATCCAGCCACCCTTGTGAGAAGATAACAACATGAAGAAGAAGCAACGAGACCTAAAAAAGCCAAAGAGAGAGTACCATGTGTGTGCTTCGATCCTGATCCACCAAGACGCAGGCACTCAAAGTGCCCGAGAGCCACAAAAACCTCCAGCTCGCCAGCTGCTCCAACTCCACTAACTGGCGGACGCCATCATCTTCCAGCACCTTGCGGTACTTCACCTCCTTCACATAATCGCATAAAAAGAAACAAGAAATTCCCAACCCCAAACTAAGAAGTCAAAAGAATGTCGTTATCCTTGGCACCAAAGAGATGATGGAGTGTGAATCCGAAACACAAACGGTAGAAAATCAGACTGCTGTCCAAATTGTGGGCTGACCTGAATGTTTTTGAAGACGCGCTTATTGTTGGGATCGGTGAGAATGTTGTAAACTGCATCTGGAGGAATTCCAAGTTCGAACCGGGAATCGAATTTGCATAAAGCTCCTTTGGGTACCGTCACCTGCAGCCTCGGTCCATGCTACCGTCACCTTGGCTGTATATTCCCATTCATGAAATTTCACATTCTAATTGTCATGAGGTCCTGGAGCAACAGAAGAACTAACCCGAAGACATCAGCACTAAGGTAGCTCCACCAATTCAGTCTAGCGCCTTAACGCAAGGCCTACAATTTCTCCCAATCATGGTTGTAATCAACCATCGTATTATGACAATAAAAGCAACCACATGCTAAGATTCCATTTGTGGAAATTCATTTGATTGTAAGCTTCTCATGCAACGCTTTAAAGATCTAGGAAGAAGACATTTCAAGAGTTAGAAGTCGAATGCTTGGTTTTGGGATAGGCACCAGAAAGACTCTAAAATCTCATAATCAACTCAATACAGCTCCAAAATTTACAAAAATAATTTGGGGTGAGCTCCATCTCCTTATGCCTTTCACATAACAATCACCACACCTTATAGTTTTTCAGTCCACCCCATCTGAGCGCTCTTAATGGCTTCAGCTTTCAATGCAGAATAATACTCTCGAGAATTGGGAATTTCGTGTCAATGTTGCGGAACTAATTCCAAACTGGTCTTGATGTGTTTTCAAGCAGTGTTGATTAGTTCAAATTTGGGACTTTCATTTGTTCAATTCTACCTATTTTTCGATCAACACATTCATTGTTATTCACTGATTCAAGTGATGTAAAGTACAGCCCCATTCAACTGATTGAATTTTCAAAATAAGATCAATCAAATTGGTCGTTCTAACACCATGAATCCTTGGTCCCCGATAAAATAGGCTAGGGTTGCATTTCTAAATTTACCTCCAGAGCCGGAGTCTCATCGACCCACGAGCTGTTACGTCGCCACGCCGCGAGCTGTCTCTGCAATTGCCCCTGAGGCTCAGCCTGTTGGCGACAATGCGCGTCTTTGGTTCCACCACCAGACCCAATTAATGTTGCCGAGTGGACACTTGCTGATTTTGGAAGCCAAACCCCAAACTTCCCCACAGACTGCTGGGCCCCCTGTCGCCAAATTCGAAATACAACATCGTCATTAAGTAGCTCCGCAATGCGAAACCCAACCACCCATTCCCTCCAAATCAATGCAAGCAACCGCAGCCCAATTTCAACTTCCATTCATGCAATGAGGAATCGCAACATCAGCAATTATCAATCCAGGACCAAATTTGAAACTGCGATTGGACTCACCTTGACGACGTTGTGCAGCCAGGCAGCAGGAGCTTGCAAGCGCACGTGAAGCTCCTGCACCGGGTTGCGAACTCCGGCGTCCGCCATAGCTGAGGCGAGAAGGAGACGAAACTGGTGTAATAATGTAATTCATGAAGGATTGCGGTCGACCGACACAGGATCTCCGCCCATTATCCTCTCAGTCGGAATACAGGCCTTGGGAATTGTGAAGAAGATCACTTGGAATAGTTTACTCCAAGCGGTGCTTTCCCAAAAGAGGATGGGAAAAACAATTCGAGCTTGCAAAAAAGGCGACACCAGGTGGGTGCCTGAGAGGTGAAAAGGCGGGACCATGCTTACTTTTCTTTGGGGAGGACCAGATGAGATGCTGCTTCAAGGGCCATTTAAGGGAACTACACCTAAATGCGTTGCTCCTCTTATCAAATTTCTTAATTTGGGGTTGGTTCTTGTTGGAAATATAAAGCCTACATTCTCTACATTCTACATACTCTATTTATGCATTTATTGGTTCTATCCAAAAGATAGAGACTATGGTATCATATCCAAAGGATAGGGACTATAGTATCTATCCAAAGGATAGAGACTATGGTATGACTATTTTAGAATATGACTTTCTAAATCCTATCTACAATCGCATTCACATTGTACAACATGGTTAGGGTTTGGTTGGAGTAAAGATGTGGGGTTTGACTAATCAACAAAATCAACTTATGATTGAGCCTCATGGTTACACCGTTCTCGTTGAACAAGACTAAGAATTTTTGAGAGTGTTGAAAAATAGGTGTATCTGAAACCAACCCTAAGCTCTCATGAATACAGGGAGTATAGTGTAGGCAAGAATTACTAGAATTTGGTTTTACAAAGACTTCACAATTAGATGCACTTAGCTTATACTCACTTGGAAGACTAGTTGGAATCACATATTGAAGGCTTTAAAAGCATCCACTTGTTGATTTGGTCATTATTGGTACATCGACAAATGCAATTGATACATTGAAAAAAGAAATTTGTATTTGTCTATTAAAAAATACTTTTAAAGCTTGGTTACTTTACAGACCTCTTACCCTAAATGCAAGAGTTCCTATGCAAGGTTAGATATATAAAATATAAATGAACCATGTAGGAGCATAGTACATTTACAAAGTAAAAAGTTTAGAAGTATTAGGTCATTTGCCTAGGCTTAGTTGTGACTTGTGAGGATTTGTATAGTAAACTAATAGGCCTCAAATATGCTTGGAGCAATTTTCATATTGCCTTTTGTAATTGTGATATTTTTGCCTTTTTACTCACTAACAAGTGAATGTAAACAACCTTTAGAAACAACTCTTCAATCTCTTTTTAATATACTCAATAGGTAGCCATTCTTCTTCTTTTGCTTTTACATGAATGATTCAAGAATTTGTTCGAGACTATTGATTCTTTCAAATATTGTACAATGCTTTTATTATTTTGGTAGCTTTAGTTTAATTTCTAGCAATTTACAATAATTTTTTTGAAATCTAACTAACTAATTGCAATTTATCCTTAAATTTCCAACATGTTTATAGCTAAATTTTGTGAAAAATAATTTTTTTAATATATTTCATTGCTAGTTGTCTTTTTATAACTAGGAAATCTCTTACCTGGGACAAAAAATGTACTTTGGGTGATTTTTCAAACTCAAACACTTCAAAGAATACACAATACAAATTATCTTAAAAGAAAGAACTACACAAGGACATAGACAATGATATACCATTTCAAAAATAAACATTCCATGGGTAGTGCAAGTAAAAAGGGCCAATTGGTTGAAGCACATAGTTGATAGACATGGTCAAGTGGAAATAATCTTGTTTTTTTAGTGTAACTTAGTTGGTTATAAAGCTTTGAAAATAATCTTCCATTGCTTCACTCGTCATGGAAATTGTCATATATCTTCTCAATTATTCACAATTGTATTTGGTTTGAAAAGGTAAACTTATCTTTGATAGAAATCTCAAATATGAAAGTTAATTGTACAATCATATATGCCTTCCATTTATATGGTGCCTCTATTAATATTCCTACTTATTCTAAAAACATTTGAATTTATACTTATTTCAATTTTAGGAGAACAACAATAAAACATATCTTAATTTAGTTGATTTTCCTCCAAATGACAACAAGGTACATTGTATTCTATATGTACACATTGCACAAGTATGTTTAGATATACAAGGACTATAATTGGCCAAAGAATTTCCAAGGTTTTCTTAATCCTAAAATAGGGACAAATTTTGCACTACACACACAACTACTAGTCCTCCAATGACAACAAGGCATAATTTGCAAGCACTCTAATTACATCAATTTGCCTTCTCACTAAATGGAGGTTTAGATCCCTTTGCAAAAAGAGGAGACTAAACACAAATGAACACTTCAAATGGTGCAAATTTGTATGTCCCTCTTTTTGCAAGAGTGGAAACTAAACCTCAACTAAGGAAGAAAACAACTCAATGTCATAAGATTGCATGCAACCATGTCTTGTTATCATCCCAATAGAAAACAAATTGGATCAAAATTCAAATGCCGGTAAGCATTGAAGCAAGCACCCAATAAACGGGGGTCTTACATGACTTCACAATTCAGAGATTCGGACCATTTCCAGTCGTTGAGGACCCTACATTTATACATAAACATCTGTAGACACTGCTGAAAAGTACACATCAGAGGTTAAACGACAAGTGGAAAAAAGCCGGAAATCAGGCAATTTGGGGAGAAAATCTAGATTTTTTTCCCAATGCAAAATATTACGAAATTCATTTGCAAACACAAGCTAAATTACATGAAGACAATCACTAGGAGCATCCGATATCAATACTTTTCCACGCATTTACCCGAAAGAATGGTTGCTGCCGAGTTAAGTCGACATGCGTCCTCAAAAATGGAGTCTAACCTCCCCGGAGCCTCTATAGTGTCTGGTGGGATCGGAGAGAATTTTTTTATACATTGTGTACATTCTGAAGAGCGAGCTGTCAAGCTTCTGCAAGTGCAGTCAATTGATCATGGATGCATTTGACAGTAGGTCTCATTCCGTGAGGGGTCACGCAGGAGAGGGCTATCGTTAGCACCTCATGCATACTCCCCGGCGGTTCATTCTCTCTGTGCAAACCCACGATCTCTGTATCGTAACAATCCACCGGTCGACTTTCCTTGACAACCAACCTAACCCATTCCTGTAAGTCTACTGCGCCAGAGTTGGCGGACATGATGTTTCCAGCACTTTTGCCAGTGATCAACTCTAACAAAATTACTCCCAGTGCGTACACATCTGCTTCCAATGTAGGTTTGGGTTTGCGTGTAGCAGACAGCTCCGGAGGTCGATAGCCAAGTGCACCTGCATTTAGGATTTGATTCGTAGTTCCAGCAGCTGTCATCAGGCGATGGAGGCTGTAGTCAGACAACTGGGCCCACTGTGGACCCCGGAGAAGAACGTTGTTTGCCTTGAGGTTACCATGAGCCACTGCATGTTTGTTGTGTAGGTAAGACAATCCACTTGCAACTCCAACTGCTATTTGTAGGCGCTGCACCCATGTCAATGGAGGGTGGCTCCGCCCTGTCCTTTCTGCAAGCAGAATTACGTATATGATTAAATACAACAATATCAAAGGCCTGTTGAGAAACGCTTCAAATTACTGATAGAAAGAATAAGATATCTTCGGTTTACAAGTATCAGCAATTCCTTTGAGCTTTGCCATAACAAAAAAAAACTGATCCTACTGAATTAATTCACAGGTGTCACAATTGCACACATCAGTAACTGCAATAATGAAGGTTTTAATTCTTAGGTTACAAGGATAGGAAAGTTCGATGAACTCACCATACAAATGATGAGCTAAGCTGCCCAAGCTGATGAAATCGGACAGTAGAAGCTTCTCGTGTTCTCGAGGGCCCCAATAATAGCCTCGCAATGATACAATGTTAGGGTGCTTGATTCCACCAAATCGTTTAGCTTCCCTAGTGAACTCTTTCCTGTTCCTAGCAAGGCCCTCGCGCAGCCACTTGACTGTAAGAATATGGCCATTGTCCAAGGTAGCTTTATATGAAGTCCCATGATTACTTCTGCCGAGGACCTCTGCTGGAGCTCGAGACAACTCCTCGGCAGTGAAGAGAAGGGTAGCATCGAGAAAGAACAGATCACCGGCCAAACGATCAGGAGACTTGACTTTCAGCACCATGGGGTGCTCATCTGCAACGGATACATCGTCTGAGGGCGCCCCCGCCGTTCTCCACACTGATCGCATGGGTGATTCTGCGCTCTTCTGTAAGTCGAGAGCATCCCGTTTAATGTCATTCCTTGCTTTCGATGGTGCCAGAGCGCCTTTCACAGTAACTATTTCAACAGGGGGACAAGCATCAGTTTGCTCAACGACCACATTGGATCCTTCCCTTGTTTCACTACCCTCTTGACAAGATTTTGGCGCAGAAGGTTTCAACGAAGGTTTCAAAGTCTTGTAATAGTAGGTGACTAAACAACACAGTGCAATAAGCGCTGCTCCAAGGGTGATACCTAAAATCAACCCAATCTTCATCGCCGTGTTCACCCGTTTGTAAGCGCTTCTCACCTGAGTGACAACTCCAGGGACTGAGGCGTTAGATGAAGGAGCCCTTGGGAATGAAAGGTTTGGATTCCCTGGATAGAAGGATGAGGTTGGAAAAGAGATCAGGTTCGGTGGTACTGAGCCTGATAAGTTGTTGATTGATACATTGAGATGATTGAGCAGTGAAGAAAGCTTCGCTGGTATTGGCCCGCTCAGCAAGTTCTTGGAAAGGTCAAGAGATTGAAGCTTGGACAGATTCGATAATTGCTCTGGTATGGTTCCCCCTATCTGATTTGAGCTCAAGCTGAGAACAAGAAGTTGGCTAAATGAACCCAATGTTTCCGGGATAGGATCGCTTAATTGGTTGTCAGATAAGTCCAACACACGAAGCGGGGAAATTGCTGCTGTTGCCGGATCTGCAGCAGGAATGGGCCCTTGTAGCGAATTATGCGACAACACCAAATCTGTGATTGAGGAAAAGGCGAACAGCTTAGAAGGGATAGGACCAGAAAGTTGGTTGGAGCTAAGATTTAGCGAAGCCAACACAAATAGTTGTATCAGCGACACATTGTCTATGGCACCACTCAGTTTGTTGTGACTGAGGTCTAATATCCGAAGGTTGGCACTCCATTTGCTCAGTGCCAATCCTCCAGAAAAGTGGTTGTTACTTAAGTCAACAACACGACATGACTGTAGTTTCGATGGAAGAGGACCGGTCAGGTTATTCGAAGCAAGCCTCAGTACACTCATGACTTTTGTGCTCACAGGGCCCAAGTTACCTGCACATGAAATAATCAACAAAAGCTGATGAGGCTCGAAATTACCCTACATAGTCACATTGGCAATTGCATATTACAAGTCCTTTCAAAAACTGGCTACTGAACATAAAAATCAAAATGATGTGCCCAAGCAGGGTGCAGCCAAACTGAAAGCAGACGAGCTACCAGCACTGTTCGAATATAATCGAGAGAGAAATCCTACCAGTGAGACGATTTCGACTGAGGTCCACTTCCTGAAGCTGTGGCGTCTGCTCGTTGAACAGCTCAGAAGGAATCTGGCCTGTGAGCATGTTGTCTGACAACCTGAGGATAGAAAGGGAGACTACAAGCGGCATAGCAGGTATGGGTCCTTCCAACTTATTTCGGCTTAGATCAAGAGTCTTAAGACCTGTAGCCTGGCCGAGCTTCTCGGGTATGTTCCCAGAAAATGCATTTCCAGAAAAATCCATATGAGAAAGACTCTCTGGAAACGGAGGTAGAATGGGACCTGAAAATTTATTGTCACTAAGGTCAATCACCATCAGCTTTGAGTAAATCCCCAACTCGACGGCACCTGAGAGAGAATTTCCAGACAGGAAGAGTCGTACAAGTTGTGGCAGCTTCATAATTGTGATGATGTCACCGGTGAGATCATTCTGCGCCAGAGAGAGATTCACCAAACTCTGTAGCCTTCCAATGGATGGTGCAATAGTGCCCACTAAACCACTCGAGGGTAATAGAAGCTCAAGAACATGGCAGCCACTCGTTACTTCTGTTCGCACACCATACCATTGTAGCGGGCAGCCTGAGGAGTCCACGTTGGTGGCTTTCCAGGTGCTAGTCAACGAGTCGGACTTGGTGAAGCCACTTTTTAAGTCAAGAAGTGCTTGTGTCTCTGGTGCAATGGCCCGAACTGATGGCATCAACGCCCATAGCCACAGCAAGAAGTAGAAAAAGCACTTGGTGCTTTGTACAGTGGTTCTTTGGACCTCCCTCTCCCTTTCGCAGGTCTGTGGCCCTCGTATAAAATTCGTTGTGTACAGCTCCCCGTCAAAAGTAGTTTCCACACCAAGAAAAGAGTTTTTTGCTTCAAAGGGGTACCAATTCCGACTGTCTCAAAACAGATTTTGACAAAACCAAAAGATTTAATTAACATCTTATAACAGGACCACTTGCATAGAGTAAACCCATTGCACCTACATTTACAGTATCAAGGAACACCGCAATGCGCAGAAACTACAAGTCCTGGTCCTGCGTTGCTGAATGAAGTAAAACACACGGTTATAAAGCGAAGCACACTGCTGTGAAAAAAGTTACTGTAGCAATCAATGACAAAAAGATGACAAAAAGAACAACTATAAATACGCTTTCGACAAAGTTCCAATGCTGCCAGAGTCAGTACATGTGGAATATGATCTTCCCAGCCAGAACTATTCACTAATGTCATAGATTCTTGACACAGCCCTGGAATACTACATTGAAGTGAGGGACTCGACACATGGGGCAGATTCTCGGCACTGACCTTCCTGTGTTATTCCAGTTGGAATTGGTATCTTTAGAATTCGAAGAGTTGGTACCAGCCTTCCATGGCATCAGTTGAATGTCCGATTCTCGATGCCACCCTTGTGACAAAACTGCGTCCATTAGAACATGAGAACGATGCACTTGACCTTGGCTATGCGATATGACATTCGCACTGAGGGAAACATCCTGCGTCATACAAAATTTCTCATCAATTGTAAAAAGGAAATCTGCAAAAAGAAATCTCATGCGGTTCATTCTTGAAGCTCATACTCATGACATTTAAACATTAAAAAAAAATAGGAAAATCAAATACCTTAAAGCAGATAAAAGCACCACCGATATTCTAGAAACAACTGCTGCAATTTAAAATGGCACACATAACGCAGGGCTAACACATCTCCAAACGCATCTCAAACTTTAATAATTTTCTATTGGCAGACCATCCATTTGAGGGAATATCACCTAACAATTCAATCAAGACCAACGGAAGAAGACAAACACGATTCATATTGGTACTTCCGATTAGTATTTCCGATCAGTCAAAATTTATCAAAACAAAATGCACACTTATTCTGATCTAACAGTCACATTTAAACCCTAAAATTTGAAGCAAATTCACCAATCGAGAAGTTAGCGTACAGCTTACCGTTGCAATAATTTGCACACAACCATCCTCTTTATTAACATAATTTCTGATTGGAGGCTTTCTAGCTGCTTCTTTGGCGGGTTCAACTTGAATACCTTCCGCATTTTCGTTGAAAAGCCTTGCCATCTTCAAGATCACCCCTGCCAAGTGATAACACATGTGTGTTGAGAACTCTGACTAGACAAATCAACGTCATAAGAAAATGCGAAGTCCAAATAACTCACCTACAAAGTAATTCTAAACAAAGGAACGTTCCAATCAACAAATGTAAAAAGAAAGAGGATGAAAACTAGACAACAATTGTTCCTTACATAAAAACGGTTGCATATGCCAATTACAATCGCAGAGAATGACTTAGGGTCTCAATTCTTACTCGCTGTCTATTCAAAACCTTGGATCCAATGATTCTAGACTATATTATACAAGGGAAATGGAAATCTAATCTGAAAGCAATTTGGTAACCACTGGTGCAGCACATTCGACAGAAAAATTATCGATCAATTACAGACAAGACCAAGGGATGAAACGAAATCCAACCAAACTCCATGACGGCGGCATGAAATATTCTAGTATACACTCACGTTCCCGCCAATTTTCTAAATCTCAACATGCTGACCTATCAGGCACGTGTGCGTGTATTAACGGGGTTCATGAACTCCCTTGCCTCATCCTGGAGATCAAACTTGAAAGTCAAACTCTGGAAGGAAACTGGCGACCAAACAAAAATAACTGATACTAAGAGCTCGTAAACTACGAAGCATACTAAGGACAGCATCATTGCACGCACTAACCTTCGGCGTTCAGCTCATCCGTCCCTTTTAGACGCCAGTGAACTCAACTTTGCAAAGACCTATACGCTACAAGACGTACATGACATACTGGATCTACGCATATGATGGTATTTCATACAAAGGCGAATCCTGCACGGCTCGTGAAACTCCAATCTTGGCTTTTTTTCATGACTTATTCAACCAACTACCTCACAAGACGAGCTAGGGGAGTGACTTCGTCATACACTTCAATCGTAGTGGTGCAAACCTTGAAACAGGTTTGAAGGAGTTCGCAGGGGCGCTCTCCACTTCAGATTATCTGTCCGACTGGCACCATTGCTGTCGATCCTTCTTCGACCAACGCGGTTACAACAGATGGCTTGTGAAAGTGAGAAAATATGAAATAGCAAATGAAATTACAAAACTCTGCATTGTCAAAAGAGCATCTGGCTACAAGGCCATGGCCAGCATCTCTAACCTACAATGCCGCTGTGCAGAGCCCAGAACTGGATGCACGCATTAACGAAAACAAGTCGGAAATAAGCTATGCACCTGCGGGTGATTCATTCCGACCGGGCGTGCGGCTGCGAACTCTGGAGCCTTCTCCGCACTTTGAACAAGCAATCACGCTCCAGAGAAAGAGAGCAAGAATGCAATGTAAATGCACGAAATGCTCGCGCCACAAGATAGTCTTCGGAGCTCTAGAAAGAACGACTGCAGGCCACAAGGAGCAGTCCTACAGCTCCGAGTCGCAGCCGCCGACAGACTCGAGGAAATTCCTAAAAGGCTGTCACTGCAATAAAAAAACAGATAGACTCTGGAAAGTGAAAATAATGAAACAAGAAAGTGAAACCACAATCCTCCGTCCTTCCAACAAGCAGCTGACTCCACTGACAAAGCCGGCATTCTCGAACCGCTACATACCTGAATACGTGCAGGGACTCAAAGAAGACTCAAAATCAATGCTATGTACCTGCGGATGATTCATTTGGACAGGAAAAGCAGCTGCACGCTCTAGAGCCTCCAGTTTGCAACAGAAGTTATCGAGCAGCTCCAGAGAAAGAGAGCAAGCGCACAATGACTGGGCGAAACGACGTCGTGCACGCCAGTCTTTAGAGCTCTAGAAAGAACGACTGCAGGCCATAAGAAATAGTCCTGCAACTCCGAGTGGCAGCCGAAAACAAACTCGGACAAGAGAATTTCCAAAACCACGCGCTCTCACTGCAAAAAACAACAGAGGCGTGAAAAATAAGAAACCAGAAGGCGAAACTACAATACTCTAAATTTCCAAAGAGCACCTGGCTCCAAGACTCCAACCTAGAGTGCCGCACTTATCACAGATGCCAGAACTCAATGCATACAGTCAAGAAATGCCTTGTTGATTCACTCCCGACAGAGCTCACAGCTGCCAGCATTTAGAGTCTTTGCACAAGCAGCCGAGCTCCAGAGAAAGAGCTAGAGCAAGCGAATAATGGCTAACAAATAAGACGTAGTGCTGCACGCGCCGCAATGAGCTTGGACCTTCCAGTGCAGGCCGTAAGGAAGAGTCTGGCAGCTCCGAGTCGCGGCCGACAACAGGCGCGCACTTGAGCAAAGGAATTTTCCGCCCAACCTGTCACCGCAATAAACTACTGCAACAGAAGATTCGGCCAACGACGAAGATGACGACGACGACGACGACGACCAAGGTAATTCCTTACTAACATACCGACCCCTAGGGCCCGCCAACTCCAGCCTCCCGCGCCCTCTTTTCTCCCGACTTGGACATGCAGCGTGCAACCCTAAAGACCCGGCACCGGTCGTACATCGAGACTGCAACCCGTATTCGATTCTCCATTATGTGCAGCATGGCCATCGCTGGCCTCTACATTTGGGATCCAAAGTACAGGTCCCATTTGCGTAGTACTGCAACACAAGGGCACATTCACACCAAGGGTAAAGAAGAAAAAGGCAGAGCACAAAGAGAGAGAGGAATAACTCCAACCTATTCATAACATTGCTAAGCCCCTTCAGCTGAGGTATAATTCCCCCAAAGATGCCTGGGGGAGAATTCAGTTATAATGTGAGTTACTGGATTGGTTGAAGGCCAAGGTAACTCTTGCAAGTAGTGGTGGCATGTGAGACGGGTTTGCTAAGTTGGCCCTCACCATCATCCCCGGCACTCTGTCACAACTCAAAGTCAACAAGGGTTATGGGTGCCTTCTCTATCTGACAGTATGGTAATATCTTGAGTGGGTAATTTGGAACGTTGAGGGGCTCCTCATTTCGGAAAGCAAAAGGGCCCCCCCCAGCGAACGTTAACAATGTTATGTTTTTTGTAGGTTGCTATGAATAAAGTGTAGAATTTGAGAACTTTGCAATTTTTGTAATCACACAATTGCTCATATATATACTTGTGAATACAATATCATGTGCTAGGCTAAGTACATGAATGCACAAGAAGCAAAAAGAATAAACTATAATGCAAACTAGTGTTAAGAATGTACTGTACTTCAATTAAGCTAATGATTGTTAATATAACCAAGAAATTGATAGTGATACATTCACCTAATCTATAGATTAGGTACATATACATGTTTTTCCAACATTATGGGTGTTCATCTTGGGTTCCATATCAAGTTCTAAGGGCCAATAAGAAGTTGCATCCCAAATATAAAATGACTTGTATGAAGATTAGTTTTTTCTCTCAAGATTGAGAATTAGTTCACACAAGCAGAAAGACATGGCTTTAGTTACAAGGGGTGAGCAAGGAACAAAAAGACCACACCCTCTATGTAGGATTTAAAGATCTTCACGTACAACTTCTAATCAATTTGAAAATTATAATCCTATAGGCTTCAATTATAACCTTCAAGAATTTAAGATATATCCTACCTATCATAACATGCTCTACATTAGATTTATTAAAAGATTTGTCTCCTTTAATACAAATAGTTCAACTAAGTTTGAAATCTTATCTTCCATTGTTTCTTCCAATCATATGGTTAAACCCTAAATGCAAATTTACAACAAGGGACATAATAATTCCCACCACAATAGAGGATTGAGATTAATGGAGGGCATATTAGAGGTTATTTTAATCTGTTATTTCCTAATGACCCAAGTGACCATTCTACAGTTATGTCTATCTATTTTGAGTTTTCCATTAATGAGATTTTAATTTTTTTTAAATAGAAATCATTTATGAACATAGGCTAAGTAATGTATGTAGTAGCAAAAGTTTCATTGAATTATGAGTGAAACCTCAACCTTGTCGTAATTTTTGAAGTTGAATAGTGTAATGGATTCAAGGCTCGTGGTTTCTTATTCAATTTGGGTATGGGCTAAAATTTCAGCCAACCAATAGGGTTGTTTCCTCCTCATATTGGGGTAGATTTAAGGAATTCAAGCAAAGGATAAGTACGCCCATTTTTGTGATTCTTCAAAAACTACTCTCATTTTAGCGACCACTATACATTGCAAGCTCCACCATGAAGTAAAAAATGCTTGGAATGTTGTGAAATTTTTTATTAGCATTTTCAACTTTTTTATCTTTCATTGAAAATTTAAAAATTCGTCATTTCAAAATATTCTCACTAAGATATGTTTCTCCAAATTGTATTGCCCTCTTTTTCCATTAACCTAAGTAACACTTCAAAGTTAAATATCTAATGAACCATGTAGTCAAATACTCTAATTTTTTTAGAAGGGTCCATTCTCAATGTGAAATACAAGATCCTTTGGTTGCATTTAACCAATCTAAATTTAAACATAGCAAAAAAATTGTTCAAGTTCTTGGCAGTTTTGGCCCAATTGGAATGCGCACCCATTTGGGTTCTTGGAGGTTAATTTTAGTAGGGTTGTTTTGTACCTCTCAAAAAACAAGATATTTTCCTTTAGTGAGAATGTATCCTAAATGATCAACTAGCCATC
Organism: Climacium dendroides; assembly: GCA_950106755.1. NCBI lineage: Eukaryota > Viridiplantae > Streptophyta > Bryopsida > Hypnales > Climaciaceae > Climacium > Climacium dendroides. The sequence continues at coordinate 28,427,195 of OX467082.1, read as the reverse complement.
CAATATACGATGAATGTTTTAAAAATTAAACTGCATTCAATTAATATTCATTAATAATTTTTCAAAGAGGATTGTATAATATATTAAAGAAAAAAACCCAAATGATCCACAATTATTGTCTTTTAAATTTATTTTCTTAAATTGATCTTATTACCTTCAATTTTAACACAAAGGACTTAGGTTGTGTAGTCCACCAATACACACTACAATTATGTGCATGGTCTTTAATAAATGGATGTTATTCAATCCACTTTAAATATTTTAGTTCTCAAGTAATAAAAAATAAAAATAGATACCTTGAGGAGTTTATAAGCATTCATAGTTTAGGAGGATATATTGACAAATATAGGGTGCACTAAATGTGAAGATTCACTATGTATGAATCACCTATGGAATTATAGGACAAAACAATTAAAACAATGGAATGAAACCAAGGACATGTCATGGAGTCACAAGGCTATACTAATTGACTAAAACAATGAAATGAAGTCATGACATAGCCACAAAATATGATGTCATACAACTAAAGCCATGAAATAAAGCTAACCAAGTATAGCCACAACTATACTCTATATAATTTGTATGTCCCTTCATCCACATCATCCGCAATTGTAATATTTTAATAAGATATAAAAATATAACAAAAATGAAATTTTGACCATTGAAAAATGAAGTTATTTCAAGCCCAAATTTAATTATAAGATAGCTTGACTAAGAGGGCTCAAATTACTTGAGACTTTAGGGGTCATAAGATTAATCAAAATAGAATGAACCAAAGGTTTTGAACAACTATCATTTCATCTAATAAAATAAAAAACTAATGAATTTTTTTTTAAAAATTTACTAAGATGCTTGCATTGAGATGGAATTTAAGGAATTCTAGATACTTGCATTTGAGATGAATATTTTAGATGAATTTTAGTTTTTTCAGTAAATTTTTACTATAAACCTTACTTAAAGGTCATTACTTAAAAGACTATACTACTAGGACTATACTTAAAACACCCCTTTCTCTTGTAGTATCCATAATGTATTTTTTAGTATTTACCTTTTGAATGCTTTTGTTCATAATTGTGAAGAAACTATTGCACTTGATATAAAGCTTTGTTGGAAAAGCAAAATTTAACCTTCAACAATGATCACTTCTCAAATCACTTCAAATGGAAATTGCTTTAAGTATTAGTACATGTGATCAATCACCTTATGTGACCATTGTGGCTTTTCCTAATATATAATGTATTCACTCTTTAGGTAGCATTTATTTATTAAATCTAAAATTGATCACAATATTTAAAAAACAAAATATAATTTACATATTACTGGAAATAAGCCTCTTTGCATGTGATGATAAAAACACGAAAGACATTATTTTGCATAAAAATTTCTTTGGAACAATTCAAGATCAATCAAACAATTTGATGACAATCATTTATCCATTACATAATTATCCTCCAAATAACATGAGTTACTTAGCCTTCGACTCAATTGGAAATGGACTACAAATGCCAAGTAAACATCCAACTAGATATTTATCTAAGACTAAGATGTATGCATTTGTCATTCAAAAGATTACAAGTAAATTTGACAAACTCGCACAGATAGATTGACAATTTTGATAAATTGGCATGATTTAGGGCGCCAAAAATTGTAATTCATCTACACAAAGTTGTAAAGTCTAGGTCTTATGTAGAATTTAGAACACATGGTCTAAATGTAAAAGTGCCAGGTCCAAATACTTCACTATACCTTTTAATCCATATATATGTGATTAATCCATATATTATAGGGATTATTAAGCTATTATTTCACAATAAATATGTCCCTATTGTTTTTTCTACTTCTACTTTTCACCCATTTTCTTACATCTTATGGTAGTTAAAACTAAAATTTGAGGCATTTAAACATGTCCCTATAGTAATTCAAAAATTTACACACAGTTTTAGGGTTGATTAGTACAATACGTACACTCTAACTACTATTGAACACAACCCACACAAAAATCACATATATAACCATCATATATCAAACAATTCATACAAATGAGTTATACAAATGAATTATGCATGTATTATATTGGCTAAATCTCATTTATGCATTTACAAATACAATGGTTTAAGGTCTTGAAATCTTACAAAATGTGCTAGCAAGTAGACTAGTTCTAATGTTTAGGGTTCAAGGAATAATACAACAATAGCTTCCAATTGGAAAAAAAATTGACTATATTTATGCAAAGCCTAAAATGAGACATTTATTATTTTTTTAATTTGTAGATGGAAAATAGAAGCTCATCATGCATGTTCTTCCCCGATTTTTTAGACTATTTATTGTATAGATTTACAAATTATGTACCATGGATCAACTACTATACATTACATTGTAAATTACATTACTCTATAGTAGGTCTCATGTTGTTTATGAAATAACTTCTAGTGAAGTATCCAAGGTGCCAAGTTAGTAGAATTATGCCAATTTATTGAAATTGATGTTTATAGTTTAGAGCTTGTGTCAACAAACTATATAAGAAAGCTTCTATTTAGTATAAACTTTGATATAAACTTCAAAGCTTTAGTACAAACTTTGATAAAATAATTTTATTTCTAAAATGACAAATAATTTGGGTGAATGCACACTAGAATGACATATCTTATGTGTCCCAATGTACTAGATGTGACACTTCTTGAGAAGCTAGAATAGATCAAATATGAATGTAGAAAATTAATCCTAGTACAAAATAATTTTTAGATGTTTTAAGAATAATAACCATCCCCTAAAAATTTATAGAATAGTTATTATATAATTATAGATTCAATAGATTCTTATAAAATACAACATATAGTACACATGTCCCACTTGCAAGATTTCAAGAAAAAACTTTCTTGATAGAATTTTGGTCTACAAAGTCTTTGTACATTAAAAAAGTATAAGAATTAAAAAACTTGAATTTTTTAATATTCTATTGAATATTTTATCTTGATGAAATATATATATATATATATATATATATATATATATATATATATATATATATATATATATATATATATATATATATATATAAGGATATTATTTTTTTAATATAATTCATAATATGATTTTGAAAATAAGAATTTTATTGAATTTTGGTATCTAAAAATCAAATGTAGATGATTTTTACGATAGAAGTTTAGATAAACATTGGCCAAAGTAAATATTAAAATGGGAATTTTGAAATTCAAAATCTTTGAAGAAAATCAAAATTTTATTCTTTAATATGTACAATTTATCTAAATACATTTTTCATTTTTCATTTTCACTATAATAGTTATATTATATATTTTTAAAATTGATTTTACACTAGTCTTATAAACTAAATGTACAATGCACATTGCATAAAGTAAAATAATCTTAGAGGAATTTTTGTTCAAAAATTGGATGACTCCATTTGTGTATTTGTCTATTTATATTAATATTGTTTTAAATAAATGCACATTAATTGGAATATCCAAATTGAAGAACGACCTTTGAAGTGTGATTCAAGCAAATATTTGCCTTTGATTTTCCAATCACAAAGTCTCTACTTCCAAACAAACTTTTGTATGATTTATATAGTATCTAAGGTACAAAGGACTACTTTTATACTTTATATAATTTTTTCATTAATTATAATAAAAATACATTGTTTTTTTAGAAATTGAATTAGAAACAAATCCTCATTGAATGTTTACTACGTACCTAACAGTTTGAATCGGCATTCTTTGAAAAATAATTAATTAAAGTTGATAAATGTGATTTTGTCAAAGTCTAAAAATTAAAAAATTATATTTTTCTGTAAATTTTTTGTTAAAAACAATAATTCTCTTGATCAGTTACCATGATCAAATCTTACCTTAGACTAGTAAGGGTCAAAACTATAATTTGATGAATTTTATTTAGTTCATCAAATGTTGATTTAGACAAGTGTCACTTTGAGATGAAGAACCATGATTGAGCTTTTGATACCATAAAAATGCATTGAATTGCAAGGATATAGAATGAAAGGCAATAGAAGGGGAAGAAATAAAAGATTTTGAAACCTAAGAAAAATGCTCAAAATCTTACCTCCTTTGATTGTCTTTGTAAACTTTAAATTATTTCTTGTTCATTGTCCATCCTCTCAATACAATAAAATCTAAAAGTTTAGTTTTTAATATTTCAATCATCCATCTACGTTTTATGTCCACTAATTTAGATTCATAATTCCAAATTCCAAAATTATTTGGCCTTAGCAAGTCTAAAATTAGATGGCATCAATAACACAACAACAACTAATTTTCTATTCTACAAGCAAAGAAATCTCTTTTTCAAAATTTAAAAAAAAAAAAAAATGCAACCAATCTCTCTCTTTTATATGAGGACAAAATTCTTAGTTAGGTCAAATTGGTAGTTGAGAAGAAAATAAATTGCATTCATAGTAGCCAATGGAATATTGTATTGTTATGTAACATTGATTACAAGTCTCTAGTATATTTTTGATTAAATTCTTCAATTTGAACCCTTTGACGTAGTTGATGTTTGCTAAATTGCAATGACACCTAATCCAAGAAATTTACCTAGTGTCATTTTGAAGAGGCCTAAGGGCTTTCCACTTTGAACTTGGTTTTAGCCTTATCTGTGCATTTTTCCTATAGTTTTCCTTGATGACCTGTCATTGCAATCATGGAAAATTGGGTGAATTATCCATATATGCTTCTTCAACAAGACCTAAATTAAAACATAATCTTTCTCAAGATTTCTCAAGATTTCAAGACTTTTTTCAAGGAATTTTTTTTAAAAAGGGAAACTAGTATTGCATGGGGTTTTGAACTATTTGTTGTATTGTAGTGAATACATTATGGAGAGTGGGGTGAAAATTGATTGGAAAAGAAAGAATATGAGCCCATGGCAAATGCATGCCAAGTATGCAATTTTTTTAGTGGCTTTCTATATTTCATCCTTTGTATGAACGAAGCCTTTGAGATTAAATATATAAATGCTTGAATTAATGATAGTAAGATTACTTTCAAAAATTTAATAATAAAAAATTATGATTACTCCAATTAATATCTATATTATTAGTTTATATAGAGAGTGATTTTTAAAATATTTTTTTCTAATTATTTACTAAACAAAAAATATTAATTGAATGACATAAACTTCTTACAACATTCATCTTGCACTCAATGGCAACTATGCTTGAGTTCTTCATTCATTATCATGCAAATCCATATTTAGATATTTTGCATATTTTTGTTTGTATCTTTCTATGGTCATGTTATTTACCTCCATTTCATCCAATTAGCTATAGAAGATGGTTGCTTATCAAGATATTATTACTACTCCCTCCATCCCCAAATGATTGTCTATAATTTTGTTGAGATTTTTTTATACCAATTTCATAAATCATATTATGAAAAATATAAATAAAAAATGTTTCAATTTTATATCACTAGAATCAATGAAGAATATTGCATATACTCATAGCAACCTAAATAAAATTAGCCACAAAGAAGTCTCTATATGATCTACTCAAAACAACCTTAAAAAACATGACATTCAAAGTAGACAATCATTTGGGGACATAGAGAGTACTATGGATGAATATGATATTACTTTGGCACCTTTTAGAACATGCACCCTAAACACAATTGTAAACATGTCCTAGATTTCAGACCATTATCAAAATATATGCCACAATTATTTACACTGGAATTGTGCAAATTTAATGAGATTGACTTTTTGGACAAAACATTAACTCTTAAAAGGATGAGTTGGTCACCATGGAAATCATTTGTTTTGGTATCATGTAAATTGTTGGCTTAACCCCTAAAGTCCCATTGTCCCTATGGGGGACAAAATGGATTTTGGATAGGTTCCTAAAACTTTTTGAAACTTCATCACAAAATAGAAAAATTTATTAACCTTTTAGGAATATAATTTTTTATTTCAATCAGTGATTGAAAGCAAAAGTTACGCTACAAAAACCTCAAAATGGAAAAAACCAAGTAGCAACAAAAAATTTACAAAAATTTGAAATAAATATTTTAATTTTTTTTTTCTTGTAGATTATATTTTTGTCTAAATGGGAAGCTTTGAATCATTCCATTTGGATTAGTGATGTGAAAGTTATGGAGCTTCTAGTTTTGAGGGCAATCAAAGCAACTTCTTGAAATTCTTTCACTTTGAATGCTAATATCTTTCAATCTATACAATAAAAAATCACAAAGATTTTACCATGTGATCTAAGAAAAGTGTAGAACAAGATCCTATTGTTAAACACTCTCTCTCTCTCTTTATTTTTTTCATAGATGAATATAGCAATAGTGGTAGTTTTAGGTGGTTTTTGATAAAGAAATGGCCTTGGGACTATAGGGTTTATAAAAATGCAAAAGCACTCATTGGAAGTCAAACTATTACAGAAGACCTTCCCTTTTCACACAAAATTTGGAGGATGAATAGCTGTAATTAAAGTCCTCCATGGAGAGATTCTTTGTCATCCATCAGCAGGAAAACTTCCTGAGTGCCGTTTATGCCGTTTATGGGTCAAGCTCATTATAAGCATTATAAATTATGCTTTGTGCTTTGCTGAGGCAGCTGAGCTTTGTCGGTGGCAGTTACCGCTTTGACTTGTGATGTTTGCCGTTGCGACATCGTCAATACGAGCCTGCAAGAGTTAGTTCATCCTCCTCATTTACTTTTTTTGTTTGAGGTTAAGAGTTAAGACTTAAGAGCTTGACTGGCGCAGATTGCAGAATATTCTAGCTCTAGCCATTTATGGTGGGACTTGCTTATTAATGTTATGTTTAGACTACGTGAGTAGGTTTAGAATTTAATTCTTCAGTCCATTTGACGCTTATGTTAGATTGTTCTCTAGTTCCTACGTTGTTGTTTCTGCACTCTGAAGCATAAATCTACAGCAATCTTCGTTTTCGGAGCTTCGAGTAGATGAATAACACAATTTCTGGCACCCAGAATCACGCCAATTTAACAAAACTGGCGATGAGATCATAGCCAGGAGTTTCTATAGCCAGGTTTTAACTGGGAGATCACGCATGGATTACAATCACACCCCATGACAGGGATTTTGAATCCTTGGGATGTGTATGGGTTCTCCTAATCTCACATGAAGATTTTTAAATAGCCTAATTTTGATTCATCTTGAATAGGTAGAGCATTCCTGGGTGTGGTGGCATTGATTCCAAGAGCGTGTTTTCGGTTACGTTAATGAATTCTTCTCGTTGCGTGATTTCCAATTGCAGCGTCTTGTGGAGAGGCTTCGGTGGATGGCCTTGCCCATGTACTTGGAGATCTTTGCGCTCTGCCAGTTCTTGCCGGGACCTGCTTCGACGCAGGTGTCATTTGCAGTGGGTGTGTTGAAGGAGTTGCTAGGTGGGTATCTAATCTAGCTTCTCATAAACTCAGGAGTCCATCTTTTCTTGATTTCCAGAGCTGCAGCTATGGAATTGCGTCAGTAGAAACCCTAAACTGGCAGCGTTTCACGAAATTAGGGCATACTAATAAAGCCTGAGTTTTGAGGAATCGGAGTATTTTTGAGTCTTGCCACTGAAAATTGGAGCCCAACTAAAACCTCACATCTATTTTTGCCCTATTTACTAGCTAAAACCTCAGAGATGCATTTGCCGCGTCTACTTTAGAGCTCAAGGTTTCAGTCGGCCACCGCAAATTCCATGTGATGAGCACTTGAACGCTCTAGTTTTAAAAGTTTGGACTACTTGAACGTCACATTTCTTGCACTTTATAACCCTAACCCCTGAACCTAGGCTCTAGTGGAAGGGTGCCACTCATGAAGAGCAAATCACTGGAGAACACACAATGCATCAGTGGAAGGGTGCCACTCATGATATTAGGATTTACGTAGACCATTTCAAGCATGCCACCAATTAATTGAAAGCAGCTGCACCGCCAAAGGGTACATACAGTACTCTGGGTATGACCATGAAACTGATTGGGATTGCTGAGAGTCCTATTGAATGATTGACGGGTTGGGTTGGGGCTAAATCGCAGGTGGTCATATGTCCGGAATATTGTTCGAGTACGCTGGTGCAATCCTCGTGGCAGCGGTCGGGGCCTTTACTGCAAAGAAACTCCAGAACCCGCAAGGTTGGCTTGAGGGTAGTGCTGCAGGTATGTAAGCCTAACAGAAGAAAGATTCAAAATCCTGGCTATGGCAATCCTACGGTCCGCTTCACAGGATAGCCCATATTCATAGAGTTGGCAGGCATTGTAGAGACTGAATTTTGAAGAACCAGAGTACTTCTGAGCCTCCAACTTAAACCTAGATCCCACCGAAATCGCATGTTATAACTTACTCGTCCTAGATTTCATAGCTCAAATGCTTCAAATGGCCATATCAAAATACATTTAATCACTTGAAAGTACTGTTTTCCAGCCTTGTTGCAAGGAACGGTCAAATATTCCAGATTCGAGTCATTTCGGATTCCAGTTTTGCGTAACTAGTTTTGCGTTTTCCTCTATTCCTTGTCAGCATCCTGTGTTCTTAAGCTCAAACCTCTTAGATGTGATGTAAAAACGTTGGAGTGATATTCAAATTCGAGCAATTGACACTTTGAACTTAGCAGTCCTGAGCGTTCTTGAACCCTAAAATGATGAGTGACACTCTTCCACACGGTTGTATCTATGTTGTTGAGCAGTTGGATGTTTCGCACTCTGAATCCGCCGCAGGAACGGACTGATCAAGTATTTTGAAACTGACATTGTGACGTGATTAAGCTGAACCCGATTGTGCTGGTAGGTGTTGCGGCGGTGGGAGTGGCCCTGCATGGTAGCATCCGTATCCAAGCCCATGTGCAGGAAACTGGGCGCCACGCCCTAGCTGGCCACCATCTCCATCGTGACGGCAATGATCGCGCTCTACTGGCCTGAGCCGTACACATTCCCCGCTGTCATCGTGGGGAGCGGTTTGCTCACCATCGCTTGGTCTTACTACACGAAAGAAACGCCGAAGAAGAAAGTTGGAAGTGGATGAAAACATCATTATGGATATGTGATATACAGTACTCAGAGCAGCTCTTCTGTTTCTCTATCTGTTTACTGAGCTTGGGACATCAAATAGGGATGAGACCTCGCGAGTTCTTCATATGAGCCTCTGGATACAGAACTGGAGAAGAGAATAGGTTTACAGAAATCTGTATATTTTAGAGATATAGGTTTTGGATAAAAGTTGGTGTGGTGAAATTTCTGTATCTCTATCTGCATATGAGGTCCTCTCGCTAAAGCTTTAAGGATATGGAACTCACTAGTGGGGATGCTCTCACTTATGCTAATGTGATATTTTCTATCCAATAAGGTAGAACCACCCATAATTGACCGAATAACATGATGTAGAGTATACTAAGGTGAATGACCGAATAACATGATGTAGAGTATACTAAGGTGAAGGAAATATTTCCACAAGTGCAGAGATAGAAATGAGGGGGTTTGCCAAAATTTGGTAATTTTATAGCTTGAAGTGAAATTACTACAAATTTTGGATGGCAAAAGTTGGTCTGAACCCATGTTCAATGTGTAGACTATTCCAAAACTGCTCATTTAAGAAACTACTTTTTGTTCACTTTGGCACTCCAAACCAAGCAGATGTGTCATGAAGAGAATGGAAGAATTAATGGGTAGAAATCAAAAACTCATGTTTGGAAATTAGTCCTAGCTCTTTTGAATTTCAGCCCCCCCTATTGATTGATGATAGGGTTGTGGTTGGTAATGGGTGGTTCTACCTTATGTGGTTGGATGTTGAAATTTGGAGTACCACTGTAACATTTTATATTGCTACTTTGGCACTTCATAAAATGAAAAAAAAACTTACATAGAATTCATTAACCTTGGAAGGATGCTATAGAAATTTTAGGTCTAATAGATGACCTCATTAATTGTTAATCTCTAAACCATTGGAGGTGTCAAAAAATTGTATGTATTGTAGAAGCCACTTGGTGGCCTTGTGGTCTTTCAGGGATTAACTATAGAAACAAAGAATGCGCTTAGCTATTGGTCCAATAATTAAAGTATTTTGGTAACTACCTTGGTCATGAGGGCTATGTTTCTAAGAGTTAAACTTGATACACTTATCTTTATTTGATTATATGCAAACATTCAAATTCAATTAAGATGGAATCATCTTATGACATGTTACAATGATACATTACAAGAATCTTCCATAAGGCTATTGCAAAGTACTATACCTAGTAGTGTAGGACCTAAAAAGAATGCCTTGCTTGCATTGCATTTAGGTACTTGGGCTCCAACCACATCCCTATTCTAATATATTGAAGCAGGAAGAATAAAACCATTAAGGAGGTAGGCACTTTGAATTCTTGTTATGTTTGAAAGACATCCAATGGTGTATGATAGGATCACAATAGTCTTGAGATCTAGGTTGGGCCAAAGTGCCAAAACTTTGATGAATCCTCATAGGCACAAAATTTGATGAAGCAAAAGATGCTTCTCCTCTAATATGCAAACTTTTGTCTACAAGCATTTAAAGCTTTGTCTCAATGTTTTCTTTTAACCATGTTAAGATTGTTTGACTCTATTATCTTTGAACATGAGGGCCCTACAAACCTTGATCGATATCCAATTGGTGGTTGTTGACAATATGTGAATTGCAAGCATTCATATAACACTTTCAAGTATTTTTGCAAGATGAATCTTGAAAAAGACAAGTACATGCATGCCTTTAGCTTTAGCTTCAATGAAACAAAGCTTCTACTATTTAGGGTTGGAGTTCTAAAAATTGATAATTAAGGAGGTGCAAAGTCTCTACAATATTGCAATTGCTATTTTCATCTTTCTTGCAATTGATTTTTATATTTTAAGTAGATGGTTTCAAGTTTAGTGGTAGAAATCATATTATTGAGGAATGCTTTAGGAAGGTTATGAATGGCACAACTTTGTAATACTTTGATTATTATGAAATGCAAAGTCCTTCACCCAAATAGAATTTCTGAAATAGAAAAAGCTAACCCCTAAAGAACCAAGGCCTTTTTTTTTTGCCAAAAACACTCAAAACTGCCATTTTTATTGCAAAGAGTAAAAAATTTTGAAATTATTTTTTTACACATCTAACCATAGGATCTTACACCTAACTAGTATGAAAATGTGTGGAATAAATTAAAAAAATTTTGACCACATAGATTGCAAGATATCTATGTTTATCCCCTAATTGCCTAAGCAACCATAAAAGGTCGATCTGAAATTTCAAGTTCATTTTGGTGCGGGCAATTAAATTCTGTGATTGTTTAAAAAAAAATTTGGACAATTTATAAGGTTAACTATTGAAATCTTTCATTTTTTCATAGAAAAAGGTGAATATTTGATTTTGTAGAGGTCTCCAAACACATATATGTTCCATTAGTGAAGAGTAAATCTTGCCAATTTTACTTCATTTTCTAACTTTGAGCAAAATTTGCCAATTTCACTTGATTTGAGATCTAAAAAATTATATATATCCATTTGTTTTGAAAATGGTCCCATTAAAAAGAGTAAAGTGTTTTCATGATTTTTACCATTGAAAATTTAAACATGCAAGTGTTAATTTGGAGTTATTTGCAATCTCTATTTATAAAAGAAATTGCATTACAACAATTACAAGGTGGATTATGTAATGAATTTGATAGCTTTTCATGTGAAATGAAATTTTTTGAAAGTGCTTTTTAGTGACCTAATACTATTTGTAGTTGTTCATGTCACCTCCAATACCAAAAAACTTTTATGTGCAGCATACTAAAAATAGAAAAATCTACATTTCTCTTGTTATAATTTCACAACTCTTGTGCAATTTTGCACTCAAAATTGGTGTGCATGATGATAAACAAGCTCTTTAAACATTTATATGGTTAGATTTTGAAAAAGGAAACAATTTACTTCGTTGGGGATAATTGTAAGCCCATGTTCTTCTTTCATAGGAAAAACACACTCCAAAAGGCTTAGGCATTTAGGGGGTAAAGTGAAGAAAGCAAGTTTTTTAGCACATTGTGGGACTAGATTATTTGACTTGGAACTATGGTAGCTTAAATTTTTTGCACTACAGAGTTTCGAGGTTTAAATCTCAATGGTTTACAATTGAGTTGAGAGTCTTGGAAAAAAAGAAAATTTCAAAAAAACTAAATTTTCTTTCCTAAAAAACTTATTAAGTAGAAGTACATACTAGATAGAAGGAAAATTTGAATTGTTAACATCTCTAAGATGGAATTAAAACACACTAATCCTAATGGTAAGATGGTTCTAGCAAGCGAAAATAAACCATGTGAACCTTTTTTTAAATTGTAAAAATTGCATTCAAAAATGAATCTTGCAAGTTATTTTTTCAAGAAGATGCTTAGATTGCCAAAAAATCAAGATTGTCCATAACTTTCACATTGATCACTTATCCAAATGAAATGAATAAAAGCTTAAAATTTAATCTATAAGAAAAAAAATTCAAAATTCAAAAATTCAAATTCAAATTCAATTTTCTTTTGTTGCCTGATCTCCCTTGTATTGAGCTTCTTTGGGCATAACTTTTATTCTTGATCACTAATTGAAAAAAATATATTTCCATAAAGATAATAAGTTTTTCCTTCTTCAAAAAAGTTGAACAAAATCATGACAAAAATTGAGATTGTAGGTATTTGTTTGTAATCCCACTTGTCCTCTAAAAGGATACTTGAAAGGATAGCATTTGATCCTTTAGGGATTAATAGACAATCTAGTGAAGCACTTTTTAAATGATTTTAACAATTCATCTCAAGGGCTTCTTGAAGTTTTTTGGAGTTGGTATGGCTACATGATCATCTACAGTTATAGGTAACATAAATTCTTGAAAATTGAAATGTTTTGCAAGCACTCCCACCTATTCTACCAATTTCTTTGGATAATCTTCAAAATTCCTTCTATTTTTTGATTCCAAGCTTTAGATTCATTATACCTAGGCTCTAGACTTGTAGGCTTGCATTCTTGCATTCGTAAACTCACACTCATCCTAGAGGATTTCAGCCAATGTACCTTCAATTGTTCTCTCAAAATATTCAACTTTACTTAGAAGGCACTAAGGTAGAAGCACTAGTAGTTGATTATTTAAGTGATTTTGGAGTAGATATGAGGTAGTGAAAAATACTCCCATGAGGAAATTTCTCCCACCCTTTGAAAAGGGGAGATCTTCTACAATACTTTGACTTCCAATGAGTGCTTTTAATTTTTTTAGACCAATGATTCCCACAATATCAAAATGGATGATTTCCATAGTCACCAATCTGTCATTTAAGGCCTAATCCATAAATGATATAGGAGATGTTTTTTGGTTGATGAATGATAAAGAATCTCTCCATATATGACAAAAGTGCAACTATTCATCCTCCAAATTTTTGTGAAAAGGAAAGGTCTTCTATAGTAGCTTGTCTCCCAACGAGTTTTTTTTCATTTTTTTAAGTCAACAATTCACACAATACCCAAACAAATGATTTCCATGGTGACTGACTCATCTTGTAAGGGTTAACCCTTAAACGATGAGCTGGTCATTGTGAAAATCATCTATTTGGGTACCATGTGAATTGTTGACTTAAAAAAATGAAAAAGAACTCGTTGGGAGACAAGCTACTATAGAAGACCTTCCCTTTTCCTACAAAATTTGGAGGATGGATAGTTGCACTTTTATCCTACATGGAGAGATTCTTTGTCATTCATTGAACGCAAAACGTCCACCTTGACGTTTAAGGGTTAGAAAGGACCGAAAAAACACATTCCAAGGTTGAGTTCCACCCTAAGTTTGGAAATAGTGCAGCCTACAGACAGGCACGGGATGCTCGCCGCTGGCGACACCATCCCGTCTAGATGCAATGGTACGGGGAGTACGAACAGGGCGAACCTCGTACAGGCGTCAACTCCGGGCTAATCACCTCTCAGTCTCCTGTTCCAAATTCTATAGAGCTAAGATCCCCCTCGAGCAATTCACGCGGCACTGTTGCGCATCCGAGCTGCCCCGGCTCCAACTGCCCGGCCCCAGCAAGTTCAACCCCACAAGTTCAAACGTCTGCTTCCCGCCCTCACCTGTCCTCCTCGCTTGCTTTATTGCAAGTCTATTGCAATCCCAAGTTTTCTCCTCGCCTGAAATTGATGAGAGATTCAAAGAGAGAGAGTGTGGTGACAACGCGGATGGAAGAATGGAGTAAGAGTGAACCTGGCCTTGCGGATGGAGGCTTTTGGTGTTTCCAGATACGGGTTGCTATGAGTTGCAAAGCGAAACAGAAGAAAGCATATTGCAGCCTTCCTCTTGGACTTTCTTGCTCATACTTCATCTCAATGAGAGGAAATTAAAAATATCATGATTGAACTGCACAATGCCTTCAATCCTTGCAAGAGGGGTTTGGTAAATGATGAATCATAACCGAACGATGCTCGAAACGGAAACATGCTCAATCAAAAACCTTGTACTTGTGATTGCCACCCCAAGTAGGAGTTGGAAAAACAACAAACTTGGCGTTCAAGCCCGTGATCTGAATCGACCATTAGAATCCAACAACAATCAGTTTGTGTAAGAAACAATCACAGCCCTGGGGATGTGTTATCCAGATGTGGTCATGTGGGGTTTGAGAATTTCCTCATAAACAAGTTTTCTAGATGGCTTCCATCATACGAAAGCTAGGACCCAACTCCGTTTCTAAATGGCTTCCATCTAACGATTGAATCTTGTGTAGTTTTATTGCTGTCTTTCGAAAAGATTTCCGAAATGCCGTTGGGGCATATTGTAGCTGCAGCACAGCAAGTTGCACGGCTCCTGCTGGGCTCTCTCAACCTGCTCAGATTCAGGCCACGCCTCCGTTCCTCATCCTAGAGATTGAAGTAACTTGCTTGTTAAGCAATTAGAAGATGTCCGTGAGAAACAATTGATGCCAAATGACGAAGCAAAGAGGAAATCGTGAGTATTGTATTCACTATACCGGTTATACTGAAACCAACTCTACAGAAATAACCTGTCCAGATGGAAATCTGAACTTACAAAGTGGATACGAACAAAGTGAGACAATCAGGATGGTTTGACAAATACTGAGACAGATTTGAAGAAACTGTCTAGTGTACGGTCATACTTCTCCTGGGAACTTGGAGCATCTTCAAGTTTAACCAAAACCTCTCCTGTCGCTACCATGTAATTCACACACAAACCACACATCCAGAAGTAGCCCCGATGCTCTGCTACGTAACTGGAGCTCATTCGAGTCTCTCTTCAATCTCAGGCAAGGGAAAAACTTAGGATCGCAATAGACTTGCAACAAAACAAGTGAGGAGGATAGGTGAGGGCGGGAAGCAGACGTTTGAACTTCGTGGGGTCGAACTTCGTGGGCCGAACTTGCTGGGGCCGGGCAGCTGGAGCCGGGGCAGTCCGGATGCGCCCAACAGTGCTGGGTCCCCCCCGCGTGAATTGCTCCAGGGGGACGTCTCCCGTATACTTTGCCCAGCGCTACTGGTGGTGAAGAATCCGAGCTCGCATAATTCTCAGTTTACGTGCACGGTCATGCTGCTTTCCCTTTGAATCGATTTCCCTTCTTGATTGAATTGAGTTCAGTCGACTTGGATTCCGCCATCCCGGCCGTGTGGCGAGCTGCTTGTCGCCCTCGTCGGTACCTAGGACTTAATTTGAAGTCAAGGATCGATGACAGAGCCAGCCACTGCAACCTTGGATCAGTTGCATAGGCGACCCACAGGCGGTGGTCACAATGGAGACTTGCACTCGATTGTCGTGGAAGCGCAGGATCCGATACAGACTACGGGGGATGGCGAATCCGTGATTCAAGAGGAGGAGGAGGAGGTGGCGAAGATGGCGTCGGTGGGGTACGTCGACATTCTCAAGCAGTTCTCGTTGCTGGGGTGGACGGCGTTCGGTGGCCCTGCGGCGCACATTGCTCTTTTCCAGAAGGTGCGTCACGTATGCACTACTATTGGTCTTGGAAATTTGGAGCAGTAATGTCTGGGGTGGCATTGATTCCGTATGAGTTCTCCTAGTCTCACATGAAGATTTTTAAATAGCCTAATTTTGATTAATCTTGAATAGGTAGAGTATTTCTGGGTGTAGTGGCATTGATTCCAAGACCGTGTTTTCGGATAAGTTAATGAATTCTTCTCGTTGCGTGATTTCCAATTGCAGCGTCTTGTGGAGAGGCTTCGGTGGATGGCCTTGCCCATGTACTTGGAGATCTTTGCGCTCTGCCAGTGCTTGCCAGGACCTGCTTCGACGCAGGTGTCATTTGCATTGGGTGTGTTGAAGAAGGGGTTGCTCGGTAGGTATCAATTCTAGCTTGTCATAAACCCCGAAGTCCATCTTTTCTTGAATTCCAGAGCTATAGCTATGGAATTACGTCAGTAGAAACCCTAAATTGGCAGCGTTTCACGAAATTAGGGCATACTAAAGCCTGAGTTTTGACGAACGGGGGTATTTTTGAGTCTTGCCACTGAAAATTGGAGCCCAACTAAAACCTCACGTCGTATTGAATAATTGATGGGTTGGGTTGGGGTTAAACCGCAGGTGGTCTTATGTCCGGAATACTGTTCCAGTACCCTGGTGCAATCCTCATGACAGCGGGCGGGGCCTTTGCTGCAAAGAAACTCGAGAACCCACAAGGTTGGCTGAAGGGTATTGCTGCAGGTATGTACAGTACAGAAGAAAGATTCCTACGGTCCGCTTTAAGGATAGCCCATATTTTGAAACTGAAGTTGTGACTTTATTAAGCTGAACCTGATTGTGCTTGTAGGTGTTGCGGCGGTGGGAGTGGCCCTGGTAGCATCCGCATCCAAATCCTTGTGCAGGAAATTGTGCGTCCCCACCTTGCTGGCCACCATCTGCACCGTGACGGCCGCGATCGCGTTCTACTGGCCTAAGCCGTACACATTCCCCGCTGTCATCGTGGGGAGCGGTTTGCTCACCATCGCTTGGTCTTACTACACGAAAGAAACGCCGAAGAAGAAAGTTGTAAGTGCTCCATGCATCCCGTCCGTCAGTCATAAATTTTCTAACTCCCTGCTGTATCTCATCGTTCGAATTGCTCCCTTCCAGACTCTTGAATGATTATATTGATTGCAATGACGAATTTTAGAGCGCTAAAAAATTGACATTCGAGTGTTCAAAACTTTGAGTTCTATTGCCGCGGCGCTTTGACAACTAAAACTTTCAAGTGTGATAATGAACTTCGGACAAGGTGGGGGACACGGAGAGCTTGCTATGAGAAATAACATGCTGAGCTACGGTAGTGGCGAGGGACGAAGTTTCCATATTGAGGCTGTCTTCTCACTTTTCTGGGCATAACCTCAATGATTGAATCATGTCCAGCCATGCTGAAGCAAGGGTCATAAAGGAGTAGATAACCTTCAAAGCATAATGTCAAGTTGTTTCTTAGAATCTCAAGCATCTGAATCTGCTCTTTATTGATGGTTCAAATGTCTCCGATTGAGCAAAAGGATTGTGACTTATGACATCGGTCTGGTTTTGACAACAAGCCTTTTAAATTAACTGCTCCGGTTCTTCAAAGGTCAGTTTTTACTGCGCCTGCCAATTTTGTGAGGATCCGTCATTTTAGCAAACCATGGGATCTAGGCCTAATCTTTCTCCCATCTACTGTCGGTGCTGTCTGT
This sequence comes from Climacium dendroides, assembly GCA_950106755.1. Classification (NCBI taxonomy): domain Eukaryota; kingdom Viridiplantae; phylum Streptophyta; class Bryopsida; order Hypnales; family Climaciaceae; genus Climacium; species Climacium dendroides. The sequence continues at coordinate 28,409,573 of OX467082.1, read as the reverse complement.
TGCAGGAGGTCGATACCTCAGCTGGGAAGCACGGATTCGGAATGTTCGGCGGGGCCGTGCTGATCACCACATGGATCACTGTCTTGGTCGTGACGCTTGTCATGAGACGCGCATCGAAGCATCCTTCTCTCTTACTTCAGGTACATCGCATGTGTTACAGTATCTGATAACCCTGTGCTAAACAGGAATGTAGGATGAAATCCGATCAAAGTGAATGGCTTTTACAGAAGCGTCAAAAACTAGTATCTGATCGACCCGCTTCTCCGTTCAACTAGGAAGGAGATTCTAAGAAACTCCACCCAGATTGTCTACTAACTGTTTCAACAAACCCGCTTCTCTGTTTCAACAATGTTAGGATTATCTCCTGCTTCTGAAACCAATTTAGGCAGTGTTCGAATTTTGATCCAGGTAATTCAAATCCAGGGTCTCTTCGTTGTGGAGAACAGTATATGCTGCGTTGTACACGCAAGTAGCAAAGCATTCAAGATTCAGTAAACTCTTAAAACGCCCTTGTGGGAGGTCTGCCACCCCTGAATGAAAGTTGCAACCCGAGATCATTCCGAGTTTTTGTGAGTTTACTGTTTTGTTTGCTCTCGATGGCTGGCAGTGGTGGGAGGTTTTCTACCGCACGGGCTCCTTCATCTACGGCGGCGGCCAAGTGGTCCTCCCCATGCTCTACAGCGACCTCGTGAAGCTAGACTGCACCGGCGACGGCATGTGCCGCGACGCAGCCGATTCCTGGGTGACCAGCACCCAATTCTACGCGGGCTTGGGCTTGCAACAAGCCCTCCCTGGCCCTTTGTTCAACTTCTCCGCCTACCTGGGCACCATCCTCGCCGTCAACCACGGCTACTTCTTCCTCGTAGGCGTCGTCATCGCCTGGCTGGGCCTCTTCCTGCCCGGAATTATGCTCATCTTCGGTGCTTTGCCCTTCTGGACCAAGTTCCGGAACTGGAGCATCTACAACCGCGCTCTGCCGGGCTTAAACGCCGCGGGGGTCGGACTCATCGTCACGTCGGTATTCGCGCTTACGGTGGGGGCGTACAAGCAGAGTCCGTTCCCTAAGACGTCGATTTGTATTGGGATTCTGGCTTTTACGAGTGTGGATCAGCTGCAGTGGTTTGAGCCCGTGGTTGTGGTGGGTGGTGGCGTGCTGGGGGTGGTGGCGTGGGCGTTGCACCTGTCGTGAGCCCGGGACTTGATCAGTTCGATCTCTTCCCGTTTCAGGTGTGGCCATTTCGACAAAACGGAGCAGGTGCTTACATCGACGACCGTGATTTTCTCAACTTTGCAGGTTCCATAGTTTTTGCGACATGCCGATGTTCTTTCGAGTGTACCTCTAAGTAGGTTCGTAGGCCACTGGTCATTTTCTGCATCAGCGATTTTTTAGAGTGGTTTGCGCAATTTGTTTTGGTTGGCTATGGATTGAACGGGAGAAGCCATTGCATCAGCATTAGTTTCATCTATAGTGAAGTGAGATTGTTTTGACTTGTACGTTCTTTTGTACCCTGGTTTTGAACCGAGTTCCTAAGTCATCTACAATGCAACTACACTACGAAATTAGTTTCATAGCTTGAGCAATTTTGTAGCTTCTGAATCATTGTCATACCATTCTTGAGTAGGGAGGCTGGGAGGTTCTTCTTTAGTGTCACTGTACTTGGAATAATTTCATGTATAGTGACAAGTGATTCATGGGCAAGCTTGAATTCAAGAGTTTCTACCTTCATGAAATAAACCTGGGATGGAGCTTCCCATAGCATAGCTGCATGGTTTTTGTCGCTGTTGCAGCGTGTTTTTTTCAGGAACTTGATGTTCTTGAGTAGGTGGTTTTTATTCACAGAGGCCAGCAGTCTGTAGGAACTTTGACTTGCCGTGAGCGAACATTGAGTGATTTGCAAATGTAATATTTTCAGTTTTTGATGTCGACAATGTAACTAAGGCATCATCGCAGAGGTTATTTGAGGCTGTCGAAATTGGCATTCCAGAGTCTAATTGAGATCCTTTTCTGCGTCGTCAGGAGCGTTTTGCAAACATTACATAACTTATCATGCATTTGAGGCCGGCCAGATTTAGTTCAGAATTAGAACTACATCGATTTGTCCCTTTTACTGCGTGTGACACTAATTCAGCAAGGGCACAAAACTTCCCAAATGAGTGCAGGTTGAATTATTACTGTATGATCATGCTTATTCCCACAGAAATAGTTGAGGTATCAGTATTTACAAGTCTTGAGAGGCATCTTTCAGGGGCAACAGGGAACTCAACATTAACCCTGGAAGGATGCTGCAGACCTTTTAGGTGCAACGGATGACTTCATTGTTACTTGTAGAAACAAAGAATGCACTTAGCTATTGGTTCAATAATGGGAGTACTTTGATGACTACCTTGGTCATACAGGAGGTTGCATCCTTCTATGGTAAACCTTGCTGTTGTAACATTGCTACAAATATTGAGTGTACAATGAATGATAGAGAATCCTTCTACATAAGATAGAAGTGCAAATGATCAACTTTAGATTTTGGTGTGGAAATGGGAGGTTTTACACAATAGGTTGACCTCTAATGAATGCTCTTGTTTTTCTTAAGTAAATGATTCACATAGTATTGAAAAGGATGATTTGCACAATGACCAATTTCCAACATTCTCAAGTTTTTTGAAGTGATTTTGAACCATTTAACCCTATAAGGACATTGCATATCTAAAAGTCCAAGTCTGATAGATTACCTCATTGCTAATTGTAGCAAAACAAAGAATGCATGTACAACAATGACTACCATAGTCAAGGGGGCCATGCTTTTCCAGGTTAAACTTATCTTTATAGTCTGATAGATTACCTCATTGCTAATTGTAGCAAAACAAAGAATGCATGTACAACAATGACTACCATAGTCAAGGGGGCCATGCTTTTCCAGGTTAAACTTATCTTTATTTGATTATACAAACATTCGAAATCAAATTCAATTCAATCTTGAATGAGTTGGTGTCAATTCTCAACCTTCAAGTAGTACAAGGCTAAAGAACAAAATCTTTAATCATTTATTTTAATATTTGATTATTCCAAAATCTTTAATCATTTATTTTAATATTTGATTATTCCAAAATCTTTAATCATTTATTTTAATATTTGATTATTCCAAAATCTTTAATCATTTATTTTAATATTTGATTATTCCAAAATCTTTAATCATTTATTTTAATATTTGATTATTCCAAAATCTTTAATCATTTATTTTAATATTTGATTATTCCAAAATCTTTAATCATTTATTTTAATATTTGATTATTCCAAAATCTTTAATCATTTATTTTAATATTTGATTATTCCATTACTGTAAATATTGGTTTGAAGACAATGATGTTGAATTTGAAAGGAAAAATGTTATGATTCTAAAGCTCTAAAGAAAGAGACTTCTTTTTAAAAGATAAAAAATTCTATTCAACCTTAAGGAAAGTGTCTTAATATTGATATTTGTTTTATTAACTCCTATAATTATGTCATTGAAAATAAACATAAAAGAGTTGCATGGAAATAGAAATTGGCATACAATTAGTAAAGCTTACACTCACCAAAATCAACATAGAGGTCCATTGGAAAAAATCACCCTCCCCATACAAATAGTCAAAATTGACATTGACCACAAGGAAAAATAATCAATCTATTTAGGCCCACTCATTAATTTGAATTCCAATGTCAAGCTTTACACATATATTATGGGGTTGAAACCAAACCCAATAATAACCTATTAAACCAATTGACTTAAATTTCAATTATGTAAATAATTAGAGATCTTTCGATACTTTGAATTTGAATGACACTTTCAAAGACCACATTAGGTAGAATGATCCAAATCCAAAATTGTTGTCAATAACTTTTGGTCAAATTGATTTGATTTTTTTAATCTCTAATAAACAAATTATTACTCAACTTGGTTGAAGTCCACCAAAAAAATTGAATATTGTATGCAAAAATTCTTCAAGGTCAAAGTGGAATAAAAAGATTTCCTAGAACCTAATCTAATTTCAAAGTACTCTCTTTGAACATTAATCCCTCAAGGCCCAAGGCCTTTTTGAGTTTAAGAACATCATTACTTTTGAAATGTTACAAGTCTAAATGTCACTAAAGTATAGAAATCTCAACCATACAATCTTGTAGTGTACATGTTGTAGATGTCATCAAATTTGGAATTGTTTGGCCACATGAATTGCAAGATCATAATATTTTGGTATTGAAAAAGAATGGTGAAATTTTCCATACAACATATTTGGAGGTGAAATTTGATTTCTAAACCTTTTCAAATGAAAAAACTTTAGACTATAAAGTTCTTGAAAATCAACATACAAATACATTGGTGACAGAAAATATCATTCAATTGACTCATTGTGTTTGCGAAATGGCTTTGAAATGTCAAGAAAAGTTACAAAAAAACACATCCAAGGCTCAACCTCCTCTTAAAATGACTCTCAATCACTCATAACTTCTTGAATTGATATGAAATTTTATTCATACAAACTAGACTAGTATGCACAACTTTCCCAAAAAACATTATTGAAAATGGGCACTATATGAAGAAGAAATAAGCCACCAAAATTCATTGTAATGAAAAACTATTAGGATTTTGAACTTTGAATTGCTCCAAAAATTTCAAATCAGCTTGAATTGATATGAAATTTTTATGATAATAACTAGACTTCAAGGGAAACATGATCCAACAAATTTTATTGAAAACAAACATTGGATGAAGGAGATACAAACCCCCAAAGTTACAGCCATCAAATGCAGTTTGGTGAACTCAAATTGAACCTGTGCACTTTGATTGGCTTCCAAAAAATCAGTACATCTTGGATTGATCTGAAAATTTTACTACACAAACTAGACTAGTATGCACAACTTTTCCAACAAGTTTTATTGAATTCAGACATTGGATGCAAAAGTTCCAGCACTTTGAATTGGACTCAAACTATGTGAGGCAACTTTTGAGCCCCTCGGGCATTGAGGGGTTAAACAACAAAGATCTACCCTTTCTCTAGATTTATTATGACACTTCAGGAAACATTCTAGAAGATTGAGTTGTCCTTACACTGTGAAGTGGAATCATGGTGACTTGAAGATTGATATCCATCAATATCTTATCCTATTTCAAACTCAACAGTAACAAGTAGAAAACTCACCTCGCTTGTGCCCACATACATATAACCAAAACCCACCTAAACACAATCAGAAGATATGAGACATCTTCCAGAAAAGATTTAGAAATTTCTAGTAGAAATTCAAAAGACCCTTCTAAACCAATATACTAGTAGATTTCTACAAGCACCTTGCTCTACAGCAACTCACTCCATACTAAGACTGAAACACAGCAGCGTTAAGAATCTTAAGCATTGGCTTGCCAATGTTTGCCGAAACAAAATGAATATCAATTACACGAATGATTGTCCAAACTGACCTTTGATTATATGTCAATCGCAGCAGACAGATATCCAGAATAGACGCTTAAATCCAAACAGCCAGAACTACTGGAAAGACGCTTGAAGCCTAAAAATAATAACTAAAGGCTGAAAAAGGCTGAGCTGTCAAATAAGCCAGATAATTGAAAAATAAATTTCCTACTCATGAACTGTGTGCACTGCTCACGAACACCTCGATTTCCAATAAGTTTGTGTACATGATGCTTTCTCCAGGTCAAGGTTAATAGGTGTAAGCCAAGGCCTTCCCAACTGATGTAGTTTACCCAGAGCCTCTCTTGGTCTGACTACTATAGGCTGTGACAATATCCACTCCTCTAAGACGTTAAAAGCACGATTTCTAGAAATCTGGACATATGAGTGCCAGGTACTAAAACAGCTGAGATGAGTACATGGAAAAAGTGGATCCACGAGCCTGACTTTATTCCACGAAGTACTCTTTACTTTGTGGTGCGTCATATAGAATAATCTCAAACATAACTGATTTTTCTTTAGCTGGGGAAGACGGGGCATACATGTACATATCAAGACCTCTGAAACTTCTCGAGCCTATCACAATTAGGAGTCTCCGACGATTGACCCCATCTTCTCATACCAAGCTCTATACGACAATTCTGTACAAGTATGTCTCTATACTCACTCTCCACCTGCCCTTCAACTTTGCGTCGGGCAGGACTTCCTGGGGGGTACTCTTTGTCAAAGTTATGGGATTTGACATAATAATGCACCTCATGGTCAGCAGTCTTCCTTTGAATTTGATAGGGAGCTACTGACATCAAGTTGAAGACTGGCTGAGAGAATGGAAACAAGGAAACGATCAACAGAATGAGAATTGGTAGCAGCTGTAGCAGGCTAAGGAGGTTAATGGAGTGAGCCTCTCCACGCTGTGTGTACTGAGGGGTTTGAGTCCTTACGAAATGAGCTCTGCGGAAGTTACCGTTTGGTTGTTGCATGCCAAAGAAGAATGAGTTGAATATGTCATTTGCGTCGAACACATCCTCATAGTATACATTAGAACCTCCGTACTGCCTCGCAGTGTGTCTGTGCCTAACATGCTGAATATCTTCATCAGGCCCATCTCTGTCATACTTGTCTCGAAGCTCCACATCACTAAGAACCTGTTTCAAACAACAAAGCAAAACAAATGGAAAGAATTTGAGGACCAAGCCCTAAGTGAAAAAAATCTGACAACACCCTCAACACAAGAACTTTTTGGTATCAACAGCGCAGCTAGCTCACAATCATCTTAAAACTCCATTAGAATGGTCACAGAAAAAATTATGTCCGGCACCGCATCCAAAAGTAAGACACACGTGACATGGCAGAAGACCAAAGTTGTAGAGCAACCTGGAAAGCCTTCGAGACAGCTTTAAATGCCTCCTCAGCTCCTGACGCATTGTTCTTGTCAGGATGAACCTTCAAAGAGAGCTTGCGGTAAGCCTTGCGTACTTCGCCTTCGGAGCAAGTTTTTGACAAGCCTAATATTTCGTAATAATCCTTTGTCTTTCGAATCCTACGAACAGTCTCAACTTGTTCTGGTGTCGCATCAGAGACTGAAGCAGTAGACCTACTCCGAGGAATTCCATTCCTACTCTTTTCCTCATTTCCATTCGCCTCAGCCGCAAAGTTGCTTGATCTGCTTCGAGGCATGCCATTAGCCCGCCCCTCACCATCTTGCGAACCTGCCTGGTGCTTAAAGTCCGCTTCACTGTCAGATTTTTTCGCTGCAGTCGGCTCATCTCCTTCTGCTAGCTCCCGCATTAAAGCGTCCACTTGAGGATTTGGATATATGCGCTTGGCCATCTTCAGAAACTTCAAGGCACGGGCTTTGTCACCCGACTCCAACGCGTTTTTTGCGATTCTCATGCACCGCAAACCTTCATCCTTATTGCTATCCATGGCTGATCTTCGATTCAGAGCCAAAACAGACGGATTACTCAACACAAATGACACGGAATTTACTCCACTCCTTCACAAGCGCCGTTTTCTGAAACTGCGATACACCGGAACCATGTATAAGATAAAAAGCGTATAACGGCCTATGCCAAGCGACAGAAAACAAATCAAAAGTAACCCATATACACATTCCGAAAGTCAAAATTCAGATGTGGTACCTTCACATTCCCTATTCTAAGAACCTAGTCATCCATCAGCACAACAAGTTCCTGTACAGTGAAGCCCACGTTCAAATCTGCTGCCGAGTACTCACAGGAGCCGTTCCTGGATATTTGCTTGAGCTTTTTATCTCCAGATCAAATTGAACCAGCCAACGGGTCACCTCCCCTGTTTCCACATATCAAGGAGCAAAGTCACGGAACTGAGATTACAGTAACGTGACGAAGAACAACCAATCATGCTTCCAGAGAAAACGGCTACCCTACATACACGAGTCTGTTATTCAATCTGATCAAGTTCACGAAAAGAAAATAGTGCAAACAACATGAAAGATACTCTACTTTAAAAGGATCCTTCAGCAATCGTTCCTAAACGAATATTCTGAATCCACTACGATGAAATTAGACTGCAGAAACTCGCAACTAATCCACCAGCCCTGCATTAACGAGGACTATACGATAGACCTCCTCGAACCCTGATACCCAATTGCAACAATGGAGACGCGAAATCGAGACCGACAATTTGTGAATTAGGGTCTGAGCACGCCATCAAATCGAAATTTCATTTTTAAACAGCAATAAAGACATAGTACGAGAAGGCGTCAGCAATTTCAACTGATGAAAACCGTGAAGAAGCCTGAAATAGAAAATACCGCTTATTCTTTCCCTAAATCCCAACGACTAAGACCCTAAAATTTTCGAACTGCTGCATTGCAATATAGACACACACCAGATCCGATGACGAAGAGATATTGCACCATTATCAAGGCCCTGAATTTCACATCTTAGAACTTGCTCTCAACAGGTTACACTAAAAAAAATTCAAAAATTGACGATCAAACCGCCCAAAATATAAAAGACCACAAACAGAACACAATTAGTGCAAACCAGAACCATATCTCAAAATCCGCGCGACACAACTATATAACAACGACAACAAAACTGAACCTGTTGATACAGGGCAAAAAAAAAAAAAAACGACAAACACATAAATCCAACGATCGACAGAACCGAAAATCATCCTCAAAACTCCGCATATCGTTCCCCAAAACCCTGTCAAAACTCGGAACCAGAACACCGCGGCCCCAGAATCCTAATATCCGACGAATCGGTTCAAAATAGTGTCCACGAATCGCAGAATCTACCATCTCCAAGCCTCTCCAAACTCCAAAAGGGTCGAATTAAACCTATTGCACAATCTAGAGCCATTTAAACCCCGGTACCCAACCATAAGAAGCGACGAGAAGCTTCAAGTGAAGATGGCAACTCACAGGCAGTGAAATTGGGGTTCCTGACTCCGGCCGTTCCGAGCTTCCGATCGACGACGGTGATCCCGCGGCTATGGCGAAGACGGTGCGGAGCAGGACTACCTCCTCCACAACAAACCCTTGTCCGTCACTCCGGGTCGGGAATGAATATGGTCCGGTGTCACTCAGCTCTCGAATGCCGTCGATGGACTCTGATCCATCGTGCGGCTTTGGGAGCCCCGTGGAAATAGATTCACCATCAGGTTCGGGACTAGTTCGGAGAGGGTCGGTGGCCTCGGGGGCTACGGGTGGCGTGTTGGTATTAAGGGTACCTTAGGCTTGGTTCCGAGATACTGCGCGGAGAGTCTTCGTTGCGAGTGAAGGTAATTGCGCGGCTTCTTCGGAAGTTCGGGATGAGGTTCGGATGGGTTCGGTAGGTTCGGAGATGAAAAATAATGGATTGACAAGTGGTTTCGTGTGCAGAACTGAGGGCATTTACACAAAGTGCACACTGCCAGGCGTTTCAAATGAAAAAGGTAAAAAAAAGAAAAAAGTTGTCTAAATATAAGTTAACCCCAAAGTGACATTCGATATGCGGGGTTCAAAAACATCATTGCTTTTGAAGCTCTATAGGTCTAGATATCTTCAAGTTATACAAATCTCAACCGTACAATCTTGTAGTTTATATGTTTTAGATGATATGTACAAAATTTGAAGTCATTTGGCCATATAGATTGCAAGACCATAATGTTTTAGTGTCAAAAATAGATGCTGAAATTTTTCCTAAAACATATTTGGAGGTGAAATTTGTTTTCTAAACCTACTCAAATGAAAAAACTTTACACTACAAAATGATTCAAAACTAGTATACAAACACATTGGTGAAATTGTTTTTCATTCCATCGACTCATCGTGTCTAAAAAACATTTTTGAAATGTCAAAAAACAGCAAGAAAAATTGCAAAAAACACATCTAAGTCTGAACCTACTACTACTAGAATGCTTCTCATTCATTCATTACTTCTTGGATTGACATGAGATTTTAGCCTCACAAACTTGACTAGTATGCTCAACTTTTCCAAAAACACTATTAAAAATGGACTTTGTATGAAGAAGAAATAGGCCGCCGAAGTTCACTCTACTCCCAAAATGCCAGGATGTTGAACTTCAAACTGCTCCCAAACATTCACAACAACTTGGATTGACATGAAAATTTTACCACAATAACTAGACTTCAAGAGGAAAAAAATCCAACAAATTTTATTGAAAATTAATGCTTTACAAAAGAGATCCAAGCCCCCAAAGTTGCAGCCCTAAATGCAGTTTGGTGAACTCAAATTGAAGCTGTGAACTTCAATTGGCCCCCCAAAACTCAATACATCTCAGATTAATTTAAAATATTTGCCATACAAACTAGAGGGAAGAACACAACTTTCTGAACAAGTTTTATTGAATTTGGACCTTGGATGCAAAAGTTACAACACTTTGAACTGGACTTCAAATTGTGTGAGGACATTTTCTGTCCTCTATGTCATTTTGGGGTTAAGGGGCTACTGGTTTGCCCACAACCAAAATAAAGTAAAAATAATTTTGAAAATTTGAAAATTTGAAATTCCAAAAAAAAATTGATATTCAATATCTTTCACAAGTTTAGGTCCAAATGTCATGAAACAAAGTCCATGTACTCCTCCTTATTGAGGGCTTTCTAATGGTACTAAGAACGTAACCAAGAGATGCACAATTTTAGAGTTCTCACTATAACAAACCAACAAAGCCAACAACCTAATTTAAGGTATGGACTAGTGTGTTCCTGTGTTGTTGTCACATTCAAAAAAAAGTAAAAGTAAATTTTTAAAATTTTCAACCAAAAGTAACTAAAAAATCCATAGCTTTCATACCATAGGTTCAAACACCACAAAACACAAAGCCTTGCATTTCTCCTTGTTGAGGATTTGAATGGATGTTCTCAGAACGTAACTCATGGTTATATTATGAAGGCAACCCATGGAATACAATGATTGTACCATATAGTATAGTGACTTGAAAATGTATTAAAAATTGTCCAATGGTTTACAAACCAATTTTTTTTATCAAATGATCGACAATTTGAAGTTCTAAAATGTCACTAGATTGGTTGAAAAGAAAACTTGTCAAAAAAAAATTAAGTAAAGAGTCATTAGCGACAATGTTTCTGATTGACATGAAAATGACAAAAAAATGCTTGGAAAAAGTTAAGATCTTTAATTTTGAAGTTGATCATATCCTTATAAAAAGTCATGGATTTTGTAAGCACAACTCTTGTTAAGTGTTCTACTAATCCCTAACTTAAAGAGGCATACAAACTACTTTATAGTCTCAATTAAATTTTGGATAACATTTTTAGACATGGTAAACAAAAGTCAAAATATATTATTTTGGAACAATTTATTTTAAAAATAGATGTTTTTGCGTTCCAAATTGATTTCTAATGCTCAATCATCTACTAGGTGGATGATGAATATTGGAAAAAGTGCATTTCATCCAATTAATATTCATTGAGCAAGCTTGAAGGAAAATCAATTAATATATTAATAAAAAGTGATAAGAAGTGATGATCTAATTAAATAAGTGATTTTACTATCTCTAGATTGAGCACCTAGAGATTAGAATCGCAATAGTCGATTTTTAAATGAGCAAATGAACCAAAAAAATATGGTATATAAAGAAAGTGTTAAAATTTTATTTATTTTAAATAATGATTATTTAACATCTATTATAATTTTGTCATCTTCCACTAAAAATAAAAACTTCATACTAGTTCATCATTAAAAAATAATATTTTAGGAATAAAAAATAAATTTTGGTGAATTTCAAAAATTAGATGACTTTCAATTTCTTTGATGAATATTAGCATAAAGATTTTTTAGAGTCTCTTGTGGTTGCATATTTTCAAAACATTATGCCAAACATCTTTTTTCTTGTGCAAATTTCAAAAAAGTTGAAGTATCTATGTTCAATGTTTTATAACATGTCCAAATTTGTCTTATAATATTTAAATATCATTGTATTATTTTATTATTAAATTAAAAAAAGTCTAGTCATTTAATATTCATTTATGGGATAATTAGCAAGACTCGATATGCAAGTTTTAGACGATGGTGATATCTTTAGTGATGACCTTTACTTCAAATATGATTTATGTGTAAACATATTTGGAATCCTTTTCTCAATTAATAGACAAACGACATGGTCTCTTTTTGTCATTAATGCATATGACATTTTTTGAAGCAAGATAATTAAAGCTTCATTGTGTGGTATTGAAATTTTTAAGTAAAAGTCTCCTTTAAGCTAAAAATGAAAGATAATATGGCAAAAGAATCTAGAAATCCCAAAAAATGAAATACATAATTTTAGGTGTTTTAAACATATTACATAGAAATTGATATATTAAAAGTATATTAAAAAATCAATATCCTTTATATTAACTCTATTGGCAATATTACATGAATGACCTTTAGATCAGTAATTACTTATATATTGACATACTATATACAAGGTCCATAAATTGTCATTTTTTGAATAATCATGGGGTCTACAATATAAAGCCTTTTAATTTTGAAGACCCAAAACTAATGCATATAGCCACAACATATTTTGGCATATTTTTTTGTCTTTCCTTGACTCCATTGTATTGGTATGATAGTTGTTTTTAAAGTCATTCTCATTAGATAAATACCTAATCTACCCTTTTATATGTCCATTTATCTACAATGCATTAGGTCTTTTACGTTTGAACTTTGTTTCTTCATCTTAAATGCATGAAGTCATAATGGTTTGAAGTTTATTCCATCATTAGATTAGATCCTACTAATTGGCAACATTATATATGTACAAATGCAATTCTTATAAATTTATAAATTTAAAATATCATCAATGATTAATAATTTTTAAAACAAAAAATAATACACTAAAAATTCATTAAATTCATAATCCAATTCTTATAAATTGTAACACCTAAATTCCCATTCTTCCTTAGGGAACAAATAAAAATTTGGACAAGTTTCTATCATTCTATAATCCTAATTTTTTGCACAATTTTTTGAAAGTTTTTGTTAAGATTGAAAATTACATTATCTTTCTAGGAATATAATAGTTACTTCATATTTTATCTACTTGTTTGTGTGGTAGTTGTAGATATTAAGTAATTTTTCATTTTAAAAAATTATTTTATTACTTTATATAGCCCCCAATTGGATGTCTACCTTGGCCATTTAGGAAATAGTACTATTTTTTATTCAAAAATGAAAATTTCAAGTGCAAAAATGAAAGACAAAGATTTCTACTGAAGTTATACAAGCCACACAAAGATTTTTTTTAAATAATAACTTTTCTACCTTGCACATGTGCTCACTTGTGGATTTGTGCAAAAATGATAAATTCTCTATCTTTTCACAAATTCAGAGAACACAATTTTATTTTCCAAAGATAAAAATGGATGAAAAGGAGTATCTTCAATTTAGAAAAATTGCTTTTATTTATTTACTTTATGATTTATTTTTATTATTTTCTAAAAATCAAGCATCAAAGTGTCCATTTTCTTAATATTTTCTATTGTGAATTTTTTGTACATAACTTTTAAAGATAAAATTTTCTAGGCCTAAATCTTTAAAGGCAAATTATTTTTAATGCTTTATAAATTATCCTTGTTTCATTTTATTTAAAAAAACATATTCCAAAAATCACAAATACTCATTGGCCCAAAACAATAGGTGTTTTTCTTGCAACAACCTAGGTTCTCAAACAACAACAAAATCTACAAAAACTTCAAACAAAGAATTTAAAAGCATGGTCCTCATAGATTATATTTTTAGTCTACATTGATTGAAAGCTTTGAAATACATTGAAAGTTACTAACAATTTCATCTTTCCTTTAATCTTGTACCTACTTCTTCTTAACAATTTTTGTAAAAATAAAAATCAAGGTGCATTTATAAAAAAAATCTCCTAGACTTTCAACTCAATTAAGCAATATATATTTTTTAACATTCAAAATCTATAGAAACAATATTTTAAGCTAAGAAGAGTCAAAGTCTTAGAATCTAGTCATACAAAATACAAAAAAATCTTTTCTTCACTTAAAATATAAATACCATGCAATCTATGTAAAAAAAGTTTTTGAAATTTTTTGTACCCATTCTTATGCTAGTCTAGTGCATGATTCTATGAATGGATTTGAAGATCTTTGCAAAAGGATTGGCAATTTAATTGGATTTTGATGAATTAAAGGCCTAGGACTTTAGAGGTTTAGTTTTTAAATCTTTAAATGCTAAAACAACAAATTCACAAACTATAAACTAGATCTCTTATTTTTTTTCGCTACTAGTAATAGACAATTAAATAATTTGGAATTTTGATTTATTGATATGTCAATTTTTCAAATTCTTTTGAATTATAAACGTAGAAATTACAAATTTCAATATGTGTACTTGCAATAACAACCTTAAAGCTTTAGATTGGAGCATTGACATATAAAGATACATGTTTGAAATTTTGAATAATTATGGGTCCATTTGAAATTTGCAACTAAATTTGAAGTCCAGACCATTTTAATATGATTTTTATCCTTCTTTCATTTATAACACAATTTTTTTGAGGCCTTGTTTTAAGTCCTTGCATAAGAAAATGCTTTTGGACTCCACCATGCACATAGATGTTTTTTGTCCCTATCATACAACATCTATCAAGGTGATAGCAATTTCAACTTTGTCATATTTTTGTGTCTTTTTATCTCAATGCTTTAGGTTTTTAAGTCCTTTGAATGTTATTGCCTTATTTAAGACGCATAAAGTCTTAACTTTTTGAAGTTCATACCATTGTGATAGATCTTCCTCTTTTGAAATGTTAGTAGTTTATTAAAATTTTAATAGAAAATTCATGAATTTATTATATTATAAATTAATAATTTCAAGGAAAAAATTACAAACTTATAAACTTATAAATTTACATGCCTACAAGGTATCTATAAGAATTTTAGAGTTTATATTTAAACATTTCAAAGTTCTAAAATCTTCAATGGGGCATCACTAATAATGTAATAAGAAGTAGATATCTAGTTTTTTGTTGCATCCACACAAGTTAACAAAATGGTCTCAAATTTTTTGTTGATTTGAATATTACTATGTCCAAGTCAACAATAAATGAACACTTTTTTGTTCACTTTGACTTACAAGAGTTTCTAATAAATTTTTGTCATTATACCAATGTTTAAATCACTAAGGTTGGATTTCTGTATACAATGAAATTCAAATTCCTAACTTAATCATTCACAATTTGGTGTTTTTTAAAATCATCAAACTTTGATGGAAGTTTTTATATAGAAAAAATTTTCTTTTCAAAAACCTTTGAATTAAAAAAAGTTGGGAAATGAACCTAAATTTCAATTCCAAAAGTCTTTTTGAGATTTCGAGACTCCAATCAAAAGTTATGGATGAAGTTTAGAGAGGGGTTGGAAGGGATTTTTTTTTACATTTTAAAACATCTTCTTGAATTTTGTCCATAGCTTTTGATTGGTAACTTAAAATTGCAAAAAAAATTTTGAAGATGAAGTTAGGTTTATTTTACAACTTTTATTAGTTCAATTTTTTTTGAAAAAGTTATTCTACTATGCCAAAATAGCCACCTAAATCTGCTAAGTTTACAAAGCAAATGACAAACAATCCTAAAAAAAAAATTAAATTTATTCCAATTTAAACATGTAAATGTATTGGTGATTCAATGCTTAAGGCCTTGGACCCTAGGCATGAGGAGCAAGGTTCGAATTCTTCCGCATCCATGCCTAGGTAGCCTACGGACGTAGTAGCACCTAGTTGGTCACTTATGTGGTGGTGCCTAAATGTCCTACTAACATAGCAACAACATGCCTAGGGTACACATCTCAGTGCCTTGTTGCCATTTATTGCTAATGTGGCAAATGCCATGTGTTGACCTATCTATTGTCACTTTTTTTTCACTTGACCAATTTAATAAAAAAAATCAACAATTTCGTATTAAATACTATCCAAATCAACTTGACCTTTTGAACAAACAATATCAACACTTCCTTATTGGACTTTTGTAGTGAATGGCTAAGAACAAAACCTAAAGAAATAGGTTTAAAATAGCTATGCATCAAAGCAAGTGGTGACGGCAAACTTTAAATGACTTTAGTGCATATTTGAAAGTGATGGCAAACCTAATGGTCATGTTTGCATTCATTTATTCATCAAATAGATGAAGACTCTAAAGCATGTGAAACAAAGTTTTTTCCTTTCAATAAAGATTTTGTGGGGGAAGAACTTCCATTCAAAAAAAGTGTTTATTTTCAATATTTGAAATTTTAAGGTATGTTTTTTTGACAAAAAAAACCCCCACAAATTTCAATGACTTACAAAAATGGTATGCAGATTTGAAATAGTGGATCAAAACACACAAAAACCATGGCATATACTATATTACGGCAATACTTTGAACAATAAAGGGTGCCAAGAAAGTAGTGGCGACAAATTGACAAACTTGAAATGAATAAAAAAAAAAACCACAAAAATCATGGCAACAATAAGGGCTTCAAATTTAGTTGCAGCTTCCAATTTTATTTTTGTGGCTTCAAAATGCTATTTTTTTAATTGTGTACCTCAACCTCATATAAAAATTAAATGTAGTTTACCTCACGTACATCAATGCATAAACCAATTCGTCACTAGGATTAACAAATTGCATGTCTCAAAATATGCAATTAATATATTAATTGCTTTCAACATTTAACATTCCAAAATCTTCCTTGACCGAATCATTGACTATGTTTTCACCAAAAACGTTCCAAAACTACCAAATCTAGTACAAGTACCAAATTTTAGGAAAAAAGAACATTTTTGGACACATGTAACCATAGTATGTTGTAATAAGTTGGTTTGAGAAGATGTAGAAAAAATTTCAAAATTTTCCTCTGTATGGATTGCAAGATATTAGCGTTTGAATTGACACAAATCCTTTTTTTAACCTTAAAAAAACAGGATGGCTACACTTTACAAGGTCATGTTTGTATGAAAAAAAAGTTTGTTTTGGTGGTGCTTCTTTGGATTCATTCTTTAAGGCAAGTTCACCACATGTTTGAAAATTTTCAGATCATTTAGAATTCTACAACATATAGGAAAAAATTGTAAGTAAAAAGAAGTAAAGTATGATTCAAAATACTAAATTGTTAAGATTTTAGTTATGGAATTGAAAAATGCCAATATCAATTGTTGCAATGTTGTAATAAAAATCTACATCCATTAATTTTTTTTCAATATTAAAATTTGAGCTAAATAAAAGAATTTAAAGTTTATTTTAGAGTAGATATTTCATAACTGCCCAATAACTTTCATTTCATTAATCAAAATGGAATGATCAAAAGCTTTCCATGTATATATAAATCTAAAAAAACAAATTCAAATTTTTGTTTCTGGAAAAAGTTATTTCTTTTGTTGTATAAAACAACCTAGAAAAAAACTGTTTGGTAGATCATTTTATTTTTAGAATTACAAAGTTTAAGGCACAAATAAAAAATAGCATTTGAATATAGAATTAAACATAACTTGTTTCATGTATCTTGTTTTACGTAATATGAAATTGTACATGTATAGTAAAAAACCATACTTACTTATAATTTTGTACTAAAAATATCTTTTTTCTTAAATTAAAATAAAATTATTCTTCCTTCAATACCAAAATTTGAAACCTATTTTTAAATATTTTTATGTACTTTGAATAGAAAAAAATTGAAACAAAGTTTTTGACTTGTTGAGTTTACATTTAGATTTTCAAACAATAAGGTCTAAAAGTTATTAATTAGGAAAGGGTCTTACAACAAAATTCATTTTATGAATTTACTTGTGGTTTAATCTATATTCAACTTTTAGCCAAAATATACTTTGAAATAGTTTCAATAGAGAGTTTTCAAATCCTTAAATCTTTGCATTGCAACTTTTTCAAATTTCAAGAAAAAGGGATAGCTTATGCAAACATTCAATTTGTTTCTATAAGTCAATTTATATGTTTTCAATTTCTTAATAATTTACTATAATTTTTTTTTCAAAATGATGAATTTTATTATTTGTCTACTAAAAATGTAGTCTTAATTCTAAAGTCATTAAAGTGCATGGAACATTGTAGCATCATCACAAAGTTTAGACCCTACAATTTATCAACAATTATCATGTGGTTATCATTGTTTCATGGGTTCGCACGTTAATTACAATTTATTGCATCATTACAATGCATTACTTCGCATCGCAATTGCAAGTAATGCATTGTAACAATGCAATAACGATTTGAAGTAATACATTGTAATGATGTGATAAATTGTAATTAATGTATGAACCCATGAAACAATGATAACCACATGATAACGGTTGACAAACCGTAGGGTTTAAACTTTGTAACGATGAATATGCTTGGAGTTAGAATGTTCAAAGTTCTCAAAGTGTTCAAGATGCTCTTCTATTGTATCAACATAGGGAACATTGAAATACTTTCCTCACATGTAGCTAGTTGTTATGGAACCTTTGTTCAATTTATTCTTGACTTTTTAAAACTATTTTTTCAAAATATAAACATCAAAATATTTGATTTTGTGTAATCCTCCATTGACTTTTTTTACAGCATAACTTTTGAAAAAATGTACTTTAGGCATGAATTTTAGAAATAAGTTATTTTTAGTGCTTTTATTAAAAATTTATATTTTATTACGTTTAAAAAATTATTTCTAGAGGCTCATACTATTGAGAATACTCCCTTGTACAACACAAAATATGAGGTAGATGTTTTTTTCAACGACTCTTTAAAAAAACATAATTTTGAAACCAAGTTTATAAATGATATATGTTTAGGAATTTTATTGACAATTAAAGAATTAATATGCTATTTGAATGCAACTAATTAATTTTGCTATAAATTATGCAATTTTTTTATAATAAAACTTACACATAGGTAATATGGTATTTGAAGGAAAAGACTATACTAAGTAATTTAAATAAGAACAATGAATAAAATAATATGTTATGAAATGATATTAATAACCTACAATTGAACTTATATATACATAGACTATTGCAAGAAATACTTGTTGATTTTGAGACAAATAGGGATAAATGTTTAAAGTACTAAGTTTTTTTTTAAAGAAATAAAATAAAATAAGATTTTCATTCTTCTCTATAGTATTAATGATGGACAAATATATTTTTGTAAGGCATAGTTACACTAAACATTTGCCAAATTTGTACCAAATAGAGTCTTATTAGGAATGTTGGGAGCCTTTGGAAATTAAAAAATTTAAAAGAAAAATATTGAAATTTAGAAAGGCTCAAAATTTTAAAAACTTCTCAAAATTAAAGCCTAATTTTTCTCTCTCTTAAGGATGTGCACTACAATTGGTTAATGGATTTAAAAAAAC
Source organism: Climacium dendroides (assembly GCA_950106755.1). Classification (NCBI taxonomy): domain Eukaryota; kingdom Viridiplantae; phylum Streptophyta; class Bryopsida; order Hypnales; family Climaciaceae; genus Climacium; species Climacium dendroides. Next base: position 28,390,303 of record OX467082.1, on the reverse strand, counting down.
AATCCTTTGATGTTTGTGCCTTTATAAAATAGTAAAAATATTCAAAATTAAATAAACGATTTTTTTTGGATAATTTCTATTGGATAGGAATCCCATTTAACCAATTGCATGGGAAGGGAAAAAATTATATGATCTAATGGTAGACATGTTGATACCAAAGAAACTCATTTTAACCCCTAAAGAACAATTGTCCACTAAATAGACAATTGAAAATCTAGGTAGGTTCCTATGAAGTCAATTTTGGTTAGATGTTCATGAATTTTTGACACAAAATGTGAATATGTACTCCCTTAGTGGAAATATCATTTTTTTTCAATTGGGTGTCCAGATCAAAAGTTATATTGCCTTGAACTTTTCTAGTAGCTCGGATAGCCTCAAGCATCTTTTGGAAAATTCCTCCTTTACTTTTAAAATTTGGCAAGTATGTAACTTTATTTATACATGTTGCAAATGTAAAAACAAAATAACCATGTATAGTGTATAGTGTAAAACCATTCTCACTCTAGGAAGAGTTATAGGCTACTAACCTTGTCATGTAAGGTAAAAAAAACTTTTTTTTTCTAACTTCAAACGTTATAATCTTTCAATCTATGCAGTCAAAGTTTTTGAAATTTTTTCCTCACATTCCCATAGTATTCCATTACAAATTAGTGCAGTTGAATTTTGAAAAAAAACTTTTTTTTTCCATTTTTTCTCATTGCCCTAAAAAGTAACAATTTTTCACAATTTCTACCCAAAATATGCCTCCGTCTTTTAGGGATTAACCCTTTAATGACTAAGAAGCCCAAATTGGGCCTCACGTTTTTTAAGCAATTTTGAAGAGTTAAAATAGATTTTTAAATTTTATTTTAATAAAAATTTACTTAAACCAATGCATGCAATGTTCTTCACTCAAGCTAATGATATAATAAAATTTTCTATTTCCATTATATGTTCTACAATATAAAAAATCAAAGTATGCAACTTAAAATCATGAATTTTTAGTACATAAAGGGTTAAATATGGATCCAAGACAATGATTTCACTATTTTCTTAAAAGTTCTTTGTATGTCTACATAATCCTTGTACATGAATTTAATTTCTAAATTTTCAACTCAATATTAAGGAGCTAAAATATTACTTAAAATCCTTAAAATAGCTAAAATAACATTCATTTAGGGATTATTTACAAATATTAAACTAATTTTGAAATGCGGAGTATATGATTTTTGTAGAATTTAGTTTTAAATCTTAAATTTTATGAAGTACAATGCACAAGTTATGGTCATGAAACCACCTTTTACAAAGTTTGGGTTGTCATAAGCAAAAATATGACAAGTGTCTCATACATTCACTGAAATTTCAAATAGTTTTAATTAAAAAAATCAATAAACCCCCAAATTCTATAGTCACATCTTCAAAAATTTGTAAGTATTTTATTTCTATACATGAATTTTCCTTGCAAATTCTACTCATTTATGTATGAAATTACAAATATACTTCAATACAAACACTAGCTTTTTCAATTATCCAAAATGGTCTTAAAAACAAGATGGATAAAGTAGTAAATGAAAAATCTTGAAGAATGACCAAAATTAGAACTTAAAGTTTGAATATATAAAAAAAATTCTAGTGAAATTTATAAATATTCAGTCTACAATTTATTTTTTTAATTTTCAAATATTTGTTGAAAGATTTATTGAAAAATATCCATTGATTAGTATAGAAAATGACCCAGCTGCATGGATCAATGGGGTGGTATTTTATATATGATTCATGTTATATACCATAGTATATGTTTTTCAATAAAGCTTGAAACCAATAATTGAAGAAAATTTCTTCATTGATTGTAGATAGAATATTTTCTATTTAAAAGAATGATTTTTTAATCTTTAGGTCAAAATGATAAATTGGAATTTTGGTTGCTATATTAAAAAAATATTTAACCTATTTATTTAAGTAAAATTTGAAGAGCCATTTTTGAATTGTAAAAGTTTTTATTGAAGTGAAACACACACTTGTACTCTTTATACTATAAAATATTTGTAAAAATCAATATTGCACAAGTGTTAAAGAACAAAGACAAATTATAGAAGCATTTAAGTGCAAAGAAAAGGAGATAATATGTGCTCTATATACGTTTGTATTTATTTATTGTTCAAATTTAAATGCCTCATCTTTAATCCTAAAATCCTTAAAATCAAACTATGGTTCTTGAGGTTTTGATCATTTGTTGCATTTGACTCTAGACATTTTGCTTGCATAACTTTACTTTTACATGTAAAACTTTGTTGTAGATTTTATAAATATAATTTGTGAGAGCAAGTGAATCCATCTCTATTTTTTCAAAATGAATTTTTGAGTATTTTGGCTTCAAAAATTCAATTTTTGTAAATACTTGAAGGCTAATAAGAACTATTACTCAATTTAGAGGGTGCTTAAGGGCATTTTAGAGGGTGCTTAAGGGCAATGGAAAAAATATTCAACTTTTAGGCTATAAAAATTATGTTTTAAACCTTTCACAACTCATCTTTCCTTCCTATTTTGTTATGGACATTCTAGAATCTTCTAAATCTCTTGATAGTATCTTAGAAATTTTCATAGTTTTCTAATAGCTTTTGTAGTATTTTAAAAGCTTCTATAAAATTCTAGAAGCTTCCATGGGGTTTTAGAAGAACCTCTTAGATGGTAGTATATATAGAAGTCCAAATTGAGGTAGTCTTTAATCTCGACTAGGGTTTCTTTTGGGGCAAAATTTTGCCAAACTATCAAAAATTTGACCTCTCTGGCTTCATCCCTCTAAAAACTAGTCTTTGTTTTGAGATCAACAAGGGAGGCACTAGTCCCCCCAAAAGCCCTAATTTGGACAACACATTTCTTGGATCTTAGCTCTTACTCTAGTATTGTACTTCTTGAACTCTTATATCAAGTCATGTTATCCAAAACTCATCTTGCCTCCTCTTGCATCTCATTTGTCTATTATATTTCATATTTTTTTAATACGACAATTCATCATTTGAATTTTAGAACAAGTATTCTTTAAATTTTTGGTGAATTTATGAATGTTTTTCAATGTTTTGCTTTTAACAAAGAAATCATAGTAATGCAAGGTGTACAAGCCTTTTTCAAAGTGGATTGAAACTATGATTCTTGGTGAGCTAAATTTCAACCCAAACATTTACATTATACTATAATTTTCAACATAAATTCAATGTGCTTTTTTTAAAATTTTGAAGTTGAGACACACCAATTCAAAGTCACAAGTATGCCATTAGATGAGATTTGAGGCCTCTAGAAGGTTGTGAGTTATTATGAGCTGGGAACTCGTTGAACTGTACTACAGCAGTACCAGCACAGCCGACTGACGTGGCCGAGACCCGGCCATGTCATTTTTCGAAAAATAAAATAATTTTTTTTTCAATTTTTTTTGCATTCTAAGAACTATTTAAAAAAAAATTCCCTGACAGCTAGCCGTTCCCTCGTTGCGGGAGGAACAACTAGGGAATAGGCCTGAAATGGCCTTCTGCAGGCCTCAAGTTCCATCTAATGAATGGAAAGAACTTCAAACTTTGAATTGACACATAGATCTCACAAATGGTAAAATATTTAAAATTAAAACTTTACGTATGTGTTTAGTGTTTACCTTGCAATTATAGTTGTCATTTTTATAGGAAAGAATAATTTAAAAATCTTGATCCAAAAGTGACTATTTTTTGCATTTGCAAGGTTAAAAGTGAAAAGAATTTATAAGAATTAAAAAATTATGAGATGGTGTACTATAGCTTAAAAGTTTATGAGACATGTGTATACCATTTTATAACAATTATGAAGCAAAATAAAATGAGACATGTCTATTAAGCAATATTTTCAAGATATTAGGAAAAAATAGGGCCTCAAGCTAGGGTTGTTTAACTCTTGCCAACAATACAAATACAACACTAGGAAATAAAAATTATTAAAAAATAAATAAAATACAATCTACTTTATTACCTCAGTTGATGTGGCAAATTGCAATTTAAAAAAATAATGATATTTTTTTATTGTATTTGCACTCTTATTCAAAAATCAAATAGGCCTTTTTAAGGCCCCATTTTTCTTGATTATGGATCCCATAATTAAAAAGAAAGTGCTTCTTTTATCTAGTAGAATTTTAACCTAGTGGATATAATAATTCACATGAAAAAATTATACAAGGCCAAATGCAAAGAATACAAATATTAAAATTAATAGTTTCCCATTAGGGCTCATCATTATTTAATCCCCAAAGTTCTAAAGCCTTTTTTCAATAAAATTCACTCAAAACTAGTATTTCTATTATATAAAGCCCAAACCTCAAAAGTTATATTTTTCATATATTTAACCATAGGATCTTGCTCTAAAATAGTATAAAAATGTATGCAAAAAATTTTAGAAACTTTGACCATGTGGTTTGTGAGTTATTTGTGTTTGAAGTAATGAAAATGGGATTTTTTGTATCTTGTGTGATTAGCCATTATAAGACTATTGAACCTTTTGAGCCCTAAAGCTTTGTCCTACAACTTTTGAATTTGAATATTTTTGTGTTGAAGTATTTGAGTTGAAGGTCTTATTATTTTTATTCTAGCTTCCAATCACTAAGTCAAATATTATTTTGTGCAATTACTATAACTATTGTAAAAGTGACAAGTTTTTGTGTTTGAAGATTAAACCAAGGCAATCCATCTACCAAATAAAATTTGCCTCTTTTATAAAAAAACAAATAAACTATATTTGATTTTATTGATGTATATGTACTTGAAAAACTTTGAATCATTATACTTTGATTGATAAAATGGAAGCTATGCTATGACTAGTTTCATTTTACACACTTTTGTTTTATTTTCTAAACTATAAAACAAAATTACCAACTGGAATCACCAAGTTACAAACCCATTTGGACTCTTGAACTTCCAAATGGCATAACTTTGTGTCTAGAGCTCCAAATACCACATATAAGTCTATTTTGGATATCTACACAATGAGTAGATACCAATAGACTACTCACTTGTTTCATTTAGATAAGTTCTCACAAAATTATGTCCCTCCAAAAACTCGGATTCATCGAGAGATGTGTCATGCTTTCACCATAGCCCTTCTCTTGGCTATAACTTTAGGTTCATAGCTTAGAACCTCATAATGCTTGTTATTCTATCTTCAATGTCCTGGCGCCATTGGAACACTGCCAACTTTGAATGGCCATAACTTTTAGCCTACTATCCAAATTACTTGTTTTTTGAACAATTGAATGTGTCTTCTCAAGTTTACTTAGAAGTCACCCATATCACCTTTCTTAGGCTCTTGCAAAGCTTAGGAAGTCACCCCAAGGTCCCCCTTGCTCAATAAGGCACTTCAGGCACCCCAAAGAGATAGGGATGTGATATTTTTGGTCCTCAAGGGGTTAATCAAAATATTTTGTTTATTTATTTACTGAAGACTTTCTTTGAAGGGTCATTTTTTGAAGTCAAACATGCAAGTATTTTTTTTAATTATATAATATTCTTCGTAATTAGAAAAAATTTAGATGGATTTATAAAACATATTTTGTGTGTTTGGGAGATGTCATTAGAAGAAATTTGAGCCCTCTAGAGGGTTGTAGAGGGTTGTTAGTTCTCCAACAACATGGAACAATGGCCAAAATAATGAGGAAAAAAAATCCAATTTTTAAAATTTAAATTTTTTATAGCAAACAACAGGTCTAGATGGTATGGGACAGGTTTAACAAATACTTTAAAAAATATTTGAAAATATTTGAAAATATAATTCAAATTCAAATTCAAAATTATAAGACTTTGATAGTTTGATGTGATTATTTTATTAATTTTTATTCATAAAATTTAATATTTTAAAATTATTTATTATATATTATTTATGATTTTATTATTAAATAATTTGGCTAACACTGTGCTTCTTCACATTTTGGAGAACCTTTTCTTTATGGCCCTTTCAAGGCTTGCAATTTTTCCTAATGCTTTTATCCCTTATTTAGAATTAGGTGTCTAGTTTTCAAGGGATTAATATTTAATGAGGAAGTATTTATCAAAAAACATATTATAGATCACTAGAATGAAGCCTAAATACTCTACATGAATGAATGATAATGAAATTTTGTAGGAATCTCAATTATTTATCTTACTAAATTAATCTTACTATCTTTAGCATGACTATCTTAGCTTGAGTACTTAGGAGGTAGAATATCCAATTGCTCACCATCTCTCTTTAGGGGGAGTTACATTTTAGAAGGAGCTCACATTTGCTTTCCTTGAACTAATTGAAAGAAACAACACGTTTAGACAAGGAGCTTCTACATCACAATATTCAATGAAGTTACTTAAGTAGATTTGTACTTGGCTCTTGGGATGAACAAGGGTGAGCTTACATGTGAGCTTTATAGACAAACCAACCACTACATGCTAAAATTTCATCCCACTAAGTTGCATGTGAACCAACAGTTAGGGAGGAATTTCCAACGATGCTTAGATAAAATTGGGTGACGGTTAGGAATATACTTGGTCTCCAACAATAGCAATAATGATTTTTCATTAGACTCACAAGATTGTTTAGAATCTCCTACTAACTATTGAAGAAGATTTTTGGAATTGGATAGACAAATGCTTTTATTTATTTATTTATTTATGAACAAATGAAACAATTATATATAAGTGCAAATTGGCTAGGTGGATGGTTCTTGCACCACTAGGCCTAGAAAAAAGTGCAACAATACATTTGTCCACCCACCCAACATATAAAGAGGCCCTAAGCCTCACTTTCTAAACTCATTGAAGAACTTGTGCCTAATGTGATCCTCCCCCTCTAACGTTTCTAGATTGCAAATGTTGGTGAAACCCAAAACATACACATCCAAGACTAGAACATACCAGGCTAGGACGTTAAAGTGATTATACGAAGTTTGTCTTGTGGCATGAATTTACGCCCTCTCCTTGAAACAAGGACCTCTAATTCCAAATATGCATTCTAGATTTCCAAATTTTATCATAGGTGGCAAATAAGAAGTTCCATTGTTTTCCCCACAGGACAACATAACATTATTAACCTTCCTTGGGGGGGACCCTTTTGCTCCTCAAAAATCAGGAGCCCTCAATAGTAGCCTTGCCAATGACATACCAAACTCTGACAACTTTGGTGCTACATCACCTCTGCCCAGCCAATGACTTGTGCAGCATTATAACTAAACTCTCCCCCCAGGTATACAGGAGGGAATTATACCTCCACTTGGGGTGGACGAAACCAAGCTGGTTAGCAATGTTATGAAACCAGCAAACTTTGTTGTATGACTCCATTTTACTGCCCGTACGTGAAGGTCTGATTCGAAGACCCCAAATTGAGTTTCCATGTCAGATTCACAGGAATCCACGTCACCTCACACCATTCACAAGATGACACGTGTCACGTATGTTCATAAGTTCTGCCGCATCTGTCCCCCTCCCGTAGGGACCCTCCACATCGTACCCCGCCCTGGTGTTTGCACTTTCCAGTGTCCTCTACAGTACTGCAGAGATACTGGTGTGGACCGTATCCAAGTCCGCATTCCCGGTTTCCCCAATTGCAACGCAACGCCAGTAAGGTAGTAATGGAAACCCCACCGGTGAGGGACACATGTTGGGAACTCATCCGATGACCGCCTTTATTAATTTCCTCCCCAAAAGTCGAATGCGCGACCTGGCAAGTGCCCCCGAGCAGCGGGGCATGCCTGCAGCGCAACAAGTCCCAACTGTCGCCGAATCCAGCAATTGTGCTTTGGGGTCGCTAAATCAGGCAAGGATGGGGTCCTCGGACTCGGGCTCGGGCTCCAGCTTGCAGGAGGTGCAAAAGAGGGCTGAATTCCGGGGAGGCTTTTGTTGAGGTGGCCATTCACAGACTCGGTCCGGAAACAGGCGCAGATCGCTTGCGGCCAAGTGTCCGCGTTCTAATATCTCTAGCTCAGTCGTTTCTCACGGCCAACTAGCACTTGGTTTAATGGTTTTGGAGAGACGGAGATGAACTTATTACCGTGCGACAGTTCCAGCTCCAAGCGTTCCCCTTTTTCCAGCAGATTTGAGCACCAAAAGGTGCACATGGTGCCACACAGGTGAAAAGCAACAAAAGATTGTGAAACACGAGCAGATTCGATCGAGCAGAACTTCAGTGCCCGGCGGTGCGGGGGATACTGCCGATGTGGCTTTTAAAATTCACACGATCTGGCAGCGCTACAGTACTACTGTACTGGAGTAAAGGTCTAAAAGGTAGGAAGCCCATAAATCGTGCCATTCAAGAGTTTTGTGAAACTGAATTCTGTGGAGGTGAAAGCTTCAAGATTGAAATCTTTTTCAGTCAATTGTGCTTGAAAGACAAGTGGAAGTGGTATCTGACCCACGTTGTTGCACCTCCTAACTTATTCTCACTTTGTGTGTTAAAGAGTGTTGTTATTGAGAGTCTTAGGAATGAATTTAAACCTACTTCTGGATTGGGTTCACGTTACGAACATCACCCCTCACACCACATGTGAACATACCATATGTGTGCATAAGGTAACTACACCTAAAATCACACAAATAAGCTCTGTGGCATGACTAATATGCTTTAGAAAATGGACGACAATTTTTGCACATTGGTGAAAAGCTATGAATCAAGATGCAAGTGGTTTCATAATTTTGGGGCATAGTGAGAGTTAGTCACAAATTTTTGAAGATGCAAGGTGTAGGGTGCTAAAAGTGTCACATGTAGGTGATGTCCAAATCCACTTGATGCACATGAAAAATGACACTAGAAAAGAAGTTAAAGCAACAAAAAGTATACCCAAAATTTTCCACTTCCAAGGTTGCCACCTCCATAGTACTATAAATAGAGTTGCATACTATTCAAAATTCACCTTACATTTGTCTTTGTTATGTACTTCATTTTGGATATCCTACCTATTCAATTTTCCTTCAAAAATAGGGAATGATTTCTGAAGAGTGGTCCATTGTAGGTGCAATTACTTTATATTTCATTCACCTTGTTTTCATGGCCATTTATACTGATTTGTCCTATTAGTGAGTGTTTATCTAAGTCACACTTTGTAATTTAGTAAAATTAGTGTAGGTAATTACCATAGAAATGAAAATTGGTAGTGACACTAATTATGTGGATTTTGTGTTTGTAAAAATGTTGTCTTTTGAAGGAACAAAATTATATCTCAATTGCTTGTCGAGAGTTCTAGAAACTAGATTCAGATTTCGATAGGATGATTGAAACTACTAAAGCCAATTTGATTAAAATCCACCATTTTAATAAATTTGAGGTCATTCTGAACAACAAAGATAATTATCTATTTTTTGCATATTGCTAGAGAGCTAGAAAAATAACTTTGACCTTTAAGGTCTATGTACCTTAAGAATCTATTCATTCAAGTTTACATACCTATTGAAATTGGTATGACTTGAAAGTTTGGTATGACTTGAAAGATAAATGTAAAATTTTCAAAATCTATCCATCCATTAAGTTAGGTTGTTTGTTTTGTTTATTACAATGAAATCTTTGAAACTATGGGCATCCTCCAATTCTATTCTTGGTACCATTAGAAAGCTCTCTACAAGGAGAGGTGCATAGAGTCATAAGATAGAAGCACCAAGTTGTCAACCACGCCTAGTATCCAACCTATAGGGTGCGCTACTTCCAACTTTAGGTTGGAACTCAAGCTTCAAATGAGTTCTTTTTTTGTTCCTTTTCAAAGTTGGGGCAAAAGGTCATGACACATGTTCTAAAGTAGTGAGTAAAAAAGTGGGAAGTAGTGAGTGAGAAAATAGTTCTTCAATGATTGGAATTAGAATACTCTGAACATTGACTATGGATCAACATTCCTTTTGGGTCCCTAAATTCACAATAACTTCAATTATAGGAAGAAAATTCTAAAAAACTAAACATCCCCATATTTCTTATCTTCCTACATGAGAAAAATTTTCACCACCTCAGACTCCTGACCACGTGTTCCAAAATCACTTAAATGATTCAGTACTGGTGCTTCTACCTTAGACTGTGTTTGTGAAGTTCTGACTCACATCAAAAAGATATTGAATTTCAAAGTTTTTATGAATTACAAAATTACAAAATTTTTATTTACCTTGACTTTTTATTTTGACTGCGGCAGTAGCACAGGGCACGCTACTATAGTTTGAATGAATGTACATAAGTAATTATATGCTTCATCATTCCCAAGTCGCAAGTCAAACAACTGCACTGGGAGAATAATAACTGAAGTAATAAGTCGACACGACCCCCGTCACACCAAAACGGGTCCTCCACCACACCTCCTCCTACAGGATGTCCACCGCTCGTAGACTTCACTTGAAATCTGTGAGACCGCAGAAACGTCAAAAGAAAACACATGACTCAACCCCTCCCTTCGGCCTTCCCAACACGTGCTGGATCCTTGTTGTAACACAGCAAGCCAATGCGCATGGGGACGTCGGAGCACTCGGGCCTAGAAATACTGCCGGGAACCGTCACTCAAGCATCTCACAATTCATTTATATTTCCTGATTTTGGTTGTGACACAGCAAACTAAAGTTATCCCTCCTTCATCACTTACTCTTTCTTCCTCGCTCTTCCTCTTCCGACTAGTACCGGTTCAAACTGGGATTCAAACTGTCCAGCTCCTCGAGCTCTTTCGTCGATCGCTTCAGTTCCCACAGGTAAGGACTCGACCACTGCTGGACGAAGTGTAAGTTCTAGTTCTGCTGCAATGGGCTCTCGAATTCTAACTGTTGAAATGAGCTCCAGAGTTCTACTCGTTGCTGCAATAAACTCTCGAGTTCTACTTGTTGCGGTGGGCTCCAGAGTTCTTCCTTGGTGAAATGGGATCCAGAGTTCTGTTTGTTGCAATGGGCTGTAAGTTAGAGGTTCTGTTTGTTGCAATGGGCTCTACAGTGCTTGCTGTTGTAATGGGCTGACTCTAGTCTGTACCAGCAACAGGTGCTCAATGGCGTCATGTGAATTTGGATTCATAAGACTCTTGCCGGAGACGACCTCGTTTTCAGTTTGGGTGGCTGGTATCGATGTCCTTGTGATCGATCGATGAGCGCATGAATGCGGTTGTAAATACTTATGGATGGTTTTGAATTGGCATATCAGGTTGTGCTTTTAAACCTCTTCTAGCTAACAAGAGATCGAGATGGCCACTGCGGGACAGCGAGCTGCGATGGGCGCGGAAGAAGCGCGCATGGAGGGCAAAGGCGTGGTAGGGCAAGGTGTGGAGGCTGCGGAGATGGCCGCCCGGGGACGCACCGGGCGTGGACGCACGCGGCTGCCGGGCGAGACTCGGAGCCGGAGTCGCAGCAGCTCGTACAGCAGCTCCGACGACGAAGGGATCCGTCGTCATCACCACCGTCGGGGACTCCATTTGAATCACCATGGAGCAGAGGGCGTGCGAACTGTCGTGAGCAATGAGGGCGAAGCTTATTGCCCCAATCCCAATATGCGGAACCTGGTATGCTCTCCTGAATTCATGAACGTTCAACCCTGTAACTTGTGGATTTCCTGGCCTGACACAATGCCACACATTTTGAACTCAGACAAGCGATCCCGTTCCAGTGACTGGGACATGCTTAATTAGAAGCTCAGTTCACTGGTGCTCGATCTACTCCAGAACCGAACTCTTAAGCTTGTCCCCACTTTGATAGATTCTATCATGGGGGCATGGAAGGTAACTAAACTAGTCGTACTATATTAGGCCTCTCAAGAGTGTCTCTTGAACCTATTACGCTTTGAAGGATCCCATTGCGACATGAAGTTCATTTATGCTTTCATGGGTGAGCACAGGGTTAAGCAAACCCCAGAGCAAGGGACAATGATTTGGGACAGGTCTGAAAGTTTAGTTGTGTTCCATGTTCTGGGATAGAATTCATGAGTACAATGGATTTTTGAACGCATCGGGAGTTTTAAGTATGTTTCGGGGCTTACATTGCTCGGTGACAGTTTCGATTTTCAAGATGCTTTTTTGGTATTAATTGTTCGAGGTATGTTTTGGTGTGCTGAGTACGTGATCGTTTGAATTGCAGCCGAAGGAGTATGAGACCAGAGTGCAGGTCATCCAGCGCTACCCGGAGATGCGAACAGTTGAGAAAACTGATTACGTGAAGGAAATTGTGAACGAAGAGCGGACAATCATTGTGCCGAAGACGAGAGTTGTTCTGGATGAAGTGCAGCATGTGGACCGTGTGCCCATCATCAGGGAGGTGCCCAAGACCAGGATTGAGATTGTGCACAGGTAATCCACATCGTCCTTCTTACTCACTGTTTACCAGCAAGACAGTGCAATGAAATGCGTTCCTGAAATTTCGGGGTCCGTTTTAATCGGGTAACTGTGGAAGTAAACAAAAACTTGCTGAATCGAAATGTAATGTTTGGATCTGAAAGCTCGATTGGAAGGGTCTGAAATTGAGTGTTTGCATGGGTTCCAGTAGAAACAGGCGGATCCTTCAATGAAGTGTAACTAAAAATTCCATTTGAAATGAATCTCCCAAAGTCTAGGAAATACTTTTCACCAGAACTTTTCTTATTGCCACCTAGCAAATTAAGAGCACATCAGTAATCTCAGTATTTCTCAATTCATGAATAACACGGATTCTATCTGTTCCACACATTAATTGAGTGAAGGCCACCACAATCAGGGTCTGAAAGTCGTTGCACAGCATTGGAAATCCTGCTCTTTATTACTGAAAATATCTTTTTCTGCTTTTTCTGACATCTTAGTTCAGCTTCTTAAAGGAGGAACTTGATATCTAACATTTGGGAATGAATGGTTGCAGAGTTGTGCCGGAGGAGCGTGAGGTTACGGATATGGTACCAGTCATCGAATATGTCGACACTCCTCGAATGGAGAGGGTGCCCCGAGTCATCGTTGAGGATATTGAGGAAAGAGTTAGAGTGCCTGTTGTGAGGGAGGTTCCAGTCACTCGCATGGTTGAAGTGCCTACCGGAAAGTAAGTTTCATACTTTTATTCATTCAGTCTGTTCCTCCATTCATGAATCATTACCATAATCTAGCCGATATAGAATGCAATAGGAAATCAGCAAGGCTTCTTTTTGAATATTTCCATGATATGAAAAGCTTCCAATAAGTACATCACATCTTTTTGAATATTTCCACGATATGAAAAGCTTGCTCTTCCTGGTTTGTCCAATAAGTACATCACATCTTTTCTGTGAACGTGAATGCTAATGTATAAATTTCGTCGGAATGTGCAGCTACTGCGAGGCACCTGCAGGCGAGTTTGTCAACCCAACTCACTTCAACTTACTGGGCCACAAGCACGGCCACAAAACTGGAGGTATTCTGAACAGGACGACGAGCTCCTCATCTTCTTCATCGTCTGATGCTGAGCACGGCGCTTTCCACACCACCGGCACCCACGGTCATCACCACCACAATACTCCATTGGACACAACGACCGATACAACCGGCGTTGCTGGTACCGGTCTTCCTGGCCACCATCACCGTGACTCCGTTGATGGAACTGGCATTACTGGTACAGGTCTTGCAGGGCCAACTTCTACCTCCGCCCCAACGACTCCAAGGCAGAAGCGGTCGGGGTTATTGGGAAGGATCATCCACCACTAAGTAGTTGTTTACTGAGCAGTTAATATTATTCTCAGGACTACTGATTTGCTGAGTACGGAATCTGTTGAGATTCCGTTTTGTGTAACATGGAGTAGAACAGTTCGTTTAATTATTGTACGTTTAACTTACTCTCAGTGAGTCGCTACACAAATTGCTGATTGTGAGTGGTAGATTACCTTATCACGTTGCTAGTTTGGGTTGCGTGATCTGTTCATTAGTGTACTGTACATTGGTCGATTTTGCAACTTGTCATGATTTTTGTATTCATTTTCTTAGGTGAAATAAATTCGTCATTTTTCGACCAACTCTCAATGTGCAAATGGCAGTTCTGTGTGGTGTGGTGAAATGTTTGAAGTGAGGGTGTGAAACTGTCAGTATGTGATATGTACTGTACGCTTTCTGTATTCTTATGAACAAATTTCAAGTTGATTTTCCTTGAAACTTTGAAATTCATGTTGAGTGAGAACTTTGGAGGTAATAAAATCGAGCTATGACTTCATAGATTTTCGACGGAATTGTATATCTTGTGAAGAAAACTGTGATTTTCACCGCATGCGGTGGTTGGAAGAAGTGTCGAATCACCGTTGGAGACAGTGTTTCCAAATTTTGAAAATTGTGTAGTTCTATGGGCCGGGTGCACCCCCACCCACCCACCCCCCTTTTTTTTATATTAGTGTGCAAATAAAAATTTGAACCTCTTATATATTTTTTGAATTTTAAATAAATTAAATGAAAAAAATATGAATAGATTTGAATTATTGATTTTTTTATTCATTAATAATGATTAGTTACAGATTTTTGAAGTAAAAAAATACACTATAGAACTAAAAAATAACTTTCACATCCCTATATTATATAAGAAAAAATTGTTTAAAAAATGAACAAAAAATTCCTATAAATAACTCTCTATTGAAAGTTCATTTTGAGTTGAATAATGCTGCAATGGTCATCTAAATGTGTTCTTTAAAAATATTTAAGTTAAAAAAAATATGCCATTTTAGTGCATTTTTAACCTCTTCTAAAAATCATTCCATATTTTATTTGAGTTTGAAATTTTGGGAGTAGAATCCTATAGTCATTAGTAAACAATGCTCAAAATTTGAAGTTAAAATTATAGTTTATTAAAAATCATTTGTTTGCAAGTGGTCTGTTATAGTAGAACTAAGTGCATCCTCTATAAGGGAGTGTGTAGTAAATGACAAATCTACCTTAGTCTATATAGACCACTTGGGAAAACAAATACAATAATATTATATATATATTGAAAGATTATAATATATTAAACCTTGAGGATGTTAGAATTGTGAATGTGATTTGTATTATCAATCCTCACTTTACATGTTCAAATTTATAATTGAAATTGTGAGAAAAAAAAATAGGGTTGAAGAACACAAGTACACAACATGTATAATCATAATCAAATAACAAATTTTCAAAATCTTCTCCACAAATATTAAAAATGAATTTTCAATGCAAGTTCCTTCTAGATTAAATGGAGTTGAGGCTCATCTCGAAGAAGCATTTATACTAAAAATTCAAGATTTGCAATGGAAGATTTATAAACATTTTTTTCTCAAAATTTAATTTCATTGCTTTCAAAACATTTTAAAGGAAATTCAACAAAATAAAAAAATAAAAAAATAGCACATTGATAAAATTTTATTTAACTTCAAAATTTAGTTGATAGTCAACATCCAAATATGGTGTTTGATGGCAAATAAGGAAAAAAAAATTCAAGCTCATAAAATTGAATCCTAAATGCATGAGAAGAAATTTAGTGTCCTTTAGATGATTTTATAGTCCTTAGAGATGGGACAAACCCATTTATTCATCCAATTTTTTAGGAGGTGTTTGAACTCAATTTTAGTGAAAGGTATTGGGTCATTGTAAGAAACATTGTGTAGTTTTTGTAGAATTTTGCACAATACTCTTGATTTTTTGGGGGAGTCCTTTATAATTAAAAAAATAATTTTAAAAAAATACAAAAAATATATTCAATGTATACACCTTTAATCCCTAAATGCCTAAGGCATTTTTGAGCTTTTAGGGAAAAAAAGCTAATATTTTGAAAAATATAATAATTTTTATTTATTTATAATTATACAAATTCAAACTAGACATGTTAGAGATCACATAGGAAATAAACACAACAATATCACTTATGGATTGAAAGATTATAATGTTTGGTCATGAGGGAGTTAAAACTATGAAAGTGATTTGAAGTTTTTCAATTTTCTTTGCACACATCAAATCTAAAAAGTTGGTCACCAAAAAAATATGAGAATAAAAGGCTTAACATTGAATTTTGAAAATGTGGTCATAGGTCAAGTAGGGAAAATATTAATCTTTACAAGATGTACTTGTAATCACCAAAATGAACTACAAGTTGACACTTTGTATATTTCCAAGTTGTCTCTATTTATTCTTTGATTTCCAAAGATAAAATAAAGCGTCATCTACAAGTCATAAAATTTTCAGATACTTTTGTGAAAATTTGAAATTATTGTATTGTTTTTAAGGAAAATGTGAAAAAATTCATATCAACTACAAAATTAGGTCAAAACATCTAAGAAATTCTACGTGGGTGCATATAATAGTTTACAATATTATAGAGTGAAAGTAATTATCATATATATTTTTTAACTAAAAAAGTAGCACTCTATAGTTATAGGCCCATAGTTCAAATTACAATAAAATTTTCAAATTGGAGTAGAAATTGCATTTCATTAGCTTCATTTTATTAGTTGATCTCAAATTCAAAAAAAAATAAATTTTAAGCTTCAAATTTATATTAAAGGTAAATAGCTTGAAGTTGCCAAAATACTCTACATGGTGATCCATATATTAACTCCTAAAGTCGAAAGGCCTTTTTTTTCATCAAGAGCTAGTTGAATCTATTTTTTTTAAACCTTTTTGTATTGCTAATAAGGTAAAGCAGCCCATTGTGGTCAGAATTTGGAGTCTGCCCTCATGCCACTGCTAAAATTTATCAAATTTTTTCCCACGTAAAAACAAGTGTAGAACATATTGAGAGCAATTGAAATTCTATTTTTCAGACAATGGATGAATTTGTTATGAATTTTTGAATTGATCTATCCAAAAGACTCAGTAGGCTACCTGATAACCAACAAAAACTATATCTAATATGTTCATCTCAATCACCTAAAGCAATCACAATAATTTCTAATGTAGAAGGCCCTGAAAAAGCCACATTCTACCATGATTTACACTAAAAAGTTGGATGCTCCTAATGAGGTCACTAATCACTCCATGGGGGTCAAGTTAGGCATTGATTATGGCTTGAAAAATTGTCATGGGGTTGTTAGGTGTCCACTATGGGTCATCTAACCGCAATGGGATGTTTTACCTTAGTATAATTAACAAGAAATAAAATTTTAAGACTAAATTTCATTTCAATTAACCCAAAATTTAAAAATATTACGTACTTATAAATTTAATAAAGTAAATGAACGAATGAATATTCAAATAATTATATATATATGACTTTTAAAATAATGACTTCATTTAATATATAAATATTTAAAATAATGACTTCATTTAATAAAGTAAATAAAGTCATTTAATAAAGTAAATGAAATAATTATATATATACGACTTTTAAAATTTAGTTTTTTACCAATTTAAATTTTCGATATTCAAAAAAATAAAAAATTTAAGCTTCAAAAATTTATAAATTTGGATATTATAAAATTATAAGATTCTAAGTTTTTAATATTTATATAAATTATGCTATTTATTTCATTGTATGGCATTATCAAGTTCAAGATGATTCTCGATATTACCAGCAATTTAGTCAAATATAAAATATTCAATATAAATTATTATTTAATTTTAAAATTAAAATTATTATATATAAATTTGAAAAATTGAAATTAAATTAAACATAAGATTAAAAAATATCCAAATGTCCAACTAAGATTCTTTAAATTTATAAATTTATAAATCAATAAGTTAAAAAATTCAATATTAATTTATAATTTATAAATGTATTTTTTCAGTTTTATAATTTTAAAATTTTGCAAATTTTTCACTTCACTAATTTCAAGATTTTATAATTTCAAACAATTGAATATTATGAATAGTAGTATGAAGAATATTGAAGCATTAGTAATAAAATAAGTTAAATAACACTAATTCTTGGGAATATGCTCATAGATATAGAAGAAGTGGACATTAAATTTAAGTGATAGGGAGATGTAGCTTAAAATATTTCAGCCAAGTATCATGCATTATCATTATACCCTTTTTTAGTATATAGATAGTCACTATAAAACCTTCGTATCTACTATTCACACCAATGATGAAGAAATGATAGTACCATGAGCTTTTAAAAATAAAATAAAATATAGATAATTATCATACTAAAAATGACATATTATCAAAATTTGGGACCCCAAACAAATTTAGATCAAAAGATATTCACAAAATAAATTGAGAAAAACTTTCAAGAATATAGACACTTTGTTGTTTAAAATATTAAAAAATATTAAGAACATTCAATTTTTTTTTAAAATTGTCCATTCTTGAGAACATTATTGAGATAATATTCTAATAAATTTATGATGGAAAAGTGTTTTCAAGTGTCTAAAAGTTTGCATGCAAGGGAACCTTTTTTGTACCCATAGAGGATTCGAAATTTTATATTTCTAGTTGCCCTTGTAATGTAGATGTATGCCAAAATTTTAGGAATATATAAAAATTACTAAAATCTTCATATATATATTTTTATAAATAAACATATACTGAAATAAATAATAGAAATTTAATGAATGATGAATGAAATACATGCAATGATGAATACAGTAAAAGATACACATACATTAGAATGCATTAGAAATTTGACTCAATTGTTACAAACAATGGCAACCCAAATAGAAGAATTGAAAGGAAAAACTTGTAAATCTCAAAAGCCTCATGAACAATTTAATTGTTGTGAAATCCAAAATCGGTTCAATCTAATAAATTTCTCAAATCATTTGGTAGTAGCAATAGAAAATTGAAATCATAAGCTCAAAGCTCACAAAAGCACAAAATCATAGAAAAGCAAAAGAAGTATAAAGCCAAAAAAAGCAATGGAATTCCTACCTTTATAATATCACCATATTGATCCTCTTTAATATCACCTCAATTGCAACGACTATATTATTTCTATAATATCATCCTTTGTAAAAAGTGATATTACAGAGGTGATTGTGAACTGCTACTCTATTTTAGTAATATCACATTGTGTGAAAATATGATTTCTATGTATGCATGATTGGAATTTTTTTTATAAAATAATTAAAATAATTATTTTAATGACTTATCAAAATCATTATCATGCATTCTATTCAAATATATCAAATTTTTACTAATATGTGCTACAATGAATGTGTAGTATAGCAAGCACGAGCCCCTAGTATTAATGGTAGCATTTGTAATATTGCAGAGGGACTTATGATTTTAGTAGTATGATTCTTTGAAGTTTACCTTTGTGATGATAATTTTGGATACTCAAAACTGTCTCAAAATATGAAAACTCAAAGTGTGACAAATTAGCAAAAAAAAATTCAAATATTAGATACTTTCTAAAAAATTGTCAAAAATATTTGTTACAATAAAAGATTTTCTATCCATCTTTGCTTTAAATCTCAAATCCATTGACCCTATACTTCAAAAGTTATGGTAGAGGACATGATTAATGCACAACTTGTGATGCCCAAATAGTACCAATGTTTTTTGGATTCATCCAATAGAACTATTTTCTTAGAATTTAGGATAATCCAATAAAAATCTTGCATTGAGGTGGATGATGATTGTTTAAGAAAATGCATTTTACCAAATTTACATTCATTGAGGAATATTTCAATGGACAAAAATAAAAATGCTCTACATAAATTAGTAAAATAAATATTGCCTTCAACATTATGTCATATCCTTTCTTTACACAAAATTCATAGATGAAAATTTGTAGTAATCTATACATCAATATTGCTAGAAATCATCTATTGGATACTTCTAGTTCACGATGTTCTTTGAGGGTTTAAGAAAATTGTGAGTGACAGTGATTAAAGATAAACACTTCATCAATAAAACTTTGAAGATGAGCTAAATCATGACATTTAAAAATTTTCATTCTTATTTTAACCTTCAAGTTCTAAATTTTCTCTTAGAGGATATTTGAAAGTTTGGATGGGTTTCTATATTCTTGAGATTTGGCATGACTATTAAACCTTTTTTAAAGATAGGAAAATTTTTGATTTTTTTAGAATATAATTGTTACTTCTATTAATGTTTAAAAGAAAAAATTATGACACTTGAACTAAAAGTAGTTGAGCTTGGACAACAACAACAAAAAAGTTGAATAAATATTTCAAAGTTTTATTTCATACAAACCACATAATTTAGAAATTTATACATCCTCATACTTATCCATTGCAAGATCCTATAGTTAGGCATGTAATAAAAATATTTTTTTAAATATTTTTGCTCATAGCATTAGAAATAACACTTTTAAATTATTTTAATGAATAAAAGGCCTTGCAACTTTAGGACTTAGGAGTCAAGGACAAACTCCTCCCTCAAAGTCACTCATACCAATGTTGTAAAAAAAGTTATGAGCAAAATTGTTTATTTTCTTCTTTTGATGTCTATTATTTTGCCACTAAGGGTTGATTTGCTTTGTTTAACTCCCAAGAAGGCCCCAAATGTTTCTATGTCAACTCAATTAGGTCTCTTTGAAATATAAATGTATAAGATTTAAGATTGTGTAGGTTGCATTTGGCATTGTTAATAATGAATTGCAAATCTTTTGCTATCGATTTAGTTAATATCCACTTGAGTAGTAAAGTTCTTATATACAAAAGGTATACAACATGTTTTCAACAATGTTAAGCATTTTAACATATGTTTGATTGAGCAATGATGGTGGAGATTATTTTCTCCAGTCATAAAATAGAAATAATGAAGATTGTACTATTTTTTACTAATTTTCCATTAAGTTCAGAATTAATAGAAATGAAGGATGTATAGATTATAGTCTGAGGGCCAGTTTATACTTGGGGCCGGATTGAGGGTCGGCCAGAACTCTTCAAGTTTGAACCAATAGGAGTGCTCAATTTCTCCAAATCCGGCCCAAGGCGTTTATACTTGGGGCCGAATGGAACTACAACTCATCCTATGTGTCGCCTTAGGTGGCATGGTTTTGGCGCCAAACCATCCGGCCTAAGGGAAGCAATTGGGACGAGGTTTTTGGTGGCCCGAACTCCCATCTAGAGCCGGATTGGGGCCAAATTGAACTCCTCCGTTGGATTGTACAAATCTCCACCATTTACGAATGTGAATTCTTTTGTTTTTTTATTTTGGTGCGTGCTTGTTAATTGTGAGCTCAAGAAACTTCCACCAATATGCATTGCTAAATTTTTAGAACTTGATCTGTTGCCAATATTTCCACTGGGAGCTCTGGAATGGAAGCGTGCACAATTTATAATACATTATATAAACATACTATAATATAATATATAAACATATTATAATATAATATATAAATTTGTTATAATATATTATATAAATTCATTATAATATAATATATAAACTTATTATAATATAATATATACAATCTTGTTTGTTTGATAAGATGTTCTATAAAATTATTCATATCCAAATATGAGATTTTAAAGCTTCTTTGGTTCAATCATTTTTAACTGACTCAAAATAAGATGTTTATTTTTATTTGGAATTTGGTACATGTTTATTTGATAGAGTTCTTCTTAATTTCTAAATGCCCAAGGCACCAAATTTTGGTGTGAACAATACTTTGAAGTTTAATAAAACTTAATCAAGTTGCTATTCTTAGTAGTTTATATAAATTTTTAAAGTCTTTTAAAGTCTAATTTTAGCATCAAAAATCCAATTTTCAAAATGATTGATCATGATTTTTTTATTCAAGATTTTGTACAAGAGTGTCCATCACAATCTTGACTTTCATAGTGTTGAGGGCTTTTGGAAATGAGCCTCAAATACACTAGATCTTGGAGAAAAAATCACATTAAAGATTCATTTAAAAAATTGTAGAGTAGATTTTGAAAAGCTATAAATTGATTGGGATTATGCATGTTATGCCCTTTATCCTCATATTTTTTTGGTGACTTGATTTGTTTCATATTTTTTAGATCTTTGTGTAATTAGTTATGAATTTTTTTAAGTTGAAAGGCAACGGTCACTAAAAGTGACCATGTCCTAAAATGTGCTAGTACATTCAATAAGGCGAAATGTACCTCTCCGTCATGATCACTCTTAGAGCATGGGTGTTTTTAGAGCAAACTCCCTTATGTATTTACTTTTTTAATTTTAAAGGAAAATCATCATCTAAGTGACTACAATATGTTTTCGCATTAGACATGTTGATTACAAATGCATGTTCTATACAAGAGGAAAATCAAAACATTAAATTTTTTTAATTTTCAAGTAAATAAATAAATAAACTTCTTTTTTTATTTTAAAAATAAAATATATAGGAAAAAAAGGAAAAATAAAAATAAAATAAAAATCTTTGTTTTTAATTAAAAAGAAAAGAAGAAAAAGGTAAACATGTTTATTTTTATATTTTTTTTTAATTGAGCATTGAGAAAATCCAAGACCACATGAATTGAAAATTCGGCCCTAGAATCCGGCCCAAGGGGTTTACATTAATTGGGGCCGGATGGAAAAACTTGGGCCGGATTGAAGGCCGGATTGAAGGCAAATCCGGCCGGCCTTCCATCCGGTCTTAGACACAGTATAAACCCACCCTGACTTTTATCAATGTGTATAGGTGATTCCACTTCAAAGAAGCACAAAACTAAAAATTGGCTATAATGGTGTACAGAGCAAAGAACACAAAAAAGTAGAAATCAATATGTTAGGGTTATACATCTTAATGATAAAAAGAGTCTTTATTGCCATTACCATTGCCATTACCATTAGGATCATTGCAAAAATCACGTGCTATTTTTGTCTCAAAATGGCCTATTTTAGTGAGCACTATAAATTTGGAAATAATTTTTTTCTAAATGAAAGAAAATATGGATAATTTATAAAGTATTAAAAAAAGTACTATCTCCGTCCCAAAATGATCTTTATATATTGGACAAAATGTTTGGGGTTAAGGCTAAAATAACATTTAAAAAACCAATTTTGTGTTGTAATTAGAATTTGGTGCTCTCCTAGCATTTTAAAAACTCTAAGTTTTAGAGCCCTTTTCAAAGTGAATTTTTCGAATATTGAAAAGTACATTTTTGGGGGCATTTTCAAAAAGTACTTTTGGTCAATTAATTGTTGATTGCAAGGTCTTCATTTTGAAGACATTTAGTATATGTCTAAGACCATGTAAGGACCTTTCTTTCACCTCCCAAAGCTTCATCCCTTTCAATAGGGCCAAATATTCAAAGAGATGCAAAAAATAAGAATGAACAATGTTGATTGACCTCTTTAGTCATTTCATTTGATTGATCAATCAACTACTTGGAGTTGTTTTGTTGGTCTCAAATAGCAATCAAAAACCAAATTTGACTAATTTGCAAAGTCACAAAGTGTAATAGGAAGACCGTTTTGGAACAAAAAATTAAGGCCAATAAGAAAATCATTTTGGAACAGAAGGAATTTATCTCCAAAAATTCAGACCTAGAAAATTTTATTTTTAAAAGTTATGCATAAAAATGCAAGATGGAAAAATGCCAAGAAAATAAACAATTTGATATTTGATTTTTAAAAAATAGTAAAAAAATTCAATAAAAAATTTCATTTTTCTAACTTGAAGACTCTCTTTCTCAACCATTTTCATCTTGCACAAAGATAGTGCACTTTGAGCATATGTGAAAGGTAGACATTTTACTATTTTCAAAAATTTCTTCCTAGGCTTGTGTAACTTTAGTACAAGTCTTTTTATCTCCATTCTGAGCTTCAAATTTGCATTTTTGGGTCAAAAGTAAAACTACCCCTCCAAATGGCCAAGGTAGATATTCAATTGGGGACATTTAAAAATAGTAAATTATTTTTAAGAAAATGCAAAAAAATCATTCAATGTCTATAGCTACCACAAATACCTTCATTTCAAATTTCATGTAAAACTAATATACAATACAAAATTTATGAGCAAAAAAACTCTTGTCCACAACTAAGGGAACAAAAAAAGACAAGTATTTCTTGCAATCAACCATTATTACAAATCCATTTATTGTGGTTTCTCAACAAACAAATTTTCAATCAAGGCAACTATTGTTTCTATCCAAGGAGAAACTGTTGCCTCACGAATACATCATCTCATTTTGATTACCTTAAATGAATGAAAGTCCACATCATATTTCTATCATTTGTGAAAATAGGCCACACTACTTGTACAAATGGGACCATATTTGTAAACAAGTCTAATATATTATATGTAGGTTAGCTTGCATAGCAAAAAAATAGCAACCAAAATTTTTCAAACCTCATTTGTTGAAGATTTCCTTAGAAAAAGTAAAGTAGTAGACCATTTGTTGTTGCATGCTTGATAGAAATGGCATGGCATACAACTACCCTCATCCAAATTAAGAGTGGCCATTCATTGGACTTAGGCATTTTTTAAGAACCAATATATTCCTCTAGAGGCCTTGTCGGTTTCAATCTATGTAGAGAATAGTAGAGTAAACATGCCATTTACCAAACAGTTCCAATCACCAGACACCGACTATCCCATTCACCAAACAACAACTAAACAACAAGTGAACAATCAGACAACAAGCAAATTGGACACTCACCGCACAAGATGAAGTGTTGCAAGTTTTTTGTTTTTTTAAAGATTTTAGGTCTCTTACCTTCAAAATAGAATGGAATTTGCAAGAAAAAATCTTTTTGCACTCTATTTTTTGGAAATGAATCTTAATATGGCATTTAATAATTGTGTCAAGTTTCAAAGCTTATAAGTTTTTGTAATATTGTGGAAAAGGATTTGAATTTCGCTTGTACGGTGTGATTGGCAAGTACTTAACTCTAACTGTTAGTGTATATCTCTGCAACAACTAAATTCAAATCCATTTGATGATGCTTTGCACCTTAGATAAAAATAATCTCTACTAAACGGGTTATAATTTTCCTCTTTTTATTTCCTAAATTTTTCATCTATATGAATGAAGTATTTCAATGAATTCAAACAATGCATGTTACTGGATGAAAAGTGGTTATCTTTTTTTGATGTATTGTAAATTTGTAGTTAGCAATTTTGGAATAGATTCACTCTGTAGCACTCATTTCTTTAAAAAAATGAAATATCCTGGAATATCGTTGGGCATGCGATGGTTATGACAATCAAGTCAGTTCAGATTACGTGGACACTGTTTTCCTGATTCAAATTTTCTGAGATTGAAGATGATGTTTTTTTGGTACTCAAAGAAACATTTCATTTGGAAGGCAATTTTTTTTTTAATACAGTAACACCCAGCAATTTGCCAAAGAACAAAACCCCATCAGAGGCTTTAATTCTCTCCCACTTAACCCCTTGACTATGTTTTCAACAAAAACAAACCCAAACTGCCATTTTTAGTATAAGTACCAAATGTTTTTTAAAAAGCGTTTTTAGAAATGTGTAACCATAAGATTTTGTAGTACACCAGATTGAGAAGATATGCCAAAAAAAATTTAGAAATTTCTACTATGTAGATTGCAAGATATTAGTGTTTGAAGTGACAAATTTCTTTTTGTGGTCCTGCAAAAAATCAAGCAACTGCACTTCACAAGGTCACATTTGTATGACAAAATGTACAAAATGGTGGTACTTATTTGGATTCATTCTTCAAGGCAAGTTGGCTACATGCTTGAAAAATTTTAGATCATTTGGAATTGTACAACCAGTAGGAAAAAAATAGTAAGTAGAAAATAGTAGAGAATGATTCAAAATACATAATTGTTAAGAATTTTGTTATGGAATTGAAAAATGCTAATCTCAATGGTTGCAATACTTCAATGTTGTAAACTCAAAATCTACATGCAATGGTTTTATTTTTTTCAAAAAATTGAGTAAAATTGAGTAAAATTGAATAAAATGAAGGACTTCAAAGTTTAGTTTAGAATAGGGGATCCATCAATGCCTGCAAACTAAAATTCCTCATAACTTTTGACTCTTTGATCAAAAATCAAAATGGAATGATTCAAAGCTTTCCACATATATATAAATCTAGAAAACCAATTTCAAATTTTTGTTTTTAAAAAAAATATTTTAAAAATCTACCCAAACTACTCATTTACAAAAAAAAGTAGTATATTAGACCATAACTTTTGACTTATATTTCCAAATGTTCTGAATTTTAGTGCACATTAAAAATAGTCCTTGTTCACACCTTCTATTAAAGTTTGGGCCAAAAACATGAAAATCTCTAGTCACATATACATGCCCAAAATTGATATGTTGCCAAATTCAACAAGTTGGCCTTTTAGAGGTTAACGTTTAAGCCTTTTTTAGAGCAAATGGCTTTGAATTGACCAATTTTGATCAAAGAATTCAAGAGTTTGTTTTTGAGACGCTGAATTTTTCTTAACCTTGAAAAAACATACCCAATTTGAAGGATTGGATTTTCAGAAAATCTTTAGGAAAACTCTTCCTATATACATGTCACCTTCCTTGGTAACATATTTTCTTTGTCTTCACAAGATGCATCTATTAATGTAAGTTTTGAATTTTGAGTTACAATTTGAATTTGTATTTTTTGTATTGGAAAGTTTGATAAATTTTTTAAATAGTGACTTTAGAGTTGTTGCTATATCCTTGAAAGAGGGCGGAAGCATCATTGACTGGTCATTTGAACAAGCTACATGATATCTATTTAAAAAAGATTTTAAAATCCAAATTTGGGCAGTCTTTCCCAAGACCTCAAATGTCCTATAACCCTATAATGTTGTTGTAGACACTAAGTGTTTGTTTGGATGAGTTCATCTAAGACTGTAGGATGGAAAAAACATTTTTTCTTTGAATTTCTTTTTTTTGAAGTTGCTAGTATACATTTTTAGCAAATAATATTGCTAGTTCTTTTGTTGTTATATTACTGAATTTTTTAAAGAAGAAGAAGATGCTTAACCCCTAACTACATAAGCAATAGATAAATTTCTTTGGCTCCTTTGTGTATAGGTAGTTAAATTCTTTTGACTATTTAAAAAAGTTTACATGCATTATTGAAGGTTAACTATTGGAAACTTTTATTTTTGACCAAAAAGGACAAATATTTGATTCTTGAGAGGTCCTCAAAGGCATATATGTAACATTAATAGAAGAGTACAACTTGACAATTTTACTTTATTTCCTAGTTTTGAGCAAAGCTTGCCAATTTTACTTGATTTTGAGATCTAAAAACTTTTACTCATCCATTTTCTTTGAAAATGGTCACAATAGAAAGAATAAAGTGTTTTCATGATTTGCTCTATTGAAAATTTAAACATACAAGTGTCAATTTGGAATTATTTGTGATTTCTACTTATCAAATGTAAAAATTAAAAATTTATTTTTCAATACTTGTAAGGTGAATTGTGTAATGAATTTGATAGCTCTTCATTTGAACTTAAGATTTTTGAAAGTGCATTTTATTAAAGCCTCTCCAAGTGTATCTATATAGTGTATTTTGGTCATTTCTTGCAATTTACTCTTGATGTCAATTTTAGCCATAAAAATGATATTTTTTGAATTTGAATTCAACTAATGAAATGAATCTTATCAAGTAAAGTTTCTACCCCAATTGGAATTTTGAATAATTCATAAATTTCTATATTTTATAGCAATATAAACTTTGTGTGTACAACCATGTTTTGTCAATTTTCTATTGTTAAAGTTCCATGATAATTTTGGTTTATACTATGATGTTATACACTATAATATACATTTATGGTGAAAATTTCAGATTTTTTTAGTGTATTTTGTATTTGATATAAATTTTCTTCATTATTTTCTTAAAAAACTCATAGTAATTTCAAATTTCCCTCCCCAAAATATATTTAAAAAAATTATTATGACTTCATCTCTGAAAAATAAATATAATTTTTTTTCATTTCATATCTAGTTGCAAAATGGCAGCAAACAGAGTGATGGATAGTGAGGGTTCATCCTGCTAAGAGTTTACACTTCCTGGTTGGACAACGATATTGGAACACTGTCGAGTCTGATTCCCAGCATAGCCGCCCATTGAGAATTGCAACCGTGACTCCCGCCCCCGTATGCTTCCTTGAGGACAGGTAAAGCAGTTTCCACAGCAGATGAACAGTGACTCGGAGCCACCTGTGACTTCCCCTAATGTAGAGATCCTCACGAGTCATCCCTGCTGGACTCCCCATCAACTGATCAAAGGTAGTGTGACCCTTGAACGCTGTCATGCCTTGCACAAGCCGAGGAGATAAAATATGGCTCTTCTGAATCTGGACATCTTGAACCCATTCCTAACTCTCTTGATAACGTAAGTTAGATGAGAGAAATCCCGGCATACATGACGTATACGTATACTTGACTCTGACGCAACTCTCATGAATAAATTGTGAGAATAAATTCTGAAACAACCCATTCAAGTGACAGTGAATGCAGCTGAAGCCGTCTTTATCCAAAATAACCGCAGATTGAGTTAGAGTCAACTGAGTTGCATAAAATGTGATTCTATCACACCAGCGACGGAAATTTTATTCTTTCTTAAGCTTTGTTTAAATTAGGAAAATAATTGTTTCATTTGCATTTAGCTGAAAACCTAGGTTTATTCTACAATTTCACTGTACCAGTCCGCAAGGGAGTTGGTTGGAAAGACCATAAAAGAGGGCATGATGGGTCCATGGTATCCGAAATCTAGACTGGTCCAAGATTTCAGATGCCCATAACTGGTCTTCAAACGTCTTACATTATATTCCACTCTCATATATTAAAGATCTGATCTAATGTATGATTATAATTATGGAATTAGGTGAATTACTGGTTTGGGGCTTACTTACCTTACAAGTATGATCGGCTTAGCGGCCTCGTGATTATGGTTTCCAAACGCACATTACACTCCGACTGCATCGGTGCCATGATATGATTTTGGAGACGAAATCTTCTGGAGCGTGTGAAGGAAAAATTATTATCACGACGAGGTAAGATATCATGACTCACTCATGGAAGGCATTCCAGGAAGATCTATCCAGAAATCCCTTCTCTACGCATGTATTTCCTTGTGAATGGTCACGAGATGAAGAAATGCGTCTCAAAAGTCTTTCTCCAAGCTTATGGCCATGTATAAATCTTCCAGGCTAGTCAACTATTCCTTAAGTTCTTGTCTTCGTTTGCAGATTGCATTGGGTGCGAGGAACGATACAGAGTTCTTTGAGAGTTAGAGATTGATGATACATCTCAAACATAATCCGACTGTTGAATTGGGAAAGTTCAGCAACTTCAGATTTCGTGTTTCTAGTGATTACTGCAAGTTGTTGAAGAGTTTACATTACAAAACAGAATCAGTCCAGTGCTTCAGATTATTCAGTTCGTCTGTGAAAATCATCACCTGGGCACCTGGCTGCCGAGGGGGAAGGTTTATAACCAGGTTGGTGAAGAGACATCATGACGCAGGAAGTTCGCATTGCAAACCCTGCTCCCTTGGGGTTATGCGGGTTTGCTCTCACGATGTTCGTGCTGTCGTGCTACAACGCAGGCATCTTCGGCGTTTCCTTGACCACGCCGCCTAACGTAATCACCGGGCTTGCGCTGTTTTACAGTGGCATTGCACAACTGCTAGCTGGGATGTGGGAATTCAGAACAGGGAACACGTACGGTGCTACGGCATTCACTTCCTACGCCGCTTTCTGGCTCGCATATGCAGCACTCCTTATACCTGGGTTCGGCATAAAGGAAGCTTATGATGGCGGATACGAGCAGGAGTTTATTGATGCCATCGCCATCTTCCTTCTTGGATGGACCATCTTCACCTTCCTCATGTGGCTGGGCACTCTCAAAGCCAACATCGCGATCAGTTCCATGTTCTTGCTTTTGGCTCTCTCCTTCGCACTGCTCACAATCGCGGAATTCAAACGCTCACTTGGATTCAAACGGGTAAGTTTTCCAGCTCTCAATTCTTTTTTTGCGTTGCAAAGCTTAAAGCTTCGACATCATCTTTGCGTGCACCTCGTGATGTACTACGCTGTTCATTTACAGTTTGGTTGATTGATTTCAGGCTGGTGGCTACTTCGGCATAGTCACCGCTCTTGTTGCGTGGTATACTGCCTTTGCTGGAATCCTGACACCCGAGAACTCATACTTCACCCTTCCAGTTGGAAATCTCAGCAAGCATTAGTTTGGAGAAGTATTGCGCTGGGCCGAGATTGGACACATGCCTTTTTCATGTTCCTCTGCAAATATTTGAAAAAACATAATTTACATAGTTGAGCTGCAATATACGGTATACGGTATTTCGTACATACTGCAATAGATGCGTGAGGTTTGCAAAACAGTATACTTCAAACATACTGAAATAGATGCATGAGGTCTTGACTTGGTTAGTATTACATCCTCAGAAATATGAGGCCAGTTGACCTAGGACCATGTACCACTAAACCATTTTTCTAGCAATTCAGTCTTGATCACAGTAAGGAAGTTTCAATATATATTCATGAAATCTGTTGAGCAGCTATTGGAAATGTAAAGATGGTCAATTTCGTTAAAATGGCGAAATTCCTCTACTTTGGCAGTTTTTCCAGTTCAGAGCGGGCGGTCTGAAGTGTTTAAACGTCATAGATGTCTTAAATCTATACCATTTTTAGATGTTTGAAGTCTATATTTATGTTTGATGTCACTTTTACAATTCAGATTGTGCAGTCTGAAATCTATAGTAGTCAAAGATTTCTTAAATCTATAAATGTCCGAGATTCCTGAAAACTATACCTATTCTAGATGTCACTTTTACAATTCAGAGCGGGTGGTCTGAAAATGGCACATGGAATGCCACCATTTTAACGAAATTTCCCATAAAAGGTAATTGTCAGTCAATTGAAGCATTCAACAACGGCTATAGAAATTAAAATTACTTACAGGACAAAATGTCGAGTAGCTAAGTAAGCAATCGAACTTAGTTCCACAGGCCTGATGAACAATCTGACTATCTGAGAAACAGGGTCCTGCTGCGAAATTGAAACTGACAGTGCGAGAGCCACGTCAAAGTCCAGGTCGTCATATTCAAAGTCATTCAATTACTGCTCTAGATCATCTCGAGTTGAATTCAAGAATTGCCTAGATCACCCTCCAGTTAAACCCAGAGTCACTGAAAACGAAATCTTCTCGTTCTATTCCATTTCTTCATGCATTTTTGATAGAGTTTTTAAAATTCTGATTTGAAGACTTTGTATGTGGTTTAATACATATATACAATGATTAAATAACGTTAAAAAATCGTCAAACCGTTACTGACCTAACGATTTTATTCCGATTTCCAGTAACGTTGTGAAAAGCAGGGAGCCACAACGTAAAAATCCTCGTCACCCTCATTCAGTTAATGGCCCCGCCTATTTTGTTGCTCAGTTCTCAGCTGCTCGGCTGCTGCTACTCTTCTTCTCCTACCTCTCGAAGCTTCGTTTCGCCTATCCGATTCTGGCTCCAGCTCAATTTAACGCTCACTCTCCCAACCCCGCCATAACCATAGCGTACATAGTAACGATCGGAGCGATCGTTTGTATGACCCTGGCCACACAGGTCAACAACCGATTGGTGAAACGTGAGTACAATTTGCATACTTAGAGCACCTCTCTTCTCCGCGGCAGCGTGACTCAAATTCAACCCCTCCGATCTAAGATCTCTGAAACTGACAATTCCAAAGTCACATCAAAGTTCAGATACTCATTTTCCAGGCCATTAAAGCACTGCAACTCTAGATCACCTCCTTTCGAATTCCTTACGCGACTGCGTGACCTAAGAGTCACAACGCAACAACCCTCGTCACAGTCATTCAAATACTAGCCCCGCCTAACTTGTTGCTCACTTGTCGGCTGTTCGGCTGCTGCTACTCTTCATCTCCCGCCTCTCGCAACTTTCTTTCACCTCTTTCATTCTTTATCTAGCTAATTTTAAGCTCAATCACACAACCCCGCCATAACCAGTAGCGCTCACAGCAGATCAATAAAAATTAGTATGGCCCAGGCCACACAGGACTTCAAATGCTTGGCACAACCGAAGCACCTCCAACCACCGCTACACAAGGCACGTCTCTACTCCGCGACAGAGTAACTCAAATCCAATCCTTCTATCCCAAGAGCTGAACGATAAAATCCTTGATACTCACTCTTGCGAAATCCTTGACATGCGCGACCATGCCAGACACAGACCTAACGAAAGCTTAAGGAAAATTCCATCGAGAATACAGAGCAACACAGATTCACAGAAAGAAGAAAGGCCTTGCAGCCTAGAGAAGTGATTGGTTTGAACTGGAGTGGCACCTTCGAGGAAATTGCTGCCAAGTTCAATTCTCCCGCTCTTTGGCTCCATCTGCCGCGCTCTTGTTCCAGTCGGTATCCGTCCTTGTCATTTGTTCGGGAACGTCGTCGCTACAAGGCCACAATCGGGAACGTGGTCGCTATAAGGCCACAAGGCATGCTACACTCAACCCTCCCTAATAACACCGCCTTGGAGCAAATGGACTATTTGTGGATTATAAATGCACATCTCCAAATTTTTCTTGTAAAATTTTCTTAACATTTTCTCCCCGAGGTTGATCATAAAAAATTATTGATTTATGGGCATTTCACACTACAACCAAAGGTTAAGAGGCCATCAATTTCTACCAATTCAAATCTATGAATTATTGGTTTCTTGCAATTGGATGGGTCAAAATCAATGGCCTCTGGACTTTGGGCCACAGTATGAAGTACCCCTTAGACCACTTTAATACTTCATACTTCATACTACTGTATGGCCCAAAGTAATCTAAAGTATGTCTCTAGTATTATGTCTCAATGCATTGTAATCTAAAGTTTGTTGTTTTATAGAGATAGACCATATATTAATAATATTATTCACCAGTTCTTTATATTGCCATTGTTAATGTGTCATAGGAGAAAGTACCATTGGCTTGTTGAAAAAAATTATGAAGAAATAAGTAGCTACAAATGCTACTTGTAAGAGATATTGTCCCCTTGACACTATCTGTTTGCTATTAAATGTTAAAAAAATTACTAATAGGAAAATTTAGAAAATTTGATTTTTTTAGTCCTTAAAACTTTATCATTTTGCACAAATCAATTGAAGTTACAAATTTAGACAATAATAAGAAATTCTAGATGTTATAAATAAATTTTATATTTTTAATGAATTTTTAATGATAATTGCCTAAAAAATAATTTGAAATAGATTTACAAATATTTTCCAAAATTTGACAACTGAATATGGATAATTGCAAGAAACACTTGTTGATTTTTTTTATTTTTTCACAATATTCTTTGATTTTTCTATATTTTTTTAAATTAAAAAAATACAACCAATGTGTATACTTTTTAAGAAGATTATATTCTAGGAAGATAAAACACAGAAAATCCTTAAGGTAGGAGAACTTTAAAAATTTGCAAAATCTTTAAAAAAATAGGTACTTTGATGTTTTAATTTGTAAAACATAGGAAAAAAAATTTAAAAACAGAAAAAAAATAATTTATAACAATTCCATGGAGATGGCCATTCACCAAAAGAACCACCAAAATAATATTTTACATGTTTCAAAATGCAAGCAAAAATATGCTTACTTCATGAACTTTATACAACATAGAATTAACTAATTTTAAAGTTTCTTTAAACACTTGCTTTTAACCTACTAGAAGACCTTATCCTCCAAATTTCAATTCCAAATTTTTTTTTTGTGGCTAGAAATAGTACTACCACCCCTCCAAATTGGCAAGTGCAATATAAAATTGGGGGCTATTTTTAGGTAGTAAAACATTTTTTTAAGAAAAAAAGTAGTTAAGGTGTTTAGTTGTCATAAATACCTTACCTATGAATCTTGAGTCTTTTAGAGCTTGTTGTAACACAAAAAAGTGGCCAAAATACAAATTAGCATACAACATGTGACAAACAATAATACAAGTTTTTTTGCATTCATCATCTATTAGAAGTTTTAAGAGATAAAAAAATATATCTCCAACCACTCTAAGGTTGGTATACATGAAGAATTGATCTATTCATTTAAAGTCCCATATTGGGCTCCACAAAGCTAGTTCAAACTCTACCAAACTATATATCTAATATTCTTTCCATTCCAAAATGATCTTCGAATTTCCTTTAAGTTTTTTATCCCAAAATATTCTTCTGGTTGCTTAAAATGGTTATTTTTAATCTTAAAGGTTCAATAAATGGATGGCAACTTCCTTGGAATACTTAGAGACGAGTTGAAATAACATTATTTTCAGTTGAGTGATTGCAACAAAAAAATGGTCCTATTTTGCATCACAATTAGAGTGACAGAGTTGTCATTAGCCATAACTTTTGAAAAATGAAGCCAATGTATTTGAAATTTTTATTGGAGATGACTAACTTAACAGTGTTAAGATTCTTTATTCACTACAAGAAAAAGGGATACTATATGTGAGTTTCTAAGTATAGTCCTAGACATAAGATATAAGTAATGACCTTTTAGAGGGCTTTCAGTAAAATTTTATTAGAAACTTATGTATTTCTAGTAAACTTTTATTGAAAACCTCTTTAAAATGTCATTACTCGTAATCTTATATCTAGGACTATACTTAAAAACTCATTTAAAACACCCCTTTCTCTTGTAGTGATTTTTTAAAATTTTGAAGAAATATATATAATTAAATTTCAATTTAGCCAATTTGTCACACTTTGTAGTTTAGGGATTTTTAGTACTATGGAGTATCCAAAAACAATGATGTAGACTTGAAGTTTGTTTGGGCTATTCCCTCACTAGATGGACATGTGCCTATCAAAGGAAACTTAAAAAAGAACATTATTTTATGTCTTCCACATGCTTCCTAATAGGGCTCCCTTGTACATGCACTTTTGAATATTGAAAATGGTTTTGAGATCATTCTTTTGGTAAAATCTCTTCATCATAAATTTCTCCAAATAGAAAAGTTTTAGTTTCTTCAAAAAA
This sequence comes from Climacium dendroides, assembly GCA_950106755.1. NCBI lineage: Eukaryota > Viridiplantae > Streptophyta > Bryopsida > Hypnales > Climaciaceae > Climacium > Climacium dendroides. The sequence goes on along the minus strand of OX467082.1, from coordinate 28,355,620 downwards.
AAATTCCATCATACTACTAAAATCATAAGTCCCTCTATAATATCACAAATGCTACCATTAATTGTGCTTGCTATGCTACGCATTCATTGTATCACATATTAATAAAAATTTGATATATTTGAATAGAATGTATGATAATGATTTTGATAAGTCTTTAAAATAATTATTTTAATTATTTTATAAAAATATTTCCAATCATGCGTACATAGAAATCATATTTTCACACAATGTGATATTATTGAAATAGAGTAGCAGTTCACAATCACCTCTGTAATATCACTTTTTACAAAGGGTGATATTATAAAAATAATATAGTTGTTGCAATTGAGGTGATATTAAAGAGGATCAATATGGTGATATTATAAAGGTAGCAATTCCATTGTTTTTCTTGGCTTTATACTTCTTTTGCATTTCTATGATTTTGTGCTTTTGTGAGCTTTGAATTAAATTGCTCACAAAACTGTTGAGATTTACAAGTTTTTCCTTGAAATTCTTCTATTTGGGTTGCCATTGTTTGTAACAATTGAGTCAAATTTCTAATGCATTCTAATGTATATGTATCTTTTACCATATTCATCATTGCATGTATTTCATTCATCATTCATTAAATTTTTATTGTTTATTTCAATATATGCTTATTTAATATAAAAATTATATGAAGATCTTAGTAATTTTTATCTGAAGTTTTATTGAAATTCTTGCTCTGCATTCTATCTAATACATAAAACTTCTAATGAAATTCTAATGGTGAAAGCAAGCGCCAACTGCTAGTTATTTACAAAAATTAAAACAATAAAGTACCTATTTTTTTTTTAAGATTTTGAACTTTTTTAATTCTCCTACTTAAAAAATTCTTGTATGCTTTTCCTTCCTAAGGTACCTTCTTCTTAGAGGTGTATACAATGAACATATTTTTCATATTTTTAAAATTTTAAAGTACACCTAAAAAATAATGGGTATCATGTACTACCGAAATCAGTTGGTCTTTCTTGCAACTACATGACATAATGTTAAAAATTTGACCAATGTACCGAAAGATCATTTTGAAATGGAGGGAATACCTTCATAAAAAAGAGACTTTATACTAACTAATTAATTTTGGGTTTATGTAGAAAATAAAGTTAGAGACTAAGAATTAGATTGTAGTTAGTATTTTAAGGTAGGTGTGAAAGTAGGTCATGTAGATTAGGGAGTGTTTGATTATTTTCAAGTTTTTTTCATAAAGTGGGATGTATATGGCATATTTGATGACTTCATTGTTAATGGTAGAGAGTTTGTCACTACTAGAAAATTTAGTTTTTCTGTTGTTTTGGTCGCGTTGATCCGGTCAAAATCTGACAGAAATCTGTTGTTTTTCTGACAGAAAAACTAAATTTTCTAGTAGTGTGTGTTTTATATAAAAAACGGAAGTTGAAGTTGTTATGGGTGATTGCAAGAAACACCTATCCTTTTGGTTGTATTTTGAATAGTATTCGTGATTTTTTTTGAAGTACTTTAAAATTAGAAAGATAATTAAAAAATTAAAAAAATGTCTAATGCATGTACCTTGAAGATGAAGGTAATTACCCAAGGAAATGCATAGAAAAATCTCTAAGTAGGAGACTAGAAAAGTGCCAAATCTCAAGGAAATAGATATTTTGATGTTTTAATTAGTTTAAAATGTAAATAAATAAATAATAAAAATAGTTCATTTGTAATAACTTTATGGAAATGGTCATTCACCAAAAGAACCACCACAAAAAATGCAAGTAGAAAAAGCTCACTTTTTGAATTTCCACACCACATACAATTAATCATTTTTACAATTCTTTTGTATAGTATCTACAAGTTTATTAGAAGACCATCCTTTCCAAATTTCAACTCATAATTTGTTTTCTTAGGTACTAAATAGTAAAAAATCCCACAAGTTGGCAAGTGTGATGTAAAATTGAGGGCTATTTTTGGACATGCAACTTTTTTAAATTAAGAAAAAATTAGGCAAGATGTATAATAGTTATGAGTAACCCAACTACAAATTTTGAGTCATTTGGAGCTAGATTGCAAAAGTTAAGACAAAAAAATTAGTATGTTGGGTGTGCCGCAAAATAGAACAAGTAATTCTTGCAATCATCCTTAGTGAAGTGATTGGATTGAGGATGTATGTATGGTGTCATAGAGACAATAATGAGTATTAGTGGTTGTGTATTCCAAACCAAGATTGCAAGTATTTGTAATTTGAGAGATATTTATTTATCTTTTATGCCATTAACTTCAAGAAGAACCTATCATTGAAATATGTAAATTCAATGAATTGTATGTTGTATTATTGTGAATGGGTTGTTGGTAAGTCAAGTTGGAAGGATGTCTTTGAAGATTTTGGCATTCATAATTGTATAACATCATGATGTAGTATGTAAAAATAGAAGTTTCTATATTTTGTGACTACATTTTTATATCTTTGGATGTACAATGTTATGATGTTTGGGTGGGTGCCAAATAGGAGTAAATGTATTCATATGTCAATTTGTTGTAGCTTATGTAGTGTTGAAAGTGTTAGATGGGTGTTGAATTGGATAGCATAGATGCTTCCAGATTTATACCATATACTACCTATATTGCAATTTGAAGAGATGTTGAATTTGGGCATTTGAAATGGAAGGGATGGTCCAAAATATATTTGATAAGTAGATAAGGGATTATCAATGTTTGAATTATCTATCCATTTTTCAATGGTTGGAAATTGTTGGGCTAGTAAGGCAAGGTGAAAACAAGAAATAGTTATTGATTATATTGCATTGGGGGTAGTACTATGAGTATTATGAATTTTGAAAAAATATTTAAAAATAAATAAAAATAAAATTTTAAAAATACTAAAAACAAAGAATTGAGGTCTAAAAAAGTTTATTTTGAAAACAATAAAAACTTTCAAAAAATAAGAAATTTTCAAAAACTTTATAGAGATTTTATTTCACCAAAAGAATTATAGAAAGATATTTTAGATGTCTTAAAATATGTACACAATGTCTAGACATTTGCAGGGCAGACAATGAATTTTTTTTAGAATCCCTTCTATTAATTCTTGAAACCTTAATACATGAACATGGTTTTCAAATTTTGAAATAAAAATCATCATTTTGGACTCACTACAGTATTAAAACCTTCTAGATCCTAAAATTTAACAAACTAGAGAAATTGAGTGAAAAATAGTATATATAGAGAGAGATATTCACACACACACACACACACATATATATATATATATATATATATATACAAAAATAACTTCTAGGTATTCTTTTCATTATACTTGAGATTCATATTGAAGATGAACCGTACATTGTGTAAATCAATATACCCAATATTATATTATGTGCATAACATGTGACACAAAACAATATAAGTGTATTAGCCTTTCATCCTACATTTGAATGAATTGATAGTTTGTAATCGTAAGAGGGGAGAAAGTAAATTAATCCTTTATATGGTGTCCTTTGAGGTTTGGACTAGTCATCTTTGTAAAAAAAATAGGGGTTAGGTTGAACATTTTCATACCATTTGCATTCATAAAGTTTTCTACTTTATTATTTCCTTATATATTAGTGTAGGCATGTGCTGTGTGGATTATTAATGGGAATGTGTGAGATTGCATGAATTGAATAATAAAATCAATAATAGATTTGTCTTAGTAATTTGTATGAGTAATTAGATGTTTTTAGATATATGTTGACAAAATAAATAGAGTTGAAGCTATCTATAAATATATGAGCAAGTTTATGAGGATTATTTTTATATAAGTAGAAAAGGAGTGTTTGATGGATTGTAGTAATTTCTACACATAAAATATTTTGTAGTTTGAGAAGCTAGCAAAAAGTTCTATTTTCCTAATTAGGTTATAGATTTTGTAACAATGATTTCAAACAACTAGTTGTTTGATCCAAGAGGTTCTTCTCTAGGTAGAATGACAGGGTTGCTATTTTGTGAGCTTATGAGCCTAAATTTTTTTAGAGATTTCATCTAAAAGTTTTCTGGAAATATAATTTAAAAGAATCTAAAAGCTTTCTAGAAATATAATCTAAAAACTTTCTAGAAATATAATTTAAATGACACAAAAGCATTTAAACTATATTTCTAGAAAGCTTATGTGTCAATATTTGTTTTGATTATTTAAATTTTTTTTATCACTCCCCTCTTGTTGCTAGACTACCCTCGGCATCAAGGGGAGCCTAGCGACAAGAGGGGAGTGATCAAATAAATCAAAACCTCAATAGAACAACCTCATTTGAACATCAAGATGGCAAGTGTTTGATTATCTTCTTAGCGCCGAGAGGTCCCAAGAAACAAGTGGGGAGTCATCAACTAAATGACCATCAAATCAAAGACAAAAGAGTTGGATCTCCTAGGAGGTCTTACAAGAGGACAATGATCAACTAATCAACAATTTGGTGTAACTAAGTTCATACCTTACAAAAAAATCCCTATCAATCAAATATTTTCTTCCAAAACCTTAATAAGTCCGATTATCAACACATCAAGATAGAAGTGTAGGTACCTTCCATCGGCCTTGAGAGGATCCATGCTACCACACAATTGTGATCAATAGAAATGAAATTTGGTACAACTAAGCTCTTTCCACACATATTGAATTCCTATCAACAAATTTTTTTTCTAAAATCTAAACAAGTCCACCAACTTACAAATCAAGGGGGAAGTGCCAGTACCCTCCCACTGACCCTGAGAGGATCCATGATGCTACAAGACAATGAACAACCAAAATAAAATTCATTGTGACAAACATCATTAGATATAAAAATAATCCTTGTCAATGAGTTTTACTTTCTAAAATCTAAACAAGTCCAACAATAGTGCATCAAGAGAAAATTATTGGTACTCTTTTGTTGGCCCCAAGAGGACCCATACTGCTATAGGACAATGATCAACCAATATTCTATACAAACTTATTTCTATCTCCATTCATCTTTCACATCATTCAATTAAGTTCTTCATCTTTGTAATGTATACTTCTAATATTAGAAACAACACTAAAAATTAGAATTTTCATCTAAATTCTATGTAACAATAGTAATAGGTTCACGGTGATAGGTCCATGGTAATAGGTACTAAAATTTACTAAAAATAGTAATTTTGACCAATTTTTTAGATGAAATATATTTATAGAAATATTTTTAAATTTTCTAATGCTTTTTAAAATTTTCCCGCTCAATGCTCCCATATTCCCTGCTCAAAGCTCATAGGTTTATGCTCGCAAGCTCACAAAATAGCACCGCTGGGTAGAATGAATGATCCATTTATGTAGTAACTAGTAAGTAGATAGAAGTGGATATCTAAGCTTCTATCTACATTGTTAAAATTATGTGAATTGTCTTCAAAGAAATATGTTAAAGGAGACTCCCTTTACTTCCCCTAAATAACTTTTGGCTATCTAAAAAGTTGGTATCATAATTTCCAATGATTTTTTTGAGAGATGTAGCAATGTCTATGATCACATCTTGGGATTGAATGGACTTTGTTGTTGTAGGGGATGCAAGAAAGTGGTCACAATAGGTGAAGTAGACTCTGTTTTTGTTGTCAAAGTAAGACCAGTGCTTGCATTCCTTGTCTACAATCTACGGACCTTCAAATAGTCAGCAAGTGGAAATGCAACTCGATAGAGTAGACAAAACATTGGGGAATAAATAGAAGCATTGTAATAAGAAATCCAAAATGCAAAAATTGAAATAGCAAAAGACAAACTTACTCCTTTTCCCTTCCATCTAAGCACATGACATCTCCTTGGCATTTTATTTAGAAGCAGTGACGGAAAAGTGTGGTGAAGTTGCGATATCTCCTCACCAACAATGCAATGGAATTGAAGGTCTTGAAAGTAGGAGCACCCTTATTCCCACATTTTATTAACGGTTGCAAATTTTGCCTAATATTTGCATTAAATTTTTTGTTTGAGGTGGATGTAGTTATGACAATTTACAATTTAGGCCTCCACTTTGTGTTGCCTATTCATTATTGCTTCTAGTTTGATCCCTCCAAAAGAATGCTATTATTATCCTCAAATAACATTTATTTTATGTATGCCATATTTAACTACTTTTGGACTTTTCAGGGAATTTTGGACTTTGTCCAACGGGAGATCTCCGGTTGTCATAGATACCTAAAATCTAAACTTGTTGTACATTTTTCAAACCACCTAGTCCAAAATCTATATCATATCTAGATTCCTAAAATCTATAGAAATCAAAATCTACAATTGTCTTAGATGTCCCTTTACCAATTTTGGACTTTGCAAAGTCCAAAAGTAGTTAAATATGGCATATGTGTAGAATTACATTTTGGGATTGCTTGTTAAAAATGTTACACATATTTTCTACATTATAACAAATTATACCCCTTGAAATTGGACCAAAATGCATTATAAGTGATTATAATCAAGGCCACACAATACAAAAGTTATGTACTCATATTTGCAACTCACTAATTTGACCTTCAATCAATTGCAAGTCTCTTACTATGCAAAGGTAAAAAGAATCTTCATCATGAATTATTTGTAAAAGAAAAAGTAGATTTGGCAAAGTTTCTAGCCCTATCATATCTGTGATTTTTGCCATGCCCAAGAAAACATTCTACTGGATCTAAACATTAGTTGTGGACTTTTTATCCCCCCAAAACTTGTAATGCTAATGATACTAGGTCAAGGCTCTAAGTAAAACAAGTGCTCTATTAGAAGAAGGTCTGTGCCTATAGCAATAACATGCTTTTTGAGTAAGTCCCTACCAAAACTTCCTCACATATTGCTTTTATTGATATAAAGCTTCATTTTCTTTAGTTCAGCCAATAGTATAAAACCTTATCTTGCAAATTGGCAACTAGTCGGTATATACCATGGACCACTTTCAATTCTCTGGGTTTGCATTGACATATGATAACTTGCAACTCATGAATTTATTTTCTTTAGTTCAGCCAATAGTATAAAACCATATCTTGCAAATTGGCAACTAGTGGGTATATATCATGGACCGCTTTCAATTCTTTAGGTTTGCATTGACATATGATACCTTGCAACTCATGAATTTTTTTTACCAACTTGATTTCCAAGCTTGAGGTCAACCACTATTTGTTGAAAAGATACAAACAATGTATTTTTGATTAATCTCCCCCTTTCGATTCTTGAAAATTGTAGACCATTGATCTACTTACAAAAAAAATTGAATTAATCTCCAAATTGTCGATTTGGGCTATGGAGACGAATATAGATATGAATACGGATATGGATACAACAATATGATAATATCCCATATTGATTGCATAAATAGGGATGACGGTTAGGGTTGGGGTTAGGGTTGGGTTGGAGGGTTGAGGATGTAAATTAAAAAAATATTAAAATTGTATTTAATTGTCACCTATAACCTTTGCCTCACTATGCCTATGCATCCAAAAGACAGGAACTAAAAATTGTAACCTTTGCTTCACCATGATCTAAACATCTGAATGCTAGCTACTAATGATTATTTAGCGAAAATTTTGCATGTGCAATATCACTTGACTAATTACCACTATCCTCAACAAAGTGATATTGACCAAACCTATTTTAGGTCAAAGAAATAATTCTCAATCACTAGGAGAAAATGAAGATTTTGTGACTACAAAGAATAATTATTTTTTTAGTTGTGTGGGACATTTGTAACTAGTGCTAATTTAAATACTTGTAGTTGTTGAGGACATGTCGTAGTAGTTATAAAGGACAATGGGGTCGTTTCTCATCCAATCCTATAGCCTAGTTGGAACTTTGTCTATGTATTCTTCTAATGTAGTTGCGTATGTGGCATTTATTGCCATGTAGGTTCTATAGATTTGTAGATTTTAAAATTCTTTTCTCAATTATTTGTAGATTTTAAAATTTTAGATCTAGATTCCTTTTTAGATTTCAAAAATTCAAAAATTCATATTTAATAGATTACACTTATTTAGGAAATATTACAATTTCATAGGTTTTAAAATTTCTTAAATTTTAAATATTTTTAGATTTATAGAAATCTTTGAATTTTATTAATAAAATTCATTATATAAGAGTAAAACAACTTACAAATCTTACATGTATGGGGAATTTCATTAAAATGAAAATATTCCATGTGCCATTTTCACAGTGTGCCATTCCCATAGTTCAAACCGGGCGGTCTGAAATCTATTAGTGTACTAGATTTCAGACCACCCGATCTGAACTTTGGAATGTCAAAATCACAGAATATTCGCCATTTTAATGAAATTCCCCATATGTCCAATCTAATGGTACTTTTCACAATTGATATGGAACAATTGATATAAAATAATTGAAAAAACCACAATCATTGTATAATTGCAATTGTTTCTGAATTGAATTGTATTCACTTTCTAATCAAATTTAGTTTTTTGCAATTATAGATTGACATGGTGGATTTCACAAAGTTTAGACTTGTCTATATTGACAATTGTGATGAATATTAGATGATAAGTAGCTCATATTCATTTTGAATTTGAACTTTGTTATATTCTCATAATCCTACCTTTCATTCTATGACTACTTTACAACTACAACAATGTACACGTAAGATTTGGTGCTAATAACGAAGGCTACAGTCCCAAGATAGTCAATTAGGACATTGAGTTGTTCTTTAACTAGTCATTAAGAACATATTTTTCCTTTAGTAAATTTCATTGAAGTAGTGCAATTCCATTGTTAAAATTTGTGACACATATGTACATAATGTATGAATAAAAAACTTCTATGTGTAACACCTAGGATAGTTATGGATTTGTATTTCAACATTGGTGTTCAAAAAGGTAACCCTTGAAGAGCCACCACTAACCACTAACTTCAAACCTAATTACTCTATTTGTTGCTATTTTGCAACTTGATATGAATGAAACCTTTGATATTTATTTTTCAAAGATGAAGTCATATGTTTGCTACATGTCATAAAATTTTCAAATTTTTGGGAAAAATTAAAATTACTATGAATTTTTTAAAAAAGAAATGAAGGAAATTCATTTCAAATGCAAAATATACTAAAATAATCTCAAATTTTACTATAGACAAGTATTGTAGTGCATGACATCATGGCATAAACCAAGGATACCATGTCACTTTAAAATTAGATAATTAGCAAATCAAGGTTATAGGCCTAAAGTTCATATTGCCATAAAATATGGAAATTTATGAATTTTTCAAAATTTACAATTAGAGTAGAATCTTTATTTGATAAACTTTGATTCATTAGTTGGACTCATATTCAAAAAATATCATTTTTATGGCTAAAATTCACATCAAGAGTAAACCAAAGCACAAGACAAGGGTGATCCATGGATTAATCATCTTCTTCTTTAGAAAACTCACTAATTTCATGTTGAAAAAAATCTACATTTATACTCATTGAAAATGCACTCAAGCAACTTCCAAAAATAAATTACGTAAAAAAACAATTTTTTTCCATCTTACACTCTTTAGTGAAGTCATTCAAATAGACAATTATGGTGGAGCCCCTCAAATGCACTACTAACCCTAACCTGCCATGACCTTTACTCTATGAATATCTCCCAAATCAATTATGTATGTATTTAGAGAATTTTATTAAAATGGCACCATATTGTAACTTTGGCAGTTTTTATAATTCAAATTGGTCGGTTTGAAATATATATTATTTCTAAATGTCTGAAATCTACATCCTAGATGTCACTTTTATAGTTCAAACCAAGTGGTCTAAAATCTATACCAATCCTAGAGTTCTAGAACCTATATTTGTCCTAGATGGCATTTTTATGGTTCAAATTGGATAGTTTGAGAATGGCATATGGAATACCACCATATTAACGAAATTCCCCATCTATGTGAAAAAAACGCTTTTAGAATCAAACTTTGTTTCTTCATATCTTTTGCTAACAATATCTAAATGTCGTGTTCTTTGGTGCATTTGAACCTCCTTTCACTTGCCAATTAGGAAATATAAATATTTGAGTAGTCTATTAATAATATTAGGCATAGTACTACAATAGCAATTAGTGGCGGTTTGGGGGTATATACCTTAGTGTCCTCATGAACGTTACATTGATTGTTGATGACCAATGACTTTCTCCACATTCTGCTCTACATTGTAAATGGACGTCACATGAAAAATACAGTTATCAGTATTGTTACATAAATGCGTTTGATGCAATACTGATAGTCTGACACTAACTTTTAAGGTCATAGGAAATTCCATTAAAATGGCGGCATTCCATGTGCCATTTTCAGACCGCCCGCTCTAAATTGTAAAAGTGACATGATTTAGGACAAGTATAGTTTTTAAGAATCTTAGACTTTTATAGATTTAAGAAATCTATGACTACTATAGATTTCAAACCACAAGATCTGAATTGTAAAAGTGACATCTATCATAGGTGTAGATTTCAAACATCTAAAAATGGTATAGATTTAAGATATCTATGACATTTGTACACTTCAGAACGCTCACTCTGAACTGCAAAAATTGCCAAAGTAAAGGAAAGTCGCCATTTTAACGAAATTGCCCATGGTCTCTTTTAAGGTCTTACCACTTGGCCTTAAGGTAACTCAACCTCTGACAGACCAACTTTGGACTAGCCTAATGCAGGCCAAAAAAATTCTCGTGAAGTACATTTCACATGACACAAGTACAGCTAAAGAAATTTTGGACCTGCATTACGCTGGTCCAGAGTTGGACTGTCATAGGTTGAGTTCCCTTCGTTAACACCGAGCGTATTTTTGTTAAGAACCCTACGTAACTGTGCAGGTTTGTATTTACACGTGAATGGCTGTGCAAGGAGTATTTTCATGAGGTTTGGGTAGTGACACCCTGGGGTTTGGGGAAGAACGTTCACCGTGACAGGGCTTTATATAAGAACTTCCCTGTCATTGTTTGTAGTGGAGTAGCTCAATGAGGAGCTCCTCGAATGAAGGAGCTAAGTTATTCGACGACAATTAATTTGTCACCTGGTACCTTGTTAGTTTTGTGATTTCTGATGTGATGTCTTCTCAGATAGGCGTCAAATTTCGGAGCCGACTATTGTCAAATATTGTCAAATATTTCTTATATATGAATTGTAAGAATCTGACTGTGCGATGCACATACTATATAGACATTCTGATCATAAGTTAGGGACTTCTGCTTTTACAGGCACTGGCTCATAGCTATCCTGGAAGGCCCCCCGAGCAACAACTTGTGGGGATGATGCAAGGACTGTGTCTACATGCATTTCAACCTCAATTCAGACTTCACAACTCCCAATCGAAGCGTCCTCTTCCAACGGAGCCTTTTTCAGGCAGCAACCAAATTGTGTCGCCACATTCGCAGATGAGTATGGGCTGGCGGGCTCATACTACTCCTTCCCTTTCTTACGCACTGGTCTCGCAGCTAGCTAGACAAGCAATGGTGAAAAACTTTATGCCCTTCCTGCCCGCGTATCTGCACGGCATGCTAATTTGGGGCTCTACAGGGCACCGGTCATATGTAATGAGGCATCGACAGCTCAATTAGATAAGAACTCCCCAATTTTCTTCAAATCTTCAGTTTCGCAGATTGAGGGAGTACCTGTACGTTGTGCTACAACGTACCTGCCGCTTCTCCAAGAATTAGTGGCCGTAATAGTGCTCTTAGGAGCATGCCACATCGATCACCCGCCGGTGTTTGTTATCTATCGAGACTGTAAAGCCCAAGTGGGAACAGACCTCCGCAAGAATGGATCACTTAGGCCCATTAGACGTCAGTCAGACTTCACGACGCATTAATAAATCAGACTACTGTATTCACAATTTGTCGAGCCTCGAATCCGTCTGGCTTGTGTCAATCAGCCTCGATTCCACCCATTGGCTGCGTTATCGTATTGGACTGAACCGAGCTAGATTTTGAAAATTACTCTTGTGGGGAAAAAGCATCTTCTCCGATCGTAAAGACCTGTCCACGACTTTACTGAAGGAGCGGATGGTGCCTTACATACTGATATCTTCATGATGAGTGCCTTACACTTAAAAAAAATTCTCTTTTCTTTTTTCTTTATTTATCTTCGTTTATGGGGAATTTCATTAAAATGGCGAATATTTTGTGACTTTGACATCCTATAGTTCAGATCACGCGGTCTGAATTGTGGAAATGGCACACTGTGAAAATGACACATGGAATATCGCCATTTTAAATTACTAAATGGAAAATATACTATCAATAATGAAGAATATATTGTCCTTCAAGGACCTTGCCTCCCTGCAATCCTCCCTCTGACCTCCTCACTTTCTACACCTTCCTTGGTTCTTCTCTCCTCCCTTGTAAATTTTTTTCTCTCATGTAAGGTAAAACAACCCATTATGGTCAAATGACCTATAGTGGTCACCTAAGATATGATCCCACTGTGATTTTTTTTTCAGTATGTGAGATGTGGGCCACATTAGGTAGTAAGATGAACATTATGGATTCAAATTTTGTTGGTTATGAGGTAGTCTATAGACTCTTTGGAGCCATGATGCACTAAACGCTTCAAAAATTCCTAGCAAATTCATACTTTGTCAAAAAAATAAATAAATTCAATTGCACTTGTTGTTTCTCACACTTGTACTAATGTGGGAAAAAAATTGAAAATTTTGAGCAACAAGATGATGTCAAACTCCTCATTTTGACCACAATGGGCTATTTTACTTTATATGAATTATTTTTTTGAATTTTTGCTAATGTTTCTTGTTTTTTGCTAATAGAAATTTGAAATGTAGATATTTGAAAGCATCAAAGCCATATCACGAGAATAATTGTGAGGATCCTTTTATCCTTTCATGTCTTATAGAAGAAATGTATTTAAGGCAAATCATGTTTCATGAATAAATTAGGCTAAAATTAGCTTGGGGGAGTTGAAGCTTCCTAATTTGAAGGAGGTGGATTATTACTTTTAGAGAAGTGGTGGAATAGAATTTCTACACTTACAAGATTGTGAGCTTTCATGAAATACTTGTACCCTTTTTGAAATATGATGTAGTTAAGTAGTTTGTTATGAATTTTGTGAGGAAGATTGAAATTCCAAATGTTTAATCTAAAACTTTCTCTTTATAGACTTTTTGAGCCTTAATCATTCCTTTATTCATGCCTCCATCCAAAACTCTTTCTTTGTAAAGGTGAATTCACTTCAGTTTATCATACATAATATTTGACAACAAGTGCTTGCAATGTTACAATGGGAGGAAGGCCAATATTGCAATCACATAAAAAATGTTTCATTAAGGGTATACAAATAGAAATGATCCATGGTGGACTTGTGATAATTGTAATCCCTAAAGCTCCATGAGTATCACACATGTCTATTGGGATTGGAAAAAATAATTTTAGAAATAGTCACCATAATTTTCAAGGTGGAATATTTTTATCAAAAAATATTATATGTGTACAAAATACAAATTTTAAACTAATTATCTTCTTTTAAAAATTAATCTTACTAGAGGAGTAGAGAGATAAGGCCACTTATTATAACTAAGGCCATATATGGGCAATTTCGTTAAAATGACGGTGCTTTTTTGCCATTTTCCATACTGTGTGTGCCATTCTACATGAATATTGCCATTTTAACAAAATTGCCCATATATTCGTTATATTGAGACTTTTTGTAGTCTCATTTTTATTTTTGACTCGAAGATAAATTGCTTTATTTCTTTAGTAATATTTTTATAAATAGATAACAACACCAACTTTTAGAATTTTATTTTAGAATCACTATTTGAACATTATTTATTCTTGGTTTCAATTATTATTTTTGTAAATGAATTTATAATATCTAAAATTCTATTTCAAAATCTACAAAAAATCTCAATATAACAAAAATGGTCATAACTCACAGTACTCCATCTAGCTTGGATTCAACAACAAAAGAAAAGCCTATAAAAGAAACTGAAAATGAGCCAACATGGTGGTTAAATGAGCAAGAATTGCATTTAACTACACAATCCAAGTAAAGAAGAATCAGTTATAACTTCTAAGTTCAACTCAACAAACAGAAAAATAAGAGGCTACTTTGAAGAAGCTTCAATGAAGTAGAGAGCATTTTGCAATAAATTTTCATGGAAAGGATTTTGTACTTTGTTCATGTGCTAAACTCTAAATCCCACAAAATCTAAACAAGCAATAAGGATTGTCTTTCTTGAAGGGAAGAAGGGTCTTTGAAAGAGGGAGGTTGCAAGGGACGGGACAATGCCTAATTCAAAAGTAGAGCAATCTTATATTTTTATATTTCTCTCTCTATAGTGTCAAATGTCAAGAAATTATTGTGAAGCAACCTAATTTCACTATTTAGTGTAGTTGAAGTACTCGGATCAATTTGGAAAGTGGTGAAGATTAGCCTTTGGAGGTCAAAAGTCCATCATCGTTGTATTAGTTGGATTGATAGAAGTAGCGGAGGTCACATTTATGGTCATGGATGGTATTTCTCATTACAATGGTGCAAATCTTCTAGTAAACAATTGGTATCCCTTTCCTTTTTTATGTGAAATATTTCAAAATTGAGTGCAAAGCGCAAACCTCAAAGACAACTTTATTTGTTTTTTCTACTTTCATTGCTTACAAAATAAAACACTTCTATCATAACTTTCATCTCATTTTTTTGAATTGGATGGATCAAATGTTTTTGACTAGGTATTGATATATATAGACAATCCAAAAAATTAGTTAATATTCTAGAATATATTTTTTTGTTGCCTAGTATGACATTGAAATTGAAAAAAATCTTTCAAGCTTTGCTGCAACATTTATTGGAATGAAGGGAAACGAAGTTTCAGTCCGTAAGTTACATATAGATTAGGATGATTAGCAATCCATCCTAAAAATTTCATGCAAAATTTTCACATTATGAGGTCAACAAAACTTACCCCAAAGCCTAAATAGGCTTGACTTGATCCTTCAGGGGCTATTGTAATATAACCTTCCCACGTTACATTTCCACACGGCAACACTCGCAACATGTAACCGCTCTGTAACTGCTCCTTGGCCCACGTGCAATTTCTGATGCACATTTGTTTTACAAGTTGCTTGAAAGAGTAAGGTAGGTACACCCCAAACCCGCCACTATTTGCTACTGAGCCTATTTTCTATTATTAGATTGTTCAAATTTTCATATGTTCTTGTTGGTAAGTGAAAGGAGGTTCTAACGCACCAGAGAACGTGGCATTTGGATACTGTATGCAAAAGTTATTAAGGAACAAAGTTGGATTCGAAAAGTGTTTCTTCCACATAGGTACAGAACTGATTTTGGAGATGTACATATGGTATAGATGGCGGTTTAAGGTCAGAGGAACATTTGGGTGTACCTACCTTAAAGCAGCAGGTGGAGTTGGAAAGTCCGTCTGTCCGTCATTGAAGTAATACTGGTTTAATTTTCTACGCAAAGAACAAGATGCTTCTGTCACGAATGTCATAATTAAAGAGCTTGTCTTGCATTTTGACAAAATTCTGACTCTTTTTCTCTTGATCTGAATTTCAGCCATGAAAGGAATCGCTTGCGTTCAAATTTTGCCAATGCTCTTAATTAGATTGTGAAAGGTTTTTGTAGTTGTTGATGAATGGGATTTTTTTTTTAAATGGTAGAATTCCATATGCAATTTTTTCATTCATTTCCTTCTGTAGCTCTAAAGTCTAGTGCTGATATAGATTTTAGATTGCAAGGTCTCAACATATAAATGTGTCAAGTTTTTTGAATATCACCATTTTAATGAAATTTTGTTTATGAATATAAAATTAATGTTCTTTTTTATGGAATCACCTTAGCTTGAGCCATAATGGGGTTTGAGCATCTGTGAATGTTACATTAGTATTGAATAGTACATGGATGCTTTAGTGCAACAATGGTAGGGCGGTGGGATGAAGCTTTGAGTTGTCGTAGATTTGGGAGTGGCATTTTTCCCCTCCTCTATATAAGTCCTTGTTGGAAGTTGGGGTTTATTTCCATATCTTGACAAAGTTGACAATTCAAGGTTCAACACAATTACTAGTTGGTAAGTAGAAAAATGGGGAATTTCATTAAAATGACGATATTCCATATGTCATTTTCACAATGTGTCATTCCCACAATTCAGACTAGGCGGTTTGAAGTCTATTAGTGTACTAGATTTCAGACCGTCCGGTTTGAACTATGGGATGTCAAAATCACAGAATATTCACCATTTTAATGAAATTCTTCATGTAAGGCCTTCGCCAACAATGACAATCAAAACAATTGTTGTATATCTCTATGTAACTAGAATTGCCTTGCTGTCAAAGTAATCTCAAGTGTGTTAATTTTCACAATGTGATTCTTTAAAACAATCTCACAAGTGGAGTTTGAATCCAAATAGCACATGGACATACAATATACCATTGGAATGCTCTTAGCTTTGCCTTTCCAATTTTTTTCAATTTTTGTTGTGCCAACACTACTACAAAAAACATTGATTGCAACACCCTTGCAACACATTAGCAATGGTTCTGTAACGGATTGATGTGTTAGTGACGGAACTTAGTTTGCAATGCCTTTGTAATGCATTTAGAAATAATGCATTGCAAAAGCATTGCAAACTTGTAATCAATAAACTGTAAAAGTCTTGAACAAAGAATCCATACTATTGTATTCCAAAATTGTTGCAAGTTTAAAAGCATTGCAAATACTGTGAAATACTAATAAAAACCACTGCAAACTTATTCAAACCAAAATTGTGGGCATTGCAAAACCACTGCAGAAACTGTTGCAAACTATACATTCTGTAGTAGAGCAATGAGAACCTGAAGCTATGCATTAGTTTTGCACTTTGCATCCAAAAAACTTTGAACTATGACCATGCTTCAGGTTCGGGCTCTAGGTAGAATTTGCATTCACTACAATACAGTGGTTTTTAAGGAAGGTCCTATTTCATAGTCTCATACTGCAATTGTGAATGCGAATTGCGAAAACTTCTCTTCTTCGGTCCAGAGCCAATAAATACTGTCAAATCGTATCTTGCTAATTGGCAACTTGTGGGCATGTTTCATGGACTTTCTCTGGGTTTTCCATCGTGATAACTCAGAGCTCATGAATTTGAGAACAACTGTGATGTAAGCAAAATTCATCTGAAGCTGACTGCACAAGATAAATTAGAGATAATCTCTCTCGAGCAATACCACACTACTGAATTACCACGGTTCAGGAGGTGGTACAGGCCTGAATCTGCTGTTGTAAAGACGGTGGCTTTCTCCACTTTCTGCTAGACAGTACTGTAGATTGGCTCCACATGAAAAATTACAGTTAGTAATCTATACCGCACATGCATGCATTCGATGCATTACTGTACTGATAGTCCGATTCTAACTATTAAGCCCCCAGAAGAATTGCCGGGATCGATCACTTACGGCCACACGTCAGAATGGGTCTACAGTTCCCGATCCAGTTGCATGAGCTAGAATCAATGTGAAGGCTTCACGAAGTCAACCACCAGTAAAACAGACTCTCTTCACAACGTTGGCCCGGGGCCCCGATCGATCGAATCTTGCTGTAATGAGTCAGCTAGAGTCGATTGCTTTCACTTGATGGCATTCCGCGCGGGCCTAGCCTGAAGAACACAGGGAGACCGGGAGGGCGATACCGGGTGGGGGGAGGGTTTGGGTATGTAACTATACCCCCCACCCCCACCAAATTTTCTTATTTAAGAATTTTTTTTTGGGGGGGGTATAGTTACATACCCCACAAAAACACCCCCCCGGTCTCGCCCTCCCGGTCTTCCTGTGGAATTTATAGACTGAACTCTTCCCCTTCTCCTTCAATTCCGGTATATGGTAGCCACCATTTTCAATTACTAAATGAGCTCGATCGCTCGCTAGAGGTCGTCAGATGCAAATTGGGGAATACATAGCAGACCTTCAGCAAGCACAAATTGCATCCCCTGCTATGAGTTCCTCGGCATCGGTTTCAATTCCCGGACCGGGTTCACTGCAATGCCTTATACGGAGTACTTGCTATGTACTATACTGTCCAGTTACTAGCTCGAACTGTACTGTGTAGCCGTAGGAGTGTTACTTAATTTTACTCTTTTGACTTTGAGAGTGGAGAGAATCATGCCCCAAGTGGACGAAAGTGGTAAATCATGGTAACCTACTTTGTAGAATTTAAAAAAAAAAATAAAAATGAAAACCAACATTGATATACAGAGGATTTTAGGAATCTAGGGGAGTGCATATTCTTTTGGTTTTCTTATTGGTTGTTTAACCCTCAAAGAACGTTTCTTGGTAAAACTTCAATCATTAGTTTTCTATATTGGGAATTTCATTAAAATGGCGATATTCCATGTGCCATTTTCACAGTGTGCCCTTCCCACAGTTAAGACCAGGCGGTCTGAAATCTATTAGTGTCCTAGATTTGTGAACTCTATATCACTATTAGATGTATTAAATCTACGAAAGATGTAGATTTCAGACCAATTGATTTAAAAATCTACATATTTCCTAGATTTCAGATATCTAATAATGGTATAGATTTCAAAAATCTAGGACACTAGTAGAGTTTAGACTGCCCGTTCTGAACATTGAGAATGCCAAAGTCACAGAATAATCGCCATTTTAATAAAATTCCCCATCTATGTTAAAATGCAAGTATGCAATTCTTATTTTATATGTAAGGATTGTTGGCATTGAAACGACTCAAAGGACAAATTTTGTAAAATTATATCAAATTAAGAAGACCAAAAAGTTAAGTGAAGACCAAATTAAAAAAATTAAAAGGGGAGCAAAATAGGAACCCAAGCAAAGGTCAACAATGTTATGTAGCCACCATTTAAATTACTGAATGAGCTAGATCACTAGCAACTAAAAAGTCGTCCTTCATTGAGTCACATATTATCTTGGACCCTACATTTAGAGGATAACAAGTATTGAATATTGAGACAATTGGATAGATTGAGACTTCAACATATGGAAAATTTTGTTTAACCCTGCAACATTGCCGTGGACACTTCACAGGAATCCGATGGATGACAGAGAATTCACTTCTGTAAAGGTTGGACAGAAATGCAACTATTCATCTTCAGAGTTTTGTTGAGAAAAGGAAACATCTTCTACAGTAGTTTGACTTCCAATGAGTACTTTTCCATTTTTTCAAGCAATTGATTCCCATGATTTTAGAAAATGATAAATTTTGCGGAGACCAGCCCGTCCTTACAGGGTTAAAATGGCAGTACTCCATACACCATTTTCCATTCATTTCTTTCTTTAGCTCCAAAGTCTAGGACTGGTGTAGATTTCAGACCTCACGTTGCTTCATTAAAGGTTGATAGCCATTTAATATAAACCTTTGACCCATTAGAATGGAGATCCCGCAGTAGTGGGACCGAAGTCTCAAAATGTGCATTTTCTCTCAATTTAACAAATATGGCAGAGTTATTGGGGATACATACGAGGCCTCCAGCAAGTACAAATAGAGTCCTCACCTTCGAGTCCGTCAGGCATCGATTCTTGGAGTGTCGATCAGTAACAAGCGAGGTGGTTGTATTTGATTCTCAAACTTGGAGTACGCATCAGTCTGTCTGGTTGAAGTACGAGGATCAATGTAGCGGTCACTTATTGGGAAGTGGTGAGGACTGGAGCGCCTTTGGAGGTCGAAAGTCCATCAACGAGGCGTTGCTAGGATTGACAGAAGTAGCGGAGGTCGCATTTCTGGTCATGGAGAGTATTCCAGGAAGCCAAGGTGATGGCTGTTTGCGACGTTTGAAATGTCCTTCCTGGGATCGACGTTCGCTGTATCTCCAGGCAAACTTCCCACTCTAGCTCTCTTGCGCAATTTCCTCCGGCTCCTCATTTCAATCGAAGTCACGTACTATCTACTTCTTTCATTTATTCTAATGTGTCCATAGAAGTGTGAGATTAAAGAGAGCGGACTAGCTTCTGGACATGACGATATATGGATGTTTCTTGAAGAATGCATACTACTAATTGTGTGTCACTGGGAGGATCGACCATAATTATTGGTCCAGGAGCCGAAATTGTTGTGGCGAGACTGAAATTCTGCTATTAAATTTTGATTTTCATTGAATAGAACTCACCATATATCTTGTTCCATGTCAGAGTCTATCAAACGTCAACTTTGGTATACGCAACATTGGCAGCTTGGCACTATTAATTCTGGATGGAAGTCTGAAAACTTGAATCTGTGTCTGTCCTTGTTTTAGTGCACTAGATCTAATAAGTATAAAGGAATTGCTGTTCTCGGTAGAACTACCCGAACAGACTGAAGTTGGGCTTAGGGTCAGCTAGCACTAGGGTCGGAATTAGTTTGCTTCTTCAACTTAAGTAGCAATTACTAATACACTCATATGACATGGATAATTCTACTAGTATGTTGTCAGATGGACATTCAATTTCTTAACGATATCTTAAAGAAAAAAATCATTTATACCGGTCTACACAATTTTGATCAACTTCGTTTGCGTTGATTTTGCAGCGTGCTCTCTTGTTCGTTGTGATCACGACCCACGTTCAGTGGGCTGCCTCGGAGCGTAACAAGAACATCACTGTTGATGATTCTCTTGGTGCATGGAACACGACTCTCTTCAAAATCCAAGGCCGGTGTTTGGATTTCCATTTTGCGAATAAATCAACATATTTTTACTATTGGCCTGAAGAGGACGCTCACTTCGACTACTGTTGCTCGTCTTATCCAGAAAAACTTGAACAGTACACGTATGGTATTTACGGAGCGAAATTGGTTCTACGTCGGTATTATGACCTTGGTCTGATCGACCAGTGCTTGCCATACTGGAAGTGCAATCACCTCTTTCAAACCTACTTTCAAACCAACCTGTATAAGGTATATTGTGAAATAACGGACCTACGGAATCTGTACAAAAGGAGATTCGTGGTTCGCACTGTGCTTAAACATGGTCTTCTTGAGTCTGCGATCCCTCTCATCGTGTCCTTGGAGATTCTTGTTATCTTCTTCGTCGCCCTCTACTGGTACATATGGCGACGACCTATTAATGGATCAAAGCCTATTGTGAAAGACGCCAGTGAAGCTTGGTTTCGACATATTCGCAAGACAATCCTCATAGACTGGACACATTTGTGCCTTCTGGCAATAATAGGCAATGGTCTCGTCGAGGCGGTGGCGCACCAAGGTGCTTACTCTTCACAATCCAAATCATTTTTCAATTATACTTGGCTGTATGTAGTGCTTTCGATTCTGGTATGGTATTCCTCAGTTCTGCAGCAGGTCGCATACGCCATAGCCGAGATTGAAATGTATTATAAGGCAGCAGCCCAGGAAACAGACGGACAAAATCAAGCAACTACAGAAGCAGATAGAGCCCCTCCTGCAACGTTACCACCAATAGTAAGTCTACCTCCCCAACCATCCATGATATCGGCACTGGAGGTGACATTGGGCCTGGATGACGACTGGAAATGGCAACCCATTGCCGCACAAGCAGGGATTCTGTTTTGTCTCTGGGGGTTCCTGACGTACAGTGCTGCAGACTCTACGACTGGAGCAGTGTTTGGAATCATTGTGAGTGCGGCCTGTCCGTGGAGTGGTTTGTATGCTTCGAAAGTCATCGTCCGTGCATTTCCATGGCTGCTAAGAAGGGTAAACAAAAATCTCTTCGGGCGAAATTGCCGATCTATGTCGCGCTCTAAGCAACGGTCGCGAGGCCGTGGTAGCCACAGGGACTCAACCGAGTTTGTGGAGCTTGAGAAAAGCGAGTTCGCAGTTTAGATAAACTACTAAGAAATACTGTCTGGCTTAGGTTGATTCCTAGCTCCATCGTTACTTGCGAATTGAAGACCGTCTCCACCACCAGTGCGACGAATCGTCATGATCACGTCCAAAAGACCAGCTAGTAGTGTACGTACTTGCTGAAGAGAATCGTTGCATTTGTAGAGGAGATTTTTAATATTGGGCTGCAACCCATTTGTTGGGGGAAGAGATTCGAGGATCCATACATCATATACTCACTTTTCATGCAAAGTTTGCCTCTACCCGGGGATTTTAATTCAAAAACGTACGGTTGCGATTCTCCCGACCAGTGTCGTTTCGTTTCTCACAGATTTCTGTCCTTCGGAAACTGTCTGCAACTTTCTAGCAAAACCAATTAGTCATGTTAATTCGTAGCTATCCGGAGACGTAACTTACATACTTTGTACAACGTTTGTGGACCTACAGTAGGAGTACGTGTACTGTACTCTTGTGACTGTGCGAGAGAATCACACTCCAAGAGAACCAAAAGGTATTCTACTTTCTAGACGTACGGTAGCCCGGAACAGCGTTGAATTTGGGTTTTCTTGTTGGTCGCGCGACATGCATCCTAAAGTGGAGGTGGATCAGAAGTTCAGAACAATCATTCATTTTCTGACATTCATCCACCACACACAAACTTTCATCCAGTCTTATGAAAATTCGTAAACCACATCCAAATCTGGTGATGAAAAAGCACTCATTGGAAAACAAATGACTGTACATAGAAGACCTTCCCTTTTTACACAAAATTTGGAGGATGAATAGTTGCACTTCTTTCCTACATGGAGAGATTCTTTGTCATTCATTGGCCAAGAAAACATCTTTTGGGTTGTTTATAGGTTGATGAACCGGTAGTTAGAACCAAATGGAGGTAAGATTTGGCAAAATTTGGCAAAAAATTTAAATGTTGATTTGGAAGGTCAATCACATATTTTATTTTATTTTTGATATTTATGTGTAATTCAATAGAATTCGGATAATATTTGGATGATATGCAAGTGATAATGGGACAAAATCTGACCAAAGAGCATACCATTGTTGTATTGTAGGATAATCTTGGTAATTATATTTTAACACTCTTGTAATTCTTTTAGCCATTTTTTTCTTCTAGAAAGGTTTTTATTTCATTCAGTCACTTGGAAAAATAAACAATCTCAATGCAATGATAAAGCTATTTATATCTATAGTTAACATAGATGAAACATGCAAAATATGGATGAAATTAAATTATTCATTCTCAATTGGGTACATTGACTCCAAAAAATGCTTTTTCATTCTAAGACTTTTGTAGCCATTTGGTGATTTCATCCATTCAAAAAGAAAACAATATATTGCCAAATATTCACTTGGAAATGAAATACTATTGCTTTTAACTTTTAAGCTAAAAATCACTCAAACAAATATCAAATTTCCAAGTAGTTGCTTGACAAAAAGTTGGATATAGTGATATTACTCACTATACTCCTAATTAGTCTACAATGATTGGAGTATACTTTGGCTAGAAATTGTAAAAGAAATGTCAGTGCACAATGAGCAAAAAGTCAAAAAAAAATCATAGGAGATTATTGAACTATACAAATTAAATTAATTTAGACTACTTTGGAAATTCGTAGAAGTTTTTTGAACTTTTACCTTATGGATTGTAAAATTGTAGGCTTTTAACATTTGGAATTAAGGGAAAAAAGGGGGTGTCAAATTTCTTTAATAATATTTTATTCTTTTATTTGGCATAGTAAATTCTATCTTGAAATTTCTAAAATAAAGATGGTTTTCTATTAAAAGCACTCTATTGATTATGGCAACAATGATATTCTACTTAAATTTGAAACAATTAAAAAATAAATTATTTATTACGTATAATTTAACAAATAGAGTAATGTAGACTATAGAGGGTTGTCTGATTTGTCAATTAAAGAACAAAACGAATATTTTATTTTTGGATCCATATATGTTATTTCATCCACAAATTTGTCTAAAGTTTATTATTGGTTGTGTATAATTTTTGGAGATTTCATCAAATGATTGAATGTATTTATTTATTCATGAAGTTACATAATTATTAAAGCAAAACCTAATTATTAATGTATTACCATTTGTCATTAAAAATATTCACATAGATAGTGGTATTTAATATAGGCAACTTGGCATGTAAATAGTTTGACGTGCTCCATGGGTAGATAAATTTTTTAATTTAATTGTAAACTTTAATGTATTTATTGATTTTAAATTACAATAAGCATCCCATCAATTTGATATTTATTTTTGTAGGTCACTTGATATGCATATAGACACAAGCATCAATCAAGTTCATATTTTTGAATGTTTTGTAATTTTTTGTATATATATATTTTTTAATATTCATTAACTAATTGATTCTATTTTATTTAAATTATGGAATTTTTCAAGTCATAAATTATTGAATAACAAATAACAACAACCTCTATGGTGCTAAGATAAAAATTTTAATCCTAAAATTTTAAGATCAAGGTCTTTGGATTTAAGTACTAAGTAGAGATACTTAAATATGCATTATTTAGATATTGTATGCCCAAATTATAAAAGTTCAAGATTCAATTCATTTAATAGATGATCTACGATGTTTACTAAATTAAAATTAGAAATAATATTAATAAATGAATTATAATTGAATTCAATTATATTCTAATGATATATTTTTGTATTGACAAATATAAGGTACATTTGGGAAAAATAGACATGAATGAAGTTATGGAATTTTAATGCTACAAGACCAAAGCAATGAAATAAAGCCACACAAATGAAGCCATGACTATTGTTGTAATAATTTGTAAATCCTTTCAAGAACAATTGCATTATTTTAATAAAAATAAATTTGAACTTTGAGAATTAAAAAGTTATTTTAAGCATAAATTTATTCATAAATTTATTTTGTATTTTACTTTCAATGGCAATGATGTTTTAGTAAGGCTAATCATGAGAGCATAAATCACTTATGAATACACCTTTTTCAACAACAACACAACATTTCTAATCAACACAATGAATTAACATTCTAATATTGATACTATGAATATTCATTTAGTTTATTTACAAGGTGTCCCAAACTACACAAGAAAGGAATTTAGAACATTCTTTTACTTTTAGCACAACAAAAACAAGCAAAGCTTGGCAACTCAATTATTCCAATTCATTTATGTGAAAAAATTTCAATTACATGTGTTTACAACATTGACAAATTCTCAAGATATTCACTAAGTCTATTGTAAGTGTATCATTGTTGTTAGTGTGTTATAAGGAAGAGTTTCCTTCTTGCAACAAATTAAAAATCCTTTGAGAGCTTTAGTTTTAAATGTTGGCAATAATCAACACTGCAACTTTGTCGCAAGAGAGAACTCAATCTTTTTGACAATCTATATTGCCTTTTATTTGGTCCAATGAAGCACTAGACATGTTGAAGGTGAAAACGACAAATGACTTAATATAGAAGAGAAGAGGCATGTGGCCTCAACAAGGAATGCATCTAGTCAAGGTCAAACAAAAAATACAATTGTAGTAGGGTTATTGCAAGAATCATTTATACTATTTTGTGTGACACATGCAAGCTAATTAGGCTTAGGTAAAAACTTTTGAATTTCTATTTGGATTGCAGTGAAATTTTTATTCAAGGTTGCACAAACAAAATGTAGTTCTACTATATTTTTTTGGTATTTTTCATAATTAGAATGTCTATGGAATAGTACTCTCAAAGGTCTATCACAGTTGACCCCTTTATCTTTTCTAGTAGAAGGTTTTCAAAAAATAGCATCACAAATGCCTTAGATCCTTGTTGAAGAGGTTTGCAATCCAAAGATTATATTAGTTAATAAATGATTATAATTTGACTTATCTTTGTCACATGTTTTTCTAGGAAAAAGCATAACTATAGCCACAATATGTTTTTGGAAATAGTAGCCCTATAATTTTTTGAATTTTCAATTGAGGCATGCCATTTTTACAAAAATTACACCTCTTCTTCCAAATAGCATTGAAGTGTAGTTCTAAGTAGTATATACTAAAAAGTATTCATCAGTATCTACTTGAAAAGTCCTAAAAAAGAAGAAGGATAAAAGTGAATTTTATTTGTTTGCTTGGACAAAATGACAAATAGAAAAGAGACATGTGTCTAAACTACATAAAATCAAGGAATAAATAGGTGGTCCAAATTTTTCAACTCAACTAAGAAACAATTTCAAATGTATTCATAGTAAAGTTGTACCGATTTCCAAAAAACACACAAAAACACACAATAAATAGTACAAGTGTTTCTTGAAATGACTAGATGCCATCTCTTGTAGGCCACCAACTTAACTAGTTGCTAAGTTAAGAAGTTGATTGACCACGCCCCCTATCAATGTTGTTTCTTCATGCGCCCATGGCAAACAACAATGGTGAGAGGACCTACTACTCTCTAGGAAAGACATTTGAGAACATGTGGTGACTTGCTTTCCAACACTTGGACACCCCATTCAACATATTGAACAACACCAAACTATAAAAAGAAGACCACAATGAACAAGATATTCAACAAAATTTGTCATGTGTCTCACATTTGTGAGACTATACTTGTAGTTCATCAACATCCATGATGTATTGCACCTATTGGATCCTCATCTACATCAACCCTATTGACAACTATAAATTGTGCACCATCAACAACTCCTAAATCACATGCAAGGCAACGGCCTCATGACGTCAAGCCTCACTTTAGAGATCTCCTACTTGGTCATGGCATTCCATTATAATGATATTAATGTTAAGCAACAACATGTGGGATCTTCACACAATAGTGAATGTCGAGACATTTTCTCTCAATCATCCTATTGATAAAGGTGCACGATAAAAAACACATCACCAATAGGAGGTTCATGCCTTTCTCCAAAGTCAGTTTCAATGGTCATTCTTTTTAGGCTCATATATCCTTGTAAAGGTTAAAATTTTTGTTACCAAAGTCTATAGATTTAGAGTCCCAAACCTCCACTTCGTCATCATTGGTAGCCCAGAGATGAGTAGAGCCCTCATAGCATAATAGAAAAATTATAAAAATTGAGTGGAGAGTGATGGGGAATTTGAGGTAAGGTAAATGATACTAAAAATACCATCTTTCTCTAATCTTTCATGGAATGTAGGATGCAAGAAGCTTGTGTTTCACTCACGTTCCACATCCACCAAGATGTTTCTTGAAAATTCATAGAATACTATGAGTGTCATAAAATTACAAAAAGTGGAGATTTTGAGTGCGCATCTACTGTTGGTGCTTTCAGCTTCCACTCAATCATAGCTCCAATATATTATATTATTGTGAGCAACGGATTACAATCTTGTGACGCCGGATGCTCAACATAAGCACCCAAAGCAGTGTCTACTACTCTGCTCCACATTGCAACCTCTATTGATCCTGTCCACCACTCCCAGAATCTGCTATTACAGTCAAAACTTCGTTGACATGTTGGATTCCGAAAGCTCTCCTCACTCACAGAAATAACAATAACCAAAATTTCTCATTAAGTTTGGCAAGTACTTTGGTGACACCACATATTAACCGACGCCTTCTGCAAGGACTCTTCACCTCGTGCTGTACAACGGACACAAACCGGTGGTGAACCAAAGGACTCGAAACCAAACGGTAATCGCGGAGGCAAAGGCTTCACAAATGAGATTGGGCGAGAGCCTGCTTGTACTCTACTCTCATCTGAGACACCCAGTGCGTGCACACTGAAGGCCAACTCAAACGCGGCTATGGCGCACTGGGCTACTTGAACAGGGGTCAGTACCAAAAACAGCTGATGCAGCGTCTGCAAACGAAGCTGGTCTGCCTGCATCAGAAGTTTCTTCAGCCGGGACATTCGAGGCCTGAGGACACTCTTTAAGTCGCTCTTGCTGGACCTCGCTGGTGAAGTACCGGCGCCTATCAGAACGGCTGCAATCACATCTTGGTCGCTTACAAGCATCTGCAAGATATTCAGCACGTCTATTTAGTACACTAGCTTCTTCTCAAGTCTGAACATATCTTAACGTAAACCACAATGGTCATACTCGTTAAAATGGCATGTTTCAATGCACCAAAATTGTGACATTCCAATGCACAGACCTCTGAAAACTAGGACTGGTAAAGATCCGAGATCGAGTCTGTCGAGGGTTGCAGATCTGCAAATATGCCAATTTCTTGAAGCTTCGCCTTTAAAACAAATACGACGATCACATCTGTGATCTAGAAATAGGTCCAAACAAGGTTACCTGAATTGTAGCTAACTTCTTGGATAGTTTATTCTCTTCATAACGTACACGTTTCTGAATATTGCATAGGTTGATGAGTTGCTTGCCGGATAAGACTGCCTCTGAACGAACCAATTTCTCGATGCCAAGCCCGAAACTGCGAATCCCGTCCTGAAGTTGCACACGCATGAGAGAATACACCAATAACAATGCGCATGATGGCCTCCATCCACCCAACCACATGAACGACGCCTCCATTGCTGTGACTTCCCCACCTGCAATCAAAAGAACGTAGTACTTCAAAACTGATTCAGTGCATCACATTTGGAGAATTTCGACACAGTCAGGGATAAGTTTTGAGCAAATCAGGGCTAAAAATCAAATACATCAGCCCATCGTAGCAGAACTGAAGGCTTTTAACCCTGAGCTAAACTCCTAGATCCTCTCAGTCAGTGTTAACTCTATCTCAGCGTGCTTGCAATAGAGACTTCAAGTCTACAGATCTATGAGGGGCTACTGTTCAAGAAGAAGACTGCATTGTAAGACACAGCCACTCCCCTCTTTCTCACATCTATTATGAGACTCAATTCCTAATATTTAAGTTCTCCATAATTGGATTACCCAAAGTGGTAGCATCTGATTGAAATTATGAGATTGTGCTATACAGTAACTCAAATATTGAACCTTCCTGAACAACCTAACAATTGCTTTTTTTCACAACAAAGCACCAACCAATCAACAGGATCACGCATCCTAAATCGCTAACTCTAAGAACCCGTACGTAATGTGTTTTGAATTGCAGAGATGATTGAGAGGGACATGCATTACCTGCGATGGTGAGAAGCACCTTCTCGTCCTCAAGAGCAGAATGTTCTTGAATGTCAGCCATGTACAGAGCCACACATTTATGCAACGGCGCCTCAAGAGCTTCAATTTCGATTCTAGAGCGCACGACTCCTCGGAGAACACGGATATGCGGTTGACAGCCCATCCACCAGCGCGCTCTCTCCATAGCGACCGAGGTGCAATCTCCAAGTCTGGTACCCACAGTATGCTCGAATACCAAAGTGAACTCTGTAACACCACTTCAAAATCTCTCCCACAATTGCTAGGCACACACCATCCACGACATTAAGCGTCCTACGCACCCAATCGATCGAAGCACATATTCTCCGAGCGAGTCCACAGCAACAGGATCAAATTCCGAAAACTCCACGCACCCAAGGAGTGCAATCGAAACCATCAAGCGACGAGAGAAATCCAGAAATCTCAAATTCAAGACAAGCCAATCATGGGTAACAAAGCCTGAATCAAGTCGTATGGAGGATTCCAGCTTTAAAACATCCTCAACACAGCACCCCCGTACCCCCAAAAGCTGAAAATTCTTGGACATGGCACAAGAAAACCCAATTGAAACGGAAACAGATTCAACTAGGATCCAAACCTCCTGATGCGGTACTCATCAATGCGCGATCAAGCAAAGCTTGCAATAAATCACAGCCATCTCACAGGAAAAAAGAAGCTCACAAAGCTTGGACATGGCACAAAAAAAACGCAATCAAGACTAAAATCGATCCACAAAAGATCGAAATCTATTTTGCAGCGCAACCCAGTGCACAACCAAACCAGGCTTTCAAGTCAGGCATTCAATCTACGGTAGCAGAGACGGCAAGCCACGAAATCGGAAGCCGAGAACAAGCACCGGGGACACTGCTAACCTCCCCGATCACCGCGTACTCCACATGATTCGCAATTCCAGGAGCTACCCAATGCGGAGGAGCGATCTCTTGGGCCAGAGACGGCAATCGAGGGAGGCAAATTCGTGAGTTGCAGAATCAGTCAGAATCAGTCCTGGACTTGCCAGCGGAAGAGCTTCGCTGAGTCTCCGCAGAGTGATGGGAAGGGGAACGGTTGGGGAACTTCAAAGCACGAGATGGGAACGGAAAAGGCCCTGGGTGACTTGGCGAGATTTTGGCGTTACTGGGGACGCGTGTCGGCATTTCTCGGAGTCATTTCTCGGAGCAGAGAGAAAGAAAAAGTGGCCTGATATTTTCGCCGTGGAAAGATTTTTCACTGGAAAAGTGTGCTGTTGGATTCATTGTTGGATACATCAGACTTTGCATTTGCTCCGAAGGCAGGAATTTATTTTTTCATTTTTTCAAACATGAAAAAAATCTGCAAATTTCGAATTCATATTTGCCATTGAAGACCCCAAATTACGCTACACTAATGATGATAAATAGTGTTGGCAACACTAATCACAAAGCATAACACTAATTGTCAACAATCCAGTTAATGTTACCAACACTAAATGTCAACATTGATACTATTTGTCAACTATTGGGTATACATTTTTTACAAGTTTACATTTAGTGTTACCTAACTATTTCATCAAAATGCAAAGAAAAACGTATGAACCCAAGAAACCTATGACATGCTCAAAAAAGCTACTACTCAAAAAAGTGAACACAACACTAAATGCCAACTAATTGAAGTTCAGAGTGACCGAGGTAAAAGTCCAGGTAACACTAATCACAATATAACACTATTTATCATCATTAGTGTAGTGGAGGCCTTGAGCATACCCTAAAAAAACACGACACAAAATGGGGGGCAAGGTTTTACTTTTACCCCCCAAGAACTTGGCGTTTTCACCCTCCTAGTCCCACTTTGTAGGAGGCATTTAGTGTCATGTGCTCTGAAGGTAGTGCTCACGAAGAAGGGGTGCAAATAAGGTAGGAGCACCTAAATGTGACACTTATTCAAGCCATTTGCAGATCTTGAAGGTAGAGGAAGAACAAAATGATGTGTGCTTGTTAGATAATGGTTTAGGAAACCAACAAAATTGGTTTTGTGTTTTTCTAAGCTTGTATGAATATAATACGAATTTTTGAAAACAAGTGTATAGATGCACCTACTATGGACAATAGACTGTTAGGAAAGGGGACACGAAAACATCCAAAAGTAACAGACCTTAAGCTTGCATCACGGTCATTTTATTGGTCAATGCAAAACTTGGCCCCATCACAATGACACATTTATGGAAACTCGCATGTCAACATTAGGTCCACTTGCACATTAATTTAGGGCTTTATTCTAAGTGTCCATAAACAACTCTTGTTCCACTTGAGTGTATGTACCTTAGTGAGTAAGAACAATTTACATTAGGAACTAAAATTCCAAAAATTAGAGGCCAGATGGAGGGATGCAAATCGTTCTCGTTTCCATTGGGTCGCTTGTGCTTGAGCTATCCAGTGCTTGAGTTGTTAAGATTAGCAAGTACTAGCTCCAAATCTTATCTTCTTCTAGCATCTATGTGTTTGCATCTACATGTTCACATCTTCTTCTAGTATCTACACATTTCAAAAAGTAAAGAGTTTTTCTTTTTTTCACATAAGTCTTATCTAAGCCATTGTCTAAGCCCTATACACTACAACAAAAGTAGTGTTTTATGACTGTAAAATATGACTGCAGTGAGTCGTAAAATCAAAAAATATGACTCACGCAAAAATCACTGTAGATGACTCGGAATATGACTGACTTCAGTCGTTTAGAAGCAGTCGCTTCAGACATCAGTCATATGGATTGAGGGGTATAAATACCCATTTTTAGCCATAGTATGCCAACTAGGCATATACTTTGACTATCCTAAAGGGGGTTGACTTTTTCTTGGGTTGCTCGGGCAAATAAAAAAATCCTACATGGAATACGAGTGTGTCGAGTTATATTTTTTGATGACGTGGAATATGACTGCGATGAATCATATTTTTTGATGACATGGAATATGACTGCGATGAGTCATATTTTTTGATGATGTGGAATATGACTTTGGTAAGTCATATTTTTTGATGACATGGAATATGACTGTGGTGAGTCATATTTTTTGATGACATGGAATATAACTAGGGTGAGTCATATTTTGCAGTAATGTAGAATATATCTGTGGTAAGTCATATTCTTGTTAATGTGAAAATGATTCTCATGAGTCATATTTTTGAACGATGTAGAATACGACTCTCGTTAGTCATATTACTAACTACAATCACATTTTTAATGCATTTTAAATGGACATGATATATAACTATCATACATCAAGATGATTTGACAATTGAATAAAAAGCCTCATGCAATTAAAAATGAATACATAATATATGATTTTAGAGATGTATGAGAGATAATCATATTAAAGAAGGAGAATGCAAGAACAAATACAACTATCTTCATTGACATTTATTAGTCACTAATACAAAATATATGTATATCACAATGAATCATTCACACAATCCAATAAGGCCTACAATCCTTACAATAATGTGAAGATGGCTTCATTGGGTTGTAAGTAGCCTCCAGTGTTTTTGTTTCAACTTTTAGTGCTTGCATATACAATTAAAGAAATGAGAGGTTAATTTTTAGTGATTGAACAACAAAGCTCAACCTTCAAAGGCTTATAACAACACAAAATATGTAGCTCAAGTTTAGGATAGGAAGAATAAGATTGATGATGGAGGAAACAAGAAAAAAAAAGATAAGTATTAAGAAATAACAAAAAGTAAAAGTTAAGATGCAACAAGAAATAAGAAGCAACAACTAAGACACAACAAGAAACAAGAAACAACAACTAAGACACAACAAGAAATAAGAAATAACAGCTAAGACATAACAAGAAACAAGAAACAACAACTAAAACGCAAGAAGAAACACAAAACAAGAAACAACAACTAAGACACAACATGAAGTAAGAATTAAGACACAAGAGAAAATAAGAAGTAACAACTAAGACACAACATGAAGTAAGAATTAAGACACAAGAGAAAATAAGAAGTAACAACTAAGACACAAGAAGAAACAAAAAGCACCAACTAAGACATAACAAGAAATGAGAGTGTAGATGCAATAAGAAGAAATAAGAAGCAAAAACTACAAAACAAGAACTAAAAAGAAGAAATAATTCAAATGCAAGAGAGAAAAAGAATTTAGATGCAACAATAAGAAACAAGAAACATGAAGTAAAGAGCAACAAGAAACAAGAGTTGAGATGCAACAAAAAACAACAATAAATGAGAGCTAAGAGACAATAGAAGGTAAGGAAGAAGAACCACAAGAAGTGGCGGCTAGGGTTCTAAAACCCTAAAAAAATAATGGCTAGGGTCTCAAAACACTAAAAAAGTGGTGACTAGAATTCAAAAACCGAAAAAGTAGGTGACTAGGATTTCAAAATTTTAAATGATGGCTTATTTATATTTTTTTTAGAATTGCCCGTATTTTTCTTGAATTGCCCAAAACAAAACAAAATTCACTACTATGAAAATATAATTGATAATATGACTCAACGTTCCCAAACATGTTCCCTACATTCCTTATGAAGTACTTTGGTATTCCTAATGGCCGTATAGTATACACTTGTGAAGTACAAGGCGTAAAAATGACTGGTAGTCATATTTTGCAGTTATATTTCTCCCCAAAGTATTGGCCTTCAAGAATATGACTGCAAGCAGTCGCCAGTCATCTTCAGTCATAATTCTGCAGTCATAAAACACTGCCATTGTTGTAGTGATAGCTCTACAAAGCCAAAATACAAAGGCTTAAAAGGGGGTTGGAGCTGCAAATGCAAATAAAAGCATCTGGCTAGTCCAAAATTGGAGCCCTAGCAAGCCAATTGAAACGCACTGTAATGTAGAGAGTTTTGTAAGGATGTCACCAATGCAAAACAAAATTTGGTCCTCCAAATGAACTTCTAACTTTATGCTAGTTTATAATTAGGATTTGAATATTTTCCATTAGAAGCACATTCAAATATACTTTGCATAGGTGAAAGAGAACTCAAATTTAGACATTGGACAAGGAAACAAACCACTTCAAAGTTAGCTAAAAGACAAAAAAAAATATAGTCCATAGTATTGGCAAATCACTATTACCAATGCACTTTGTACTCTAAATTGATATAATCATTATATAAAAAAATTGAACCCTCAAGAAGGCTGCAAGGGGGTTGTTTCCAAAGTTGTAAACAGTAAACTATTGGTTTGAGTTTAAAATAATTTAAAATAATTCAAAATTCAAAATTTTTAAATAATAATAATAATAATATGATATTGAAAAATATTATCTGATGTGGCAGTAGTAGTGTCGAGTCAAGTTGTTGAAGTGGCAAGGTTTTGAATCATTTTAATATAAAAAAATTCCATTAGATTTTTTATTCAAAATATTCTACCATTATCCCATGCAATTCAAGCCCTATAGTTTGCTGATTTTTTTTTTTAAATTCCATTATTCTTCCTTATTGTTCAAGAACAAACAACCCTTTGTATGGCTTACATTTTTGGTAATGTTGGAGTGAAATGTGCATTGCTAACCACACTTTGTCTTCTATATAATTTTTGTCTTTTAGCTAACTTTGAAGTAATTTTTTTTCATAGTCCAATGTCTAAATTTGAAAATTTTTTACCCATTCAAAGTACTTTAGAATGGGCTTCCAATAGAAAAAAATAATTTTTAATTATAAACTAGTCAAAATTAGAAGATCATTTAGAAGGCCAAATTCTAGTCTACATTGAAGAAGCTCTAAGGTAAGGTAGAGGGCCATAAAAAGAATAAGAGTGCTTATGATATCTTTTACTTTAATTGTACCTAGGATTGTTCCAATAACTAAATGAAGATGGTCCTTGGTACCAAATTTATTGGGTCTTGCTAGCTGGTAGTCAAAGGGGATTTTAGAATGAATTTTTGGGACGCCAAATGAATAAACTATGGATTTTCAAAGTATTGAAAATAAGTATATCCAAAATCAACCATAGATCCTAGACCATTCTAGATATGAATGGACCAATTTTGGTATTTGTAGAAGTAGAAACTTTGAAAGGGAATAAATGAATAATCTTTTGATAAACTTCTTTTATAATAATTTAGTATTTGAAGAATTGTTATTATTATTCTTTTCTTATCCAAGTATGCATTAAAAGACTTCTGAATTCATCTAAATTTAAACTAAATAAACAACTTCTTACAACCTTCGCCTTTGAATACTTCTCACTATACCTCCAAAATGTATACAACAAGAGGTATTTGCCTCAAAAACATTTGTAAATAAAAATACTATTATTTCTTAAAAAGAACCGTGTTTCTTTTGTAAAACATGGGTCTTTTCCATAGAAACATAGGAAGTATTTATTTTTCATTTTCTCTTACATGCATATGATGTCATTGATTTATAAGTTTCTTTTAATCATAGTTATCTTAGTGCAGTAAAATGCATCTTTTGAGCTCATTGTGACAAATTGTCACAATGAGCTCAAAATAATCAAATTGATTTCATTACAACCTCCCTAGTGAGCTCAAAAAAATAATTTAAATTAGATTTTTTATATCCCTCTGTTAGCTAAAAAAACAATTTAAAATAAATTTTTTCATTATTCCCCCATCTCACTCCTTTGTAGTTTTCAGGTGAAGGGGAGGTGCCAATCAATATGGAATATATCATGAGGACCGTATCCCAATCCGTATTTGTATATCACTCTAGATCCATATCCCTAATCCGTATCTATATATGTATCTGTATATATGTATGTATATAACTCTAGGTCCATATTTGTATATTGTATCTATATCTCATATCTATATTTGTATATCATATCCATATTTTGTATTTTTTTAAGATCAATAGCATTGGAGAGGGGAGGGGATTTTTCTTTAATAAAAATCAATGGCCTGTAATTTTTGGAGGAGGGGGGAAGAAATGATAGTTTTCGCATCTTTTTGTCTCATTGTTATCTTACACAACCATTTTGATATTAACAACAAATAATCCTATCAAAAAGTAAATTCTTTTATTTATTTGGTGTAATTAAGATGGATTTCCATATAAAATCAAAATATGGAAACGATAATTCTAAAAGTTATCCAAAATTAAAATTGATTTCGCCAACTTTCACGATATTTACACTTTTATATGAGTCCAAAGGAACTACATTTTAGGAGTAGCTTTTGTATTGTTGTCAAACTCAAAGCAACCAAAAACTTCAAGTTCAATGATGAAATTAGTGTTCCAAATTTTAAAAACTAATTTATCTTACTTTTCATAGACCTTTTTCTATAATTTTGTAGGTCAACATTTCTCATTCTCCTCTTGCAAACATTGCCCACTTCCATGTAGAATTCTAGAGAATCTTTGTCTTTTATTTGTAAAATTTAGCTATTTTTTATAGATAGAAGTCCACCTTCAATGTAGATTCCACAATAAAGTCACTACCCTACCTTCCATTGAAGCCTAGGAGCATAAATAGCTAGTGATTGTTGTCAAGACATTTTAAAGGGAAGAAAAGATGATTGATGTAGTTGCCTAATTGATTGAAATGAAATCACTCATCCAAGATAGGTTTTAAGAATATAGTTGTATCATGAACATTACTATTACATAATAGAACATTTACATCAATAATCATCATATTCAACATTACTTAGATTTGAGTTCAATACTACTTTATTAATTACTTAAATATAGGTGGAACTTCTCTTACTGCATATTCTCTTTGTACATATTATTATAATAGAGTTTGTAGGTGGGCCCAATTTGAACCTTGGGCATTACTTAAAATTAGTGTGGGAAGTTGACATTTGTTATGTGGCCATTCACTACACCTCTTTAATATGCATAAATTGCTCGTAGTGCATAGTCCCACCATCATACACTAAAAGAGGTTCTACTAGTACTATCTTTTTTAGCAAGATTTAGTAGACATAATGAAGTACATACTATTTTCTTAGTCAATATTACAAGGTTTGTTGTATCTTTAAGTGTGTGTTAGTACTCTACATTATTTTGAATATTACATATTCTTAATATTGTGGTAAGCTTAAAAAGACCAATACAAGGAAGTATTACCTCCATCCCGAAATAAATCTAAGGTTTCCTAATATACTTGTTCTAAATTAAATTTGAGATTTGCTCACCACAACTTGATGGACAACAACTAATAAAAGCTAATTCAAATACCCTAAAGCAAAAGAATCCATAGATACCACATTCCATAAACTTTATAGCAATTCAATCCCTGCAAAGGGGATTGAAATGCAACCTCTAATCAACCAAAGGCAAAGAATTCAACTCACAACTATACGAAAGTTGCTACTTACAAATCATTTTTTGAAAATTTCTTGGACTTGAATCATAGGATACAATTGGAATTGAATACAAAGGACATCAATGGACATCACTACACCAATGCTACTTGGAGAATGATCAAAATTAATACCACTGGAGCAGTTTCAAAAAGGGAAAAAAAAACTGTAGATTTTGTCATCTATTTTCAACATGTACCGCTTCACTATCGATTTCCATTCTTTCACACCTAATGGGGTTTAGTAGAAGCTACAATAACTACACAATCCTTTAAAAATAAGAGCTACTCTCGCACTAATCTAGCCATTTCTAAGAAACCCTGGATTTATTTCCAAACAAATGTAGTAGTTTATATGCATTGATTTATCCTATTAGCGAGGGTGACAATTGGAGTCACAATCCAAAAAATTAGTGGAAATTACTGCAATACAATATATTATACCAGCTTGGACCCATATATTATAAATAAGGCGTCTTTTGTGAATAAGTCTTCCAATCACTAATAGGATTGATCACTGTAAGTCCCTCAGTTTTCATCAATTGAGGGAACAAGATTCTGCTTCCTCCATCTCAACAGATCACTGAGGCTGTGATTGAGCATTCTGTGCATATTTACAGCTATCCCATTTCAGCATAAAAAGTAATTGCCTGTAAAACTTAGATTTCAGTTCCATAACACAAACTTTGCTGATCCCAGTCAGTAATTTACTTTGAGCGAGCCCCGGCAGCAACAGTTTTCGCTGCTGCTTTGAGCATTCCCGTCTTGGAAGGCCTGAATTTGGCTGGATTGAGAGCACTGCGCACCTTGGACACTGTCCACGCCGTTGCAAACGCATGTCCCGCAGTGGACAAGGTGCTCCCTGTCACTTGCCCTGCATCGTCACCGTACCTGAACCACGTCCCCACACAGACAACCAATTACTAAAATCCACGCACAAAAACACAAACAACTGCCATAATTCATAAGAGATGAGGAGCTTGGAATCTGCTGTTACTGACGTAACTCCTAACGTAACTAACGTAACGAGAGTTTACATCCAGTGGGTGCATGATGAATTTTTTCAAGAGCTTCATCGGGAAAGTACCCCCATTGCAACAGTATTGTTTCAATGCTTTCACAGTCCAGTATTAAAAATATATTGTTGCAATACTGCAATAATATACTTTCAATGAATAGAGTACACTCCCATTGAAAGTATACTATTGCAGTACTGCAACAGTATGTTTTTAAGACTGGACTGTGAAAGTATTGAAACAGTAGTGCAACAATACTGTTGCAATGGGGGGCTTTTTCCCGATGTTAGTGAAGGAGTTATACGAAATGATGGAATACATCCAATTATACTGGAACAACTTTTCTCTATTCTTCAACGATGTGACTAGCTTGGGTACTGAGAGGTGCTTCATTGTTTTATGCCAGAGCAACAATTTTTCTCTATTCTTCAGCGATGTGACTAGCTTGGGTACTGGGAGGTGCTTCATCGTTTTAGTGCAAGGCTGTGAATAATTTCATGTAGGGATGGAAAGAAAAGGAACACTTGCAAATGAGGATCTTCTTCTCAAGCCACAGCCACAAGTTATTTTGACTCGAAAGCTCCTGATTTACATTCGCCCTCCTGCCAGGCTCACTTGCGGGGTCTTGGTTGTTTCATTCTACTAAAAGTTCAAAATCATGACAGAAAGCACACCTGTGAGCAACAACCTCCTGCGTGGCTCGGGCTGACGACTGCATCACATCAGTACCCGCCTTCTCCACTGCATCAAATACTTTCGCTGCAACGGCCAGGAAAAATTTCAACATCAATTTCACTTTCCGGTACTGCTTCAGATTACCGGCACTGTCTTAGAATTTGTTCGCTCATCCCATGCATACCTGAACTCATGCTACCCTGAATCAAGAGTTTTGTTCCTTCTAAATTCCCAGCCTACGTTCATCCAGACCATGACATTCATAAGAGATCAGGACGGATGGCTTAGGCTGCTGCATTCTAATAAGAATCAAACTCCACATAATTACTATAAATAGGTAAAAATTTGAAAAAAAACATATTTGGATCAAGAGAGTGTTCTTTCAAAGCCCCTATCCTGTGCTCACCGGATACAAGTAGAATTTATGTATCGACTCCTTTCAAGGTTAGACAGTTGAAACTTCAATATGTATTGTACGTCATTCCTTGAGGCCTTTCTGGCCTGGGATGTACTGAGTGACTCATCAATAAATTCTAAGCAACTATTTGGGAAAATTAGATGATCCATAACATCTAAGGCTTAGTTAGATGTATTTTAAGCAATCGTCATCATTTCATTGGGCAGTCAATAGAAGATTATAAACAATTACCTCTCTACTCAAAAATTGAAAAAACAGAAAACAACATTCTAGATTTATAAGGATGGCTCAACATTCTCCTGCTACAAGGTTAGATTTCAAAAACTGACTCAGATTTACCAACACATTACCACGTGACAAACATCTTTTCGAGCTTTTTGTTACATCGAACCCAACAGTCGGACTGCCCATAATCAAGCCTCTAAGCTTCCAAAGATTATCAAATACAAAATGTATTATTGTAACTTATCAGTTTCTTTGGGAGGCAATACAGCCTACAGGTGAACCACTCAAATTCCTTAGTATTTGAGGAGTGCTGCATCGCCCCCTAAAACCAAACAAAACTCCTGAACTTACGTGAAGAAAAAGGATTGATGAACCACAGTTTGGCAATGAATTTTCTTTCATTTCTGTACAAAAATTAAAAGAAATAGTGAGTGACGTACCGAAGGCATCCATGGACACCAGAGCCACCTCGCCAGGCAACAACTGGAAGAACTTCTTCCCAGCTTGCGATTTGAAGAGAGTCCCAGAGAACAAGCCCACCGCCTTCGCCACTCCGTCTAAGACACTCGTCGCCACATGCTCCGTCGCTACAGTCATGTTTCTCACCCTAAAATAACGACCTCTACTCATCAGAAACACCATCCAGCGAACAAAACACGAACTAATTCAAGCAGAAATTGCGCCCTCACCCAATTTTTTTGCTCCTTACCTCTTCATATTGCGCAGGGTTTGTGGGCTGATGGTGCTCGGCTTGGAAGTCGGTTTCACTCTTCCCCGCACAAACGTGCTGCCGCTCTCCAGTTGCGCCAGCGTCGAATCGCGCAACCAGAAGATGCCCTTGATGAGACTCCCAGTGCCCTTGGCCATGGTCTTCGCGACTTCGCTGTTGTAGTCGTCCACGTTAGGCGCCATTGTGCGCCAGAACTGGGCTTCGCTGCTCTCCGTTACCTGCGGTTAGGATTTGAGTTGTTAGAGAATGGAAGAGAAGGTGTGATCGTTGTCTTTAAGAAAGAGATTTCGTGCGGTATTTCGGAGCTTCAAACGCTTAAAACTCCACTACTTTTGAGTGTTTGAAAGGTCATTGATTGCCTCTGAAATTCACTGGATTTTTTTCTATGCTGTTTTGTTTCAGAAAGTTAGTGGAGAGAGAGAAATACTCGTTTCCCGTGGCTGGAGACGACGCTTTCAGGAACAATCCTGGCACTGGGCACTGCGTTGCCGTGGCCGTACCCGAAAACGCCGTCAAATTCGTCTTTCTCTGAATTCTCGCCATGGACAAGCTGAGGTGTGGAGAATCCACAATACTGACTCAAAATTCCATCGAGCTCATGAAACTCGCGCTCTTGACCCGCGACGGCGAACGTGACGCCATAGCTCAACGACTCGTGGCTACCACCAGCCGTCTCCTTGTCCATGTCGTCCACGCGACGCGGCACACGAATCGTGAAGAAATAGTGACTGGAATCCAGCTTCACAACGGGTTCATCTTTCGTCAACGGCCACTGCAAACTCT
The DNA here is from genome assembly GCA_950106755.1 of Climacium dendroides. Classification (NCBI taxonomy): domain Eukaryota; kingdom Viridiplantae; phylum Streptophyta; class Bryopsida; order Hypnales; family Climaciaceae; genus Climacium; species Climacium dendroides. The sequence goes on along the minus strand of OX467082.1, from coordinate 28,314,703 downwards.
CTCCCACTCTCACAATGGCGACGATCCCCTTCCCTGCTTGCGCAATCCGAACGACTGAAAACGTCCCCTCCGCCAGCAAAGGGCTCTCCTCATCATCAACCAAATGCACCATGGCGCCGCGAATCTTCACCAAAACATCCTCCGACGCCTCCGTCACGCCGGTCACTTCCTCTGCAAACGCGGGCTTCGTCACGCCTGTCGTCGCCTCCGCGCGTCGGAAATCGTAGGCGTTTCGGTACAAATCAGCCTCAGGCTCCGCCCCAAAATTGTTGTACCCATCACTGTAATGGTGGTACTGCTCCCCGTAATCGTTGTGCCCATCGCTGTAAACAGGCGTTTCGTCATAAATTCTGTGTCGAGAGTAAGACGGCTGCTCGTCGTAGCTTCTGTACTCGTACCGATCATGCGACGAATCTCCCACGGACCTCCCGAATCCGCCGCTTGCTGGAGCTTCTTCATATGTGTAATCGTAACCCGTGGACCTTTGGGGCGCCATGGACGTGGAGCTGTTTGCATATGAATCATAGCCAGAGCCATAGCCATAGCCATAGCCATAATTCACGTCACCTTGATCATAAGCCGGCGACGGATAGCTGTATCTGTCTCGGACATTGTCGAAGGGGTCGTTTCTGTGCAACCAGTTCATCGTGTCGCTCCTTGCCGAGCGCTGCGACCTGCAGGAAAGCTTCAAATTCTAACGACAATCGTACCCAAAGTGCGAGTGGAATGCATTGAAGGAGTTGGGGTTCGAGAGAGAGGTTTATTGGTGATTTGTTCGCAATCTTTTGAAGGAAAAGAGAACTTTCGGAGGCACATGGCAATCGTCGGTGAATCCCCACTTGGCAATTTGGCTCATGACAAATCTTATTATAGTTCACGTGTTTATTATAGTTTACTGTTTTGACGCAAAATGAAAGAGTGGATTTCATGCACACGACATGTATTTAAAAAGTTGCACAGGATTCGATGAACCGCTTGAAGCTGTACAGTACGCGATTTGCTTCCGACTTGAGAGGACTGAGTCTGGTTGCGAGATTCGAGGACTTGCTGGGTCTGGCTTTGCTTGACACTCGGGTTGGATTGGTGGCACCAGGTGTCAACGTGTATTGGTTGTGTCCAGTTACTGTACTCCGGTGGACAATTTCCAGCTCCTGATGTGGAAGGTATTCACACCATGGACCGACACCTAACGTACCACGCTGCCTTCCTGATAGGTACTCACTCAAATATGATTCAATTTTGGGACCAATAGGTGCATTCTCTGTTTCTACAGTAATAGAGAAAGTCATCCATCAGACACTTTGTGTAGAGAAAGTAATCCGTCATACACTTACACTTTGTGTCTTTAGGGTCGTTTCAGAGTTTTAAGCTTACAAGTTCTATGACATCTAGGATGAACATGCATGAAGAATGATGAATGGTTTCGTTCATTCATTGGTAAATTTTTATGAAAGCAAAATGCAAGTGGTTGCATAAGTTTTGGAGTTTTGATGAATTAGTTATTAATTTTCAAAGGTGAATGTTTTATGAAGTAATAAATGTACTCATCAGATATGACTGTGGATGTGAGATTTAGAACAAGGGGCTATGATATAATATAGACAAGGACTAGGGATGACATATAGAGTAATGGAACAAAACATGATATTGATAGGAAAGGATGTGAATTAAGGCTTTGGAACAAGCAATATCATTTAAGGCCCATTTCTCCAATACATTCAACTTACTAGGATATCAACTAAAGAGACTTCAAAGAGGTCCTTAGATTTGTCTTATTCCCACTGAAAGTCACACTATTTGTAGAAGTTTGAAATATTTCCTCTTAAGTCATTCTACCTAAGAGAAAAAATTGTTGTTTTCTCAAAAACTAAACTTTGATTGCAAGTATTTCAAAATCCATGTGATTGAAAAAATTTAATTAGAAAGCTCAATAATTTGATACTAAACAAGATCTTATAGTAAAATCTTTGAAAAAATGACTTTAAAAAACAAATGAATGACTTTTAAAATTATTGTAGCAATGGATGACTTTCAAGATCACTATAGAAATGAGGAATGCATCTATTGGTCCAATTTAAATCAAATCATTTTGGCAAAATACCTTAGTTAGTGATAGGTCTCAAAGTAAAATATCTAAGAAGTCACATCTAAAGATCTATTTCTATTTTTATTTGAGTTACTAGTGGCATGTGACCAAAGTATATTAAGTCCATCATTGCCTTTTTTCCACTCTTTGGTAGAAACATTGAAAACTAATATTTGCTACCTATAATAGAATTTGAAAATTTAGAATTCATGTTTGGAATCAAAGATCCCAAAATTAGCTACAAGAGGTGAAGAAATACAAAATTAACCAACTACAAAATAGGAGGCACTTTTTTACATTTATCCTTGTATCCAAGGAAATAAGGGGCATCAACTCACCTTAGTTGCAACATGTAAGGGGCTATTCACATGTGAGGACCAAATCAAAGGTGGAGCTCCAAGCACCAACCTTTGAGGTCTCGTCCATGCCACATCTAGTTTCGAGATGCACACTGGTTCTCGAAATAAAATATCCACTTTTTTTTTCTAATGTTTAGAATTCAATAGCATGTAACAACCAATGAATAAGGGAAGCCACAAAGGCAAGTGTTCAAATATGACAAGGACACAAAAGGAGAATACCTTCAAATAAATAAATAAGGTAGAAGCATCGATTGTCAACCACGTCCAATGCCCAACTTGTAGGGTGTACTATTTCCAACCTGAGGCTAGAACTCAAGCTTTAAATGTGTTTTTTCTATCCTTTTCAAGGTTGGGACTAATATGTTTATGACACATGTCTAAAAGCAATGAGTGAGAAAGTAGGAAGTAATGAACAGGAAATTAGTTCTTCAATGATTGGAAATACAATATTGCAATATTTACTCTAAACATTGACTATGGATAGACAATACTTTTTGGCTCCCAAAATTCACTGTAACTTCAAATTTGGGAACAAAAATTAAGAATCCCCATATTTCCTATCTTCCTACATAGGAAAATTTCCACCACCTCATATTCCTCACCATCTGGTCAAAATTCACTTAAGTGATCCACTACTCGTGCTTCAACTTTAATAAGTCAAGTTGATGGAAAGGAGAGTGGGCTTGAAAATCCTCAAGCCCTGTTCATATGCCCAGCCAGCTCAAGGCCAGTTGAGAAAGGGAGGGACTTGAGCTGGCTGGGCATAAGAACAGGGCCTAAGCATGCTTTTGTTTCCTGCATGTTTCTACCAGAGTTCTTTGGTATCCACCGGGCCGAGGTGGTTGCATATGTGGTGGGGATAAGAACGTTGTCTTAGTCCGTGACCAACGATTCTTTGGATAACATTGTGAAAGAGCTGGTGGACTTCTTTCAACTGCAAATCTTGATAAAATTTGAGGGACTTGCGCTCGACGTTACGTAATGTTGGCTACTACCCAACAGCGGCAGGTTACAATTCAAGTTTCTGATTGTGGCTATTACAGTGTTTGTTTTGCACGTAAGTAAACATCATCCGGGACCCAAGAGCTGGGCTTTAGTTAATCCAGAAAACCCAAATTGCAATAAAAGAAACAAAACAAGTGATCGATCAGCTCGATCCACACTCACTGATCAATCACTCTTGTGGTGCTTTCTAGAATATGAGGACTCCCAAGACGTTCTCTAGAAGTCTCCTGTTTCTGTAACTACGAAAGCTTGTCATTGTGTCGCTGTAAACGTCCACCTAGACAAATACACAGTGACGACGTTGGAAGAGTTCGCCGTGAAATTTAGACATGACATAGAAACGGAAAATTCGAAATCGGAGGAAGAAAGACTATCAACGAAACTCGAGAGTGTTGTATTGACGGATTTGGGGTACCTATCCAACTATGTAAAACCACGGGGAATGCCAACTACAACCCAGCCACCCTCCAACCCAAATTCCAAAACCGGGTGCACGGTGCTACAATGGAAGTCTACCACGACTACTTTAGAGCATTCGAAACAAACTCGCTTCCCAATGGTTGCCCTTTCTGACTTGGCCACTCTTTGAGCGGTTCGCATCATCAAAACGCTAGTTGCAATTCCTAGTTGTAAATCCTGTCCAGATACCCACAGCTAAATAATCTACTGAATGGAAAACCAATGAGGAGCTGAGCTTGCCCTTCGGATACATTCTTGAAACACATTCGATGCTGTAAAAAACTAGAGCTTACTTGGTCAATGGGGGTTCAACGGAGTTGTCTCTGAATAAGCAGGAGCAGGCCTGCTGAAGTGGTTGGCTAACACGTTTCTTGCCATTTGCACGTCCCTTACAAACGTCGTCCGTGCCTTCGCATATGGTGCGTCTCGAGCTGCATACACAAGGAAAGGTAGAAAGGTAAGGTGGAGTGTTCGAAAATTGAACCTCTAGGCACTGATTTTCAGAGGGGTTGCACATCACAAAACATTTTTCAGTCAATTTCTCTTGAAAGTCGGGAAGAAGTTGCACCGAACTCAATTTCATTCATGTTTTTCGGACTCTTACTGAATTAGTTATTAATTTTTAAAGTTGGAATTGGGAGGCGCTAAAATCGTCCTCACCCTGAATTGTTCACTATCGGAAGATCGGAAACTCGAAAATGTTGCTCAGTATTACAGCAAGAGCAGAGACGTAACACCAAAAATTTAGTCCCGGGCTTGCTTCCAAGACAGAAATGGTAGTTCATTATTTTGCTTTAGGAGTTTGCCTCAGGTCTTCTCATATAGTCTTGTCGGTGCGTCTTTGTGTGCAAGGTTACTAATCGACTGGAGCTAATACTTAATCTGGCATGCAGTATGTGTAAAAGTGTGCTGCATTGGTAATTATGTGTTTCATTTTATTTTCAAAAAATCACTCGCAACTGAAATAAAAAAGAATAGAATCAAAGTGGACTAGACTTACGTAAACGTTGGGCTCCGCGAATATTCATCCGTCTTTTCCAGCACAGGTAGCCACCGAGGAGGAGGAGGATAAAGCATCCTATGACCGCCATTATGATGGCCGTCCTCAAACCGTGTGACATTTGATTACAAGATCGAAGCCCCAGTCCGCAGAGTCCATCATTATTTGCAAGGCTGCAACGATCGGAAGTTTGGGTTGTCAATACAAACTCAAGCATAAGATGCTGAATGACTTTAACAACTGAATGCTTTGGAAGTAAAATCTTGGCTGCACAACCTGAACCTCCGAAATAAAGTTAACCCCTGAAAATAGAAAGTCACACTGCGGAAGCAATATAACAAGTACAGTCACTTTTGAAACGCAGTTCTATTGTTCAAAAGAGTAGGGAATGGTTTCTTCTTTCAAGTGGTGATGCATCTTGAGGCTTCCTACGTGGTTTATTTTGAACTGTAAACTATATGGAAGCGGCCACAATTAGTCACTTGTGGCCGTTATCTAGTATTCTGAACAACTTGAGAGATGAATCTGTTGAGCGTCACTTACTTCAGCACACCACCACGGATTGGAAAAGCTCCCAAGGATGACGGCACCTCTCCAGTCAACTGATTGTCATTAAGCAACCTGGCATATTCAAGAGAAACGAGTAAGAAAACATAAGAAAGGAAGGATGGCATCTCTGAACTTTAAAATATAAAGAGTTTTATCTACGGCAGTCTCGCAGAGAACACTTACAATTCTTGAAGATTGGAAAGTTGGCCAAGACTTGCAGGAATGGATCCGTTCAGTCGGTTATGCGAAAGATCCCTGAAATAAGAATGAGCAAAAAATATGATGAATAATAATGAAAGAATAATAAAAATATCGAGACAATCCTGCAAACATATCCCAAGTGAATTTGCTCTGAATTGGTAAAAGTTGTTCACTGGCAAACTTACAGTGTCGTAAGAGAAGAAATGTTGCCAATAGAGTCTGGTATAACTCCACTCAGCAAATTGTTGCTCATATTCCTGCTCAAGCAACAGCAGCAGCATAATTATAAACACGCAGGATTCAGTTGTTCTTACATCCAGACAGATTATTTCAATGACGAAATCCTCTTGACAATTCCAGTCTGAGACATTGACGTGTTGATCTGACAAGCAGATTGATGCACTAATATGCTGTAAATGCCGTGGTCTTCAAATGAAATCATCAACTTCTGACTGGGATTTACTCCAAACTACTACTACGAACATAAAACTGAATTGGGGCTACATAGTAGTTACGTACAGTGATTGAAGATGCTGCAGTGCTGCTACGCTGTCACCCAATTCACCACGTATGCCTTGATAATCGAGGCCCCTGAGACATTTCGAGTAAATTTAAGGAAACGCTCGAAGTGAACTAGTCCACAAGTATGTCACCATGAACAAGCTATAATCTCTATTCAGTCAGTTTTGGAGAATACGTAGAAAGAAATTGGTTGCGGTCTATTGCAGATTTATTTTAAGTGTAAAATTTTGTCAGGCTGTGGATTCCTCAAGGATAAGTGTTGGATTCCAAGATTTCGAGGACAATGTACTATCTAACCTTGCTCACAAAAAACAAACATTGATCATATTCCAACCTCCATTCAGAATGAGAAAACAGACGTTTTCCATCTTGTATTGACGAATTTAGTACACTGCTACACTTTCGAGTTAGAACCACCGAACATTCCCACTGACTAGGATCCTTTGAGCCGATTAGGTTCCCTGAAACAAAGATTGAAAGGACGGAAGAGTTAATGAGCTCTTACAGGCCATTGATAAACCAGGCACCAGCTGTCGCTTCAAATTCACAGTTCACGCCATACCAAGCATGCACCTGCGGAATGCAAGGATCTCCGTTCCATCCCAAGCGACCAGGAAGCTCCAAGTTCTGCTTCATCCTCTGAAGTGCCCAAACTGTAACAACCGCAACCAATCCAAACCAAATCAGCCAAAACCCTCCTACAGCCTCCTTCAACTTCAGAGGAAAAACAAATAAATCATAGAATCATCGCCAAGGAGATCACAACCGTACCGTTCTCAGCAGCAGTAGGAACCTCTTGGGAGATTAACTGGTAAACCTCGAAAGCATTCACAGAAATTTGACCCGCCAAGGGCTCAAACGAGAGAGTCAAAGTCCGCCCTTCCACCAACACGGTCTTGTTCAAAACCAGCGCCGTGAACTGACCCCCAGCCAGTTTCACAATGTCCACAACAGGGAACAGAGGCGCCCCATTCGCAGACACGTTAAACACTCGCATATTAGGCCCAGTGATATCAGGCTCAATCTCTGCAAAGTGCAACCACACGGAGTAGTTCTGGTTCGGCTGCACAGGAATGCTATACGAAAGCTTGTTCGTAGGCCCAGTCGTGGTGGCAGATTGGTAAATCGCCTGAGGATATACATTCGGAGCGTCTCCATATTTGGAAATGTTAGTCTTAGTCCGTTGCACACTCACAGTGGATCCGGGAGTGAAAAGCGTTTGATCAGTTGCCCAGTAGCGGTCGCCACCCCAGGGGTCAGCCTGCAAACTGGAGCCGTATCCGGAACTCTCAGCTCCAGCTGACACTCGCTTCACCGTTTTCATGATCACACCCCCTGGAGATAATGCAGTGGCGTTTATTTTGTAGGCCTGATCGTGGATCTGCAGAATTTCAATTGAGGTTATCACTGGATTGCCGTGGCCCGAGCTGTGGAAACAGACTGTGGCTGCGCCGTCCACTATGTGAACAAGAGAATCGGAGTACTCATCGTCCACGACGGTGCTCCAGCCGCGCGCAAGGGAGTAGACGAGTGTTCCCTCTAGAGATACTTCGAATTCGGGCTCTCGGCCGGAGTTGTCCGCAACACCAAAGCTGAAATACATCCTGGTGAAGACCAATTGAACATAAAGAGTTAATGTTGTGGAAATGCAGGGGTACATTCACTCTACCCCTTAGAAGACCTTGTCTATAAAGACACACTGTAATCCATTGGCATAGGTTCTCCTACAATCAAGGGCAATTTCGAAAATATTTTACATGAGCCATGCCTGTGAAGGATTCAATCACACGAATTCAATCCCAAAGTGGCCACTTTTCTGTCTAAGAGATGGAAAGGAATTAGGAAGCTTGCAGGAGTTCCTGTGAGAAAACGAGACAGTCCAACTGTGTGCTGGAATTACTGTAATCGGCTACCGGTTTCCAGGAAGGATTTTCAATTTTGGGCTTGGGCAGTTGGGGGCTATTCAGCAAAATTAAATCAAAGGTTTCACCGACTCTGACAACGATTTACCACTTCAAGATCGAGAGAAGTACGAGAAAATATGTAGACTAGCGATCATGAGAGAGTTGTGGCCTGACCAACATGTTCTACTTTTGCAGATGGCGAAAGAAACAAAGGCCATGAGAGTAGTTACCTTATCAAGTATTGGCCATTAGGAACTGACACGTTGTAGCAATTTTCAGGTCCATCTGAGAGTTCAAAGTAACGGATGGTGTTGAGCTGCGGAGCAATCCGACTGACCGTAGTCAAGTTGCCAGAGCTGCCACCCGTGTAATACATATCACGGGACCATAGAAACCCCGTGTCTGGAGCGTATGATTCCGTACTCGACCCACAAGCAATTCGCACCGTAAAAGGAGCTGTGATCACACGAACACCGCCGTCAGAGAATCCTCGACAATTATAAATTCAGGCCACGAACATTAAAACCTCAGGTTTCAGAAGTAACGGCATTGGGCAGAGTGCTGCTCAGAGAATACCCAGTCTATGGACACACTGTACCAGAGGCGTACATTTCAGCGTGCTGGCGTAACAAAAAACCAGGAAACATCTACAACATTCCCTTTTTCAACATTGCAGCAACAACAAGGAACCCATTGTCCCACCCTAAAACCTGAACCTGACCATTACCCGCCCGCATGAGCAAACTAACCCCGCATTGCAGTTTATTCGGTCTCAATACCAACGAGAAAGCAAGACCGTACCTTGAGCAGCTGCAAACCAAGCTTGCAAACCACAAACAAGAGCTGCAACAAAGAGGACCGCCCAAACGCGATCCATCGCGTCCCCTGCTCCGTACCGCAGCTGCAACAGCTTCTCTTCCAAATGATCAGCCGACGCTCAGAAACGACCTGCCAAATATCTAACCTTGTCTCTGAAATCCCCTGTTGCTACACATTGCAATGCACCCACAAGTCCCCGCCTCAATAGAAACACTTCCCACTAAATTGAAAATCAGTTCTCCCATGGCGTCCCCTCCTCATGTCCAGTGGGATCCAAGCTTCTGCCGCTTCCTTCAAGCTCCCAGACGCCGCACCTGCAACCCACGAGCTACGTCTAAACAAGACTCAAAATCCTGGGTGACAACTGCACCAGCCCGAGATGGCGCGCGACTAATTTCAGAAACACTTAGAACCAGAGTGCAGATCTACAATCGACACACAGATGCAATGGCGGCCCTGCTAAACTTGCAGCCACCATTGGGAAGCTCTAGACGGAAGTTTCCAACAACTACGTTACAAGTGACTGCGGGTCACAGCGAGCTGCGAGTGCGAGGTGGGCAAGTGCTTGCCAGCGGTCGTGTGGGATTGGCGCGACATGGCCGTCGCAATTCACGGGGCGGGTTCCGTAGAGAGCGCCGATTTGTTCCGCAGCCGACGGCCCACCGATGGGTCCGCAAATCTAACTTCGCGATGGATGAGAGATTTGTTGACGTCGAGGTCGCGGCGCCATCGCCCGCTTTGCGAGTCAAACGACAAACGCTTGTTTTACGTGGAGCTCCGTGCGCTTTGATTCACGCCAGGAATGCGGATTCTGCGCGCATTGATGACCAGTTTCGGTGTGCTGATTGCCGAGTTTTCCCTTGGGCTTGCTTAATTATTAGAAAAGGGAGGGGGCTCGGTTATGAGCCGAACCTCTTTTATGTCACAGACTATGCGCCCCCAATAATATGGAATTCTGGAAGGTTGTGGCAATTTGAGGTAAGGCACAGTGTATTTGGGGGCTGATCTATCCCCCAAAACAAATGCTTCAGCCCTTGCGACAAGAGTACAGGAATTTGGGGGTGTCCTATTGTACACTTTGCAAAATTTATCAACATGGGGATGGGGATTTGCCAAATTTTTCTTACGATAATAGTAAATTATGAAACACAAATTTAAAAAATGTAGTTTAAAACATTATACAATAGTATCTTTGTCCTACAATTTATCCAACCACATCAACAACATAGCTCGAAGGTAAAAAGATTATGTTGGTAACTATTTGCACCATAATTTAAAAGCCACACTATTTGTTTCATAATGTATCAGTGGTGGACATTTCAAACTTTCAAATGTATTCTACTAGTACATAAGCCTAGTACTTCCAAAATGCCTAAAATCAACCAAATCTATCATAAAGGATAGGCCAAAAAAACTTAGAATTTCACATAGAAAGCATACTATAATTTCTAGAGAAGAATCAAAATTGTTGCCTAGCAAAAATTTAAGGAGAAAAGTAGAGAAAGGAAGTTCTTGGCTTTTGGAAAACTATTTCTAATATTGAACTTTCTTTGTGTTTGACAAGAAGGCAAAGCTACTCCTAAAACATATTTTTTCCTTACATCTGTGAATTGAGAGCATTGTAAAATTTGGCAAAAGCAATTCCTATTTTAGGAGATACATTTCCAATTCAAACACGATGTGGAAGTTTGCATCATAGTTAAATAGTGCCACAAATAGGGGCTCCTAACTTATAATTATTTAATACCATTTAATTTGACAACATTTTGAGCTAGTGAAGTATTTTTGAAGTTCTCAAGAATATAGATTTAAATATAGAATCATCCTAATTATGAATTAAGGAATTGCTATCTCATCTTTTTGAAGGAACATTTTCTCTTATGCCATATGTGAAGGCTTGATTTGGCACTTGGGGGTGAATTTCTACATTAGATTCTTTGGGGTCCACGTTACCTTGCACCATTTACAAGATAATATGTGGCACTTTTTTCACAAAAATGACTTAATTTATGTTAAATCTAACCTTTTCGTATGGTATTTGAATTTTTTTTCCTACACTAAACTTAGATTTTCTCAAGGTTAAATAGGTAACATTTTGTTTTAAATGCTTATTAACATTGTAACGTTACAAAGGACAAAAAATGTTTGATGAATGACTTTTATTGTTCTTATAGAATGAAGGATGTTCCTTTTCAATCAATAATTGGATCATTTTTGGATACCTAATTCAATGATTGGTTTCATCTTTTTAGGATTAATATGCTAATGTGCATTCATATACAAACTCACCTACAATTGGATGCACACTTGTTACACGTTTATTATAACATGTGTATGCAACTTTTTGTAACATAATAGAAAATGATAGTGACAAAATACAATGAGTTTTGAACAAGGTAGGTTCCCTTTTGCTTTTTAATGTTAAAATTTGGGCAAGAGTATGGATGGTGTGATATTAGAAAAGGTGTGATCAAAGAGGTATTTGACCTACAAGTATAGTAGGCAATATGTAGTTTATTAGTTGCTGATTTAGATTAGCTAAACGTAGATACCCTTCAAAACGCCACTTTTTGCTAATGGACCTAGTTTTATTATAAGACTAATCAACTTTTCATATTTTCTTATTGGGAAGTGAAAAGAAAGTTTCAATGCACCAAAAAATATAACATATAGATACAATAAGGGAGACAACCCATTTGTTCGGTGGGGTTCTTTAGAGGGAATTTTTTTTCATGTATAAAAATAGAGTTAAAAAGGTTTCCATAATTTTTCAAATTTTTATTTTTCAAAACAAGTTTACTATGAGTTTTTTAATTGTAGATTTTGTTTGACCTATATAGGTTATATAGACCTTTATATTTTTGACCAAGGGTTGGTTGCAAAATCCATCTAGGATTGGTTGCAATATTGAAAATCTTATATCCAATCTTAATGTGTCCTAGCTATGTCGGGAATTGTGTCATAATTTATCACTGCTCATTTTTTCCTACACAAAAAATGAACAACCTATATTATCACAATATGGAGGTGATCAGGAGTGGTTTGCCTCCCATATGCAAAAGTTAGGAAGGATCAAAACAAATTTTGGTTGTAGGAGGCAATCCATTCCTAATCAATGACCCATTCTAGCATGGTAGAGTAGTGTAATTATGTGCGAGAAGTGATTAATAGTGATTAATTATGGCATAGTTCTTAGTGATTGCATGATTAACTATCACTAGAAACTTGTGCATTATGATTTTTAACATTGCAACCAAGACTCTCAACATTGCAACCATCCCTTTTTGGATTTTACAACCAATCCTTTTTAAATTTTGCAATCAATCCTTGGTTGGAAATAGGAAGGTCTATATGACAAGTATAGGTAGAACAATTACTTCAACTAAAAAAATTCATTATAATTATGTTTTGAGAAATAGAAATCTGAATAATTATAGGGAAGCTTATGAATTCTATTTCTGCACATGGAAAAAAAATTCCCCGCTGTTGAAACCTCCCTGCATATAAGTAAGTGTATTTACTGAAGTGGTCAGAAATGGGTTGCCTCCCTCAGATGTTCTAGAATCATTTCTTCAACCTACGTACATATTGATTTCGTAGATGTACACAAAGTGATGATGACGGTTTTCGTGCAAGGGTGACCCCGTGCCTTAATTGGAGGGGAATGGCGATGTTGGGTTACTAATTGGTGGGTCGTACGCCAGTTAGGGCGATTGTGGGCCTTCGTATTAATGCCACGCTGGAATTAATTAGGAAGGTGGAAAAGAAACCTTCCTGACACTTGGCAGTGAATGGGAGGATCTTGCAGAACAATCGGACCGCTTCTAATGACTCCCTTTATTTATGTCAAAGAAAAAAAAACAGTTGAATACCTTATAATAAACTTGCCAATCACTTCATGGACAAAATTCAAATCCTTCTTCACATAAATATAGAGACTTGCATATTTTGAAATTTGGTGTGATGATCAGTCCTTGGTTGTCCGCCGTTTGTTCTAGGTTTCAAAAAAAATAAAACTTTGGTGTGATTATTAAATGTCATGTTAAGATTCACCTTTAGAAATAATATACAAAAAAAACTTCTTCCTAAATTTTTTTTATTAAAATCTAAAAGTGATGCACTTGAAATCTAGTAAAAAATTATTTGCGTCCTTTTCATTGCATAGTGTGCAGTGATTGGGCAGTGATACAAAATTTTGTTCTCATCACAATTGAATTGGTAGTAGAATCGTGTGGTTACTATGTGGTAATTGGCAACGGTTGTTGTGTGTTTCTTGGATGTGTGCGGTAAATGGCCTCTTTACACTATTTGAAGGTTAGAATTGGCATAAGTTAAGTCATTTTTGCAAATATAAAGTGCCATATATCATCTTGTGAATGGTGTGAGGTGATGTTTATTCTTGAGAATCTAATGTAGAAATCCAATTTAGACACCTAAGTATCAAATTAGAATATCACGTATGATGTAGTCAATTTTTGTGACTAACTACTATAATTATATTAATATGTTTGAGATTCAACCTAGCCATTTGAATTGGCCTTTCCTAATTATGAATGTTTTTAAGAGGTTATTGTTAGAGCATCATGAAATGGATGAAGAACATTCAAGTGTGTTGAAAAAGTAAAGTTTATCTATTCTTAAATGATTTGATTAGTTTGATCACTAGGTTCTTCATGATTTTTGTGCAAGATTTTGAGTCGATTCATATAGAGATAGGAAAAAAAGAAATCATGTAAGAAAGAAGATCTCATTGTTTAAAAAAAAAATTAATATAAAAAAGTGATTATCTTCATGAAAATATTATTTTTTCAATTGGTGTCCGAGAACAAAAATTATGCTCAAATAAGCTCAAAACAAGGGAAACTTAATTGGATAGCAAATTTAAAAAAAAATTTACATAGATTGTATTTTTGTCTACATGAAAAGCTTTGATTCATTCCATTTGGATACGTGATGTGAAAGTTATGGACAATCTTGTTTTTCAAGCAATCTAAACAACTTTTTGAAAAAATAACTTGTATGATTCATTTTTTAATGCAATTTTTTTTAAACTAAAATAAATAAATTTTCAAATGGTTTAGCTTTCTTACTAGAACAATCCCAGCATTGGAATTAGTGTGTTTTAATTCCATCTCAAAGATATATTAATAATTTAGACTTTCCTTCTATCTTGTACCTACTTCTCTTAACAATTTTTTTAAGAATGACAATTTAGTTTTTTTGAATTATTTTTCCCCTTGGACTCTCACTTCAATTTTCCACCATAAATATTTAAGCCCAAAAAATTTGTAGTGCAAAAAATTCAATTACAAAGGTTCAAAGTCAGATAATCTAGTCCCGCAATGTGCAAAAAATTTGTTTTCTTCACTTTAAACATAGATATCTTGCAATTTGTGTAGTCAAAATTTTTGAAATTGATTCTACACATTTTTATACTAGTTAGGTGTAAGATCTTACAATTAGATAAGCAAAAAAGTAATTTTGCAATTTTTTTACTCTTTACAATAAAAATGACAATTTTGAATGTTTTTTTACCACCACAAGGCCTTATCCTTTGGGGGTTAAAGAGTTGAGTTGGTTAATCATGGCTTATGAGTAAGCTCATATGAGCAAAAGCAAAGAGTTCAATGCCCCTTCTACATACAAAGGGTGATTGAACTAAGCTATCAAATTAGTCAATGCTTAATTTAAATTTATAAAAGTAAGGGAGACAATAATAATGATTGCAGTAAATTTTGTGTATTTTTTATTCAATTCTTTGGTTCAACTAGCTAGCATATGGATAATTTGATTTATTTCCATTTATATATTTGAAAAAAATTGACACTAAAATATGAACTTTTAAGATTACAATGTATACTATAATGATGTAGCTTAAATATTCACTTTTGGACTACCTATGATTTTTTTGGTTTATGTAGTAGAACGTTTATAATAATTACATTACTTTCAACTTCAAAAACCAAATACATCAAAGAAAAATATCAATGAAGAAATCAATGCACTAGCTAATTCATTTAAGTTAAAAATGCACTCTAATGACAATTAGGCTCAATGTAGTAATATCCGATTACAAAAAGATAATTTTTTTTTTCATTGAAGCTTTTAAAAAAGATAATTGGTTTTCTTGTAAAGATTGAGATGTTCATTGATATTGACTTATAGAGATTAAGATATAAAATTCAATTGATATTTTATTTGAACTTTTTTAAGGGTATATTTTCACTTGATGTTAGCACAAATTAATTCAAGTACATCATGAACATTGACATTGTCTAAACCTAAGACAATTTATAAATTTAAATTATTATGACAACGTGGAAAAAATATTGTTCATTATCTATTGGTCCATTTTCTATAACTACATAATATTTTAACTCCTCGTGGTTTGGCTATGTAAATTTTTTTTGCAAATTATGTATAGACCATATATTTAATGGGTGGTTGTATAGATGAAAAAGCTCAAAAGCAGTCCCCATAGCTTCACTATAAGTCACTAAAATCAAAGGTTATTCCCTTTGATGACTACCACACTGGAAATAAATAGAAAAAATTCAAAATGAAGGATGACCCACCATAATTTCTAAACTAAAATATAATAAAAATAATAATGATAATTATAATTACTTATCTAAAAATTATCCCCAAATTTTTACCTTTATTTTAAGCACTAAAAAGTCCCTAATTCTATATCAAGAGAGGTTTTTTTTAATATAGAAAACATTTCATTCAAGTAAAATTTTGGAGCACTTATAACAAAGTCAATAGAAAAATAAATAAAAAATTATATATATATATATATATATATATATATATATACTCAACAAATTCTATTTATAATATTTTATTTAGCCAAAATAATAATAATTTAATGGGTGCTTATGATCACATATATGAAATCCAAATAAAAATTGGTGAACTTTTGTCTTTGAGGGTTTTGAGTTTTGCCCTTCTAATATATTTGTTTATTTATTACAAATAGCTACTTAAAAGAATTCATATTACATATTTGCAATAATATTGTACTCACTATACCTCAATCCATTGCAAAACTTTGTTAGAATATACATTTTAAAATCTATCTTAAACCCCAATTCAAATCATTATTGTACTTTCTACATGCCTAAGAAGTTACAAAATGATTGTATATTCTATCAATATGGTATTGTATTTGAGTATGACAATGTTTAGATTTTCAAATGAATTCAAAATGAAATATATTAATTGTTGAAATATAAATTCAATGATGTATATCTTGCCATATTTTAGTATATAATTTATAACCTAGGAATCAAATTTATTTTCATATATAAATTTCTATATACCCCCTCTAAATGTTAAGATGCAAAGATCTAACTAATAAAAATATTCCAATAAACTTTTTGTTCACAATATTTCGTAGATATCATTATTTTTTGCATGCATTGTTCTAGGGACTTCAAACCTTATTTATAACTTACTTTAGAAGCACAAAATAATAAGGATTCTAATCAAACATTTGTTCTAATTTCAATTATGTTTTCTATTCTGCTTCTTGTATAAGTGAAAATGATTCGGGTGTGATTTTATAATAAGCCTAATTCTAATAATCAGACTATGACAATGTATTCAAATATCCTTTCATAAATGAAAGTATATATTCTAAGCACTTCTAAATATTTTTGGAAAAGATGAAATACATATAATTTATGTAGTTGAAAACTTTTATGAATTTACATGAATTACCAAAAATTTCCTCTACAAATTCAAAGGAGGTAAAAATTGCAATGAAAAACCTAGATATGGTGTAATTTTCATTAAAAAACTAGAATTTAGACTTGAATTTTTAAAATATGAACATGTTGTATATGATAGTTTAGATTAGGGTTTAGGGTTGCAAACAATTTGACAAGACAAGATGTTGACAGGATGGTAAAAAGATGAGTAGCAAAGTGTCATCGCAACAAAACTTCATGCTAAGTTTTCTCAAGGATACACCATTGCTTGATTGAATACTCAATTGAATTATCTAATGTTTGCATTTGTGCACCCAACATGCGCTTGATAGTTAAAAATTTAAGTTTTGGTTATCTAAACTCAATTTCATGAGCCCTAATTCATTTAATGTAATTAGCTAGTAATGCTAGTTGAGAACTATGTCACCACCTTCTATTGTAAATTTTACAATCCTATATTATTGCCTACCATGTTGTCACTGAGATTCTTAGGGAATTGGTGTCTTGTTGCAAGAGCAGACCTTGCATGTTCAATCAACAATGGTGGAATCTCTAGGATGCCACAAGGAGGACCATGATGTCACTCTTCTCATTGACACCTCCCAAACCCCTTATAGGCTCCGTGTCTATGAGTGTATAGTTGTACCCACCATAGTGCTCAACATGGTGGTTCTTTGAAGAAAAGCAACCTACCTCAAGCAATATGTAGTCATTGTTAGATTCATAATTGAATTCGATTCTATAGTAAGTTATGAACTTTGGATTTGAGAATTTTAGAACATGATTAATGTTAGAGTCATGCTTTACAAAGATGTAGGTGGTAGAATTTATTTCATTACATTAGATATGATTGAGTTGGTCTACTAGGTCTTGTCCTTGATACTTTATTGACTCAAGGCTAGTGTGGTCCTTTTTCATCATTGGATTCCAACTTTCAACCCATGCCACCATGATGGCTTAGCTACTCTTTGCAAAATCAACATGAAGAGTTTTTCACTAAAATTCTATTGGAATGAAGCCAAAACTATAGCTAGAACAATGGACATTGTAATGAAGAAAGACCATAGCATTAGATCAATGGGAATCCATGGTTTTGTGTTGCAATTGCCCCATCTAATGAATACATTTGAAGCTCTTAGTGGACATTAAGGCAAGTCATTTATTAGAGGTCACAATGGAGTATAAAGTCAATGACGCCAATAACCACTATTGCTGAGGGTCTCTCCAAGAAGAAAATGTAGAATGCTAAAGGATAGAAATTATAACATCATTTACATGGTTACAAAATTTTAGACCAATTGTCCACCTTTGTTCACTAGAAAGCATTTGGAACTCCACGCAAAAAGCAATCCAAACCCTAAAAGCTTTAGAATCTGTGGTGGTTTCAAAACTATAGTCACTCAAGTAAGTTGTGATCTTTGTCACTACACCTTCCCTCTCCAAACAATGACATATTCACATTGATGGAGTGCTAGCTACATGTACAGGTCTTTTATAAAGACTCTTCATTCGAAGAAACATCTAACTATACCATCCAATTGAGTAGCCAAGATCTTAGATTCTTCTCGACTAATAGTCATGAATATTGAGATGTATTCCTTATAGCCTCTCAAATTCTTTAGGGGACATCCACGGGCCCTCCATGTTTTGTTTGACATCTTGATAACTTCAATTTCTCCCATCTTTCTACAACAACTCCTTCAAGTATTGATCCTTCTTTTCCACTTTTAGAAATCATCTACTCCACCAATTCCTATTAGATCCTTGATCATTCTTCTCGCTCTTCTTTTGTCCCCTTCAAATAATCCTATCTACATCTCAGACATTGTAGATAACCTTCATTTGAAGAAGGGTGTTGACATAGAATTGGAGTCAAAGATCAAACAATATATGATACACTTCATTGAAGAATAGGAATCTAACCAATAAACCCTTGTTGTGGATGTGAATACCTCATTTCCTCCATTGTCCATCACCAAGCTACTTTGGTCCCCTCCAAATGCACATCTTCATGCAAGAATGTGCAACCTAAGACTTCTAGAGACCTTCCATTTGGCAAGTTTACAATTACTACCTCAATTTTCATACTTGATTCCTATAAAATTGGCTACCATCACTTGAGTATTATTAGATATCAAAGACATGAGTAACAATTGAATTGCCTTCACCTATGTTTTCAATGAAGATATCTTATACAATGCAAAGTCTAACCCATTCTTATATGAGGAAGAAGCATTTGAAGATCTACAAGGTGCACAATTCTTTCCAATTCTTTTGGAGACCTAGAGCTCCAAGATAATTCTCTAGACTTCCATGATGTCCTATGACATCACCTTTGCACTGCCTATATAGAGAGATCTCTTCCAATTCCAAGCCCTACTATAGACTAATTGTTTGCTTTCTCAACCAATGAATCAAGTTGAAGCCCGGGACAACACATGCATCTATTGATTACTTTAGACAGCTCCTTACAATGGATCAACAATATCTTAATCATGAACCTTACCTTCCATTGTTTTCTCCAAAGCTACATGTTGTTACTTCTACTTTCTTTGCTATCAAAGTGACCCTATTTGTTCATATTGTAAGGGCCATTGCTCAGCCTCATGTAACCCTTGGTCCCTACAACCTTGCCCATTATGTCTACTTCAAATGACTTTGATAGTAGGAATTATGGATCCATCCCATCTTACAATGATGTTGATGTCACCGCTCTAAGACCCTTTTACCCTAATTAATCCCCATCAATGATGTACAATTTCTATCCTTCAATATTCAAGGGCTTAGCAATAAAGCCTCCATCTCCATCAATGTCCCAAAAGAACCGGTAGCTTGTTCAAAGTTAGCCGGTGGAATTGGAAAAAAAACTAGTTGCAATTTGAAAACATTAGCAAAAAAACGGTTCAAAAACTTGGAAAATTTCTAATTTGAATGAGAAATAGAGAAAATAAACGGACTTTGTACTTGAAAATCTGTTCAATTTGAGAATTGAAGGAATATAGCCGGTAAAAGTAAAAAACTTCCCAAACACTAATCTCCGTAATCTAAAATTACCTCCAATCTCTTCCCTAGTTTGACATTGTCTTCCTTTAAGAACACAAGTTACATAATCAAGATTTCAACAACCTTGCTAGCATTAAAAAGAATGAGCCCTCAAAAGGGTTGCTTCATAGTGAGAGTTCCCTTCAATGGAACTCACAACCCCTTTGAAGAACAATGCTCACTATTTATCATCAATGATGAATAGTGAGCATATTAAAAAAAAATTTAAAAACTAAAAAAAATAGAAAAATAGAAAAAATAAAAGAATAAAAAAATATATTAAAAAATAATAGTTTGATGTGCCACATTAGATTTAAATTTTTATAATTAATTATTTAATTAATAATTATTTAAATATTTTAAAAATTATTTATGTAAATTGTCCCACGTTGAATAGGCCTTCTAGTTCATTGGACATTTAAAAAAAAATTGACCTACTATTCCCGTTGTTCATAGACTCATGTCCGTTTAGACGGTTCATTTTTTTCGCAATGGCAAACTTTTATGGAGTCAAGCAACTTCAAGGTTAGCAACACACAACATCGGCTATACAACAATGGACCAAGTGCATGCTATGGTGGCATCATCAGAATGGTCACTCGTGGTTACCCGTAAGTGGAAGATGTTACTGCCACCCATAAATGGAAGATGAGTACAGTAGTTGCTAGCTTGACATGGCTCAACTAGTGATCAAATACAGATACATGAATATAATAGAATAATTCTTCTCCATTTACCCCCTTTTTTTTGTCAAGTTAAAAGTTAGTTTCCAAAGTGCATCAGAATTTCTGTTGTTTTAGGTCACAGGAGTTAGTTTCCGTAGAAGAAGTTGACACCCATGCTTAAAATTCTATAGCCACAACAAACCTGTATAACTCATTGTCATCGGACAACCCTGAAATCCAGTGTTGCTATGGTGCTGCTAGACTTTGACTACAAGAGATTGAAAGCTGTGAAATAAATGGTCAACGCATCTGGGTGCGCATCCACTGGAAATTCTGCACTGACTTGGTTACATCTGAATTTTTCAAAGCTATTCAAGAAAAGTCCTCATCACAGGCCTCCACAACCACCAAGGTGATCTCATCAAACACCATGTTGGGTTGAGCCAGGTCTATTCAACTTTCAACAACCGCCTGTATAATTTTGCGATGTTTGATCAATTAGTGGCCATGGAGTACTTCCTTCAACTGGTACCAGATAACCTTCCTCCAGAATCGAAAAGAGACCCTCACTAAACCCACAGTAGTGAGGCAGAATTGCATCAAGCTGTGGAGGCAGTGGCAGCCAACAAAATGGTTATCATTTTGATTTTAAAAACCCTAAATCCTAATGCCCCGAACCTCATGGTTATCATCAAGTTCTACAAGAAATACTAGCTTTGATTGGATCAGACTTCACCTCAATGATCCAGTCAATTCTCCAAGGCTCCCTCCCCAAACAAATGAATTGAGGTACAATTGCACTTCTACACAAAAGAGACAATCTCAACAATTGGAGACTGATTAGTCTTCTTAGAGTAGCATATATGATCATGGTTAAGGTGCTACAATGTTGATTGCAATCACTATTGGTGCACGTCATCAACTTGAATCAATCAACTTTCATTCATTGTAAGAAACCTATATTTTTTGTGACCCATTTTACGTGACATCCATTGTGATTCAATTTATTTTGGTTATTTAACAAGGACATCAAATGTTACATCAACATGGTGTAAGGTGTGGAACAAGTTCCTCATGAAAGTAGGTTTTATTTGGTTTGTTTACCATTGTGCAATTGCAATCCACTAGTGGTGTAAACTTGCAGTCTTGAATGTTCCTATTTTTTACACCAACTGTCAAGTTGGACTTTTTGCATTGCTTCCACTACTATGAGAAAATGAGACACATTTGGAATTTCGCTATGTTTGTTCTATATAGTTTCATATACTACCTTGGAGACTTTGATTGTTGTTGATCAATGGCCAACTCTTACATGGCAACAATGTGTGCTTGGATCCAAGTTGACGTGACATTCACTTGAAGAAAGGTTCTTCTATGTGGTCCCTCTTCAAAGGCTTTGTTATTTGGGTCTCATGGTTAGAGCAGCCCCACTCCACCATGCCAAAGCAACGCTGCGAAAGATTTTGCACCATTGATCTTCTAATAATGAGGAATGTCCTCCATTGATTTGCTTCACACTGTTGCTTCAGCAGCACCATTTGCTTCAACAACAGCCTCTAGTGTACTCGAAAGCTCGAGCGAGTGCTGTGGGTGGGTCGCCTGGCTCAAGTCCACGAAGCTCTGCGAGCTCTATCCTGACAAGGCTGGCATCCGTTCCTCAAGCGGTTGGACCAACAACACTTGGTTACAATCTGATTTTTGGGGGAGAGGGGGAGATTCCATCTTGAGATGAGCTGGAAACTGGCTCACCCCGAGGACCTCTGGTTCGATGTACTGTCCTGTATCTCTATCAATGGAATTTGTCCGTGTGTTTGATGAAAAAGAAAAGAAAAAAGCTGCAAACTATTTCTAAAAGTCTGATGATGAGTTATTATATATATATAAAGTCTTATAATTGTGTCTGTTAGGTGGCAGGTTTGCAGGTTTGGAACATGGCAGTAACTCTGCAATCATCTCAAAAACTTACACTGCAATTTTCTGGACTTATGTTTCCTAAGAACAGGCAATCTTCCTATGCTGAAGATTTCTGGAGCAATTTGCACTGTTTTGTAAACCCCCTCCCAAAGGACTCACTTCGTGTACTGTGCAAAAGAAGCAGAAAGACACTGATAAGGAAAGAAGAGAAGCATTAGTTGACAATATCAGCAATAACTTAGTTGCCATTGTTATTCAGAGTCTTGCATACCGGTAGTGTCAATGTCACGTAGTTTACTAAGAAAACTACTTATTCAAAAGGCCCAAAAATGCATGCTAAGATGTGTTGGAATCCTTTATTAATAGGCAGCTAGGTAAAACAAAAAATCCAAGTATATTCTAAACATGAAAACCATCCTCAAAATGTTTTTTTTGCCCACTTCTATGCTTGGACTGTTTATAATTGAAATTATGTCTCGTGTAAAGCTTTTAGCAATAGAAAATTATGTCTTGTTGCTCACTTAGTTGCTCCCTGAGTGCAATTGTGGTAAAAGCAAGTTTGAGAGATACGTGATCTGTGCTGAGTAGATCGATTGTTTTTAGTTGCAAATGGAACGAGAAGTTAATTGCAAGGCTGGCTCGTTGGATGCTTGTCTTTAGTTTGAGTTGTGTGAGAGCTGAACAGAATTCAAGTATGAGTCTGCTGATCGATGAAATCCGAGTATGGCACTTGAAAGAAAGAGATGTGACCTTGCATCACTTCCTCGCAATAAAGCATTGAGTGTTGTTCCTGTTATTACACTAGTCAAGTTTTAAATAACCAATGTCAAGAATTAGGAGATTTTGATGCGATTAAACATTCCTTATTTTAATGCTGTAAACAAAAATGATAAGGATTCAATTTTTTTGGTGCATGACCTAAAACAGACATGAACTCATGGAACTGTTGTATACATTCTCAAATTCAGTATACACTTCGAAGATTGTCCTAATGTCCTCTTAAGGTAACAAGTGCGAATATACAAGGAAAAGGGTGTAGTTCACTAAATTTTCCCAGGTGTGACCAACACCGTGGTGGTTGTTCCAGGCTCATGCAGAATGAGGTTACGTAGAGCATTTCCACAATTTTAGCCTTAAAATTCTTGACCAGTGTAAGGAAATAGGTTCTGAAACAGTAGGTGTGACTAGTCCTTTACAACTCTTCATTTGGCTCAAAAACATAAGATCCTTTTGGTTGTACAGTAATTAAAGATGAAATCTGCAACAAAGTACAGGGAAAAGAATCAAGATGTCACTCTTATATGGGCAACACTACGAATGTTGCAGATTTTCTTAAAAATCACCATAGCTGCCAAGGCACGCCTTACAGAAGCCCATGTGGAATTGGGTCTCTCTTCGTTACCAGGCTGCCATAGCCAATGAGCTGAAGAATTACGGTCAGAGAGTCTTTCTCCCTCCTAAACCCTGATTCTGATGAGAATTCCCATGGCTCTTTCTTGGTCTTGATTTGCGAGTGTTTTTTTTAGTTTTTTCGGGGTTCCAGGTTTGCGGAACGATGAATTGTACGATGACCTGTCGTGATTTCGACATCTAAGGAGGCTTGGAACTTGCTTCGAACCGCAGCAAGAGGTCGACTACGTTACCGCAATCAGCGTGTGAAGCTTGCCATGGACTACTCGATGAGGCATCAGTACTTGCTCAAAGACTTGCTGGTACGTTCTTTTCGCTTGTTCTCTGCACTTTTTTGCAAGTATGTGGAGTAGAGATCGAACATTCGGAAAAAAGAATCGCATGCGTCTGTTTGAGCTTTAAGATGTGTTTTCTCTACAAGTCTGTTGTTTTCGTGGATTTTGAAATTTGCTGACTATGGTAGAATTCTCGAGTGTTTCATCCTTTAGAAGGAATGCCTGAGATGGATTTGATAGGGGGATGGTCGGTGTAACTCAAACTTAATTGTGATATTGTGCAACTTCAGTTTCCGTTCTGTGCGTTTTCATTTCGGGAGCTTTTTAGAATGGGCTGCTGACCCCGAGCTGGCTTCGGAATTGCAATTGCTGTTGGAACTAAGCTCCTGCATTCTCGTTCACGTCTTCTTGCAATGCCAAAATAAGTTAGGTCAAATCAGCAGAGGATACGTTTATTTTCTCAACTACACTATTCAATTTTAGTGAGCTTGGGACTGTTACACCATTCAATTCAGTATTCCATCAATTCCGTCACCTGTATTATTAAATCCGAATAGCCATACACCCTGTAAACAAAATTCGTGTATCATCATAAATGCCTGACAGGTTCAATTTTTTACGGTCTCTTTTCTTCATTTTCCATGTGGTTCTCAGCCTTCTGGTCTACTGGTAGTTTCAGTGAAGGTAGTGGTGGTGCTCATTAGAACGCAATGGCTGCTACCACTTAGAACTGTAGACTTTGGACCCAAACATTTGATGTAGCGAGCTCAAGGCGGGGCTCAAGGTCCTTCGAGAGACATCTACTTTTGCTGATTCGAATTCTTTCTGTGACAAATGCTAATTCAAGCAGTGGATTGGATTGATAATGTGGATAATGATCTAAAGCATACTTGAGCTGTGGTATAAGCTTACATCTGCTTTTCTTTTCATATTCAAATCTTAGACCTTGCATTTCATTCTACTCATTTAATTTGTTTCGGGCTGCTTGCAGGTGGAGCAAACTCCTTATTTGCAAAGATGCTTTGCAATTTTGTTAGTGTTTCTTACCAATTTCGGCTGGCATCCCTACTGTTGGTTTCAAAGAATGTGTCTCTCTGTCACTTGCGGTTTTATTGTTAAATTTGAAAACCGGTTGCACGTAGCTGATTCTTTTTCTCATTGCAGGTAAAGGAAGAACGAATGGAACATGCAGAGTTGGGGTGCGATCGTCCCTATACCCCATTCTTTTCAGTTTTTTCAAGCTTCCAGGTTATCTTTCACAATCATTCTGATAGTGAAGGGTGCTTTGAGTGCAATTTACCAGCATTAGCTCCACCTGGAGGGCTTCTAAACACATGTTACTAGGATTAGTTTCCTATAGTAAGCAAGAAATGTAGTTTTATGAATCAACCTCTTGCAATCAATGTACTTCCGTTGCAAACTTTCATTTTCAGTCGACAATGCCACAAATTGCCACTTCTATGGACCTTCGTCTTAGTAGTAGCTTTATGTTCACTAATTATTATCCAGATCACTAGGACCACTATGAGTTCAAGGATTAGGAATTGAGTATGTGTTCAAAATTTTATCTTGAAACAAGATCATGTGTGGTGTCCACATTGGAACCTCATATTTTTTTCATACCAAATTCATTGATGATATTGTACAATGCATAACAATTAGAAGGGTTCAATTGACTTTAGCAATTGGAGACAAAAAGATCCATTCCTTGTTGTGATGCTTCCCCCACATAGTCAATACTTCACCAAATTTTACTACATATTCGGATAGCTATGAAATAGAGACAAAAGATTTTTTTTAATTTTGCAGTGTATCAAACAAAGAGAAGCAATAGTAAAAAATTTGAAAATAATAAATTAAATTCATAAGTAGAAGGCTCCAAAAGATGTTATTAATCCTCCACCAACCTACCACTAATTGAAAACTAATCCATTTTTAATTTGTAAGATACTTGATTGGAGGCACTTTCAAGTTCTAAAGAGCAATTTAGAGCCAAAACAATGTTGTTGGATGTTGATGAACATTGTACATCCTATGGAATTATAAGTTAAAAAAATTATGCTTGGCAAGGGTTAATAGGATGGTGGGGCACTTGCTTATACTTCAAACTTTAATACATTTTCTCTCCTTTCTAGCTTTTTGAATATGTAGTTAGGTTTAAATTTGGTTCGAGTGAAGAATCATGGACTTTTTTGTCCACATCTCTATCACCACAAGTAGTGAAGAACATTGCATGTGTTCACTGCAACCAAAATAAATTCAAGCCTAAAAAAGCCCCCACACAACCTACTAAAAACTACTATAAAAATACAACAAGTTCCAATGCAAAAACACACTTTAGAATGGAGGGAGTAGAAAATTCACTACGTGCACCTTGCCTCCAAATCCTTTCTCTCCATGAAAGAAGGCAAGAAGTTTGTTTTACATGTGAATATTTGTATTTGTAAAACAAGATTTAGTATCATTTGAGTCAAAACAAATTTAGTGAGTAGGGATGTTTCATTTTCATTTACAAAGTATGTACCAGTAATTATGGAATGAATTTTTTATGGCATTGATATAGAAGTGTTTTTGTCACTATGAATTTAAAAACAAGAAAATGGAATTGTACTTTGAAGTATCTATAATTATTAAAGATTTTCTATGTAGATTCAACAATCTATTGGGTATAAAGGTAACTAAGTCTTACTTTAGTTTGGAGAGACCTAAGTTATTTGAAGTCTAGATCTAATGTCCATATTCACCTAACATTATATATCTCATCAACTAATTGTGTATAAATATGCAGCAATAAATATAGTGTCCATATTCACCTAATGTTATGTGTCCCATCAACCAGTTGTACATACATATGTAGCGATAAGCATAATGTCCATATTCAGCTAATGTTATGTGTCCTATCAATCAATTGTGCATACGTACATAGGGATTTAAGTATAGTATCCATATTCACCTAACGTTATGTATCCCATCAACCAGTTGTGCGTACATATGTACATAGCGATAAGCATAGTGTCCATATGCACCTAACATTATATGTCCCATCAACTAGTTGTGCGTACATATGTACATAGCGATAAGCATAGTGTCCATATGCACCTAACATTATATGTCCCATCAACCAATTGTGCATACTTACGTAGCGATAAGCATAGTGAGCCTATCGCTGTTGAACTTGAGACATTTAATTTATTCCAACTAAAATAAACTACCAGCTACTCTATAAGTGAGCATGACATTGTTAGAGTATCGCTAGCTTGTTCTTTGAGTATGAACCCACCAAAAACTGTTTCATAGTGACTATAGATGTTGTTCCTATTGATACAGAGGATAATTTTCTTCTAACCTAAGCCAAGAAAAAATGATCCAAAAAAATCTTTTATGCCAAGTGTTCAACAAAGAAAAAAATTTGCTCTAAAAGAAAAGACCTTCATAATTGAAAGACTAAACTGAAGTTCTATTTAAGTACTCCATTTAAATTCTTTAATGCAATTGTGTATCATGATTGACCTCTAAAATACTCTTTCTACTAAAAATCTTGAAAAAATTCTCATCATTGATTTAATTAAGAGATTAAGCGTAGAGGGTAGCATTGCAATGCTTTTAAACAAAACACATTTATTATGAATCAAATCAATGACTAAGGTGTTTTATTTTATTATTAAAATAGAACTTGTTCAAATATAAGTTTAATTATTAAAATATAATTTGAACTTGTTAGAAACTAAAAAATTATTTATATTTAATTAGAAGGTGCATTTACAATAAAAGTAGCCAAAGTAAACACTTGATAAGAACATATTTAAGTCCAAAAGACAAACAATTCTTCACATTTTATAGATTTGAGTTTAAGAAATTTGAGATTTTATAATCTACAATTTTTGCACTTATAAAGTGTCATGTTTTAGTCCTTTTTGACCACTAAAAACACTAGAGTTTGTTCAAATTTTATTTTTATGAAAAATTGCCATATAATATATAAATAAGTTGATTCATGTTGGATTAAGTCAATTGATAACATAGTTGATTAATAGGTCTTCATAATTCAAAAAATTAAGCACTAGTTACACTTAGATTGGCTCCTTACATTATAAATGCATTAAATATTAGAATGATGGCATCTAACAATTAGAATTTAAGAATATAGAATTTGTTGTAGTCAATTCAGAAAACCCCAAAGTCCATTTCCAAAAAACAAAGTGGCACCCATTATTTAGTCTTTTGATCTCTATGCACCCAATGTTTGGTTCCAAATAGGTTTCACATGACTATAATAGGCTAGAAGTTTAAATTAGGTCAAACAATATTTATTAGGCTCACCCCAAATCCAATTTGATTGACCAAACAAATCTAATTTCAAGTAGGTTCCAAGTGACTACAATAGAATTAGAAATTATAAACAAAATTAACTTTATTTAGAAGGCCATCCCAATCCAATTTGATTGACCTTGTAGTAATCCAATTTAAAATATTATTTTAGTTATTATTATAATTTAATTTTTATACTTTAAAAAAATAATTGTATTGTAATTGTTGTCAACATTGCAATTTAATTAATCCTACTACTACAGCTAAATATTGTGCCTCACATTGACATTTTATCCTTTACATATTTTTTTTATCAAAGATTCTACTTTATGCATTTTCTACCATACAACATTTTTGTAACATGGACCAATAATGACTTTAACAATAAAATTTTGATATCTACTTGTAACACATACACAAGATGAAGACACTCAAGCTTGCCATTGTCATTGTAGGCCATCTTTTCTATTAACAGTTTTGTAGTTTGATTCTTGCTTGCTGAAGTAGGCTTGTTGTACATGTGCAAATACATTGGTTACTTTAGGTAATGGTGTATATAGATCCATACATTCCAATGCATTACTAGTGCATTTTCTAGTTAGAATTTTAAACCATCACAAGGTGATATGATTTTAGTGAGGCAAAAAATTATCACAAAATTAATTAATTAATTATAATTAATTCATTTGCCTAGTCACGTAGTTGGTTTTTTAAAGACCAAGTTACTACTAGTGACTATAGGGGTTGTTTTTTCAATAATATTCTTTGCACTTTGTGATTCTAATATCTTGAATAAAATAATAGTTGTATAGATTGTATGTAAAGACAAAGAAATCCCTTGGTAAAAAGATTGTAGAAACATGAAAAATGTCTACTTACACTAAGAATCATTAATCTTGAGAAGGCACCTAAGAGGGCTTAGCTAGAGAAAGAAGATGCAAAGAACTTAGTAGAATTAGTTTATTGAATATTGAATCCTTTAGCTATGGAATTTGGAACTTGTTGAGTTCAAATTATAACTAAAGAAGGTATCAAGTAGGATTTCATCTATAAAGTTGATGGAGAGTCTTACTAGAGAGAATGATAGCACAAGTGGTTAAAGTATAGAAAGACACATTATCCACTCAAAAATTGAATGATCGCTAGAAGAAAAATGTATTTGCCACAACAAGTTATACAATAATTAAGTGTCTTATACAATTGTCATGCAGCTATAACCATTGTTATTAGCCCCAAATCTTACCTATACATTGTTTAGTTAATAAGCAATTGTAGAATGAAGTGTAGAATTATAGAAGTATAACAAAGTTCCAACTTCAAAATTAATGTAAGTTATTCATTATAGTTGTTGATGTGGACAAGTCTATACTTTATGAAATCCATTGTGTCAATTTGAAGTGACAAAACTCCTAAAATTGACTAGATATAGACTACAATTGCATTTGAAAAAAAACTAAATTTGACTAGGAAATAATCGCAATTATAAAATGATTATTTTTTTTTAGTCAAAATATTGTGGAAAATTGTTTGATTATTGTGCGATTAGGATTCTTTAAATTTTTTCATATAGCTAATAGACTACCACAAACTATTACAATTTCTATAAAGCTTTCAATCTCTTTCTTTTCATGTGCCTCTTTTTTTTTGTTCTCCATATGTTTCAACAAAGTATATGAGCTAAAATGCTTAAGCAAGATGGTGTGCAATGGTAAGATCTTTAGAGGCGTAAGTGGCTAAGTAGTTTGAATCAAATGATTGTTTTAATTAATTATAGCTTTGTGTTATTTTTCAATTGTAATCATTTTAGATTACATACAATGGTAGTGAAAATCCTATGTAATGGCAAACACTAAGGGATTGGGGAATTTTGGTTAAAATTTTTTTTTAATGAATTTTGTCTGTATTACAACATCCATGTATTGCATCATCTTCCAATTCTAAGTCTAATTGACTAGGAATTCATGTTATCAATCAAGTAGATTTTATATCTCTTGCAAGAATCATAACATGCAATTACTTAGCAATTGAGATTTTGTAGTGATGGTTTTGGTGGGTATGTTTGGAATAAATTGTCATTTGTTGCAACATGTCAAGTTCATAGAGCCCTAGTGGTGGATTGTGTGTAGCATCTCCATCTTTCTAGTTATATTTGTTGGGATTATGTTGGATCTCACTTTGCCACATTGTGCCTCAAGTCAATGGGCTTGGTTGACTTGGAAGAGTTGTAGCAAAGTGGGAACAAATCAAAGAAAAAAGCATGTGAAAAAATCTAATCCCTTACCTCTAATCTATAATTGAAAGGTGTTTTTTTTTAGCTATTTTAATAATTTCTATAAATTGAAGCTCTACACCTCCAAAATAATTTTGTTTCCAACTCCTAAATCCAAAATCATGTGCTTTTGTTCATTGAAATTTGATGAAAAGAATTCATTGATAATATAATCATCATTTGTATTTCATTTTAACACTTTATTTTAGATGTAGGGCAAAACTTAAGGAACTTAAGAAGGCAAATGAATGTACAATGATGATGTGATTGAGTAGGTATTGAAGTTTCAAGAAACCAATTCCAAAGATACAAGTCTAGATTTTGGTGAAGTACTTTGCAAAAAAGTTGTAGGTCGATTTATTTTTATGTTGCGCTAGTACACTATTTTCATTTTAAAAATATTTTCACGTATTTTTATCCTTTAAAGTGTATTCTTGATCCATATTGTTTGATTTAGACTAAGTTTTTCTTTGTTGTGTGATTTAAGTTTATTTAAACTTTCTTTGTTGAGGACTAATTTAAATTATAAAACTTAGGATCTTTTAAAATTTGTGACTTAAAGAATTTGAATTTCATAGATTTGAAACTTTATTGATATGGAATTGAAAGTCTTCCTAGGATTCTAGGAACCTAAAATTAGATTTATTCTTTCATTTGACCAAGAATATGACTAAATTTGAAATCACTTGAATGTACATGATAATGTTTGATCATGAAATATCATTGTTGTCTTCTACTAAAAAGATTAAATTTAACATTTTAATAATAATGCTTAGTGTTCATTTTTTCATTAAAAAAATTCAAGCAATAGAAATCTCAATTTAATATACAATTGTTCAAAGAAAATACATTTTACCATGGATACAAACATACACTAAACATACAAATAGTATTTAGTGTGTATATATGTAATTTTATTTTCTCCAAAAAATATTCCCGAAAGAATGGCAATGACTACAAAATATGTGGCCTCATTACACATGCCATTAGAGGAGTGCTAGCATGTAGGCATAACCAATCTACGAGCTTATGAGCCTAGGAATCTATATCATAAAAACCTTCTACAGTTATAGGTGTTTATGTTATAGATTCATTTTATATTATGATATACTAATATTATAAGTACATATGTTATAAACACCTTCAAAACAAGTTGTAGGCACCATACCTACAACTAAGTTGAATACTCTTAGGCTCACGAATTTATGTTTATGCGCTCACATCATTGCATGAGGGGTCGATGTATTTTTTATACATGATTTTTTGGGCAGTTGGTTACAACCAAAAGATATTGGCTAGTTATTGTGAAGAAAATTTTCATTTTTTTCAGTCAAAATAGTCAAATTATTGTTGTTTTTTAGGACCAATAGACAAATTTTGCCTACAATAAGTATCACCTAATTTTGATATAGATATCACCAAGTATCACATGAGTTTAGGGCTTAGGGGTTAAATGCTAGTTATTTCTTCAATACTCATGTAATACTTGGATTACTTGTGGTGATATATAGGGTGATACTTGTGGTGATACTTGGAGTTTTAGGGGTGATACTTAGGTGATACTTGGGATTTTAGGGGTGATACTTGGGGTGATAATTGGGGGTTTAGAGGTGATACTTGGATACATGGGTGATACTTGGAGTTTTAGGGGTGATACTTGGATACATGGGTGATACTTGGGGTGATACTTGGAGTTTTAGGGGTGATACTTAGGTGATACTTGGGGTGATAATTGGGGGTTTAGAGGTGATACTTGGATACATGGGTAATACTTGGGGTGATAATTGGGGGTTTAGAGGTGATACTTGGATACATGGGTAATACTTGGGGTGATACTTGGGGTGATACTTGGATGATACTTGGGGTGATACTTGGGATTTTAGGGGTGATACTTGGGGTGATCTTGGGGTGATACTTGGGGTGATACTTGGGATTTTAGGGGTGATACTTGGGGTGATAATTGGGGGTTTAGAGGTGGTACTTAGATACATGGGTGATACTTGGGGTGACACTTGGGGTTTTAGGAGTGATACTTGGGATTTTAGGGGCGATACTTTGGGTTTTAGGGGTGATACTTGGGGTGATAATTGGGGGTTTAGAGGTGGTACTTAGATACATGGGTGATACTTGGGGTGACACTTGGGGTTTTAGGAGTGATACTTGGGATTTTAGGGGCGATACTTTGGGTTTTAGGGGTGATACTTGGGGTGATAATTGGGGGTTTAGAGGTGGTACTTAGATACATGGGTGATACTTGGGGTGACACTTGGGGTTTTAGGAGTGATACTTGGGATTTTAGGGGCGATACTTTGGGTTTTAGGGGTGATACTTGGGGTGATAATTGGGGGTTTAGAGGTGGTACTTAGATACATGGGTGATACTTGGGGTGACACTTGGGATTTTAGGAGTGATACTTGGGATTTTAGGGGCGATACTTTGGGTTTTAGGGGTGATACTTGGGGCGATACTTGGGTAACTCTTTAAGCCTTTCAATACCCCCCGGCCCCTAAAACCCAACGTAAGTGTTTAAAATTTTTTTTTTTTTTTTTCAAAATCCCTGTTATTATTAGGGGTTTAAATTCCGTCCGGCAGTCCAGATGAGGGTCCGCCAGTCCAATCCCCACCCAAAAGTTGGGAGTTATTCCTAATCGAAATCCCGTCCATGTAAAAGGCCGAGTAGCCAGTCCAGATAGTGAGATGCGGATACCAAGTCAATGCCAGGACTTGCCAACTTGGGACAGGAATCAAAGCGCCCAAGGGAGGGGCGAACCCATTATTGCGATTGGATGATTGCTAAAGCGTCCGTGGCTGCCCGACTCACTGCCGCCTGGCTTGCCTTCGCTACTTCGCTTCCGTCAGTTCCGTTCCGTCCCGTCCGACTGAATTATCATCCATGCAGCTCGGCCTGACTGGCGACTGAAACGCGGACGGTACAACTGAACAGCCAGGTGAGCTCTCGGGGGCCCCCCGGTACCGTCCGGTACCGTCCGGTACTACCTGCCCGGACCTTCCAGCACATAGATTGGGCTTGCGACTTTCCTTTTTGATCTTTTGAAGATTCCACTTCAAAAAGGAGAGTAAGAGCATCCCCACCCGTCTTGCAAAATGGATGGCTTGTCCACCGCGGCTTGCAAAAGTGCCCCACCTGTCTTGCAAAACGGATGACTTGTTAAAAGAGAGAGCTTGCAAGTGGGCCTTGGCTTGCATTTTGGGGTGGTTTTGCAAGCCGCAGTTTGGTTTGCAAAACAGGAAGAGACAAATTGTTCCACGCTCGTTTTTTACCCCCCTACCATGCTAGGCTGAGTTGGCATCGGTATGTCTCCGCTGGCTTACCATGCTTTGAGCCTGTTAACAGGCTGTGATCCCAACGCGTAAGCCTTCCTCCTCACTCGGCTTACAAAAGTGGATGGCTTGGCCAAATGCCAGCCAAATCCACTCTGCATTTTGCTAG
Organism: Climacium dendroides; assembly: GCA_950106755.1. NCBI lineage: Eukaryota > Viridiplantae > Streptophyta > Bryopsida > Hypnales > Climaciaceae > Climacium > Climacium dendroides. The sequence goes on along the minus strand of OX467082.1, from coordinate 28,280,747 downwards.
GCGGGTGGGGATGCTCTAACTTACAACAAAGCCCAAGTCTAGCCACAAACGTGCAATGGAATCAACCCCATCGTTTCTTGCAAGGGTGGAGTTTCCTCCAAAATTGGACCTGTGTTGTGGAAATGTAAAAATTTGTTTCCCTTTTTTCTAGTAGTTGATTTCATATTTTTTGAAGTGTAGTACTGATTGGAGATCTTTGATTTGAAATACATAACATTGTTAAGCACCTTGGTGATCTTTTGCTCCCCCTCCCCCAATCTAGCAACTACCTCATCATTTTCATTCAAAGATTGTCTGAAAACATAGGTGGTGTCACTCCAATGACACTAGCATGTGAGCTTAGAAATGGGAACCTACAAGCCTTGAACCTAGGTGTAAGTAGGTACTCTACAACTATTAAAGGTGCTTATAACATACATACCTATAATATATAAGTACTATGTAACCATGAAAGGTGTTTATAACATAGGTACCTGTAACATAAACACTTATAAAATAAAATATCCTATAACCAAGGAAGGTGATTATAACATAAGAGCTTAGGTTCCTAGATTCTTAGGTTCATGGGCTCAAGATCCTAGGCTCACATACTAACAACTATGGGTATCACTCTAACCCAATGGAAAAGATTCATCCATTTAGGCATTGTGAATTAATATGTATTTTCAACCTGTTTATCATCTTATTGACTATAATGCACAAATTATAAGACAAAAATGGTGTTTTTTTCCCTAAAAATGTTGAAAGACAAAACTACATCTTTCGGAAGGACTAGAAAGGCCTAAATTTTGAAGTTTAAGCACATTGAACTTGCAATTGGTAGGGATATTCACTCTAAAATTTTGAAGCAATTTCATCCTTGCAATAAATGTTGGGGTTATTACGTGTTAATGTTGATGAGGGAAGTAACATTTGGCTTGTATTTGGGTTAAAGCATCTCTTGCAACCTTCCAAACATCTGGAAATCCCTACTTTGGGGATGATAAGCAGTCAATTTTAGTGTATGTCACCCTCTACCTTCGCTTTCACATGTCAAATAAGTCATATTCAACAGGGTCACTAACCCCTCTATACAAGCTATATTTTCTCTTAGGATTTGCAAATCGTCTTAATAAATGACAGATAGCTTCCTTTTTTAACTTCTGCAAGTTCCGTGACTTGCGATTGCTTGGAAGTATATATTTTAGTGAGTCGCACCAGTGGGGATACAAGTGGCCATCCCCTCTAAAGCTTTTAAACTGGACAGATCTCCAATTGAAGGGGCCTCGGGCATTTTGGAGGGGTGGCAGGAGATGCTCTGCCCCGTCCGTCCGTGGGGCCCACCCCTAGGAAAAGGGAGCCGGGAACAGCGGTGTTCCCGTGCTTGCTTACCAGGGCACACGTTCGTGATTCAGTTCTTTGCGTAGGCTCGGCAGAGCAGTGACGGACGGAGAGTGAGGATGACGACAGCATTTGGATGAAAAGCATCTTCTCCAACTGAGCATGTGGAAATAAATGGTGACGTACGGTAACAATATCCAGAAAATAATCAAGTTAAAAAATAAAATAAAAAAACGACTACCAGTAGATGGTAAAAAAATCAAGTTAGTGTTAGGAAAAGTAAAGTGGGGGACTCGGTTCACACTGAGAACATGGACATTCATATAGATCATTAATAACATAGTTATGTGGAGGTCACAGTGCAGCGAGCCTCTCCAGCCAAAGGGTGAATGTTAAAAAAAAATGAAAAAAAAAGACCCCCTGTTTTGTGCCGTATTAGTTTTATTCTTAACACCTCATTTAGCGAATTTGGGACCTATGATTGTGAATGTGAACTCAAAATTTGAAAAAAAAAAAGTTGAGTAGCAAATAAAAGGTTCATGAGATTTCTCCATGAGTGAAAAGATGAGGGTAAAATCACCTTTGCAAGAGGCATGTTGCACTACTATAGACTTGACCTTTCAGCACCTCAGTGTCGGAATTATTTCATTTTTGTAGTTTGACAATTGGATAGTGTCATTTGATTTTCTAGGATGTTGTTGCTTGTCTTTTCTATTCATGTGTAAATGTATTTTATTTTTAAAATTCTCTCAAGAATAACTTTTGAATGTTCGGAATTCGCAAAAATGAAATTTTTTTCAGATTTTTCAGAAATTGCTATTCAATTTTTCATATTTCAGACATGTTCCAACTTTTCCCTAATTATTCACAAAATTGATCTACGTGTAGGGTAATAAACTTGAGTTTAACTTGGCTACAAGGTTTTGAATAGAAAAAAATATTCCTCGGGTATTCCATGCAACTATAATATTGAATTTTGGCATGATCAAATCTAACTTATTGAAGTTAATTCTAAACAAAATACAAGTTCAAATTCCTTAACCTTGGCCTTAATTAGTGTTTTAGGGTTTTAATTCAAATTGGTTTTGAAATGAAGGTTCAAAAAAATTATTTTTTGGAAATTTGGGCATCTATTTTTTGAATTATTTCTTGGTGCTTGGCCTGTAATTATATTATATCCTTCAAGTTTTTAATTTCTTAAAATTAAAAAAAAATTACAATCACAAAAATAATAATTTATTGTGCTAATAATTTATGTCCTTTGAATCTTTGATGTAAATTTCAAGAAAATGATGAAACTAGTATTATTTTACAGTGCATTTTGAGTTGTGTCCAAAAACCTTGGATTTGCACAGGGTTAACCCCTAAAGGACCAAGGCCTTATTTATGCCAAAAAACACTCAAAACTGCCATTTCTTTAGCAAAGAGTAAAAAAATTGAAAATTATTTTTTGTGCACATCCAACCATAGGATCTTATACCTTACTAGTATGAAAATGTGTGGAAAAAAATTTAGAAATTTTTGACTACATAGATTAAAAGATATTTGCATTTAAAGTGAAAAAAATAATTTTTTCAGCAGCTTGCGAGATTGGATTATTTGACTTTGAACATTTTTAACTTGAATTTTTTGCACTACAAAGTTTTGATCTTTAAATCCTTATTGTGTGAAATTGAGTTGATAGTCTAGGGGGAAAAAAAATTTAACTTAATTTTTATACTTAAAAAAATTGTTAAGTAGAAGTACATATGAGAAAGAAGGAAAATTTAAATTATTAATATCTTTAAGATGGAATTAAAATACACTAATTTCAATGGTGAGATTATTCTAGCAAGCAAAATAAATCATGTAAAAATTTTTCTTCAGAAAAATTGTAAAAATTGCATTAAAAAATGAATGCTATAAGTTATTTTTTTAGGAAGATGCTCTAACTACCCAAAAAACAAGATTGTCCATAACTTTTGCATACTAAGTCCAAATGGAATGAATCAAAGCTTTCCATGTAGACAAAAATATAATACATGAGAAAAAAAATTTAGAAAAAAATTCAAATTTTTCAAATTTTTTTTGCTGCCCCCTCTCCCATGTGGCATAACTTTCGTTCCTAGGCATCAATTGAAAAAAAATTATATTCCCATGAAGCTCATCAGTTTTCTATCTTCAAAAAAAATTTCAAAAAATCATGACAAAATTTCAGCCTGTAGGTAACTGCCCGAAATCCAATTTGTCCCTTGAAGGGACAATGGTCCTTTAGGGGTTAAATATAAGATTATTTATCTATAGTTTAAAAATGACCAATTTAAAACTAGTTATCTAATATTTAAATATGATAGTTTGATAGAGGGCAAATTCTTGCATTGATTGAAATTTAACTTGCATCCACAATCATAATATTGTTACCAATTATTATCTTTCAATTATTGCCTCAATTATAAATTTTTATTCAGTTAAAAATTTATCCATTTTTAGCATTGCCGAATGCAATAGGAGATAAGATTTTTGGGAATTTGGATTCTATAATTTCATGAGAAAAAGACAATTGATCACATAATTGATGATTTTTTAACAAATTTTTATGAAATAAGAGTTTCATATTTATAATCTAATCATTGGAAGATTTATTGACATTTATTATATTTATAAGCTAAGCTCATATACTATTTAAATTTATTGAATTATTATGAGAATTTTTATAATGCAGTATTCTTTCACACTTATTATTCAAATGAATTTTGGATGCATGTCGTCTAATTAGGATAAACATTTGATGAATTATAGATGGTGATTTAATAAAAGTTGATGATATATCATTGTTTAGTTATTTCATCTCCAATAATAACATTTCATTCTATAAAATTTTATGTTGCACTTGCATGATAATTTTAATGGAGAAAAATTCTAAATTCTAAAATCTAAAATTCTAAATAATAGACCTTTATCTTGAAAAATATTGTTTGAAAAATAAAGATTGTAGAATAAAATGAATAGAATACTTCTAGAAATACTTGCCACTTTGAAATCTACTAAATTTTATTTTTCTAAAGAATATACAATGTTTAATAAGGATATGCCCTTTGTACACCGTATAAAGACTATTTGCATGTATAAAGGATAATGTTATAGAAATTGATACTAATAAACATAAGTAATTTTCCAACCAAGATATTTGTATACAATGTATTCAACAATAAATTTGGAACCTATGAACTATCCATATAGATTTTTTATCACATCAATCTTTAAGACTACTAAGCCTAAAAGGTTCTATTGTAGACGGTACATGATACTATTGGGAAGCCTTAGGACATTGTCAATTGAGGAGTGATGGAAATCTCAACATTGAGGTTGTAACTTTGAAAAAGAGGACCAAATCCAAGCCAGTTTATCAAACTCTATCACAATCTTGCATGTGAATATGTTTATTGTGGTATTTGGGGAGGAGAATTGTGGATCTTCAAGAGATTGAGTAATGATGCAAGGAGCTTCATGTGGCTATGTTCAAAGAATTATGAGTGCACTGAGATGTATTGTGACATCTCTAAAGAGAGTTAGAGTACTTACCATGAGAGTAGCCGTAGCAAAGCCACAAAGTTTACAAGGAAGGTAGAGTCACATTGAGCTTGACTTTTCAATCTTATTGATGGATTGACCTTTCTAATGATGTTGCAACGTCTCCATTGAAGAAGTCCTAAGGTGTTTCAATCTTATTGATGGGCCCACCCTTCTAATGATGTATTAATGACTCTATTGAAGAAGTCATAAGATTGAACAAACTCTTTCTTGTGCACCTTCTCATTCCTCTACCCTTTTTATAATGCATTGGAATTGAAGAGATCTGCTTTTGAAATATTGATTGACCATTGTTTGTTGAATTTTAAATTATTTGATGAACAATTTTATTACATTTCTACTACTATCACAAATGAAAATCTACTCATTTTTATTTAAAATATTAAACAAAAATATGAAAGCATTTTTTAGGGAGAAGATTTTTCTCAACATTGCTAATCTATACTATTTAAATGTTCATTATGAGGACGGTAAAAAAATTCCTTAAAAGAACAAAAATAGGCTTTGATACCTTATTATAAGGGGGGTGCTTAAAAATGGTTTTATAAAATTTGGGCCTATTAACTAAATAAATAAATTTAGTAGCATTTTTTATATTAAAAATATTACCAAAATTAATGAAAATCACATTAGTATAAAATGTATTTGTAAGAAGACTACAATTGATGAGATAAATTATAAATAACATTCTAGAATCAAAAAATTGTCATAATAAATAATGTGAAGCAAACATTAATTTTGAATTAGTGGCAATCATCAAATTTGAAGGAAGAACTTAGAAGTGTTTTTAAAATATAAAATAAATAAATAAATAGGAACAAAATATGAAGTTTTAAATCTTTAGGTTTCTAAAAACAATTCTTAAGTTCATTTTTTATTAGAAATTGTGAGAGAACTAAGCTTTCAAATCTTATGTAATGATTTGTCTACTATTAGAAATTGTTAAAATTTCTTTTGAAACTCATTTTGAAATGATAAACATTCATTATTTCTTAAATTCAATATTGTAAAACTTTGGCAATTTTTTTGGCCTACAATCCTATTAGGAATTTATGATGGAAACTACAAAAGGCCATATTCGTTATATTTAGACTTTTGGTAGTCTCATTTTTATCCTCGACTCGAAGATAAATCATAATAACTGTTCAATTTTAAGACTATTTGGTAAGTTGAGATTTCAATGTATTAATATATATAAAAACCTTTGATTTCCCAATGGATGCAGGCTCATCTTATCCTCGACTCGAGGATAAATCACTATAACTGTTTTAGGGTTGTAGTCTCAAAATGTGTAAATTGTCTCATTTTAACGAATAAGGCCATACAATAATTTATCCAAATTTTATAAAATAAAATTTTGAAGTTTTTTAATAGAAATCTATTGCATTCACCAAGATATAAAAATACTATTCAAAATTTTATAAAATTTGTATTCTCAACCAAATTCTTAACTTTACTTTTGTAAAAATATATAAAAAAAACAAAACAAAGCAGAGCCTAAAAACATTTTTAACCTATGTATTTCTTGTTGTGTCTTCCCAATGATTGATTTGAGTCTGTAGGGATGATAGTTTAAACTCTATATGGATTAAAAAAAATTCAATAAATCTAAATTACATGCACTTTGAAAACATGAAAGTAAGTATACAAGGTAAAAAAACAAGAAATGATTTATTAACAAATCCTAAAAGTTTGAAGGATCATTTATACCATCTTTGAAGCAAGTGAATACAAATATTCTAAAAGCTGTGATTGATTAATAGATAGATTGTAGTCTAATGTGGATTTGAACTTAGGTCAAGATCCAACTACCCAAATCATTTCCTTTAGTATTTTTCATGGATGAAAAATCCACTTAGAATCTTACAAAGCTTACAATTTAGAAATACAAATAAGATTCACAAATGTATTGGAAGTAGGAAGACTTTGATACCTTTGTGCTTGATAATACGTATAATATCATAGAATATGTAGTGCCTTTTGGTATTGATTGCTCATCTTTATACAATGAATAATCATATAAATACAATTTTATTTATTTTATTTGAAATATAACCCTACCTCTTATCAAACAATAAAATATAAGAGATGTAATGAATATTTTTCAAATTTACACTTCATGAATAGTTCTTAACATGTGAAAAACTTGACCTAATTCTAAACCTACTTCTTAAACCCATATATCCATGGGTTACTTGTATCATGACTTACTTCTTATCATATGATAAAATATAAGGAATGAGATGAATATTCACCAAATTTGCACTTTAAAAATAGTTCAAATATGTGACACTCTTGACCTAGTTCTAAACCTACTCTAATAATGATATTTAGTGTTGTATCACCAATAGCCAATAGTATAGTTATCCCTATTGCCTCAATTTTACTAAATGTCAATTTCTTGACAATTAGTGTCCTCACCTTTGTCTTTGTAGTATTGCCATCCTTGTTACCCTTAGGGCTAATTTCCATTGCTGGACTAGAAGGCCAATTTCTAGAAGGGGGTTGGAAGCTTCATTAGAACCCTAGTTAGGCCTAATTTTTAATGTCATTTCCATTGGAACTAAAGCCCATAATTTGGCTCCCTAAATTTGCTAGAATTCTACACATTTTCTAAATGCATGAATGAGTGGTTTACATACTTTATCAATTACCATGTGTTCTTGTTCAACATAGCAAGTTGCAATTTGCCTTGTTACCATTTGTAATTTGTAATGCACTTTTTTCTTGAAACACTTGTTAATGCCCTCAAAAGTGCAAGCACTCTAGCTCATTTGTTTATATTCTTCCAAAAATGTTGTCCTCAAATTGAAGCTCCAAGCCTTCCAGGTTTGTAATTGTTAAAAATGTAGGGTAAAGGGTGGAGGCCTTGGATTTTAGTTTGCATCAATGAACTCACTTATTGCTCTTTCATCCAAAGATCCAATGCTTCAATGGAAACATGTTCTTCTTCCACCACCATCTTCTAGACATCTGTACTTTATCAAGTCGCAACTTTGGTTTTCAACTTTTGATTTTAGCTTAGGATAAATTTGCCATTGACAAGACGTCTCCAATTACCACACATTGAAATCGCTAATGATTGGACAAGAACCGCACAACACTAAAACTTTGTGAACAAGATGGTGGGAAGGCCAGTTTACATAAGAAACCAAAGTAAAATGCAAATTCATACCACCACATAGTCAGCGCACATTGTATGGTAAAGGGCTACAATTTTTTTCCAAAACCTGTTACCATTAAGTTGCAACAAAATTTGCAAGAGGAAACCGTTTTGTGCATTTGTTTTTGAAAGTGAATCTTAACATGGCGTTGAATAATCATGTCAAGTTTTAGAGCTTGCAAGTTCTTATTGTATTGTGGTAAAGAATTTGAATTTTGTCTATGTGGTCACTAGCAAGGTTATTCTAGGTTTCTAGCTCAAGATTTAACTTCCAATTTTAGCTTTGATTTTATGCTTAAAAACAAGCTTTTAATTTCCTCTCACAGATCAACTTCCAGTTTTACACCACAATTTAGCCTTCCAACAATTGACTTTCATGAGGCTTCACAAGATTCAAGAATCAATGTTCTAGGACAACTCCCCAATCCTCTTTCATTCAAACTCATTCATAGTTACCTTGCTTTTAAAATCAAATTCTCCATGGAAGCAATAAACTACCACCATTCTATGACTTTGGGCCCAATGTTGATCCCACCCCTCATCACTTAAGTCTCACGTAAATTGTACTTCACAATTTGTCCTACAATCTCTTTCTCAGACATTCTTGGATTCTTTAGTCAATGAATTTGAAAATCCTTCTCTAAACACAATTGACTAGTTGCATTAATTAGCTACAATGAGTTTCAACTATTGCCATACACAAATCAATGATCACTTGGATGATTCAAGGTGAGACCATCAATGGCAATCAAACTTATCTAAAGCATTTCTAAGGTCAAAAGAGTACAAATGTTGTGAGGGCTTCTTGTTGCTAGAAGCTACAAGACTAGTTTTGCAACACCTCTAAAAATGCAAACTTGCCTATGAAATTTTCTTGTAATAGGAGTTGTCTAGAGAATCAAAAGCAATTGCAGATAGAAACTGCTTTTAATTGCAGCTACAAATGCTCAGAGTGGGTGATGTACAACTTTACTTTGAAACCTTTAATGCATTCAAGTAGTTCAAAAAGGTTGGTGTGAAATTTTTATATAAATTGGCTCTTTTGGTGTTTTTGGATCCAAGCTCTATTTATGTAGTTCAATTTAGGAATCCAAAAGACAACAAATTGCTTATAATTTTAAAGAATTATCACTTTAACCCCTAAAGGACCATTGTCCCCTTGGAGGACAAAATGAATTTCAAGCAAGTTCCTTTGACCTCAATGTTTAGTGAAACTTTTTGAAACTTTCTTACAAAATAGAAAAACTATTTAGCTTTGTAGAAAAATAATTTTTATTTCAATTGGTGCCCGGGAGAAACAAGTTATACCATTCCAAACATAATTTTTATATCATTGGGCAAAAAAGAAAATCTACAAAAATTTGAAATTAAATTAATTTTTTTCCTTATAAATCATATTTTTGTCAACGTGTGAAGCTTTGATTCATTCCATTTGAATTAGTGATGTGAAAGTCATATACAATCTTGTATTTTGAGCAATTTGAGCACCTTCCAGAAAAAACAACTTATAGGATTCATATCTGGATGCAATTTTCACAATTTTTTACAATCTTTTTTTGAAAGGTTAAGTTTATTTTTTAGAACAATCTCACTATTGGGATTATTGTGTTTCAAACCCATCTTAGAGCTATTAACAATTTATTTATTTTTTCAATCTTGGGCTTAGTATACTTTTACTTAACAATTTTGAAGAATGAAAATCAAGTGTGTTTTCTTTGAAAGTGCTTTTCTAGACTTTCAATCTAATTCTTCAACACAATAGCCTTAAATTCAAGGTCCATAGTGCAAATATTTCCACAAATGGCGGTCAAAGTCACTTGAAATTGCAAACCAATGTTAAAAAAAAGTTTGTTCCAACTTTGAATGCTAATATCTTCCAACTATATGGTCAAACTTCATAAAAAAAATTCACATTATCTTAGACAAGTAAAGTACAAGACCCTATAGTTAGATTCTTAAAAAATTGTTTTTTTTTAAATTTCTTTTTGATGAATGCAGTTGAAATGACAATTTTGAGTGGTTTTTGACAAAAAAAAAATGGCCCTAGTCCTATAGGAATTAAGAACATCCTACCTTGTGATGAAAGATGCTTAGACCAAGCCTTGAGAAACAAAAAAAACTAGAGTTGATTGGAATGAATGTTTGGCAGAATAGAGCTCATGGAGATGGACAATGGTCAAGCAAGCTTATCAATATGAGTAAACATTTTTTTTCCGCAATTGGTTGTGATAATGGGAAAGATGTAAATAATGAAGTAGATTGCTAGAATATGTTGTACGCTAGGAAGGCAATAGGATATGTTATGGCATAGTGTTGGAGGTTGATGGTACTTGGAGTGTGAATCAATTATTCCTAAATCTTTAAGATATTTATGCAAAACATGTACAATATTTTCAAGGGCAAAATGTACTAGACTATGCTAGGCCAACCTAGGTATGTATTATGTTCTTTTTTTACTTGTTTGTAAACATGAAGTTTTATCAATCCTATTTTATATTGCATGACTTCTTGTGTTGTAAATGGTTCTCATATATTCTAGACTTGGTCACATTCTCAATTTTTTAATATTATCATTTTATTCAGACAATGCTTATTCTAAGTTTATACTTCTAATTTCTTTAACAATATTTATTAATACTTGTTTTTTCATTCACTTTCTACTATGTATATATGATTATAGTCTTTGTTGTGAATGACTTATTTCACTAGAAGAAATCTATGTTAATCTATTTGACATATAGTCTAACACAACTATATTGAAAATAATGTTGATTTATAAAACTATGACTAAAATAAAGCTGAAATTGTATTAAATCTAACAAAAAAATGTCATCTAGATTAATGCATATTTCTTCTAGTGTTTTTTTACTAACATTAAATTTGAACATGTCAAAATTTGATAATTGCAAAAAAATATTGTAATTGGCAATTACTGTTTATGTTGTTATTTAGTGTTTGTTACATAAGTAGGGTTGTTTCCATTTAGTATTCGAGTTTCATAATTAGTATTGCAATTACTAAATATCATTATTTAGTGTACTTCTTAAGACCATCCACAAGTCACTTGTTTGGTAATTTAGTTAGTTAAATTTTTATTCACATACAAATGAATATTATTGAAGGTGACAATAGTTGAAATCAAATAATTATGAGATTATTGAAATTATGAGATATGAACTCATAATAAAAAAATTTAAGTATATTGCTCAAATAGCACAAAAAGCATCAATAGACCCTATACACAAATATACATACAAAGATATAAATGTATACACTTGCATATATAAAGTACATCTACAACAGTTATGCTACTCATCATTTTTACTAGTAATTGTATCTTAAACCTGACAACTATAAATTATGTCTATCTAATCGATTTTACAATTAACAATCTTAAATTCAAAAATAAATTGATACATTGTTAAGATTGGATGTTAGAGATCTTTGAATTAACAATGCTAGATAAATAAATAGATATGCACTTCTATAACAAATACAGACAAAAGGGTTTAGGGATTTACACCACAACCATTTGATGTACTATTACATTATGATGCTTTCCATAATCATATTTGATAATGAGATACCATTTAATTTGAGTGCTTCTTTTCTGTAACGGCTAGTCCAAATTACTAATGTGTACTTGCATAATCACCCTTTTTATTTATTGGTGTCAAAATTGGATGTTGGAGTAGATTTTCATATTCCATTTTAAATACATTGAACTTTTTTGAAAATAAATAGGATTTAGGAAACCAAAATTTTCAAATCAAGATTCTTTGTTTGCAATCCCAACTATTGAGCTATAAGTAAAAAGGTCCAATGTAGACATCTTGACCATTATGAGTAATTAGGAATGGACCATAATGGTTAAGCATTTAATCTAAAGTGGCCATAATCTAAATGTAAGTGCTTTAAAGTCCAAATTTCTATCTTTTGGTTGTAAAACTATTATAAAATTGACTATTTTAATGTGATGAATAGTGGTTGTTTTAAGAAAAAGTGATAATCAAATGTTGTACGTGAGTGGCATACCTGTTGTAGATGCACTTTAAATATGCAAGTGTATACATTTATATCTTTTGTATGTGTATTTGTGTATAGGGTCTATTGATGCTTTTTGTGCTATCTGAGTAATATACTTAAATTTTTTATTATGAGTTCATATCTCATAATTTCAATAATCTCATAATTATTTAATTTCAACTATTGTTACTTTCTCTTATATTCATCTGTATGTGAATAAAAATTTAAAAATTTGAATCCATCTTACAAGGCAAGGAAGCAATGCAATCCAAAATGGACTCATCTAAGTCTTATCCATCAATTTAAAATTAGTTTAGGAATTCTAGTTGTTTTCACTAAGTCTAATTCATTAGGCACAAAGTTTGGAAATATCCATAGGCAATGGCAAAATTCAAATTATGCAACCCCTTTTTTTATTGAAAAATTTATTATTTAAAAAAGCTTATAGTTAGTATTTACAACACGTTAGAAATCTTCATAGAGTTGGATTTGGCACTAATGTTTGGCTACTTCAAAAAAAATTGTTTGAAAGTATCATTTTTTTTCAATAATTTTACATTTGTCATGTAATGTATTTATAGTCTTATAAAAACATTTTAAAGAAAACTGCAAATTAACCTTGTAGGATGATATGCACCTAAAGGTCTAATAGATGACTTCATTGTTAATTGAAGAAACAAAAAAATGCACCTATTGGTCCAATAATTGGAATATGTTGGTGCCTACTTTGATAAAAGGGGCCTTGTTCTTCCAAGGTTAATAGTGGACATCACAAAGTTAGAGTAAAACATTTTGTCAAAAAATTTGATGACTAAATTGCCACAAGTCCTCTAAAATATTGGAATGAAATATATGGATGTATTCTCCTATCTTTTTTTTAATAAAATAAATTACATAATTCAAATGGAGTTAAAAATTGCATGAATAATTCTCTCAACTTCTAAACCTGTCTACAAAGATGGAATGTAGATTTTGAACTTTTGCATAGAAATAAATTATAGTTTAAAAAAAAATCTAAACTTCATTTTTGCAAGGTTATGTTTTTCTTCCCATCTCTACATGTAATGATTCATTGTACATAAATCATAAAGCACTGATTGATCCTTTGCTCACATTATTGAAGAATAGACAAAAATTGCTTCTCAGATGCATTCGTCCATTTCCTATAGCTCCCATATAGTAAGCTCTTGAAGACATTTAAAATCCTTCTAGTCAACACCAAGATTCTAAGGGCTTAACTCATGACAAATACTATGACTTTTAGGGATTGATCGAGGAAAAATGATGAGGTCTAAAATACCCGATGTATGACATGGATAATTTTTGGAGATAGGATCACATCCTTCCATAGTTAACAAAGTGTACAAATGAAAAATGCACCTATTGATCTAAAAATCAGACCACCCAGGTGTTGTCCTTTCTCCTTAGTGCTTGAATCCTCTCTTGCATTTTTGCATATTTTTGCTTGTGTATTTATAAGTATACGTTGCGTCTGTTTTCAGGTGCCTAAAATGATCCAGCCGCTGATTTTTTTTGGCCAAATGAATCAGTAAAAGGGCTGGAGTTATTTCTCTGGACTTGCCATGGGAACGATCTGTCTGGACCCCAAGAAATTAACGTTGTTGCAAATCTCGAAAGCCATGAAACTCAAACCAACAAACGTCTTCGTTAAGCACGTCTGCTCTTCTTCACTCAGTCTCCAGCCAATCCCATCCGCGCGCACCGCCAACTGCGCCGTTGCGACTGCGCTGGCAACTGGCCCGTGAACTATGCGCGCAACCCCGACGGCCTCCATCCAGCTCACGTCGCCCCCCGTCCGTCCTCCCCTGGACGCAACGTCTCTGTTCCGTCGGTTTCTTCGGACAGAAGGCGACGGAGTCGTCGAGGGGCAGCCGAGCCGCCTTCGCTCATCATCATTCAGTCTCTCGCTCGTTTACTCGCCTGCCTGCTTGCCTGCCTGTGGGTCTGCGCACCTCTCTGCCCATCCTCTCGCTCTTTGCGCGCGGCCCTTTCCTGCCTGCGCGGAGGCTACTCAGCCCACGACGACTCCACTGACGCCTCTGCCTCCGTCGCTGCTCTCAGCTAGCGCTTCCAGCTGCGAGCTCAGATCCAGCCGCGCTTACGATTTCGCACCAAGAGTCCACAAAGCGCAGCTAACAGGGAGTCCACAAAGCGCTGGCAGACCCAAACCACGGATTCTTCTGTATACCTGCTGATTGCGGGAGGGCTGCATGGAGGCCAGGGCGTCGCAGTCGAGGAGGGACGATCGGCAGGCGCGGGAAGAAGAGGTGACGAACGATGTTTATTTTTCTTTGTATATATGGGAGTAGGGGGTATCTGATGGTGGATGGTGTGGATGCTGTGGATGCTGTCTGTGTGTGTGTGGGGCGGGCGACAGATGTGTATGTTGCTGTTACGGTGTGCTTGACGATTTGGAGGAAGAGCGAGAGAGATTTGCTGGGTATGGTGCCACGAATCTTGGGTGACGGAGAGACGGAAGCTGTGGTATGGTGTGGAGATGATGGTGGCGACGGCGGTGGTTTCGTGTTGCCTCATCGTCTCCTGGGCATACCCGGGGTAGAGGCGCCGGGGGGTGTTTAGACTTGCGACTATTTGTGTGGGTGTTGTAAGTTTGGGCGTTTTGGACATGCGGGGGCAGAGTGGGGTCGTCAACTACAGAGACGTGACCTGCTTGTTTCGGGTCTCGTAGACCTTTTTGCTTGCTCGCGCAGTTCCGGTTGGAATTTCCTCCTCAGGGGCGGTTTCGCGCAGTAGTTTTGTGGGCGTACCCTACTCGTTGATAAATCTAACGCCCCCACGAGTAGCGCAATCAGGAAGCGCGTCAATGATTGAGTTTGTAGGTCTTCGGATGGGATTGAGTGGGTCTGTATGCCATTCATGGCGCTTCCCAATTTGGCCTGAGCTCTGTTTCTGACTTCGCGGGTTTCCTGATTGCGCTACTGGTGCTGCCATGGAAGATTCCGTTTTCTTTAATTGCAGGATTTCGGGGAGAATTAGTCGTAGTTTCCGACAAGAGCTGAATGATAATTCAGCTTTCTGTTGTTACCTTCAATCCCGTCGGAACCCAACAAATTGAATCCGTTGTTGCGAGGACGACTAGTTGTAGCTCCGTGCACGTGGGTACAGAGCCAATTCCGCAGGTGCGCCGGGTAATTGCAAGAGCGTCGAGGTTAGGTCTTTCAGTACGACCGACGTATTATCCCTTGTCCATTATTTTATGTATTGTATATGTGGACATGGAATCGTTTGGGGATAACCCATGCGAGAGAGCCGGCGGCTCCGGACCTGCAATGGGATGTGCACAAGCCGAGTGCACTGCTCTCTGCAGGGGACGAATTGCATTCCCGGGCTACACACCACACATCTTGGTGCTAGAATGGGGCCCACACAGCTAGATCCGGCAATTGGACACTCTCGGGAACTCTTCGTGACTTGCAGTTCAAGGTAGTGCGAAAGTTTCTGGGAGGGGTACAAAATTCTGAAGCAGTTTCGGAGCAGGTCGAGAGTGGCGACCAGCATGCTCAGTACTGGGTGTGGTTGGAGGGTTATAATGGGTCTGAATGTGACTGTATGTGTGTTCAATTCGGACCAATTACCCTAACTAGTGAAGTCGACGTGTACTCTTGTAGCTTCTCGTTGACCCTTTCTATAGTGGGAACGGAGCTGGAAAGTGTGGTAGCGTACAGCAACCTCTGTCTACTTGCTCTAATATTGTAGTTTGTAATATGCAGTATTGTGCTGGGTTATGACGGTGGCAATTTGTTGTATGGGCAGCTTTCATCGTGACGGACACACACAGCTTCAATTACGCGGTGTCTTCTATTGGCGAGCTCGTGGACCCGGAGGGAGACTGTGAAATAAAACCTTCAGGAAGGTTCCCAACAGTTGTTCGAGGTTTCAGGGGGAAAGCAGGATGACTACAGGATGGATTGTGACGTTGTATTGTATCTCAGGAAATGAATCAGCTCTGTGCTGCTTTTAGTCTCGTCAATCGCAAGGTCAGACTTTGTGGAATAGGTGTCCGTCTATCTGGGCAGAATGGAGCTCTGAACATGAAGAACACCTGCTGGAACAAGTGAACAAATTGAATTGTTTTGGATTATACGTGATCTGAACGCTAAAGTTTGACAGGACTTGGGTGCTGCCACTGGTCGTGACTGTTTAGTAAACCTAAACCTGACCTCGAGCTCAAGGCAGCTGCATCAGTGAATAACCTTGTTACAGGCTTTGCTACATTCAAAGGAGAGTATTAGCTGATCACGAGTCCTTTAGTATTGGGGTTGAAAGCTCTCATTCAGGTGGTTTGGGGGTTCATGTGTGGGTACCAGAGCATTAATCTGCACACTGGCGAATGTAATGCGGGAATGATACGGTTTTCAGGCGGCTCTTATTTCTGCCGGTAGATTCGATTTTGAGACTCCTTGGTCAGAATGTAGCGTGCCAAAGTTTGGAGAAGGGAAACCTGCATCCAGCTTGGTCAAACCGGGTTTGAAGCCAAGGAGAGGAGGCAGAAAGTATGGCAGAAGAAGGATAACTGTTCTTCCGGATGTTCTCATATTCTGGAGAAAGAGAGCTGGATTGATAATTGGAATTCTGATGGAAAATTATGACTTAGGCGTGGAAGTATGAAGAATGTTCAACTTGACCTTTGGATTACTTGCAGAAAGTAAGGGTTGTAATGCACATTAGTGGGAATCTTGAGATGTCAGTGGTTGTCACCCTTTAGGGTTTGGAGATTGAAGGAGTAACGGGTTCGGGTCATTGTTGAGCGGCTTTGAGCTGGTCCGACAACTTCGTGCTCACTCACACTGCAATTTCTAGCTACCTTGGAGTAGTGACTGATCTTGAAAAGATGAAGGATTACCTGCAGTTGTGAGAAAGATTGGGAGGACAAGATCAGTATAGAGAGGCACCTCGGAGGTATGATTAAGCATTGCACAAGGTACTCGCTGTCAAAACTTGTCAGGAACGCAGTGGGAGACTTGAGGATGCCGAATTGGGCAATGACAGGGGTCGGGGTGCTGTACTTGGAGGGTCAATTTTGAGTTGGGCTGAAGAGGAGCAGAGGTTCGAATCTTTGACTTAAATCCTCTTACTACTTCTTGCTTTGCCAACAGCTTTTTGCAAGCTCAGGGAGTGTGTGCATGATTCCTGTTTGTCACCCGGATCAGCCTAGTTGTAATTGATTGTAGTTTTTGCTTCCTTGGGATGATAGACTTCAATTGCTCTGGTAATGAACTTTCTGCTTCAGTGAGTGTAGTATACTTTACGCGATTCAAGCAGGTTGTCGACGTCGTTGGCCTTAAACCTAATAAAGGGCATGGTATACAACATGAGGCTTGAGTGGATTACGTAGAACAATCAATGGTTTATGAACTATTTCTGTAATTTGTCTACTGCTTGTCCTACCGTGCATGGTTGGTCGTAATAGCTAGGGCGTAAGCCCTGATGCAGATCTAGCCGTCTTCAGGTCTGAATTTTGAGGAAGCTCAATTCGTTGCAGCACTTTCATGGATTGAGCTGTGTTTCTGTGGAGAAGAATGTTCTTTTTGGTCACATGAAGAGATAAGTCTATTTGAGTCAACTAGGAGGTCAATAGTCACATCGTGGTGGCAGTTCATATCCCAGCTGACGATTGCAATATGTTTGGAGTGTCAAGGAGAATGCTGTGGCAGTCAGATTTTATTACGGGAGCATCACTGGCCATATTTGGATCCACTAATTTGAAGAGTGATGAGAGGACGATCGGTAGTTTAGACCCATTAGGAAACTGCGCAGGACACACGTGCGCGCCGGAGTCCCGTGTCTTGGCAGGAGTAGGGAGTACTATCAGGGTTACACACTCTTAAGGAGGCAATGACATGGCCCTCCGCTTGACCATGGCATGTATACGTGGAATCCTCCGTTGGCATCCTTTGTTATCTCCCTTCTCATCTGAACAAATCCATGCATGGTAGGATCAACTTGGGTCACCTGGCATGCCCTGTCGTTTCGAAGACGATTCAATGGTTTAATGTTGGGAGTGTAACCTTCTTGGCTATAGAACATCCAATGGAGCTCTGTATGCTAAGCTGTGCATCTACTCTTTGTCTTATGGATGCTCTAAAGTTATTTATAATAGGTCGGATTTAGGGACTAATGTTTAGTCGGAATAGGGTTCTCATTGTTAGTCCCGTACGAACACCAATCGATATTTGATGATACAACAAACATATCTGTGCAGGTGGGAGCTCCACATTGGCTCAAGATGGATAACAGCATCGAGAAGCCAGGTGTGAATGAGGCCAGTGAAGCTGAAGCACCAGCCACGGCCCATCACGCTGACTTGACATCCAAGTTGGTGACTACCAACTTGGACTTGGCGGAGCTGAGCTTGAAGGTGGGACAGGACACGGAGACGATGGTTTTGAGTCCCTCTGTGAGCCCAGTTTCCAGAAATTTGCTGGCGTCGCGAGGAAGGACTGCTGTTTGGAGGCAAAAGGTTCACTCGGGGGCTGGAGCACCAGTGTTAGCTGGACAGAGGATCTTGGAGTTTCCGAGTTCGACGTTGGCCACTCAAATTGCCACGGTTATTGCTCCTGGTCAGAGAGTGGGGCATGACACTTCCAGGCCAGAATCCAGTTCCCTCCTTACTAGCACACTTCCTGTGGCTTATCGATCATTACCACCTGCCTCAGGTCTTATGGGATTGACTCCGAAGCTTTTGTCCCCGGCTCCAGGTATCCGCCTTGCATCCCCTGGATTGTCTTCCTTACCAGGCAACCTTTCCCTTTATCCACCAGGTTTGGCGTTGACTACAGCTGGGCATCGGCGAATGCCAGGAGCACCATCCGGCTTGACTCCTGCAGCTGGATGTCCAGTCCCTCTGCCTCCTACGAATTTACCTCGAATTTCACCACGGCCTGTTCAAAGTAATGGGAGTAATAGTAAAGTGCGATCTGGGCACATGTGCCATTCTTCGAGACAGAATTGCTCTCAGTATTGCCTCCAGGGATTTAAGTTTTGTCTGTGGCACATATTGGAGGATCCTTGTGCGCCGTACAAGCAGTGTGAGTTTGTGGAGTTTCCAAGCCGAGAGCGGTGCCGTTTTCCCGTGTCTTTGAAGTCGGAGAACACCAGGTGTGCAGGGATTGTCCCATTTTGCCCAATCGGCCTTTTATATAGCACTTATGCGGGCTTGCTGGTTTGGTAGTGAGAGTCCTTTCGATGGTCATTGGTGAGAATATGTCCAATAATGTGTCATCGGTTGACAAGTCTTGTATTGCAAAATTACTTAGACACAAAGATTGGGTGTAATTGAGATGAATTGTCGATGCCTCCTTATGAAGTCCACTCATATTCAAATTGGTGAATGCGTTTTTGCTGTGGAGCCTATCTTACTTGCAGGAGTCATAAGATGAAGTGTATTCGTGAGGTCCGTCTTTGAAAACGTGTTTTGGTGGATGCTGCAGATATTGTCAGATGCACAAGCAAGTGAAAGGGTTTACCATAAATCCAGGTACACTAAAAAGCCAACAAGCAATGGAGCATCCTGTGCTCGGGGAATTTTCAGTGCTTGTCCTGGCGGCTGCTGTTGCTCATCAGGTAGAGGTTGTGGCGCCTCCTAGACTTTGGGCTTCTTTGCTAGTGAGTCAGACACCACTGGTTGCGCCGTCACCTGAGAATTGCTCATTAAAGGTGGAATTCGGGACACCTGAGTTACCGAGGTCCTCCAGTGGCAAGAAGGTAGCTGCACAGTTGCAAAGTGATCTGAAGCAGGTGGAGACTGGGGCGTACATCAACCCGAAGGCAGCTGCAAGAAGATCGCAAGGTGATATACCGTCCCCCGTCAACTTACGTACGTTGAGTAACTAAGACCAGCGTTGGAACTGGATTTGAGAAGTGTTTTCGGAAGGAAGAAGACTGTAGACAGGAAACTGGGAATCAGCTCCATGTGGGGTATCACGATGACTATCAAAGTGAACTCGTCTTAACATGCGTTAACTTTGAAAGCAATGGATCTCCCCAAGTGGTGGCAACATTTAGAGTTTCGGGACAATGAAAGAAGGCATACACAGAACGCATTGATTGGGAAGCCAATTGAGAGTGTTTAGGGAAGAGCGTACAAGCTAATCAAGAGAAAGCAACACCTTCGTGTTTCTGGCATCTAGATATGTTCACTTACAATATTACCGTGTGGTGCTGTTTTTGGCAGGCATTCGTTCCGAGACGTTTGATATGTGTGGAGGACTGAATATGTTATTAGGTGTATGCACAGGAAGCTTGCAGATGAAGGAGGATGGAAGATCTTTCGGGAGCACATCAGGAGCAAGTGCCAAGATCTGCTTGGAATGCAACTTAGACATTGCGAGTTGCCGAGCAAGAGGATGTGGATATCAAGATTCGACGTTCGTGGTGAACACGCCATTGAAAATCGGGTCTACTTCCACCAAGGTGGCAAGTGAGTTGGAGCACTTCCGTGCCCAGCTAGGTAACCGGCTCAGCAGCCATGGCATCTCTCTTCCGTATACAGGGCCGGGTGTTGGAGGGAAAGCAGGTGCAGATCGTGCATCGAGCGGAGGCGGTAGAGGTTCCCATCGCAGTGGGAGTCCACATCTGGACAACCTTGTTCGCCCAGACACTCTCGGGCAAGTCCCTGTCTTTGTGAACGGAGGGCCTGCGAAGCGGCGTGCATTTGGAGCACCAAGCGTTCCATGTTTGGTGGATCTTGGAGGCATTGATCTGACCAGGGTAGGATTGATTTGCAGTCCCCAGCATCTGACCGGAGCGCTGCAAGGAAAAAGGTCCATTGAGCAGTTGAATATCCCTCCTACCATCGACTTCGGAGGATTGGATATGGCCACAATGGGGGTTCGCTGTGGACCACGAGAACCGCGTGCCATTCCTGGTCTGGCTATCAAACGCAAGTCGAAGTTGCAGACTGCAAACGACAGTTCTTCTATGGGGCGAGGCCAGGTGGGTGTTACTCAGATACATGGTGTTATGGATTATATAACTGACCAGGATTTTCCGAGAGTTGGGAATTACTAGACGTTTGTCGGAATGTTAGTTTGCACTTTGGACACCTACCATGTATAAGGAGTGAGAATACAGCAGTTTCTTAGTTGTTGCTTGTCTCGAAGCCTAGCATTTGTTGACATGCTCAAGAGCTGCATGCTTCCGGTGGTGGCTACGGATATGCCTGATCGAAGAGCTTGGAATAATTTCATGCAGGGTCGAAGGGTATTTTTCTCTCGTTTTGTTGGTGTGAGAAAGCGGCCATGGGGAGCCTATGGGGCTGAGATTCGTACGCCCGAGGGCAAGCGGTTGTGGTTGGGTACGTTCACCACCGAAGAAGCTGCTGCTCGCGCGTATGACGACGCTGCAAGAATTTTCCGGGGGAAGAGTGCAGTGACCAACTTCGTGCAAGGTTCTGAGTTCGACTTTGGGATGAATTCTCCTTTTGTTATGGGTTCTTCTTCCCATGCTTTGGAAGACGAATTGGTGAGCGACGGCCCGGGAGCGAAGAAGCGTTCTGCATTGAACCTGAAGAAGGTGGATAGTGACACAGAAGTGGTGACCCTTGGGATCATCCAGTCGAATGTGGTTACTACAGACGGGCTGGGAGCAAGCGACAATGCTGGTCCATTCGGTAACCAGGTGAAGACATTGAACTTGCTGGGTACTTTAGAATCAAAGAGTAAGGAGAACTCGCAAGCTGGAAAAGCTGAGCAGCTCGGTGCACCTGAAGGTTTTCATAAGACAGCCGGTCAGTCGAAAGGCACGGGTGGTCTGACAAAGGAACGTCCAAGGCGCAAACAGTCTCAGAAGGCGACAGCTCAGGAAGCCAGTCCAGAGAAGGAAGAGGACTTGAGCCGCTTGAGTTGGTCAGGTAAGAATGGGGGTGAATCTACGGTAGGACCAGATCGTCTGCTGCTGTTGAGCCATTTTGCGATCAGTCAAGAAGGAATTGAAATGGAGGAAGGGCTTGATTCTGGAAACGATCGATCCAAGGTGCACACAATGTCGCCTCCGGCTGGATCGGATTCTGGTGCTGAATCGGCTGACGAATCCGATGGGCCTTCAGACACAGAGCTGGGACTGGATTTTGCGTCCGGGTTTCGGGTGAAAATGGAGGAGGATCTGGTGGAGAGAGGCAGGTCGAGCGAGTGGAAGAGATCACGGCAGAGAACTTCGTCTGCGGAGCCGTTCATTCCTGGAGAATTGAACGAAGAGGAGAAGCAGCAGCTGTTGGAACTGGGGGACGGTGACCCAGAGTTCCGGTTAGCAGGCGTGCGGAAGTCTCAATCAGGGAGATTCGAGGCCACGATCTACGACCGCAGCATGAGGAAGAAAGTGTACGTAGGGATGTATAACTCGATGCTGGAGGCTGCGCATGCTCGTGACGTGAGAGCTGTGGATTTGGGGTTCATGTCATCACTGAATTTTCCCGACTCGAACGCTGGACAGGTAAACTCTTCTATTGTAGGATCATTGTTGGAAGCAGCAGCTCTCTTTCAGACTGTGAGCGGCAGCGGAAGTTGTTAAAGTGTCTATTAGGAGATGTGATTCCGGGTGTATTTCTTGTCAATCCTCTGGTAACCACCTCTTGCGTGTTGTTGAATTGAATATCTTTGCAACTAGCCTTTTGAATCTGTCGGCAATTGTCCTGTGAGAATTTTTTTTCTGTACATGTGACTAATCTTAGAATGTAATTTTTCTGGGCTTCTGTGTTCTCGGGACCATTGGTACCTAATTAGTTAGGTACAGTTTGCCTCTTGTGGTCTCTGTTGTTGGGTTGGACTATTGTGCAAACTCTTCTGTACTGTTTCCATCTTTGAGCAGAATAGTGTCGAAGGACTGGACAGAAACAACGTAATCGTATTTATGTTTC
Organism: Climacium dendroides; assembly: GCA_950106755.1. Lineage (NCBI taxonomy): Eukaryota > Viridiplantae > Streptophyta > Bryopsida > Hypnales > Climaciaceae > Climacium > Climacium dendroides. Next base: position 28,257,774 of record OX467082.1, on the reverse strand, counting down.
AGACACGTCAGTATATGCACTGATAAGATAAACTGTATATGGAGGAGAGCTGTCAAGTAATGCCACTAGTTTTTGTGCGATGGAAGTTGCTCTAAACGTGGGTTATTTTTGGTTGCAGGGAATTAGGAATTCGAAGGGAAGTGAGGATGGTAGCAAGAAGCCCAAAGCTCAAGAACTTGCACAGTGGTTCAGTAAGAAGCGCCTGACGACTCAAGGTAAATCAGATATTGTCACAAACAATGTGCTGAAGCGCAAGGTGCCAGATAGTGAGGAGAAAGCGGTGCACAGTAAAGTGAAATCCTTGAAATCCAGATCACAGAAGACCAGATTGGCTACCTCTGAGTCGAAGCCTTTAGACGCAAGCAAAGCAAGTGAGACTGGAAAAGAGTTACGGAATGCCGAGGCGGGAGCGGCCTCGAAAGCTTCGACGACGGCTTCAGGTCTGGTGGTCTTGCAGCCAAGGGGTCATGTGGAGATTGTTTCTAGTAGTGATCACTACTTCCTATTGTTAAGGCGTTTGGGTTATTGCCTCTTGTCATGGGTGAAATGAGGGCAGTGCACTTTAATTGCAAGGTCATGTTAATGTTAGCTGATTCCGAAAAAAGTTCTAAGTTGAATTGCTGATATGATGGGCTTTGTATCTTTCTTGAAAATATGTCTACAAGAGTCTAGCTCTTCTGAGTCACTCATGGCCGAGGTCGGTCTGTGGACTGCTGTACATGCACATGAGGAGATGTACTGATAGAATGCTTATGTTTACTTCACGACTCCAGACAAGAAGACTTCTTCAGGAAAGGCGCCGAGGAGCAGCGCAGGCTTGGGATCTGAGAAACCGGCTAGCGAGACACCTGGAATTGCGTCTCAGAAGGCAAAGCGGAAATCCGAGGTTGTGATGGAGGCGGAGAAGGAGGCTCTGAACCCCAAGAAGCAGAAGGTGGAGGAGCCCGAAGAAGCAACCGTGAAGAGACGGCGCGCCCCTAGTGCCAAAGCCAAGGCAGAAATCACTGGAACCTCCAGTAAAGAGGCTATTGCTGTTCTGAAAGGTGCTGCTAAGGATAGCGAAGTTGTGAAACAGGAATCTGGCGTTGGTCAAGGAAGGCAAGCTGCTCAGAAAGCACCTCGAAGGAGCAGCATATTCAGGTTGGCCTCTCGAGGTTTGGCAGTTCTCCATGTCTTCGTTTAGCTGTTGGTGTTCCAACGGTTTTGAGAGTGATGGCATGAACTGAGCTGAGTGTGTTTTGGACAGGGCTTTTGCGGACAGCTTCGTGGAATCAGACTACGCGCGGGTTTACAAGACGACGTCGAAGCGAAGGGCCATGCTGGACAAGGATGGCAGAAGATCTGACAGCTCGTCTGCGGTTGCCAGTGCAGAGAAGAGCCCAGCGAACTCTCCGAAGGGGTCAACCCCGAATGCATCAAAGTTACGAAGGGAGAGAAAACCCCAAGGAGACGAGGACGCACAGACTCAAGCTGGCGAGGAGAGAAGTGGACAAGGCAGCAGGAAGCCCCCATTGTCGAAATCGAAGCGCACGCCACCAGCCGCCGAGGAACCTGCACGGTCCCGACCAGCAGGCAAAAGCTCAGGGAAAGGTGGTGGGAATCGAAGGGGCCAGCGAAACTACATGGGAGTGCAAGCAACTCCGAGCGGGCGATTCAAAGCGAAGATTTACGTTCCCAGGACGAAGAAGCACATTTACATCGGCATCTACGACACACCGGAAGAGGCAGCTCATGCTTACGACGAAGTAGCGTACCGGAAGCGTGGTGCGACGGCCCCTTTGAACTTCCCAGAGTCATTCCACGAGAACATGAAAGCCAAGCAGTCGATTAAGAAAGTGCTCATCCAGCTGACGGATGCTGGAGACTTCGAAGCAATGTGCTACGATCCGAAGCTGAAAGAGTACCATTCGGTGGGTGTGTTCAGTTCAGTGGATGCTGCCCGTCGGGCAGGCGCGCGGGAAGCCGCCACCATGGAGTCCAGCAACTCGGAGGGCTCTGGGAAGGAGGATGGCGAGTCTTGGAGTGCGAAAGTGGACAGCACTTCGGAAAGCAAGCCCATGAAAGGGAAGCGCAGTAAACCTGCGTTGGCAGGCACCTTGTCTCCTCCCGTTGGCGTGGAAGTGGAAGAAGGCGGGTCGGAGGACGAGGAGGATGTCCCTGTTGCAGAAGATCAGTCGCAGAAGGCGTCGGTGAGGTCCATGCGGTCGAAGAAAGGGACGTTCGCAAAGACGTCTGCGAGCAAGAAGCCGAGTAGGCGAGGAAGCATGACCCGTCGAGCCGACTTCAGGGGGGTGTATTGCAACGGCCACAAGTTCCAGTCGATATATTACAATCCTGCGACTAAGAAGCACACTTACCTGGGCACGTTCTTGACTGCGGAAGAGGCTGCTCGTGCTCATGATCAGGTATTCTTTCGGCCAGGATGCTCATTATTGTTTGACGAGATCACGGAAATGGAGATGGATTTCTTTCTATCAAATCGTTCTCACAAAGGGGGACTCGAAATCGGAATTTTTTCATTAGATTATTATGTATGTGTTTGTGTGCAAGCAGCGGTAGGCTGTCATTGATGACCAGAAGCGACTTGACAGCAAATTGTGAGAGTAATTGTGTTGATGTGGTTCGCAGGTGGGCTATGGGCAGTTTGGGGAGGAAGCGAAGTTGAACTTACCTGAAGAGATTGAGACCTTAAGGTCAACTGTGAAGGTTGTCGGCAACAACGTAGTCATGACAGGCGCTGAAGGTCGAATCAAAGCTAGAGCAGCAAAAGGAGATGGTGAGGACGAAGACGATGATGAAGAGGATGATGACGAGGAAGGACCAGAGTCCCCATTTTCAAGCCAGATGTTTGGCAATATCGACGAGAGAGGAAGTTTAGGAGCTTCGCTTGATGGTATGAAATCAGAAGCAGTTGAAGGTGAAGATGAAGAGCCAAATTCACCTTCATCTAGTGAGGCACCTTCAAGCTCGTGCGGTACGAGGCCAATTGCTGGAGTTCGGAGCAACTCCAATTCATTCCAGGTGGATTTATTGGAGAGCACATTGAAGGAAAGCAACAGCGAGGAGGAGCTTTCAAATGCTGTCAGAGCTGCTCTGAAGGGCAAAGGTTCTGAGAAGCTTACTGGGGATTCGAAGCATAAATCTACACGACATACAGATGATTTGAAGATCTCGGAGGGAAACAGAGCAAACGAGGGCTTGGATGAAACTCGTTCCGGAGGCGACATGGAAGAGAAATCTAGAAGACGAGTTTCCCGCCGCAAGATGTACCGTGCAAGTCGTATTGAGACACCACTTCTGAAGGGTGCACTTGAGGAAGTGGTAAGGCTTTCCCTGGAGGAAGACAAAGTTACAGAACAGCAGCGAGAAAGAGACGAGCAGAAAGATGAGCAAGGCCATACGGGGACGTCTCAAGATGGCCACAAGCTGCCACGAAGAGCTCGTAGACCCACTCCCGCACTGAAAAACGCTCGTGGGGAGGCGGCTTCCTTGTTTCTGCTGGGGAAAGGCAAGAGTGAGGAGCATCAGGCAGCGGGGTCGGCCATGCCTTCGTTTGATGTGTTGGCAGGGGAGTTTCTGAAGGCAAGTGTTGTGTTGGAAACAGCTGAAGCTGATGTAGCTGAGCGTCAGCTTCGAAAGGAAGGCGGAACATCCACTTCTCGTGGAGAATCAACACTTGCAACTTCTGTTGAAGTTGCCAACGACTCTCGTCTGGTTAGTCAGCCTTTGGAAGTCGTCAAGGACGAGTATGGTACCACAGAAACCTTGCCAGAGAACAAGATACCGATGATTTTGGGTGAGAATGTGGGCCTTGCTGCTGCTGACTAGTAAGAAGCGACGTGATCGATCGTATTGCAAAAGACCTCAGGTGAGAGCTCCTTATTCAACTTCCATAACCTTAATAACCAGTCCTAACGGAATCTCTTTCTCTCTCGATAATTGGGGCCTTGCTAATGAGGTTAACTTAAATGAAGTTACCGATTTAATCAAAATCTGTTGGTATATCGGAGGGCTATTCCATCAATTGAGGAGGTGTGATAGAAGGTCTAACTTAGGAAATCTCTGGGTTGTGCAATGTTTTATAAAATATCAGGGAACATGGTAGAAGATAATTATTGACATTCCGGTTGCCTTCTGACACTCCTTGAATATATGTACACTAAATAGTGAAATTAGGTTGCCCCACACTAAATTCTCGACATTCCACACTATATAAATATGTACAGTTAGTATAGATGGATGCAGTAATGTAGGAACCATGTGTGTTGCATGGGTTGGTGCACTGGTTCATGACTCGGGTTTAGAGAATTGCTTGTGCCTCCATCTGGACGAGTGGTGAGTCATGAGGTAACTTTCCTAAGGCAACCTAATTGTTCAGGCAACCTAATTTCACTATTTAGTTTAGATATCTCCAATGATTGACAAAACCACAGTTTCAGCCTTGTGATATATAAGGCATGGTGTTTTCCGAGTAAAACTTTTACATCCAATTCTTCGGGTACGAGTTTTTGAATCATTTTTTGGGGTCTGACCGGGGGGAACGAAGACTTGCTCCTGGATTTTTGTACTGTCAATGCTGATTGATTTGGGGTGTGAACGTTCTGCAGATTTTGGAACTGGAGGTTTTGCAACATTGTACAGAAACTTGGGCAGGATGTGCACTGGTGATGAAATTAGAATTCTCTGCCATTTAGAGATTACATTGTAAAGATTCGTTGTAGTCAGGCCATGAGGCTACAACGAATTGATTGAAATGGAGTTGCCTGGGTCTAGTACTCGTGGAAATACTGGAGCGAAAGGTCCTGAGCAAAATAAAATCTTTAATACGTTCAATGTCTTTCTTTTCTATGGACCCTTCATTCCTAATTTACGCTTGGCTTGTCACCCTGGTTCGCCCAATACTTGGACCATCTTCAAACAGAAGGGACAAAAACAACGAATTTCATCCAAGTTCAGAGATTTCTTTGATTTTTTTCTGTTTGGAAGATTTGTATCAATTTCCAATACTCTTCGTAGCAATTATTTATTCGATTTTGATTTAAAGCATGCAAGTATGTTCTCTCAGAAACTGACTTTTCTTAGTTCTAAAAGTGAACTTCCAAAATTACTTCAATAGATAAGAAATATGGAATCTTGCAAATTTCCATAATCGTACTGTTTCCCAAAATACTGGTAATACAAATATATGGGAGTTGGGAAGAATGAGGCAATTTCAATTAAAAAATAATATGGTGTAAGTAAATTTGCATCTCTAGTAGTGCTAAAAATCTTTTGACCCACCTTTGCACCTTGAAGGTGGGATCTAAATCTCATTGAAGGTGGGATCTAAATCTCAGTTTAGGAAGAAAACAACTCCACGTGGTTCTACAAAAAATTATCATTGAATTTTGTATATTAAATAGAATTATCCTAAAAATATAAAATCTCATGAGTTTTTAGATTTACAAGCTTTGCAATATTTTATATAGAATTCAACACTCCTATAAATATTCATAGGCCCCTTTATATAGTTAGAAACTTGTGCGTGGATTCATTACATTCAATAAATGAGGAAAAAATTAATTTTGAAAAAATTACAAGGTTCCATTGTCCCTCAAGGGACAAAATGGATTTTGGGTATACTCCTACTGTCTCACTTTTCATCATTCTTTTTTATAACTTTTTGTGAAGATAGGAAGAAACATCAACATTCTAGGAATATAATTTTTATTTCAATTAGTGCCTAAAAGTCATTAGAAAAAATGTGAACCCTAGAAAAGGTGTTTGACTTTTGGCCACGGTGTAATATAGGAAAAATAAATATAAATAAATAAATATTTTTATTCAATTTTTTTCTGAAATTGCCAATCTAATGTGGCACTAGTAGTATACCATCAAATTTTGAAAATAATAATAATAATAATAATAATAATAATAATAATAATAATAATAATAACATTTTTCTTGTAATATACTACTAACAACCTTATGTAGGGTTCAAATTTTTTGTGATGTAAAAGCTATGCTACCTAAGACCAAAATGAGGTTTATTAGGCAAAACCAAAAAATTCACCATATGTCAAAATAAAATTTTCAAAATTTTGTTTCTTGTAGGAAACACTCTTGTCTACATGGAAGGATTTGATTCATTCTATTTGCACTAGTATGAGAAAGCTATAGGCAATCTTGATTTGGGAGCAATCTAAGTATTTTCTTAAAAAAATAACTTATGGGATTCACTTTTAATGCAATTTCCACAATTTTTTAGAAAAAATTGTTTGACAAGGTCAAATTTGCTACTAAAACAATTTTACAATTGAAATTTTTATGTTTCAATTCTATTTTAGAACTATTAACAATTTAGTTTTTCATTCAATCTCAAACTTACTTCTACTTAATAATTTTTTAAAGAATGAAAATCAAGTTTGTGTCTTTTTAAAAAAATTCTTTAGATTTTCAATTCAATTCTTCAATGTTATTTTTTTAATTCAACATGTGTAGTACACAAATTTTAAGCCAAGAAGAGTAAATCTCATTATTGTGATTAGTGTGATTTGAATTCCATCTTATTGAACTACTTTAAATGAATTTAGTTTTTCCTTCTATCTCATACCTACTTCTACATATTAATTTTTAGAGAATGTAAATTAATTTTAAAAAAATTTAATTTAATTTTTAAAAAGAAATTCATTTTCCTTTATTTTGGACCCAATTCTTCAATATGAAGAAACTTTAGTTCAAGATCTATAGTGCAAAACTTTTAAGTTAAAAAATATTCAAATTCAAAAAATCTAGTCATGAAAGGTGGTAAAATGTCAAGAAATTAGGGTGGGAAAACCTAATTTTATCTAATTCAATAATTCAAATGCAAAGCATTATTGTACAGTATAATGATTGAAATTTTTCATATAGTGTAAAATGTTAAGAAATTGAAATTTTTCATAGAAGGTGAACCAGCCCATCACAATTCATTGACCAATTCCATTTCCCTAGTTTTGGCCCGTATTCCATTTACTACAACATCCAAATCCGTTCATTTTCCTAACAATTTCAGTACATTAATTTCAAAAGTGATAATGTGTCAATCCTTCATTGGTGGGAACTCAAGTGTTAATAGATACATGTTAAGGCACTAATGGGTTGTTTAGGGGATAGTTTTGACCCCACTCTATAAATGGCTTTGTCATTTCAAGGTAGACCACTTCAAAAATTCACAAAAATTACAATCTCAATTGAAAAATTATAATTCCGTAAAACAAGTTGGCCTCTATATACTCAGATTCCAAATTCGGGTGCTAATAGGCTTGTTGGCTTATTTCTTGGATCTTGCCTTCAAATGTTTTACAAGATTCATGTAAATTCTGCAAGACAATACTGATTCATAATTTTCGGCCTCATCACATCTATCAAGCTCCAAGGTGAAATTTCGACATTATTTGTTCAACAGTCATGGAAGGACTACAGTACAAGAAGTGTTCATTGTCTGCCCCAGTAATGGTATGGTGCAACTAGAGATGATATTAGCCAGCAATGACTAGCAGCATAAAATTCAAAGCACATCAAATCACAGTCCATGACTTCGAGAAATTTACCCCTGGTTGCTACAAAACTCAAAATGTCCATAAGCTATGCAATCCGAGCTTGATCGGTCCCAAATTCTTTGATGGACCTCATTACCCCACATTGTGTAATGTCTCGAGGAAATTCAACTACACCCTTACCAAATCTTCTCACTTCCACTTTCTTTACAAAGTGCAAACCATTGTTCACCTTGATCATCGCTTCAACAGCATTCTTACGGAATTACCTCTCCTCGAATCAGCAAAATGGTCAGTGACTGCTCCGTCAACCATGTTCAATAGAGGCTTTTAAGACTGAGAAATGTTTGAAGTGCCTCCTCACGTGCATATCGGGATTCAGCTGACAGGATCATACTGTGTACTCGATCAGAATTGCACCCCATCTCCTGTAGGAAACTATTGGATTTGATAACGTCGTGGTAGTTTCCCAACACGTACAACTTGCAAACCACAGTTGTAATAATAGTGATAGGCCCTCGGATTGCCATCAACGAACTGTCGTAGTAGAACCAACAATTGTCAGGTGTCAAATTCCTCGTCAGAGCCGATACAACCAGAGGTCCGAGTCTGCTTTCCACCTGGTATTTCAGGACGGCCTTGTAAAATTCATCAAAATGCTCATCAATTGCAGCGTTAAAATGTGGCATCTGGCGGTCACGGTATAGGCTTTCATTGCTCGCTTCTTTGGTGTTGTAAAGCAAAATCAAGAACAATTGCAAAGCGTCAATGGTCATATCAAGGATGTCCACAGTAGAAGTGAGCTGCTCCTTCATGTCGTGCTGAAACATGGCATAGAAGACAGGTGACGCACGGGCCAACACACTTTTGTGGGCTTTGACGGAGCCACCCTTAGAATTGAGCGTGATGTCTGTGTAAATGCCTTCCTCCAACATCTTCAGTGTGACCTCACAACATCTCCACTTTGGATTTGTTGGATTTTCGTTGGACGCATCCAGTGAGAGGAACTTCCAAGTGTTCACATTTGCCGATGCAACGGACTCCATTTATAGCTCACACCAACTGTTGATAATCATACCACTGTCACAAACTAAGTGCACATGCAGAATGAGCAATTGAAGTTTCCAAAGCATTCATAATTGCTCATTTGAAGTTTCAAGAGCATTCAGATACATTTGAGGTTTCAAAAGCATTCATATTCGTTTCAAGTTTATGCCATAGTACCAACACAAACTAGGTATCACAGGATAATCAATTGATTTCAAAGCATGCATACACAATTTAAGTTCCAAGGCACTCATACACAAGTGAAGTTTCAAGACGTTCATATCCGAGTGAAATTTATGACTGTCATTCACAATCAGACCTTTAGTATTGCTATCAATGAGCAAAGTGAAATCTTTACCTGAAAGAGCCAGCTCGTTGTTTCTTGCTCACGTGACGGACTCTTCCACTTGAAATTGAGCTATTTCTACAGAACAGTCTTGGAAGTCAGCATCTTCTAATTCAAACAAGTCAATCGAATAGTCCTTCATGCATACTGCACCAACAAGTCTAAAAAGATTCCTTCGTACCGCACTGTCTCCCCGATCTCTCCCCATTCACTCCCCGGTGATCCCCGATGAGTGACCTATGTGAACAATCTCTCCCCTCCCTCTCAGAATTGGGAAGGCAAAATCTTACATCAAACAGATGGAAGTGATGTCCCGAGGCTCCTAGAATTGATGCTGTTGAATCCAACGATGTGTTCAAAGTGTCAGGTTTCCATGGTAACAAGTGTGCAAATCTTGGAGGATGCTTACACAGAAAACAGTTCGTGACAGTTCGTTAGGTAACACAGTAGTGACAGAGATACCTAAGATAATCTTGAGGAGCAAAAGGAGAGTAGTTTCACTAATTAGTCCCAAATATGAGTCAAGATGAACAGGATTCCAACATAATTATCTTACTATCAGTGATTGCATATAGGACTACTGATCTAACCGAGCAGTTCATTCTAACACTATTTGCTTACGAAAAGCCAAAAATTCATACACAATTGAACTTAGAAAGCCATGAAAACCAGACCTTCACCATTAAAGCTAGCGATTCAATCGCCATCTGTGCGACTGAGTTCTTCGCGTGAGCCTCTTCGAGGACGATCGTGCATGCATGTGAACTTTGCCACTCGAGAACTTGTAGTTTAGTTCGTGTCATTTTGCATGCAAAATTCAGAACTCAAGCTAGAATTCTGCACCTGAACTTCTCAGATCCGGTCTTATACTACAAGTGGACCTTCATCTGCAGTCACGACCCTCATACTCAATTCTCAAGCACTCTTACTGTCAAGAGAATTGAGAACTTGACAGCACTAGAACTGCTCTACCAGTTCTAAAGATATGGCGTTGGCAGTCACAAAATCTTCCTTACGGTCGATTCCCACCTGGCGTTTGCAAACACCATGTGCTTAAAGATAAAACTTCGGCATTAAAAGGAAATAATTTCTTTTTACGGTAGTTACGGTAGCTCAGGTTCGGAACTGTAGTGATTGTTTCTTAATGAGGTGCAGTTCCCACATGCTTGGTACTTTATTCAGCCATTGTGAGCGACCTCATGTACCCCTGTACATCCAATTACTGTACCGATTTTGATCCGATGGCGAAAAAATAATCTAAATTTCAAACCATGAAAGACTTTGAAAATTAACAAGTCACCTTTCCAAATCTAAGGAATTGTGAAGAAGTTCGAAATATTGGAAAAGACTTCACTACAATTCAATGTCAACATACATGCTCAAAACAATGGGGGGAGAGATTATTTTTATAATGAAATTCATTGTCCATCATGAATCTTCAAAGGATATGGGACAAATTGAGGATGAGTGCTTGATGACTCATTGTCAAAACGCAGAAATTGTGTGCAATATAGAACTTCAAACCTCATGTACGCATATGTCATCTAAGGTGACATCGGAACCATTCTACATCAACTTATAGTATTAATTGAACTCTAACACTACAAGTAGGAGTTCTAGTAGATATTCAAAGAGTTATGGATGATTTTATATCTGCATCACAATTCCTTTGCAATCAATCCATGCATGTGTTTTAAAAGGAATGTTTTGCATTTGTGGTTTTGTATTTTTTAGAACTATATGAATCATTTAGAAAGCATCAGGGAAGGGAAGAAAGAAAGAGATAAAGATCATACCCTGCAATTTGGAATGGTAGAAATGAGTTTAGAAAGTAACTATTTGGGAATTTCAAAGTGTTCAGTTCATGCAATTAGGGGCATTTTTATCCTTGGAAGACCAAGGCCTATTTTTTGTCAAAAAACACTCAAAATTCCCATTTCTATTACAAGGTGCAAAACTTTAAGTTGTTTTGAATTTGTTTTTTTGCATGTCAAACTATAGGATCTTGTGCTAAACTAGTATAAGAATGTGTGGTAGGAATTTTAGAAACTTTGACTATATAGATTTTAAAGTATTTGTATTCAAAGTGATGAAATCAAGTTTTTTTGCACTCAAACACTCTTCGAGAAAAAAGGGGATTATAAATTGTATTTTTCCATCTAGCCTGAAACCCCTCCTAAAATTTCATGGTACAATAGACTTGTCATTTATTGGACAAATCTAATGACTAGACAACCAAAATCTCAATGATGGTATACTAACTGCACAATACGATGATTAGAATTTGCATAATTAAGAATGTGATGGGATCAGAATTTGCATAGTGATCACACATTGTATAGTAAATGGTTGTAAAGAAATTTAAATTAGATTTCAACTTCATTGTTTTTCAATTGCAATAAAAATTTTAAGAAGAAACCTATCGACATTTTATTTTTTGAAGTTAAATCTTAATATGACATTTAATAATCATGTCAAATTTCTTAACATTCAAGTCTCTATTTTATTGTAGAGAAGTATTTGAATTTTGCTTGTACAACAATTGGCAAGTTTACCCTCCACAAAATAGTAAAATTAGATTGCCTTAACAATTAGGTTGCATTTAAGTTACTTTACAAGCCATCAAAGTCAACAAATATTCCTAAAAACATTTTCATTTGTACACTTGGAGGTTAATGAGTCCCAATGACAACACCACCTAATTCAATAATTCAAATGCAGAGTGTTCTTGTCTAGTACAATGACTGAAATTATTCATATGGTGTAAAATGTCAAGAAATTAGTGTAGGAAACCTAATTTCACCTAATTCAGTAATAAAAATGCAAAGTGGTAGTAAAATGACTAAAATTATTTGTGTGGTGTAGGGAAACCTAATTCCACCTAATTCAAATGCAAATAGTTATTGTACACTACAATGACTGAAATTAGTGACATGCTATTTGCTTTGATTGTTGGGCCCCGTGAGGCAGTCCAAAAAAGAGGGTATGCCGGTATGTGCACCCAGCGCACGGTATTCTTTAGTAAAAGGCGAAAGAATAGTTCGCTCTGTGCTGAGCACCCGGCTTGACGATTATTCACTAGCAACGCTGGGTTATTATACCCGTTTGAAGAAGTGATGCCTGAAAACGTTATGGTTTAACTTCTTGAGGCAGAGGACGGTGACTTCATTCTAGGGTTACAGTAGCAGAAGACGGAGAACGTACATTCTTATAATGCTTCAATGAGGAACTCCACTCTTTCCGTGTTGCCTATCGAAAGAAGTTTACGCTTTAGAGGTCTGATTCGTCCCAGGCTCAGTCTTCGTTTCGGAAATTTGTGTTTAGGGTTAGAAACTTGAGTGGCCTCTGGAAGTCTGAGCCCTAAACTTGCTCAGAATCGGTAGTTTTGAATGTGGTTATGAGTTTTCATACCGGTGCAGCGTATTTCAGTACCCGGGGGGATGAAAGGCAATGAGATCCTAGTTCAAACTTCCTGCTATGGAGTAATTCGAAGGCTACTTATTAGTCGAAGAAGGCTTTGTAACCGGAGTTGGCAGCTTCCGTATGCGATCCGTCCATCTTTAAGATTGGATTCTCCAGAAATTTGCCCATTTAGGGAATTGTCAATTTTAAATTTCAATGCTTCTGCGTGCTCGGTTCCATGTTTATGATGCTTAGAATCGGGTGTGTACGTTACTTTGGAAGGTGTTGCTGCAGATTTTCAGTGCCAAACATCGATCAAGTATTGTCTATTCAGCATGTGGATGTGATGATGATGATCTGGGAGCATCGCTTTCTTCCCGAGTTGTCGACATACGGGTAGTCACACCTTCTTCACCCCAAGTTCAATCCTCCTAGAATTGAGACTTGGCACTCTCTGTGTGGCTGTTGGAGGCTTGCAGATCTCTCATTCTCTGAGGATTTTTGAAGTGCCATTTTTCTCCTCCGGCCATGAAGAAATGGGTTGGAGAAAATTTTCTTGGACAATTTTTCACTACTCCGTACGTCATTTTCATCTTGTTTGACGCATGTTTGCTTTCTTACTGACTTTTGTGTTACCTGTGCCACTTGTGCTCCATGCCACCCGTGTGCATTGATGACAGTGAATCTAGTTGGATCTCCAAGAAAACATGGTGCTCATGTTCAGAAGGGGTGTCACACCTTGTACAACAACTTCCCATTGGCTTTTCTCTCACCAAGCTTGCATTCTTCAAGAAAATTTGTTTCTCGGAGGAGGTGTGACTACCCCTATGTATCGTTTATGTTGAAGATACTCAATCCCTTCGGACATCTCTAACGGAACAAATTGATCATGTTGAAGATACTCAATCCCTTCGGACATCTCTAACGGAACAAATTGATCGATATATACAATGGGTGAGATCAGAGTAAATTGCAGCAAACTGAAGTGTTTGGTTTGGGTCTCTTTTAAGCACCATTTCTTACTATGCTGGTACATACATATGTCTCTGCTGATGTTATTTGATGCCTAGCCCCTAAAGGACCAAGGCCTTATTTTTGCCAAAAAACACTCAAAACTGTCATTTCTGTAGCAAAGAGTAAAAAAAAATTTTAATTATTTTTTTTGCACATCCAATTGTAGGATCTATACCTTACTAGTATGAAAATGTGTGGAAAAAATTTCAGAAATTTTGACCACATACATTCAAAGATATTTGTGTTTAAAGTGAAAAAAATAATTTTTTCAATACCTTGTGGGACTAGATTATTTGACTTTGAACTTTTTTAACTTAAATGCTATGCACTACAGAGTTTTGAGCTTTAAATCCTTATTGTGTGAAATAGAGTTGAGAGTCTAGGGAAAGTTTTTTTTAAAAAAAACTTAATTTTCATGCTTAAAAAATTGTTAAGCAGAAGTAGGTATGAGAAAGAAGGAAAATTTAAATTATTAATATCTTTATGATGGAATTAAAATGCACTAATCCCAATGGTGAGATTGTTCTAGCAACTAAACTAAACCATGTAAAAAAAAATTTTGGAAAAATTGCAAAAATTGCATTTAGAAATGCATCCTATAAGTTATTTTTTTCAAGAAGATATTCTAATTGCCCAAAAATCAAGAATGTCCATAACTTTCTCATACCAAATCTAAATAAAACAAATCAAAGCCCTCTAAATAGACAAAAATATAATCTACAAGAAACAAAAATTCAAAAAAAAAATTCAAAACTTTGCAAAAAAATTTTTTGCTGCCCATACTACCCCTCGTCCCTTGTTTTGAGCTTATTTGGTCATAACTTTTGTTCCTGGGCACTGATTGTGAAAAAAATTATATTCCCACGAAGCTTATCAATTTTTCTATCTTCATAAAAAGTTTCAAAAAATCACGACAAAATTTCAACCCATAGGTACCTGCCCAAAAATACATTTGTCCCTTGAAGGGACAATGGTCCTTTAATTTAGGGGCTAGTTATAGCTTCTTATGAGGTTGCAGTCAGTATGAGTATTGACACGAGCTTTCCTCTGCATTACAAACATCAATTCCATTTTCTTGGCGCAATTCCATGATGTTGATGTAGGATTCCCACAAGAAAAGGACATGAAAAGGTTTAGAACATGAAGTGGTTGGGTTTAGAGAGCTGAATAAGAATGGGTGTGCACAATATTGTGAATGAGATGTGAATGCAAATCAAATTGTATAGTAATTTGCATATCTATTGGCTTAATGTAATGCCAAAATGATCATGGAACATTGCCAATTTAATGAAATTGATTGACAAGGATAACAATTTTATGTATTATGGAACAACACTTGAATTCAATGTTTTCACACTTCTTTGACAGGAAATATATTGACAACACAATCAAACAATTCCCCCAAATGTTATCTAAACGTTTATGATATCTAGTATGGTTAATGCAAAAATAAAGAATTAGTATGCAAAATTTCTATATTTATCTTCACATAGTATCCAAATAGAGTGAAAAGCTATAGGGGACCAAATTCAACTAGCATGAGATGGATTAAAAGAAAAAGGGCAATGTAGTACACAAAAAAAATTATAAACAAATGAGAAGCCATAAAATGCTCTATTGAATTAGTAGAACTATGGTAATGAATGTTCTATTTTCAAGTAACAAAGAACACTTTTTGAATCCATATTGCATGCCATTTGAATACAAGAGGATTGCTTTGGGGATATATTATGGCCTATTCACAAAATTATGGCCCCAACTGTAGCATACAATTGTTGCACCACTCCTATGAAGTAAAATACCATTCGACTAGCTTTCACTTTTAGAAATTACAACTAAATGTCAAGTATTCCAAAAATTATACAACTTCTTGTATTCATTATGAATTTCATTATTCTTTCATTGAAATCTCATTTATTGCACCAATCATTTCTATTTTTGAATTACCTAATAAATGATTGCATATTGAATGTATTACCTATTTGAGTGTCAAAGTTTAAGTGGAGTTCCTTTGAGATAGGTTGAAAATTGAAATTGGAGTACATTCTTTTGTACAAGCATTGTCAAAATATGGCCAATAGAACAACATTTTAGCTTGCTTTGCCATTTTTAGGATGAAAAGTGTATATTGATTTATGCATGGATTTTGCAAAAAAAAAAATTCTAAAACATGGAAAAAGTTGTAATTTTGTAGAGTGTTGGCAACTCTACTATAATTTTTCTCCTAAAAATAGCACATTGCATTAGCAATGGTTGAGATTCTTCTTATTTATGTAAATTAGGATGCTTGCAATCAGTAGCAAGGCAAAATAGCATGTTATGTGGGTTGGACAAACAAGGGATTCAAACATGGAAAAATTGCCCTTAGATTATTTTGTTGAGATGGAAATTCCATATGTTGTTGCCATTGTCCAATTTATATATTAGTAATGTTTTGATTGATGTAGAAATATAACTTATTGGTAGTACATAAAATATCACTTAAAATCAATATAGGAATTCTTTTGATTATGAAAATAGTATTCCCCTTTTTAAAAGCAAATTTCAAGACACATTATCATAATAGAGGTCATCATAAATTTTGATTAAAGTAAAAATCATGCAACTGACAACAAAAAAAGCTTTGGTTTGCATTGTCTTTTGCATCTTTTATTTTCATAAATATGATTTGCAATATTTGTCTTTATAGCTCGCTTTTAATGATGTTGTTAGAACCCCAATTGAATGGTTTTTCTTGTGTCTATTTATGTGAATTTTTTCATGTGCTTCCAATTATAGAATCTCCAAACTTTAACTTTATGCCAATTTCAAGGTATTGGCTATGATACATTAATGATGCTTTAATTAGAACCCATGATAAACCTTTAGTCAAGGTAGGAATGCTTCTAAAAGATTTCCAATTCCAATTTAAATATTTGTAGCTAATTATTGTGCCTATAGTGATACTTACTACCTTAAACTCACCCAAAGTGCTTATATAGCACTCAACTCCTAGTGACATTGAGGGTCATGATCTTTTAATATTATACATGCCATGTGTTCACAATGTTAAGTTCTAACTTTAGTCACAAGGTTCTCCATTTCTCATTGGCTCTCAACACTTAATTTCTATCACTTAACTCCTATGAGACATTGACATGTCATTTGATGACATGGGGTGGAACTTCCATTGATGTCCAAACACTTGATAGCAGAATTACTCCCTATAGGTGCTAATTGCCTTTGAATGTGATTCAAGTCACCACTAGGCCCAATTAATCTCATTTGAAGACGTCTACAAGAGAAAGGGGTGTTTTAAATATAGTCCTAGTAGTATAGTCTTTTAAGTAATAAGATGACTTATAGGTCATTATTTAAAAGACTATACTACTAGGACTATACTTAAAACACCCCTTTCTCTTGTAGTCGACTTATTAATTGAGATTCACCAATTGGGACTTACACTATGACCTAGTGTGAAGTGGGATACCACCTAATCGATATCAAGTAGTGTACAAGCACTCCATAGTGTACAAAGGCAATAGTAAGGCTCCAACAACAACTTCATCATTTGTGACTACAATGATTTACTATAGCACCAATTGGGAGTGAGGAGGTGTAGTCTCCCTCTTTGTAATACTCTTTAGGATATTTAATAGACGCCCTCCATCCTAAGGATCTTTGAGACATCTAAGACACACCTCATCTTAGAAGACCATCTAGTTTTATGTCTTTTTCTCAAAACTAGGCTTCAAAAGACTTACAATCTATCCATCGGGATAACTTTTAGCTCTATATTCCAAATCCAAGGGTGCAAGCCTATTTTTGTAATCAATTATTTCTATAAATCATTGTGGACTATTCATTTCTTCAAATGCAACAAGTATTGAGGAAGTTATGGCCCTCTAAAAATCTAAGTCCATTAGGATTCTATCATCTTTGGATGCCTATAACTTTTATTTCATGACTGATCTCTTCATGATCCTTAGCAATCTAGAAATCTTAACACTACTAGAAAATTTAGTTTTTCTGTTGTTTTGGTCGCGTTGATCCGGTCAAAATCTTACAGAAATCAATTAAAATCAACAGATTTTTGTCAGATTTTGACCAGATCAACACGACCAAAACAACAAAAAAACTAAATTTTCTAGTAGTGTAAGAGGTGGACATAATTAAGATATCTTATATTTAAGGTTTCTCATGATGAGAATGTCCTATATCCCTAAAACCACATTCAATAATCTTGTCAAATGGAGAATGGAGAAATAGAGGCAATTTTCTTCCCACCTAAAATTGTACATGTGACATAGATTCGAAATTCATTCTAACCTACTAAATTAATTTTGAAAAAATAGAAAAAATTCAAGTATATTGACAATTATCATATAAATCTTCATTTTGAATTTCATATTCACTAGTGTATCCTATGCCATTACCAAAGTAAAAATAAAAGTAAGAATGACTTTTTAATTTTTAATTTCATAAAAACTTCAAAATTTAATAGCTTTTGCACCACAGGTTCAAATTTCATGAAACAAAGCCCGTACACCCCTCCTCACAAAGAGTTTTTCACCAGTACCAAGGATGTGATTGAAAGACACATAGTCCAAGAAATCTCACCATAACAAACAAAACAAACCAAGCAAAGCAAATAACCCAACTTAAAGGTATGGATGGATTGGATCATTTCTGCAATCCTTGGTAAGTAGCTCTTGTAGGAGAATAGCGTTCAAATTAATGGAACGACTCAAGTGCATTACTAGTACGCAAACTTTTCGTCCAATGCAGCGGATACCCAAATGCTGAAAGACGGTATAACAAAATGGGTTCTTGGTGCTGGCTGGTGACTCGTGAGTACAGCAAGGCAGCAAGCGAAAGTAAAATGCTAATGAACTACGCCTCAACGTCCAGCAATTTCAATTCTATTCTAATCACAGACTTCCTTTTCTAAGTTACACGAGTCTGTGTTAGGGTTTGCTCTCGAAACTAATTTCTTTAAAGCTGCAAGTATACAACCAAGGTCAGCCGCAAGTCTAATGCGATATGATACGATCCACCGCTACGATCCCCATTCAAAGAACTCCACAACTGTCGTGCTTGATCCTCCCTAAGGCCGATAAAGGTGGATCGCCGCTCTGACACTTGGTGAACGCTTGAATTCGCTCGGTCCCGATGATATCTCTCAGGGAGAACTCCCTGTGAATTATGTGTCCTACAGATGTTTCTGAGAGCCACCTCTGTTTTTGAGCCACAATCCAACCCCACAAAAGTGTGTCGATTGATTATACTTTTGGGGCACTGAAAATTGCCGAACGATCTCCCTATAAATAAAGAGCTGCTTCAATAAATGAAGTCCAATACAGGTTTGGGCTTCGGAATGAAGCTCGATACAGGTTTAGGCTCCCACACCGAGCAGGCAGTCACGACTTGGTCTTTTATCCCCATGAGGAACCAGCCATCATCTTCAGCGATCCCAAAGTCTTTGTGAAAAGAAGCCATCATAGCTTTGGTTTTGGAAAAGATGACTGGTTTCAAAGGTTGAAGAACGAAGCCTGCTCGATTCAATCGGTTTTGCCATTGCCTGTACGGCTCTGCACGTTCGATTCTCGCTTGTCCTTCACATGCGACAATGTTCAATATCTGTCGACCGAACAATTGTCGCTCAAGAATGACTCTCCCAGGAGCGTCTCCAGGAATCGCTATCTCTAACCCGTCATATATTGCAGAGTAATACTTAACACTCTCCCGAAACCGGGTCATGAAAAATGGAGCATTACACGCTGCACTCTCCACGCAGAGGACGAATACCTGCAAAGATAAGGCACGAAGATCAAGATTCAAGAGCTACAAATATGAAAATTTTAAAACAGAATGAAGAGCGGGTCGACGAGTGCAGAGATTTGACTAGTCGTAACAAAAACAGAGGTTGCAACATTGCCGCTCCGAAAGTCCCGTGTCAAAGATGATTTACACCGAGCTAATGGTCCCTACAGTAGTGCCGTAGAGGCCTAATTACCAGATCCGAAATCTGCATCACAAACCAACTTCGATAGACGTACCTTGGGATTGAAGCTTCGAATCCTCTTCAATAGAACCTCACGAGGACTTGCACCCAATACAGACTCATCAAGAACTAGGTGCATTCTACAGGAAATCACTGCAAGAACTTCCTCCTTCCTAAAATTGATATCCTTTGCCGTGAATGATTCCCAATTCCCAGCGAAAGCCTGGAATTCAAATGGTACTCCCCATCTCTTCGCGAACTCTCCAAGCCTCCGACCATTTTCATGCAATTTCTGGAGAGGATCGTCTCCTGGGTACGGATAATCAATACCTGTAACAGTGGAAGAAAAGCTTCAGGAGGAAAGTTCGCAAATGTGCAGCATAATCTGAACGTCATATAATGAGTTACTATAGAAACAACACAACAAACTCCAACTGCCCAGAAGGCAAAATCATCACATTCTCAACGGTTTATATAATTGGAATGAGAAATCAGAGCTTTCAGGGCACCTGTCAAGCGAAACTGAGGCGGCCCTCCTG
This sequence comes from Climacium dendroides, assembly GCA_950106755.1. Lineage (NCBI taxonomy): Eukaryota > Viridiplantae > Streptophyta > Bryopsida > Hypnales > Climaciaceae > Climacium > Climacium dendroides. The sequence goes on along the minus strand of OX467082.1, from coordinate 28,237,926 downwards.
GCCTCATCGAGAGATGTTGAATAAGACTGGGAACTTCAATGCCGAACAGAAGGCCGTAGTTGATCACATGAACATGGGTAGCACCTTCAAAGGCATCCAGAATAGATTTCATTGAAAAAAAATACTTCAGCTTGATGTAAGGGCAGTTGTCAACATACAGGCGATTAGCACTCAACATTGTCGCACACGAGGGGTGATTGTTCGTAATCACGGTATAAAGCTGTTCACCAGTGCCTGACATTCTTGCTACCTACAAGTCAAAAGGTTATGACGTTGGGAAAATCTTCAGAAGCCCGGAATAGAAAAGATCCATACCCGTGGAGTACGCATCATAACTGGCAACTAACACAAGGAACTATACGAGGTTATCTAGCCACAATATAGCAAGTCAATTGAGTAACGTTAACGGCCACCACCGGCCTCTGCTCTATACATAGCCCTCTATATTGTGGATGAGAAAATCCAAAAGTTCTCTGTGTAACGAAGAATGCATTGACCGTGGGTAATTGAAATATGCAAGTTTAATTTTTAAAATTCATGGATTATCTCAAGCGTAAATTTTACCAGAGCTTCCGTAAAATAATGTGCCATGCGTTCCATTGAATTGCCAACAGGAGACGAGTGTTTACGTAAATCTTCTAAACAGTCGGTGGCACTGCCTGCGTCTCCTCGATTCACTGCCACAGCGCACCTATAACATCCCAGTGGACATAACCAAATTCAGGATGGAATTTAGTGTTACAGATATGAAGACAATTCTTCAAAACCCCAGAAAATAACGAATTGAGAAAAAAATTATACGGGAAAACCCTCTAAAGACTGAAGCACCGAGATCGAAGAACCACATAGACCTATTGGAACAAAAATTGAGGAACGGCGTGACGAAAGTTGTGCCTTGACTTACCACGACACTTTTTGCTACGAAATTCTGCTTGAGTGTAAAAACATTCTGTCATATATCTGTAAGTAATTCCGCTTAGCTCGAAATGTGGTGCAAAAGTTAGACTTTATAATCTCTCACCAGTGTAGTCTACCCTAGAGCGCCACGCTAAGGAACAAAACCATACCTGTACAGCAATTCCTTCATATTGGTGCTTGGTAAATCTTGAGGAGGATTCGACCCTGTTCCATGAAGCAAATTGGACGTCAAGCTCGACGTCCCCAGAGACGTATGAAAATATTCTCCCAAATAGGACTTCCAATCGTCATCGAAGTGGGCATCGAGCTTATCCGACTCAGTGACCCATGTTTTATAATCCACAGTCTCTGCGTTGCTCATGGATACATCCATAATGTGCTTGCTGAGCATACAAGTGAATGCTTCCATCAACTTCAACGCTGTCTTCTCTTCGGATGGCATAAATTCTGCTCTATTGAAAGACTCGTGGTTTCCAACCTCGGCATCAAGCATCGTGGGCTCCGAAGAGAGGAGCTGGGAAATTTCCTCGGCCATGGCTTGATAAGCACCGCTTCTTTCTATTCGTAATATCTCTTCCATTGGTAAGAGCTCTGGACTCCAGCGCTCGATATCTGCAGCCTCGCGGTCCCAAGCATCATCATCCACACCCGAAGGATCGGCAACACCCTTTCCGCTGGCGCGGTAAGCAGTAGTTAGTAGAATCAAACATGTTTCTATGTTCAGTTTCTTATTGGAAATGAGTTCATCTAGAAAATCGACCGAGGCCTCCCGTTCTCTTAGTATATCGGCTGAGCCACCTTGAAAATCCACAGCATCAAAACGGTCGCCCACAGGCACCTGCGTATCATTTGAACCGCAAGAATAACTCGGACTTTTTAAGCGACTCATTACCAGACACGCCTGAGCGGGAGATACGGCATCACTAACTCCGCTCACGGAAGGTCTCCTTCCTGACAACGGTAAGTCCGTCTTCTCGGAGTAGCTTTTTAATTTTGGTGGAGCAAATCTTTTCAAGAACTCCGGTAAAGCATCCTCCGGCGAACACCTAGTGTTACGAAGATAGCTTTCCTCTGGTCCCGAGGAATCACCAGCGTCCGCACCTGATCCCAGGACACCAGCTCCTGCAATTATCATACAAGATTATGCAAGATAAGCCTGTTGTATTATACCTTAGTATTAATATGTATCACGGTCTTGAAACTACCAAAGTGGATGTGTAGAGAAAATCGAGACGAATCCAGTGCGACTATCTCTGTAAATTACAGCTAGGAAGAACGACGTTCGAGAACGCTTACGCTTTTTACCTCAGAGTCCATTCGAACTCTTTTCCAACGCTCTCTAATTACACCTGAGAGGTTGGAATGCATAAACACACGCAAATTATAGACAATGATGCAAAACTAAAATGATTTTTGAAATGACGTGGAATTTGAAAATAGTGTGGAAAATAAACAGAGTGGACCACATTAAATCCAAAAGGAAAAAAAATGGTAGCATGGACAAAAGTGACATGAAAATGAAGAAACAAATCCTACTGTCCTTTTGAAGAATAACTACACAAAAGAAATCTCCATGAATGGCTTCAAAATACACGCCAATCCCCAAATTGGAAACAGGTGTGTACTTGCACAAACTAATTTAGTTGCTAGTCAAATTACTGCTGATTTTAGAAATACTATCATCCACATCTATCCCATCCTATATATTATATATATTAAATACAAACAGGTAACGATTTCATCCATCACGACCTCAAACGGATCGTCAAATTTTCATCTAAATTTTGGAAAAACTATTGAGTTTACAATCCAGTTCTAGAGAACTACAGAAAACAATATGTTTTCTTCCGCAAAAGTTGTACTACTTGATCATTCTAAAATGTGGATACTTACAAACAGTTTGGTATACACCATTCAAGGTAAAGGTCGTAGTGCAGTCCAAAAACTCAAATATGAAATAATCAGCAGTTCTCCAAAACAATGATGCAAACATAAGCTGCAACTATAGCAAGACTCTGCGATTGATTTGTCAGAATACGCCCACTTTATATTAGGGCCCGGGCCTGATTCTGATTTGAAGTTGGCTCAATCTATAATCCATTGGCCAACTCAAATCGGGCCCAAGCTGTATAATTGGGTCAGGGATTATGGCAAGTCAATGACTAGCATTTGGGTCCAATTTTTTATGCCAAAACACTGCCATATAAGCACCATATAAAAGGCCATTGGATAATTTGGATGCAAAAGAGAATCGGTCTGGTTTTCAATATGAAGCCAATGGGCCCAACTTATGACCCAATTTAAGGATCTAAGCACGGATCTAATTCAAGGATTTCGACGACTTTGAATTGAGCCAACAATCCAACCATAATATAAATATAAAGTGGGCCTATTAAATTAGCAACAATTACACAAGTTTATTAAAAAAATGTAGTACCCACTAAAACATACTCTCTCTGTTTCTTTAATAATGGCATGCCGGTGTTCCCTTTGTGTTTGACAAAAGAAACACCGGTATTATTTAGAAACAAAGGGAGTAATATTGTTTCTCCTTACAGCCTGCCTCCGAACACTGTAATTTACCCGTAGATTGTGTTTTTTCTGTTTCAGTTTCAATTTCTTTTGCTTTGTTAGCGCTCCCGCTTCCTCACAAATCTGTAAAACCATTGTGAGTCATTTATCATAATTTCAATGCAAATTCTACATTTCAGGCTCGGTTCCACTGTTTCCTGTAGAATCGTTGCCTAAATTTGATTTCTCTTTCTTCAGTTCACGCGTTTAAATTTTTCAAGCTAGGTCCCGAATCTTCCAAATTTCTTGTATAATATAAGAACATATCCTAAATGCATCAATGAACTCCAAAACGTCACTCTTAAATATCCAATGCAAAGCAAACAAAGAGCTACCACCCCAGGGCAAGCAAGCACCTGCTGGATGCGGCGTGAGGCAGACCCGCTTCTCCACAGACACATCCAGATCCGAGTTCAACGCGCTTCGTTTCGGCGGCACCTTCGGTCTCTGCGACTGAAGCCATGCTTGCTGCAGCACCCTCTCCAACGAAGAGCTCCCACTGCCACTGGACGTCAAACCCTCGGGCTGCCGGTATCTTCCCATCGCTCCCTACATGGACATAATTCCTTACAAAACCTCACTAACTTTGCCTAAGAGCTGGCTCCTTGAATTGCGAATGGTTTCTGCCACACTGCAACACTAATCTGAAAATACTAAATAATATGCTCACTGAAACGGAGTCGACATCGATTTCGAAAACCTAGCGAGTAATAACATGCAGCGTGAAAACGCGCAACAAAACGCAACGAATTGCTTCGTTCGCGTGAGGTAGGTATTTCAGTAGAAGCAATCCTCGGCATTCGAGAAGCTGTGACGACAGTGTGGCGCGAGCAGGGCTGCCTTTGGATGGATGAATGACAAACTCTCCTAGTGGATGAAGAATCTTGAACAGATGGAATCTTGCCGATGGGGTTCTTGAGTTCCTTTTCATCGGATTGACCCTCTGTGAGTCAAAAAGGCTCACTTGTCGGATAAGAGTTTGTGTCAACCAAGAAAACTTGGGTCAAATAACGCATTGTACAAAACCAAAGTTGTTCACACTTGCAAAGTAAATGTCACTTCTTCTTTCCTAAAAAAATGTAACCATCACTTCTTCATTTGTAAGAGTTTAGAGTCAATTTCGGATACACCTAATTTTAGTATTTTGAAAGTTTATAGTTTATTCAGAGCATATCTACCAACTACATTCAACTTGACCACGGCACCAAGAAGTGGCAAAGCACTTACTGCCTCGTAAGATGTGGCGGTGTGCTCAAGCCCATGCTTTACACCAACCACCTATTAAAATCCTCACTAAAGTTCTTCCCCTTCTTCTCACCCCTCTCACTAGCTTCCATGTCTTCCACTGAGGCTGTAGTCAAAGTTGACCAAGTTAGTGTGAATACAAAACTAGAATACAAACCAATATTTTTCAATAATACTAGAATATTTGAAGTCAAAAATTTAAAATTCCTTCTAAAATCGATTGTAAATTAAATATTTGTAAATTTTACAAGAATTTCTTTCTTCTATGTCTAATATTTTCAATTCTAATCATAGTAGTTTTTGAGAATATTTATTTTATTTTTTACTTGAGTCATTTTTTAAGGTCATTTTTCAAACTAAAAGGGTTACTTTTTGAGGCCCAACCTATTAGTACTCTTTGAATAACAAAATATTTGCAAAGAAATTTTTTCAAAATCTATACTAGAAACTTTTTAAAGAACTAATACAAGATTTTTCAAAAAATTCATGGTTGAAAAAATGCATTTTTGAGTGCTTGAGATGTATTTGCATTCATCTATTGTTTAAAATTTTAATCCTTAATCTTTTAAGGGGTTAACAAAATTTTAGAAAATTTAATATGAACCATGCTCAATTGCTTATTAGTCAATTTTAGGTGATGTTACTATAAAGGTATTTGAAAGTCATGGTGTGTTTAATTTTGATAACCTATTTTTGACCCACATTGTATGCATGGCAAGTAATTTTTTTCTACATTGCAATTGTAATCAAGTTCAACTTTGCATATTTTGGATTCACACCAACTCATAGCTGTATACAATTTAGTCAAATCATCTTTAAATTGAGAGATTGGTCCTACCTTACAATTTTGACTCTAAGTAAGGGCCAAAGGTTATTTTGCATTTCAATTGATGGTTGCTAAGATTTACCAAAGGTACAGTAATTGTAGTATATGTAAATTACTACAAATTCAAATTTTTGCAATCTCCTCAAAAATGTCTAATATTTTACAAAATACAACTAAAAATTTATCTCATAAATAGCAAGAAAATAGAAGATATGTGGTAGAGGATTTTAATATTTAATACTTGATTGTTAGATCTTGCCTTTAATCCCTAAAGGACTAGATGTTTAAATTTTGAACAATTAATGAACACAAACTTATATATACTATGCATATAAAAATATATTTTTTCTTCCATCATTTTTTTTAGATTTTTGTGTTAATTCTTTAGCATTAGTACAATATAAATTTTCAAGACTTTGGTTTGAAAATATTCTATAATTCAAAGGGCAGTAGTAGATTTAGCCTTTAAAAATAACTTTTTAAATTTGAAAAATGACCCTTTACAAACAACTTGAATAAAAAATAAAATGAAAAATTTTCAAATACAACTTCAAAGAATAATTGAATGATGACTTTCACACAAAAGTTGTAAAATAAAATTCCAAAGGTCATTTTCATATGATTGAGTCAACTACTATACTAACCAATACACGGGGAGGACACTATCCACGTTTTAGCAACCCATGTGCGGCGGAAAAAGTAATACATGTAATACATCTTAAAATTTATTTATTTTTTTAAGAAAAAAATTATGGATAGATTTTACTACTTTAAAAGTTTATGTTTTGAATTATTGGTATTTTTTATGCTAATAGTAATTAGTTATAAATTTTTTTTTAAAAAGATACACCATAAAGCTGAAAATAACTTTCACACCTCTATATTATATAAGAAAAAAAAATTCGAAAAATGAAAAATAAATTCTATAGAATAGATTTCTATTGAAAGTTTATTTTGGTTGAATATTGATGCAATAGTCATCTTCATGTGAGCTCTATAAATATTTTAGTTGGAGAACATGTCATTTTAGTTCATTTTTCAACCCTTTCTAAACAATATATCTTATGTTATTTGAAATTGAAATTTTTGTCAATAGAAACCTTTAGTCATTGTTAAACAAAACTCAAAATTTTAGGATGAAATTATAGTTTATTCAAGAATAAATAGGGTGTCAAAAAATCACTCCTCCACACGTGGGTACCTCAAATGTAGTCAAAGTGTCCTCCTTGTGAACCAATATTTTTAAATTAATTTTGAAGCCAAAAATTGAAAATTGCTTCTAAAACGAATTGTAGATTAAATAATTATGATTTTCTCAAAAAAATTTATGGGCCCCATTAGGGGACGTTTACACTCTCTTGACAAGAGAATTTTTGCACCAAGAAACATTGAAATTAGGGAACAAATGTTGAAAAAACCCTGAATGTTGGATGAGGAGAAAAACATTGGTAAAATTATGGTAGCTATGAAAGTTGTAGCAATAGCAATGCATTTTCACAAGAATTATAATTGTGAGGTTATATAGAAGCTAGAGGTGAAGATGAAGTTAAATTGCAACAAATGTAAAGAGAAAGTGTCATAAGCCATATACAAAAAATGCTTAGTGAGCTACATTTGTAGGGTTTTGTTTTACAAGGTATACAATGGTTACAAAATTGTAAAATTTTGTAACCTATACCTCAAATACTCTTGTATTGAAATTGCACCATCTTAAGTCCTTTTACCACTTAGAAAGAGTAAACAAACCAATGCCAATTCTAAAGTAGTGTTATTAATAACTCTTTGCATACCCTTCTTGTTTATAAATAGCATTGAGTATTGTCTCTTTCCTCTATCTTTTACACTTCCTACTACATGAAAGTCTTTAGAAAATTTTTGTTGACCACTACTTCTCATATTCAAGAGTGTGGATACCTTTCTCAATGTTTGATCCATCTTGTTCGTTATAACAAGACTACTGGTGTCATGTGTGTCTCATATTGTTTATACAACTTCTTATGACAAAACAAATATACTAGAACTTCTATTGTTTGGACTCTCAAAGTTCTTAATGTACTTATTGAATCGAGGAATATTGCTATTAGTTTCTATAATTGGTTGCAATTCATCAACAAAATCCTTGAAAAAATCTATTTTGTCCATAGATTGATCAATACATAAATACTAATAGACTATTCAACAAACCAACATCTTCAATCCATCCAATTACAAAATCATATTTATTCTCTTTTAATTATAGTGATATGTCTAGAAGCAAAAGTAACTAAACTTATAAAGGATGCAACTTCAAGATAGATGCCATGTATTCCAGACTATGCATTATTATATATACATTTTCATTCTTTTGTCTTTTTTTGCTATGACACCTATCACAGGCATTCATTTTTAGCCTACTTGAATTTGTAGTATGTTTTAACATAAGATAATTTGTCTTCCTATAGTGTGCACATCTTACTTTAAGATTCTCTCCACAAAATTGATTGTCTATATATTGAAAATATTATTAAAAGTTATCAAGCAGCTAACCCATACATTCCATGTACTCTCATATTTGAAAATATAGATGAGAATTTGTTATTAAAAGAGTACTTGAGAGCACTAACATTTTTCCATCTATGATCTCATAGTTGGAAACACAATTTTAATTGATCCATTTCTACAATACTTGTAGTATTTATTTTTACGCTTTTACCATTTGTTTCAACAAAAAAAAATTACACATTCAATAGAATAAAATATCTAATTTATTAAAAGTATATTTCATTGATAATGAATGCTTTCAACTTTAATTTTCATTTAACCCCTAAAGTTCTTTGACTATGTTATTACCAAAAATACTCAAAAACAGTCATTTCTAGTAATAATACCAAATTTTTGAAAAATATCATTTTTAGGCACATGTTACCATAGAATCTTGTAGTACTTTAGTTTGAAAATATGTGGAAATTTTTTAAGAAATTTCCACAATATAGGTTGCAAGATATTAGTGTTTAAAGTAGCAAAGTCCTTTTTTTGGCCCTACAAAAAACTGAGTAGCTGCACTTCACAAGGTCAGATTATTATGAAAAAATATCCAAAATGTTTGTGCTTCTTTGAATTCATTCAAGGTAAGTTGTTTATATGCTTAAAAATTTTCAAATCATTTGGAATTGTACAACATATAGGAAAAAATAGTAGTAGAAAGAAATAGAAAATGATTCAAAATTCAAAATTCATAAGAATTTATTTATGGAATTAAAAAATACCAATCCTAATTTTTGTAATGTTGTAATAAACAATATACACCCTGTGTTTTTATTTTTTCCAAAATATTAAAAATTTAGTTAAATATAGGATTCCAAAGTTTATTTTAGAATAAAGAATCCAGAATTGCCCGCAAACTAAAACTCTTTATATCATTTGACTCATTGATCAAAATGGAATGATTCAAAGTTTTCCATGTACTTTAAAAAATTTAGTACTATTACTAGAAATGAAGCTTTCCAAGTTCAAATTTTTATTTCCGAAAAAAGTGATTTTTTCCAATTTACCCGAGTTGCTTGAATTGAGAAAGAAATTACAAATTACACAATAACTTTTTAACCATGTAGTCAAAAGTTATGAAAATTGTTGGGCCTTAAAGCTACTTGTTGTCTACATGTTTCTTGAAAATTTCAAAGAAAATAAAATCCACACTCACATGTACTACCCAAAAAAATTATGTTGTCAAAAACAGAAGGATGGTCTTTTAGGGGTTAATAAAGAGGTGATGACATAATTTAAAAGGAAAAGTTATCACCCCATAGTTAAATCCTCAATCTTTTATGTTGCCACATACCGGTATCTTTCTTCAAAGCAAAAGTAAAATATAACACCTAATAACTTATAGCCGAAATTTAAAAAAGTAAAAAAAGAATTAAGTAATGTAAAAAATCCAAAAAAGTGAAACACATTAGAACATATATATTAATATATATTGGAGTTTTAAACAAAAAATTTATATTCAAATTTGGTCAATGAAGGAAAAAATGGTAGTTTTAGACAATTTCTCTTGAAAACCACTCCAATTCTTTACATGGATCTAGGTCTCCTCTCTTCTCGGTGTCTTGAGGGCTTTTAGATTCACTACTTCATTTAACCTTTAAAGGACATTTCATGATTGAGCTTGGTCAAACTTCATTAGATTTCTAAATTAAAATACACATTTCAAAAAACAAAAACATCACATTGAATCCCATATGATTTTTTAAAGAATTTTTAAAATAAAAATCTTAGTAATTACAGAATTGTTTAAAATAGTATGAAGCTTTTAAGAAAAATGGAAACAATAGTGACAAACATCATGGTGTAATTGATGTACTCCATGAGATGACACCAAGAGAAATTTGATAGAAAAAGTTCAAAAGTGGTGCATTTTGAGCTTTCAAGATGCTATCTTCAAAGTGTCACAAAAATTACAATTTTAATAATTTTGAAAAGAAATTAAAATGAAAAAAAATAGTAGATTATTGGAGCTATATTTTCTTAGTTATTGGAGCTTAAAGACATTTAAAATCAAGACGTATGTGGAAACTCAGGTTTGGGCTTTCAAAATGCCCCGTTTGAGGGTTAATTTCTGTCTCTGGTGAAACAGTTGCTCCCAGTTGAGTCAAGTGTTGCTTGCAGCTCGAGTTTAGGAATTAAAGTCGGGCCTTACTACAGTGGCAACGTCGCTCTGAGCTTTGGTCGAGTCTCGATTGATTCTAAATTTGCCCAAGTTTCAGAAGATTTTTTCTGAATTGAATGTGCAATTGTCAAAGGTGGTGAGTGCTCTACCTTTCATTGATCTGATGCTGCATTTTTTGTTGTTCTCAGGCGAGAATTGATGTGAATCCTCTGTGAGTTGTGAGTTCTGCATGCCGACATTCCTCGCCCTGAGCAGGAAATGCCTGTGTCCAATCTGAACAGGGAGTTCGCGTGGTTGCGATTCGTCACATGTTGAAGATGTTTCTTGATGAGGGTATGCTTTTGTTTTGATCAGTGTCCAGTGTGAAAACCTTCTCTTTTCTACAGGACGGTGGTGAGTGGGAGTAGATGCCCTAATATTTTGCTTTTAGGAGTCTCTGAGAATCCCTGTAGCTAATTATCCAGGTCACGACTAATGCTACGTATTGTTAGAGTTAAAAAATGTAGTTGCTCATTAGATTCTTCATATTTCGGAGACGATGACAACTCGATTGTGCCACTGGCGAAACTATTAGATCTTGCCACTGTTAAGAAAAATTCTTATTATTGTAAAGGATAGGGATGTCTGTACATTTAATTCCGTCGATGTTGTAGTCCTGCTCTAACCCTTAGAAATCCTGTGTGGTTGTCATGCTATTTGTGTTTCCGCGGATTTGCTATATGTGTCCGTCTGGTGTCAGATCTAGGGGGTTGAGCTGTCGTCCCGGGAATAGGAAGGATGGAAGGATGGAAGGATGAATTCTTCAGCCCCTCAGATTCTCAGAAGAACAAGAGAACTGAATCGCAGGAGCGAAATTTCGATTCTTGATTTCTGAGTGCGACGTTATTAAATCCGCACCAAGCAAAAGACTTGAAATTTATTCACAATTTGGAATTTTGTGGAGTGAAACTTTCTCAGTTTGGGGACATTATCATACCAAGGTCTCAGTTCTGAGATGGACAGGGATAAAGTTGACCGCATGTAAGCTTATGTCCCCTGGAGCCAGGAGGTCGGCGAGATGGCGTTGACGACGCTGAAGGGTTGAAACGGGAATGCAGAATTGCAGAGAAGCGGCCACCGCCACAGCTGTCTCGAAACAAACCCAGAGCGGAAGCAGTGCAGGTAATGTCACCATTGGCTCGACCGAAGGTTCTCCCAATAGAGGTAAAGAGCATCATTATCTAGTCGTCAACGTGGGCAAGAGTTCAAGTATCAGTTTCCAAGGTCATAGTCGCGTAATTACGCTTCTTTATAAAAACGGCAATGGCTTCCGTAATACAAGTCTCGTGACAACTTTGAACAAAATTCGAGAGTGCTTAAAGCTAGCTTTCACAACCTCCACCTTATAGGTATATGTTATGAAACGTCCTCATCCTGTAAGTAATGAAGTAGAAGCATTGAATTCTTAGGCGGCCAAATTCCTTCATTCGCATTTGAGACTTGTTGAGCATGCATTAAGCCTCCTGCTCTGATCAGACTTCGTTACGATTTCGTTCTAGTTGATCAGACTTCTCCCATTTCTTTCATCATTTCTTTCGTTGCTTGCTAAAGCAAACTCTGATATAATCTCATATAGCTGGAGTCTGATACTGCCGCTGTACTCCTCAATTGAGCAGCGTCCGGGCTACAGAATTTGTTTTGACCCAGGTCGTAGATCCATCCAAACTCAACATCTCGTCTTGTTTGCAGGTCCCGGAAATACTGATTTACAAGAAGTTTTGTGTATGTGACCTTTTTTATGGCAATTTTTTGTGGCTGACCAGTGAATGTCAATATTTGCAGGTACCTATTTCTTGGTAGGGAGCTAATTCATACGGTGAACTCATATCAAGTGATCTTGGAATGAAGATGAAAAACATGTTTGTTTAACCTATTAAGGACCATGGTTGATTCTGGAGGCACGCAAGACATTATTTGGTTTCAGGCTAAACATGGAAAAAAATACCAAATCATGTTGCATTCCAAAGATGAGACTATACTAATGAAATTGGAGTGAATGCTTGGGGCTTTGCAGTAAATGCATGACAAATTTAGTGTTGATTTCCATGTTTTCAACCAATATTTTGTTTGTTTTTTCAACCCCAAAATCACATCCTAGTTCAAATTGTCCTCATTGATTTCTTGTTCCAGTGCATTTAGTTTCCAATTCCCCACACTGGTCTCCTTTCGTTTGTATCCAAATTCATTCTAAAACTTTGGCTACCAATGAAAAAAAGTCAATATCAACTAAAAAGTGATTGACTAGTCTTGAATGGGTTAACCCTGAAATGACATTAAAAACCAAAAGTGTTCAATGAATTTTATTTTTTTAATTATAGATATATAGGAAGTATCTATTGGTTCAAAAATTGAGTCATTTTTGAGTGAGTACCTATCATTGAGGTAATGTCCTTTTAAGGTTAAACTTTTATTTTTTACAATTTAGAAAGTAATAAGTTGAGACAATGACAACTTTATGTTTACTAAAGATGAATGTCTAATAGAGTTTGAGACGCTTCAATGAGTCTTTTGTAGTAATGTAAGTCCTATTTCGGAACCCTTCTACTCCATTTTTCTAAATTCCAACGATTCATATTTTTGGGGGGATATAATTTCTCAATAATACACATTTCATTGCATCAAATCTTTTAGAAAAATTAAAACAAGCTTTACAAATATAAAAGAACTATAAATTTATGCAACATATTTGTAAGTGCTTAGAGATTAGCTCTTTAGGTGGAAAAATGACTTGAGGAATTCCAAACAACACAATTGAAAAGTTCATTCATGCATCTATTTCATGCATTTCATTTTGTTCTTTAAATTTTTTCTAATTAATCAAGAGTTCATAGGATTGTGTCTTTTATTTGCCTCAAATCATGTGGTAAAAATTTCATGAAATCTGACCGTACAAATTGAAAGATATCAACATTCAAAGTTAGACAAAAGTTTATTTGAACGTTACCATATAATTTTAGATGACTTCAACCGCCATTTGTGGAATATTTTTGTACTATGACTTTTGAATTAAATTTTTTTTCATAGTCTACATTTGATAGGCATATCTCCACTAATTTTCATGCTAAAAGAAGATGTAGAACACATGCCAAAAAATGTTCTAATGGAAGGATATACTCAAATTTGATAATATACGAATTTTTTCCAAGCTTGTTTTCCACTATGTATTGATGTAAGAATGTAAGCCAAAGAATGAATCTAATGATTCAATCATTATTAACCACCTCAAAAAATCCCCTCCCCCTCAACCCTTCTAATTCTTATAAAATGTAGAAGACATATGAGGATAAAAGACAAGACATGGAAATTGGGAATCCAAAAAAAAAAAGGGTCCCTTTGCATTTTTAATATGTTCTCATTCACAATATGTTCCTTACCGTTAGGAATGTTAACCTTGACCTCCACCACTTGCAACATATAAGGTAAAGTATTCCATTCCAAATCAAATGGAGTAATTCCATTGTGGGCTAAATTATGTTAGTGTACATTCAAGTTAATTTTCACATTAACTATCCAAATGCAATTATTCAAATCTTCTCACATAGACAAAAATATAATCTACAAGGAATAAGTTTTAAGAAAAAAAATTATTTCAAATTTTTATGCTTTTTCATTGCTTGCCCTTGCTTGTATTAGACTTATTGTGGATAACTTTTGCTATAGGGTACCGATTGAAATTAAAATTATATTCCTAAAAAGCTAATCAATTTCCTATCTTGAATAAAATTTTCAAAAAATCTTGCTAAAAATTGAGATGATAGGTACTTATCCCAATTAACCTTTGAGGAGAGTCTTGGGACTTTAGGGGTTAAATTATAAAGAGTCATTGGTTGGTTGGGAAGTTACAACGCTTGGGATTCCTACTTTCTTGGGGAGCAAATTAAAGAGCCCCCTTCTTAGCATTGGTTAATCCTCAAAAGATGTTGCGGACAGTTTTTTTTCCTCTAGATGACTACACCTAAGTTTGGAGGATGGAAGAAAAATATTTTTTCATCCAATTTTTAAAAAAGTTTCTTGAGTACATTTTTAGTGAATAGTAATTGCACATTCTTTCATTACGATATTATTGACTTTTTTAAAGAAGAATATGCTTAATCCATGAATCACCTTTGTAATATATATCAGCCATTTCTAATTTGAGTTCAAATAATGAAATGAAGCTAATCAAGAGTAATTTCTATTCCAATTGTAAAATTTGACTTCATAAATTTTAGTATTTTAAATTTAAGGCCAATAACCATGGTTTATTGATTGTCTACTTTAAGAGTAACATGATAAATTTGGATTATAACATGATATTATAAACTACAATATACATCTATGGTGAAATTTTTTAATTTTTAATGTATTTTTTAAATTTGATAAGAATTTTCTTCATTCCATTTTAAGAGTACCCAATCTAAACCATAAAAGTGACGTTTAGAATAGATATAGGTTTTAGAAATCTTGGAATTTTTTATATTTGAAAGATCTAGGACTAATATATATTTTAGACTATACAAACTAATTATAAAAATAAACCATAAAAGTGACATTTAGAATAGATATAGGTTTTAGAAATCTTGGAATTTTTTATATTTGAAAAATCTAGGACTAATATATATTTTAGACTACACAATCTAATTATAAAAATAACATCTAGTATAGATGTAGATTTAAACATCTAAGAATTATATAGATTTCAAACATCTAGGAAACTTGTACATTTTAGATCACTTGGTCTAAACTATAAAAACTTCCAAAGTATCCTATGCTGGGGTCAAATTCGTTAAAAAATAATTCAAAATAAAATTATATATGGCATGTACTAACATTTAAAAAAATCTATATAACATGGCATAATTGAAAAGTATAAAAAATATAAATGAAAAGAATTTGAATCCTCAAAAAATAACTTGATGTAAAATAAAAAATGAAAATTCATTAGGAAAAAGTATATAATGTTATGTATAAAATATAATGTTTTAGGACCTTACTCTGAAAATTCTAAATCTAATTCACAAAAGGAAATTTAATGCAAAAAGAAATGATTTTGTATGGTTTAACGAATTTGACCCCAATATAGGATAGCAGAATAGTGCCATTTTAGCGAATAGTGCCATTTTAGTGAAATTGCCTGTAGTCATGATCAACAAGGCTTGAAATCAATGGTCATGGGTCCATTTTTTAAGGATTAACCCTATAAGGACAAGTTAGTCACCCTGAAAATCATCCTTTTTGGTACAATGTGAATCATCTGCTTCAAAAAAATCCAAAGCACTAACTCTAAGTCAAACTATTTTCCCTTTGTGCACAATATTCCAAGAAGTGAACATCTGCTCTTCTATCCTCATCGAAGACTCCGTGTCTGCAACAGCGTAACAAGGTTATTAATGTCATGAAGCTTCTCACTAAAATTGTACTCTTCAGTGTTCATTTTTCTTTTGACACAAGCAAAGGAGCCTTTAATGCAAGAGAGAAAATAGAAACAAGAACCCAGCCGCAAGCGGCCTTCAGGGACAAGTAACCGACAGCCTAAGGCCAAAAATACAACATAAAGCGTCAGCAGGTGGGGCGGATTACGCCATGCCAAGGCGCGACGCGCCTATAAGGTGGATGGAGTGCTCCGAGATGGAGTGCTCCGAGTGTTCAGAATATCCGGAGGTTCTCCCCAGTTCCGCCACGATCCATGTTTTTCCTCGCCTCCAGCGTGTCCACTAACACGTGATGACCATTCATTCTCCGACAGTCAACAGGAGACTTTGCGTACGCCATCGTCAACGTTAACATTGTAAATTCACGCGCAGCATCGGAGATGGTCAGACCGTCAGATCCGTTATCCGTTGATTCGTGTCGAAAAAGTAGAATTGCCGGAGTACTTGGAAAGAGCGGAATGTATTGATCTCTTCATTTCTTCGGTCAACTTGCAGACTGGCACAGCAGCTTCTGGGATGTTGCGACGCTATCGGGGGCAGGTGGATCTTTTCATTGGCATATGTATATATAAAGCTGGGGGTTGTCTTTGAGACTCTAAATTTGTACAGACGTGCTTGGATCTGTTGGAAGTTAGTGGTCAAGAATAGTGAACTCAGGCGCATCGTAACTTGAGAAGCTTTGCTGCATTACGAGGATTTCGAGCGAGACTAGCGCGTGTAGTTTTTGAACATCCTTCCATTCGTAGCGGATCTCTAAATAAGCGCTTCAGTCTCACAGCGGGCGCTGCCTGCAAAACAGGTGAACAACCTTTACTTTTATGGAGTCTGTATATGCAAGATCAATGCTTGGAATCAAGCTGGTTGCACAATTGCCTGCAATGACTAGTATTCTACAAAACTTGCGTGCCAAGTTGGGTCCCCTCTCCTGATTTTTTATTCCCTTCGTCAATGCTAGTCAATTCTACAAAACTTGCGTCCCCTGTGCTGATTTTGTTTATCCATGGGCAGTCTTGTCTGTCCGTGAAATACATTGAGCCATGAATTAGGAATGAATGATGTATGAAGGTAGACGGTGTTCGTCATACTGTGGTCTTCCCGCTCATGCGCGGCTTTATTAGAGATCGGACTTAAAAATTCATGTACAGATTGAGCTCTACAGCGTGTATTGCAAATCGATTGCACATCCCAAGTCGCATATAAAACATCTCTCTGCTTCTGCCTTGCTTTCAATGAGTTGAATCCATTACGGGAGTATTAGTTTGAGACTGAGTTTGTTTGTGACGTGAATCGCAAATTTTGATTACAGGATGAACACCTCAAATGGACACAGCGATTCGAGAGCTCCTTGGAAGCGGGAACCGTTGAAACCACCCCATCGTCGTCTGGTGTTGATGTTTGATGGCACGGGGAACAAGAGGATGAACTTGTCGAATGTTGCCCGTATGTTCGAGGCGATTGACGATTCGATCCCGGAAGATTACGAGCCATATACTAAGGTCGGTCCCGGCGTCTCGAGCGGGGAGCCCGTGGTGGAGCCCGAGCGTCAGCCCGTGCAGCTGCTGAAGTACATCAAAGGGGTGGGCACGGACGTCCTCGGCTATTTATCCGGTTTAGGATTTGGTTACGGCCTTTCCGCAAACGTCATCGCGGGCTACGTCTGGTTGTCCAACAACTACTGCGAAGGAGACGAGATTTTCGTGTTCGGCTTCAGTCGCGGGGCGTTTTCCGCGCGCTCTCTCGTCTCGCTCGTGCACCGATGTGGCGGGGTCCTGAAGAATGAATCCATATCCGCCAAGAATCATCCGGAGTTGAAGGAAGACAGCCCAGTCGTCGTGAAAGCGTACGACATGTACCAGGCGTCCGTCCAAACCACCACTTCCGATGGGAAAGACAAGGAAGACCCCGCTTTTCACAAAGATTTCTACAACGCATGGCAAGACTTCACAACCACCGCCACGAAAGCCAACTTCCACATTCAACGCGTGACGATCAAGATGCTCGGCGTGTGGGACACCGTCGGGGCCGTCGGCATCCCCGAAACGGGATTCAAAGTCCTCGACGACGATGTCTACCCCTTCTCTCGATACAGCAGCAAGCGGTACCAGTTCCACGACCAAGGCCTCTCGTGCATCGTGGAAAACGCCTACCACGCTCTCGCCATCGACGAACACCGCAAGCACTTTGCCCCCACTCTCTGGGACGCAGTCACCCCACAAAATCAAGAGGTCAAGCAAGTCTGGTTCGTGGGTAGTCACTGCAACGTCGGTGGTGGCGCTGACCTAGACGACTTCAACGACCCGGACGATCTCTGGCAATACTCGTACGTGTGGATGCAGAGACATGCCATGAAGCATGGCCTCCGCTTCTACTGGACCTACGATTCGCCTCCCACGCAAAGCAGCAGCTCCGAAGGCACTCCCGTTCCCACCCGCCGCGTCTCCCTGCGCACACCCGAAGATTCGTACGCTCTTTTCCTCAGTGGATACTACAAATGGTTTTGCCATCGGTTCGACCGGGAAGCCATCGAAACGAACGGTGCCAAGCTGCACTGGTCCGTGACAGATCGCATTGCGCTGTCCGTCGAGCAAGGCCAGAAACGCCCCTACTGCCCCAAGACCCTGTTCGGAAATTACGGGACGCAGTTTACGAAAGTGGCGCCCGACATGGTGGATCTTCACAAGCTGGATATCGAGACTCCTGATCTCTTGAAGAAGACGCGGTGGCAGATTGAAACTGACGACGCCGTGGAGACGAGTGAACCGCTGCATCGGCTGCCGGTAATTAAGTGTGAATGCGGAAATGAGGTGGTGCCGCGGAAGCAGACCGGATTCTGGAGCTGCTTGGGGTTCTGATTTGCAGGGAGATGGGTCCAGTAGTGGAAATTGGGTGACTGACGGCAATGGGTAGTTCTACCTTACACCATTATGCCAAGGTACATATAAGTTCCCATTCAAAATTCAAAATTTCAAAATTTGATCATTCATTTGGTGGTAATTGATAATTTCCAGCGTTTTTCCCTTTGGTACTTAGAAGTTTGAAGCGACATTTCAAAATTTTCCCCTCGGTCCAAGCAATGGTGGACGGACAAAGGTCCGCACACCTATGACCTAAAATGCGAATCCACTCTTTCAATTGCCAATAGGATCTAACGAAAATACTTTGTGTTTAATAGTAGTTACTAAGTTGTAATTAGTGTCATCTTTATGTCCACAAGCCTTACTTTAGATGGATTCCTGCTGGGGCTCATGCCTGCGGCACAATTTGAGTAGTACCACACATGTGAAGGTATTGCTTATTATGTTGATTAGATCTACTTACTCAACCTATTTGAACATTTCCAGTTTAGACTTGCAATTGCTGAATCCATCTTTCTCTCAAGTTCACATTTCCAGTTTAGATTTGCAATTGCTGAATCCATCTTTCTCTCAAGTTCTGCTTTCTTGTAAGTATGTTCAAGTTTTGTGTACCCAGTTGGTGAATGATTCCACTTCTAGAACATGGAGCTCGATTTAGTGTAGCAGGGATACCCCAATCCCAAAGTATCAGTTCCTATATAGCCTAGAGGTTGTGTACTCGATGTGTGAATTTCCGGTGTTAGAGAGAACGGAAGAGGCTCAAACCACACCGGGCAAATTTCTATTTGCTGCGTCTTGGGAAATTTGGGTGAATGGAGTTGAAACTGATGTTAAAGCGTCTGCCATGAGTTGTATTATGTTTTTATGTGCTTGTTGCACGCGCTTGGAGGAGCGCTTTTTCAGGGTTTTTCTACTAAGATGTCCTGAGTATGCATTAAAGTCTACTTATGGAGTGTTTTCAAGGCAGAACGCTCGTTGAGAGTCTCCTATAGTAAGAAGAAATTGAACAAGTTAGCAACGTATGTATTTGACTTTACTGTAGTGCCCCAAGCTATGGAGTGTCAATACCGAGTGTTTTTCCACACTTTTGCAGCAAGTGGCCAAGCACAGTACAGTGATCCAAATGAAGCTCGTGCTGCAATTGTGGCATAATCCTACCCGTTGTGACTTCAATTTGAGACTCAGAC
The DNA here is from genome assembly GCA_950106755.1 of Climacium dendroides. Classification (NCBI taxonomy): domain Eukaryota; kingdom Viridiplantae; phylum Streptophyta; class Bryopsida; order Hypnales; family Climaciaceae; genus Climacium; species Climacium dendroides. Next base: position 28,218,229 of record OX467082.1, on the reverse strand, counting down.
TGATGACATCACGACCATTGTTGTGTACATTGAAAACCTCGATGGCTTCTGATTGAATGCCTGCCCCCTGGAACTCTTTCATGGAAGTACTTAATGTGTACTTGTTGGTCCATTTTGGGCTTTCCACTCTATTTGGCCGTCTTGATGGTTGTGCTTCAAGAGCAATGGTTCGGATAATTTGAATGTTGTGGATGCATTTTTGTGATGATTTTAGCGTTGCATTGCTAATGATTTCCCCCGGGTTTTCTGAAACCAGGTGGATATGGCAATCGAGCCCTACCGCCTAAGTCGTCCAGTTCGTCCAGCTCGTTCCATGGAAGCTTCTTTGGATCTGGACGAACTTTGGGCGCCTTGCAACTGAGCCTCACCAGAGGAAGAGGTGTGTACCATGGAATTCCTTCAAAGTTTATTTGAAGTTTGTGCCATTGAGGGCTTTAGGGTTAACTTATTGCATTGGACACAATTTTATTTGGGTTATTCGTCCATTGAGTTGTCTTGATGCAGTAGTGATTAGCCAAGTCTTGTTGGGGTTTTGTCCACAGGTCATTTTCAATTGCATGAGGGACTAGTTTGGCTTAGTCCATTGTTCCCTTGGAGGACAAAATGGATTTCAAGCATGTTCCAATGACCTCAATTTTTAGTGAAACTTTTTGAAACTTTCTTGTAAGATAGAAAAAGCTCTTAGCTTTGTGGGAATACAATTTTTTAATTCAATCGGTGCCTAGGAGTAAAAGTTATACCACAAAAAGTCCAAATTTTCATTTGGCGGGTAGAAAAAGAAATCCACAAAAACTTGAAATTAAATTATTTAAGTTGTTTTTTCATAGATCATATTTTTGTTTACATATGAAGCTTTGATTCATTCCATTTGGATTATTGATGTGAAAGTCATGAACGATCTTGTTTTTTGAGCAATCTAAGTATCTTTTTGAAAAATACCTTATAGGATTCAATGACCACAATCTTGTTTTTTGAGCAATCTAAGTATCTTTTTGAAAAATACCTTATAGGATTCAATGACCATCTTCTTGAAAAAATAACTTATAGGATTCATTTCTAAATTGTTTGAATAAAAATTGTTTGAAAAGGTTGACTTTGTTTATTAGAATAATCTCACCATTGGGATTATTGTGTTTCAATCTCATCTTAAAGCTATTAATGATTTAGTTTTTCTTTCAATCTTGAACCTACTTCTATTTAGCAATTTTTAAAGAATGAAAATCAAATGTATTTTTTTCAAAAAAAACCTTAGATTATCAACTTAATTCTTCAACACATAAAAATTTAAACTCAAATCCCATAGTCCAAAAGAAATTCACAAATAGTGACATAAAAATTTAAACTCAAATCCCATAGTCCAAAAGAAATTCACAAATAGTGATCAAAGTCATCTGAAATTGTAGAGTAGTGTTAAAAACAAAAACAAATTCCAATTTTGAATTCTAATATCTCTCAATCTATGTGGTCAAAGTTCATGAAATTTTTACCAAAGTTCATGAAATTGGTACCACATAATCTCAGACAAGTAAAGCATGAGCCCCTATGGTTAGATTCTAAAAATAAATAAATAAATAATTTTCATTGGTGAATGCAACAAAAATGTTAGTTTTGAAGTTTTGAGTGGTTTCTGACCATAAAGCATGAGCCCCTATGGTTAGATTCTAAAAATAAATAAATAAATAATTTTCATTGGTGAATGCAACAAAAATGTTAGTTTTGAAGTTTTGAGTGGTTTTTGACCAAAAAAACAGCCTTGAGCCTTTAGGGGTTAAAGTGCAAATTATGGTTAGGTAGGCCCCCCCTTTAAATATCAAAATTGGGCAATTTTAAAATATAATTAGAATAAGTTAGGCATTCATTTAAGTTGTAAGGAAGCTATATATTGTATGAATAGTATGCAAGTGTAATATTATTGTACTCATGATTGTCACAACTACTTATACAACTATAATACTATTCATAATTATGCAATTATTGAGATATTATAGTTCAACTATGTAATTGTTGAGCAGTATTACAATTGAATTAATTTGGGATGCCAAGACATAATACCATTTGAGTCATAGTACCATTTGAATTAAATTTCTATAAATTTGGCAATCCTTTAACTCTTCTACCATACAATATAATAAAGGCATATTAACTTTGAGGTGTTTATTTGATTATTGAGCTATTATAAAATTATTTTATATAAAAATTATTAAAAATTAATAGGATGCAAGTGAAACCCTACAAGTTTTTACGAGGGAGGGTGATGTAGATCTAGGGGTCTCAATATTTGATATAAAATTGTCTATAGCCATTACATTGATTTGGAATCATAACAATTATGCCATCTAAGCTTTAGTTCTAATAACTTAGGTGAACTACCAATGGGTAGTTGGGAGTTTTGCATGGGGGTTATAAATGCGCTTATTTGTGCATTTGGCCTTAGAGAGACATCAAAACATTGTCTTTCCTCTTGCAAATTTGCTAGAAGGATTTGGAAATGAATGTCAAACATTAAAGAAATATAGAGATGTAATGTTCACTTATTATAGAAAGAGAAGGTGCCAAAAGTCTCCCTAGCACAAGAGGTCTCCATGGTACACACTTAAGATAGAAGGTATCAACCCTCCAAGAAATTGCTTAAGATGTACTTAAAGTGGTGATCATGTGGCAAATTTGGTGCACAAAGAATTGTAAGGTATTCTAAAACAAATCCTTTAATGTCCCAAAGGTTTGTCACTTCACATAGCACAATATTATATACATCCTCAAATACTTCAACAAGTGTAATGAGGAGCATAAACCATTGCTTAACAAGAAGTTTAGTTGCACCTCATCACAAAGTTTAGATCCTATAGTTTGTCAACAGTTGTCCTGTGGTTATCATTGTTTCATGGGTTCGCATGTTAATTACAATTTATCACAACATTATGATGCATTATTTTGCATCGTTACGATGCAGTTGCAAGTAATGCATTGTAATGATGCTATAAATTGTAACTAACGTGCGAACCCATGAAACGGCGATAACCACATGATAACTATTGACAAATCATAGGGTTTTAACTTTGTAATGCTAATGTCATAAGGATACATTTTATGCAAGGAAGTTTCTTCCCCTATGAAGATCATTCTTTGTAATTTAAGATATACACCTGAGTTAAGAGGGTATTTGGTATGGGGCTATTTACCTTCATTATTGTATTTAAGATGATTGTGTTTTTACATAAAAATCTACCAAGGGCATATTTCCAATATCCTATGATTTTCATAAATTCATTCATGTAGTTTTATAGTTGGGCTATTTTACATATAAAATTTATTTATCCAATTTTTTCATATTTATATATAGTATGCACTATAAATTCAATGTTTTACATTTATACTTAATCTTTTATTTATATATGCAATACTAGTATTGTAGAACAATTTTTAGATGATAGCAACTAAAAATGTGCAATTCAACCCTAGTTTTGGGTATTTCTAAATTCTATGCCATGTAATCTAAACAAATTAGTATAGAGAGGAATAAGCAACATCATAGAAGCATCAAACATGGTGATGATGTTAAAAATATAAAATGAAACAATACTAATAGTATAACATGAAAAATTAGCATTCAAAAAATACTATAGATTCACATGAAAACACGACCTTTACTATAATCCGGAGAGCATATATTTAATGTGTACATATACATTTGCAATGGTTTAAAATTTAGGATCAAATAATAAAAGAGTGTCTATAAAACACTAGCATAAAGAGAATGATTCTAAACATTTGCAAGTATATGTACAAGCAACGCCATATCCGGGTATCCACAAGGCCAAGCCACACCTTCATTATTGTTCATACGATTTCAATGTTGGCCAACTCGCAATAGCCCATCTCCTTCCCAAGATAAATAGTCTATGCAACTTCAACAAGTTACCATTACCTCTATCTCCAAGTGAAGTGACCACCTATAATTTGCACCATGATAATTATAACACAACCAACACATATACACAATGAATTAGCTATATACCAATTCATCACACTTTTTCCCCTAATTCTAACAATATTATGAATGCTCAACAAATTTTATTCAATACTAGTTAACAATGAACATTCTACAACCTCAAATTGAAATTTTTGTTAACTATATGATAACTTGCATTAAAACTCTAGCCTAACACAATTTTATATCCCAAACAATACACCTATCCTAGATACAACATTCCATAATGTATACCAACAAAAAATCTTACAAGTGGTGTGTATTGTAGACAAATCTCTATACTTTTATCTCCCATGCAGATAACTAGAAGGTAGTTGTAATGGAAGAGAGACAAAAATGCAAAAGCACTTGTGATTGGTGGCTAAGTTGCCAAACTTTAAACTGCCACTCTTCATACGATCACTAGCACTGGATGAACAGACAAGACAAGCTATGAACCTCTAGTTGCAAGCAATTTACTTGATTTTGTAGGGTTGGTGCCATGTGGTGGGGTAGCATGTAAACTTATGTTATTTGTGGCTTTGTACCATGGTAGTAATTGCCAACAAATGAGATCTAGTCAATTCTACCGCATGCAACACCAATAAAGTATCAATGCCAAGCAAGAGCTAGCAAAATCTTGAGACCAACCTTAAACCCCAAATGTATGCAACACCAAAATCTTGAGACCTACACAAAACTCTAATCCCAAGTGATTGCCTTGCAATCCTAAACTCAAAATTGCATTAGAAAATTGAAAAAATTACAGATTTATAGGAAATCCTATCCACCATGCAAAGGAGTAAAGGAGCAAAGACAAAAAGTCCAAAGTTTGAACTAACCCCAAGTGCATGGGATAACCTAAACTCTAAAACAATTCCTTAACCAGTCTTTCAAATGAGCATAAATCCCCTTCATACAACCTCCATTGTAGATTTATTCAATGTTTTGTTTTTCTCACAATAGATTCTTACATGCCCTCACTTTGTTGGTGCATTTAAAGAAGGATTGGTCTAGACAAGCTAGAATTGCCTAATAGCAACAACAAATTTCTAGTCTACATTTTATCATCTACATGAAATTATTTGTCTACAATTAAACTCATCTTATTAATAAAAATTTACATGGTCCCTATCTATCAATGCTAATTTATCAATAAAAATTCCTACTATATGATATTTTCCATAGCCTAATTTATATATAATACAATATGTAGCATTTTATAGACCCTATAGTAGCCTTGCATATTATATAAAACTTGCCCTCTTTAAATTAAATGGACCCTATCTTTTAATTCACTTAGTTTAAAAAAAATCTCAAGTGATCTCCTTGGGCTTTCCCTATAGTGTTACTTAACCCTCTACTTTGGCTTTGAATCTCACTCATTTTGCCTAGAGCCCTAGCTAGCTTATTGCCTTTTCCCTTATTTATCTTTTTGAGCTTTTAATTGATGATTAGTTTCGTTTAAAAAAATATGGATCATGAGTTCCTAGGCAAATTCTATTATAGTTGAGAAGAATCTAGCCATTAAAATTTATTTTTTTAAGTTTATATTTTCTTTCAACATACTTTGACAACAAAATAATACAATATGAAAATCTCATTAAGGTAGTTATGATATTACAACACAACATTCTCAATACAAAGATTATATTCCATTCATATGTTTATAGATTTATCTTCAAGATTTGTTTGGCTAATTTCACATATTCTTTTTAACAAAGTCACTACACATCAAATTCCTTGCTATTTCTTCATATATAGGGAATTTTATTAAAATGGCGATATTCCATGTGTCATTTTCACAATGTGTCATTCCCACAGTTCAGACCGGGCGGTCTAAAATCTATTATTGTGTTAGATTTCAGACCACCCGGTCTGAATTGTGGGATGTCAGTCACAAAATATTTGCCATTTTAATGAAATTCTCCATGTATGTAAGACACCAGTATAGTTGAAACGGAATCAAATGAATGCTTCACTAAGATTTCCTTTGTTGAGATGATGATTGGGTTGTTTTTCAGAAGCAACCCAAGCAAAGGCCTCTTTCTTTTTCTCCACCTCTTGTGGTGACAATGAGCTATTGTGGAAATATACAATGTGGTAAATCTTCAATTACTGCATCTTTTGAGGGTATAGTGTCAAACTTTGTCTAAACTAGAAAAACTCAATATGAATTTTGTAGTACGTAAATCTTAAAGTTCTGGCTCAACAAATTGTTAGCAATTACCATGCAGTTACTATTATTTCATGGGTGCGTACGTTAATTTGTAAGTTATTGCATCGTTACAATGCACACGATTACTGCAAAGAAGTGGCACTATTTTTTCATCTGTATTAACTATGTGACCTCTATACGATAATCGCAGGTGTGCTAATAACACAAATTATGCACAAAAAACTATTATCTTTGTCGTGTATTTTATCTACGTTGAAGTACACGAAAAATTCATGACAATAACGTCATTGCTATTTGTACTGGAGTGACTCTTATTAAATGTTATCGCTGTTTGAAAAATATTGTCAATGTGTAATTGTTGATCACCTTTCTAATTAGCAGTAATTCTTTTCTTAATTAAATTTATTTCATTTTGTTTCTTAATTGATTAATATAATCTAATAAATTATAATTTACATCTGTACAATTGCACCAAATGTTGAACTAAATCCATGACTAGACCAATAAGAAACTTGATGATGTAGTGATAGAAATATACAACTGCACCAAATGTTTGAATTAAACCCATGACTAGGCTGACAAGAAACTTGACAACGTGACGATAGATTCAATCCAATGGCACTTGGTGAGATCAGAGAGTGGAGAGGTTCTTTTTATATTGAAATTCATTGTTTGTCATGACCACTCAAAGCATATGGGATAACTTAAAGATGAGAGGCTTGGTTAACCACTCATTGTCAACTTGAAAATGCAGGAATTGTGTTAAAACCATAATTTCAGACCTCATTTAAGCATAGTACAGTAACTTTTTTTGAAAAACTTTGAACTAATAAAAGGTGGTAAATTAATACATGTTTCATCCCCAAAAATTAGTTTGACATTTCAAGTCTCCAATCAAAATTTATGAACAAATTTCAGAGAAGCATTAGAAATTGTCAAAAAAAATTACCTTCCAACGCCTCTCTGAAATTTGTCTATAACTTTTGATTAGAGACTTGAAATGTCAAACGGATTTTTGGAGATGAAGTATGGCTCAATTTCACAACTTTTCTTAGTTCAAAGTTTTTCAAGAAAAATTCTTCTACTATGCTTAAATGAGGTCTGAATTTTTACTTTGAATACAATTCTTGCTTTTCAATTGACTTAGTACTAAAATTGTAAAAGATAAAAAAATGCAATGTTAGTGCAATAACTATGCATGGACTTGATGTTGTATGATTATTACACTAACTTCATATGTCTTAAATAAGTACAAATGTTGCATGAAGTTAGTAGCCCATCACTAAACCACTGAAATCATGCATATTTTGTCAAGTATAGTTATCGTGCGACTTTAACACTTCAAACTCAAATATAAATGATATGCCTAAACTACACTCTAATCATGAAAGGCAATTTCATATTGTAACAATATTTCCAAATGAATGAATGTAACATGAAAACAATGCCCGACGATAATCGTATGATTAATATTGACAAATCGTAACAAGGGAACTTTGTGATGTACACATGTCATTTTTTTGTTCAATGAAAACACATTTAAAACAAAAAAAACTCAAAGGGCTATACTAGTCTTTTTTTTAATAAAGAACTTCAAATTTCTTATTAAAGCAAAAAATGTCAAAAATATTTTAATAAAAACCATACATCACAAAGTTTAGACCTTACAGTTTGGCAACAGTTATCGTGCAGTTATCATTCTTTCATGGGTTCGCACGTTAATCGTATTGTTATCGCATCATTACGATGCATTGCTTCGCATCGTTATCGCATCATTACAATGCGTTACCTATAACTGCATTGTAACGATGCGAAGTAATGCACCGTAATGATGCGATAACAATGTGATTAATGTGCGAACCCATGAAAGAACGATAACCGCATGATAATTGTTGCCAAACTATAAGGTCTAAACTTTGTGATGTAGTCATCATAAACTCAATAATTTTGTTCAAAGCTTAATTTGGAGGGTCTAGTGGGGTCAAAACGGAAGCAATGTAATCTATATATAAATTCATGACAATGTGAGGCTAACATGATAAATCCATACCTCATAAACATTAGAAAACTAGCTTAGCATTTTGATGTTGATCCTATACCGCTTCAAACGATATTGCCTCAATTGCCTATCCGCACACAAGAATTGTCTTCAAATTGCACCAAGGCTACCAGCTACAAACAATGCTCGGGGGTGTACTCCCCCTTTTTTATGTTAGAGTGCAAACAAAACTTTGGACCCCTATATACTTTTTGAATTTTAAATAAAATTAAATGAAAAAAATATGAATAGATTTTTCTACTTTGAAAGTTTATGTTTTGAATTATTGATATTTTTATTTGTTAATAATAATTAGTTACAAATTTTTGAAGTAAAAAGATACACTTTAGAACTAAAAAATAACTTTCACACCCCTATATTATATAAGGAAAATTTGTCTAAAAAATGAACAAAAACTTCTTAAAAATAACTCTCTATTGAAAGCTCATTTTGAGTTGAATATTGATGCAATGGTCATCTAAATGTGTTCTCTAAAAATATTTGAGTTAAAAAACACGCCATTTTAGTGCATTTTTAACCTCTTCTAGAAATCATTCCATATTTCATTTGAGTTTGAAATTTTGGGAGTAGAATCCTATAGTCATTAGTAAACAATGCTCAAATTTAAAGTTAAAATTATAATTTATTAAAAATCACTTGTTCACATAAGTAAATGTACACTAGACCCTTGTACTTTTCATGTCACAATTCAATTTTCTTAGAGATCATAGTTTTCCACTTGGTCATATTCAAACTTAAAAATTGTTTTTACAACTTCTGTTTTATTTTCCTAGATGCTACCTATGTATAGTCCACATGTATATTATTGAATCTATTGGGAAACTTCTTTGAGTGCGTTAAATTTGTACTTTTATGGATTTAAAAAAAAAAAGTCACAGTCAATTTTGTACTACAATCATGTGGAAAAGTACAAAATTTTTGGCCTTAAGAAAATTTTCTTTTTCTTTTTTTTCTTTAGAAAAGACAACAAAGGATCATTTATTGGAATCTATTGTTATATTTACAAACACATCATTTTTGTAGCAAAGATATAGGAAAATAGTACTATTTTAGTTGGTAATAGATAATTTGGTGAAAAGTGCACTTTTTCAAAATTACCTCAAAGATTATAGATGCTATTGACTAGTTCTAGAATGACTAAACAACAAAATTTGAAATATTTTATTTTTCCACCTTCTATTTTTTTTCTTTAGTAAATTTGTACTTTTAGTACACCAAAATTTTGCCAAAAATGTATGGAGTCTAGTGTACTTTCACTGTGTATGTGGTTTGTTTTAGTAGAACTAAGTGCACCCCTAGGAAACAATGTACCCACTATCTATAGCAATGCATCCTCTACTTGATAGTGGATTGTTGCATATGGACCTAAATGAGCAACTATTGCCAAGCACTCAAGTATCCCACTTTCTTACAAAAACAAATCCCTAACCAAACTATATGCATTCTCTTACTTTGAATCAATGGGTACATGGACTTATATAGATGGTGTTAAAATCAAGGCAACTTTATTAGAGTGTTGTTTTAGGTGCCCTAGGGAGTTTTCTTTTGAAATTTTTTAGAAAATTGATGCCTTATCCAAAATTCTTTTTTTAAAAATTTATTTAAATTCATGATTTTCAATTGCTAATACTACAAAAATATTTTTTCTAGCAAAAAGTGCCTCCAACTATGTTGAATTGCTTAAATTCATAGAAATGGGTGCTTCTACTTGATGTTGGTTTGAGAAGATGTAGAAAAACTTTCAGAAAATTTCCATTATGTAGATTGCAAGATATTAGTGTTTGAAATGACAAAAATCCTTTTTTGGGACTTGCAAAAAATTGCATAGCTACACTTCACAAGGTCACATATGTATGAAAAAAATGTCCAAAATGGTGGTGCATTTTTGAATTCATTTTTTAAGGCAAGTTGGCTACATGCTTGAAAATTTTTAAATCATTTGGAATTATACAACATATAGGAAAAAATAGTAAGTAGCAAAAAATAGAGAATGATTCAAATCACTAAATTGTTGATGCCACATATAACTACTTTTGGACTTTTGAAAGCCCAAAATTGATATTGATCATCTCGAGAAAAAACCAGTCATCAAGAGATAATGCAAAACATGAGGGTATCGATATAAAACATTGGGAGATCAATATAAAACATTTGTGAATGAGGAAATCACGTCAATGTTTTTACCTTCTTGTCCTCTTGCTTTGGACTGAACTTCTGAATCACAAGAGATTCTTAGACGAGACTGAGAAAGAAGTTGACGGCAGTCATAGATGTTTCCAGTGGCTCAAGTGGCACCGTGTTTATTTTTATTGAATCATGACGCTGGATCTTGCGAACCTCTCTGCTTTGGAATGATTTCCTAGTAGACAGTTTTGCGAGCACGGTTTTGCTTGACAGAGTTGCTTACTTACACAATCACATGGAAGCAAGCATGTCACAAGCTAAATGGGCTTGTGATTGTGATTGTGTTCGTGGTGATGTCTTATGTTCAAAGGTACTTCTCAACTGCTCTTTCCAGCAAAGACAATCCCCGGGTTTTATAGAGCCATCTGGCGATTTGTGGGGATTATCGTGGTGGCAGCTCCCGTGTACTCATTTTATAGACAGGTAAATGCTGGTCCACTTTCCCATTCTGATCTCACTACTGCTCTGCAATTTCTGCCTATTCCCGCCGCATTGAGATGTTCAGTTGGTGCGACGTATTTTGAGAAGCTTGATTCATAATAGTAATAGTTTGAAATTAGGTTAGCTAGTTAGCTAGTTAGTGCCTTGAGAGTGAAAGTTGGGTTTTACTTCGGGAGTTTGGACAATGGCATGCTCTTCAAGCGAGAATATCAATTTTTCTTCTCCATCCCGTAGGATTCATTGTGTTGCAGAAAGTCAGAAGCAAATAAAGGTTCTGAAAATTGATCTGTGCTGGGATTTCTAACCCTACTTTTCATTTGGTGCAAGACATGCTTAGTCTTGAGTGGTGGGCATGGCTGACGGAATACCTTCTCTCCAGTTATTTCTGTACAAACTCCTTGCCAAGTCTCCTCACCTACCTGTCTCATTCTGGAATGTGTACTTTTGCTAAGTTAGCATGCAGTAAACTGTACAAGTGCTCTAATTTGGACAGATATGCATGTCATGTTCATTTTAGTAACAAATGTCAGATCATTGAACAAAGCTCAACTTCGTGTCAACAAAAATTAATGTAGACTACTTACTTTGGGCTGTCAGTAGTTGCCCGGAGTGCACGTCATATGTACATTTGTCTGAGTTATGCATATTTGTCCGAATTGGAGCACTTGTCTATTAGGGTCACTTACCTTACATTAAGCTGAATGCGATTGAGCCCTCTATCTGTCAATTGTTAAGAGTTTCTACGTCAGTACTTCTGCGTTATTGGACATAATGGAATCATGATTGCAAAATGAGTTCTCATTTTTATTTAACATGTACATAATGATTAGGATGCAGTATAATATGCAGTGCACTATATGTTGGTATTGATAGACGTCAATTAAAACTAATCTCTGTTTTCTGGAGCATGTGTAAGCTTGAAGCCAACAAGGCATACTTTGATTTTAAAATGGACGGTAAACTCATGGTGAAAGTCATGAAGCAGCTACAATTAAGGTTGTACAAATTTTACTTGCAATGAGGGATGATTTATCTGAGCTGTATGTTGGGTTGCTGTTTCGTACTTCAGAACTTGATGAGTGTAGTTTATCAAGACTGTTGTGGCTATTTAGAGGTGTTTCTAATGTTCTTGTTTCCAGACTTCTGTAGCCACTATGGTGGCGAATATCAGGGAACTCATTTTGTGGGACTGGCATCTGTCCCTATTCAACAACGTATTTGAGTTCTCTATGATCATGATTATTGTCTCATTGTCGCTCCTAGTTATTTTCTGGAGAGGTACGCCCTAATAATTCCAGTCTCTGGATCAAGTGTATTTTCTTTAGACGCAATCATAGTCATGTTTGATGTTTAGACGCAATCATAGTCATGTTTGATGTGTAAATTCAACAGTTTGTGGTGTGACGATCTGTTCATGGTGAGAAGCTGATTGGTAGGACAGGTGCAATTTGGCGTCAATTTCCCAAACTGCTTTCCACATGATTTGGGCTGCTCTGTCTGTCATTAATTGTACTCAAGTTAGACAGTCTCAGGTGCGCTTTGCAAATTTCCCTTCTTGGTTAAGTTGCTGACTGTTGTTGTGGCTATGTTCCATTTGGTAGTGGTAAGCTTAACGAGATGGTGGGTTGGATTGGTTGTGAAGTCTTAGCATTAGAGGATTGCTCCAAAGGATGCATTCTTAGTGGCCTTGCAGCGCAGACCGGAAGATTGGAAAGCCTTTTTTCAGCACTTGACGATCACACCGGAGACGTGTGATTAATGTAGCGTCATTTTGGTCGGACCTCCTCGGGAGTTGCCTGGCTGGTGATGGCGATGACGACCGGGAGGACAGCCAAAGGAAAAGAGATTTAAACTTTTCCAAGTCCATTGCATAAGTGTACAAAATAAGCGAAGTATAGAGACCACGCTCATGGTTTTCACTTTGTCTAACTATTTTTGAATTCAAAGTTTGGTTTTCTAATTTTTCTAGTGTTTTGAATCTAAATTTTACTACTTTAGCTTCTACTACTATTGTCCAATTTAATTCAATTCTTTTTGCGAAAACGAAGCAACTGGGAAAAAAAAATCACAAACTAACCTCAAACTTGGCAGATTTGATGATCCCATCTTTATTCACCGTGCCCGTGATGTCATTGTACACCCCGTCCAATTCCATTTTGTATTCTTTGTATTTGAAAGTTTTGTTTCATAGACTTATGCAATGGACTTGGAAAAGTTTAAATTTCTTTTCCTTGGGCTCCTTTCTTTCACACCGTAGATCCAAACATGAAGAAATTAGCACGAATAGAAAGTTTTATACATACACAAGTGCAAGGACTTTGTTTTTTTGGTATTTGGACATGTCATGTGAAAGTTATGGATTTTTCAAAATAAAAAATAATTCAATTTAATTTTTTAATGTAAAAAAATCCACACCTTTCACAACATAGGTCCAAATGCCACAAAACTAGCATAAATAGACTAGCATGAATAGAAAACTCTATGCATAATGTAGGTCCAAATACCACAAAATTGACACAAAAGTATTTTGTAGCATTTAGACATTTAGACATGTGACGTGAAAGTTATAATTTTTTCAAATACAAGATAATTTAAATCATTTTTCATAAAAAATTTGAAATTCCGTAACTTTACACTATAGATCTAAACACCACAAAACAAAATTTGTGTGTTACTCCTTACCGAGAGCTTTTGATCACCAAGAATGTTGTTGGAGGCCTCACATTTTCAATTGGTAGATCTCAACATAACAAACAACCTAAGTTGTGTGTGTGTATATATATATACCCCTTAAGATAGGCTATTTGTATCTTAAGGTATAGATATATATAATTTAGATTGTTTGTTTTGTTTGTTATGTTTGATATGATGAGATTTAACAAACCATGAGGCATCCGATTGCATTCTTGGTACCCTCAAAAGCTCTTAGCAAAAGGGGTGCATGTACTTTGTTTCATGGCGTTTGGATCTAAGTGTGAAAATGATTGAATTTCAAAGTTTTTATGAATTCAAAAAATTGAAATAAATTATCTTTTATTTTGAAAAAATCATAACTTTCATGTTGTAGGTCCAAGCATGACAAAACAAAGCCCTTGGCTTCTTTCATGCATAAAGCTTTCTATTTATGCTAGTTTTGTAGCATTTGGACCTATGGTGTGAAATTTAGGATTTTTGAAATTAAAAAATTGATATCCTTTATTTTGAAAATAAACATAACTTTTCTATGACATGTCCAAATACCACAAACAAAGTTCTTGAACTCTTTTGTGCATACAACTTTCTATTTGTACCAATAATACAACCTCTCACACTATGGTATGAAAGTTGTTGAATTTCAAAGTTTTAATAAATTACACAATTACAAAATCACTTTTACTTTTATTTTGTTGTGCCTTGTATTGTTACTATAATCAAAATAAAAGTAAAAGTAATTTTTTAATTTCCTGATGCATAAAAACTTTGAAATTTCATAATTTTCACACTATAGGTTGGAACTCCACAAAACAAAACTTGCACTCCCCTCCTCACCAAGGCTTTCCAATGGTACTAAGAATGCAACCTAGGGACATACAATCAAGGAGATCTCAACATAACAAACAAAACAAAACAAACAATGTAATTTAATGGATGGATTAAAATTAAATGTCAAAAGTGAAAGAAAAAGTTACTTGTGAAAGTAAAAGTAAAAGTAAAAGGAATTAGTAGATGAAGTTTGATGAATTGATTAACGGTCAAACTTCATCTATAGATAACTTTTGCTAAAAAAATAAAAAATCTAGATATTCAACCTTTTTAGAAAGATAAATTTAAGATGTTTTATTTAAAAAAATTCTAGACCTAAAAATAGCAAGTAGAATTACAAATTAAAAGATGTAGTTAAAACAATAAAGAGGTAAATGAAATCTTTGAAAGATAACTTAGGAACAAGTTAGGACTAGAATCATTGAAAGAATATTCTATGGTTTTCTAAACTACCTTAGCCTTAGAAAATAGATTAGTATTGAAGAAGTTAAAGCAAGATGAAGTTTTCATTAATTTGGAAAGAGTTTGGATGAAAGTCAATTAGAATTAACTAAACCATGTCAAATTCAAAACTTAGATAGAAGAATTAAAATAAAAATTATCCAAAAAGTTTATATTCAATCTCAATAGTTAGAATAGAAGAACCAGATGGATGAAGTTTTAGAGATTAATTTAGAAGCTAAACTTCATTTGGGGATAACTTTTAGAGGATTCGTTTAATTGTAGTGAACTTTATTATTTTGGAAAGGGCATAAAAATTCCTACAATTTAGCATTTGAAAATCCTTGCTTAACTAACCTTCACGGTCTTTTGTCTTGGTTGTTGTAGCCAAGACCAATCATAATTACTAATTTATTTTTTATTTGGTTAGCAATTGCAATTAGAGAAGCTAGGAGTAGGAACAAACAAAGGATATCCATTGCTTGGAAGGTATAACTGGATTATATGTTAGACACCCATTTAGATTCATCTACAACAAAATACACTAAAAACCTGGGTGTATTCGCATTATCCCAAGGGTGAGGGTAAAGTGCCCACACCCCATTGACTTCTACTATAACTAATAATTTTCTAGTCATACCTAGGAACCAAACTAATAGGGACTAAGAACCTGGGTGTATTCGCATTATTCCAAGGGTGAGGGTAAAGTGCCCACACCCCATTGACTTCTATTATCATACTACTAAAATCATAACTCCCTCTGTAATATCACAAATGCTACCTTTAATACTAGGGGCTCGTGCTTGCTATGCTACGCATTCATTGTATCACATATTAGTAAAAATTTGATATATTTGAATAGAATGCATGATAATGATTTCAATAAGTCTTTAAAATAATTATTTAAAATATTTTATAAAAATATTTTCAATCATGCATACATAGAAATCGTATTTTCACACAATGTGATATTACAGAAATAGAGTAGCAATTTACAATCACTTCTATAATATCACTTTTTACAAAGGATGATATTATAGAAATAATATAGTTGTTGCAATTCAGGTGATATTAAAGAGGATCCATAGGATGTATAGAGGTAGCAAATCCATTGTTTCTCTTGGCTTTACACTTTTATGATTTTGTGCTTTTGTGAGCTTTGAGTTTTCATGATTTTAATTTTCTATTGCTACTACCAAATGATTTTGAGAAATATATTCAATTGAAGTGACTTTGGATTCTACAACAATTAAGTTGTTCACAAAGTTTCTGAGATTTAATGATTTATAAGGTTTTTTTTTCAATTCTTCAATTTGGATTGCCATTTTTTGTAACAATGGAGTCAAATTTTTAATGCATTTTAATGTATGTGTATCTTTTATAGTATTTACCATTGCATATGTTTCATTCATCATTCAATAAATTTCTATTGTACATTTCAATATATGCTTATTTATAAAAAAAAATATACAAAGATTTTAGTCATTTTTATTTGAAGATTTATTGAAATTTTTGTTCTACATTCTATCTAATACATAAAAAGTGTTATAAAATTCTTATAGAATTCTAATGATGAATGCGTAGCATAGCAAGCGCCAACCGCTAGTAACTAATAATTTTCTAGTCATACCTAGGAACCAAACTAATAGGGCTACATAAGCATAATGTCTCCCATGGCATCTAATTTTTTTCCCCTTGTTTTATAACAATGAGAATTTTATTTGTTTTTGTATTGCAAGTTACATTGTGCATACATCAATTTCATTTGAGGACTACAAAGTTGTATTTTCCATTCAAAGGCTCAAGAGTCACTCAAACTCACAAAATAGAATTGTGTGGTTCACCTTAGATGTGTGTTGGAAGTGAAAGCAATTTTTGAGTGGTATAATTTGCTTCTAAAATATTCCACTAGTGTGTCTAACAAAATTTAGAAACTCAATGGTAGACAAATGCAAATTCATGCAAACCAAAAATTCTATTCAAAAGAGAGTTTGAAGTTTGCTATCCCTATTGGGTAGGGATGAAATTTATTTTTTACAAACTTCAAACATTATAATCTACCAATCCACATAATGATTTGGTCTCAAATTTATTTCATACATTGATATAATAGTTTGCTAAACTTTAGTAAGATTGGAGTTTAAAAAAGAGCTTTTATTTCCAAATTTGGTCAACAGAGCTTTAAAAATTGACATTTATTGACAATTTCTGTGGAAAATATGCCATTCTCGAGGGTCTAATTAGGTTTTCATTCTTTACAATAATCTTGAGTGTCTTGAGGGATTTTAGATTGAGAAGTTGATTGATTGCTTCATTTAGCTTCGGCAGTAGGATTTCTCTTTTCAAAGCATAAACAGTACTCAAAATAGTACCCAAAACAAATGGCATGATTATAGGTCTGATACTTGGTTGCAATAGGTTCTTTACCTTGTATAAAATCAATCTCTTCCTAACAAAAAAAACCTTGCAATGTATTTCCAGAACACACTTGTTTCAAAAATAAATCCTAAATTAAGACAATCTTCTAGTTTTGTTTCTAAGTTGCATATAAATACATCATACAAGATAGTCTACAATACATTCTAGACAATGTTGTCTCAAAATACTATACTCTAGGGTAATCACTATGTCGGAGGGGGGCTTCTAGGAAATAAGTAGTAGGCCCATAAATTGCCCACCAAAGAACTAAAACTAAATTTTGGGGGAGTGAAGCTTCTTGAAATATTTTTCAATAAATTTTTCTTGAAAAACAAGTGGAATTGGCATCTAACCCAAGCCATTTCATATTTTTTGAAGCTTTGTGAAATTAGTTATGAAAATTTGAAGTTGAAATGGCATAAGGATTTAAAATCACCCACCTCCCAAAATGTACATAGTTGTACATTACTGAAAGCTATGGAAAAGCAACACATACAAATAGTGTACATTTGAGGAGGTGGACAATTTTAGAGCCTATGCAATTTTAAAACCTCCTACCTTAGTGTAAGGTAGTTGAGTCGAATGTAACTTGTGGCTCGAGTTTAGGGTTTCAGCCAGGGTTGGGCCTTGCTATGGTGGCAACGTCGCTTTGAGCTTTGGTCGAGTCTCGATTGATTTTAAATTTGCCCAAGTTTCAGGAGATTTTTCTGAATTGAATGTGCAATTGTCAAAGGTGGTGAGTGCTCTACCTTTCATTGATCTGATGCTGCATTTCTGTTGTCCTCAGGTGAGAATTGATGTGAATGTTCTGTGAGTTGTGAGTTCTGCATGACGGCATTCCTCGCCCTGAGCAGGAAATGCCTATGTCCAATCTGAACAGGGAACTCGCGTGCTTGCGATTCGTCACAAGTTGAAGAGTTTCTTGATGAGGGTATGCTTTTGTTTTGATTAGTGTCCAGTGTGAAAACCTTCTCTTTCCTACAGGACGGTGGTGAATGGGAGTAGATGCCCTAATATTTTGCTTTTGGGAGTGTCTGAGAATCCCTGTAGCTAAATATTCAGGTCACGGCTAATGCTACGTATTGTTAGAGGTAAAAAATGTAGTTGCTCATTAGATTCTTCATTATTTCGCAGACGATGATGAATTTGATTGTGCTACTGGCGAAACAATTAGATGTTGCCACTGGTTAAGAAAAATTCTTATTATTGTAAAGAATAGGGATGTCTGTATATTTAATTCCGGATGTTGTAGTCCTGCTCTAACCCGTAGAAACCTCGCGTTGTTGTCATGCTGTAACCCTTAGAAACCTTGCTTTGTTGTCATGTTATTTGTGTTTTCGCGAATTTGCTATATGTGTCTGTCTAGTGTCGGATCCAGGGTTCAGGCTGTCATCCCGGGAATAGGATGTGTGGAAGGATGATCCTTTCTACATACATTGACATTTATTTCAAGGTAAATGGGAAGATATACAATCAATGAAAAATGCTAATGGATTGGTGACAAAATCTTGAATTATGTTGACTACATGACCAAAAATGTGGCAAGACCTTCCTTACCCTAAATTGACCTAAATTGACCCTTATCACTTTTGATGCTCTACAATCTAACCTATATACTTAGTGCCTTGATAAGCATTAAAATCTCTTATATGTTCTAGAGGGACACTTGTAATAGCGGCGAGGTCGCCATTGTTGGAAGAATGGTTGGGTGAGTACCTTCCTACCCTTCCTTTTTGTCCAACAAACGAAAGGCATCTGTCCCAACCCCCTCAATGTTCAACATTTTTTGTTTTTAAAAATAAAACCCAAAGAATAGCATGAATCAATCCCTGTCTGTTCCTTGATTTGTCCCCTACCTTGATAAACTTCATCTCTCCTGATTCATTCAGTGATTCTCCTAGTGCCATGGGAGAGGTCGCCGCTACTACAGACTACCCTGTGTGGAGATTTCAACCCCCTTCTAGATCCTCAAAGAGAAATGTTACTAATTCTTCATAATCTACTTTTGTAATATACCTCCATCTGTGCTAGAATAGCCCCAAAGTTGATATGTTAAATAATTCTTCAGCCCCTCAGAAGAACAAGAGAACTGAATCGCAGGAGCGAAATTTCGATTCTTGATTTCTGAGTGCGACGTTATTAAATCCGCACCAAGCAAAAGACTTGAAATTTATTCACAATTTGGAATTTTGTGGAGAGAAACTTTCTCAGTTTGGGGACATTATCATACCAAGGTCTCAGTTCTGAGATGGACAGGGATAAAGTGGACCGCATGTAAGCTTATGTCCCCTGGGAGCCAGAAGGTCGGCGAGATGGCGTTGACGACGCTGAAGGGTTGAAACGGGAATGCAGAGAAGCGGCCACTGCCACAGCTGTCTCGAAACAAACCCAGAGCGGAAGCAGTGCAGGTAATGTCACCATTGGCTCGACCGAAGGTTCTCCCAATAGAGGTAAAGAGCATCATTATCTAGTCGTCAACGTGGGCAAGAGTTCAAGTATCAGTTTTTGTATACTGTAGAGCAATGTCCGAGGAGAGCATTTCGGGGAAAAAGGGCCGACGAGGAGGGAGTCCGACGAGGAGGCGCTTTTTTTTCCCGCAATGCACGACGACGAGAGGCATTGGTCGACGTAAACTACTACCAGGAAACTGCAATTGGATGAAGAATCCGTAATCCACGATTACGCATGGAAACTGGGGGTTACCCCAAATAACCTGCCCGCAAAATGAGCGTGAGGTCTGCTGGCGGTGGTTTACGAAGGTCATAGTCGCGCAATTACACTTCTTTATAAGAACGGCAACGGCTTCCGGAATCCCTGAGTCTCGTGTCAATTTTGAACAACTAGTGTTCACAATCTCAGCCTTACATGTCTATATTATGAAACATCCTCATCCTGTAAGTAATGAAGTAGAAGCATTGAATTTTTAGGCGGCCAAATTCCTTCATTCGCATTTGAGACTTGTTGAGCATGCGTTTGAGCCTCCTGTTCTCTTGCTGTGATTATTTGAGCTTTGTACGTCTTGCAGGACTCTGTGGCCTATGGACTTGTTAAAATTGCAATTCATGCATTGCAACCATAAGAGGGTGCGGTCACCCAGGTTCGATATTATTGTATTTGGTGTTCTGTTCTGTCCAATGAGTTCCTTAGTTCTGTTCCGTGATGACAGATTTTAATCAGATACGTGAGTTTTGGGGCTTTCCAATGAATAGAAAATCAATAGCTGTCCAGTTCCTTCAATTCTCGAGGGGTATTATATGAGTTTCCCTTCTTGTAGCAGCTGGATGGATTGCCTTCGGCTCTGGAATCAGACAGGCTGTGTCCAGCAGAAGTTCTTCGTTACGATTTCGTTCTAGTTCATATTGATCAGACTACTCCCATTTCTTTCATCATTTTTTTCGTTGTTTGGTTAAAGCAAACTGTGATATATAATCTCAATATTGCAAAGCTGGAGTCTGATACTGCCGCTGTACTCCTCAATTGAGCAACATCTGGCCTACAGTATTTGTTTTGACCCAGGCCACAGATGCATCCAAACTCAACATCTCGTCTTGTTTGCAGGTCCCGGAAATACTGATTTACAAGAAGTTTTGTATATGTGGCCTTTTCTATGGCGATTTTTTGTGGCTGACCACTGAATGTCAATATTTGCAGATACCTATTTCTTGGTAGGGAGCTAATTCATATGGTGAACTCATATCATGTGATCTTGGAATGAAGTTCAAAACATGTCTGTTTAACTGTGAAACGACGTTGAGGACCAAAAGTGTGCAATGGAAGACTTTCATTGTTACTATAGAAACATAGAATGCAGCTATTGGTAAGAAAATTGAATCATTTTTTACTAAGTACCTATCATTATTGAGGCAATGTCCTTTCAAGGTTAACACATAAAGGATGTTGAGGACATTTAGTGTCTAATGAATGACAAAACATCTTTCTATTTGGAACTAAAGAGAAGGACAATCTTTCATCCATGGAATTTGTGATTAAGGGAGATGTTCTTGTACATTAGCTTGACTTCCAATGAGTGATTCCAATTTGTCTTTTGCTCATAATGCACATGGTGAAAAAATCTCTCATTTCTATAGAGATCAGCTAGTCTATAAGGGGTTAAATTTTTAGTTTCTACAAGTTAAAAAATAGTAAGTTGCAACAATAGAAGCCTTATACCATATGTGAAAGTCTAATTTGGCACTTAGGTACCAAAATTGAATTTTCATGATAGATTTGTAGGTTTCATTGAAAGTAATTTGTCAAATACTTTTAGTTATCTTTGTGTCTTTATTGGTTTAATTGGAGGAAGTAAATTTTTTCAAATCATCCATCTTCCAAATGGTGGATATATATTAGGCATTATGTAAGTAGTAGGAATAAGAAGAAAGTGAAACCCTTTTGGAAGTTTAAGTTCATTTGGTGTAAAAATGATGATGTTTTTTTACTCCAATTGTTTTTTTACTCCTAGTTAAAAGTTACCTCCTTCATCCCAAAATAAATATAGGGCTTTCAAATATACTTGTCCCAAATTTAATTTGAAATTGGCTCTCCACAACTTATTGACCAAACAACAAAAGCTAGTTTGAACACCCTAAAACGAAAGAATTTAGACATATCACATTCCAAAGACTATACAACAATTTGATCCCTAGAAAGGGAATTGAAATGCAACCTCTATCCAACCAAAGGTAAAGAATTCAACTTGCAACTAATAAATCTCTTGTTGAAAATTTTCTGGACTTGAATCTAGGACATTGTTGGAATTGAATACAAAGGACATTAATGGACATCAATGCACCGAAATTGTTAGGAGAATGATCAAAATGAATTCTACTAAAGTAGTTTCAGAAAAGGAAAAAAAATTGTCAATTTCACCGCTTGTTTTCAACATGCATTGCTTCATTGTTGACTTTCATTCTTTCACACCTAGTGGAGGTTAGTAGGAGCTATAGTAACTATATTATCTTTTGTCTAAGATCTTTTGAAAAAAGAAGCTACTTATATACCAATCTAGCCATTTCTAGAATCCCCTAGATTTATTTTGGAATAAAGGGAGTAGTTTCTACTCTCACCACTAATCTTTCCATGCTTGTTTGGAACCCCAATTGAGCCCCCTTTGTATTTGTTTATTTCTTGGCTCTTTAATTGATGGTTCTTAACTACAAAAGAAAGGGATGTTTTAAGTATAGTCTTAGTAGTATAATCCTATAATTTATGACCTTTTAGAAGATTTTTAGTAAAAATTTACTAGAAACACATGTATTTTCAATAAAATTTTACTAAATTCTCCTAAAAGGTCACAAATTATAAAACTCTATTTTTAAGACTATACTTAAAACACCCCTTTTTTTGTAGTAATTGCCCTTTTTAAAAATTAAAAGAGGGAGGATAATAGAACATTAAAGGATGTAGGTACACCTCTACCCCTATAAACGTGTGACAAGAGTTATTATACGTATATTTTTTACAATCACTTATTGGTGCATTCTTTCTTCTTACAATTTTCTTAAAAGTCATTCACCAAACATTTATAGTTCTCTTGTGAGTCCCATTGTCACTAGATTATCTTAGAAAGTAAGGTAACTATACCTAATTTCAACCCCTTTTTGAAACCAACCACTACAAATGCTCATCTAAAATGCACTCCCATTCTTTATGAAAGCCTAGGATCAATTTTCACTACAAAAAAACAGTGAATAAATAACTTGTCCATAGAGTCATTGTGGACAGCAGTGACTGCAAAATGACTACAAAACAACTATTGTTGTCCACAATGACTCTATGGATGAGTCATTTATTTACTATTTTTTTGGTAGTGTTTAGAGCACCTATTTTTAGCACTTTGAATATTCATAATTTATTTGTTCAATATTCAAAAAATGCATTTTAAAATAATCTAAAATCCCCTCTCTCCCCCTTCCTTTCTCGAAACACATGGACAATTTCCATTGATAAAAGGAAACAATACACAAAACCAAAGGAACCAATCCTCGACAACAATATTTTCATTTTCTACAACAATATTCCGAGCTATTTTCCTTTATTTTCTCTTTTATTTTTTAAAAACCACTAGCAAGAGAGACTAGAACAAGACCACCAGTTAATGAAGAGTGGACTAACTAAGATCCCCTTTTGACTACCAGCAAGACCCCACCAAAGCATATTTCAATATAATGATGATTGGGATTCATGTTGAATTGCTTATTCCACCAATTTTGGGTGTGCACTGAACATGATTTTTAGTTGGGACCCATACTAATTAATCGACATTACACACTACATAAATACCTATTCCACCAACCTTTGTCGTAGGTCAAGAGTTGACGAGTTGTTGGAATGTTGGATGTTTCAAACATCTCGAGCTTTCCCCAGTAAGTCCCTTTTCACTTTTCGGTCCCTTTGGTACCCCTATTCAGTGCCTTTACCTTACACTCCGTCTTCAAAACATTCATCCGATCCACAGGGGGGGTGGATTATTGAGCACTCCAACATGAACGTACAGTACGTGAGTCAGTGCTCTGGCTGCACAGTTGACTGGCAGCTGGTGGATGGGGTGTGAGTTGGAATATATTGCAACACATGCTTTTCACGCCTCCATCCCCCACAACAAACCAAACTAATACTACTGTCATCCTCAACGTGGGAGGCGGTTCTCAAACACTGACGACTGCAGTAGCACACACAACGCTGATTTTGAACAGTAAATTTTGAACAGTAAATTTTGAACAGTAAATTATAACCCTGGAAGGGTGCCACCCTTTGTAATACGTATTCACTCAAATATGATTCAATTTTGGGACCAACAGGTGCATTTTATGTTTCTACAATAGCAGAGAATTGCACCCATACAACATTTGGTGTGCTCAACATCATTTTCAGGATAACACAGTTGTAGAAATTACAGTTCAACAACCAATTTTTATTTTTATTTCTAGGTATATTGATTGCACCTTGGCAATACATGTTAAGGGTTGTTTTGTTGAACACATTTTCAAGGTTTTGGTGTTGAGTTGTTTGTCTAACGTCGCATATCGTATATGATGAGTGTCGGTCATATATGATGGACCTGTGGTTACCCTACCCGAGGTTGCCCAAATTTTCAAATTTTTTTGCCCAATGGGTAATTTATATGGAAAGTCCAAACTACGTCACCATGAACGACTGTGGGTGGCGCAACTGGGTGACCGTGGATGCGGGTGCAAGTAGGGCACCCATCGGTGCAGATGGGGTGATCGTAGGTGAAGGTCCTTGTGCACTATGTCCACCCGCACTCACCCTCTAAATGCACCCGAGGTCACCCTATCTGCACTTACCTTATACCCGAGGTTGCTCAGACCTACATGTACCCCTATGCCACGCGGAGGCCACGTGGCCAACGGGCAGACCAAATTTTTTATTGAAAAGTCAAAAGAAAGTTTGACCTTATTAGACAAACAAGGGATAAAATTCATGTCATGTTCATCATATTTGTTGTATTGTCGATTTGTCGGGGCAAACAACCATGATACATGTAAATTGCAAAATTGTAGATACATGAGAAAATGGATAGAATCATCTATAAGTGAACATTTGTTTATTGTAATCTCTAAAACAAGTATTTTTAATCCCTAAAGAACTAAAGCACATTTTGGACACAAATTGTGAAAAGATGCCACTTTTTAGGGTAGTGAGAAAAAATGAATTTTTTTTTTTCAAAAATCAACTATACAATTTTGTACTAAACTACTATTGGAATGTGTAGAAATTATTTTCATTAGTTTTGACTACATAAATTGAAAGATTTTAATGTTTGAAGTTAGAAGAAATTATTTTTATTTATATCTTGCCCAACAAGGCCAACAAATCCTTTAAATCCTTCTAAAGTGATATTTTTATAGTAAACATGGTTTTGTTTTTTTGACACTTCCATCTTGTATCATGTAAAAGTTACATTCTTGCCAAATTTCAAATTATAGGAGTTTTTGCACATACTACTCAAATTTCAAATTATAGGAGTTTTTGCACATACTACTCAAAGTTCCTTAGGTTGCTTAAAAGTTTAGGGCAACATAACTTTTGATAAGGCAACTAATTAGAAGAAAAAAATTAAATTCTTTTGATCAAGGCAACTAATTAGAAGAAAAAAATTAAATTGCCACTAAGGGAGTATTGTGTCAATTTGAAGAACAACCTATAAAAATGAATTCATACACACCTACCAAGATTATTTGCATACATTCAATAGTCATTTAATCCTTTAAGGGTTAACTTTCATCCAAATCTTGGTAAGTATTTTATTTTCTTAGAAGGATTGGACAACTTTTAAAATAGGCAATCAAATAGGAGTTGTCACACCTTCTCCCTATACTCAATCTTCAAAGAATGGGGGACTTTCTATAAAGATTAAAGACTTTTTTTTGGAAATGGACGTGAAGAAAAATGGGCTCAAAAATGGGCATGAAGAAATTTTTAGAATGAAATTGTTAACACTTTCACTTTGTCTACCGATTTCACCCCAATTGTGGATGTTTTTTCACAAATTGGATGTCACACCTTCTTCGTGGAGATGGGTTCCTATTGACTCCTGTTTTCACTCCATACCTTCTCATTCTTCACAGACGTTTCATTCTGAGAGAAGGTGTCGCCACCCCCTAATGAGAGCAGATTCTGGCGAAAATTTGCCGAAAGGAAATTCGCTGAAGTAAATTGGCTGCAAGGTGCTCCAGCAAGTGTTCAGATATTTCCGGAGGTTCGAGATTCCTCCCCAATGCCCATGCTTTTCTCGCCTCCAGCCTGGCCATCCCCACGTGATGAAAAAGCCATTTTCCGACTGTCCAAATACGTCCATGCATCCCGCAATCATCAACGTTAATATAGAAAATTCACTCGCAGGATCGGAAATAGTCAGATCCGAGTCCAAAAAATAGAAACGCCGTGCAATACAGCACTCGGAAAGCGCGGAATCTTTTCATTTCGTGGGCCAACTTGCAGCCTGGCACAACAACTTCTGCAGCAGTGCTCTGGAGATGTTGCAACGCTGTCGGGGACTGGTGGATCTCGTCATAGGTGGTATATGTATATATAAAGCTGCAGGTTATCCTTCAGGCTCTAAAGCTATGTCGATGGGCTCGTAAGTTTGTAGTCGAGATCAGTGAATGCAGGCGTACCGTAGCTAGCTTGAGAAGCTTGCTGCATTACGAGGATTTCGAGTGAGACTAGCGCGTGTAGTTTTTGAACATCCTTCCATTCGAAGCGGATCTGAGTAAGCGCTTCCGTCTCACAGCTGCGGTGTCTGCGAAACAGGTGAACAATCTCATTTACTTTCATGGAATCTGTATATGCTTGGAATCAAGCTGGTTGCAATTGCCTGCAATGACTAGCATTCTACAAAACTTGCGTGCCAAGTTGGGTCCCTTCTCCTGATTTCTTCTGTCAATCTTGTCTGTCGGTAAGTTGTGTACAGATTGAGCTCTACAGCTTGTAATCCAAATCGATTGCAACGTCACAAGTCGCATATAAAACATCTCTCTGCTTCTGCCTTGCTTTCAATGAGTTGAATCCATTACGGGAGTATTTGTTTGAGACTGAGTTTGTTTGTGACATGAATCGCAAATTTTGATTACAGGATGAACACCTCAAATGGACACAGCGATTCGAGAGCTCCCAAGCGGGAACCACTGAAACCACCCCATCGTCGTCTGGTGTTGATGTTTGATGGCACGGGGAACCAAAGGATGAACTTGTCGAATGTTGCCCGTATGTTCGAGGCGGTTGACGATTCGATCCCGGAAGATTACGAGCCATATACTAAGGTCGGTCCCGGCGTCTCGAGCGGGGAGCCCGTGCTGGAGCCCGAGCGTCAGCCCGTGCAGCTGCTGAAGTACATCAAAGGGGTGGGCACGGAAGTCCTCGGCCATTTATCCGGTTTAGGATTTGGTTACGGCCTTTCCGCAAACGTCATCGCGGGCTACGTCTGGTTGTCCAACAACTACTGCGAAGGAGACGAGATTTTCGTGTTCGGCTTCAGTCGCGGGGCGTTTTCCGCACGCTCTCTCGTCTCGCTCGTGCACCGATGTGGCGGGGTCCTGAAGAATGAATCCATATCCGCCAAGAATCATCCGGAGTTGAAGGAAGACAGCCCAGTCGTCGTGAAAGCGTACGACATGTACCAGGCGTACGTCCAAACCACCACTTCCGATGGGAATGTCAGGGAAAACCCCGCTTTTCACAAAGCCTTCTACAACGCATGGCAAGACTTCACAACCACCGCCACGAAAGCCAACTTCCACATTCAACGCGTGACGGTCAAGATGCTCGGCGTGTGGGACACCGTCGGGGCCGTCGGCATCCCTGAAACGGGATTCAAAGTCGTCGACGACTACGTCTACCCCTTCTCTCGATACAGCAAGAAGCAGTACGAGTTCCACGACCAAGGCCTCTCGTGCATCGTGGAAAACGCCTACCACGCTCTCGCCATCGACGAACACCGCAAGCACTTTGCCCCCACTCTCTGGGATGCAGTCACCCCACAAAATCAGGAGGTCAAGCAAGTCTGGTTCGTGGGTAGTCACTGCAACGTCGGTGGTGGCGCTGACCTAGACGACTTCAACGATCCGGACGATCTCTGGCAATACTCGTACGTGTGGATGCAGAGACATGCCATGAAGCATGGCCTCCGCTTCTACTGGACCTACGACTCGCCTCCCACGCAAAGCAGCAGCTCCGAAGGCACTCCCGTTCCCACCCGTCGCGTCTCCCTGCGCACACCCGAAGATTCTTACGCTCTTTTCCTCGGTGGAAACTACAAACTGTTTTACAATAGGTTCGATCGGGAAGCCACCGAAAAGAACGGTGCCAAGCTGCACTGGTCCGTGACAGATCGCATTGCGTTGTCCGTCAAGCAAGGCGAGAAACGCGCCTACTGCCCCAAGACCCTGTTCGGAAAATACGGGACGCAGTTTACGAAAGTGGCGCCCGACATAGTGGATCTTCACAAGCTGGATATCGAGACTCCTGATCTCGTGAAGACGACACGGTGGCAGATTGAAACTGATGACGCCGTGGAGACGAGTGAACCGCTGAATCAGCTGCCGCTAATTAAGTGTGAATGCGGAAAGGAGGTGGTGCCGCCAGGGAAGCAGACCGGGTTCTGGAGCTGGTTGGGGTTCTGATTTGCAGGGAGATGGGACCAGCTTGGGAATGTAATTGCCAATCTACAGGAAAGTACTTGTTTGAGGCGTGCATAGATAGTTCCGGTTGTTCTGGAATTTCTAGGGATTGTTTCCAGGTGAAGTTCATCAGTTCAACTGGTTTGGGATTTGGCGGTGGGATTCAAAAGTCTTCCGCTTTAGCTTTTAGTGTTTGGATGTCTGGTACATGCTGTTTGATGTCTGTGTTTTGGCCACACTCCTTGTGACTAAGTTAGGAGGCCGTAGAATGCCCATTCAGGAGTTGGAAATTAATCGGGGGAGATAAAGACTTCTGTAAATTTTCCTTGAAAGACAAATGAAATTGGCATTGAACCCAAGTTATTTCATATTTTTGGAGCTTTGTAGAAGTAGTTATAAATTTTTGAAGTGAAGGTCACTAGAAGTGTCCACCTCCTCAAATGCACACTATGCAATGAGAGAGCAATTTACATGTATGTTTGCCTTGAAGTATGTTTTTAGAGACTTTACATGTATGCCTTGAAGTATGTTTTTAGAGACTTTACATGTATGCCTTGAAGTATGTTTTTAGAGACTTTACATGTATGTTTGCCTTGAAGTATGTTTTTAGAGACTTTACATGTATGTTTGCCTTGAAGTATGTTTTTAGAGACTTTACATGTATGTTTGCCTTGAAGTATGTTTTTAGAGACTTTACATGTATGTTTGCCTTGAAGTATGTTTTTAGAGACTTTACATGTATGTTTGCCTTGAAGTATGTTTTTAGAGACTTTACATGTATGTTTGCCTTGTATGTTTGCCTTGAAGTATGTTTTTAGAGACTTTACATGTATGTTTGCCTTGAAGTATGTTTTTAGAGACTAAAGACTTTATAGTCCTCCTACTTTGGTTTGGACTAAAAGAAGCTATTTAATGGCAAAAGTCATCTTTGGGAGAATTTAAACAGGAGTCAGCTTTGGGAGAATGGACTAAAAGAAGCTATTTAATTACAAAAGTCATCTTTGGGAGAATGGACTAAAAGAAGCTATTTAATGACAAAAGTCATCTTTGGGAGAATGGACTAAAAGAAGCTATTTAATGACAAAAGTCATCTTTGGGAGAATGGACTAAAAGAAGCTATTTAATGACAAAAGTCATCTTTGGGAGAATTTAAACAAAAGTCATCTTTGGGAGAATGGACTAAAAGAAGCTATTTAATGACAAAAGTCATCTTTGGGAGAATTTAAACAGAAGTCATCTTTAGAAGAATGGACTAAAAGAATCTTTGAAAGAATGGACTAAAAGAAGCTATTTAATGACAAAAGTCATCTTTGGGAGAATTTGGGAGAATGGTATTGTTGTGGACTTTGGACTACAATGTGATAGAATGGTAGAAAGCAGTGGGGTTGCCCTTTGAACTTTGGACTACACTGATAGAATGATAGAAAGTGGGATTGCCCTTTGAACTTTGGACTACACTGATAGAATGATAGAAAGTGGGATTGCCTTTTGAACTTTGGACTACACTGATAGAATAATAGAAAGCAGTGGGGTTGCGCTTTGGACTCTGGACTACAGTGATAGAATGATAGAAAGTAGAGGGGTTGCCCTTTGAACTTTGAACTATAGTGATAAAATGACAAAAAGTAGTGGGGTTGCCCTAAAGTCGTGATCTTGGTCACAAAATCCAAAACTCTCTTTACTTCCTATAGGTGAAGTTATATAATCTAAAAAAAAATTCAATCTTGTTTTTGCTAAGAAGCAACACATTTTTTTCAATGTGTCAATATCTTCACATTTAGTATAGATGTCCAGTCTTTAAGCCCTTGTTAAAAAAATTTAGAGAATATGAAGAAATTTGAATAAGTCCTCATTCAAAAATTTAGTAAATAGGGATATTCTTTAAACCCTTAATCAATTGTCTATACTCTAGAGACCATAGCTTTGCCTCAAAAATGTTTGTAACCTCAAATTCACTAAGTTATTTTTTGTCTTTGCCAATACCTTCGACCTCAAAAGTGATGGCAAAGTGACTCTTGATTTTCAAAAGATTTAAAAGAAAAATAAGCTTAATCTAGTTTGATGGAGGCATTGGCTTGATGAAGTAGGCTTTTTTTGTATTGCAAGTGTTATATGTACACAATGTTCAAGATTGCAATGATTCTAATACATGCTTTTAGCTACATCTTCCTACAAGGTATATTGGTGCCTTGATCCATCCAAATGTTCCTAAGTTAAAAATATTCTTTAAAAAGACTTTGATAATTATACTACCTTCTCTCAAAAAACACTAAAAAGAGGTATCAACAATGTTTTGGTGTATCTCAAGGTGGGAATGGTAAAGAGAGACAACATTGAGCTTGAAAAGGTTTAAATAAAAGTAAAAAAAAGAGGAAATTTAAGGAGGGCTTCTAATATTCAAATAATTAAATATCACAACTAGTGTTCAAAAAGCTCAACATTTTGGAGAAAGGCAATGGTTATGTTACTATTAAAGAATCCGATTTTGAATGTTCTTTCAAGGTTAAAAGGCCCTTCAAAAACTAATAGATGATTATGGTAAATTTCAAAAAATATTTTTTATTTTCAATTCTAAGCACAAACTATGATTTCATCTTTCTATAGGTACCTTTTGTACCTTTCTTGGAGCTTTCTATATGATTTATGTCAAGCTCTAAAGCTATGAAAAGGGGACACTTTGGGCCATTTAGGCCATATAGGCACTTTTAGGTTTAAAAAATAGCCAACACCAATCAAATTAACATGATGTAAATATACCAATTCACTTAATTCAATGTCTAACCAACTAACGAGGAAGAGCATTTATAGTACAAATAAATTCTCAAGCAAGTGTACAAACAATCACAAGTGTTTTGCATGAGGAATTTTATACCCCAATTAGTGTCATGTGCCTTGTAGCTATTGATGGAATGTAAAATATTCTATTTCATTTCAATGATGGGATGAAATGATGTGAAATCTTTCACATCATTCTATTGGAGGAAGGGCAACAAAGACACAAACTACTCAATGATATGATAACATGATATAAATACATCAATTAGCTAGCTAGAAATAACATTCAACCAACTATTAAGAAAGAGTTATTACAGTACAAATGAATTCTCAAGCAAGTGTACTCACAATCACAACTAATTGGGTTTTTTTCTAGCACCATAGGGCCAAATTGCACCATTTCAAAATAAATTTCTACTTTTTTCTAGAAAAAAGCAATCTTTTTCTTGCTAGAAATTTCCATTTCTATTTTTGAAAAATTAAAATTAAAATTGTAGATGAAGTCACCAAAATTGAATGAAAAAGTACATGAATATGATTGAAAAGTATTTTTTGAGTTCAAAGGATGGATGAATGTAAAAATACAGTGCTTCACCAAATTTTAATAAGTGATTGCCACCCTGACTCTTTCTCAAAAGTGAGAGAGAAAGAAAAGGGCTGATCACAACTGTGTTTTGCATCAGGAGTTCTGTAGCAGGCATCAGGATTGCAATCCATACGGAAAGCCACAAAGCTGTCCACATGCAGGTGCATCAATTGTGCTTCTTATCCTATGAGTGCATAACTTCAGTTCATGACTTCAATCAGCTCATGACCTCTTCAACTAGTATGTACAATTGATACATAAGTTTGTGACTTCATGAGCAACGTACAGTTGATGCATAATTAGACTCACTACTTTGGGGTCAGGTTGCATACCATCCACCTCCTGTACTGATTGTACACATCCACATTGTCCATTAAACTGCTTGATGGGCATTGGTACCTGAATTCCACTCGCCAGACACTTCACTGTATGAATCCCCCGTTACCAAGAATGTATCAAAAGTTTGCTAAATGTTTCACAGAAATCATGCAACTCTGCCTCACTTGGGTAGTCTCGTTTGTGTCACAAACGCAAGGTTTGTAAGAAGGAGCATCACTGGCTAAGGATTTGAGAACAAATCATGCAATGAACGGATTGAAGTTATAGATTGAACAGACCTCCGTTTGAGACATGGAATGAGTTGCTAATCTTATCAGATGATTAGTGTTTGATAGTTTCTTGTTCTATGACAAAAGGAGATACAAGGACACTCATCAGATTGGGCAGCAATCCCTGCAGAACCCATCTGACTTGCAATCAGTAGTCTACACCAATAAGACTCTGACAAAGATGAGCTACTAGGCAGCTGACACTCCAAAGAGCAGGACACTAAAGCCATCCCACGAACATGGGACCAGCAGGGCGAAAGCTGAAAACGCAGGAATTTTACCCCGGGGAAAAACACAGGAATTTTTTACTTTTTTGCACATGAAAAAAAATTGTAAATCTTGAATTCATATTTGCAACCGGAGATCCCCAAACTAGACCCCTAATCACCTAATGAGGTGGGAGTGATTGACAGCATACTCTAAACACGGCACATAATAGGGGACAAGATTTTACTTTTAGCATGGAGAAACTTGCGTTTTCACCCTGTTAGAGCATCCCCACAGCAACACGCTGAAGCAACACTATGAACCGCATCAATGGAGGACATCCCTCATAATTAGAAGATCAATGGTGTAGAACCTTTACAATGTTGCTTTAGCGTGTTGCTGTGGGTATGCTCTTAAAGCATCGCCACCAGCTGCTCCCAATGGCCTCGGCAACGGCACTTTCTATTTGCCGTGCATTTTTAGCGGAGAATGGCTCTACACTAGCATCCTATCACGCTACTAATTCTACCGTCTCTCCTGTCACTCTCACATTTGCTTGGCAAAAGAGGGTCTTTGTAGAGGGCAATTTTATAGTCATGCTAATTTGGTCAACGTAGACTATGGCCTCCGTGGATGCTAACGTGGAGGTAATGGAGGGTAGTGGGGGATGTACAAAGAAGGGGGAGAACTTTTGTGAGGCCGAGGAGAAGCAACTGTGCTTTTCTTTTTTGTACATTTCATGGGATCCAAAGCAAGGGACCGGACAGAAGAGTGGGAATTTTTGGAGACACATCATAGAAACAAGAAATCATATTTCAAGTGAACCCATGCCTAACCTTCAAAGTGTGTGGGGACGATTTGGAAGCAATTCTTCAACAATGCACACTCCACGCATGTTTGAAGGATGGACAAAATCCACAAATAAAAATGATAAAAGAATTTCTACTTAAGAATATAAGATTATATAAGAATTTACATCTAAATAAAATGAAAGAATCTATAAATATTAAGAAGTACATGTACATGTAATAGATATCTACAAAGTAAGTGATAAAGCTTCTACTTTTAATCCTTAAGTAGTGTATGTAATAGATGTCTATAAAGTAAAAATAAAACTTCTATTTTTAATTCTTTAGTAGATGTTTACAAAGTACAAGATAAAGCTTCTATTTTTAACCCTTTAGTACCATGTTCATGTATTAGATATCTACAATGTAAAAGATAAAGCTTCTACTTTTAACTCTTTAGTACCATGTTCATGTAATAGACATCTACAATGTAAAAGATAATTTTTTTTACTTTTAGTCCTTAAATACTATGTTCATGTGGGACAAAAGTCAATTCAAAATTTTGCTTCGAAACAAGTATAATAAGAGTACCACAGTGACATTCCCCATGACGTGGCATTTAAATAATGATAGTCGATTCACTTTTAGTGAGTTGTTGTTGGGGAGCATTGGATGGTCACGACACCACATCACAAAGTTTAGACCCTACGGTTTGGCAACAATTATCGTGTAGTTATAGTTGTTCCATGGGTTCACACGTTTATCACATTGATATCACATTATTACGGTGCATTGTTTACATCGTTACGATGCAGTTACAAGTAATGCATTATAACGATGCGAAGCAATGCATTGCAATGTTGCAATAACAGTGCGATTAATGTGCAAACTCATGAAACAACGATATCCGCATGATAACTATTGCCAAACCATAAGGTCTAAACTTTGTGATGCACTACATCTCATGAGGCGGCAAGTGCCTCGCCACTTGTTGGTACCATGGTCCAATTTTGCGGCAGTGGTGGCAATGCTCTTAGAGCAGATTTAGAGCAGCCCCACCGTGACAGTGCAAGGTGTGCAGACTTGGGCAATGGCCAGGCCCAGACACCTGCAATGCCCCACTGCAAGCACAGCCAAGGGCCCTGACCACAGCCAAATTTGGCAAGCACACGACAAGCCCCAGCCAGTGGCTGAAGGAGTGCATTGACTTTTCTCGCTACTTTCGAGGTATGGAACCACCAACTGGTCCTCAAATAAATAAAAACAAACACTGACTGGCCTTCATATAAATTAATACATGAGTCAGATACCAAATCATTGTTCCAACTACCTTCATAACTAAAATTTCTATTGACTACCTATGGAGGGTTGGTTGGTAATGGGTGGTTTCACCTTAGAATAACTACAAAAGCAAAGTCTTAAGAATCTAAATAGTACAAATGTTAAAAAAATTAAAATAAGAATCCTCAAAAAATAAATGGATGGAAAATTGAATCTTGTATCCTTGGTGTGTCTTTGTGTTCATTTGTTGCTCAAAATTTGAACACTTGGTCCTTAAGGGATTAAGGGTTCTTTCTATGCTCATGGTCATACCTTTCAAACAAGTCCCAATGGAGTAGGTATTGAACTATTGTAAAATGCAAGGGACTAATAGATGCATGAAATCTACTTATTAGTTTTATTTGAATATTGTAAAATGTAGATTTGGAGTTGTTAAATCCAATGAATCTCTTGCTTTCAATTTTGACCTCTTGAAAGTCAAATTAATTTATATGTATTAAGTTCGTGATTTGTGATTTCGAATTCAAAATTATCATTGATGGTAATTGATAAATTCCATTGTTTTTCCTTTGGCAAGAAGTTTGAAGTAAAATTCTAGAAGGAAGAAGGTTTGTACACCTATAATCAACATAGTCCCAAATGAAACATGTACATTTGGACTAAGATACATCACTATTTCTTAAAAATTCTATACACAAGGTGTAGACAATCAAAACATGAAAATCTATGAGAGCCTATTGTTGATTTTTGGTACACCTAGTGACAATACTTTGAAAATTCATAACTTATTCATATAGTGCTCAAATAATGCACATTAAGTTGTGTTGAAAATCTTTTTTCAATTGCCGATTAGATCTATTGAAAATAATTCATATTTAATAATAGTAACTATATGCACTTGTAATTATTGTCAATTTTAAGTGCAACTTTACTTTTAGAGTTGAAGTTGTGCCAAAGGCAAGACCTCCAACTTTACTTTTAGATTGACCCCAAAGGCAAGACCTCCAACTTCAACTCTAGTACTCATTAGAAGACATTTGAGGCCTCAACAGGGCTGTTTCAGTCTTGTTTCCTTGTTGTTCTCCCTGCAACGACGGAACAACCAGCTGTCAAAAAAAATTCAAAAATTCAAAAAAAAAATTAGTTCTTAAAATGCCCAAAAAAGTTGAAAATAATTTAAATTTTTTTTTTTTCAAAAATGATGTGGCAGGGTCTCGACCACATCAACACGCTACGCTGTCACTGCTGCAGTGCATTGTGGGGAGTTCCCTGCCATGATAACTTGCAGCCCTGTAGAAGCCTCAAATGCCTTCTAATGACAATACCATGTCAAGGTATTGCTAATTAAGTTGATTAAATCTATGTAAACCATGTACATTTTCTAGTCGGATTCTGTACCAGAATTATAGTTCCTTGCCCAATTACATGATTTTGCCCATGTACTGTAATTGGACATTACACATTTTTCATCCAAATCCTTTTATTCATCCAGGACCGTTCTATTATGTTCTTTAATGTCTTTATCATCTCTTCAACTACAAGAATTCTTTATCATCCAAATTTTTCAAGTTGAGAAACCGACGTCTCAGAGCATCTGTAACCTCAGCACACCACCAATTGACAAAGCATCTTTGATTCAACAAATCCAACATGAACTGTAAATGTCAATATATGAGACAGCCACAATTGACTCCAATATGATAACTGGACACTTGAACTCCATTGCTGGGAATGCAAACCCATGTGAAGTAGCTAAATAAATTCATGGATTTCAAGCAAGTCCTTGGAATTTGGTGACAATTGGTGGAATTTGATCACATCCAAATCACCGTTGGTACCTTAGTTCTTCCAATTTTGGTCTGAATTTAGCTCATGACACACACTCTTTGAATCGATCGCAGACCATTGTGTTCCAGTCATCATCAGTGACCACAGTGTTCCAGTCATCATCAGTGACCACAGAACTGGCTAAAATTCTCTCCATTGCTACTTAAAATTTTTAGTAGCTAACATGTACATTGGAGAAAATCCTTTTAAAAATTAGATTATAGCCAAGCTTGCAACAAACAATAGAATTTGATAGCCAATTTGCAAGTTTCTCCAATTGGAATTAGCATCTATTTAGTCTGTTTTGTGTTATAGTACTCCCAATAATCCTTTACAACTTGCAAAATCCTTTCTTTTCTATTCTTTTTATACTACTCACTCTCAAGGTAGCCAAAGTTGATGCCTATTTGTCTTTGAAGGTAGCATGTTGCACTAAATTCCATAACTAGTTTTGGAATCATTGGTGGGATGCCTCAATTGATGTCCATGTTGGTTACAAACAACGCTATTGATCCACTGTAATTTGAATATGGCGGTGTTGAATATAGATGAAGTTATTAAAAGAGCCCATGAAATTCTTCCGTGAATTCTTCGCATGAAATTGATATCAAAGTTGTCTAAGGCAACAATATGATAGATGTTGTATCAGTGCTTGTACACAAGACTTGACAAGAGAGGCTTTTGAAAGCCCTACAAAAAGGCTTGCTCAGTGATTAAGGAAAACTTTGAAAACAAATAAGATGTCACAAGCAAAGTTGAAGCTTTGTTGTTAGTTTAGAAATATGACTCAAGACTTATAAAGCAAATAAGGAAACTTGAGAAAGACCCTAATTTTGCATGTAAAGGTTCTAGAGAGAATTCTCAATTAGTTAGGATTCCTATGCAAGGAGCTCATGTAAAATTAACAAACACAAGATCATATGTCACTACTAAAGAATCCCGGCACATAGAGAGCAATAATGTGTAACTCTCCCAAATAATTTTGCACTTTTTTGATGATAGTCAGAAAGTGGGGGGCAATTTTATTTAATTTTGTATTGCAAGTTACAATGTGGATATTTAGATTCTTTTGAAGACCACAAAATTGTATTTTTCATTCAAAGGTTCAAAGGTCACACTTGTAAAATAGAATTGTAGTTTACTGTAGATGAGTGTATGTTGGAAGTAGAAGCAATTTTTGAGTGGCTGAATGCATTCACTTTGATGAAACCTTGAAGATTGTGGGCATTAGGGAAGTAAAAAATAATCCTAATTGTATATTAAATTTTACAATAAAAAAAATTAGAATTTATAGAAAGTTATAAGATCCATCTTTTAATCGTTCAAATTTTCCAAAAGTAAATATCTCAATGCAAAAGAAATTATCAAAAATTGGCTAGTGTACTGTTGGGTTTTAGATCTCTTTATATTGTAGAACAATTTAAAGTAAGTTAGAGCATTTCCTACCCACCACTAAAACATCTTGCCAACATGTTTTTGAGATCGCTCGAATAGCCAAGTAAAATTCAATCTCCAATGGAATTTTAGTTGCATATATAGAGGCATGGCCCCAAGGGGCCTATAGATTCATCCTCTACCTTGGCAAAATTTTGGTTTGTATAGGAGATCTTTGTGGTCCCCTTGTCATAATTGGATTCTATATTTTGAAAAGTCAAAGGTTAACATGGTAATGACAATACCAACATGAAAGTTGTAGTTACATTTGTAAGTTAAGAGGTAAATGTTATGAAAGAGGATGGTTTTGTGAATTATGAGGTATTAAGTACTTTAGAAGATTAGCATATTGTAACTAAATCTTCTACAATTCTCTTATAGAGGATAAATTTTGTTAGAATTTGTTCATATTTTCTATAATATGTAAGGTATTTGGATGCAAGTTTGTATAATCATGGGATACTTTTAGATTTTTTCAGAATTTAGATTTAAAAAATTAGTGTTTAGAAAAAAATTGCTTGCAAAACAAAGCTTTGCAAAAATCTCCCTATTCTTGCAACATCTTGTGAAGGATGTCGCTATCTATGGCAACATCTTCCTACCACAGTAAATCATACTATGCCAATTGTTGCTAAAGAGTCCTTTGTTGACCCTCTTGGTCTCATCCACAGGAGATTTTTGCATCACAATATCTAATGGGATTTAGAACTTGATGGTGAAGAGATGCAAATTCATGTAGACCAAAAAAGGAATTCTAAAAGGGACCAAAGTCTTTTGTCCTTCTTAAATAAGGATGAAATTTTTTCCTATAAACTTCAAACATTATAATCTTTCAATCCCATGTTCAATCCACATGGTCAAATGGTCTAAAATTTTTCCACACATTAACATAATAGTCTTATATATTTTTGTAGGATACCCAAGTTAAAGTTATAAAAAAATTTATATTCAAATTTGATCAATGAAGCTAAAAGATGGCAATTTTTGACAATTTACCTTCAAAAACACCATAGGTCTTTTATGAGTTAACCAAGCCTATGCCCTTCAATCTCAATGAGGGATTTTAGATTGAAGAGTTGGTCAACTACTTCATTTAGCTACTTTGGTAGGATTTCCTTGTTCAAAGCCCAAACAAGTGTTGATTAGAGTACCCAGTCCAATTCAAGACAATGCTCTAAACTTATTTCTAAATAACATGTCAATGCAACATATAAAATGCCAAACGTTCTTGAAATTTTTGCTTCACAATACTATACAGAATAAGAGCATCTTTAAACACAAGAATTAGGCATTGCAATGGTACATACTGTACAAGTTCATGTTCCTTTTTTTTAATTAACTTCAAACCCCGGCCTATGTATCTCAACTTTGTCACATTACTTGAAACCCTAAACCACCTGACGATTTTCATTCTCTAAACATAAAGAGAGTTTTTTTGGACATTACTAAACTCAACTTGCTCCTTCTGCTCCCTCATTGACTTGGGATGACAATTATTACATTGCTAGAGGTTTGCTAATTCACTTGGAGGACGTCGTAGTGGTGGCAACGTCGCTCTGAGCTTTGGTCGAGTCTCGATTGGATCAAGATTTGCCCAAGTTTCAGGAGATTTTTTCTGAATTGAATGTGCAATTGTCAAAGGTGGTGAGTGCTCTACCTTTCATTGATATGATGCTGCATTTCTGTTGTTCTCAGGCGAGAATTGATGTGAATCCTCTGTGAGTTGTGAGTTCTGCATGCCGACATTCCTCGCCCTGAGCAGGAAATGCCTGTGTCCAATCTGAACAGGGAGTTCGCGTGCTTGCGATTCGTCACATGTTGAAGATGTTTCTTGATGAGGGTATCCTTTTGTTTTGATCAGTGTCCAGTGTGAAAACCTTCTCTTTTCTACAGGACGGTGGTGAGTGGGAGTAGACGCCCTAGTATTTTGCTTTTGGGAGTCTCTGAGAATCCCTGTAGCTAAATATTCAGGTCACGACTAATGCTACGGATCGTTAGAGGTAAAAAATGTAGTTGCTCATTGGATTCTTCATTATTTCGCAGACGATGACGAATTCGATTGTGCCACTGGCTGTTAAGAAAAATTCTTATCATTGTAAAGAATAGGGATGTCTGTATATTTAATTCCATCGATGTTGTAGTCCTGCTCTAACCCTTAGAAACCTCGTGTGGTTTGTGTCATGCTATTTGTGTTTTCGCGGATTTGCTATATGTGTCCGTCTGGTGTCGGATCTAGGGGTTGAGCTGTCGTCCCGGGAATAGGAAGGATGGAAGGATGAATTCTTCAGCCCCTCAGATTCTCAGAAGAACAAGAGAACTGAATTGCAGGAGTGAAATTTCGATTCTTGATTTCTGTGTGCGACGTTATTAAATCCGCACCAAGCAAAAAACTTGTAATTTATTCACAATTTGGAATTTTGTGGAGTGAAACTTTCTCAGTTGGGGACATTATCATACCAAAGTCTCAGTTCTGAGACGGACAGGGATAAAGTTGACCGCTTGTGAGCTTATGTCCCCTGCCAGGAGGTCGGTGAGATGGCGTTGACGACGCTGAAGGGTTTAAACGGGAATGCAGAATTGCAGAGAAGCGGCCACTGCCACAGCTGTCTCGAAACAAACCCAGTCTGAGAGCGGAAGCAGTGCAGGTAACGTCACCTTTGGCTCGACCGAAGGTTCTCCCAATAAAGCTAAAAGAGCATCATTATCTAGTCGACAACGTGGGCAAGAGTTCAGGTATCAGTTTCCAAGGTCATAGTCGCGTAACTACACTTCTTTATAAGAACGGCAACGGCTTCCGGAATTCTCGTGTCAATTTTGAACAACTAGTGTTCACAATCTCAGCCTTACATGTCTATATTATGAAACATCCTCATCCTGTAAGTAATGAAGTAGAAATGTTGAAATTTTTGGCGACCAAATTCCTTCATTCGCATTTCAGACTTGTTGAGCATGCATTAAGCAGGAGGCTTAAATTTGTTGTTTGGTTAAAGCAAACTGTGATATAATCTCAAAATTGCAAAGCTGGAGTCTGATACTGCCGCTGTACTCCTCAATTGAGCAACATCTGGCCTACAGTATTTGTTTTGACCCAGGCCACAGATGCATCCAAACTCAACATCTCGTCTTGTTTGCAGGTCCCGGGAATACTGACTTACAAGAAGTTTTGTATATGTGGCCTTTTTAATGGCGATTTTGTGTGACTGACCAGTGGATGTCAATATTTGTAGATACCTATTTCATACAGTGAACTCGTATCATGTGATCTTACAACGAAGATGGAAACATGTTTGCTTTACCCTGAAACGACATTGAGGATCAGAAGTGTCCGATGAATGATTTCCTTTGTGTCTGTAGAAATAGAGAATGCAGTCAATGCACCTGTCGGTCCAGAAATTGAGTCATCTTTTTTTTATTAAGTACCTATGGTAATTGAGGCAACGTTCTTCCAAGGTTAAACTTTTAGTTTCTTCAAGTCAAAAACAGTGAGTTGCAACAATGAAACATTTATGTTTGCTAATGATGAACGTTTAGTAGAGTTTGAGATGCTCTAAATTCCAACAAATCATGATTTATTCATTGGTATTATATCTCAATATTGCACATTTTAGTGCATCAAAATCCTCTAAAAAAAACTTGGGACAAGCTTTGCACATACAAAAGAAATTATAAACTTATGCAGCACATTTGTAAGTGGTAACAAATAATTTCTTTAGATGGAATAATGACTCAAGGAATCCCAAACTACAAAATTGAAAAGTTCATTCATTTATCTGTTTTATGAATTCTTGATCCATTTTGTTTTTTAAATTTCTCATTGTCTATTTATC
This sequence comes from Climacium dendroides, assembly GCA_950106755.1. Classification (NCBI taxonomy): domain Eukaryota; kingdom Viridiplantae; phylum Streptophyta; class Bryopsida; order Hypnales; family Climaciaceae; genus Climacium; species Climacium dendroides. The sequence continues at coordinate 28,176,544 of OX467082.1, read as the reverse complement.
CCTAAAGTTTGCAAGCTTCACAAGTGTATTTCAATTATTTTCGATTCTAATTAATGGTTGACAAATTATGACTATTTTTTTGGAAAATGAGAAAAAGGGATAGCAAAGGTATGTTGAATTTCATTGACTCCTACTACAGCTACTAGAATGGGCAAAAAAAACCCGGAAACTGGTGCAGATTCAAATCCGCAGCAAAGGGAAACCACTAGTGACAATAAGCATGGGGTTATGGGCATACCGTACATGGATAGCAAGTTTGGCTGAAATTAATTTAAAAAATAATTATCAAAACTTTTTGTTAATTCTAGGACCATAGTTGAATGTACATATAAATGTAAAGATGGTTTGCCGAAAATCCAAAAGTCCATTCAACAAAATACCAATCCACCATTGGATTGTCTACCATCAAGAAATTTTTTAATGACAAAATGAAGGAATTACTTCATTGACATTGAGTATAAATCAAGGGTGGAAAGGTTGTTTTAGTATTTGTTGTTTGCTAGGAATCCTCAAAGAATATGGAACATTAGGTGATTTTTGGAGCCAAAATTAAACTACAAGCCGTTCCTCAAAGTTCCTAGATTTAGAAGAACTCTACCAAATCAACAATTTGATGTGGCCACATTTGTGTTATGACAAATAATATTTTTAAAATATATTATTTTTAAATTCTTTAATTTATTTAAATTTTTATTATTTAAATATTTTGACTGGTTCATAGGCTTGAAACAACCCTCCTATGCCCTTAATCCCCTCTTATGTAATTTGAAGCTGAAAGCTTGACCACTCATTGTCAAAATATAGGAGTTTTTTTCAAATAAAATTTCAAAGCCCATTTTGACATGGTAGAATAATTTTTTCTTAAAAACTTTGAATTAAGTATAGATTGAAAATCAAGCTAACATTCAAATCTAGAAATCTATTTGTAATTTTGAGTCTCATAAAAAATGTTAGACAAAATTTTGAGTGAATATTTCAAAAAATATCAAAGAAAATGTTACCTCATTGAACTTTATTCATAACTTTTGATTGGAGGCTCAAAATCTCAAATGAATTTTGAAGATGAAACTCTACTTGATTTTCTAAATTAATTTAGTTTAAAGTTTTAATTATGCCTAAATGAGTTTTGAAATCCTACTTTGAACCCAATTCTTGCTTTTGAATTAAGTATGAGCAGTTGGCCCTTACTAATCCCACATGGATTGTTTTACCTCTTATCATTTTACTTGTATAAATAGCTTGTCTTCTCATTTCTATGTATACATTCAATGATTTTTTAAGCTATGGGAGAAATTCATGTATAAAGTGAGTAGTTGCATTAGAGTAGAAAATCTACTATGAATAGTGAAATTAATTAGGTTGACCCTCACTAATTCCTTGATATTTTACACTATGAATATTTATTGTTAGTGTACAATAAAAGGATGCAATAATTTTAATCAACCTAGAACCATGTAAAATATTGATTGATTAAAGCTCTATTAAGAGAGTTGCATACGCTTCTACATGGACAAGCAATGAGTCATATAGTAACTTTTATGAGTAAAGCAACCTAATTGTTAAGGCAATCTAATTTTACTAATTTGTGCAAGCTAAGTGAAAGGTAATAGGCTTAATTGTATAAATCCCAAAATATTCAATTGTATGGAATGAAAATATTGTAGGTTAGCAATCAAATAAGTTTTTTTAATTTAATAATTGATTTTTGAAAATTACATTATAAAGTGCCAAAGTTTATTTTTAGACTTTAATTAAATATTCAACACAAAAATGCCAAACCTCTTATCTGAGTACGGGAGTTCAATGAACTCATGTAATGGAGAATAGCAAGAGTCATATGCCCTAAATTTGGCAAGATGGCATATTGAAAACGTATCAAGAACATTCTAAGTCCCTATGTAAGAACGTTTCCCATTGCCTCTAGCTTTGGAAAATTCACATTCACCATTAGAAGCTTATAGAAATTTGGGATTTTAATTTTAATTTTTTAATTTTTTGGTTGTTGAAGCATGAATATATCTTTGAATCTACCATTGCAATAAATGGATTTTGAAAGTATGTTGTAGGAAGATTTATTCAAAAATAGCTTAGTGTATTGTCAATTTGTTAGACAATATTGCATTGCAAGATTTTATTTGATGTTTATCAAAGTATAATGTGGTTGACTTCACTTCTATAAGTAGCAAAAATATTAGCTTAGAATTTGATATTTGATATTTTTTTAGATTCAAATTTATTCCATTATTTGTCCAATTCATGCAAAAATTTTAAATAATTTCTTAGAGCTTCAATGTCTTACATGTATACAACAACCATCAATTGTTGTACTTAACATTGTAAAGCCCTAGTAAGTGAAGAATATTCAATAAAATATACTATTTGATGTTTGTATTTTTTGGAAACTAGTACTAATAAAACAATTCAAAAAATCAAAAAATAAATTGGTTATTGTTTTCAACTTAAAGTATCTTTAAGTCAACTAATTTTATTTTAATAAAATTATATTCTATAATTCCTACACTCAAATAGAATAAGATTGCTTTGAATACGTGTATAAAATAAAATATTTTTCTAATTTAAAAAGAATATCTTCAAGAATAGTCTTCGTAATTCCAAATGATTACTATAGATCCAAATTTATATTTTTGAGATAGAAATTGAATAAATAAATAAAATTGGCAACTATAAAATCTAATTGGTGTGTGTTTATCAACAAAAAATCTATTTGAATTTAAAAAAAAAAATTTGAGATGTTAATATATTATTCAAGAGTACCTTGCCCACAATTCTTGAGTCATTTGAAGTTACAAAAGAAAAGTTATAGCATAAAAACTTATCTATTGCAAACTTGTAACAATAAATAGTACAAATTTTTTTTTGCAATCATTTGTATGATTGTGCATTATCTGTTTTTATAATTTCCTTGAAATTAATTTATGAAATACTTATAATTATTTGCAACTTTACTAGATTGATTAGAAGATTGATTAGAAGAAGTACACTTTTCAAAACATCCATCTTTTAACAAGTGTATAATTGCTAGTATGTGAGCAATGGGGATAAGATGAAAGTGAATCTCTTTTTGGAGTTCAAATCCATTTAGTTTAAAAACAATATTCTTTGTTTCAATAGTTTCTTTACTGATTCCTAGTTGGAAGTTAACACCCATTTTCACCACTAATCTTTGAATACTTGTTCAGGAACCCAATTGAGCCCCATTTGTGTTTGTTCTTTTTTTGGTTTTTTAATTCATGGTTATTATTTTTCTTTAAAGAAAATTTAAAAAAGGGAGGATGATTGAGCAATCAAGGGTGTAGGTACACCTCTACCCTACAAATGTGTGACAAGAGTTACTAAACATGCGTTTCTTGCAATTACTTATTGAAACATTCTTTGTTCTTACAATATCCTTAAAAGACATTCATCAAACATTTTTAGTGCTCATGTGGCAAGATGCTAAATCCATCTAATAAAGTAGGATGAACATGGTAAAAATACAAGTTCTCTAGGATAAAAGTAAAATCTTGCCCCCTATTTTGTATTGTATTTAAGATATGTTCTTAACCTCTTCCAATGTGGTTTCTCTGATTGCAAATCTAAATTCAAAATTTGCAAATTTTTTCATGTGTGAAAAAAAAATTCTTGCATTTTTTTAGGTAAAAGTCCTATATTTTTACCTTGCTATGTTTTTGTGGGTCGAGATTATTGTCTTGCACGATTAGTCAAGTTTTTCAAGGGATTAAGGTTGAGGCACCAATTGTCAACCACACCCAACACCCAATACCCAACGTACAGGGGCACAGGGGCGCAATATTTCCAATTAAGGCAGGAATAAATTTCCAACCCAAGCTTGGAAAGTGTGTTTTTGGTCTTTTACAAGGTGGGACTAACAAGATTATGACACATGTCCCAAAGTAGAGAGCACGAAAGTAAAAAGTAGTGAGTGGGAAAGTCATTCTTCATTCTTGAATGATCAAAATTGGAAGACTCTAAACATTGGCTATTGGTGGAATGCACTTTTTGGCTCCCAAAATTCACAGTAATTTCAATTTTGGGAATAAAATTCTGAAAATTTTCCTATCCCCATATTTCCCTATCTTCCTACATGGAAAAAATTTCCAGCACCTCATACTGCGCATGATCTGCTCCAAAAGTGCTTAAAAGATTGGCTACTGGGCCTCAACCTTATCCCAGGAAGTACAATTGGTTCTTAAAACATTCAACATCTGCAGGGTGGATAATTGAGCATTCAAATGTGAAAGTACAGTAGGGCATGTTATTGCTCTGCTATACTGTTTGGCAGGCAGCCCGTGGATGGGGTCTAGTTGAAGTGTAATTCAACATGCTTTTCATGCATCCATCCTTGATGTCCAGGTACTAAAACATGACTAACTGCAGTAGCGCAGATAAGGCTGATTTTGAACAGGGGTAAGTTATGTACAGTAACATGGTTGCAGAAATCACAGCTCAGTGGCCAATATTTTTGGCTTTCTGTAGGCAAATTGACTGCACTCTCCAATACATGCAGAATTGGAGATACAGGAGAAAATCTATAGAATCATATGTGTACATTCTTTCATAGTAATGTCCAGCATAAGTATTACCTTTCATCCAAAATCTTGGTAAATATTTTATTTGTTTTAGAAGGATTGCACAGCTTCAACTATATACTTTCACCCATTTCTCTTAGTGTGAAAATAGCCAGAGTCAAAATAGGGGTTGTCACACCTTCTCTCCATTCTCAATGTTTAGAGAATGAGAAAATGGAGATGTGGCACTCACCTTGAATTGCAAGGGTTGATTCTTTGAAAATTAAGAAGTTTTTTTCTTCTCATGTGGAGGTGAAGAATGGGCCCAAAGAATTTTTTGCATACAAAGTTTTCAATGCTTTCACTCTTACTGCCGATTTCACCCCCTGTACGTTGTCACTCACTTTCACTTAAAGTGAGATGTCGCACCTTCTTTATGCAGAAGGGCTCTTATTGTCTCCTCTTTTCACTCCATATTTCATTCTTCTCATTCTTCATGGAAGGTGTGACAACCCCTAATGAGAGCAGGTTCTGGCGAAAATTTGCCAAAAGGAAATTCGCTGAAGGAAATGGGCTGCGGAGGTTCGCGTTTCCTCCCCAGTGCCCACGATCCATGATTCTCTCGCCTCCAACCTGTCCACCCACACGAGATGAAACCAGTCATTTTTCGACTGTCCAAATACAACCTTACATCCGCTATCGTCAACGTCAATATAGTAAATTCACTCGCAGCATCGGAGATTGTCTGATCCGTGACCACAAAACAGAATTGCCGAACCTTACAGAAAATGGATAGGGTGGAATCTTTTCATTTCTTGGGCCAACTTGCAGACTGGCACAGCAGCTTAAGGGCCTCTGACAGCAGTTCCCGACAGCGTCCCAACGTCCCCAGAGCACTCCTCGCACTAGCTGCATGCTGCAGAAGTTTCCAGAGTTAGGGCCTCCTGTCATGAAAGTCGGGCCCGCAAAAACACCAATTGTCTTGCCAGCCTTGGTGAGCAGAGAAGCCGGATTTGAAGGTTCATGGACAACCTCATTGATCAAGACTCAACAATTTTTAGAGAATCATTACATGGGGGATTCTTATTTGATTTCTCCCCCACCCATGATGTCCACATAGCAGGACAATTCCAAACTTGGTCCCTGTAAGGTAGAGGCACTAGTAGTGGATCACTTAAGCAAATTTTGACTAGATGTTGAGCAGTATGAGGTGGTGGAAATTTTTCCTAGGTAGGAAGATAGGAAATATGGGGATTCTTAATTATTCAGAATTTTATTCCCAAATTTGAAGTTACAATAAATTTGGGGAGCCGAAAAGTATTGACCCATAGTCAATGTATAGAGTATTGTAATTCCGACCATTGAAGCACTACTTTCCTGTTCACTACTCCCTACTTTCTCGCTCAGTGCTTTTAGACATGTGTCATAACCATATTAGTCCCAACCTTGAAAAGGACACAAAAAAACATTTCAGGCTTGAGTTCCAACCTCAGGTTGGAAATAGCGCTATAGGTAGGGCACTGGGCGTGGTTGACAACTGATGCTTCTACCTTAGCTCCCCTGCGAACTTGACCCGCCTGCTCACAACGCAGGAGGCCCACAACGCTGGAAATCTCAGCAGCATGCAGCTGGTGCGAGGAGTGCTCTGGGGATGTTGCGACGTTGTCGGGGACTGCTGGATCTCGTCATTGTGTGGTCGAACGGGGAGAATGGCAGGGTGTCACCCGCTGGGATACCATATTCCAACACGAAACTTTACCCCCAACTTTCTCTGTTTCAACTTTCTGTTTTAAGAAAGTTTCGGGGTGGGTGCGTAAAGTTTCATGTTGGAATATAATACCCCGAGGGGTGACACCCTGCCAGTCTTCCTATATAAAGCTGAGGGCTATCCTTCAGGCTCTAAATCTATGTTGATGTGCTTGGAAGTTTGTGGTCGAGAATAGTGAATGCAGGCGTACCGTAGCTAGCTTGAGAAAGTTGCTGCTGCATTACGAGGATTTCGAGGGAGACTAGCGCGAGTAGTTTTTGAACAACCTTCCAATCGAAGCGGATCTCTGAGTAAGCGCTTGAGTCTCACAGCTCCGCTGCCTGCAAAACAGGGGAACAATCTCATTTACTTTTACGGAGTCTGTATATGCAAGATCAATGCTTGGAATCAAGCTGGTTGCACAATTGCCTGCAATGACTAGCATTCTACAGAACTTGCGTGCCAAGTTGGGTCCCCTCTCCTGATTTTTTATTTCCTCGGCAATCTCGTGTGTCGGTAGAATACGATGAATCATGAGTTAGGAATGAATGATGTAGGAAGGTAGACGGTATGGTATACTGTGGTCTTCCCGCTCATGCGCGGCTTTATTAGAGATCGGACTTAAAAATTCATGTACAGATTGAGCTCTACAGCATGTATTGCAAATCGATTGCACATCGCAAGTCGCATATAAAACATCTCTCTGCTTCTGCCTTGCTTTCAATGAGTTGAATCCATTACGGGAGTATTAGTTTGAGACTGAGTTTGTTTGTGACATGAATCGCAAATTTTGATTACAGGATGAACATCTCAAATGGACACAGCGATTCGAGAGCTCCCAAGCGGGAACCGTTGAAAGCACCCATTGTCGTCTGGTGTTGATGTTTGATGGCACGGGGAACCAGAGGATGAACTTGTCGAATGTTGCCCGTATGTTTCAGGCGATTGACGATTCGATCCCGGAAGATTACGAGCCATATACTAAGGTCGGTCCGCGTCTCGTGCGGGGAGCCCGTGCTGGAGCCCGAGCGTCAGCCCGTGCAGCTGGTGAAGTACACCAGAGGGGTGTTCACCACTACTAGAATGAGGGGGGTCTAGTAACGTTTGTGAGCCACGTACGTCTACTGTGCTATCTGGAATGGAGCAACGTTTGCAGCCAAAAAAAGCAACGTCTGGCAAAGGAAGGGCAGATGCAAGGTGTAAGCAACGTCTTAGCAACGTTGAATGGGAGAACTCTGTTCCCAATGCAGTTTCACAGCTTTGTTTCCTTTTATAATACAGTTACATTCAGAAATTATTAAGACCAGGGACTTGAAATACGACCTGTCAGCTTTAGGAATCCAAACTATAATTGGCTGACCATAGCCTTGGCAATACTATACAGTGGGGTACACTTCATTTACGAATTTTTGCTTTTGCAAGGAAAAACTTGTCACTGATGTCAACTTTGATGCCCTCCCAAGGGCTGAAAAAATTGATTTTTTACAATGATTTAAAAAAAAATCACCTCTATGTTCACAACATATGTGTCAAATTTTAAGGTCAAAAGATATACACAAAAAAAGATATTAAAAATATACCAACATATGTATGTGAGAAGTTTCATTACTATCAACTTTGACACCTTCTCAAAGGTTGAAAACCAAAAATTTGGCCATGAATTTTTTGCATAAGATCACCTCTTCATTGATAATATGTGTCAAATTTTAGGTTAAAAAGATTTGCCCACAAAAAAATATTTGAATTTTCCCAACATGTGTAGTTGTTAAAAAATTTTCAAAACTAAACAAAGTCCACCAACCACTATGAATTTGCCAACTCGAAAAAATAAGATCCACTTTAAAGATGGTACATCCAAGTAGTTCAAGGAGAAGACTAGTATATTCCTTCTTTTTTTCTTTCAAACATAAAACTCATTTCTATAACATCCATTCATTGCAAGCTATAAGGTCATAAATGAAAAGATGCTTGGAATGTTGTGAGATTTGCATGCATATTCCCAAATTTCTTACAATAGAGCACCATTTCATAATATCCTCATATATATATGCTTCTTAAAAGTACACTACCGTATACTTTAGTTCACCCAAGTAGTACTTCAAACTCAAATACCTTACAAACCATAAGTTCAAAATATGTGAATAATCTTTAGTTTCTTATTACCAATGTGAACTTCAAACATTACTATTAATAGTTACATCCTATCAAATCTCAAGAGAAAATGAAGAAAAGAACAGTTGAAGTTCCTACTTGAATTTTATGTAATGAGTGAAAAAATAGTACAATGTTTTTCAATATAGTTCAAAAACATGCAATGGTATGGTGCCTCTAAATATACACTCATCTATAAAATTTAATACAAAACATTTGTTTATTGTACATATGACATTTTTAAATTTAGAATTGCTAATGTAGAATCAATATACAAATGTCATTTGTTTATTGTACATATGACTATTTTCCATCTTTACAAATGTAGTGAGCAATATGCATCATTAGTTTTTAACTTATAGTCACTTGAGTGAATATATCATTACATCATCACCTATTGTAATGTTTCAACTTTAGATTTAAAAAAAATCAAATCTTGATTTTTAAAAATATTGAATGTTTAAATTTTTAATTGAAACAATTTAAACTCAAATTATAAAAAATGTATCAACTCTAGAGATTCATTGTGTCAAGATTCCAAGATTTTAGCAATCATTGTATTCACATGATAATTTGTTAATATAAAAATAGAAATGCATTAGTATTAGTGTCTTCCTATCCTACCAAATTTGTTTTTATACCTTCATTGAGAACTTTAACCCCAAAGTGACAAAGCAGACGAAGTGTCCTCACATAATTTCAAGTCTAGTTCAAAGTGTTGTAACTTCTGTGTCCAAGGTCCAAATTCAATAAAACTTGGTGGAAAAGTTGCACTCTGTCTTCTAGTTTGTATAATAATTTTTTTAGATCAATACAAGAGAATCAAGTTTTTGGAAGCCAATTGAAGTTCATAGGTTCAATTTGAGTTCACCAAACTGCATTTGATGGCTGAAACTTCGGTGGCTTGTATAAACTTCATCAAATGTTTGTTTTCAATAAAATTTGTTGGGTTGTTTTTTCCTTTCAGTCTAGTTATTGTCGTAAAATTTTCTTGCCAATCCAAGCTTCTTTGAATGTTTGGGAGCAATTCGAAATTTCTTAATTCAGACATTTGTGGATCACAGTGAACTTTGACGGCTTGTTTCTTCTCCATACAGTGTCCATTTCCAATAAAATTTGTTGGAAAAGTTGCGCATACTAGTCTAGTTTGTGTGGCTAAAATTTCACATGAATCCAAGTAGTTATGAGTGACTGAGACGCATTTTAGTAGAAGGTCTAGTATTACATGGTGTTTTCTGCAACTTTTCTTGGGTTTTTTTGACATTTCAAATCTATTTTGCAAACACATTGAGTCAATTCAATGAAATTTTTTTGACCAATGTGGTTGTATTATGATTCTAAATCACTTTATAATTTTAAGTTTTTTCATTTGAGTAAGTTTAGAAATCAAATTTCACCTCCAAATGTATTTTTAGGAAAATTTCAGCATTTATTTTCACCACTAAAACATTATAATCTTTCAATCTATACAGTTAAATGACTTCAAATTTTATCTATGTCATCTTCAACATGTTTACAACAAGATTGTACGGTTGAGATTTCTATACCTCACTGACATTTAAATTTAAAGTACTTCAAAAGCAATGATGTTTTTGAACCCCAGAAATTGAATGTCACTTTGGGGTTAAAAACTAACAACCAATATTGAAACTACAAGGGCCTGCCTAAAATCAGGATAAACACTAGAATGCTATAGATTTTGAAGACTTTGGCTTCCAAATATTCTATCATCATCATTAGTAAGTAAATATTTGATCATTCAATGGTATAGGTAAGTTTGGCTTCTAAAATCAGCCACCTCAATTAAGAATAAGAGCCATAAAAAACAACTTGAATAAAAAACAAAAAGAATAACTTCAAAAATCACTATGGTTAGAATTTAACACTTGAAATTTAACGAAAAAAGTTTTTGTAAAATTATTGTTAAAAAATAGATTTTTTATTAGAATAAAAATTTCTCTTTTACTTTGTGTATCAAGCCAGTATAAAAACAACATGCTTCTAATAAATTTATATATTTCCTATTCTTCATTGTATTTCTATTATTTATATATTATATGAGTATTTATACTTTTTCTTTTCTATCAAATAATATTCCAAATATTAGAATAGGTTGTATAACTACTATATTTATATGCTTTGAATTTCACAAATCAAAAGAATACAAAGGTTCATTCTAACTTGTAATTTCAGACCTTTTTCTATCACTAATCATTGAAAAATGTCGTCTGTATTGCAAAAAGAAAAGAAAAATAAAATAATACAATGTTCTCCACACCTAAATCAATTTTAAAATACTAAAATTTTAAAATTTAAATTTACTAAGAATAAAAATAAAATATCTTTTTTCTTATGTTTTTTTTGTCCATCTAGCATACTTAGTTAAAGCTTTTTAAAACATTAGCAATGGTCATTGCCATCAATTCAAATTTAAATTTTAGAACTCCAAGGTGTTTTTTTTTTTTCATTTTTGCCAAATTCTTTAAAAAAAATAGATAAAGTGTTCAGATGGCAAAAGATCTACTATTTTATCCCCTCCAAAAAGGAATTTTGGTATTAATAATTCAAATGTTTATTTGCTAGAAAAGTAAATTCAATTATCAACTTTGAAGGTGTATTAGTAGTAGCAGCAACTAAGGATCAAATTTTTTTGAAAAATTTTGAGTTTTTTTTTTCAAAATAATTTGATGAGAATGTTTTTGAAGAATCCCAACTTATTGGCTTCAAATGGAGTCTCAAAAAATTAACCCCTAAAGTCCCATTGTCCCTATGGGGGACAAAATTGAACCCACTGCCCCTGCTTTTTCCAGAAGCCTGCTAGGAGGGAGAGGGTGGCAAAGGGAAGATGGATCAAAAGGAGGGGAATGGAGAACCTTAAAGCCCTTGCACCCCCCTTTTTGCCTGCTTGCCCCCCCCGGGAACCCGCAGGAAATGAGAACAGATGGGAACAACACGGGAACATCATGGGAGTGGGTGAAGCCCATTATTCAAGAAGTTGCCCCTTGTTTAGAGCACACATTGAGCTTGAACTTGAGATAAAAATTAGAGATTTTTGAATTTTTGAGTTTTTTCTTTTGGAGCTTGTTATTGATGATATCCTATTTCAATCCACCGTTTGGATTTTTCAGATTTTGATCTATGTGGTGGTAAAATGTGTGCAAAAAATGGATAGTATATTGTTAAAATTTGTGACATTGTGACATTGCAAGATTTTTTGGAATGTGCTTTGTGTCTTGGATTGACTTGAAAATTGGTGAGAATGTTCTTAACATAATACTGATTAGGTAAAAAAATTTAATTTGAAGTCCATAGTGTAAGAATGTTTTGCAAGAGGCGGTCAAAGCCATCTGAAATTTTCAGGTAGGGCCCCAAAAAATAAAACTTGTTACTTTGAATGCAACTAACTTTCAATCCGTATGGTCAAATTGTACAAAAATTTTACCACATCATCTTATAAAAGTTCTTTACAAGATCCTATGGTTGGATTATGAAAAACTTCATTTTTCATGGATTTTCGATCAATGCATTAGAAGTGGCAGTTTTCAAAGTTTTTGGAGGCAGAAAATCCTAGGAAATGCCTTGAGACTTTAGGGGATAAACACCCCACCTTTATCAAACAATCAAGGGCCTTAACATCCAACTTTGGTTTAATAAATTAAACTCAAAGCCTTTATTTAAGGCCATTTCAATTTCTCAAAGACATTCTTGCTCAATTGATACTAAAAAATAAAGCATTTTACAATAACTTAAATTGTCAAGGTTTTAAAATTATAATTACAAAAAATTTATTAACAACAAGTTTAAAAATCAACATTGTTTCACGTAGGTAGTCCTAGAGACAAGAAGCAATGCCCAAACTAAGTCAATAAGAGCTATATGCATTTGCTAACTAATAAAAAAATCCAAATCTAAAGTGTATTGAAATCCACTACCATTCTCGCAAGACTTCAGCAAGAGATTTGGCTCTTGTGATCTCTCAAGTGAGGGTTTAGGGGTCCATCTTCTATGAAAGCACACCTGTACAACTTGCTTGAAATGCTTATAGTGACGCAAATCGTCTTACACCAATTTGCCCATGCCTGAGAACAAACCCTAATTTAGACCAATTGAAGTCACCAAGAATAGATCTCCAAGAATTTATAAACATGGCAAAGAAATGACGACCTCATACTCTACATACACAATTCAAAACCTACAAATCTGCTTCCGTGATTCACAATATGAACCAATAATGTGCGAAGATACAATGCCTTCAAGACAAGAGCGTTGCAACTTCTACTACATCACCTACGTCTGCATGGCACTTGCGGCCTACCTCTGCGCCATCAACTTCGGCGAGAAGCTCGTGGATATGAACAGACCCATCCCCGTTGTCTTCACTATCGTCATGGCCGTCTTCTTAGTCGCCCTACTCGCCATCCCCATCAAAATCCGGACTCCGTTGTACATCGTTCAAAAGGATATGGAGGTACCACTTGGCCACTCGGGTTGTGCATGTGTTTCCACGACAATCCTAGATAAGGGCGGGGCTGAGTCAGGCGGGACTGGGTCGGGAAAGAAGCCTAGAACTTCAGTTGCAGCGGGAGCACGCAGCATGGAAGTTTTCAAGCAGGCCATGGGAAATGTGAGGGAGGCAGGCCAGCTCAGTGGAAAGAACAGTTTCTTCGTGCCAGTTCTGTACGCAGGGATGCTAGTATCGGGGATCGGTGGGGACAGTCGAACATCGTCTGCAATACAATCTTACTTCAAGTGAAAGCCATAGTCGATTCATTGCCAAGAAGACAATTAGGGTTTTCATCTCGACAATCCAAAAGTTTCCTCCCATCCGCAGTACTTGAACCTCCTATATCTCTGGTACGAGCCTAAGGGTCGCT